>CM033408.1:17480874-18792124 GCA_019426215.1 Buddleja alternifolia | reverse complement strand
GCCCTTGCCTGATCATCTCAAATATGCATACTTGGGAGAGGTTGAGACACTGCCAGTAAAAATTGCTAAGCATTTGACTACGGCGCAAGAAGAAAGACTTGTGAGAATGCTAAAAAATCATAAGACAGCATTAGGGTGGACTATAGCCGACATCAAGGGCATTAGTCCTCCTATGTGCATGCACCGAATTTCGCTTGAGGATGAATCTAAACCAAGTAGAGAGGCTCAAAGAAGACTAAATCCGTTAATGATGGATGTAGTGAAGAAAGAAATTTTGAAGTTATTGGATGTGGGGGTGATTTACCCAATTTCAGATAGCAAGTGGGTGAGTTCTATTCAGGTTGTACCGAAGAAATCTGTAGTGACGGTGGTGCAGAACCAAAATAATGATCTAGTTCCAACAAGAATTCAGAATGGATGGCGAGTGTGCATAGATTACCGCAAGTTGAACATGGCTACGAGAAAGGATCATTTTCCTTTACCTTTTATTGATCAAATGCTTGAGCGATTAGCCGGTAAATCTCACTATTGTTTTCTTGATGATTACTCCGGTAACAACCAGATTGTAATTGAAGCGGAGGATCAAGAAAAGACCACCTTCACATGCCCTTTTGGAACATTCGCTTATCGGAGGATGCCATTTGGACTTTGCAATGCACCAGCCACATTTCAGCGATGCATGATAAGTATGTTTTCCGATTTAGTAGAAAATTGCTTTGAAGTTTTTATGGATGACTTTACGGTGCATGGTGATTCATTTGATGCTTGCCTCTATAATTTATCTCGTGTGCTTGATCGTTGCATTGACACAAATCTTGTTTTAATTTTTGAAAAATGTAACTTTATGGTAGAACAAGGGATGGTGTTAGGACATGTTATTTCATGTAAGGGTATTGAGGTAGATAAAGCTAAAGTTGATTTAATTGTGAACTTACCCTACCCCACATGTGTGAGGGATGTACGATCTTTCCTTGGTCATGTAGGTTTTTATCGTAGATTCATCAAGGATTTTTCGAAGATTGTTTTGCCATTGTCCAAATTGTTGCAAAAAGATATGGCCTTTTACTTTACCAATGAATGCAAAGAAGCTTTTGACAAACTGAAATTAGCACTAACCACGACTCCAATAATTCAGCCCCCTAATTGGTCTCTTCCATTCGAAATCATGTGTGATGCAAGTAATTATGCAGTGGGTGCGGTTTTAGGACAACGAGTTGACAAGCAACCTCACGTGATCCATTATGCATCACGAACACTTAACCCGGCTCAGTGCAATTATTCTACTATTGAAAAAGAACTTTTTCTATTGTTTTTGCTTTAGATAAATTTCGTTCTTATTTACTTGGATCTAAGGTAATTGTGTTTTCTGACCATGCAGCTATAAGGCATGTTTTAGCAAAGAAAGAATCAAAACCGAGATTAATAAGATGGATTCTTCTTCTCTAAGAATTCGATTTGGAAATTAAAGATAAAAAGCGAGCAGAAAATTTAGTGGCTGATCACTTAAGCCGATTGGTGAGAGAAGAAAATCCGGATCCACTACAAGAATTCTTTCCCGATGAGCAATTTTTTGCTCTACGAGGTATGGTTCCTTGGTATGCTGATTTGGTGAATTATTTAGTTGCTAGAGCTTTACCTAATGAGTTAAGTAGAGCTAAGAAAGATAAAATTAAGAGTGAATCAAAATATTATGTTTGGGATGATCCATACTTGTGGAAATTTTGTTCTGATCAAATTATTAGGAGATGTGTGCCTGATTCTGAATTTGAATCTGACTTGACCTTTTGTCATGCTTATGCTTGTGGTGGTCACTTTGGACCTAAGAGGACGGCAAGAAAAGTGTTAGATAGTGGTTTTTATTGGCCTACTTTGTTTCATGATGCTTATATTTTATTTAAAAATTGTGAACAATGTCAAAGGACGGGAAGTATAAGTCGTAGGTATGAAATGATTCAAAATCCTATACTTGTTTGTGAAATTTTTGATGTATGGGGGTATTGATTTTATGGGCCCTTTTCCTTCATCCTTTGGTTATGTTTATATTTTACTTGCTGTTGATTATGTTTCGAAGTGGGTGGAAGCAAAGGCCACTCAAACTGATGATTCTAAAGTTGTTGTAGGTTTTCTCAAGTCTAACATTTTTAGTAGGTTTGGCATACCAAGAGCTTTGACAAGTGATCAGGGGTTCCATTTTTGCAATCAAGTTGTAAATACCTTGCTAAAAAATATGGTGTTTTTCATAAAACATCCACTCCTCATCATCCTCAGACGAATGGACAAGCCGAAGTGTCAAATCGAGAAGTCAAATCGATCTTGGAGAAAACTACAAAACCCAAATAGAAAAGATTGGAGTGTTCACCTTGAAGATGCATTATGGGCATACCGGACGGCATATAAGATGCCTATAGGGATGTCACCATACAGGATAGTTTTTGGTAAATCATGTCATCTTCCGGTAGAGTTGGAACACAAAGCGTTTTGGGCTGTTAAAAGTTGCAATATGAATATGGAACAAGCTGGTCAACAAAGGAAATTGCAACTACAAGAATTAGAAGAGATATGTCTCGACGCTTACAAGAATTCACGAATTTACAAAGAGAAAACCAAGGGGTTTCATGATAAGATGCTCTCTAGAAAAGAATTTGTGGTTGGACAAAAAGTGTTACTTTACAACTCACGCCTAAAATTAATGCCTGGTAAATTACGTTCTCGTTGGATTGGACCCTTTGTTGTTACTAACGTGTTTTCTTATGGTGCAGTGGAGATTCGAAGATTAGAAACTAACAAGGTGTTCAAGGTCAATGGACATAGGTCTAAAACCTTTCTTTGAAGGTTTTAAAGGGCATACAATAGAAGAAGTTCGATTGAGCAATCAACATTCTTGGGCTAAGAAGCTGTTACGTCAAGCTAACGACGTTAAACAAAAGCGCTGCTTGGGAGGCAACCCAAGAGTGGTTGAAAAGCCACTATCAGATTTGCTCTCTTTCCCTATCTCTTTTAATTTCATATGTTCACTTTTAATTTATGTGCGTGCATTGAGGACACTGCAGAATTTAAGTGTGGGGGAGAGGGTTAATGCCTTTAAATTCTTTTATTTTTAGTAATATTTTATCTATCTTTATTAAAAAAAAAATTTATGAAAAAAAAATAATAATAATAAAAAGCTCAAAAATTGAAAAGTTTTGAATGATCTTTGCTACCTAGTCAATCCAATTTGATTCTATTGATTTGCATTTTGGCATGTTTTTGATTAATTTAATTTGTACTTACTTACACATATATTTTAGACTTGCTCATGACGATCCTGGATTAGTATTAATTTTCCTAGATGACACCGAGCACGAAATCGAAGGCACAGGAGTCGAAAGGATTCCATCCTAACACATAAGGAAAGACTTTTTGCAAATTTCAACCAAAGATGACCATTATATATCGAGATACCAAACAATATAAACAGCTTATAAATTGCATAAGTTTTGAAAGTGCTGAGTGGTTGAATGACCCAATGGTCAAAGCTCTTGAGTAGTACTCGAGCTAATCTTGGAATGTAATGATTAAAAGACCATAGTTTTGTTTCGTGGCCTTTGCCACTCGAGTTATTAAGCCCGTAAGGAGTGTTTTGACACTTAATGCCCTAAAACTATCTAGTTTGGGAGTCATTGACCTAATGCTTGCTACATGGGTGACATAGAAAGCCTAAGGGGACTAGACATTGCACCCGGTCTTAAATCTTTAAACTTGATGAATTTTAGTGTGAAATAAAATTGTAACGCATTATCCATTGAATTTAATGATTCTTTTGCAATCGGAAAGCTATAAAACTCGTTAATTTCTTAATATTGCATGGATGTCAAGTGTTGTCATAGATGAAAGGTTAGAACTAATGTGGTGAAGATGCCTTAGACTATAATGCCTTAGATTATACACATACACCCTAGGGAAGTTGATTTCTATTTCTAGGTGCAAACATGAGCTAAGTTTATATGTATGCATTCACCTTGATCTTCATTGTGCCAAATTCATGCCATTACTACATAATCAATTGTTGGAATGTATTGACTAGTTCTTTGCGAAGGTTGAAAATTTTGTGAGTATATTTTCTGCAAACCCTCACGAGACTAAACTCGTCCACTAGGGGTAACCTAGGGGTTAAAAGGCTTATTGCATATGCTAAATGCAATCGTGTGACCTGCGAAAATGGTTTGTTTAGTTGATTTTTTTTTCTTATCTCTTTATATTTGCCTGAGGACATGCAAGAGCTAAGTGTGGGGGAATTTGATGAGTGCAACATTTATATATTTAATTCCCTTTATATTTAGTATTTTATTATGATTATACACCCATTGGAACTAATCTTATCTTATTTTATGATTTGGGTAGGTTTTAAAGTGAATTAATCATTTTCAATCAAATTGGGCAATTTGACGCGACAATGGAATTACAAGCATATCTGGAGCTACACACCTCTTGTGTTAGTGATTTTTATATGGTTAGAAAGCTAATGAAAATCTAAATAACTCATATGAATAACACTAAACCGAATTAGGATGGGATAAGGCTCCAATATACTCAAGAAATTACAGCTATTTCTGTTGCGGGCTGGACTGCACCACTTTGGTAGAAAATTCATAAATTGCGGCACAAACATTGTATTTGGTCAAGAACAGCTGGAATTGATAGCCAACAAGCATATCGACAACCTTATAAGAGGAGGCAAAGTCAAATTAGGACTGTAAACATTCCAAATAAGTGTTCTAAGTGCTGCATTCAATTCTGGCGGCTAGGGAAGGCAACTTCAAAATGATTTCCAAGAGAAGACAATTCAAAATTCTTTTTAAGGAAGCCTATTCTCTATATATATAACACCTTCCTAGAGCTAAAGGAGAGTTAATAAAATTATTATATCAACTTTTGTACTTTTAGTAATGAATAGCTAAATTTCTTTTTCGATTCAAGGTAGTTCATTTTGATTCATATGTTGTGAGACACGGAACTTCATTTATCTATCTACGGTTTGATTATCTTTTGTTTCTTATTTTTAATGTGCAAGCTTGTGTAGATGATAATCTAAGGTGCACATTAGTTGATTATCTATTACAATCTATTGCTAACAAATCTTCATAATCTGTAATTGTTGTGCTTGATTTGTGCTTGTAGCAATTGAGTTTTCAAGATTGTGATCCCAGTTTTCATTGATTACTCGAAGGAAACATTAGTGTAAATTAAATAGTTGGCGCTTGCTTAAACTATTGTTTATCCGTAGTCGCTAATTGACATGATTAGGATTGCTTAATACCGAGTCAGTTGATAATAAGAATTTAACCAGGTGCTGGGCTTTGGTTAATGATATAAGGAAGTTAATAGGGATTTAGATAGCTGGTTATTTAGGTTCTTGGCTAAATAATCAAAGAATAGATAGTATTTTAGGTGTCTATGATCGACTTGAATTGAAGAATGAATTATCCTTGAATCGATGCTTTACGTTAATTGAACTTCCTATTTATTTCCTGCCCTTTTTAGTTATTTAATTTATCCAAACAACCCCCCCCCCCCTAATTGAATATTATTTTGATCAACCGATCTCTAGGGTTCGACCTGGACTTACGGGTACTACAAATTCTTGTGAGAACAGTAAATTTTATTTTGGCACATTCGACACGTACCATCCGCATAGACACATTTGGATAAGGGCAACTTCCTTGGTAGTGCCCTAGTTTCCTGATAAGAGCCACTTTTACGTGTTTTTGAACCCGTTGTGTTTATATTTTAGATTCATTTATCGCCTAAATCTTGCCATATTTGCGTTTAATCCGTGTGTTAAGTGATTTCAGGCCTTAATTGGATACAGTCGAAGAAAGGGCGAAAAAACGACGTATAAAAACAAGCTCAGGCCAAGATGCTTCACACTCCCACGCCCAAGCGTAGCCATAATCACGCTTGGGCGTCCAAACAAGCATGAAATAAGTTGGAGTTATGCAGAAGGGCGCCTAGGCGCCATTTCCCCACGCTTGGGCGCTACATTCGCCACACCTGCCACGTTTGAGCACCATTTCTGTATATTTAGAGACTGAATTTGATCAAGTGACCTTCTACCAAGTTGTAGATCTGTGTCTTATCTTTATTTCAGAACTTGAATCACTCAAATCAGAGGTCCGTGGAGAAAGTTATGAGGAAAACACAATTGCTGCACTGAAAAGCAGGAAAACGGTCAGACTTCGGACTGTGGCGCCTAGGCGCCACCTCAGCCGCGCCTTGGTGCCCTGCAACTTGTTCCCCAAGCCACTTAGGCTACTGGGACCTCGCCTAGGTGCCATTTGGGTCACGCTTGGGCGCCGATACATCTGTTTTGAAGGCATAAAGGCCAAAAATGAAAGGAAAAAATGGGGGTTCAAATTCAAAAGGAATTTTGGGGATTTCTTGGGATTGGGACCTCCCTTTTCATCACTTTAGAAGAGCAAAAGAGAAGGGAAAGAAGAGATCCAAGCCTCCAATTAAAGATTCAATCATCAATTCAACATAGGGAGTTTCTTAGCTTTAGATTCATCTTTGTCTATGAACATGGATCTTATGCTTAGCTTTTTCCTTATGCATTTTATGAGCTAAACTGTTGAACTAGGGCCATGAGAAGGCCATGCTGTTAGTATTGTGATAATAAGATCGTTTTCCATTTCAATTCGTATATTGCTATGTGTTTTGATTTTGTGGTTGAATGCCTTACATATGCTTGATCACCATGTGTTTGATATCATGACTCGGTGAATTATTCGAGAGAAAGTTGACTTAGGGTGCAAGAATTTCACAACATCACCGACCAAATAGGAATTGCCCTAGACATAGGTAAAGATTCCCGGGTGAAGTCGTTCGATTTTAATCGAGAAAGCTCTAGTTCTTTAATGCATGCTTAGTGGTTAGATTTCCGGGTAGACATACTTAGGAAACCACCAATTAAGTATAGGAGTCTATCACGAGACATCAGTTATTCTTTACCTTAGGAGCTTTCACCATAGAAATGTATGTCTAATGAATTGGTAATGATTTTAGGATAGCTATACGCAACATGTGCCCGAACATGAGCTTTAGTCACCCATCCACCTTGGAAGTTTAATCCCTCTTTACTCACGTTTTAGTTCTTCTACCTTCTTGCTTGCTTAGTTAAATCTCTATTTTAATTCTTTTTCTTATTGTCAATCATAAACTAAAATTCAAGTCTCTGTGGTTTGACAACCCGGACTTATTGTCCATTTCTATTACTATACACGACTAGTGCACTTGCTACCAAAGCACGTTAGCTTCTAGCGTGTCATTTCCTGCAGTTATAATAGAGGTTAGTTTTCATTTTCTATTCAGTTGATAACCTTCTGGAAACTACTGGTGCTGAGATATTTTGAGTAGGAGTTGGAGGCGCTTGATATGGAACTGGCGCTGGAGGCTGAGGAGCAGAATACACTGGCGCTTGATACCAAGGCGTTGGTGCAAGGGGAGGGGTTTGAAGTGAATTTTGTCCAATATGGTTTCTCTTTTCATATCTTAGAAATTTCTTGAATTTCTTAACCAACAAAGCCATTTCCTTTTCCTCATTGGATTCTATCGCTTTCTCCTCACTGGCTGATTTTCCCTTGTTCTTGGTAGTAGCTATCAGGGCTCCTGATTCAGTCACTGATGTAGAAGTCGTTGTGTCACTGACTTCTCCTAGTTTGAATTCAAATGCCTTCAACTCAGAAAATACATGTTCCGGAGTTAAAGTCTCAAAAGTCTGTGATTCTCTCATGGCAACAGTCTTAATCAAATACTTGCTTGGAAGACTTCTGAAAATCTTATTGACCATTTCCTTGTTGGTCAAATCCTTGTCTAATGATGCTAACGCTGTGATGAGCAAAGTAAACCTTGCGTCCAATTGTTCTAGCGTCTCATTGGGTTGCATCTTGAAATGTTCAAATCTTTGCATGGCTATAGAGAGCTTGTTCTCCTTCATTTGTGCTGAACCTTCACACACAATGGCCAACTTATCCCAAATCTCTTTTGAAGTCTTACATTGTTTGATTTTGTTGAACAATGCATCATTGTCCCCTAATGCTAAGTATAGTGCGCTTCGTCCAACATTATCCATATTCGCTCTTTTTCTATCATCTGGCGCCCATTTTAACTTGGATTTTTCAACATAACCATCTGGAGTTGCTTCATCAGCTCCAGGTGCTCGAGTTATCACTTTCATGATCTTAATGGGGTCATCTGAAATTACATCACACATTTCATTGTCGCAAGAACATAGATACGCGAATGCTCTAAGTTTCCAAGAATCATAGTTTGACTCTACCAACTTAGGCATTTTGTTAAAAGCCATGATGAGATGTTTAAGAGAAAATTTTAAAGTGACTAAGTTCAGAAAAATGGATCTAAACAAGCTGTTACGCTTGGAAATGCTTAGGTTTCTACTTCAACCACTCTAATACCACTTGGTGGTCCCAAGTGGCATACGAAAGGGTTTAGAAGGGGGGGGGCAGTTGAATAGACTCTGAAGACTTTTTCGACTTCAAAAATTTTTGTATCACTTTTAAAGATTTGAACGCTTAAGAACCTGAGTGCTAGGTCAGGCGCTACAGTGAAGATAATGTAGACTCAGTGATTTTAACAAATTACCAAAGTAGGGTAAAGCTTCAATCACTTAATCAGGGTTAGCACAGCGGAAAAGATTTTAAAGCTTTAGCGTTCGATTTTAGGTTAAATAGTCGCTTAGATCTTTTAAATGCTTTTTCATGCTAAGATATGCAAATATAAAGCAAAGCAACAAAACAGTAAATAACAGTAAATGACACAAGATATATAAGGTTCACTGGGTGATGTAATCCCGGCTACGTCCTTCTTCTCCTTTTCAGTTGGAGGGAATTTACTAAGTTGATATTCGAAAAATCACACAAAATCTTCTACAAGATAGTAAAGAGGTAAAAAATGATCTCGAGCTCCTTGATCACACAAATTTCAGTACCAATGAAGATCTTCTTCTACAAGCTTCTCTCACTCAGAAATACTGTCTGTAAGGGGTTCAACAACTTTCTCACTCAGATAAAAGGTTGAGGGTTTTATCACAAGGGCTTGTTTGTTTTTGGAAAGGTCAAACAACTTGGAATATCTCAGTAAGAATTTAGGTTTCTTCTTTGGAAGATGTTTGAGATATTTGTGACTGTATGGAATGTATGTAAAAAGCTTGACAAGTCATAATAGCTTATCATATTTAATGCTCTTATCAGGCATTTAATGCATTTAAATTTATTTCCCGTTGGAAATAAATGTCCGTTAAATGATTGGATTTAAGTCCTTCATGACTTGAGGATTTATTTCAGGTGAATCTGATATTGATCGCTGGAGTGTTTTGAGCGCTTGATCCATAAATCCTGAAATAGTCCTTTAGCGTTTGACAGGCGCTAAGAACAAATTTTCATCTTCATTTGACTTCATACGCTGATCTTCAACTTCTCTAATAGACTCACCTAGCATTCTATTAGCGATTCAGTATCTAATACTTAGTCTAAAATCTACAAAGATAAAAATTACAAGCCTAATCACAATTACATACTTTCGAACGCTTATACATTGATTTATGAAAACAGAAACTTACATCATATTTGGGGTCTAACATAAAATCTTATCTTGTCATCATCAAAACATCTAACGTAAAATTCCTAACTGTTTACACCCCTAATCCAACCCCTTCGTATTTGGTATCTTGGCATGTGCCTTCCCTTTTTCAAAATTTTCATAAAATTTACTAAAATAATTTAAATAATCTTCTCAACACAAATGATGCAATGAACCATTTTAGCTCACGATAGAATATTGAATCAAGCAAATAATTTTTCAAAATTTCATTAAAAGATGTTTGGGAAAATCGCATTTTTCATACGGTAATTGACCACCTGTACACTTTTGCTACCAAACATTCTTGAAATCTCAGTTTTGATACAAACTTGGCCATTTTTTCTCATTTTTCATACCACCGGTAGTTTTCTTCACAAAAAAATTGGGGGATTAGGTGCGATTTCTTCACAAATTGGTAAGAAGTGGCCGATTTCTTCACAAAATGGTAAGTAGTGGTTCGATTTCTTCAAAAACTGGTAAGAAGTGGCCGATTTTTTGTAAAGAAAACTAACTGTGGTATGAAAAATGAGAAAAAATAGCCAAGTTTGTATGAGAAGTGAGGTTTTTAAATTGTTTGGTATCAAAAGTGTACAAGTGGTCAATTATGGTATGAAAAATGCGATTTTTCCAAGATGTTTTCATGAAATCATTTTCACAAAACATTCCTAAGAAATTATTCTCGCAAAATATATCTTTGAAAACATTCATGTAATCACCATTTGGAAACATTAGATGGTTAATTTAAA
The DNA here is from genome assembly GCA_019426215.1 of Buddleja alternifolia. Lineage (NCBI taxonomy): Eukaryota > Viridiplantae > Streptophyta > Magnoliopsida > Lamiales > Scrophulariaceae > Buddleja > Buddleja alternifolia. Next base: position 18,781,745 of record CM033408.1, on the reverse strand, counting down.
ATGAGTCCATGATTTGATTTCGAAAGCATTGAAACTCATTTTCATGTGAAGTATCAAAGCATGAAGCAAGTATATAGATATATATACGACGTGATAAAAATTCCTTCCAGTTTTGAAAGACATATAACTATAATTCTGAGAGGCAACTCACCTCGTCCAATCGAATACCAAAGCTCAAGTCCAGTGTTCGAGTGATGCTCAACCTATCTCATAAGTGCAATTACCTATTCCAAATAACTGTACTCATCAATACGCTCATAATATCCACTCATCCAATAATTGTTAATTTTCAATATGATACACTTAATCGCAAATAATCAAAGATTAAGGTCAAGCCAACTTACCCAACACCTATCCTGCTTCACGAAAATGTATAACTTGGATACAAAAAAAATTTAACCTCCATTGTTCATTCGTGCACATGATTACATCAGATCGCTCCACTGTGCGCCTCTATTGTCGTGCGTCTCTGCCATTATCCTTGTTTCTTCCATTTAACCTCTAATCATCAAGTCAACTTAGTATCTATATATTTCCAAATAACTAAGCTTTCTTACAATCAAAATTCCATCTCTACAATCAGAACAGAAATAGTTTAAATCGGCCTTCAAAATCAACACTCCAAATCTGCCTATTCAGGTACCTCCTACCTCCTTTTACTAAAATCAACTTTATGACCACATTACACCGCTATGTATCTAGACACTTCTTACCAATATAAACATCTACACGCACATGGTTTTTTCTTAATGGTCTTGAATTTAGCATTTGACCATGGAAAAGGTGATTTCAAAGCAAAGATATATGAATGACAGTTTCTGGAAATCAAAACAGCACACTAGCAAGGACTCTTTGGTGACCATTTCTGGATAATTTCTGAATCCATTTTCATCAAAATTTATCATAAAACATATCTACACTGGATAAGGATTCTAAAGGTGGTTTTGTATGTACGATCAGAGCACAGGAAAAGGTGTTTTAGGGCAATTGAATATGAAACACTGATTCTGGAACTGAAAAGAGATTAGTGGCAGTGAGGGTTTCTCTTGTTCTTTCATCTCGAACTTGCTTACCTCATTTTTGTTCTTTTTATCTAATAAGCTCTAGTCATGTGTGATCTTGTAAAGTTATCATTTATATGACCCTTTATTCTCATCTAAGGTAGGTGTCTAACCGTGTCTCAATGTTTGGTATTATTTCATTTTGCTCGCTCTTGCTCGAATACAAATCAGCGCACCCGTTCTATTAGGAAATTCGTCGAAACATTGTAATTCTTAACTTTACTCCGTCAGCTAAGGGAGCTAAGTGCTACGTGCGTGGGAGCCACCTCTTGAGACTTCGGCGCAAAGTGCTACACGGTGGGAGCCACCTCTTTAGCCTGTAGGAGCCACCGCTAGAGTCCCAAAGTCTGGCATCCATCTGCGATTTGACTTTCCTTGATGTAAAGCTTTGACTTGTAAAGATAGGGTGAAGGGAGCTAAGTGCTATACGGGGCAAAGGGCAACGTGAAGACGGGAGCCACCTCTTGAGCCTGTAGGAGCCACCTCTAGAGTCCCGACACCTAGAAATCATATAATACGTATCAAAAGTGTGAAGTCTCCTGCTGGTATGGGACAGTGGGGAGATGGATCATAATCATTTTGGTTTGATTCTAAAGTAAATGTTTCATTGCATCATTCGTGACATACGTGATTGCATACTTGTTTCAAATGCATATTTTTGCAAAAATGATTTCAAAATAAACATCAGTTTTATGGATTTGGTGAAATTACTCCATCACGTGGTTCTTGTATCATGATCATACATCATGACTACATTCAAGTGAAACGTGTTGCATAATACGTGGTTAAGTGTCGGGCGTGGATAGGGCAGGGTTCAGCCGGTCAAGCATGGGCTTGCGGTCTTAAACGGTTTCCGCTATCCACGGCCAAATCCCAACACCTAAAGACGGAGTGTTCTGAGGGTGAGTGGGTACTAGATCGTGTGGCATACTCCGGATATGACCAATAAGGTATCGCTAGCTTTCGTGGGGAGGTATAAGGTGATGGTTTTTAACCCGCGTGTTTAGGAGTGATAAGGAAGAAGCAGCGGGACCCAAAGTGTCGTGGGCGAGTCATCGGACGCGATGGTATTGCTAACATGGCGCCCTCCTGTTAAGCGTGCCTTGTACAGGATACTTGCATGAACTGCCTGCTATTTAAATGCATGTCTTAAAACGTGAGTATCATATCACTCATTGCTCACATGTTCTTGTGAACGAAAATTCAATTTTCACTCATGCTTTCAATGATCCTTGAACAAAACTTTATCATGCTTACACTAAGGTTTGGAGTCTTACCATTTATTACTTAAATGTATTTATGCATGCAAATGTCATTTTAATTCCAATGATCCTTTAAAAGCACCTTTCACACGTACACTGACGCTCACTAAGCCTTTGCTTACATATTTCACTACTTTCTTCCAGTTAGAGGTGACTTGACCAGTGGGACCGGCTCGAAAGATCATGAGTGTAGACATGGACAATCATAGACGTGACGATTGAAGATTAAGACATGGATAGTAAGTTTACTTTATCTAGTTGACTGTATTAATGTTGGGCACCTACTAAAAGTTGTTGGGTTGTTGGAGATTTTGGATTGAGCTATTGTTTAATAGGCTCACGCTTTCAGATTTTGGCCTGTAGGGGCTGAATTAGGGGTGTGACAAGAATTGTTTTAAATATACCTTAATTATTTTAACTATATTTTTTGGGGGGGTTTCAAAGAAAAATTGAAAACTTAAAATGTAAAATTTGTTATAAAATTTATTTTTAATTATTTTAAATTATTACTCTAATCTCTTGATCATGAAAATAAAGTTATTAAAATAATATTTTAAAAAACTTTATAGAGTTAGTTACTGGACTCGCAAGAAAATGAGGAGTTTCATGCACATAGGGAAGGAGGGAGGGGGAGGAAAATTTGAGGTTGGGGCTTGGAATGGATAGAGTGCTAGGTAGACTTAAAAAGCTGTCTTAGGGAGAAATTAAATCTTGACTAATGCTAGAATATTAACACAAAATCACTAGTCTAGTTATAGTTCTATAGCAAAGTGTTACAGTTAATATACATAATTTCTTGACTCTTGAAAAAGGTCCATATATTTCAGTAACTCTTTTAGTTGATAGGGAATTAATGTGCAACATCTACAATTCTACATGTAGAGTTTTGTCTCGCCAATTTGCAAATGCATGGACTACTATGGCTTGCATAATATTAAACAAAATCAAGTTGTCAATCTAAGGGCAAATGGACATTCCTGATCAAATTTGTATTATCTACCTTTGGTAGTTTAAATATTTATATTGTGCACTAAGACATTAGTTTCTTCAACATATTTTAGTGAATAATTTCTTTTCAATAAATTAATTGAGGTGGGCAAACTTGATTACTTGAAATGGTCCAAAGCCTGTAAAGAAATGTGAGCAAATTGGATCTAGCCAAATAGAATTACGAGTTGAGCTTAAACCTTTTTATGCTCATCAAGCCCAACAATTTTTGAGTTTGAGTCAGTATAAGCTTGGTGTTCAAAAAAGTCCTAAAAATCTGACAACCCAAATATGTACTAATTCTTTTAGAACCCGATTGGTATGTAGAATTGAAATTGAAAGATGGGAAAAGAATAATGTTAATATAGCATATTTTATAATTGATATGTTGAAGGATTGAGAAAAGAATGAAATTTTATTCTTTAGTTCATTTTAGTTCTATAATTGGTTATTAGAAATGAACGGTAGGAATGAAATGAAATTATTAAATACCAAAATACCTTTTAGTTTAAGTTTTTTAAAATATAATTATTTTCCCAAATATATGGTTATTTCATATATATGTACAATGAATAATATTAGGGAATTACAATGAAAAATATTAATAAATTGATATTGACATTCCACAATATTAAAAACACTCCACTTTCATTTTTTTTTCCTTAAAGAATTGACAAAATTGCCCATGAATTGATAGAAAAGTATTATTGTATTATCTTATGATAAATTATAAATAATGTAGAACGAAAATATTTATTATACTATTTTATAGTAGGCTAGCTCTACCTCTTCATTCAATATTTTAATACATTAAGCAATTGTCTAACTTCTTTTTTCTTTTGTTTAATCTTTATTGTCTTATCTAAATATTTGATGTTAAATTATATATTCATTTGATTATTAATGATTTTAGTTGGATTTTCATGTTGTTAATAAGATACTAAAATCTAGGGAAAACTGCAAAATTGGTACTCTAAGTTGGCCTACACGTTTTTTTGGTACAATAAGTTGGCCGGGTAGCAATTTAAGTACATTAACTTGAAAAAATTCGCAATTTTGGTACAAATAGGCCGAAAATTTTGAATTTGGCGGGAAAATTGACTTGAATTTGAGAATTTTTACATATGGAAGGAAAATTGACCTTTAATTTGGGGATTTAACTCAAATATTTTTAATTTATTTGGATTTTTGGAAGTTTCAATTCAAATATTTCTTTATCTTAGTCATTTTTTATTTATTATAAATAAAATTTTTATAATTAATATATCTATCAAATAATTTAAACTAACTTATTTTTTACTTCTTATTCTGAATTTTCCTATTTTTAAAAAATAAAAAATAATTTTTTCTTTCTTTGATTTTATTTTTCTAATTTTTTTTATTATTTCGTATTATTTGCTAATTTTTCAAAACTTTTTTGATTATTTATGATATTTTAGGTTTTTTATGGTTTTTATGTTTTTATGTTTTTTTAGTTTTTAATTAATTTATTTTTTGTCAATGAAATCTTTTGCCACCATTAATGTTTACTTTACTTAAATTTAACAATTTGTTGGAGATGTAATTTCTAATGTTTTCTATTTTGTAAAAATATTTTAATGTTTTTTTATTCTTATATTTTCTAAATTGTCATAAATTTTTTTTGAAAAAATTGATTTTGTTTTTTAATTTTATTTTTTTCAAAAAAAATTCAAACTTTTTTTTTGAGTTTCTATTTAGAGTTTTCAATTTATTTATTTCGTCAATGGTAAAAAAATGGTATTTATCTAAAAAACGTACACGTCAACTTGGAGAACCAATTTAAAAACAAAAAAAATCTGCAATTATTTTGGAAAAGTACCATTTTAAAAATAAAAAAATTTGAAATTCTAAAGGAAAAAAAAAACAAGAAAAACAAGTGGGTTTAAGGCTTTAGTGGAAAAACAAACTGGACATCATATAAAAACACTACGATCGGATCGTGGAGGTGAATATATAAGTGACGAGCCACAACTAAATGGGGTAGCAGAGCGTAGAAATCGAATGTTTTTGGATATGGTTCGATCTATGCTCAGCTACACCGATTTGCCCATCTTCTTGTGGGGACATACACTCCTTACGACAATTCATATTTTGAATAGATGTCCTTCCAAATCCGTTCCTAAGATCCATATGAGATATGGAGAAATAGGAAACCAAACCTTAAGTACACTAGGGTTTGGTGGTGCCCTGCCTATATCAAGAAGACAAAGGCAGAGAAATTGGAAGTTAGGTCCCTTAAAGGGCGTTTCATCGGTTTTCCAGAGGATTCTATGAGATACCTATTCTATATGCAAGATGATCAAAGGATCATCGTTGCACTGCAAGCGTACTTTCTTGAAAATAAATTTATTCAACAAGGTGGTGTAGGTAGAAAGATAGTTCTCAATGAACAAGATGAAACACCCAGGGGAGATGACTGTTCAAGAGACACACATTGAACCTGGTGAAACACAACCAACATTGCGAAGATCTGGTAGAGTACCACATCAACCTGATAGGTACTATGGGTACCTACTACAAGAGAAACCGGGTGTCCACACTATAGTAGTTGAAGTTCCTGGGGACGACCCTTGTACTTATGATCAAACAATGATGGATATCGACTTTGCAAAGTGGTAAGGAGCTATGCAAGCAGAGATAGACTTGATGCATTCCAACCAGGTCTGGACTCTAGTAGAGCGTCCTAAGTGCATTGCACCTATAGGGTGCAAGTGGATCTACAAGAGAAAGATAGGCTCGGATGAAAATGTTGACACATACAAGGCAAGGCTTGTAGCAAAAGGTTATAGTAAAAAGGAAGGAATTGACTATCAAGAGACCTTTTCACCTGTGGCAATGATCAAGTCTATTCAAACTCTACTCGCAATAGCTACACACTTGGATTATGAGATATGGTAGATGGATGTGAAGACGGCTTTTCTGAATGGATTCCTGGAAGAGAATATCTATATCAGCCTAAAGTCTTCGCATCTGGGTCTGGTATTCATAAGGTGTGCAAACTTAAGAGATCCATTAATGGACTTAAGCAAGCCTCTAGGAGTTGGAATCTACGTTTTGACGAAGTTGTCAAAGGATTTGACTTTGTCAAAAACGAAGATGAACCATGTGTTTACAAGAAGGTTAGTGGGAGTAAAATAACTTTCCTGGTTTTATATGTGAATGGCATTCTACTCATAGGAAATGATGTAGGAATGTTCACATCAGTAAAAAAAAGGCTTTCAAGTACATTCTCCATGAAAGACTTGGGAGAAGCGACCTATATTCTAGAAATTCGTATCTACAGAGATATATCAAATAGAATGATAGGACTTTTCCAAACCCTTTACTTAGAGAAAGTCCTAAAAAGATTTAGGATGGAAGACTCTAACAAAGGTTTCTTGCCCATGAGACATGGGGTACACCTTTCAAAGTCTATGTCTCCTCAAAGTGAGGAGATAGAAAAGAAATGAGTACGGTGCCCTACGTGTTTGCAGTGGGTAGTCTGATGTACAGAATGTTATGCACACGGCTCGACATAGCCTATGCAATAAGCGTGGTAAGTCATTTTCAAGCTAACCCAGGAAGAGAACACTGGACCGCTGTAAAAAATATCTCAAGTATCTGAAGATAACTAAGGATATAGTCCTAACATATAAACATGGAGATTTGAAGGTGGATGGATATATCAACTCAGATTTCCAATCTGATGTAGCTGATCGAAAATTCACTTCAGGGTTTATATTCACGCTCAATGGTGGAGCGGTAACTTGGAAAATTTCCAAGCAAAGAACAACTACTGATTCCACCACTGAGGCAGAATACATAGCAGCGTCAGAGGCTGCTAAATAGGGTGTTGAATTAGGAAGTTTCTTAGAGAACTTCAAGTGGTCTCTAGTGTAGAGCTGCCATTACCACTTTATTGTGACAATAACGGGGTTATTGCCCAAGCAAAAAAAACAAGGTCTCACAACAAATCCAAGCACATAGAGAGGAGATATCACATAATAAGAGAAATCGTTGGAAGAGGCGAGATAGTTGTTCAGAGAGTATATTCAGCAGACAACATCGCTGACCCGTTGACCAAGCCTTTGACACAGGCAGTGCTGGATCGACATCTTGAAAAGATGGGTATTAGATATCAGAGTGATTGGCATTGAGTACAAGTGGGAGATTGTTAGGTTAATGTCCTCAAATACCACTAGAGGATTAGAGAATGTTAGGACATTATTAAATTGTAATTGTTTCATATACTATCAATAAAAGGCAATTAATTGTTTACTATTATATTGACATTTATATATTGTAATCAATTATAAGTCCATGAACATAAGAGTTAACTCTCTAAGGCACGAGAGGAGTTTGATACTTGTGTACTAAAATAGTCTGCAAGTCAATGATTCTCAATTGGGCATTGGAAATCATGAAGACTTGTATGATGTGAGTTTGACGAGAAAGGTGTCCGTCAATAACTAAGAAGTGGTGAAAAACTCACATCATAGGTGCACTGATGGAGATAGTGGCACTCAGACATAATTCGCATCGATTTTGTCGCATGGGTTTTCACTCTTTGACAGTCAATGACAGAATTGATTAAATTGTAATAGGTGTGTTTGAACTTTAGACTTGAGGAATCGAGTTGAAGAAATACTTGTGACATTAGGTTTGTCATTAGAGTAGTTAGACCAAATTCACCCTTTAGTGGGGTCAACCTCGAACTGCAACCTAATGGGCAAGTAGTAGTCTTAACTGATATCCAAGATGAGATTCATTCCCTCGAAGGTGAACAAGGAATTATCCTATACAGTTATAAGTGAGTTAGATCTTAAAGTCTTTGGCCAAAGCATTCACTGATCTGGACTTATTATAAATATAGCATAGATTCAAGTTAGTGAGTTTGACCCAAAACCATGACTCTCACTTGACCGGGATAAGGAAACGAAGAGTTTGTATTCACACTGTATTTACAATAGGAAAGGTAAAAATAATTCAATCATTTCATCTTATTTCGGTTACAATGTGGACCACTTGACTGGCTAGATAGTACCCACATTCAATGGAATCCTCCCATTGCCAAATTTAGATGAACCTAAAGAGTCACGCTTAAAAAGAAAAAATCGATAGAAAATATGGAATAGTTCTTGTGGTAATATTTTAAGTATTGAATACTTAAAATTAATTAAATAGATTTTATTATTTGAAGAAATAAGTTAATTCATTTATAATTTAATTAATGTATTATTTCTTGAAGAAATAAAATTAATTAAATATCCTATCGTTTATTTAATTAGATTAATTAATCGGATTGAATTAATTAATTAAATAATAGATTGGACCGAGCTCAAATTGGTGCACCAAGAGGCACACTAAGACCGATGGGGGCGGCCAATAGGCTTCCTTATTGAGCTAAATTAAGCCCAAGATATTAACTTAAGTGATATAAATATATCACATGAGTTAATACCTAGGTTATAAGTTACAATTAACACTTGAGCCACAAGACAAAAAATTCCTCTCTCCCTCTAGCCCTAGGCGTCAGTCACTGTGCCAAGCAAGAAAGAGTTTTTTTGATCAAAGTTTTTCCAGCGAGACAATTTAGAGGCAGTACTTTTGGACTGCTCGGATTATCAAGTTTTTAGCTGGATTATTTCGCGAAGAAGTTGAAGAATTTGAAAGTTTGAGTTTCTCCAACCACTTCGCTGCAACGGGTAAAGTATCGAATTCATTATCATACACACGTCTGATAAAACCCCAGAATTGATCCTCTTATGGGAAAATCCAAATAAAATTTTAAAATATCATTTCCGCTGCATTTGGTTTATTTTTTCCAATAGAAAAATTGTAACATGATTAGCACTATATAATCAATTTTTTTTCATAAATTATAATGAACCACTTGTTAAATATAATTTGCACGATTAGCACTATAAGTACCTGAATTATCAGAATTTATGAAAAAACTAAGCTTAATAACCTTAAAGAACCTCTTTCCACTTTTCTCTCGGCGCATGTTAGCCTGCTAACCTGCATTGTGGCAATGGCCAGAAAGAAGAAGGGTGTGGGCATACGATCGACTACAGACCTAACTTCTACACCTCCGGCTGCTTCTCCAACGGCGGTGATTGGGATGAAACAAACTTTAACAGAGAAGAAAACCATGACTGGGCTGGCAGATGATGCTACGAGATCTGATAAAGAGGCGACGCTAAATCTAGACTTGATTCAAAACCTAACTAAGCTCAGGCATCCTTAGGGATATCTGAAATAGAAATGGCGAATGCCAAAGCTCTGCAAGAGAGCTTATAGAAGCAACATAATACAACAAAAAACATGAATGAACAGGTACAAATTGAATCTGAGAAAGTAGCAGAGATGAGCCCTAAAACGGGAACTATTTGGGATCATTTTAATGTTACCAAGCTCCGCAATGCTAGGGGTAAACTGAATTATGTGGAACCAATGTCCAATTTGGAACGCAAGGTGGGGAGAATTGAGGAAGAAGAATTGAAAACAGAGCTTGAGTATTGGAGTACAGCCATAGTCTGCTACGTGTTGGGTGTGAACCCTCTGTTTCCAGTCATGAATAGTTACCTTCGAAGTATTTGGGGTAAGTTTGGTATTGAGAAGCTTGTGTTACTGTCAAATGGTTTATTCCTAGTTAAATTTACCACTGTTGAGGCTAGAGATGCAGTGTTAGAGATAGGGATTTACAACTTTGATAATAAATCTCTTATTGTGGCTCCTTGGAATTAAAATCAAAGTTATACTAAGCAAAATGTGGGAAAAGCCCATTGTGTGGATTCATTTTGAAGGCTTACACCTGAAATATTGAAGGGTTAATGCACTGAGCAAGATTGTTAGTTTAGTAGGAATGCCTATAATGGCAGATAAAATGACTATGGCTAAGGAGAGGATGCAATATGCAAAGGTTCTGGTAGAAATTAATGTGGATCACATGCCGGACTTTGTATTTTTTCAGAATTGTCATGGAACTGGCTGTCAAATACGAGTGGAAACCTACCGAATGCACATATTGTCAAGGGTATGGACATGAAGTTCAAGAGTGTAGAAGGCAGAAAGGGAAATAGGAATGGAGGCCCAAAAGGGTGCAAAACCAATCTGAGACTAAAGAAGCAGGGGAGGTGGCCCAGGGAAAGCCTCAAATGACTGATACCACTGAGGTAGCTCACAGAAACATCTCACGGAAAAGAGAGGACCAGTGGAAAATTGTGACAAAATGGAAAAAGGGTTTGCAATTTGAAGAACTGACTAAGCATAATGAATCATCAATTTCCAGAGAGAGTAAGCAAGTAATTATTGTGGAACCTGGAAAATAGTAATTACAATCAAAGGTCATGCAAATCATAGCAACATGGAATGTGAGGGAATTGAACAGTGTTAACAGGCAGAGGGAGGTACATGCTCTCTGTAATAAACATAGTGTTGGTATCATTGGGATACTAGAACACAAAATACAAAAGGGATAAGTATGAACAAGTGTGAAGGAACTTTTGTCAAGGATGGGGTAGTCTCATTAACGTAAGTTCCAAGAGGGAGGATTTGCATTAGATGGAGAAAGGAGGTTTTTTGAGGTGAACCTAATCCAATCTAGTGCTCAACTTATGCACTGTGACGTATCACATGCTAGATACTTTACTACATTTATTTATGCCTATAACCATGTCAATGAAATAGTAACATTATGGGAAGAGATAAATCAGAATGCCCAGAATACACATGGCTCTTGGGTAATTCTGGGAGACTTTAAGTGTGTATTGACTGAACAGGATAGAATAGGGGGGAACCCTATCAGTGCGCATCAATTTAGAGAGTTCAAAGAATGTATTGAAAGTTATGAGTTGGAGGAAATGAGATGGTCTGGATGCTCCTACACATGGAATAATAACCATGAAGTATGGCAAAGAACTTTCTCCAAGATTGATAGGATATTCGTGAACCATATATGGTGCCTGGAGTATTCTGGCACAGAAGCTCATTTCTTGTCTGAGGGATTATCTGACCATAGCCCTATGGTTATACACATGAACAACAAAATTGAGCTAAGGAAGAAATCTTTCAAATACTTTAACATGTGGAGTGACTCTAAGCAGTTCTTGCCATTAGTTGAACACAATTGGAGGGCTGTTGTAAAGGGGAATTCTATGTACCATGTGGTCAAGAAACTGACATGAATGAAAGTGGAGTTGAAGAAACATAATAAAGCCAGGTTCCATGACATTGAGTATCCAGCAAACAAAGCCCACCTAGTACTCACTAATTTGCAAAAGAAGTTGAATAATTCACCAATGAGTACACAGTTGCAGGCTATGGTTTCTGAAGTCCAAAAAGAGAGTAAAGAGAAGAGTCTAGCCAGGGAAAAGTACCTCCGACAGAAAGCAAAAATTGATTGGCTTAAACTGGGGGATCAGAACACTTCATATTTTCACAAAATTATTCAACAAAGATAGTATCGAGCCAGAATTGTGAGAATACAGGATGGTGATCACACTCTCTTTGAATATAATGGAGTCACTGCCTACTTTGTGAGTTTTTACAAGAACTAACTAGGTACTCAGAATCCTATCAGAGGTGTTGAGGGAAATGTGTTTGCACAGGGGCCTACCCTGAGTTGGGAAATGCAGATGGGATTGATTAAGCCATTCACAACATCTAATGTTAAGAGTGCCATGTTTAGTATATCTTTTATAAAAAACCCATGGTCAGATGGATATGGAAGTCGATTTTTTCAAGCAGCCTGGAATGTGATTATGACTGATGTAACAGAGGCCATCCTTAATTTCTTTCATCATGGGAAGTTACTAAGGTAGGTAACTGTACCTTGTTAAGTCTAATACCTAAAATAGATAATCCCACCTATGCTAGGGAGTTTAGACCTACTGCTTTCTGCAATACTCTATATAAATGTGTATCTAAGATGTTGACTCAAAGACTAGCAGTGGTCATTCCAACCTTAGTGAATGAAATTGAGGGTGCATTCACTAAGGTAACATCCATAGTTGACAATGTGTTAATCAGTCAGGAGCTTGTCAGAATCTATAACAGGAAGAGTGTGTCCCTCAGATGTCTGATGAAAATTAATATTAAAAAAAACCTATGACTCTGTGGAATGGCAGTTTGTGAAAGAAATATTGGAGGGGTATAGATTTCCTCAGAGGTTTAGTCAGTGGATATTAGAATGTGTGACAAACACTTCTTATTCAGTGGTGCTTAATGGGGAAATTTAAAGGGAAGAGGGGTCTGAGCCTAGGGGATCCAATGTCCCTTCTATTGTTTGAGCTTGTGATGGAGTACCTCACAAAAAGTCTTAGAATTACAGCAAGTCATAGCCAATTCAGTTACCACCCTGACTGTAAACATCTGCAACTCACCAAACATCTGTTTTGTAGATGATCTTATGTTGTTCTGTACAGCTACTAAATCTGCAGTGGAGATTCTATGGAGTGCTTTTAAGAAGTTTCCAGAATCATCTGGGTTGTATGCTAATCAGGGGAAATCAAATGTTTTTGTGAGAGGAACTTCTCAGGAAACTAAGCAAGCAATTCTTAACATGACTGGATTCATAGAGGGTGTTTTACCCATGAAATACTTTGGAGTTCCACTATCACCAACTAGTTGGAACAAATTAGATTGCTATGTTTTAGTGGAGAAGATCACTAAAAGATTGAACAGGTGGGCTTCCAGGCACTCATCATATACTAAAAGAGGAACTAATCAGTCTTGCTAACAATGCATGTCTGTTGAGCCTCAATCTTTATTATCCCTCAGGCAATTATGAAACAGATTGAATAGAAATGCAGAGATTTCTTATGGGGAAAAACTGAACAAAAGAATAAATTGATTCCTATTGGATGGGATCAGACTTGTAGCAAAAAGAAACATGGAGGCCTCAACATTAAATGTTGAAAAACATTGAATATTGCTTTAATAGTCAAACGGGTGTGGGCTCTTCCACAAAAGAAAGGATTTTCTCTGGGCTAGATGGATCACAAGTGTGTACCTCATGGACCAAAATTTCTAGATTTATTCTCTTCCTCCAGATTGCAGCTGGGCGTAGAGGAAAATCAATAATGTGAAGAAAAAATTACAGGCTGGGCATGTGCAGGATAGGTGGATGCAGAACCCTCACGTATCTTTACTATTCAAAGTTGTTATGATTTGCTAAGGGGTACCCAACCTCTTTTTAGACCTGCTGGAATAGTATGGAGTAAGCTCAATTTACCTAGTCATTCTTTTATTACTTGGCTTGTGTTGCATAAAAAACTGTTGATTAGAGAAAGGTTAAATAGATTCATGCCTTTGATGGATTGTCTTTGTGTTTATTGTGGGGAAGAAGTAGAGACTGTGCAACATTTATATTTTGAATGTGGCTGGGGGAGACAACTCTTGGCTAAGATCATGCAATGGCTTGATGTAAGTACATGGCCATATCACTTCTCTAGATGGATTAATTGGCTCAGGTTTGCTTTCAAAACCTGGAAATGTAGGCAACAATGCCTGATTGTAGGACTTGCTGGGGTAGTAAACTGTATATGAAGGGAGAGAAATCTGAGAAAATTTGAGCAAAAAGAAAGGCCAGTTTATGTTGTGTTCCAGGAGCTCAAGATGGAGTTGAGTTTAAAATTTGCAGAGGCTGTGTGGCAGAATATGAGAGAAAGAGATAGAGATTATTTGAAAAAAAAATTGTAATGGATTTAAAGTTTGTAGTTTAGCTGTTTGCTTTGAGTGCTTTTTTGATTCTTTTGACCAATGACACCAAGGCTTGATACTTAGTTATCTCCCTTGAGTCGTTTGTATGAGCTATTTTGTGTTTGTTGGGTTATAGTAATTACTTTTACCTAAAAAAAAAAACAAGTGCCTAAATAACAATGCTTTGATCCTGCAATTTTACTAATTTGAAAGTTATCCTAAAAATAATATCGCTCTCGAAATAGTCGAATTCTATTATTTTATTTTTTTCATAATTATTAAAGAACTAAATTCTGTTTGTTAGCATCTTTGTATTCAATATTAGTCCAAACACAAATTTGTATCTAATTTAATTATTTGTTAATATAAATGACCTAGGATTTAAACTTTTGATTCGAGATAAGATGAAGACAAAGAGAGAGAAACGATAGACAAAAAAATAGAGTTCATACTTAGTGGCTGAGAGAATTGAAGATAATAGTCATTATAATAGATAACTCGTGTTTTGTATTACTTTTACTATAGATGTAGACATGTAGTAGCTGAGGATCAGAATGTCATTTGTCGGGCATCAACGTATTATCCTCTAATTTTTCAAATGCATTTACTATTTTCCATATTTCCCCCTATTTTTCTCACATTTTCAATATAAAGTAATGGGATAAATGCCAAAAAAAAAAAAAAAAAAACCTGTGTTATGACTTTTTTGCTAAAAAACCCCTGTAATCATGAAATAGTCTAATCACCCCCTGTGTTCTTAAAGAAGTCTGCAAACAGCGTGTTTTTCATGTTTTTCATCTTTATTGACATGTTTATTTGTCATTTATACACTTTCCAAACAATATAAAAGGTAAAATAGTGTTATTTCACCAAAAAAAAACACATATTTCTTTCTATCTTTTTCACAAAAAGTGGCTTTTTGCAGACTTCTTTAAGAACACGAGATTTTTTTGGCTATTTCGTGATCATAGGGGGTTTTTAGCAAAAAAGTTATATCACTGGGGAATTTTTGGCATTTATGCCTAAAGTTATTTTCAATGGTAAAACTGTTAATTATGGGGAACAAAGTATATTCGAGAAATTTTGCATTTTTTCCTATGCATTTAATATTTCTCTAAATTTTTCTTTATTCTTTCATTATTTACGCTATTTGTAAAACTAATTTGAAATGGTTAATTATTAAATGCCAGAGACAAAAATATAATTTTTCTGTCGGTTTTTTAAGGTACTTTTATTAGGTCAATGAGGATATTTCTGTCACAAGAAAATATAAATTAATTTTTAATGGGTTCACAGAATGACTAAAACACATGCGAGAAGGAAAGAATGATTGATCTATACTTTTAGAAATGTGAGGGTTCCTAACACTAAATCATACCAATCATAGCTTAGGAATGAACTGAGAATGTTTATTCCGTTTTCACCTCATTCCAGTATACCAATCATAGCTTAGGAATGGACTGAGAATTTTTATTCCGTTCTCACCTCATTTCAGTATACCAATCTGGCTCAAATTAAACGAAAATAAATAAAACTCTCAAAATCTTTGCGTCACCGCCTTATATTTTTAACTACTACACCCCTTGACTCTGTAAAACCAAAGAAAATAAAGAGTAGAAAAATAAAAGAAGTGCAACAGTTAAGATGGAAAAGAAAAACCAAAAAAATACCATATGATATTTATGAGGCATGCACCCAACCTCGAAAAAGAAGGCTTTTTTTGCAGAATATCTCTCTTGACAAACCCTTGTAGAGAACCTTCCATCTCGGCAATGGAGGAGACAAGGAAGATCTTTTTATGGTTTGGATTCTAGGCACAAAATTAGTCGAACAAGTTAGTGGCACTTGACTAATTCCGGTGATTTTCAGTGAGAGAGTAACCCAGAACCACATTCGCAACATTTTTTAATTTATAGGACAAAAGACTAGGAGCGAGAATACAACTTATATTTAAATAATTTCTACAGGCATAACACTTCCAATGCCAAAACTATTTTACGTGTGTCAATACATAATTAATTTATTGTTATGATAAAATGTAGATATTATATAATCTTTAAATTACTATTAAGGTTTTGTATAATACTCAAGTGACAGTTATAATTTATAAATTATTTAACGACTTATTTTTATAGTATTTATCTGCATAGAATAGTGCTTGTTCTAACTGTTAACTTATGAGTAAATAATTTTGCATGTCGAAATAAATTTGATTTAAGACTGGATCACAAAGTATAAATAGGAATATAAAAATAATTATATTTTCATAATTTTGAGATATAAGCTTACTAATAGTATAGTATTCAACTAATATTTATAAAATTATACTTCCTTCACATATACCTTGAATCTCAACTAGAAGCTTCATATCAATAACTATTCAACTGTACCCAGAAAGCAGGAAAATAAAATCAAAGAAAAGCAGCCCTTACGGACATCATCGTCTTAGAAAGCACTTGTACAGTTTTTTCATATAATGGTTCGAAAAATACGACATCAAATAGTTTTGACAAGAATGTATCTTTTCCAACAAGTGCAAATTATTATTTGAAGATTTGGGTACAAATCTTACACTTAATTAGGAAGAAGGGTTACAGCTGATCTCCATGCCTCTTCCACCAATTCCCGCAATCAAACACTGAAACCCACATGATTCTAGATCTGCAATTACTTTATCAACAACTGTTCCTGATAATACTGAGTCATTCAGTCAAGGAAGTGTTGATTACATAGCAGAATATTATTATAAAAAACCAGATGATCAAGCAACAAAGAATTAAGCCAGACACTAAAATTGTAAGAGAAAATTAGAAGTCACATATTTTGGCCCCACTGTTTACAAACTTGCAAATAAGTCAAATAGGACGTATGTTTTTGAATTTTTAGTCTCAGTTGTTAAAAATTAGATGTAAAACATTAGCTGGCCACGTCTTGCATGTGGCCATTACTTAATTTGCATACATTTCGTAAAAGGAAATCATATATTATGTAAAACTTGCAAAAAAAAACTCACTTTTTGATGAACATTTAGGGTTTAGAGTTGTAACGGTCAGGGGATATTTATGCAATTTATCCAATCTATCTTAAATTCTCGAATGCGTGTGCATGCCACTTGTGAAATTTCATACGTTTTCTTAATGGATTGGACCAAAATTGTAAAAAAGAAAATCCCATAGTACTTTTGCAATTTTGAAAAAAATGGGACTAAAAATTGCAATAAACCGCATCCTGTGAGACCAATATTGCAATTTTCCCGCAGAATAATATTATAACAAACCAGATGATCAAGCAAAAAAAATTTAAGCCAGATAACATAAATCAAAACAAAATATAAGAAGCAAAAAAACAAAAAAGGATACGGTTAGGCAGTAGCGTCAAAACACAGCCTCCACCACCAGCCCCTGTTAACTTAGTAGATAGCTTGTATTTTGATGTAATTCGAATCACAGTTTCGATAGAAGCATGGCTGACCCCCATGCACTGGAGTAACCCCTGATTCATCTCCATAAGTTCTCCTAGTTTTTCCTCTTTCTTAGTAATGGCAAGATCATCAGAAACAGGTGATTGGATTATGGAAGCCAACTCATTGCTGATAGAACCAACAGCATTGAATACAGAAGACATAGCACTAGAATGTCTCATTGTCCTGTCAGAGACATTAGATACCAGTGTTTTCGTATTTCTTCCAACTTTTGTGTTGGTTATGAGCATTTTAATAGGCATATTCGTCTTGATGCGCGTAAGCTCACCAGATAAAAATTTGATCATGTTACCTGGTAAATAAAAATCCATTAGCTGAATAGCTGTCAAACTTTTCCTAGCATTACTTATTAGTAAGCTAGAAAAGTAAGTTCTTTGACCTAATTTAACAGTATGGAAGGACTTCTCAAACATGGACCAAGATGTAACGAAGTTGGCGCTATCCATTTCTAAATTAATTGGGTTGCTTTTGATGGAATGATTTAGATTTACAGAAAGAAGCTCAAAATTTGGAATAACTTAATACTAGGTGGATTTGAATCTACCATAATGTGTAGAAAAACCAGAAAATGGATGCTAATGAATTTGAGATCCACCATTATCTTGATATTATTTACACAAACTCAATAGATTTGAATTTTAAGCGCCCAAACCTTCAATGACGCAATTTGAGATTGTTCTTGCCAGTTTAAATTCCTTTCTTACGACCAACTATGTAAAGTATAATCAATAATACTTCATTCCAACAGAAAACAATGTATGGTGGTTGAACTACTTACTGAGAATATAATCTTAACAAACAGACTTCTGGAATTCCACACAAGCAATTTACTGCTTGGGTCGTTAATCATTTCGGTAACCTAAGAACACAGTTAATATTGTTTCAGGAACTAGTTATTCCCAAATCTCGATAAATCAGACCAGATGGGATTTCTTTCTCTTATTCTTTCTTTATCCCATTCTTTCTCTTTTGAGGGTTGATGGGTATTTAACGGATATGGCTAAAGGGAATTTTACATACCGTAAGTGCTTACTGTATTGTCTAGCCCGGATGGTTTTCCATGGATTATCTTTTCACCTTCAAAAGCCCATTTATTCACCAGTTCAAGCTCACTGTCTCCAAACATCTGCCAACCTTGATGGTTAAAATCCAATTTCACATAATCAGTTAGAGCCAGGAGGGCCGCAGAGAGCGCAACACAGAGGGCAGCAGATGAACCCAAGCCAGCACCTAATGGCAGCTCAGAGGTCACAACAGCTTTAGCTGGCTTAAAACTGATAAGGCGGAAAATACTAAGTAAGCAAGCAGCAGCAAAGTTTGTACTTAAAACCAAAACCACAAAGCAAGAATAGAGTTCAAATTGCATACCCATGAATGGAAGTATACATCCAAAGAAAAGCTGAGATACCCGAAGCAAGTGCAATATTAGCCTCAGGAATATTTTGTTCTTCTACTAGAGATGTAATTGCTTTTATGGTCTCGAACGAACATGATGAAGGGGAGGAAGCGGGATGGCTACCCAGTTCAGGCAGAACTTCTTTAAGTCTTCCCACTGGCCAAGAAAATTCTAAGGGAATATCCTTGAGGTGGAGTTTTAGTGCATCATCATTCTCTATTCCTCCAAAGAGGATCATAGATTAGGAGAGATAAAACACAGCATCTAATTAGCAAAGAAACAACACATATACAATAGCATAATCATTTAAATGCTTCTTCTCTTCTCTCCTCCACCAAAACTGGTAAGGGTACATAGTGATACTTTGTATCTAAAAGGAACCCTAATGGTAGGAGTGTGAACTTATTCAAGCCAAATTATTCAGATAAACCAATTTAATACACATAGATCAACTTCAATAAGGCGACCTCAATTAAGTAGAATAGAATCAGAGTGCTGGAAATTGGATTCATAAAGAAAGCAAAACAAAGAATCAGATAATCTATTTTCTAAGAGGCATAAGGAAAAGACGCAAGGCCCACTGACCTAAGCATATGTGTCAATATCTTCTCTGGCCACAAATTGACAACTTAGAAGCTTCTTTAATGTAATAAGTGCTTTGTCTGTTTTATATCATCCACCAAAATAGTTAATAATGGTTCTTTCAACATGAAGAGCTACCTCACTAGTATCTTGTATATTGTCTATATAATTTCTCTATAAGACTCATTTCAAACAAAAGAAGTTCAGCCATTGAATATGAACATGTGTGTTACTTTCTCACTAAAAGTCTAAATAGTTAATTGGGATCAATTTAGAGTTGAACAGATAAATTACATGTCCTTATAAAACATGTATATATTATTTTGACAGTTCCAATTCCAAGTGACAGTCCCTTTGTTGCCACACATAGCTTTAAAGTCGGCAATTGCTTCAAGATTATGCAAAAAAAAGATCTTTCATCTACCATATGTGCCCATGTGACAAAGACATAAAACGCCATGATAAAGTATTTGTACCACAACACACAAAATTTTCTTTTTGAGCCATTCATCTTGCTGATTTTGTTTTTTTTACACATTTACTTGACATAACATCTCCTAAAGGCAAAATTAAGCTTAAACAAGAACCATCATGTTCATGCTGACATCTTTCTCCTGAGCCCAATAATAGACTGCAACATAACGTAATTGTATTGAATCAGGAATTCTTAAAGCTTTCTTGTTTGTTAAACATGCCTAACACATGTTTTCCATCCTATCTTAGTTACTTGCAGAAGAACTAGCTGTCCATATACCACATGTGCTTGGATTTGGAGCATATCGAAGTTAAATTTTATGATCAACAAATCAATATGAGGTCTGCAATTCTGATTACCAAAAGTAAGATTAAATCTAGACATATATCTCAAGATTTTATACAATAACTGTGTTTGCCAACACCTACAACGAGGCAGTGACCTCAAAATGGATTTGCCCGAGTAACAAGCCAAAAAAATTGTGAAAATGAATAAGCTCCAAGCAAACTGATTGTAGATTTTGAGATTCTTCATATGTGGATACATAGCAACTATTTTCAGCAATTAATCCAACATAAATTGATTTCCGCAACAAAAAAATAAAAAATATCAGTCAGATCAGATTGCAGGATCAAACCAAAACCTAATCGCGAGAATCAATATTCAATTCAATCACAATGAATGCAACATGAAATAGAATACTCAACAAATATTATTTATATCAATTGAGAAATTGAGAATGGGGTAAAAGTACCGGAAGGAGTAGGGAAATGAAGAGAGACGTAAGTGTAGAGATCGATGGCGGCAGCGACGGCGGTGGTGTCATGAACCACCGCATGTTCGCCGGCGAGTATGATTTTCCCCGGAGCTCTGGCTCTGACGTCCATGATGTGCACTATTAAAAGATTCTTTCTGATCAACTCCTTAGTACGTCTGTGCGCATAAGATGGTAATTAATATAGGAGTAATGGATGTACGTATTTGACTATAGGGTGTATGGATGGCGGGCTGGGAGGTTTTGGCGGATTATTATTCCATTAACATGAGTACAAGACTGACGGGCGGAGTTTCAACTTTCAATGGATTGCTGCCTGCCTTATTCGTGGTTTTAATTCAACTAATTGGTGTTTACTCGCACGATTCTCTCGTTGTTACCAACGCCCCACCCCCACCAAACACACGCCTATTTGCATTCACCTCCCCGAAATTTGGTCGTTTAACATTCGCCTCCCGTATAGTTTGAATAATTGGCAAAAATTTTCTTCCCAGATTCTAATGCACGGACACGAACATGATACATACACGTGACATGATTGTTTTTTTAAAAATATATTAGACACGACGTGATTCGATCATTGATGTTTAAAATATACATAATATATATATATATATATATATGCATGTATGTATAATCGTTGATTAGATTTTTCTTTTATTTTTGTTAATCTACTTGCAATAAGTTAATTAGAGTAGAATAGCCATCTAAAGTAAAGAAAGCTCACTCTATGAATTGAATGTTTTATCTTTGGTGGGGCCTCAATAGTTCCACATATATCTTTTATCATGTGAGGCTATGCCGGATCGGGTCCATTAGAGCCGGTGTACTTAGCACTACATATTTATGGTGGGATGGGTGGTTTTTGCATGGGTATTGAGTGATGAAAACCACTCACCCCACCACAAATATGTGGTGATAAGTACACCGACTTCAATGCATCCAGTCTAGCATAGAGTTGCCCATCTTGTCTCTTAGAATTTAGAAATAAAAAGAAAAGGCAAGAGATCCAATATTTGTTAGAATAGTGATTTTAGTTTTCACTTTCACGTTGGAGGTTATTCAATTTTAGACTATTGCAAGTTGTGAATTTTCTCTCCTTATTTGGAATCTTAAAAAATTTGTGTGTCTCGTGATTAAAAACTATCAGTCTGATTTAAGCGTCAAGGTATCCCATCGTTTAGAATTAAAAATAAAAACAAAAAGCAAGACAGTACAGAACTCCTAATTAATTACACTTAATAAACAACTAGCAAACTTCCATATTCGATACAGGTTGGCCACCTTTTCAAGTACTATACTATATACATATACATATAGGGGATCCAGAATCTTAAGGTATTGCGAAATTATAAAAAATATCATCTAATTCAATAAATTACATTTAACATCCTAACATTTTATTCCGTCCAACAAGTAGCACCTTCCGTTAGGGTTACTGTACGGTGCCGTTAAATTTTTTGGTGAACTTTCGAAAATGCCCCTGTCCTTTTTTGAACATGAAAACCCTATAATATTCGGACAAATATACCCTTTTGGTGTGAATTGTAATGTTTTGTAAAGTATAGATGTTATATGTAATGTTGTGTATAAAAAATATAAAAAAAATTATTTATAAAAAAAATATTTTCAAGAAAATAAAATAAATTAGAAATTATTAAAATTATATTAAAAAATTATGTATAAAATATCATTATAATCTTTTATTCAAATTCATATATAAGAGTTTATATAATAGTTTATATAATTTAAATTATATATTTTAATTTAATTTATGAAATTTCAAATAAATTTAATTATTGTATTTTAATAAATTTAATTTCTAAACAAAATTACTTAAATATTATATTATTTTATAAAATAAAAGAAAGAAAAAAAAGAAAAAGAAGAGGGGTGGGGAACAGTGGTCATCTTCCCCAACCCCCAACCCCCCAACTGTCCATCTTCCCCAACCACCCCCCGTCAAATCACTACCCCCACCCCATCCCACCCTTCCCTTATGCACAGACACACATACACAAAATCACACACACTCGCACGGAAAAATCTATGCTACATCCGTGTGTTGGTTCTAGTGCCTTCATCATCACATATTTGTGTTGGGATAGGTGGTTTTTATCACCCACCACCTATGTAAAAACCACCCACCCCAATACAAATACGTGGTGATGAGGCTACCAGCTCCAATAGACTGGGTGTAGCATAGAATTACCCCGCACTCGCACGCACACACACACACACCATCTCACACGCACACACACACATTCACACACGCACACACACACACACACATTCACACACATGTATGTATATGCATATATATACACATATATAATTATTATTTTTTTAAGTTTAAATTTTTATTTTAAAATTGGTATTAGAAGTAAATCTAAAAATGTGAAGGGGGTAATATGGTAATTCGGTTTTTTTTGTATTTTTTAATATTTTTTTTAAATATTCCGTAAGGGCAATTCGGTCTTTTTACACATTCCATCCAACCTTACATCAAAAAGTGAAACTACGGATGTTAAATATAATTTATTGAACTAGGGGATGTTTTTTGTAATTTCGCAATACCTTAGGATGCTATGTGTAATTATCCCTATATATATATATACACACACATATACACACACATATAATCAATTAATTAACACACTATATTAAAAGTGTGAATGTTTGAAGTGTTTATTCCAATTGTGAAATGACCACGAAATCCCTAATTAATGGCGCTTACTAAAAATGTGAATGTTTGAGGGGTTTCTTACAATTTTGAAAAACCACAAAACCCCTTATTAATAACACTTGATAAGCAGCTAACAACCTTCCATATTATTTACACGTTGGTCACCTTTTCAAGTACTACTATGGAATTCTAACAATTTAATTGAATACATTAAAAGGTTGATTTCTCTGCTACTTCTTCAATGGTAGTTCAATTGTTCATTGAATACAACATGAAAAGGAATGCAAAAAATCCAAATATAGAAAAACAAACGATTTTGATTATGATATCCAAGCATAATCTGTTTAAATATAGATTTGAAACTTGATAGTCCATGACTCTTAAGAAAAAAAACTCAAAAGTTTGAAAATAAATATTCCTCGAATGCAAAGGTAAAGTACATGTCAACATGAAAGCTCTCTGATAACTATGATACAATTACAAGCTCATGGGTTTGTCGTCAGGGCTTCTGCATAGAGAAAAAACAAAGAAACATGCACACGAAGAATCAGGGACGGAGCCAAGAATTATACTGGGGGGACGAGATTTTTGTGAGTTTCATTTATATGTATGCGAAAAAATTGAAGATTAGGTTTAGTAAGAACACTTTTGATATACTTTGTACTCTATACCTCTTTTGTTAATAGTGAAATTCTCTTATCCTCTCCCGTGGACATAGGCAATTGCTGAACCAAATAGAAATAATATTTGATACATTTTTCATAACTAATTAAATTAAATATTGTTTTAAAACTAAAATAAAAAATGGTCCTAATATTAAATAAAACAAAATATAAAAAGCCTAAGAAGTATATTTGGAGGGGAAAGTTGAAGGAAAAAATTTGAAGTCATCACTCACAAGTCAAATTTGTTGGGCTTTTGTGAATGATGGATATATACAAAAGTGGAACTACAATTTGATATTTGGATATATGGGCCGAAATATATAGTTGTAGCCCATTTGAGTTTAAAAGTGGGCTAGCTTTTTTTTTGGGGGGGGGGGGGGACGCAATATTGAACACGAAAAATTCATCTTCCTAGAGCCTGTGGAAAATGAGACGTTTGGGCAAGT
The DNA here is from genome assembly GCA_019426215.1 of Buddleja alternifolia. NCBI lineage: Eukaryota > Viridiplantae > Streptophyta > Magnoliopsida > Lamiales > Scrophulariaceae > Buddleja > Buddleja alternifolia. Next base: position 18,757,225 of record CM033408.1, on the reverse strand, counting down.
GTTAGGAAATTTCATGTTAGATGTTTTGATGATGACAAGATAAGATTTTATGTTAGACCCCAAAAGAATGTAAGTTTATGTTTTCATTTAACAATTGTATAAGCGTTTGAAAGTTTGTAATCTTGCTAGACTTGTAATTTTTATCTTTGTAGATTTTAGACTAAGTATTGGATACCAAGTCGCTAGTAGAATTCTAGGTGAGTTTATTAGAGATGAAGTTAAAGATCAGCGTCTGAAGTCAAGTGAAGATAAAGATTTGTTCTTAGCGTCTGTCAAACGCTAAAGGACTGTTTCAGGATTTATGAATCAAGCGCTCAAAGCACTCAAGCGATCAAGGATCAGATTCACCTGAAATAAATTCTCAAGTCATGAGGGACTTAAATGCAATCATCAACGAACATTTATTTCCAACGGGAAATAATTCAAATGCATTAAATGCCTGATAAGTGCATTAATTGTGATAAGCTATTATGACTTGTGGACAAGCCACCTTTTGACTAGACTATCATATTTCAGAGATCAAACCTGCTCCTATCCAATCGGAACCAGCAGAATTTCAGAAATGTCAGAATGGAACTATTTAACGCGCTGCGTGAGGTACACGCGCTCGCATGAGTCCAACGAACAAATCCCAAGAAACCCTATAAATAGTACCCTTCAACAAAACCCATACATACACGTACATACACAAGAGGGTCAAAACTTTGCTGAAATATTTTCTCAAGAAAAGCTTAGAAACTCCATAGCCAAAATCCTTCCAAGCTTTTTACATACATTCCAGACAGTCATAGAAATTTCAAACATCTTCAAAGAAGAATCATACACTATTATTGAGATATCCTAAGTTGTTTGAACTTCCTAAAATCAAACAAACCCGTGATCAAAATCCTCAACCTCATCTATCTGTGTGAAGAAGTTGTTGACTCTACAAGCAGTATTTCTGAGTGAGAGAAGCTTGTTGGTGAAGATCTTCATTGGTGCTGAAGTCTGTGTAATCAAGGAGCCCAAGATCATCATCCTCTCCTCTATTTTGTAGAAGCCTCTGTGTGATCCTTCGATAATCAGTTCAATGGAATTCCTCCAAGTGTTCAAGGAGAATAAGGACGTAGTTGGGATTACACCACCCAGTGAACCTTACAAATTCTTGTGTTATTTACTATTTTTATTGTCTTACTTTATACTTTATCATTTATTCTGAAAAAGACAAGTAAAACGGTTAAGCGACTATTTAACCAAAACGAACGCTAAAGCTTTAAAATCATTTTCGCTGTGCTAACCCTGATTAAGCAATCTAAGCTTTACCCTATTTTGGTAAATTGCTAAAATCATTAAGTCTAAGTTATCTTTACTGTAGCGCCAGACCTAGCGCTCAGCTCCCTAAGCATTCAAATCGTTTAAAAAAAAGTGACACGAATTTTTGAAGTCGAAAAAGACTTCAGGGTCTATTCAACCCCTCCCCCTTCTAGACCCTTTCGTATGCCACTTGGGACCATCAAGTGGTATCAGAACGGTTGAAGTAGAAACCTAAGTGTTTCGAAGCGTAACTGCTTCTTTAGATCCATTTTTCTAAACTTAGTCGCTTTATTTATTTTAATTTCATATCATGGCTTTTAACAAGATGCCTAAGCTAGTTGAATCAAATTATGATTCATGGAAACTTAGAGCATTTGCATATTTATGTTTTTTGACAAGGAGATGTGTGATGTAATTATAGATAGCGCCATTCAAATCATGAAAGTTATAACTCGAGCCCCTGGAGCGACTGAGGTTACTCCAGATGGTTATGTTGAGAAGCCCAAGTTAGAATGGACGCCAGAAGATCGAAAAAGAGCAAATCTAGATAATGTTGGACGAAGCGCTCTCTACTCAGCGTTAGGAGACAATGATGCATTGTTCAACAAGATTAAGCAATGTAAGACTTCAAAAGAGATATGGGATAAGTTGGCTATTGTGTGTGAAGGCTCAGCACAGATGAAGGAGAACAAGCTCTCCATAGCCATGCAAAGATTTGAGCATTTCAAATTGCAGCCCAATGAGACGCTAGAACAATTGGACGCAAGGTTCACTTTGCTCATTACAGAGTTAACGTCACTAGACAAGGAGTTGACTAATAAGGAAATGGCCAACAAGATATTCAGAAGTTTTCCAAGCAAGTATTTGATTAAGACGGTTGCCATGAGAGAATCACAAACGTTGGAAACTCTAACTCCGGAACATGTGTTTTTAGAGTAAAGGCATTTGAGTTTGAACTAGTAGAAGTTAGCGACACAACGACTTCTACATCTGACTGAATCAGGAGCCCTGATACCTACTACTAAGAACAAGGGAAAGTCAGTCAGTGAGGTGAAAGCGACAGAATCGAATGAGGAAAATAAAATGGCTTTGTTGGTTAAGAAATTTCTAAGATATGAAAAGAGAAACCCTTCTGGACAGGCTTCATTTCAAACCCCTCCCCCTGCATCAGCGCCTCAGTATCAAGCACCAATGTATTATGCTCCTCAGCCTCCAGCGCCAGTTCAATACCAAGCGCCTCCATCTTCAACACAAAATGTTTCAGCTCTAGCAGTTTCCAAGCGATTAACCACTAAACAGAAAATGAAAACTAATTTGTGTTAGAATTGCAGGAAACCAGGGCATTACCAGGTAAATTGCCCTTATCCGAATGTCTCTAAGCCCACAAGGCAAGATTATGCGGATAGAAACCAATTCAGGAGCAACCTTCGCCAACAAGGTTTGCTAGTGGAATCTGAACCATTCTCCGCACCTGAAGAGGATTTGGAATCATCAGATGAAAGCAGTGATGATGAGCCAACAAGCGACTCAGTGTTAATTTGTCTTATGGCAAGAGATGAAGAAGCGTCTAATGACTCGTTATCTAAGATAAATTTGGTAAATGTGCAAAGTGAGACGAATTAAATGTTTAGAACATGAATTCTCCCAAATAAAAATTATACTAAGTTAGTAAGGGGTGCTAGGCATCCTTTCCCTCCACTAAACTTGATAAGATCAAGGTTTAAATCCATATGTGGCATCTTCTCAGTAAGTGGGGGTCATGTATCAAGATTTTGTTCTAGATTTTTATTAAGTGCATTAGATGCCTTAATCAAGACATATTTCACCCCAAATATCGTTAAAGGGTTGCAAGGTGAAATTCAAATGTTAGATTATGAGGAGTTAGTGGGAATGAACTTAGATAGTCCACATTATCAATAAATCGTTAAAGGGTTGCGGTTTTTGTGGATTATGGGATAAATATGATTGAACCGTCTATTTGATAGATTGATGTTTGACATCACTTTAATTAAGTAATGGACCAAATATCGTTAAAGGGTTGCCATCCATTATATTAATTAAAGAACTCAATCCCCACCACGAAGTTTGCATCGACGATCGCTTTCGTCTTTTCACAGTGGGAGTGTGAGATTTCGAAAAATATAGTGGGAGCCAAGTTATAAGTCGAAGTCCTTGATTTTAAACTTGGTCTTAGTTTAGTCCAATATTCTAATTAAGCCTAGTTTATTTTCTACAATTATTTGTTTTATCTCTCTCGTTTTTCAAAAATGACAATCAACCCACTTTCCGTATTACTAGAGAAGAATATCCTTATCGGACCCAACTACGTCAATTAGCTAAGGAATTTGAGAATAGTTGTCAATATGGAGTCTCTAGGATACGTGTTGGACACTGATATCCTACTCCTCCTGCCAGAACACGTGCCAATGAGGAAGAAGTCCAAGATCATGAAAAATGGGTAAAGGACGACGTCCGAGTGCGTGGGTACATTCTTGGCTCTATGACGAATGAGCTATAGAGGTCCCACGACAAGATGACCACAACGAGGGCTATCTTGGTGCACTTGGTCGAGCTCTATGGTGAGCACAGTGGGACTGCTATATATGAAATATCTAAAGGGCTCTTCGGAGCCAAAATGAGAGAAGGGGAGAGGGTTGGAGATCATGTCCTCAAAATGATATCGAGGATCGAGATATTGGAAGCTCTCAATTTTACAATGAACCCACAACTTCAGACCGATCTTATCTTGCAGTCCCTTCCTGACTCTTTTTCCCCAATTCGTCATGAACTTCAATTGCAATGAGATCGAATGCAACTTAGCTGGGCTAATGAACAAATTAAACACTGCACAATCTCAATTGAAGCCCAAGGGAAAAGAGACTGCTTTGGTTATCACTTCTGGGCCTAAACAGGCGAAGAACAAGAAGAGAAAAACCAAGAAGCAGGCTGGCGAGCTTGGAGCTCAGGGTGGTGTCGATAAAGGAAAAGGGAAAGCTCCTGTGATTCACAAGCGAAAGGGGCCACAAAAGATAGACATATGCCTACACTGTGATGAGCTGGGCCACTGGAGAAGGAACTGTCCGAATATGGGGCCTGGCGCACAAGGTATGGAACTTTATGTTCATGAAACTTATTGTTCTATGACCGTCTTCTCTATATCTTTGATTCTTGACTTTGAAGCTAGTGCTCACATATGTTGTATGAATCAGGATCTGATGCGAGGAAGAAAGCTGGACAACGATGAGGTGAAGATCAGAGTAGGCAGCGGGCAAAGCGTCGCGGCTACTGCAATAGGATCTACCTTGTTGTTTTTAAATTCTGGACATGTACAATTACTGGATAATGTTTTGGTTTTGCCTAATGGGCTTAAAAACATTATTTCTATTCCTATTTTTGTTAAGAATGGGTACACTTTCTATTTTATTGATGAACGATGCAACATTTATTATGGTAATAAATTTGTAGGCTTTGCTTCTTTGATAAATGGATTGTATTACCTTAGTGTCCAGAATGAGTATGCAGTAAATACTATACAAAGGAAACGTAGTAGACTTGAAATAAACCAACGATTGATATGGCGCCTTCGACTAGGCCATGCTGGCGAACAAAAGATTCGCAAAATGGAAAAAGATGGGCTAATTGGCCCACTGGGATTGGATCCCTATCCTACTTGTGAATCTTATCTCAAAGGCAAGATGGCTAGATCGCCGTTCACAGGGAGCTTTGAAAGGGCCTCACAAGTCTTAGGTTTAGTGCATACTGGCGTTTGTGGTCCATTTGGAGAAATGGCCAGAGGAGGTTTCTTTTACTTTATCACCTTCACTGACGACCATTCATGATATGGTCTAGTGTACCTGATGAAGCATAAGTCTGAATCCATTAACAAGTTCAAGGAATTCAAGGCTTCAATGGAAAATCAAACAAGTCAACATATAAACACTCTTCGATCGGATTGAGGAGGAGAATATATGAGCGAGGAGGAGAATATATGAGCGACGAGTTTGACTTATACCTCAGAGAGAATGGTATAGTATTGCAACTCACACCTCCAGCGACTCCACGGTTGAATAGAGTAGCAGAGCCAAGGAATCGAACCTTGTTGGACATGGTTCGCTCCATGCTTAGCAACACTGATTTACCCATTTCATTGTGGGGTCACGCGTTGCTTACAGCTGCACACATTTTAAATAGATGTCCATCCAAGTCCATTCCTATGACTCCCTATGAAATGTGGAGAAATAGGAAACCAAGTCTTAACTACATAAAGATTTGGGGATGTCCGGCTTATGTCAAAAAGACTAAAGTGGACAAGTTGGAGGCTAGGTCCTTAAAGGGACGTTTCATTGGATATCCTGAAGATTTTATGGGATACCTCTTTTACCTACACAATGATCAAAGGATCATTGTAGCCTTACAAGCCCACTTTCTTGAAGATGAGTTCATTCAAGAAGGAGGAACGGGTAGAAAGATTGTTCTAGAAGAATAAAATGAAACGCCACTGGATACATCTACACAGGGAGTGAGAATCGAACCTTCTGTAACACAACCACAACCACGATGATCGAATAGAGTATCTCAACTGGCTGAGAGGTACGGATATCTAATGCAGAGGGAGTTGGATCTCCATTCTGTGTTAGAGGAGGATCATGGAGATGATCCCTCCACTTTTGATCAAGCGATGGTGGATGTGGATGCTGCTAGATGGCATGAAGCTATGCAAACTGAGATCGATTCGATGCATGCAAACCAAGTCAGGAAACTTGTAGACCAACCTGAAAGGTTAAAACCAATCGGGTGTAAATGGATCTACAAGAGAAAGATTAGTGTTGATGGCAAAGTAGACACCTACAAAGCCAGGCTAGTGGCGAAAAGGTATAGTCAAAAGGAAGGAGTTGACTACCAAGAAACCTTCTCGCCTGTGGCTATGATCAAATCAATAAGGATTCTACTTGCAATAGCAGCACACCTAGATTATGAAATATGGAAAATGGATGTCAAAACTGCTTTCCTAAATGGATTCCTAGAAGAGGATATCTATATGGAACAGCCTAAAGGTTTTGAATCCGAGGAGCATATTCATAAGGTGTGTAAACTTGAGAGATCTATTTATGGACTCAAACAAGCATCTCGTAGCTGGAATCTACGTTTTGATGAGGTTGTCAAAGGATTTGACTTCATCAAAAATGAAGACGAGCCCTGTGTTTACAAGAAGGTCAGTGGGAGCAAGTTGACATTCCTTGTGTTATATGTAGATGACATAGTACTCATTGGGAATGACATAGGAATGCTCACCACAACCAAGAAGTGGTTTTTGAGTACATTCTCCATGAAATTCTTGGGAGAAGCGACCTATATTCTAGGGATTCGGATCTATAGAGATCGAACCAAAAGAATGATAAGACTTTCTCTAGTCCTTTATTCTAGGGATACATCTTTCGAAATCTATGTGTCCTCAAAGTGAGGAAGATAGAAAAGAAATGAACATTATACCCTATGCGTCTGTTGTGAGCAGCTTGATGTACGCTGCTCTGTACTAGACCCGACATTGCTTATGTTGTGAGCGTTGTTAATCGATTTCAAGCAAACCCTGGTAAGGAACATTGGATAGCTGTGAAGAATATCCTAAAGTATCTGAAAAGAACTAAGGATATGATTCTCACCTATGGAAGTGGTGACCTGAGGGTGGACGGGTAAACTGATTCGGATTTCCAATCTGATGTTGATGACCGGAAATCCATCTCGGGATTTGTATTTACTCTAAATGGAGAGCGGTGACTTGGAAAAGTTCCAAGCAAAGCACAATCGCTGACTCCACCATAGAGGCTGAATAGATAGCTGCATCGGATGCAGCTAAAGAAGCTGTTTGGATCAGGAAGTTCTTTGAGGAACTTCAAGTGGTTCCTAGCATAAAGTTCTCGTTGCCACTTTATTGTGACAACAACGGAGCCATAGCGCAAACGAAGGAACCTAGGTCTCACGATAAATCCAAACACATAGAGAGGAGATATCACATCATAAGAGAGATCGTTGCACGAGGTGAAATAGTTGTTCAGAAAATAGCCTCAGCTGACAATGTCGCTGATCCATTGACCAAGCCATTGGCATAGGCGGTGCTGGAAAAACATCTCGAATGGATGGGTATTAAATACCACAGCAAATGGCATTGAGTGCAAGTGGGAGATTGTTAGAGTGTATGCCCTCAAATGCCATAAAGAGAATAGATTTATAAGGCATGAACATTGTAACTAAGCTATGGTTTTTCCAATTAATATAAGGCATTTGATTGTTGTTTTCTTATAGGCATTTGTAAGGTATAATAAACAACGCAAAGTCCTTGATGACAAGGCAAACCCTCTACCTTCTATGGGATAGGAGGATAGGCACTAGAGTGGTTTGATCCCTGTCATCTAAAAAGGTTCGGGAGTCTAAGAAATATTGATTAGGCATCAATAGTGAATACAGGTTTGTATGATATAAGTTTTGACAGAGAAAGTGTCAGTCGTACACTATGGAAATGGTAGTGAGAACTTATGTCATAGACACATCAGTTGGACTGATATGTTCGAACACGACTCCCATCAGTTCATCACATGGGTATTCACTCATTGACAGTCAATGATGAGATTGATAAGTAGTGATAGGTACGTGTGAACCTCCGACCTGAGAAAACGAGTTGAAGATGTACTTGTGACATCAAGTCTGTCATTAGAGTAGTTAAATTCAAATCACCTGTTGGTGGAATCGACCTCGAAGTGCGACTTGATGGGCAAGTAGCATTGTTAACTGATTTGCAATATGGAATTTATTCTCTCATAAGTGAATGAGTAAAATATCCTATGCGGTCATGAATAAGTGAGGATGAAAGTCTTTGGCCAAAGCATTTAAATACCTCGACTTATTATGAGCTTAGGCATATGGTCAAGTTATATGAGTTTGACTTTAAACCATGACTCTTACTTGAGTGGGATATAAGAATAAAAGGTTTATACAAGTACGGTATTCACGGCGTAATGGTTTGGAATGATCCTATTCATTCGTTCTCAATTGGGATACGATGTGAGCCATGTGACTGGCTAGGTGTCACTCACATCCTTTTGGGTTCCTCCCAATTGCCTCTTGAGACGAACCTAAAGAGTCGCGCTTAAAGGAAGTGCAAAAAGGAAAATACGGGAAAAGACTTGAGAGAAATTCCCGGTATTGGATGCCGTAATTAATTAATTAATTATTGGATAATTTAATTAATTAATTAAATTAATGAGTTCATTAATTTCTTGGAGAAATTGAATTATAAATTAATTTGGAATTAAATTGGATCATGAATTTATTTATTGGATAAATAAATAATCCAATTAAGTATAGCTAACAAGACCAAAGCCCAAGAGGCTTTTAAGCCCATGAAGTGGGCGTCCATGTAGGCCTTGTGAATGCTAGGTTATTGTTTTGGAGTTATATATATAATATCACTTAGTAGAATAATAACATAAGAGATAACATAACTTTCTCTCCAAGAAAAATCTCCCATCTCTCTCCTACTTCTCTCTAGCCGTCCATAGCCAAGAAGAAGGAGAAGTTTTTCGTTTTTTATTCCGGTGTGATGAATTAGAGACGTTGGCAAATTCGGCGTTAGAGAAAAGGATCACGTTCAGAAATAAACATACACGAGAACGGTAATTTTTCTATACACAATTAAACACGAGGATTAAAGATGGTTCGGGCTTTGAGAATTAAAATTTACTTTCCACTGCGTTTTATTCGTATAATTCCCAACACACCCATGCATGATACCTATACCTTTGGTTTTACCTTTAGAGTTATCACCGAATATAACTTGAGGACCTTGGGTAGCTCGATAGTTGACTAAAAGATCTTTTGATCCAGTCATGTGCCTTGATGACCCGCTATTGAAATACCAAATTGAAGTATTGGTGCTGGCTCTAGGTACCTGCATTAAGGATAGTTATAATTTTTCTTAGGTACCCATGTTTTCTTAGGTCCTTCAATGTTAGTAACTTTGGTTTGAATTAAAAATTTAGGAACCCATATTTGCCTAGTCTTCATTGTAGGAATACTGGCCTTTTTGGGTTTCACATTGTGTTGTGTGTACGTTTGTTCACCTTCTTTTGTGTATGCTTTTTGGGTGTATAGTAATATTTTCGATTATCAAAGTAATCATAATCATAGTCATAATCATAATCATCATAGTATCGATAATATGATCTTGACTGCCTTGGATATTGACGTTGGTATTTCCTTGGCACTGGCTTGGGTCGCACTTTTGGTGCTGAACGCTTAGCACTTGATTCACAGTGGTCAGACTTTTCTTTAGTCTTTTGAGCGTTTGGATGAACCTGTCTTTGTGAATCATTTGCTTTAGTCTTACCCTTGCCTGAGTCAGCTTTGGCTTTCTCATTTGGCCTCATACCATTGTCGCTAGGTTCATTCAGTGTTTGACTTTGTGAACTTTTCTCAACAAAGATAACACCCTTTCCTTTGTTGTTCGCCATAACATTAGATTTATTAGGTTGTTTACCAAGTTTATCGCATCCTAAACCGGTCTTTCCCCCAAATAATCTAGTTACTTCAATCACATTATCCAACTTTCTAGAAGCTTTTGATAATGGTGAGATGAGCTGCTCTGATTTAGCAAGTCTAGCGATCAGATCAGCTTCTCTCTTGACTATTATATCAAGTTCACTTTTTAATTGAGTAATTTCACTCTCAAACGATTGGTTCTTCTCAATACACTGTTGCTGAACTTGCAACTCTGCTTTGAGCGTTACTTTATCACTTTTGAGAGATGAAATAATAGCAGTGATTTTGATATATTTTGGCGACATCTTGACAATCTTTATAATATTCATTGACTTTGTCAAGTAATTCATCATAAGAAAGATGATGAGATAATTCATTGGTTACCTCTGGTAGCGAGTCGTCAGACGCTTCATCATCTCTTGCCATGAGACAAATCAATGCTGAGTCGCTAGTAGGCTCATCATCACTGCTTTCATCTGATGATTCCAAATCCTTTTCAGGTGCGGAGAATGGTTCAGATTCCGCTAGCAAACCTTGTTGGCAAAGGTTGCTCCTGAATTGGTTTCTATCCGCATAGTCTTGCCTTGTGGGCTTAGACACATTTGGATAAGTGCAATTTACCTGGTAGTGCCCTGGTTTCCTGCAATTATAACACTAATTAGTTTTCATTTTCTGTTCAGTGGTTAATCGCTTTGAAATTACTGGCGCTGAGAGATTCTGAGTAGGAGACGGAGGCGCTTGATATGGAACTAGCTCTACTGGTTGAGGTGCAGAGTACACTGGCGCTTGATATTGAGGCGTTGGTGCTGGGGGAGGAGTTTTAAATGAAGTTTGTCCAATAGGATTTCTCTTTTCATATCTTAGAAATTTCTTGAATTTCTTGACCAATAAAGCTATTTCCTTTTCTTCATTTGATTCCATAGATTTAACCTCACTAACCGCTTTACCCTTGTTTTTGGTGGTAGCGATTAATGCTCCTGATTAAGTCACTGAAGTTGCTGTGCTGCTGACTTTACCTAACTCCAATTCGAATGCCTTTAACTTTGAAAACACATGTTCTGGAGTAAGAGTCTCCAAGGTCTGTGATTCTCTCATAGCAACAGTCTTAATCAAGTATTTACTTGGAATACTTCTGAAAATCTTATTGACCATTTCATTGTCGGTCAATTCCTTATCTAGTGATGCTAGCTCGGTAATGAGCAAAGTAAATCTTGCGTCCAGTTGTTCTAGCGTCTCATTGGGCTACATTTTGAAATGCTCAAATCTTTGCATGGCTATGAAGAGCTTGTTCTCCTTCATTTGTGCTGAACCTTCACACACAATGGCCAACTTATCCCATATTTCTTTGGAAGTCTTACATTGCTTGATCTTGTTGAACAATGCATCGTTATCTCCTAACGCTGAGTAAAGTGCACTTCATCTAACATTATCCAGATTCGCTCTTTTTCAATCTTCGGGCATCCATTCTAACTTAGGTTTCTCGACATAACCATCTGGAGTGTCCTCAGTCGCTCCAGGGGCTCAATTGATAACTTTCATAATCTGAATGGGACCATCTATAATTACATCACACATTAGCATAAATATGCCAATGTTCTAAGTTTCCAAGAATCATAATTTGACTCTACCAACTTAGGCATTTTGTTAAAATCCATAATGAGATATTTTAAGAGAAAAGTTTAAAGCGACTAAGTTTTTTTAAAAAATGGATCTAAACAAGCAGTTACGCTCGAAAATGCTTAGGTTTCTACTTCAACCGTTCTGATACCACTTGGTGGTCCCAAGTGGCATAGGAAAGGGTTTAGAAAGGGGGGGGGGGGGTTGAATGGACCTTTTAGTCTTTTTCGACTTCAAAAATTTCGTATCACTTTTAAAGATTTGAACGCTTAGATAGCTAAGCGCTTGGGTCAGGCGCTTCTGTAAAGATAACTTAGACTTAGTGATTTTAGTTGTTTACCAAGTAGGGTAACGCTTAGATCGCTTAATCAGGGTTAGCATTGCGGAAATGATTTTTAGCGTTCGTTTGGTTAATTAATCGCTTAGCTGATTTGCTTGACTTTTGTGATATAATAAAAAACAAGACAATAGCAAAAGTAAATGACACAAGATATATAAGGTTCACTGGGTGATGTAATCCCAGCTACGTCCTTTTTCTCCTTTTTCACTCAGAGGAAATTTACTAGGTTGATTATCAAAGAATCACACAGAATCTTCTTCAAGATAGTAAAAGGGTGAAAAAGATCTCAGGCTCCTTGATCACACATATTTCAACACCAATCAAAATCGTCTTCTACAATCTTCTCTCACTCAGAAATACTGTCTGTAATAGGGTTCAACAACTTTCTCAATCAGATGAAAGGTTAAGGGTTTTTCACAAAGGTTTTGTTTGTTTTTGAAAAGATCAAACAACTTGGAATATCTCAGTAGGAATTTAAGTTTCTTCTTTGGAAAAGGTTTGAGATATTTGTGACTGTCTGGAATGTAGATAAAAAACTTGAAGGATTTTTGGCTATGGAGTTTCTAAGCTTTTTCTCAGCAAGTTTTTTCTTGTGCATGTACGTATTTTTCTCTTATGATGTCTGTTGTACATTCATATATATATCTATTTAGGGTTTGCTGAAGGTAAGGTATTTCTAGGCAATTCTTGGGATCTGTCCGTTGGACACTGTTGGGAAAAATTGCATAAAAACAAAAATGCATTGGAAGAATTATAAGATTAATCTCAGTGGCTCATCTCTATTTCTCGTATTTAAATTGGGTTTTACGAAATTAATTACCGTTCCCGCGTATGTTGAAGTTTGAACTAGCTTTGCAATACTTTTCTTGAAGAGAAAATTCGTCGCTGTCTCTAAATTGCCACGTCGGAGTCAAAAACAAAAATCTCCTTCTTTTTCACCTTGATGGACGGCTAGAGTGAGAGAGAAAGGGAGGAGAGTTTGACTTGGAGAGAAGGTTTGTAAGTTGATTCTCTTGACCTAGTTATCTTTCCACTAAGTAGTATATATATACTACAATAGAAAACAATAATCTAGGCTTTTCAAGCCCCATATGAGCGTCCACTTTGGACACCCACTTGTAGGCTTTTAAGCCTTTGGGCTTTGGTTATTAATTAATTAAATAATTAATATTATTTATCCAATAAATTAATTAATTAACTAATCAATTAAATTTATGTTAATATTATAATTAAATTCCCATGAGGAATTAATTAATTCATTAACTTAATTAATTAATAAAATCATCTAATGATTAATTAATTAATCTCGATATCCAATACCGAAAATTCTCTCAAGTCTTTTCCCATGATTTTCTTTTTGCACTTTCTTTAAGCTCAACTCTTTAGGTTCGTCTCAAAAGGCAATTGGGAGGAAACCAAAAGGATGTGAGTAGCACCTAGCCAGTCACATGGCTCACATCATATCCCAATTGAGAACGAATGAATAGGATCATTCCAAACCATATACGCTGTGAATACCGTACGTGTATAAACTTTTTATTCTTATATCCCAGTCAAGTGAGAGGCATGGTTTTAGTCAAACTCAAATGACTTGACCATATGCTTAGCTTATAATGAGTCGGGGTCATTTTAATGCTTTGGCTAAAGAATTTTAACCTCACTCATTCATGACTGCATAGGATATTTAACTCATTCACTTATGAAAGAATAATCCCATTTTGCTAATCAATTAACAATGATACTTGCCCATCAAGTCGCACATCGAGGTTGATCCCACCAAAGGGTGATTTGGATCTAGCTACTCTAATGACAGATTTGATGTCACAAGTACATCTTCAACTCGACTCCTCAGATCTAAGGTTCACGCGTACCTATCACAACTTATCAGTTTCATCATTGACTGTCAGTGAGTGAATACCCATGTGATGAAACTGATGTTAGCCGTGTTTGAACATATTTGTCCAACTTATATGTCCATGACATAAGTTCCCACTATCAGTCCCATAGTGTTCAACTGACACTTTTTCTGTCAAAACTTATACCATGCAAGTCCTTGTTCTGTATCGATGTCCAGTCAAATACTTTCTTAGAGTTGCTAAGCCTATTTAGAGAATAAGGATCAAACCCTTCTAGTGCTATTCTTCCTATCTCATAGGAAGTAGAAGGTTTGCCTTATACTCAAGGACTTTACGTTGTTTATTAACACCTTGCAGACGCCTATAAGAAAACAACAAGACAATGCCTTATATATAACAAAAGGATATTGTTTAGTTACATGTTAATGCCCTATAAATCTATCCTCTTTATGGCATTTGAGGGCATACACTCTAACAATCTCCCACTTGCACTCAATGCCATTTGCTATGGTATTTAATACCCATTCCTTCGAGATGTTTTTCTAGCACCGCCTGTGCCAATGTCTTGGTCAATGGATCAGCGACATTGTCAGCTGAGGCTATTTTCTGAACAAATATTTCTCCTCGTGCAACGATCTCTCTTATGATGTGATATCTTCTCTCGATGTGTTTGGACTTGTTGTGAGACCTAGGTTCCTTTGCTTGCGCTATTGCTCCGGTGTTGTCACAATAAAGTGGCAACGAGAGCTTTATGTTAGGAACCAGTTGAAGTTCTTCTATGAACTTCCTTATCCAAACAGCCTCTTTAGCTACCTCAGACGCAGCTATGTATTCAGCCTCTGTAGTGGAGTCCGCGGTTATGCTTTGCTTGGAACTTTTCTAAGTTACCGCCCCACCATTGAGGGTGAATACGAATCCTGAGGTAGATTGTCGTTCATCAACATCAGATTGAAAATCTAAATCAGTGTGCCCGTCCACTCTCAGGCTACCACTCTCATAGATGAGAATCATATCCTTGGTTCTCTTCAGATACTTTAGGATATTCTTCACAGCTATCCAATGTTCTTTGCCTGGGTTTGCTTGAAATCGACTAACAACGCTTTCCGAATAAGCAATGTCAGGTCTAGTACACAACATTGCGTACATCAGGCTACCCACTGCTGATGCATATGGTATAGTGCTCATTTCCTTTCTATCTTCCTCACTTTGAGGACACATAGTTTTTGAGAGATGTATCCTCTACCTCATTAGCCGGAACCCTTTCTTAGAATCCTCCATCCTATATCTCTTTGGGACCTTTTCTAAGTAAAGGGCTTGGGAGAGCCCTATCATTCTATGTGTTTGATCTCTATAGATTCGAATCCCTAGAATATAAGTTGCTTCTCCCACGTCTTTCATGGAGAGAGTACTCGAAAGCCACTTCTTAACAGTTGTGAGCAGTCCTATATCATTCCCTATGAGCAATATGTCATCTACATATAACACAAGGAATGTTATCTTGTTCCCACTAACCTTCTTGTAAACACATGGCTCGTCTTCGTTCTTGATGAAGTCAAATCTTTTGAGCTACGGGACGCTTTTTTGAGTCCATAAATGGATCTCTCAAGCTTACACACCTTATGAGTATGCTCCTCGGATATAAAACCTTTCAAGTTGTTCCATATAGATATCCTCTTCTAGGAATCCATTTACGAAAGCAGTTTGGTAAGTGTGAGTTTTACACATTTGACAGGTCGATAATTGCATGATTTAAGGTCAATTATGTATGATTTATGCCATATATGCTTTTGATTTGTTTATTAAATGAGTTCAGGGTGAAAATCATGACAATTGAGGAATAATGGACGAAAATTCGATATTTCAATATTCTTAGAGATGGAATTTGAGGAAGTGTCTTTCAACAAAGTTTTAGATCTCTGTATTCGCTTCACGTGGGAACTTGAATAACCTAAATCTGAGATTGGAGGAAAACATTATGAAGGAAACATGATTACTGCACAGAAGGCAAAATGAAACTGTATTTGAAGTACGTACTTGGAATTTGTGAAGTACGTACTTGAGCACAGTCAACACCAGTCAACCCACTTATGCCGCGTCATCAAGTACGTACTTGAGGATTGTGAAGTACGTACTTGGCGAGCGGCTGACAGTTTTTTGGCAAGTTTTTGATACCTAATGCAAGTAGACTACTTGGGGATCCTTTTCTATAAATACCTCCTCTTATAACAACAAGAGGGTTCGAAAATTCATAACTTGGAGAGACTTTCGAGCAAGGAGACGAGCCAAGGCAAGGAGAAAGACGATTCTACTCTGAGATTATTCATCAATCCAAAATAGGGAGATTTTTAGATTTAGTTTATTTGTCTACGAATAATTCTATATCTTTTGTTGTTTTTCGCATTACGATTATGAATTAATTTCATCAAACTAAGGCCATGTGAATGCCGGATTATGATTTTATATATATGATATTATTTTTTGTATTAATTCTACAATTGCTTTGTGTATTGATGTTGTGCTTAATTACTTGCATATGCTTGATCACCATATGTTTGTCATATTGCCTAACTTAATAATTTGAAAGAATATAAGTTAGGGTTCAAAGAAATCATCACATAATCCGAAAACAATAAGGAGTTGCCCCTAGAAATAGGTAGAGACTCCAGAATGCAGTTAGCCAGATTAATCCGGGGAAATTCTAGAACTTGAATGCATGATTGTTGATTAGATTATCGGATATAGATATATTAGGGAACCATCAATTAATCATAGGATTATTATTTTCGAGAGATCGGGTAGTAATTAATTAAGATTTTTTCCACCCAAGCAATAGTAGTCTAATAATTTGAGAAATAATTTGTATATCTAAATAAGTAATTCGGCTGAAGCATGTGCCTTAGTTATTTTCTCACATAAGAATCTCAATTAATTACCAAGTCTCGTTTTTACCTTTTTACTGTCCATTAATCACAATCTTTTAATTTAATTTTAATTGCTTTTAAATCCTTAGTTTTAATAATCTTGTCTCTGTGGGATCTATAACTCGGACTTAAAGTCCACTTTATTACTGCACACAACCAGTCGACTTGCTGTTTTATACACGTAAGGATTTTTCGTGTCAAGTTTTTGGCGCGGTTGCCAAGGACTTGATTTATTTTAGTTTGAGATTTTATTGCAATTTTTAGCTAAAATTTCTTTTATTGTTTTTATTCTGTTTTATTTTTATTTTTATTTTCTAGCTTTAAATTTCCGTTGGTTTGCTTATTTGTTTTGAGCAGGTTGATCTTTTGGTGAATGAGCCGAGCCTCGGGAAAGGATTTAGAGGAATTTGACCTCGAGATCGAGCGTACGTTTCGCGCAAACTAGAGAAATCTAGTTATGGATGGTAACTTCCCTGATATGAATCTGCCTGAGAACGGGGAATGGTTGCAAAATCTCTTCCAAGCTATGCAACCAGCACCTCCAGCACCACCTCCATTAGTTCGTGGTAATCAGCAGCCCCGTGTACATACTACACCAGGACCAGTGATTCTCCCAAATTTTGCTACACCAAACTTTCACATTCCTTCTCACATGTTCACCATGGTTCAGGTTGAACCGTTTTATGGTGACCCGAGTGACTCACCTCATGACCATCTGGAGCATTTCGAGAATGTGCTACTTACCATGCAATTCCACCCACGAGATTTGGATACAATCCGCCTCAGACTATTCCACTTCTCTCTGAAGGATAAGGGGACCCTATGGTACAAATCGTTACCCCCACAATCAATTGAAACGTGGGGTGATCTAGTCGAGGAGTTTCTAAATAAGGTCTTTTCACCATCAAGGATTAATGAAATTCAGAGTGAGATTAAGGGATTTAAGCAGAAAAGGGATGAGTCATTGGCATCAGCATGGGCAAGATACAAGGGTCTGCTTCGAATGTGCCCCGATCACAACTACACACAGGATGAGAGAGTGCAACACTTCTACAATGTAATCCGATCTCGAATTTGACACCGACTTAATGCGGGAGCCGGTGGTGATCTTTGGGGTCTTGATAGCAGGATATTGTGGGCAAAACTCGAGCAGATGGCACGGGAGGATAAACTTTACCCTGAAGATGATGATGATGAGATCCTTCCCCAAACCCGATGGGTTGCCAATGTTCAAGAGGTAGAAGAAGAGGTCGAGGAAAAGCCCACGATTGGCGATGTAAATTATGTCAAAAATTTAAATAGACCTCAATTAAACTTCCACATACCCGAGAACTTTTCGAAAAGGCCAAATCCAGCACAGAATGCACAATCGGGCATCCACCAAGCACCAAGGCCTCCGTTTAAAAATACTCAACCTCAAAGGCTTGAAAATTTTAGACCACAAGGTCAAGCTAAGAGACCTCCTACAGTCGAAGAAAAATTAGATGCTCACATGCTTAAATTGGATGAATCATTCGCCGAGATTCGATTGATGCTGAAGGACGTTTACTCGGGAATGAAAGAGATGCAATGTCAAATTGGGCAATTATCGATGAATGCAGGTGGAAGAGCTCCCGGTGCACTGCTAAGTGATACAGAGAAAAACCCAAAAGAGCAGTGACATGCCGTCGTTCTGAGAAGTGGCAAAGAAGTGAAAAGTGCACCTCCCAAGCAGTCCAAGTCAGAACTTGAAGAGGACAACATTCAAACTTTGGAGAAACTTGAAAATTTGAATCTGCCTCCCAAGTACGTACTTGACCAGGATCAAGTACGTACTTCAGATAGCCCAAGTATGTACTTGGGGTAGGACCAAGTACGTACTTCATACAGCTCAAGTACGTACTTGGGGCAGGATTAAGTCCGTACTTCACAGGCAGACAGGGCCTCTTCTGAAACTTTGATTCCTTCTTCGTCTAATCCTATTGAAATACGTCTCCCCTTCCCCCTACCATATAAAAAGAATAAGAAAGACACGGATAAGAGTTTTCTTAGGATTTTAGAAATTCTTTGAGAAGTTCGAATTAATATTCCTTTTATTGATATGATTTTGCAGATGCCCAATTACATCAAGTTCTTCAAGGATATTCTCTCCAATAAGCAGAAGTGGAAAAGCAATGGAACGGTGTGCTTGACTGAAGCATGCTCAGCAGTGGTGTTGAACAAGTTGCCACAAAAACGTAAGGATCCAGGGAACCTCACAATCCCATGCACGATTGGGTAACTTAAATTCGACCGAGTGTTTTGTGATTCTGGAGCCAACATAAATCTTCTCCCTTATTCGTTGTTCCAGAAACTGGGCTTGAGAAATCTGAAACCAACTTCGATGAGCCTCCAACTTACAGATCGATCGATAAGACGCCCGAAAGGAATCCTAGAGGACGTGATCGTGCAAGTCGACAAGTTTTACTTTCCAGTGGACTTTATGGTTCTCGAGATGGATGGAGATACTGATGTTCCTCTGATCCTAGGAAGACCTTTCCTAGCCACTGGTAAGGCCAAGCTCAACATCGACAAGGATAAGTTGACATTGAAGGTAGGAGAGGAAAAAGTTGTATTCGATGTTTATGATAACAAGAAACAATCTATGGATAATTATACTTGTTTAAATGTCGATGCTCTTAACCCTTTGATTGATGTGAAGTGTCAGAATGGTAAGACTAAAGGTGCTCACAAATTGGATGAGGACACTCCCAATAAAAAAATGGACAAGGTGAGAAGAGAAGATACATGTATGAAAGACATTAAACCATGTCAAGGTGTTCGTGAAATTGATAAACATGAAAAACCTCAATATAAGTGGAGGAAGCTTTACACTATAAATCTATTTGGTCCGGACGACGCTACTCGGGTAATACATGGAAGAAGGGGTTCAAGTTGCAATTTGGCAACAAGGAGGGATGTGCAACCAAAAGATAGAGAGAGAAATGACAAAGATGTTTTCATACTGAATGGGCTACCCATTTAACCATCAAAGAGCAGAACAGTCAAGCTATTGACTATAAAAGAGCGCTTCTTGGGAGGCAACCCAAGTTTGTAATTTTTTCCTTTGGTTTCTAGTTTTTTTATCTTGCTTAGTTTTTTGATAGGAGTCGTTTGTGCATAAGTTTTTAGGCCCTTTTAATGACAATTCAGGCCCATATATGGTTTATTTTGTGCCACTCGTGCGTTTAATATGTGTGTAAAGTGCTTTCAGGTAGTAAGCGACGATGGACGAAGAAAAGGGCAAAAAGACGACTCATTTACCCAACTCTGCTCAAGGCTGCGCACTGAGGCGCCTAGGCGCCATTTTTCTCGCGCCCAGGCGCGACCCAGCAAACAAAATTAAAGCTTCGCAAAGAGGCACCTAGGCGCCTGAACCACCACGCCTAGGCGCCACATATCGCGCTCCTAGGCGCCCCATTTTCCTCGCCTGGGTGCCCTGGAACTTTTGCCCCAAGAAACACATGCCACATAGGCCGCGCTTAGGCGCCGAAAGACGAGCGCCTGGGCATCGCGATAACAGAATTTTAAATGTATAAATAGAATTTTTCAATTCATTTTAAGGGTTCTGAATCTTGGGAATTGGGAGCATTTTCTGGGGTTTTGGGCAATCTTATCATTGATCTTGAAGAGCAAGAAGAGGATAAGAGCCAAGGATTGAAACTACATCAAAAGATCCATAGCCATTCAACCTTATAGGGAGTTTCTTTCATTGTTTATTGCATTTGATGTTTACATTAATGTATATGAACATGTTGAATTCTTCTATGTTGATAGTTATGGGCTAAATTCATATGGCTAGGGCCTTGTAAGAATTGATTTGTGAATTATTCATATTATTGATAATTGTTGAATTAATTCCTTTGTTGCTATGTGCTATGAATTTGTGCTTATTTTCCTTACATGTGATTGATCACCATATGTATTATAAATTGCCTAGTTTAGCATCTTGAGAAAGAGTTAAGTTGGGGTGCAAGGAATTCATAGCATCACCGATCAAATAGGAGTTGCCCTAGACATAGGTAAAGACTCCCGGGTGAAGTCATTCGATTCTAATCGAGTAAGCTCTAGTTCCTCAATGCATGCTTAGAGGTTAGATTTCCGGGTAGACATACTTAGAAAACCACCGCTTAAGTGCAGGAGTATATCGCGAGACATCGGGTATTCTTTACCTTAGGAGTTTTCACCATAGCAACTAGGTCTAATAGTTCAACAAGAGTCATTGTGCGAATAAGGATCAAATCGAGTCTTGCAAGTGCCTTAGTCTAGTTCTCACACTTGAGTTTCAATCCGTTGCTTGTTCTTATTTCTTTTGTTCTTTGTTTTCTTGCTTGTTTTACTCTTAATTTCCGTTAATTCGTCTTTACGTTTATTCAAAAATCATAAGCTAAAAATCCAAGTCTCCGTGGTTCGACAACCCGGACTTATTTTGTCCATTTTCTATTACTACAAGACTAGTATACTTGCTACCAAGCACGTTAGGTTCTAGCATGTCATTTTTCTTAGGTTTCCTTTCTGTTTTTTTTCTTCTAAGCATGCACTTTTGACATGTGTCTATTTCTGGTTGATGGTTTAGTTGTTTGAGTATAGTGAGCATGGATAGTAGCGGTTTCCCATTGTTTTGAGATGCTTATCATAATTGGAGGAGATGAGTTTGTTTTCAAACACATATGAGATGAAGGATTGCTTTTCAGCATCCTTAGTTGTAAGTACTCCTTTTACCCTTTTTCATGGTTTTAGTTTAGATGTTACATTGAGGGCAATGTTAGGTTTAAGTTTGGGGGTGTTAGGTAGTGCTTAGTTATATTCATGTTCTGTGCTTATATTGATAAATTCAAGAAAATCGAGCATGAAATTTTTTTTAGCCACCAATTAATTCAATGAGATGGATTGACTTGAATTCAATGGCATGATTTCTTGATTTAATTGGAATTCAATGCAATACACATGTCTTTACTTTGCTCGTGGGACTCTAGATTAGAGTAGATTTTCCTTAGATGAATCACAAATGCACACTAAGTCGAGGGTAGAGGAGTTAAGTGGATAATCATTCTGAAACACTTAAAAAATTTATCCTGGAAATATTAACTTAGATTTTTCTTAGGGTCATGAGTTGAGTAACTGCTTCATATGCTTAGTAATTAATAAAGGGTGATGATTGGTATGACTATAAAGTCAGGCTGACATGTACTGGAGGTGAAAAGCTACATGCTTATATACTGTACTGTTATGTTAATTTGAGCTTTGCTCAAGCCAATTAAAGTTAAAAATGAATGAAAGGTTTAGTTTTATTTCGTGGCCTTTGGCACTCGAGTGATTAAATCCGTAAGGAGTGTCTGGACATTTAATGCCGTAAAACTATCTAGTTTGGGAGTCATTTATCTAAAACTGGATACATGAGTGTCATAGAAAGCCTCAGGGAATAGAACATTGCACATGACCTAACCTTGATGAATTTGAATGGAAGTTTCACGTGAGTTTAAAGTCTAAATTGGTTAAGTAATGAAATTTAAATGGCTAGGGAGTTTTCTACGAGGCTTGTGCTTTAGGATCGATCGACGGTTAATAGATATGGGGTTAAGTCCAAAATTTGGTAAGGATGCCACTTAACTAAAATGCCGTAGACTTACAGTCACTACACCCTTTGGATGTCTCTTCGAGTTGAGGTGTAACATGAGCAAGTATTTGATATGTGTATATAATTTTGAGCTTTAACAGTTGATTTTGTGCCATTGAGTCTTGTTAATTTTGTTGAATTGTGTTGATTGGTTGTGGCTGAAAATTTCTGGATTTTGTGGGTATATCTTCTGCAAACCCTCACAAGACTAAACTCGTCCTCTCTGGTAACTTTGAGGTTTAAAGGCTTGTTGCACATGCTAAGTCCAATAGTGCACTCTACGAAAGTGAGTCATTTTTGTTTTTTTAGTTTCAGATTGATGTCTTAATCTTGGTCTTAGTCTTTTTATTGCTCGGCACGATCAATGTCAAGTTTGGGGGTGTTGATAAGTGTGAGTTTTACACATTTGAGAGGTCAATAATTGCATGATTTAAGGTCAATTATGTAGGATTTATGCCATATATTCTTTTGATTTGTGTGTTAAATGAGTTCAGGGTGAAAATCATGACAATTGAGGAATAATGGACGAAAATTCGATATTTCAATATTCTTAGAGATGGAATTTGAGGAAGTGTCCTTCAACAAATTTTTAGATCTCTGTATTCGCTTCACGTGGGAACTTGAATAACCTAAATCTGAGATTGGAGGAAAACATTATGAAGGAAACATGATTACTGCACAGAAGGCAAAATGAAACTGTATTTGAAGTACGTACTTGGAATTTGTGAAGTACGTACTTGAGCACAGTCAACACCAGTCAACCCACTTATGCCGCGTCATCAAGTACGTACTTGAGGATTGTGAAGTACGTACTTGGCGAGCGGCTGACAGTTTTTTGGCAAGTTTTTGATACTTAATGCAAGTAGACTACTTGGGGATCCTTTTCTATAAATACCTCCTCTTATAACAGCAAGAGGGTTCGAAAATTCATAACTTGGAGAGACTTTTGAGCAAGGAGATGAATCAAGGCAAGGAGAAAGACGATTCTACTCTGAGATTATTTGTCAATCCAAAATAGGGAGATTTTTAGATTTAGTTTATTTGTCTACGAATACTTCTATATTTTTTGTTGTTTTTCGCATTACGATTATGAATTAATTTCATCAAACTAAGGCCATGTGAATGCCGGATTATGATTTTATATATATGATATTATTTTTTGTATTAATTCTACGATTGCTTTGTGTATTGATGTTGTGCTTAATTACTTGCATATGCTTGATCACCATATGTTTGTCATATTGCCTAACTTAATAGTTTGAAAGAATATAAGTTAGGGCTCAAAGAAATCATCACATAATCCGTAGACAATAAGGAGTTGCGCTTAGAAATAGGTAGAGACTCCCGGATGCAGTTACCCGGATTAATCTGGGGAAATTCTAGAACTTGAATGCATGATTGATGATTAGATTCTCGGATAGAGATATTTTAAGGAAACATTCCTTAATCATAGGATTATTATTTCCGAGAGATCGGGTAGTAATTAATTAAGATTTTTTCCACCAAAGCAATAGTAGTCTAATAATTCGAGGAATAATTCGTATATCTAAATAAGTAATTCGGCTGAAGCATGTGCCTTAGTTGTTTTCTCACATAAGAATCTCAATTAAATTACCAAGTCTCATTTTTACCTTTTTACTGTCAATTAATCACAATCTTTTAATTGCTTTTAAATCCTTAGTTTTAATAATCTTGTCTCTGTGGGATCGATAACTCGGACTTAAAGTCCACTTTATTTCTACACACGACCAGTCCACTTGCTGTTTTATACACGTAAGGATTTTTCGTGTCACAATTTTGACATCCATTTTCCATATTTCATAGTCTAGGTGTACGGCTATTGCAAGTAGAATCCTTATTGATTTGATCATTGCCACTGGCGAAAAGGTTTCTTGGTAGTCAATTCCTTCTTTTTGACTATATCTTTTCGCCAATAGCCTGGCTTTGTAGGCGTCAACCTTGCCATCAACACCAATCTTTCTCTTGTAGATCCATTTGCACCCAATTGTTTTCACCCCTTCAGGTTAGTCTACAAGTTTCCAGACTTGGTTTGCATGCATCGAATCAATCTCAGTTTGCATAGCTTCACGCCATCTAGTAGCATCCACATCCTCCATTGCTTGATCAAAAGTGGAGTTATCATCTCCATGATCCTCCTCTAATATAGAATGAAGATCTAGCTCCCTCTATACTAGATATCCGTACCTCTCAGGCTGTTGAGGTACTCTACTTGATCTTCGTGGTTATGGTTGTGTTATAGAAGGTTCGGTTCTCACTTCCTGTGTAGATGTATCCAATGAAGTCTCATTTTGTTCTTCTAGAACAATCTTTCTACCCGCTCCTCCTTCTTGAATGAACTCATCCTCATGAAAGTGGGCTTGTAAAGTTAGAATGATCCTTTGATCATCGTGTAGGTAAAAGAGGTATCCCATTGAATCCTCAGGATATCCAACGAAACGTCCCTTCAAGGATCTAGCCTCCAACTTGTCCACTTTGGTCTTTTTGACATAAGCTGGACATCCCCAAATCTTGATGTGATTAAGACTTGGTTTCCTATTCGTCCATATCTCATAGGGAGTCGTACGAAAGGACTTGGACGGACATCTATTTAAAATGTGTATAGCTGTAAGCAGCGCATGACCCCACAGTGAAATGGGTAAGTCAGTGTAGCTGAGCATGGACCGAACCATGTCCAACAAAGTTCGATTCCTTCGCTCAACTACTCCATTTACCTATGGTGTCACTGGAGGTGTGAGCTGTAATACTATACCATTCTCTCTGAGGTATACACAAACTCGTCGCTCATATATTTTCCTCCTCGATCTGATCGAAGGGTTTTTATATGTTGACCAGTTTGATTTTCCACTAAAGCCTTGAATTCCTTAAACTTATCAATGGATTCAGACTTGTGCCTCATCATGTACACTAGACCATATCTTGAATGGTCATCATTGAAGGTGATGAAGTAAAAGAAACCTCCTCATGCCATTTCTCCAAATGGACCACAAACATCAGTATGCACTAAGCCTAAGATTTGTGAGGCTCTTTCAAAAGTCCCTGTGAAGGGGGATCTAGCCATCTTGCCTTTGAGACAAGATTCACAAGTAGGATAGGGATCAAATCCCAATGGGCGAATTTTATGTTCGCCGGCATAGCCGAGTCTAAGATGCCAAATCAATCTTTGGTTTATTCCAAGCCTACTACATTTCCTTTGTATAGTATTCACAGAACACTCATTCTGGACATTAAGGTAATACAATCCATTTATTAAAGAAACAAAGCCTACTAATTTATTACCATAGTAAATGTTGCATCGTTCATCAATAAAATGGAAAGTGTAACCAAGTTTAACTACAACGGGAATAGAAACAATGTTTTTAAGCCCATTGGGCTAAACTAAAACATTATCGAGAAATAGTATATGTCCAGAATTTAAAAGCAATGAGGTAAATCCAATTCCAGTAGTTGCGACGCTATGCCCGCTGCCTACTTTTATCTTCACCTCATCACTGTCCAGCTTCCTTCCTCTCACCAGATCTTGATTCATACAACAAATGTGAGCACTTGCTCCAGAATCAAGAATCCAAGATGTTGAGAAGACGGTCATAGAACAATAAGTTTAATGAACTTAAAGTTCCATACCTTGTGCGCCCGGCCCCATGTTCGGACAGTTCCTTCTCCAGTGGCCCAGCTCACTGCAGTGTAGGCATCTGTCTATCTTTTGTGGCCCTTTACACTTGCTATTCACAAGAGCTTTCCCTTTTCCTTTATCAACACCACCCTGAGCTCCAAGCTCGCCACTCTACTTTTTGGCTTTTTTCTTCTTATTATTCACTTGTTTGGGCCCAGAAGAGATAACCAATGCAGTTTCCTTTCCCTTGGGCTTCAATTGAGATTGTACAGTGTTTAATTTATTCATTAGCCCAGCTAAGTTGCATTCCATCTCATTGCAATTGAAGTTCATGACAAATTGGGAAAAAGAATCAGGAAGAGACTGCAAAATGAGATCAGTTTGAAGATGTGGGTTCATTGTAAAATCGAGAGCCTCCAATCTTTCGATCCTCGAGATCATCTTGAGGACATGATCCCCAACGTTTTCACCTTCTCTCATTTTGGCCCCGAAGAGTTCTTTAGATAACTCATATCTAGCAGTACGGCTGTGCTCACCATAGAGCTCGACCAAGTGTGCCAAGATAGCCCTCGCTATGGTCATCTTCTTGTGGGACCTCTGAAGCTCGTTTGTCATTGAGCCGAGAATGTACCCACGCACTCGGATGTCATCCTTTACCCATTTTCATGAGCTTGGAATTCTTTCTCGTTGGCACATGTTCTGTCAGGAGGAGCAGGGATGTCTGTGTCCAACACGTATCCCAAGGACTCCATGTTGAGAACTATTCTCAAGTTCCTTAGCCAATCCACTTAGTTGGGTCCGGTAAGGATGTTCTTTTCGAGTAAAATAGAAAGTAGATTGACAGTCATTTTTATTTTGAGAGAGATAAATCAAAAATAGCTGCAGAAAATAAACCAGACTTTATTAGACTTGTGTAACTAAACTCAAACCAAGTTTAAAATCAAGGACTTCGACTTATAACTTGGCTCTTCGAGATTCACACTCCCACTGTGAAAAACGGAAGTGATCGTTGCAATGTACTTCATGGTGGGGATTGATTTCTTTAATTAATCTAATGGATCGCAACCCTTTAACGATATTTGATCCATTATTTTAATTAAAGTCATGTCCAACATAATCTATCCAATAGATGGTTCAATCTTCTTTTTCCCATAATCCACCAAAACCGCAACCCTTTAACGATTTATAGGCTTTGTGGATTATCTAAGTTTACTCCCACTAACTCCTCATAATCTAACATTTGAATTTCACCTTGCAACCCTTTAACGATATTTGGGGTGAAATATGTCTCGATTAAGACATCTAATGCACTTAATAAAATTCTAGAATTAAATCTTGATATACGACCCCCACTTACTGGGAAGATGCCATATACTAGGTTTAATACATAATTTCATTAAGTTTAGTGGAGGAAAAGGATGCCTAGCACCCTTTACTAACTTAGTATCAATTTTTGCTTGGGAGAATTCATGTTCTATGATATATGTTATTTTTACACAAGTTTGACCCCTTTTATCAACTTAATTTTGATTGTTTCTTTAATAATTTGATCACATATGATGCTTTGAACCCGGTTTGCTTTGACTTTTCAGATTGGGTTAACAGCCGGAGGAAAGAGCAAGAACCGAAGGCAAAATGAAACAATTTTTGGAATTTTTCATGGCAACGCCGCGGCGTTCAACACGCGAACGCCGCGGCGTTCACAAGCAGTAGCCAACGCCGCGGCGTTCAAACAAGCGAACGCCGCGGCGTTCACAAGCAGTAGCCAACGCCGCGGTGTTCAACAAACGAACGCCGCGGCGTTCGAGGCGGCAGTGTTGGCCTATAAATACCTCTTTTAGCCATTTTTTACCCTAACTCACCTTGGATATCAGCAACCACACGAAAATAGAGAGAGAGGGAGCTTAGAAGAGAAGATTGAAGGTCAAAACATGGAGAATTCAACAAGGAATCCACATCTCTACAAGAATTAGGGAGTTTTTACATATTTGTTTCTTGAATTTGTTCAAATCTCCTATGACTTGTATGATTTATATTTGCATTTTGACATGAATATGAGCTAAACTTGTTTGATTGAGGCCATGGATAGGCCGTTTATGTTATTTTGATTGTTGATTTGTTGGTGTTTATTGGATTAATTTTGGTTTTAGCTATGTATTCAATATTTGATCTCAATGCTACATTTGCTTGATCACCAAGTGTTTGATAAAATGCCTAGGTTAGAGATCGAGAGATAATAACCTAGGGAAGATATAAACATTGAATACCCTATAGTTAAACCGACTAGAGATAGACTCGATTTCTTTAGGTGGCTTTCCATTCACGTGGGGAATTCCTAGACCTTAAATGCATCCTCGTTAATCGGGTTTTCATATAGAGATATATAGGAAATCGTTACCAAGGGTAGGGTTGCTATGCCAAGAGATTGGGTAGTACGTACGTTAGGGAATTTCGCCTTAGCTAAATCAATCTAATAATCCAATAGAACCTAAATCACAATCTAAATGCATAATCGGTTGAACCATGTGCCTTGATCGCTTCTCTCTATTGTTTCCTCCCTTTATTTGGTGTGACGTTGTCTTAGTTTATTTTCTAGTATTTATTAATTAGTTAATCAACCTTTCTATCGACCGGTTTAACTTAGAATTGAGTAATATAGTAGTCTTGGTACTTAGATTATAGTTGTCCCTGCGGATACGATAACCCCGGACTTAGAAATCCACTTTACAACTTACGCGACCTAGTTCTCTTGCTAGGATTTTGTCGTGTCAAGTTCTAAACATTTATCTAAGTCTCACTTTGCACATTATTCAATTTATATTGCGCATATTGTTAACATACATGCTTCATACAACTAATAAACATACATCGAAAGCAATAAACCAACACATACGTCCATGGGCTTTATCTAGAGGGCCCAAGCCAATGGGCTATCATTAAAGGGAAAAGAAAAAAAATAAGCCTAGCTATTCTTCGTGGGCTCCAAGCTCCTCTTCTTTTGGATTGATCTTCTCTTGAAAGGCCTATTCTATTTCTATCTATGACATGAGATTATTTAACAACCTATACATAATTCTAGAAATAAAATAAACGGGCTCAAGTCTTTTCCCATGATTTTCTTTTTGCACTTCCTTTAAGTGCGACTCTTTAGGTTCGTCTCAAAAGGCAATTGGGAGAAAACCAAAAGGATATGAGTAGCACCTAGCCAGTCACGTGGCTCACATCGTATCCCAATTGAGAACGAATGAATAGGATCATTCCAAATCATATACTCTGTGAATACCGTACATGTATAAACCTTTTATTCGTATATCCCAGTCAAGTGAAAGTCATGGTTTTAGTCAAACTCAGATGACTTGACCATTTGCTTAGCGCATAATGAGTCGAGGTCATTTTAATGCTTTGGCCAAAGACTTTTAACCTCACTCATTCATGACTGCATAGGATATTTAGCTTATTCACTTATGAGAGAATAAATCCCATTTTGCTAATCAGTTAACAATGATACTTGCCCATCAAGTCGCACTTTGAGGTCTATCCCACCAAAGGGGGATTTGGATCTAACTACTCTAATGACAGACTTGATGTCACAAATACATCTTCAACTCGACTCCTCAGGTCTAAGGTTCATGCGTACCTATCACAACTTATCAGTTTCATCATTGACTGTCAGTGAGTGAATATCCATGTGATGAAACTGATGCGAGTCGTGTTCGAACATATTAGTCCAACTTATATGTCCATGACATAAGTTCCCACTATCATTCCCATAATGTTTGACTTGCACTTTTTCTGTCAAAACTTATATCATGCAAGTCCTTGTTCTGTATCGATGTCCAGTCAATTACTTTCTTAGACTTGCGAACCCTATTTAGAGAATAAGGATCAAACCCTTCTAGTGTCATTCTTCCTATCCCATAGGAAGTAGAAGGTTTGCCTTATACTCAAGGACTATACGTTGTTTATTAACACCTTACAAACGCCTATAAGAAAACAATAAGACAATGCCTTATATATAATAAAAGGATATTGTTTAGTTACATGTTAATGCCCTATAAATATATCCTCTTTATGGCATTTTAG
This sequence comes from Buddleja alternifolia, assembly GCA_019426215.1. Lineage (NCBI taxonomy): Eukaryota > Viridiplantae > Streptophyta > Magnoliopsida > Lamiales > Scrophulariaceae > Buddleja > Buddleja alternifolia. Next base: position 18,727,317 of record CM033408.1, on the reverse strand, counting down.
GGCATACACTCTAACAATACATGTAGGAGCGTGCCTGTCACGCGGCACGTGATTCGACCTAACCTCTGACATTCCTGAAAATCTGCTGGACTCGATTGGACGGGAGCAGCTATAAACTCTTAAGTTCTGATAGTGTAGTAAAAAAGGTGGCTTGTCCACAAGTCACAGTAGCTTATCATATTTAATGCTCTTATCAAGCATTTAATGCATTTTTAATTTATTATCCATTGAAAATAAATGTTCGTTGAATGATTGCATTTAAGTCCTTCATCACTTGAGGATTTATTTCAGGTGAATCTGATATAGGTCGCTTGAGTGCTTTGAGCGCTTGATCCATAAATCCTGAAAAGAGGTTCTTTAGCGTTTGACGGTCGCTAAAAAATAAATCTTCATCTCTAGTTGACTTCAGACGCTGATCTTCAACTTCTCTCTAATAAACTCACCTAGAATTCTATTAGCAATTCAGTATCTAATTCTTAGTCTAAAATCTACAAAGATAAAAATTGCAAGCCTAAAATAAAAATTACATACTTTCAAACGCTTATACATTGATCTATGAAAACAGAAACTTACATTATATTTGGGGTCTAACATAAAATTCTATCTTGTTATCATCAAAACATCTAACATGAAATTTCCTAACAGTTGATTTTCCAATGTTTTGAGTATCTAATCATATAATTGAATAAATGAATACCCATAAAGATACACATTAAATTCTAACTAGTTTTAACCCATATATAAAGATACAACTGAAAGTCATAAGTCTAGATTATGATTATATTATCTTATGGAAAGTACTCCATCAACAAATAAATAAATACATTCAAGTCTAAATACTTAGTATATATAAACCTGAAAACAAACTAAAGAACATGCAATTTTCTACATAAAAAATAAAATTATTTAGTAAAATTCTTTCAAAATTATAAAAAAATATACAATAGAATTTCTTTGTGGCAAATAAATTCTAAATAATTGAACGATGATCAACTTTTTCCTGTCTTTAAATTTCTTGAGGTCTTGTATAGTTTTCTTCTCAACCATCCATTTTTATAGTTTTTTAGGAAAAGAGTTTGTCAATTCTAACTCTAATATGTGTAGAAGAGAAATTAAAAGTAAGGTATTTATTAAATTCTAATCTTAATAAGCATAGAAGAAAAGTTTAAAATAATGTTAAAATTATTGCCAATCCAACCTTTCTTTATGGTGACCACCTTTTTATTTTATCAAAATAACATTAGCAAGGTAACCCGCTGTCCTTGGAGACTGAGAAAGAACCGCGTACTTAAAATTGACAAAAAAAGTTCAAAAATAAAAACTACATATAATAGGGCAGGGTAAGATTCGAACCCCGCCCTTCGCTAGGCAGAAATCTTAGCCCATGGCATTAACCAACTCGGCCAAAGCTATTAGTTGTTTAACTCAAGAGCAAAATAAATATATTGTTGGGAGGGCCATCTTATAAAATCACATTTATTCCATATAGGAAAAATCCGAAGTCTAGCCCCCCCTAAATCCGTCTCTGGGATCCAGGGATCCTTCCAAGTTTGAACTGACCATTTATGGAAATAGAAAAACGAAGCTCTCTTTGAATAGACTCCTTGCATGCCATGATGCTTTTCCAAATTTGGAAGAGGTCCGTGGGGTTTCATTTTGGTCCAAAAAATACGTACCTCGAAGATATTTAGATTTGAGAAGATCAATCCATAGCTGAGCTTCTGTTGGGTTTCGCAAAAAATTAAATAAATGCAGCGGAAGGTTTCAAAACTTTAATTTAAAAACCCAAAGTGAAAAATCTTTGATTGCATATTCAAATCGATTAATCGCTATAATGAATAACGACTTAGCCGTTGAAGCGAAGTAGTAGGAGAATCCGATTCCTCCTCAAAATTTTGAATTGATGAAGTCTTGATTCCTTCAATCCTCGTGTGATCTTCCCTTCTTGAATTTGTGAGGCTTTCGTGAAAATTGATCCGAACAACGAACACACGTTGTCTCTAAATTATCACGCACGGATTGATTGACGAAAAATTCTCACTTTTCTCTACGATGACCGACGGCTAGATAATTAGAGAGGGGAGGAGATTATTCTTCTTTTCTTTCTAGGAGAGTTATGATTTTTTATTTTTCTTGTTTTAGGTCAAGGAATCCTTTTATATTCACATGACTTATTAACCAAGACAAAACAAAAGAAGACCTAGTTGGTCATCCAAGTGGACACCCAACATGCCCTAGTCGGCGGACAAAAGGACTCCCCATATGGGCTCGGGATTTGTCTTTTGTTTTAATTAATTATCTATTTAATTAATAATTTATTTTATCCAATAAATAAATTAATTAATTAAATAGCCAAATTAATTAGATAAATTAATTCATTATTTATTTTTTTAAGAAGTTAATTAATAATTAGTCTAATCCTTATAATTAATTATCTCATCCAATGAGTAATTAATTAATTATTTAATTTATCCAATAAATTAAATCTCCCCAAAATAAAATAGAAAATCTTTTCCAATTTTTCTTTATCAATCCTTTAGCGCGACTCTTTAGGTACGTTTCATTTGGCAATGAGAGAAAACCAAAGGAAGTGGGTAACACCTAGCCAGTCACGTGGCCCACTCCGTAGCCCAAATGAAAAATTAATGATTAGATCATTCCACAATCTTCCAATCGTATATACCGTATAAGTATAAACCCTTTGTTCACGTTCTCCAGTCAAGTAAGAGTCATGGTTATGTCAAACTCACTGGACTTAACCATATATATTAATTATAACAATATGAGATCATTTAGATCGATTTAGTGCCTCGCACAATCGTCTCTTGCTTTGGCCAAAGACTTTGATCTCTATTTATCTATAATCACATAGAGTACTTCCTCATTCACTTATGAGAGAAAAAAATCCCATATTAGATATCTGCTAAGACTACCACTTGCCCATCAAGTCAGCATTTTGAGGTCGGCCCCACCAACGGGTGAATCGGGTCTAACTACTTTTGTGAAAGACTTGACATCACAAGTGCATCTTCAGCCTGATACTTTAGGTAAAAGGTTCACATATACGTATTACGCATAATCAGTTTTGTCATTAACAATCACATAATGAAAACCCATGTGACAGAACAGATGCGAGTCGTGTTCGAGCATATCAGTTCCACTGATGTGCCTACAATCCTAAGCTCCTACCATCACATGGTGTTCGACTGGCACTCCCATGTCAGTGCTAAGATTGTACAAGTATTCTAAGTCTTTATTTGTTCATTAAAAACTTCATATTACTTGCGAACTTGTTTAAGTAATCAAGATCAATCTCTCAAGTGTCATTCCTCCTATCCCATAAGAAGTAGAGGGATTGCACTGAAAATATGGACAAAACGTTTTACACTACTTATAGATGCAGATAAGATTTAATTGAAAACTAAATGATGCCTTTTGATTAAGGCTTTTGATTATAAACAATAAATAAATAAGTAAGTCCATTACAAGATAGATGCTCTATCTTTCTATCCTCTATGGTATCTGAAGGCATAATCCTAACATCCTCGCCACACATTTTCCATGTTAGTTTAGATACCAAAGCCCTATTCATATCACTAGAGCGCCTAAGACCCAACCTTTAAGCCTAAGGTGTCTACACTCATTTGTATCTCCCCACCAAAAATCCCTCATGAGCTTATCTATGCGATCACAAACTGCCACTGGGATAGGGATATGTAAACGAGCCGAGCTCGAGCCGAGCCTGGCGATTTTACCAGGCTCTAGCTCGAGCTCGAGCCTGAATACTTGAGCTCGAGCCTGAATACTCGAGCTTGAGCTCACGAGCTCGAGCTCGATAGTTAAAAAAGGAGCTCGGCTCGAGCTCGAGCCGAGCCCAGGCTCGCGAGCTCGAGTCTGGCTCGCAAGCTTGAGCCTAAATATTAATTTTTTTTTATTTTTTGAAAAGATATTAAATATTTATAATATTTAATATTTATTTTTATTGAATATTATATATATTTAATATATATAATTAATATTTATAATATTTAATATTTATTTTTATTGAATATTATAAATATTTAATATATATAATTAATATTTATAATATAAAAATAAATATATATTAAAAAATTGAAAAGCTCGCGAGCTTTTTTCAGAGAGAAAGAAGCTCGAGCTCAAGCTCGACTAAAAGCTCGAGCTCGTGAAGCTCAAGCTCGAGTCGAGCTCATTCGAGCCGAGCCAGTAAAGCTCGCGAACTGGCTCGGCTCAAATTACATCCCTACACTGGGATATCATAAAGCGACATAAAATAAATTGGTATCTACTGAGCCACTCCTTTAACCAACACATTTCGTCCCGCATGTGCAAGCATTTTAGATTTCCACCCACTAAGTTTTTTCCCAACCCGATCAAGAAGTTCATCAAAATCTCGAATTCTAGTCGTCGGTTTATAAAATGGGAGCCCCAAGTGTTTAATCTCGTAATTGCATTCTCTAAAACCCAGTGCCTCTTTCACATTTCTTTGCATTTTTTTGCTAAAATGGATCACCGATTTTCCCTTACTTACACATTGGCCTGACCACATTTCATAATCTGAAATCACTTCCTCAATGCTCTCCACGTTTTTATCATTCTTATGACCCAAGATCAAAAGATCATCCGCATGCATAAGATGTGATATAGACTGGCTGCCCCTACTGATTTTGACACCTTGGAAAGAATTAGACATCTCCGCACTATAAATCATATGAGAGAAAAGATCAAAATATAAAACGAAAAGGTAAGGCGAAAGAGGATCGCGTTGCCTAATCACTCACGAAGGATTAAAGAAACAAAAAGGAGAGCCACTTACAAGAATATAAAAACTTGTGGTCGAAATACAAGTATGAATCCACTTTATGAAGGTAGGGTGAAAACAAAATGTTTAAGAATCTCAATAAATAAGTCCCATTCAACCCCATCATAAACTTTTTCCATGTCGGGTTTAATCGCCATTACCCCTTCTTTACTAGAATTTGAGTTGATTGAATGCATGATTTTGTGAGTTAATAGAATTATCAGAAATATTACGGCCCGAAACAAACGCCATTTGGGTTGGGGAAATGACTTTATCAAGGATAGGCTTTATTTTTTGTGTAATAATTTTGGAGATGATCTTATAGCTTACATTGCACAAGCTAATAGGCCTAAATTGTTCAACTTTGTTTGCTTTTTCATTTTTTGGGATGAGGGTAATGAAAGTGTGGTTCATCACTTTAAGAAGGTGACCGGTTTCAAAAACGTGGGTAACCACTTTTGTAACATCGGGGCCAATAATATCCCGATAGGTTTTATAGAAGTGAGGGGACATTTCATCCGGACCCGGAGTTTTGTTTGGAGCTATAGAAAAGGCAGTACTTTTAATCTCAGGTGGGGTAGGGATAGCAATTAAGCGTCTGTTTTCATTTTCCTCTACCATGCATGGAATAAGATTTTCTAAATCAGGAGGGTAGCACAATTTAGAAGATGAAAATAAAACCTTGAAATAAACATCAAAAAGAGATCCAATATCATGCCAAGAATGAACAAAATCACCATTTGCATTTTTTAAAGAGTAAATTGTGTTGTACCGTCGGTGAATAATGCTTGAAAGATGGAAAAAACGAGTGTTCGCATCCCCCTTTTCAACCATTTTTGTTTAGCACGTTGACGCCACATAATCTCCTCCCGCTTGGGTAGCTCGTTGAGGTCCCTAAAGAGAGATTATTCCAAGTGATAATTTTCAATGGTTGGCTCACGGTTTTGGATGGAACAAATCAGGTTTTGGATAAGAGAGATGTTTCGTTGACAATGTCCGAATTTGGTTCGATTCCAAGAACAAAGTGCAAAACGGGTGATTTTTCGCTTGGAGTGAAAGACAAAAGATGGTGACCCCTTAACTGGCGATAACCATGCATTAGCAATAGTACTTTTGCATGACTCATCCCTAGTCCACATATTTTCGAAATGGAAAGGCTAGGGGCCACCTAATTGGTGAGAATCAATATGAAGAAGGAGGGGTGTATGATCCGAATTAAAAGACGGAAGGTGGGAAACAAAAGCTTGGGGTCATAAATTAATCCATGGAGTATTGGCAATGCATCTATCGAGTTTCAACTGGATGTTGGCAACACCCCCTCTTTTATTACTCCAAGTAAACGGGTTTCCTTCAAAACCCAAATCGATAAGCCCAACTTCATCAAGAAAACCCTGAAAACCCCCAAATGAGGAGGCCGGGAACTCCCTACCACGTTTTTTCTCCTTTTGAGAGACGATGGCATTAAAATCTCCCATAAGAAGCCACGGGCCATCAAAAGTGCGACCAATACCAGCCAGAAAATCCCAAAATTTTGCTTTATCTGAAGGTGAGCAGGGAATATGAATACACGAGAGTTGCCAAGGACTAGCCCCTTTATGAGTAGTAACGAGAGTGTTGATTAGAAATTTTGAGTCAAAAGTGACATGGATATCTAGATGCGATTTCCACGCCACACACTAGCCACGCGAATAGTCTATCGGAGGAACAAAATGTTGAAGAGAGAGATTGAAGGAGTTGAGAAGGGAGGAAAGAGAGGAGAGAGATGATGATTTAAGTCACAAAGAAAGACAATATCTGATTTTGTACTAGCTAAAATTGCCCGAAGAGTTCGTTTTGTCATGGGATGGGCAGTCCCACGACAATTCCATGCAAGAATGATCGTGGGACTATTTTCTTGACCCTGCCGGGTCAGCGCTTAATCCTTAAAAGAGGAGCAGATGTTTTTGTGACCTTCTTGGTCGTCATATTTAACCTACAAATTCCTACTGAGAGCAAATTTATTCCACTTGCCAAGCTTTTTTTCTGTGACGATAACATTTTTTCCTAGCCTTAGGGTGGACAAGGGTGACTGCATGGGGTTAGAGAGAGATGGGATAACAGAATGTACCATGTCGTAAGGGACATTTTCAAAGTTGTGGGCTATGGCTGCGAGGTTAGGAGTTTCTTGAGTGTTGGGCTTGGCTTGGGGATTTTCCAACAATATGTTCTTTTCAATGTTTTAAAAACTGGACCGGACCTGACCGTCCGGTCCGACTGGGCCATACACCGGTTCGAGTCGAACCTCAAAACCGGTTATAGCTAAAAACCGGCTAAAACCGCTCAGTCTGCGGTCGAACCGTCGGACCGTGTGAATTGAACTGTGGTTCGCAACCGGGCGAGTTTTTACAAAGTATAAAAATTGGTCAGATCCCTAAATTTTATACAATCAAACACATTTGCGCTTGTTTCTTTCTGGTTTTCTTCCTTCAACACGAGCAGCAACAACTTTGGTTGAGTTCGTTATCATCTTCTCCCTCTTTCCTTCTCCTTTCAACAGTGTAACTCACGCTCTCTTACTCTCACATAATCACACAAACATTTAGCATTTGAATAGTTAGATTCAGTATTACAAGTAAAAATTAGGGAGTTTCAGAAATTACAAGTCAAAATCAAATAGGGGATTTATGAAATTATAAGTAAAATCTAAAATCAAATGTATTGATTTTTGCAACTATAAGAGGGAATTATAATTTATAAGCCTGTAGCAGTGTAGCTCACGCCTTTGGCCTTACATTGCAATTTTTGAAATTCTTGTAGATGGGTTGAAATTTAAAATGATTTAATGTATTTTGTTGCAAAGTTATGTCTTTTATTATTTATTTTTATACGATTTTGATATATTAATAACTATTTATATCATAATTATGATATCACTGGTCCGACCTCGATTGAACCACAGTCCGATTAGTGAACCTTGAACCAGTAGATTTTTCGGTTCGATAGCCGGTTCGGTTTTGAAAACATCGGTTCTTTTCCATATTTTTGGGCCTTTTAGTTGAGAAGTAAATAGGTTGCTCTAGTAAGGGGCGTTCGGCTTGTGGGGCTGGGCCGTACAGGTAAAGTTTGGTTGACATGGGCTTTTGAATTTAGGGAGGGTGGGAATTTGGGTTGGGTATTGAACTGGGCTAGGTGTTTGGGTGAAAATTTGAAGATTTTGGATTAAAACTGGACATTGAGTAAATGGGCTAAATTCCATGGTAGAAGGCCCATCTTCCTTTTCAGCCCTTTGATTTGTATTAACCCACTTGGATGGTCTAAGGTTCATTTGACTTGGCCCCACGTCTTTGTCAGAATCATTTGATTGTGACATCACTTGGATGGGCATTTAATGAAGAATCAGCAAAAGGATAAGTGAAAGGTTGTTCAGTATAAGGATGAGTAGGTTTAGGTGGACACGTGTTCACCTCCGGTTGGATGGCTGAGGGTTCGTGCAGAGGCGTGGCAGAGAGATCGATGCATGGGGAAACAGGTTTGCTTTGAGGTCCGGAGGCTGTTTTTTTTACAGCGTTTGAGAACAAAGAGAAGAAGGTTTAGCTGAGAGAGTGATTTCTGCTTTTGAGCCGTGGCCCAAACATAAAATTTCCTGAATTCTTGATCATTGCCACAAGAGTGAAGGCTTTGATATCTTCCAAATTTAACATGGGAGGTTTCCTCCTTGTCTTCCACATTTAAGTGGTTGGTGGAGTTGGCAAGGGCGTGAATTAAATCCATTTCGCCAAGACACAGCTAAGAAAAAGACGAGACAAAAGGAAAAGGAATAAAGACTAAAAACTGGAGAACAAAAAGGGATACGGAAAGAAGAAGAGAGAGGATGAACAGGGGTGAGGGATAGGAAGGAAATTAAATTCCTATTTGTTTATTTTAACATGTATATGGAATATGGATTATTAATATGTTAATACATACATACACATATATATTTTTGAACTTAGGATTGCTCTCACTGTTATGGTTCCTTAGGAATTGGAAATACTTGATGAAATATGTAATTGTATTTTCCCATCAAAGCACTGACATGCTAATAGTTTAGTTTAAGTCTAATAGGTATCACTACTACAGAGAATGTCTATTACAGCGATTTGTTTGGACCTAAAACCGTCGTAATATGGTTTAAACCTATTACAGCGGTTCAATAAAAAACTGCGGTAATAGGGATACCTTATTACAGCGGTTCTAAAATTTTTTCACCTATTACAGCAGTTCCAGCCGGAACCGCTGTAATAGGTGAATTTTTTTTTATTTTTTGAATCCTATTACAGCGGTTTAGAACCGCTGTAATAGGGTGTCGGATTTTTTTTTAAAAATATTTTGCACCCTATTATGGTAATATTCCTCTATAGTAAATAAATCAACCTAACAAATTTCAGCTGCACAGTAAAACATATTCAACATAAACAACAAAAACCCCAAACTTCAATATTACCATCTCTTTCCTCCAACAACAAAATTTTTTAATCTCTAACAAATGATCACGTGTTAATTTATAATCAACTAATTAAATTACTCACAATTTAAATACAATAAATCAAATCACAATTTACAGCGGGTCACAATGTACAAAAAATACCTTACCTAATTTCTAAGGAGCTGCTACGAAAATGTAACGTGCCACTTCACAGCGTACTTCATCAATTTGCTCTTGAGTATAGAAGGATTGAGAATCATGAAAGTACTGCAAGATATATATAGAGATTAATTGCAAACTCAAATGACGTTTCAATTACCTACCAAAGGTTTAATAACTTCAAAAGGGATAGAAATTAAGTATATATTAGGATTATGCATACCGTTGTTGAGATTATAGATTGTCCGTGGCTAATAACCTCTTTCATGAATCTCATAACGAAGTAGTCACAATCCACCTCGTTTGTCTGCCAGGGGCACTACAAAAGTAATCAAAGTTACGTTGTATTAGAACACTAACTTCCATACGAATATATAATCTCTTGAAACTAGAAAACACTAACCTTTATTTTAATCCATTGACATGCCTTGTTTTTGGATTTCTTGGAATGGTTGTTGCGATTTGCACGGAATATGTGAACAACCCTATAAAAAATATAAAAAACAAGAAAATATGTCAAAAACAAGCACTTATGTGAAATAAATATACACTTTAAAAATATATTAAATATAATGGATACATTGATTGAATGAAAAACTTACTGATTGATTTTTTGTTTCATCACATCTCGGCAATCCGGCTCACCATGCAAATAATCAAGATAGTAAACGACCTCTTGAAATGGATCAATTGCAAGCAACAACCAATGTCCCCTAAAAAGCATTCAAAAAATAAGTTCAAAATCTGTTTTGCGTAATTAGTTTTACAAATTAAAGTAGAGTCTTTAGTAGCTTACCCGGTGTTGTAAGGTGCAAGAAATAACTTATTCTTTTGTGCACTCTACATCATAGCACCTTCTATGTACTACACTTGTTCAGTATACTTTCTTGTTCTCGTAGATATGGAATGTGAGCTAAGGAACCCGAAACTTGCTTCTTTCCCTTTGGGAATCACGTACTTAACGCACGAACACCTAAATTGAGCACAAAAATTGAATTTCAAGTAACGAAAATAATCATAGTTCAGATGCAATAAAATAATTAAAAAACTTACTTCATGTACGCTATAATGATAGAGGCTCCTATCTCTTCTTAACGCAGAAGGTGACAGATCTCCTTCTTCCCAATATACTCTAGGAATGCAAAATTCATGATTCTTTCCTTGATGTCTATAGTGTTCTGGGCATTAATAGACATCATCTCCGTGTACTTTTCCAGAAATAAAAGGTCATCACGGAATTCATCTAGTAGAAGATCTGCACATCTTTCACCTTCACGTGCAGGCTTCCGATCGACTACGATTTTTCACGTAGCCTTTCAATACCTTCATATAACGCTCAACCGGATACATAGACCTCATAAAATCCGGTCCACATAGTTGTATCTCTCTAACCAAGTGAATAGGTAGGTGAGTCATTATATCAAAAAAAGCAGGTGGAAAATATATCTCAAGCCCATACAAAGTGATGACAATTTGTTTCTGAAGTGTAGGAAATTGCACGGGATCAAACACCTTGCTCCACATTGCTTTGAAGGAGAAACACAATCTAGTTATCGTGTTTCTCACCTTTTTTGGCAAAATGGCCCATATAACAATTGATAGCAAATGATCCATGATTACATGACAATTGTGAGTCTTCATGTGCTTTAGCTTCAAGTCCTTCATTGATACAAGACTGCTAAAGTTTGAAGAATACCCTTCTGGAACTTTCACTCCAGTAAGAAACTCACATAATGCAGTTTTTTCTTTCCTGGATAGAGTGTGAGCTACTGGAGGTAAATAAGTACGTTTCCCCTTATTTGTTGGTACCAATTTTCCTCTTATCTTCATTTCAACCAAGTCTAGCCTTGCCTTTACACCATCTTTTGTCTTTCTGGGCACATTTAAATGTGTACTAATGACACTATCAAATACATTTTTCTCAATATGCATAATATCAAGAAAATGTCTAACATGTAAAGACGTCCAATACGGCAACTCAAAGAAAATTGACCTTTTTTTTCACCCAGTTTTTGCAGGGCTACCTGCAAAAGTCTTTCCAAATTTGACGTCCAAGTCTTTTACGTTCTCGAACACTTCTTCACCAGTCAAGCACTTAGGAGCTCGACCTTCTTCTATATTCCCATTGAAAGCTTTCTTCCACCAACGATATCGATGGTTTCAATTTAGCCATCTCTAATGCCTTTGGAATGCATATTTCTGAGAGTGTATCAATCGATCTTGATCTGTACTCTTGACACATATGAGGCATCCACATTGGCTATATACACCATATCCCTCGAGGTTTGCGCTTGTTGGAAAATCATTTATTGTTCCAAATAACATGACTCTGAGATTGAAATTTTCTTCTCTGAACCCATCATATACTTGAACACCGGTCTCCCACAACACCTTCAAATCCTCAATTAAAGGAGCCAAGTAGACATCTATATCATTTCCAGGTTGTTTCAGCCCAGAAATGAGTATAGGCATCATTATATGCTCTCGCGTCATGCATCACGATGGGGGAAGGTTGTAGATCATCAAAATCACAAGCCATGTACTATGTGAGCTACTTTGCAAGCCATGAAGGTTTATGCCATCTGTAGCCAATACAAGGCGCAGGTTTCTTGATTCTTCACCAAATTCAGGGAAATCATCATCAATCTTTTTCCATTGAGGAGAATCTGTGGGGTGTCGAATCTTGTCATCTTCAATCATTTCTTCAAGCCTTCTATCAGCATGCCATGTCAAGTCCTTGGCTAACTTTTTACTACTGTACATCGCTTAAATCGTGGTACTATGGGCAAATACCACATGGTTTTGACAGGAGCAGATCCATTCTTCTTGTACTGTGAGGCGTCATATTTCGGACAAGCCTTCAATGATGCATAGTCAGTTCTAAACAATATGCAATCATTGAGACAGACATGTATCCTCTCATATCCTATGCCAATAGAGGTTAACATCCGTTTAGCCTCATAAGTACGATTAGGTAACACATTATCCTTGGGTAGCATGCTTTCAATAGACGAAATAAGTCTATGACCTTATCACTCCACCCATTGTTGGCTTTTAACTTGTATAGGTTTAGGACTGCTTTCAATCTTGTGAATTTACTACCACTATACAGTGGTGTCTTTGAGTCACTTGTCAAATTGTCAAACATTTTAGGACAATTTCGCAAATCCTCCTCAATCACATTTGTTATCTCCTCCAAACGATCAGGCTCCTAATCATTCATGTTGAAATCCTGTGATGGATATGATGTACCACCCAAATCATCTGACGTGACACTGCTTTCATCGTGTCTTGTCCAACGTGTGTAGCTTTTATCAATTTCATTACACACCAAATGATCTTCCAACTCATGTGGACTAATTCTATTTCCAAAACAACAACGTAAACGTGGGCAAGTGATCCTAAGTTCCATCTGGTGCATGCTCAACAGCAAACTTTAAGAACTTTTTCACCCCTTTCTCATACTGTTTCGACATATGATTCGCTAAAATCCAACTTCGATCTATGTTGATTCTGAATTAATTAAAGTAAACAATTTTAACATTAGTTGATAGTTGAATTAATTAAATAATTTTCATTTAAATTTATTTCTCATTATTCTAGAAAAAATTCGGTAGAGTAACGACGCAAAAATTTCTACCAAGTTCTCGACTTAATCTTTCCCCGGGTGGGTTGCAACCAACATAATTCGGATCTTACAATCCGCTAAAATTCTACTTCGATTCATCTTGATTCTTAGTTAAATTAAATAATTTTAACATCAGTTGAGTTGAATTAAATAAATTATTTTAATTTTAATTTATTTAACATTATTTTAGAAAAAATTCGACAGAGTAACGACACAAAAATTTCTACTAAGTTCTCGACTTAATATTCCCCCAAACTTGCGACCAACAAAATTTGTATGTTTCAACCACAAAAAACCCAACATTCTAATCTTTCACCCATAATAAACACTAAATGTCGATCTCACTTCACGAAAAAATATTGATCACCAGTTGGATCACATAAAACATCATATTTCTAGCAACTACAAATATTAATCACCTGTTGGATCAATTAAAATGACAAATAAAGCATCATGTTATTATAAATATTGATCACCAATTGGATCACATAAATCACATAAAACTACAAATAAAGCGTCATATTTCCAGCAACGTACTAAGTATAAATATTTCCATAAAAATAGGAAAATCTCAAGAATTACTTATACCACAAATTTTTTCTCATATTTATCTAAAAAAGGTTATCCAAAATCCGCACAAATACAGACACATAGCACAAACCCGTTACATTTTCAATTTATAGCACAAACCCGAGACACATAGCACAAACTCTATATATGTGTGTGTACGATTTGGCATGACGTGATGGATATGTTAGTATATTGATTGGGTGTACGTACGATATACGTTTGATGTATGTATGTGGGATTGTGCGTATTAAGGTAAACACATGCATATAAATACATAATCTCGAGTATGTAGACTAATACGTAACATAAAATGTGTGAAATACGTGACATAAAGTATACATTTATGCAACAATACAATATGATCTTATCTTTTACATATTATTAATTAGTATAATACATTTGATAATAATTAATTAGTTATATATATTATATATAATTAATTAGTTATAATATATATAAAACTTAATTACCCAAATTGTGGTGGTGGAGGTGGCGGTGGCGGGACGACGCTATATATATACATAGAGAGTTATATATATATATAGACAATATATAAAAATAACCTACATATATATATATATATTTATAGAGAGAGAGAGAGAGAGAGAGAGAGAGAGAGAGAAACGTACAGCGGCGAGCGGCGGACGGAGGCAAAGTGTGGCGGTGGTGGTGGGTAGTGGTGGTGATGAGTGAGAGAGAGAGAGTTTAGAGAGAGAGAAAGAGATCGTGTAGGAAAGTTAGAGAGAGAGAGATCGACGGCGGCGGGGGCGGCTGACCGAGCTTGGTGGTGGTGGTAATGGTGGTGAGAGAGAGAGTAGAGAGATAGAGAGAGTTAAAGAGAGAGAGAGAGAGAGAGAGAGAGAGAGAGAGAGAGAGAGAGAGAGAGAGAGAGAGAGAGAGAGAGAGAGAGAGAGAGAGAGAGAGAGAGAGAGAGAGAGAGAGAGAGTGAAAGTGAGAGGAGCGGCCGACCCTAGCTCTTTAAATGTTGTATTAATATTCTTTCATTTTTTTTATGTGTTACAGCAGTTCAGGTGAACCGCTGTAACTAGTTCGAACCTATTACAACTGTTCATCCCGAACAGCTGTAATAGGTCTCATTTTTTTTAATTTTTTTGGTTTTTTTTTACAGTGGTTTGGGGCGAACCGCTGTAATAGGTTAAAATTGAAATACCGTACTACAGTAGTTTCGAGATGAACCGCTGTAATAGGTGTATTGTAATAATATATTTTTGTAGTAACGTATGAGGGATTAGTTATTAAATTATTTCTAGGTAGGGTTGAATCATAACTCAAATTTATATATGGATTATAATATAAAATAGAATATGGTAGGGACTATCAGACAGATAAAAAGAATTGCCACTCAACTTTTTTTATTTATATATATATATTCCCTATCTCACCCTTCATATTTTTTGATTCAGCCAACCATTTATTCCTCCAAAATCTGAGTTCTTCCCTATTGTCATCTAATTAAGCTCTCCGAACCATTCTAGAGAATTATGGAAAGAGAAAGCTCAACTGGTGGTCCAAAGTGGCATACGAAAGGGTATAGAAGGGGGGGTTGAATAGACCCTGAAGTCTTTTTCGACTTCAAAAATTTGTATCACTTTTAAAGATTAGAACTCTTAGGAAGCTAAGCGCTTGAGTCAGATCCTTCAGTAAAGATAACTTAGACTTACTGATTTTAGCAATTTACCAAAATAGGGTAACGCTTAGATCACTTAATCAGGGTTACCACAGCGGAAATGATTTTTAAAGCTTTAGCGTTCGTTTTGGTTAAATAGTCGCTTAGCAGATTAGCTTGTCTTTTTCAAAGTAAATAATACAATGTAAAGTAAGACAATAATTAAAGTAAATAACACAAGATATATAAGGTTCACTGGGTGATGTAATCCGAGCTACGTCCTTCTTCTCCTTTTTCACTCGGAGGAAATTTACTAAGTTGATTATCAAAGAATCACAGAGAATCTTCTACAAGATAGTAAATAGGTGAAAAAGATCATGGGCTCCTTGATCACTCAGATTTCAGCAACAATGAAGATCGTCTTCTACAAGCTTCTCTCACTCAGAAATATTTCCTTTAAGGGGTTTCAACAACTTTCTCACTCAGATGAAAGGTTGAGGATTTCGTCACACAGGTTTTGTTTGTTTTTGGAAAGATCAAACAACTTAGAATATCTCAGTAAGAATTTAGGTTTCTTCTTTGGAAGAGGTTTGAGATATTTGTCACTGTCTGGAATGTATATAAAAAGCTTGAAAGATTTTGGCTATGGAGTTTCTAAGCTTTTTCTTTGAACGAAAATTTTCAGCAAAGTTTTCTTGTGCAGGTACGTATTTTTCTCTATAGTTATGTTATATAGGGTTTGCTAGAGGTAAGGTATTTATAGGCAATTCTTGAGATCTGTCCGTTGGACACATGTAGAAGTGTGCCTGTCACGCGGCGTGTGATTCGACCTTTTCTCTGACATTCCTGAAAATTTGCTAGTTCCGAATGGACGGAAGCAGCTATGAACTCTGAAGTTTTGACAGTTTAGTAAAAAAGGTGGCTTGTCCACAAGTCACAATAGCTTATCACATTTAATGCTCTTATCAGACATTTAATGCATTTAAATTTATTTTTCGTTGCAAATAAATGTCCGTTGAATGATTGCATTTAAGTCCTTCATGACTTGAGGATTTATTGCAGGTGAATCTAGTACATATGGCTAGAGTGCTTTGAGCGCTTGATCCATAAATCCTGAAAAGGTCCTTTAGCGTTTGACAGTCGCTAAGAACAAATCTTCATCTTTAGTTGACTTCAGACGCTGATCTTCGACTTCTTCTCTAATAGACTCACCTAGAATTCTATTAGCGATTCGGTATCTAATACTTAGTGTAAAATCTATAAAGATAAAAATTACTAGTCTAAATAAGATGACAAACTTTCAAACGCTTATACAATTGATCTATGAAAATAGAAACTTACATTATATTTGGGATCTAGCATAAAATCCTATGTTGTCATCATCAAAACATCTAACATGAAATTTCCTAACAATTTTCCCCTTTTTGATGATGTCAAGACCTTTAACTCTTATAACTCTTTTATAGTTTAAGAGTTCTTAAAGAAAAGCCCAAATGAATATAAGTTAGCGTTTTGAAAGTTAGTAAAGTTAGCTAATGTTAGATTAGCCTCAACAAGTTGTTTCAGCAATAAATTATTCATTTATATAAAAGGATAAGCATACATGATTTATACTGAATATAAAATAATTGAAAGCGATAACAGAAATAAAAAATAAAGCATTCATTTTTCAGTCGCTTTGTTCTTTCTTTTTCTTGGTATATCTCATTTGCTAGGTCCATAAGGAGTCGATCAATGTCTATCATGGTGGTATGTTGAAGTTCATCATAGTCATGCCTTCGTTGTCTAGCACTTTCATTTAGTTCCATCAGCCTGTCCACCCATTCCCCTGGAGGAATACCAACTTCACGAATTAAGTCGTAATAAATGTCCTGTCTTCTATCGTTGGATGGTTTTCAGTTGATAGGTTGTCTAAGTGGTCCGACATAAGGATGAAATCCATACTCTCCAAAAACTCGACGTCCAAGTTCGGAAGCAAGTACTTTCCTAGATAATCTCTTAGATTTCTCTTTTTAGTCAGCATCTTCTTTATGCTCACTATTTCTTCAAACATTGATCGCCAGTGTTTATTATTTGTTTTAGAGATTGCTTTGGACGATTGATGCTTTTCTTTTTCATTTTCCCCCTTCTTGGCATCATCAAGAGAGGTTTTCAACTCAATGATATCTCTACACAATAGCTGAACTTCTTCAACAAGTAGAGCGACTTGTTGAGCGATACTTTGGGCAACGACATCTAAAGAAATGTGCTTCTCAGTATCAGCTGAAGTGCTCTGGGCTAAATGACGATTGAATTCTGAGGAGAGTCTAGAAATGAGAGGTTATATGCTATCCATGATGGTAATAGTACTGTTGTTAGCAGCGTTGGAAATATCACGGCTTTGAGTGTTAGACATTATTCAGATTTTTCGATTAGCGGCGTCAAAAAACTTTGAGCAAGAACCCTCAATGTTGCTTAGCGAGTTCTGTACTGCTTGTCTGAAATCTCAAGCGTCTGGATCACTGTCCGAATCTGAGTCCGAAGGCGAATGCTCACGAGACGGAATGAGTCCGTAAGAGCTAGAAACTGCAGCTTTGCCTTTGGTTTTATCTTTGATAAATGGCTTTTCAGCAATTTCAGCATGAACTTCCTCTATCGCTTGATCCATGGATGGATCTGCAATCGCTGACGGGGGCTAGACTACTGGGGCGCTAGATGTTAGGAATCCTATACATGAAAACAAAGAATTACAGTGAAAGATTCGAGGATTCCTACTGACAGATCACAAAAATAGATGCGATGATTTTTAATGGGTTTCACAAAAATTAGAACGAATAAAAATACCTTTTTGATTCGTTTATTGATTCGGTAGAACACCAATCCTCCAAGGGCTCCTATCTCTAAAGCTTTACGAGAAATGAGTCTTCCAAAGATCCCGAAATTCCTCCTTCTTTGCAGTAATGGACGGCTAGAGAGGAGAGAGGGGAGAGAGTTCTTTTCCTTTTGTGTTATCTTGTCTGCTTAGGGTTTGTTCCACTGTAGGAGTCCTTTTAAACTCAACTAGCTTGTGGAACAAGTTGGAGGCCACTCCAACACTAAGGTGGCCACCCCTCCTAGGGCTTCCTTGGACTGGGTGGGCTTTCAATTGGCTTGTTTAATTTCTAGCCCATCTGTATATATTTAATTTAAATATAATATATACTATTAATTTATTCTTTTTAATTAATACACTAATTAAACAATTTAATCTAATCTAATTAAATTAAATATTTAATTAATTGATTTAATCTAATTAAATCAATCAGTCCATTTAATTCTTTCTAAAAGATTTACACAAAAAGATACATCCCGTTCGTTTGTTTTAGCACGACTCTTTAGGTTCATCTCAATTGCCAAAGGGAGGAATTACCTAAGGATATGAGTGCCACCTAGCCAGTCCCGTGGACTCCCATCGTAACCCAATTCAGTACGAAATGAATGAATCATTTTACGACCCTCTTTATCATAAATGTCGTATGACTATAAGCCCTTCACTGACGTATCCCGATCAAGTGAGAGTCATGGAAAATGTCAAACTCACTACACTTGATACTGTGCATTAAATTATAGCATAATGAAATTACTAAACTACCCTCAGTGTCCCACAAGAGTTAGTTATTATGCTTTGGCCAAAGACTTTATAATTTCATTAGCCTAGAATCGCATATGATACTTACTCGTTTACTATTGAGACAGTGAATCCCATCTTGGCGATCACTGATCAACTGCTACTTGTCTCATTGATATCGCACTTCGAGGTCGACCCTACCGACGGGTGATATGGGCCTAACTACTCTGGTAACAGATCCAATAATACAAGCACATTGATCACGCATACTATTGATCACTAATCCAATTATTGACATTCACTGAGTAAATACCCATGTGATCGGATTACTATGGGCCGTGTTCGAATATGTCAATTCCATTGACATATCTATGATACTTGCTCCCACTATCCCTATAGTGTTTGACTGGCACTCATCCTCAGAGCATGTGTCATACAAGTCGAATCTTAATGCACAATCAAGATTATTTGACTTGCGAACCCTTTTAAGTAAAAGGTGTAAGACTCTTTCCATGCCACGTCATCATTCCATAAAGGGCAAAGAGCCAAACCTTTATTCACACGGACTATATGTTCAATACTTATTTCGATGCCGTAAAGATTTATATGAAAAAAATAAAGATGCCTTTATTAATATCTTTTCAAAAGTTTGTACAACATAATAAGATACCCCAATCTGACTATTTGTCCTCATTGGCATCTAGGGCATATACCTAACACTAGAAGGATCTGGAAAAGAGGCCTCGGGAATTTGAGCGGCATCCACAGTAGGAGAATTTGTTGTTTCAACAATTTGGACGGAAGGAGAAGGGTCTTCAATAATGTTGGTTCCAAGTGGCATACGAAAGGGTCTAGAGGGGGAGGGGGGGTTGAATAGACCCTGAAGTCTTTTTTGACGCTTCAAAAAGTTTCGTATTAAACTCTCTTTGGACGCTTGAAAACGTAAGTGTTTACTTAAAATATAGGCGCTTTGGCTAAGCGTCTAATGAAGACTGTTATGTAAAGTTAACATAGACTTCAAGATTTGAATACTCTAATCGGATAGGTTTAAGCGTTCACTTCTTTGATCAGGGTTAGCACAGCGGAAGTATTTTATAAGTCTTCTCTTTTGAAGTATTTAGCATCACAAAGTTTTTCCTTAGTTGCTTTTCTTTAAACCCGTTTTGAACGCTTCGAGGACTTAGCGCTTGGCAGCGCTTAAGACTGATGTGAAAGCTTAGCGTTCACTTTTGACTTCAATTATACGCTTGACTGTTTTATATGCTTTTTAATTATGTAATATGCAAATGCAAAGTAAAACACTAAAACAGTAAAGTGACACAATAAATTGTAAGGTTCACTGGGTGGCGTAATCCCAGCTACGTCCTTCTTCTCCTTTGCACTCGGAGGCAATCCACTAAAATGATTATCAAAGAATCAGACAGAATCTTCTACAAATTACGCCACAGGATGAAGACGATCTTGAGCTTCTTGATCACACAGATTTCAGCTCCAATAAAGACCTTCTTCAAGGTGGTTTTGAGCTCCTTGATCACACAGACTTCAGCTCCAATAAAGACCTTTCTTCAACAAGCTTCTCTTACTCAAAAATACTGCTTGTGGAAGTCAACAATATTTCTCACTCAGATGAAAGGTGTTGAGGGTTTATTGTAACAGGTTTGTTTGATGTTGGGAAGTTCAAACAACTTGGGATATCTCAATAAGACTTTAGGTTTCTTCTTTGGAAGAGGTTTGAGATATCGGGTGACTGTCTTGGAATGTATTTGAGAAGCTTTGAAGGGTATTGGAGCTTCAAGAAAGACCTTCTTCAACAAGCTTCTCTTACACAAAAATACTGCTTGTTGAAATAATTAACTTTCTTGAATTCCAATTTGGCTATGGAGTTTGGAATCTTTTTCTCTCAAATTATTTCAGCAAAGTTTTGGCTCTTCGCACACTTTCTCTTTGAATTTGCTGAGGGGATACTATTTATAGAGACCTTGGGATTACTCTGTTGGACACAAGTCAGGCGGGTGTACCTCACGCGGAGCTTCAAATAGTCCCTTTCTGACATTCCTTAATTTTTGCTGAATCCGATTGGACAGGAACAGGTTGAACTTGAAAAGCTGACAGTCTTGTCAAAAGGTTGGCTTCTTCGCAAGTCAGAAAGTCTTGTCGCATTTAATGCACTTTGAATTTATTTCCTGCTGGAAATAAATGACCGTTGAGGGGTGGATGACTTGAGGATGTATTCCAGGTGAATCGCTTGAGTAATTGAATGCTTGGATCAACACTCCTTGTACAGTCCTTTAGCGTTACCTAGGCGCTAAGAACATTCTCTTGAATGCTTGATTCATAACTCCTGAAATAGACTCGTAAGCGTTTGACAGACGATTAAGATTAATCTTTATCTTCACTTGACTTCAGACGCTGATCTTCAACTTCATCTCTAATAGACTCAACTAGAATTCTATTACCGACTCGGTATCTAATACTTAGTCTAAAATCTACAAAGATAAAAATTACAAGCCTAACAAACTAACAAGCTTTTAAATGCTTATACAAGTTTTCTATGAAAGTGTAAACTTACAATCTTTTGGGGTCTAACATGAAATCTTATCTTGTCATCATCAAAACATCTAACAATGAATTTCCTAACAATTTCCCCCTTTTTGATGATGTCAAGACCTTAACTCTTATAACTCTTTGATAGATTAAGAGTTCAAAGAAAAGGCCAAAATAATGTAAATTAGCATTTAGAAAGTTAGATTAGCTAAATTTAGATTAGTTTCAACAAGGTGTTTCAGCGATAAATCATTCATTCATATATATGAAATTGAAAGCGTAATGATTTATACTGAAAACTCATACCTTGTTTTCTTTCTCTTCTCCTTTTTACTTCTCCCTTAAACGGCTTTTCTTACCTTTTCCCCCTTCTTGGCATCATCAGCTTTGCATCATCAGAGGAAAGGCTGCAGAATCTGCTTTAAGCGTTTGGGTGTAGGAAAGTGCTCCTGGCAAGCTCCTCAAGGAGATTGACTTTTGAGCGTTTGGGGAGGAGGACACGTTGGTGTGGGGATAATCTTTCGGACACTTCTATCGACCACTCAGCATTCACAGTCGCTTCCACGTCTGAAAGGACAGTGAGAAAAAGAAACTTTCCTAGCGATTTTGACAGTTGCTTCCACGTCTGGAAGGACAATGAAAAATCTCTAGCGATTTCCACCACGGTTGATGCAACTAGTAGATATGATTTGTTGATATCACTCATTGATAAATCAACATCCCAACTAAGTCCGCCTCTGGTTTTTTTTGTTTTTTTTTAAAAAAATTATGCATGATTTTTATAAAAGTTTTTATTAAGTGTTGAGGGGAAAGTGTTCAACGCTTAACACCACTTGTTAAATGATACCACTTGTTGAATTGATACCATCACTTGTTGAAAGATTTAAGTTGACGCTTGAAACTAAATTCTTTTTATTTTGAGCGTCTAACACATCATGTAGAAATAACTTATAAGTGTTGATGATCTATGCATATGAAAACATTTTTTGATCATTGACGCTTACACATTTTCAAGTACAATTTTAAGGTTCCCCCTAAATTTGATAACTTGTAACACTTTTGAAAAATGCTTCTAGACATTATAATAAAGTGAATTCCCCCTAAATTATATGTCTAATGAAAATATGATGCATAATGATTAAGCGTTTAAATTATACCTTCAGGAATGAGAAGCAGGAATTCTCTATTCATGTCTTAAAAATTTCTTGAATTTCTTGACCAATAAATCCATTTCCTGATCCTCATCTGATTCTGTCGCTTCCACTTCACTAAATGATTTTCCCTTATTTTTGGTAGTAGCGATTAGTGCTCCCGATTCAGCCGTTGAAGTAGAGATGTCGCTGACTTCTCCCAATTCGAATTCAAAAGCCTTTAGCTCCGAGAACAAATGTTCTGGCGTAATAATGTCCAACATTTGTGATTCTCTCATTGCTACAGTCTTTATCAAATATTTGCTCGGGAGACTTCTAAAAATCTTTTTGACCATTTCCTTATTGGTCAACTCCTTATCCAAAGACGTTAACTCTGTAATAAGCGAAGTAAATCTCGCATCCAAATGTTCTAGCGTCTCGCTTGGCATTATCTTAAAATGCACAAATCTTTGCATAGTTATGGAGAGCTTGTTTTCTCTCATCTGTGCTAAACCTTCACATATTGTGGCTAACTTATCCCATATTTCCTTAGTCGTAGAGCACGACTTGATCGTATTGAAGAAGTTATCATTATCTCCAATTGTTGTATATAGAGCATTTCATGCAACATTATCTAGATTTGCTCTTCGACGCTCATCAGCTGACCACTTATGCTTTGGTTTCTCTACATAATCGTCAGGGGTTGCCTCTGTGGCTTAAGGCGCTTTGGTGACAACTTTGTAAATTTTGATTGGCCCATCTGAAATAATATCACACATGTCATCATCACATGAACAGAGAAATATAAATGCTTTGACTTTCCATGTGTCAAAATTTGATTCTGTCAGCTTGGGTACTTTAGAAAATGCCATGTTTAAAAATTAAAGCAACAATGTTTTGAAAGAGAATCTAAACAAGCAGTTCTGCTTGGAAATTAAAAAAAATTCAACTTTAACTGGTCTGAAACTACTTGTTGGTCCCAAGTGGCATACGAAAGGATCTAGAAGGGGGGGGGGTTGAATAGACCCTGAAGTCTTTTTTGACGCTTCAAAAAGTTTCGTATTAAACTCTCTTTGGACGATTGAAAACGTAAGCGTTTACTTAAAATATAGGCGCTTTGGCTAAGCATCTAATGAAAACTGTTTTGTAAAGTTAACTTAGACTTCAAGATTTAAATACTCTAACCGGATAGGTTTAAGCGTTCACTTCTTTGATCAGGGTTAGCACAGCGGAAGTATTTTATAAGTCTTCTCTTTTGAAGTATTTAGCGTCGCAAAGTTTTTCCTTAGTTGCTTTTCTTTAAACAAATTTTGAACGCTTCGAGGACTTAGCGCTTGGCTAGGCGCTTAAGACTGATGTGAAAGCTTAGCGTTCACTTTTGACTTAAATTATACGTTTGACTATTTTATATGCTTTTTAGATTTGTAATATGCAAATGCAAAGTAAAACCTTAAAACAGTAAAGTGACACAATAAATTGTAAGGTTCAATGGGTGGTGTAATCCCAGCTATGTCCTTCTTCTCCTTTGCGCTCGGAGGCAATCCACTAAAAAGATTATCAAAGAATCACACAGAATCTTCTACAAACTAGGGAACAGGATGAAGATGATCTCGAGCTCCTTGATTACACCGACTTCAGCTCCAATAAAGACCTTTCTTCAACAAGCTTCTTTTACTCAAAAATACTGCTTGTGGAAGTCAACAATTTTTCTTACTCAGATGAAAGGTGTTGAGGGTTTATTGTAACAGGTTTGTTTGATGTTGGGAAGTTCAAACAATTTGGGATATCTCAATAAGAATTTAGGTTTCTTCTTTGGAAGAGGTTTGAGATATCGGGTGACTGTCTTGGAATGTATTTGAGAAGCTTTGAAGGGTATTGGAGCTTCAAGAAAGACCTTCTTCAACAAGCTTCTTTTACACAAAAATACTGCTTGTTGAAATAATTAACTTTCTTGAATTCCAATTTGGCTATGGAGTTTGGAAGCTTTTTCTCTCAAATTATTTCAGCAAAGTTTTGGCTCTTCGCACACTCTCTCTCTGAATTTACTGAGGGGATACTATTTATAGAGACCTTGGGATTTGTTCGTTGGACACAAGTCAGGCGCGTGTACCTCACGCGGAGCTTCAAATAGTCCCTTTCTGACATTCCTTAATTTGCTAAATCCCATCGGACAGGAACAGGTTGAACTTGAAAAGCTGACAGTCTTGTCAAAAGGTTGGCTTGTTCGCAAGTCAAAAAGTCTTGTCGCATTTAATGCACTTTGAATTTATTTCCTGCTGGAAATAAATGACCGTTGAGGGGTGGATGACTTGAGGATGTATTCCAGGTGAATCGCTTGAGTAATTGAATGCTTGGATCAACACTCCTTTTACAGTCCTTTAGCGTTAGCTAGGTGTTAAGAACATTCTCTTGAACGCTTGATTCATAACTCCTGAAATAGACTCTTAAGCATTTGACAGACGCTTAAGATTAATCTTCATCTTCACTTGACTTCAAACGCTGATCTTCAACTTCATCTCTAATAGACTCACCTCGAATTCTATTAGCGACTCGGTATCTAATACTTAGTCTAAAATCTACAAAGATAAAAATTACAAGCCTAACAATCTAACAAGCTTTTAAACGCTTATACAAGTTTTCTACGAAAGTGTAAACTTACATTCTTTTGGGGTCTAACATGAAATCGTATCTTGTCATCATCCAAACATCTAACAATGAATTTCCTAACAATTTCCTCCTTTTTGATGATGTCAAGACCTTAACTCTTATAACTCTTTTATAGACTAAGAGTTCAAAGAAAAGGCCAAAATAATGTAAATTAGCGTTTAGAAAGTTAGATTAGCTAAATTTAGATTAGCTTCAACAAGGTGTTTCAGCGATAAATCATTCATTCATATATATGAAATTGAAAGCGTAATGATTTATACTGAAAACTCATACCTTGTTTTCTTTCTCTTCTCCTTTTTACTTCCCCCTTAAACGGCTTTTCTTACCTTTTCCCCCTTCTTGGCATCATCAGCTTTGCATCATCAAAGGAAAGGCTGCAGAATCTGCTTTAAGCGTTTGGGTGTAGGAAAGTGCTCCTGGCAAGCTCCTCAAGGAGATTGACTTTTGAGCGTTTGGGGAGGAGGACACGTTGGTGTGGGGATAATCTTTCGGACACTTCTATCGACCACTCAGCATTCACAGTCGCTTCCACGTCTGAAAGGACAGTGAGAAAAAGAAACTTTCCTAGCGATTTTGACAGTTGCTTCCACGTCTGGAAGGACAATGAAAAATCTCTAGCGATTTCCACCACGGTTGATGCAACTAGTAGATATGATTTGTTGATATCACTCATTGATAAATCAACATCCCAACTAAGTCCGCCTCTGGTTTTTTTTGTTTTTTTTTAAAAAAATTATGCATGATTTTTATAAAAGTTTTTATTAAGTGTTGAGGGGAAAGTGTTCAACGCTTAACACCACTTGTTAAATGATACCACTTGTTGAATTGATACCATCACTTATTGAAAGATTTAAGTTGACGCTTGAAACTAAATTCTTTTTATTTTGAGCGTCTAACACATCATGTAGAAATAACTTATAAGTGTTGATGATCTATGCATATGAAAACATTTTTTGATCATTGACGCTTACACATTTTCAAGTACAATTTTAAGGTTCCCCCTAAATTTGATAACTTGTAACACTTTTGAAAAATGCTTCTAGACATTATAATAAAGTGAATTCCCCCTAAATTATATGTCTAATGAAAATATGATGCATAATGATTAAGCGTTTAAATTATACCTTCAGGAATGAGAAGCAGAAATTCTCTATTCATGTCTTAAAAATTTCTTGAATTTCTTGACCAATAAATCCATTTCCTGATCCTCATCTGATTCTGTCGCTTCCACTTCACTAAATGATTTTCCCTTATTTTTGGTAGTAGCGATTAGTGCTCCCGATTCAGCCGTTGAAGTAGAGATGTCGCTGACTTCTCCCAATTCGAATTCAAAAGCCTTTAGCTCCGAGAACAAATGTTCTGGCGTAATAATGTCCTACATTTGTGATTCTCTCATTGCTACAGTCTTTATCAAATATTTGCTCGGGAGACTTCTAAAATTTTTTTTGACCATTTCCTTATTGGTCAACTCCTTATCCAAAGACGTTAACTCTGTAATAAGCGAAGTAAATCTCGCATCCAAATGTTCTAGCGTCTCGCTTGGCATTATCATTTGTCGATATCACTCGTTGATAAATCAACATCCCAACTAAGTCTGCCTCTAGTTTTTTTTTTTTTGAAAAAAAAATTATGCATGATTTTTATAAAAGTTTTTATTAAGTGTTGAGGGGAAAGTGTTCAACGCTTAACACCACTTGTTAAATGATACCACTTGTTGAATTGATACCATCACTTGTTGAAAGATTTAAGTTGACGCTTGAAACTAAATTCTTTTTATTTTGAGCGTCTAACACATCATGTAGAAATAACTTATAAGTGTTGATGATCTATGCATATGAAAACATTTTTTGATCATTGACGCTTACACATGTTCAAGTACAATTTTAAGGTTCCCTCTAAATTTGATAACTTGTAACACTTTTGAAAAATGCTTTTAGACATTATAATAAAGTGAATTCCCCCTAAATTATATGTCTAATCAAAATATGATGCATAGTGATTAATCGTTTAAATATACCTTCAGGAATGAGAAGCAGGATTTCTCTTTTCATGTCTTAGAAATATCTTGAATTTCTTGACCAATAAATCCATTTCCTGATCCTCATCTGATTATGTCGCTTCCACTTCACTAAATGATTTTCCTTTATTTTTGGTAGTAGCGATTAGTGCTCCCGATTCAGTCGCTGAGGTAGAGATGTCGCTGACTTCTCCCAATTTGAATTCAAAAGCCTTTAGCTCCGAGAACACATGTTCTGGCATAATAATGTCCAACATTTGTGATTCTCTCATTGCTACAGTCTTTATCAAATATTTGCTCGAGAGACTTCTAAAAATCTTTTTGACCATTTCCTTATTGGTCAACTCCTTATCCAAAGATGTTAACTCTGTAATAAGCGATGTAAATCTCGCATCCAATTGTTCTAG
The DNA here is from genome assembly GCA_019426215.1 of Buddleja alternifolia. NCBI lineage: Eukaryota > Viridiplantae > Streptophyta > Magnoliopsida > Lamiales > Scrophulariaceae > Buddleja > Buddleja alternifolia. The sequence continues at coordinate 18,699,719 of CM033408.1, read as the reverse complement.
CGTCTCGCTTGGCATCAACTTAAAATGCTCAAATCTTTGCATGGCTACGGAGAGCTTGTTTTCTCTCATCTGTGCTGAACCTTCACATATTGTGGCTAACTTATCCCATATTTCCTTAGTCGTAGAGCGCGACTTGATCTTATTGAAGAAGTTATCATTATCTCCAATTGCTGTATATAGAGCATTTCGTCCAACATTATCTAGATTTCACTACTACAGAAATAACCTATTACAGCGGTTTTTTTTGGCCAATTACAGCGGTTTTAACCGCTGTAATAGGTACCGCTGTAATTGGTTCAGGCCAATTACAGCGGTTAAAAACCGCTGTAATAGATAACTATTACAGCGGTTATACAAATAACCGCTATTAAAAAAAATATATATATTTTTCCGGGGCCTATTACAGCGGTTTTGGAAAACCGCTGGAATAGGCCCCGGAAAAATTTTTAAAAAATTTTTGACCGTGTCGGAATGATACGAAATTCGCACGATCATAACGAAACGGCATTCCGAACAAAACGCAAGTTATAGCCTTGCGCTCTCGTGATTTTAGCCATTTCAGATCGTTTAAGGCCTCAAATTTCCGTTTTATTACAAAAATACCCTATTTTCGTAATAAAACGCAAATTTGAGGCCTTAAACCTTCTCAAATGGCTAAAATTCCGAGATCGCATGACATCGTCATGCGTTTTGTTTAGAATACCATTTCACTATGACTATACGAATTTCGAGTCATTTCAATACCGCAAAATTTCAACCGAGAAATATTTTCGTAAATACACAAATATACATACACCCATCCACACATACACAAATATACATACACCCATCCACACATACACAAATATACATACACCCATGAACATATACACAAATATACATACACCCATGAACATATACCCAAATATACATACACCCATCCACATATACACAAATATACATACACCCATCAACATATACGCAATATACACAAACCCATCCACATATACACAAATATACATACACCCGCACATACACAAATATACACATATACACAAAATAAATACACCCACACATACACAAATATACATACACCCACACATATACACATATACAAATATATATATATATATATATATATATATATATATATATATATAGAGGGAAGAAGAGAGAAAGAGAAGAAGCTTACTATCGTCGTGGTGGCGGCGGCGGCGGCGGTAAGTGGTGGTGGCGGTGGCACCGGTAAGTGGTGGTGATATCGAGCTTTTTTGGGGAGGGGGGGATCGAGAGAGAGAGAGAGACCGAGAATAGAGAGAGAGAGAGAAGCTGAAATGGGTTTTAAATTTTGAGAGTGGGAGAGAGAAGCGGGAAGATAAAAATATTTCAAATTTTTTCGTACATGGCCTATTACAGCGGCTTTTTTAAAAACCCCTGTAATAGGTATACCCTATTATAGCGGTTTTTTTAACAACCCCTGTAATAGGTTTAAATTTTTTTTTTTTTAGCTGCCATTTACAGCGGTTCAGTAGTGAACCGCTGTAATAGGCCTGGCACCTATTACAGCGGTTCATGAAAGAACCGCTGTAATAGGTGCCGCGTATTACCTATTACAGCGGTTCTTTCACGAACCGCTGTAATAGCCCCCTCCGTTCAGCGATTTTTTGAAAAACCGCTGTAATTGGGGCGCTGTAATAGGCTCTTTTTGTAGTAGTGTTTGCTCTTCGACGCTCATCAGCTGACCACTCATGCTTTGGTTTCTCTACATAATCGTCAGGGGTTGCCTCTGTGGCTTCAGGCACTTTGGTGACAACTTTGTAAATTTTGATTGGCCCATCTGAAATAATATCACACATGTCATCATCACATGAACAGAGATATATAAATGCTTTGACTTTCCATGTGTCAAAATTTGATTCTGTCAGCTTGGGAACTTTAGCAAATGCCATGTTTAAAAATTAAACCAACTAGGTTTCGAAAGAGGATCTAAACAAGCAGTTATGCTTGGAAATTAAAAAAAAATCAACTTTAACTGCTCTGATACCACTTGTTGCTCCTAAGTGGCATACGAAAGGGTCTAGAAGGGGGGGGGGTTGAATAGACCCTGAAGTCTTTTTTGACGCTTCAAAAAGTTTCGTATTAAACTCTCTTTGGACGCTTGAAAACGTAAGTGTTTACTTAAAATATTGGCGCTTTGGCTAAGCGTCTAATGAAGACTATTTTGTAAAGTTAACTTAGACTTCAAGATTTGAATACTCTAACCGGATAGGTTTAAGCGTTCACTTCTTTGATCAGGGTTAGCACAGCAGAAGTATTTTATAAGTCTTCTCTTTTGAAGTATTTAGCGTCACAAAGTTTTTCCTTAGTTGCTTTTCTTTAAGCCCGTTTTGAACGCTTCGAGGACTTAGCACTTGGCTAGGCACTTAAGACTCATGTGAAAGCTTAGCATTCACTTTTGACTTAAATTATACGCTTGACTATTTTATATGCTTTTTAGATATGTAATATGCAAAGTAAAACATTAAAATAGTAAAGTGACACAATAAATTGTAAGGTTCACTGGGTGGTGTATCCCAACTACGTCTTTCTTCTCCTTTGCACTCGGAGGCAATCTACTAAAATGATTATCAAAGGATCACACAGAATCTTCTACAAATTAGGGAACAGGATAAAGACGATCTCGAGCTCCTTGATCACACAGACTTCAGCTCCAGTAAAGACCTTTCTTCAACAAGCTTCTCTTACTCAAAAATACTGCTTGTGGAAGTCAACAATTTTTCTCACTTAGATGAAATGCGTTGAGGGTTTATTGTAACAGGTTTGTTTGATGTTGGGAAGTTCAAACAACTTGGGATATCTCAATAAGATAAGTTTCTTCTTTGGAAGAGGTTTGAGATATCGGGTGACTGTCTTGGAATGTATTTGAGAAGCTTTGAAGGGTATTGGAGCTTCAAGAAAGACCTTCTTCAACAAGCTTCTCTTACAAAAAATACTGCTTGTTGAAATAATTAACTTTCTTGAATTTCAATTTGGCCATGGAGTTTGGAAGCTTTTTCTCTCAAATTATTTCAGCAAAGTTTTGGCTCGTCGCACACTCTCTCTCTGAATTTGCTGAGGGGATACTATTTATAGAGACCTTGAGATTGGTCCGTTGGACACAAGTCAGGCGGGTGTACCTCACGCGGAGCTTCAAATAATCCCTTTCTGACATTCCTTAATTTCTGCTGAATCCGATTGGACAGGAACAGGTTGAACTTGAAAAGCTGACAGTCTTGTCAAAAGGTTGGCTTGTTCGCAAGTCAGAAAGTCTTGTCGCATTTAATGCACTTTGAATTTATTTCCCGTTGAAAATAAATGACCGTTGAGGATTGGATGACTTGAGGATGTATTCTAGGTGAATCGCTTGAGTAATTGAACGCTTGGATCAGCACTCCTGGTACAGTCCTTTAGCGTTAGCTAGGCGCTAAGAACATTCTCTTGAACGCTTGATTCATAACTCCTGAAATAGACTCTTAAGCGTTTGACAGACGCTTAAGATTAATCTTTATCTTCACTTGACTTCAGACGCTGATCTTCAACTTCATCTCTAATAGACTCACCTAGAATTCTATTAGCGACTCGGTATCTAATACTTAGTCTAAAATCTACAAAGATAAAAATTACAAGCCTAACAAACTAACAAGCTTTTAAACGCTTATATAAGTTTTCTACGAAATGTAAACTTACATTCTTTTGGGGTCTAACATGAAATCCTATCTTGTCATCATCAAAACATCTAACAATGAATTTCCTAACAAATAGCAATGACCCTGAGTGGGCCAATCTCTTCCATCACATGCCTTGGACTTATTACGTTGGTTTACGAAATAAAGAAAATAGTGTTTTCGCACTCTTCAGTGCTTAGCGCAAGTGGTACTTCTTTCGAGAAATCAACTCTGAAGTATAAGAGTTATAGAAGTCCAAAATAATTGGCATAAGCACTTGAGCTGCTTCATTGTCCACTGGCCTGATCAACGATATCAACTTGGCCACTTGAATATTCTGTTGACAAAAGAGCACAGGGTGAAGATTGTATCCTCGGAAGTCGCTTAGCCCTGAATGGTGATTGAAGGTGATATCCAGTGCTTCTGCATTTTCTATCACTGCTATCCTGTCTCAGTGGAATTCACCAAACTCAGTGTGCTTATCTGTAACATTAACACGAATGTCACTTTGTACTGGAAGAAGCGGTTATTTACTAGAGGAGACTTCTTTGTTTGGATCTGGAAAGATGCGCTGAACAAACACTTGACGAGGGTGATAGGTGTGAGATTTACGTATTTTAGAGCCTCATATTTATGTTATTTACATTGGTTTATGCATAATTTCTGCCACATATGCTTGTAATTTGTGTGCTTATTGAGTAAAGGTGGAAAATCAGTGCAATGGAGGAAAACTGGACGGAAATGCAGATTTTCAGAGTATTTAGAGATGTAATTTGACAAATGTTTCTTCAACAAAGTTGTAGAGCTCTGTCATAGCATTACGTGGCAACTTAAATCACCCAAATCGGAGGTCTTTGGAGAAAGTTATGAAGGAAACAAGATCACTGCGCAGAAGGCAAAATGTTTCTATTTCCAACGTACGGACGTGGGGTACTTCATGTTCGGGCGTTGGTTCTGACGGGAAAAATAGCAGATTTTTGGAAATTTCCAATTCTAATTCAAGATGGAGTCTTCCCCTTCCACCCTTATATATATTAGATCAGTTCTCTAGGGTTAAGAGACGAAAATACACATAGAATAGAGCCCTAATGGGTTTAGACATAATTTTTACATATTCATGAAGATTTTCAAGAACCCTTGAAGGTGAAGAAATGAAGAAGCATGGAAGAGATGAAGATCGAAGTTCAACCATAAAAAATATGAGCGAGTTTCTTAGATTTAGATTTATTTTTGTCTATGAATATGAATCTTAATTTAAGTTTCTATCTTTTATCTTTTATGATGAATTAGATTCTTTGAACTAAGGCCATGTTGAGGTTAAATTATGATATTTGAGTTATAAATTGTGTTTTTCCTATTAATTCTATTGTTGCTTTGTGTATTGATTTTGTGCTTTAATTCCAATCGTATGCCTGATCAACATATGCATGCTTGCTAATTAGCCTAGTTTATGATTCGAGAGAATTTAAGTTAGGGTTCAAAGAAATCATCACATCATCCGAAAAACATGAGGAATTGCTCCTAGAGATTGGTATAGATTTTCGGGTGCAGTTAGCCGGATTTATCTGGGGAAATTCTAAAACGTGAATGCATGGCTAATGATTTGATTTTCGGATAGACATATTTAGAGAACCGTCACGTAGTCATAGGATTATTACAGCCGAGAGATCGGGTAATAGTTAATTAAGGAGTTTCCACCAAAGCAACATTAGTCTAATAATATGATAACATGATTTTAACAAGAATTAATTAAATTATGCCAACACATGTGTCTTAGTTGCTCTCTTCCATAGCTATCTTGATTTCGACATGTTGTTTCTTGTATCTTGCTTCCATAATATTTTAGTTAAATTTTGTTTTAGTTTAATTTATTGCTTTTAAAATCTTTAAATCTTTAGTTTTGTTTAATTCTTGCTTGCTTTAAATTCAAGAAGTCTAAAATACAAGTCTCTGTGGGATCGACAATCCGGACTTAAAAATCCACTTTATTACTACACACGACCAGTCTACTTGCTGTGCAAACACGTGAGGATTTCTCGTGTCAAGTTTTTGGCGCCGTTGCCGGGGACTTGTTTTTTTTTAGTTTTTGTTTCTATTGCAAGTTTTTGGCGCCGTTGCCGGGGACTTGTATTTTTTTAGTTTTTGTTTCTATTGCAAGTGGCGCCGTTGCCGGGGATTTGATTTTTTTTTAGTTTTTGTTTCTATTGCAAGTTTTTGGCGCCGTTGCTGGGGACTTGTTGTTTTTAAGTTTTTGTTTCTATTGCAAGTTTTTATAATTTTTTGTTTGATATTTATTTTTGCTTTAGTTTTTTTGTCTTAATTCTAATTCTAATAAATGGCAGAAAATTTGTCGTCCCCGACTCTGGAAGAACGAGAATGGGTTCGACAACTCATACATGACTTGCAACTCACACTAGACGATTTGGATCAGCCGAAAAATATGAAATTGGTACACAAAGCCATTGATGCTTTGTATGAAGGACCGATTAAGGAGGCTCTAATGATCGTTGAGGAAATAAAAAAGGAGAGGATTTCAGTTAAGGTGTCAACACCTCAGCGTCGCACACCTAACATTCAAGCATCCAAGACATTGGGAAATCTTCTGTTTCTGACCCCGGATCAACAAGAATGGGTTCTAGGACTCATTCAGGATACGTAACTCACTCTCGAGGATTTGAATTGTCCGAGAAATAGGCAATGGGTGTCCGATGTTGTTCAAGTATGTTATGCACAAGGGTTCTTTCCCCAACACTGCCAAGTGAGAATTCCTACTGAGGAGGAACAACACGACATCACCTTTGAAGAGCTTCGCCTTATGCTAAAGGACGTATGTCAAGGAATAAAGGAGATCGATCATCAAATCGAGCATCACCTATCAGAGAACACCTACTGAGGAGAAACAACACGACATCACCTTTGAAGAGCTTCGCCTTATGCTAAAGGACGTATGTCAAGGAATAAAGGAGATCGATCATCAAATCGAGCAACAATCGAGCATCATCTATCAGAGAGAACTTGAAACACTGCTGAGTGACACTGATGAGAATTTGAAGGAAGAATACAACACCGTGACGTTGAATGAAGAAAAGTCCAAAAACTCAGAAATTTCGCCTCTGCACATCACGTTCGAATGTGCAGGTCAGGACGTTCCAACATCTGCGGCAGACTCCTCCATCAATGAGTATTCGACTCCTATACTTTCTGAGTCGGTTGAAGTTCCTTTACCATCTCCCATAGTCACAGGTAAATCGGTATTTGATGCCGACGATGGTAAGTTGTCATTGAATGTAGGAGATGATATGGCTAATTTTGATAGCTATGAGGTTTTTGAGCATCGACTTGATTTTGATTTGTCTTTACATATTGATGCTTTTGATCCTTTTAGTGTTGAGATTTCTCAGGTTAAACGAACCAATAGTCTCCTCGAGTCCTACATCATGAACTCTAAGTTTTCCACATCGATGGGTGAAGAAAAATGGTCATCTACTTATAGCTTGGAGAATAGTCCAAATCATCACTCGGTGCAATGGGAAGGAGTGATGGAAGTGGTGATGGACTATGATAAAATATTTGAGTGGATGATTGCTTGGTCACTGCTCATCATATTTTCTACTAACACCGGGCCAAATTTCATCCTTACTTGGAGAATGAACAAGACATTTATTCGGAAACCGCCTTGAAATAACTCGGTAAAGTCAAGCTAGTGACTTTAAAAGAGCGCTTTTTGGGAGGCAACCCAAGAGTTTTGTTTTCTTTTTGTTTTTGCTTTCTAGTATTTTAGTTGTTTTTAGTTTGTTTTCAAAAATAAAATAAAATAAAATTATGCTCGATAGTTGTGATTTATTAAGTGCATGATTGATGATGACATACTATGGAGATTGGAGTGCACCATTTGGAGCCACACTTGGAATTTATGCATGAGACTAGGTTCGGTTTTCACCGACCTATGAGGTTAAGTGTTTCTTTTCACTCTTTTTGTGCTTTATGAGAGACAACATTGAGGACAATGTTGAGTTTAAGTTTGGGGGTGTGAGAAGCGCTTAATTGTTGAGTAGTTATTGAATATATTGATGATATGCATGTTTCCAAGTTTGGGGGAATTTGTATGCTATCATGTTTAGATGCTTTTATGTCGAGAAAATCGAGCATGAAAAAAAAAATTTAGCTTACCAATTAATGCAATGAAATGGATAAACTTGAATTTGATGGCATAATTTCTTGATTTATATTGGAATTCAATGCAATACACATATCGTTACTTCGCTCGTGGGACCCTAGATTAGAGTAGATTTTCCTTAGATGAATCACAAAAGCACAATAAGTCGAGGGTAGAGGAGTTACGTTGGATAATCATTCTGAAACACTTAAGGAATTTCTCCCGGAAATATTGACTTAGATTTTTCTTAAGGTCATGAGTTGAGTAGTTGCTTCATATGCTTAGTGAATAATGAATAAGGTTGATGATAATTGGTATGACTATAAAGTCAGGCTGATATATATTGGAGGTGAAAAGCTTCATGCCTATAAACTGTACTATTATGCTAATTTGAGCTTTGCTCAAGCCAATTAAAGTTAAAAGTGAATGAAAGGTCTAGTTTTATTTCATGGCCTTTGGCACTCGAGTGATTAAATCCGTAATGAGTGTCTAGACACTTAATGCCCTAAAACTATCAAGTTTGGGAGTCATTGATCCAAAGCTCGATACATGGGTGTCATAGAAAGCCTAAGGGAATAGAACATTGCACATGACCTAACCTTAATGAATGCAAAATGAAAGTTTCATGTGAAATTAAAGTTTAAATGTTTAAGTAATGAAATGTAAGTGGATATGATGTTTTCTATGAGGCTTGTACTTTAGGATTGATCGAAGGTTAATAGATATGGGAGAAAATCTAAAATTTGGTAAGGATGCCACTTGACTATATTGCCGTAGACTTACAATCACTACACCCTTTGGAGGTCTATTCGAGTCAAGGTGTAACATGAGCAAGTCTTTGATATGTGTATATAATTTTGGGCTTTAACGGTTGATTTTGTGCCATTAATTCTTGTTAATTTTGTTGAGTTGTCTTGATTGGTTGTGGTTGAAATTTTTCGATTTTGTGGGTAAATCATCTGCAAACCCTCACGAGACTATACTCGTCCTCTCTGGTAACTTTGAGGTGTTGCACATGCTAAGTGCAATCGTTCACTCCACGAAAGTGAGTTTATCCTTTTGTTTTTGTTTTTGTTGTTGTGTTTATCTCTTTGGTTGTTGCTTCTTGATCTTATATCTAAGTCTTTTTATTGCTCGGGGACGATCAATGTTAAGTTTGGAGATGTTGATGGGTGTGAGATTTACGTATTTTAGAGCCTCATATTTATGTTATTTACATTGGTTTATGCATGATTTATTCCACATATGCTTGTAATTTGTGTGCTTATTGAGTAAAGGTGGAAAATCAGTGCAATGGAGAAAAAATGGACAGAAATGCAGATTTTCAGAGTATTTAGAGATGTAATTTGACAAATGTTTCTTCTACAAAGTTGTAGAGCTCTGTTTTAGCATCACGTGGCAACTTGAATCACCCAAATCGGAGGTCTGTGGAGAACGTTATGAAGGAAACAAGATCACTGCACAGAAGGCAAAATGTTTCTGTTTCCAACGGACGGACGCGGGGTACTTCACGTTCGGACGTTGGTTCTGACGGGAAAAATAGCAGATTTTTGGAAATTTCCAATTCTAGTTCAAGTTGGATTTTTCCCCTTCCACCTTTATATATATTAGATCAGTTCTCTAGGGTTAAGAGACGAAAATACACATAGAATAGAGCCCTAATGGGGTTTAGACATAATTTTTACATATTCATGAAGATTTTCAAGAACCCTTGAAGGTGAAGAAATCAAGAAGTATGGAAGAGATGAAGATCGAAGTTCAACCATCAAAAATACGAGGGAGTTTCTTAGATTTAGATTTATTTTTGTCTATGAATATGAATCTTAATTTAAGTTTCTATCTTTTATCTTTTATGATGAATTAGATTCTTCGAACTAAGGCCATGTTGAGGTTAAATTATGATATTTGAGTTATAAATTGTGTTTTTCATATTAATTCTATTGTTGCTTTGTGTATTGATTTTGTGCTTTAATTCCAATCGTATGCCTGATCAACATATGCTTGCTAATTAGCCTAGTTTATGATTCGAGAGAATATAAGTTAGGGTTCAAAGAAATCATCACATCATCCGAAAAACATGAGGAATTGCTCCTAGAAATAGGTATAGATTTTCGGGTGCAGTTAGCCGGATTTATCTGGGGAAATTCTAAAACGTGAATGCATGGCTAATGATTTGATTCTCAGATAGACATATTTAGAGAACCGTCACGTAGTCATAGGATTATTACAGCCGAGAGATCGGGTAGTAGTTAATTAAGGAGTTTCCACCAAAGCAACATTAGTGTAATAATATGATAACATGATTTTAACAAGAATTAATTAAATTATGCCAACACATGTATCTTAGTTGCTCTCTTCCATAGCTATCTTGATTTCGACATCTTGTTTCTTGTATCTTGCTTCCATAATATTTTAGTTAATTTTTGTTTTAGTTTAATTTATTGCTTTTAAAATCTTTAAATCTTTAGTTTTGTCTAATTCTTGCTTGCTTTAAATTCAAGAATTCTAAAATACAAGTCTCTGTGGGATCGACAATCCGGACTTAAACATCCACTTTATTACTACACACGACCAGTCCACTTGCTGTGCAAACACGTGAGGATTTCTCGTGTCAAGGGTAGAACATATAGTGTCCGCCTTAACTGAATAAGGCTAGCACCTAGCGGATATAGGTCTCGATGGGTTGTTTGTAACCTGGTAAGTCACTAACATTTTCGGCAATACGCTGACGCTGTTGAAGTAAAAAGGTAGCAAACCCTCGGTGTCTGTATTCAATTCCAAATTCAAATAAAAACGGATATCTAACGAGTTCCTCAAGAGTATAGAAATGTAAAACGAACTCTTCAGCCCATTTGGCTATATCCATCATCCATCGCGAGCCAAGCTTGTAGCTTTCTTTTGATCTTTTCTAGTGGCAAGGAATTTCTCAAAGCGTTCAGTTTCTTCATCGTAATCCTCTGCCCATAATCTTGCAAAGTATTCACGGGCTTCATCTTCTATCCACGAGTTAACTGGATTTGGATGCTCAGCAACAGGCGGTTCTTTTCCTTTCCAAAGCTAAGTGGATTAGGAGAGAGAGTATTCTGAGGAGAATTGACAATGGATGGAAGAGCCAAGTATCTGATTCTGTTGAGATCTTCTTCATCGGGGTTTTTAAGCCAATTGCCCATGTGGGGATTCTTGATGACGATCTTGTTTGACTGAAGAGGTAAAAGGACTCATCAGAGCGACCGGTGAAGTTAAATCGTGCTTGGTCAAAATATGCTCTGTTGAACGCTGGTCTTCGAATATACTCAAGGCGAGATTGAAGTCGCTCCAAGTTGTAGAGACCTAAGTCAGCAAAACGCTCGAAGAATTCAAACTTGTGAGAATTGGAAACATCAGTCATGTGAAGAGTGTCTTGAAAGTTGATTTCTGATTCAGCAAGGGTCTGGGTGTCTCGTTCTCTAGCGGCATAGTAAAATTCAATTTCAGAGGAATCTTCGCGAGGAACGAAATTGATGACACGAGGAAAAGATCTAGTTGGAGTAGGAACAAAGGCAATTTCTTCTGTTGGAACAGGGGCTAATTCTATCGACCGCTCAGCATTCATAGTCGCATTACTAGTTGAAGATGTTTCAGCGTCAGGAAGCACTTGAGCTACTTCTTTAGCTATATCCACAACAGTTGCCAAATCAACATCTACTTCAATGGAAACCTCAGAAGGTGGATGTGCATCAGCGTCTGGTGCATCTTGAGCTGATACATGTAAGCGATTGAGAAAAGCAAGCAAAATTTCTACCAAGTAGAAATTACAAGATAAAAGACTAAAACACTTACCCTGAGGACTATTATCGACTGACACAGTCGCTTGATCTGTTTCTACATTTGGTACAGTTTCCTCAGGCTTCGGAACAACTGCTTCTGGATCTAAATCGAGAAAGCGAGTAATTGGATCAACACGGATGGGGATATGCAAATCCTCAAATGTGTTGAGAACAGTTTGAATATTTGCTTCACATTTGGCTAAAAAAGGTTTTATCTGTTAGAGTGTATGCCCTCAAATACCATAAAGAGGATAGATTTATAGGGCATTAACATGTAACTAAACAATATCCTTTTATTATATATAAGGCATTGTCTTATTGTTTTTTTATAGGCGTTTGTAAGGTGTTAATAAACAACATAAAGTCCTTGAGTATAAGGCAAACCTTCTACTTCATATGGGATAGGAAGAATGGCACTAGAAGGGTTTGATCCTTATTCTCTAAATAGGATTCGCAAGTCTAAGAAAGTATTTGACTGGACATCGATACAGAACAAGGACTTGCATGATACAAGTTTTGACAGAGAAAGTGACAGTCGAACACTATGGGAATGATAATGGGAACTTATGTCATGGACATATAAGTTGGATTAATATGTTCGAACACAGCTCGTATCAGTTTCATCACATTGGTATTCACTCACTAACAGTCAATGATGAAACTGATAAGTTGTGATAGGTACGCATGAACCTTAGACCTGAGGAGTCGAGTTGAAGATGTACTTGTGACATCAAGTCTGTCATTAGAGTAGTTAGATCCAAATCACCCTTTGGTGGGATCGACCTCGAAGTGCGACTTGATGGGCAAGTAGCACTGTCAACTGATTAGGAAAATGGGATTTATTTTTTCATAAGTGAATGAGTTAAATATCCTATGCAGTCATGAATCAGTAAGATTAAAAGTTTTTGGCCAAAGCATTAAAATGACCTCGACTCATTATGAGCTAAGCTTATGGTCAAGTCATGTGAGTTTGACTAAAACCATGACTCTCACTTGACTGGGATATAAGAATAAAAGGTTTATACACGTACAGTATTCACAGTGTATATGGTTTGGAATGATCCTATTCATTCGTTCTCAATTGGGATACGATTGAGCCACCTGATTGGCTAGGTGCTACTCACATCCTTTTGGTTTGCTCCCAATTACCTTTTGAAATGAACCTAAAGAGTCGCGCTTAAAGGAAGTGCAAAAAGAAAATCATGGAAAAAGACTTGAGAGAATTTTTGGTATTGGATATCGAGATTAATTAATTAATCATTAGATAATTTTATTAATTAATTAAGTTAATGAATTAATTAATTCCTCATGGGAATTTAATTATAATATTAACATAAATTTAATTGATTATTTAATTAATTTATTTATTGAATAAATAATATTAATTATTTAATTAATTAATAACCAAAGCCCGCAGGCTTAAAAGTCTACAAGTGGGCATCCAAAGTGGACACCCATATGGGGCTTGAAAAGCCTAGGTTATTGTTTTCGATTGTAGTATATATATATATACTACTTAGTGGAAAGATAATTAGGTCAAGAGAATAAACTTACAAAACTTTCTCTCTTTCTCTCTCACTCTAGCTGTCCATCAAGGTGAAGAAGAAGAAGATTTTTGTTTTCAACTCCGGCGTGGCAATTTAGAGACAGCGACGGATTTGTTGTTCAAGAAAAGGATTGCAAAGCTGGTTCAGATTTCAACGTACGCGAGAACGGTAATTAATTTCGTAAAACCCAATTTAAATATGAGAAATAGAGATGAGCCACTGGGATTAATCTTATAATTCTTCCACTGCATTTTTGTTTTTATGCAATTTGTCCCAACAGTGGTATCAGAGCCAATATCTGATTTCTGTATTTAATTGATTACGTGATTATGTGTTTTTCGCGCTTTTTGAAGCATGTTTTGAATATGTTTTTCGTGATGGTAATCCATGATTTTTCTGTATTTAATTCATGTATGTTGTAGTATGATGACTTGTGAATTGAAAATCTAACTTTTGTGGGAATCGGGTTGGAAAAACCCCACGATGAGCACGACGAGGACAACGTGCGCAGTCTGCGCACCCAGCAACACACGTTGTGCGCACGCGCCAGGCTCAAGCTCTACGTTGGGGGTATGACACATGTCGTGTCGTACGCCCAGCGCACGTGGCCTTGGTTACGTGGGCCCGGGTCCATGACCCGGGTCCTAACGGGTCGGGTTATTTTTTCTCGGGTCTAATATTTTAAATAAATAGGTTTTGGGCTATTTTAGCTATCCAGGTGGGTCAAAGGGATGATGACTCGGATTTAATTAAATAAGCCCAAATTATTTTATTTAAAAATATGGACTCTTCAATAAATTAGTTTTGGGCCTAAATAATTAAAACTAAATATGCCAATGGTTGGTAATTATATTTTATGAAATCAAGCCCAAATTGTTTTTATTGAATATTATTAATTTAAGTGAAATAATTAATTAATGGTTTTTGGAGAATTTTTTAATTAAGTTATTTATTTAAATTAAAGATTCTCACTAAATGGTTTATTGTCATGATTATCAATAAAATTTGGGATCTTATTGAGTGAATTAATTAGTTGGACTAATTATTCATTATCTTAATCACCAACATAATTGCTTTAATTTTCGCGAGCATGTATTATATGATGGTGACATTGTCCATGGGCTTAGGTTATTTCTTTTGATTGTATTTCCTTTTATGGGTTGTGAGGGCCGGAATTGAGCCGATTTATTTTATTTTTAGAATTATGTATAGGTTGTTAAATAATCTCATGTAATAGATAGAAATAGAATAGGCCTTTCAAAAGGAGATCAATCCAAAAGAAGAGGAGCTTGGAGCCCACGAATAATTGCTAGGCTTATTTTTTTTTTATGATGGCCCATTGGCTTGGGCCCACTAGATAAAGCCCATGGACATATGTGTTGGTTTATTGCTTTCGATACAGGTTCATTAGTTTTATGAAACATTTATGTTAACAATATGCGCAATATAAATTGAATAATGTGCAAAGTGAGACTTAGATAAATGTTTAGAACATGAATTCTCTCTAGCAAAAATTGATACTAAGTTAGTAAGGGGTGCTAGGCATTCTTTCCCTCCACTAAACTTAATGAAATTAAGTATTAAAACTAGTATATGGCATCTTCCCAGTAAGTGGGGGTCGTATATCAAGATTTAATTTTAAAATTTTATTAAGTGCATTAGATGCCTTAATCGAGACATATTCCACCCCAAATATCGTTCAAGGGTTGCAAGGTGAAATTCAAATGTTAGATTATGAGGAGTTAGTGAGAGTAAACTTAGATAATCCACAAAGCCTATAAATCATTAAAGGGTTGCGGTTTTGGTGGATTATGAGAAAAAGAAGATTGAACCATCTATTGGATAGATTGATGTTGGACATCACTTTAATTAAAATAATGGACCAAATATCGTTAAAGGGTTGCCATCCATTAGATTCATTAAAGAAATCAATCCCCACCACGAAGTACATTGCAACGATCACTTCCGTTTTTCACAGTGGGAGTGTGAATATCGAAAAATATAGTGGGAGCCAAGTTATAAGTCGAAGTCCTTGATTTTAAACTTAGTTTTAGTTTAGTTACACAAGTCTAATAAAGTCTGGCTTATTTTCTGCCTCTAATTTTGATTTATCTCTCTCAAATTTAATTATGTCTCCCAAACCACTGTCGAAATTGATAGAAAACACGATTCTCACTAGTCCAAACTACATAGAATGGCTCACGAAGCTGAGGATGGTCCTTAGCAGTGAATCCATAGACTATGTACTGGAAATTGGTCGTCCTTCTATTCCTGGAAACAACGAGGGTGATGAAGTTCGCCTGGCTCATTGGGATTGGTGCTGTGATAACCATAGAGCAAGGTGCACATCTTAAGCTCGATGTGCGTAGAGTTGCAAAGGTCCCATGATAAGATGGATAATGCAAGAGACATTATCCTGCATCTGAATGAGCTGTTCGGAGAGCGCGGTAGGACCGCTAGATATTTCATTTCAAGGGATCTCTTCCAAACTAAAATGATTGAAGGAGAGGATGCTGGAGAACACGTTTTCAAAATGATGACCATCATAGAAAAACTAAAATCTTTAAACTTCTACATGGATCTACATCTCCAAGTTGATCTCATCCTACAGTTACTCCTTGATTCATTCTATTACTTCGTCATAAACTTTGACATGAATGACATTGAGGGTTCTTTAGCTGGGCTATTAGAAAAACTCAAAGTTGCTCAAAAACAAATAAAGGCGGACAAATGGAACAGCCCAATGGCAATTACTTTTCCTAATCCATTGGATGGAAGAAGGAATAATAATGACCATTTAGAGGAAGGGGCATCCAGCACGACTTACAACAAAGCACACCGAAGGAGAAATAAGAGGCTTAGAAATCAGGACAGATGCTTATGCTACGGTGAGCTAGGCCACTGGAAAAGAGACCGTGCTAACATACGAGCGAAAGGTAAAGAAATTTATGTTTTTGAAACTGGTTGTTCTATTAACAATATTTCCTCTTCATGGATTCTTGATTCAGGAGCTAATACTCATGTATGTTGTGTGAATCAGAATCTGGAAAGAAGAAGGAAGCTGAGCCCCGATGAGGTGAAGATAAGAGTAGGCAGCGGGCAAAGCGTTGTAGCTACTGAAATTGGAAGCCTCATTATTTCTTAATTCTGGACATATACTATTTTTGGATAATGTTTTAGTTTTGCCCAATGGGCTTAAAAACATTGTTTTTATCCTGCCTTAGTTAAACTTGGTTACACTTTCCGTTTTATTGATGAACGATGCTACATTTATTATGGTAATAAATTAGTAGGCTTTGCTTCTTTAGTAAATGGATTGTATTACCTTAATGTCCAGAATGGGTGTTCTGTGAATACTATACAAAGGAAACGTAGTAGGCTTGGAATAAACCAAAGATTGATTTGGCATCTTAGACTAGGCTATGCCAGCGAACATAAAATTCGCAAAATGGAGAAAGATGGACTAATTGGCCCATTGGGATTGGATCCTTATCCTACTGGTAAATCTTGTCTCAAAAGCAAGATGGTTAGGTCCCCCTTTACATGGACTTTTGAAAGAGCCTAACAAATCTTAGGCTTAGTGCATACTGGTGTTTGTGGTCCATTTGGAGAAATGGCAAGAGGAGGTTTTCTTCACTTCATCACCTTCACTAATGACCATTCAAGATATGGTCTAGTGTATATGATGAGGCACAAGTCTGAATCCATTGATAAGTTCAAGGAATTCAAGGCTTTAGTGGAAAATCAAACTGGTCAACATATAAAAACCCTTCGATCAGATCGAGGAGGAGAATATATGAGCGACGAGTTTGATGTATACCTCAGAGTGAATGGTATAGTATTACAGCTCACACCTCCAACAACACCACAGTTAAATGGAGTAGCTAACCGAAGGAATTGAACTTTGTTGGACATGGTTCACTCCATGCTCAACTACACTGACTTACCCATTTCACTGTCGGGTCATGCGCTGCTTACAGTTGTACACATTTTAAATAGATGTCCGTCCAAGTCCGTTCCTACGACTCCCTATGAGATATGGAGGAATAGGAAACCATGTCTTAATCACATGAAGATTTGGGATGTCCAGCTTATGTCAAAAAAAAAACAAAGTGGACAAGTTAGAGGCTAGATCCTTGAAGGGACATTTCGTTCGATATCCTGAGGATTCAATGGGATACCTCTTTTACCTGTACGAATGATCAAAGGATCATTGTAGCTTTACAAGCCCACTTTCTTGAAGATGAGTTCATTGAAGAAGGAGGAGCGGGTAGAAAGATTGTTCTAGAAGAACAAAATGAGACTCCAGTGGATATATCTACACAGGAAGTGAGAACCGAACCTTATATAACACAACCACAACCATGAAGATCAAGTGGAGTACCTCAACGGCCTGAGAGGTACGGATATCTAGTATAGAGGGAGCTGGATCTTCATTCTGTATTAGAGGAGGATCATGGAGATGATCCCTCAATTTTTGATCAAGCAATGGTGGATGTGGATGCTACTAGATGGCGTGAAGCTATGCAAACTGAGATCGATTCGATGCATGCAAACCAAGTCTTGAAACTTATAGACCAACGTAAAGGGGTGAAACCAATCGGGTGCAAATGGATCTACAAGAGAAAGATTGGTGTTGATGGCAAGGTTGACACCTACGAAGCCAAGCTAGTGGCGAAAGGGTATAGTCAAAAAGAAAAAATTGACTACTAAGAAACCTTTTCTTTAGTGGCAATGATCAAATCAATAAGGATTCTACTTGCAATAGCCATACACCTAGACTATGAAATATGGCAAATGGATGTCAAAACTACTTTCCTAAATGGATTCCTAGAAGAGGATATCTATATGGAACAGCCTAAAGGTTTTGTATCCGAGGAGCATACTCATAAGGTGTGTAAGCTTGAGAGATCCATTTATGGACCCAAGCAAGTGTCCTATAGCTGGAATCTACGTTTTGATGAGGCTGTCAAAGGATTTGACTTCATCAAGAACGAAGACAAGCCATGCATTTACAAGAAGGTTAATGGGAGCAAGATAACATTCCTTGTGTTATATGTAGATGACATATTACTCATAGGGAATGATATAGGAATGCTCACCACTGTAAAGAAGTGGCTTTCGAGTACTTTTTCCATGAAAGACTTGGGAGAGGCAACCTATATTCTAGGGATTCGAATCTATAGAGATCGAACACATAGAATGATAGGGCTCTCCTAGGCCCTTTACTTAGAAAAGGTCCAAAAGAGATATAGGATGGAGGATTCTAAGAAAGGGTTCCTACCAATGAGACATGGGATACATCTCTCAAAAACTATGTGTCCTCAAAATGAGAAAGATAGAAAGGAAATGAGCATTGTACCCTATGCATCAACAGTGGGTAGCCTGATGTAGGCAATGTTGTGTACTAGACCTGATGTGGGTAGCGTTGTTAGTCGATTTCAAGCAAACCCAAGCAAAGAACATTGGATAGCTGTGAAGAATATCCTAAAGTATCTGAAGAGAACCAAGGATATGAATCTTATCTGTGGAAGTGGTAGCCTGAGAGTGGATGGGTACACTAATTCAAATTTTCAATCTGATGTTGATGACCGAAAATCCACCTCAGGATTCGTATTCATCCTCAATTGTGGGGCGGTAACTTGGAAAAGTTCCAAGCAAAGCACAACCGCGGACTCCACTATAGAGGCTGAATACATAGCTGCCTCAGAGGTTGTTTGGATAAGGAAGTTCATAGAAGAACTTCAAGTGGTTCCTAGCATAAAGCTCTCGTTACCACTTTATTGTGACAACACCGGAGCAATAGCGCAAGCAAAGGAACCAAGGTCTCACAACAAATCCAAACACATCGAGAGGAGATATCACATCATAAGATAGATTGCTGTAGGAGGAAAAATATCTGTTCAGAAAATAGCCTCAGCTGACAATGTCGCTGATCCATTGACCAAGCCACTGGCACAAGCGGTGCTAGAAAAACATCTCGAAGGGATGGGTATTAAATACCATAGCAAATGGAATTGAGTGTAAGTGGGAGATTGTTAGAGTGTATGCCCTCAAATGCCATAAAGAGGATAGATTTATAGGGCATTGACATGTAACTAAACAATATCCTTTTATTATAATGCTTGTTGTTTTCTTATAGGCGTTTGTAAGGTGTTAATAAACAACGTAAAGTCCTTGGGTATAAGACAAACCTTCTACTTCCTATGGGATAGAAAGAATGGCACTAGAAGGGTTTGATCCTTATTCTCTAAATAGGGTCCGCAGGTCTAAGAAAGTATTTGACTAGACATCGATACAGAACAAGGACTTGCATGATATAAGTTTTGACAGAGAAAGTGCCAGTCGAACACTATGGGAATGAAAGTGGGAACTTATGTCATGGACATATAAGTTGGACTAATATGCTTGAACACAGCTCGCATCAGTTTCATCACATGGGTATTCACTCACTGATAGTCAATGATGAAACTGATAAGTTGTGATAGGTACGCGTGAACCTTAGACCTGAGGAGTTGAGTTGAAGATGTAATTGTGACATCAAGTCTGTCATTAGAGTAGTTAGATCCAAATCACCCTTTGGTAGGATCGACCTCCAAGTGCGACTTGATGGACAAGTAGCATTGTTAACTGATTAGCAAAATGGGATTTATTCTCTCATAAGTGAATGAGCTAAATATCCTATGTAGTCATGAATGAGTGAGATTAAAAGTCTTTGTCCAAAGCATTAAAATGACCTCAACTCATTATGAGCTAAGCATATGGTCAAGTCATGTGAGTTTGACAAAAACCATGACTCTCACTTGACTGAGATATAAGAATAAAAGGTTTATACACGTACAGTATTCACAGCGTATATGGTTTGGAATGATCCTATTCATTCGTTCTCAATTGGGATACGAAGTGAGCCACATGACTGGCTAGGTGCTACTCACATCTTTTTGGTTTCCTCCCAATTGTCTTTTGAGACGAACCTAAAGAGTCGCGCTTAAAGGAAGTGCAAAAAGAAAATTTTGGGAAAAGACTTGAGAGAATTTTCGGTATTGGATATCGAGATTAATTAATTAATCATTAGATGATCTTATTAATTAATTAAGTTGATGAATTAATTAATTCCTCACGGGAATTTAATTATAATATTAACATAAATTTAATTAATTATTTAATTAATTTATTTATTGGATAAATAATATTAATGATTTAATTAATTAATAACCAAAGCCCGAAGGCTTAAAAGCCTACAAGTGGGGCTTGAAAAGCCTAGGTTATTGTTTTCAATTGTAGTATATATATACTACATAGTGGAAAAATAACTATGTCAAGAGAATAAACTTACAAAACTTTCTCTCCAAGTCAAACTCTCCTCGCTTTCTCTCTCACTCTAGCCGTCCATCAAGGTGAAGAAGGAGGAGATTTTCATTTTTGACTCCGACGTGGCAATTTAGAGACAGAGACAGATTTGCTGTTCAAGAAAAGGATTGCAAAGCTGGTTTAGATTTCAACATTCGGGAGAACGGTAATTAATTTTGTAAAAACTAATCTAAATACGAGAAATTGAGATGAGCCACTGGGATTAATCATATAATTCTTCTGCTGCTTTTTTGTTTTTATGCAATTTTTTCCGACATTATCCGAGCGTTAGAGACTTAGAAACTAAGGAGGAAAGGATAAACTACTTTGCTTAGCACAAGTACTTACCTCGAACACGAGAAAGCCTCTTAGATGGAGTAGTGGCTTTAGGATCTGAGTTGATTTCAGGAGCAGCGTCAGAAGAAGGTGGAACACTCGTTGGCTCTTTGATATATGTTATTTTTACACTAGTTTTCCCCCGTTTATTGACTTAGTTTTGATTGTTTCCTTGATAATTTGATCACATATGACGCTTTGATCCTTGTCTTCTCATATTTTATAGAATAACATAACATTTGGAGGAAAAGAACAAGGATTGAAGGTAAATCATGCATAAAGATACAAATTGTCTGCGCAGTGATAGAGCTTATTGAATAGCGTTCTCTACCCATGTCCAAATTACACACTTGATTTACCAATGGAAATATAAGAGGCAAAGGTACATTTCTTATGTTGAAGACAAAGATCAGATATGTAGGGAAGGAGGTGAAAACGTCATCGGAAGAGATGTATGACGATGGAGTTTTCTCATTCAGTGACTTGTGAGACAATTTTGTCATCTTTACCGTTTGATTTCGGCCCTAGTGTCTTCTAGAGAGTTGTAGATCTTTGTTTTAGGATTCTACAGCAACTTGAATCAGTGAATTCCGACATCGGTAGAGAAAGTTATGCGAAGTTTACCAAAACTGGCTGGAGCAGCAAGGGACGAACGCCGAGGCGTTCATCTACGAACGCCGCGGCGTTCACATGCAGTAGCCAACGCCGAGGCGTTCAACAAGCGAACGCCGCGGCGTTCGCGGCAGTGGGTTGGCCTATAAATACCCCTTTTAGCCATTTTTTACCCTAACTCACCTTGGATATCAACAACCACACGAAAATAGAGAGAGGGAGAGCTTAGAAGAGAAGATTAAAGGTCAAAACATGGAGAATTCAACCAGGAATCCACATCTCTACAAGAATTAGGGAGTTTTTACATATTTTTTTCTTGAATTTGTTCAAATCTCCTATGACTTGTATGATTTATATTTGCACTTTTGACATGAATATGAGCTAAACTTGTTTGATTGAGGCCATGGATAGGCCGTTTATGTTATTTTGATTGTTGATTTATTAGTGTTTATTGGATTAATTTTGGTTTTAGCTATGTATTCAATATTTGATCTCAATGCTGCATTTGCTTGATCACCAAGTGTTTGATAAAATGCCTAGGTTAGAGATCGAGAGATAATAACCTAGGGAAGATATAAACATTGAATACCCTATAGTTAAACCGACTAGAGATAGACTCGGTTTCTTTAGGTGGCTTTCCATTCACGTGGGGAATTCCTAGACCTTAAATGCATCCTCGTTAATCGGGTTTTCATATAGAGATATATAGGAAATCGTTACCAAGGGTAGGGTTGCTATGCCAAGAGATTGGGTAGTACGTACGTTAGGGAATTTCGCCTTAGCTAAATCAATCTAATAATCCAATAGAACCTAAATCACAATCTAAATGCATAATCGGTTGAACCATGTGCCTTGATCGCTTCTCTCTATTGTTTCCTCCCTTTATTTGGTGTGACGTTGCCTTAGTTTATTTTCTAGTATTTATTAATTAGTTAATCAACCTTTCTATCGACCGATTTAACTTAGAATTGAGTAATATAGTAGTCTTGGTACTTAGATTATAGTTGTCCCTGCGGATACGATTACCTCGGACTTAGAAATCCACTTTACTACTTACGCGACCTAGTTCTCTTGCTAGGATTTTGTCGTGTCAAGTTTTTGGCGCCGTTGCCGGGGACAACTATGGTATCTAATATCGAGATTCTCTTATTCGTTCTGAGCTTAAGTCAATTTTTTATTTTGTATATTTCTAGTTCTTGAAGATATGAGTGCTTATAACTTTCAATGGCCATGTCAGGATATGGATTCATCAATCACCACATCAAGCTCAATGCAAATGGAATCCTATGAGCCCACCTACCATCCCGATTCGATAAATCACCCAAGCTCAACATGTCAAAATAACATGATACATCCCGGTTGGATAAATCATCCAAGCTTAACATGGAGTTTCAACAATGATGCAATGATACTTTCATCGGGGTTTGACCATGCCGGTAGCCTTCCTTACCAACAACAAGATAGTTTTCATCAACAGGAGCTAGAGACGAGGTCTAAAATTGAGGCCTTGGGAAATGAATTTAGTGTATGGGTACAAGCTAGCATAAAGGAGTCAGAAGCTCGTAGAAAGGAGTCGGAAGCTCGTAGCAAGGAAGTGGCAAGACTAGTAAATCAAGCAGTCAACTTATGGAAGGAGAGAACGCCTTGCACCATGGAGAGTAGCACCAAAGAGAATGAGGCTTCCTTTAATATAGAAGTTGAACAAGGTTTTGACTTAGAACAACAATGTCTACACCCAATCACTGAAGAAGAACCACCTCCAGAAACCATGTGTATCAAAATTGAGGTAAAAGCACCTGAGCACCCACGATTGAAGAAAGAGATTTTTGAAACCATTCCCAAACATGGCCAAGAAAGAACATTAGAAATCTTCAAGAACCCAATGTCGCCTACCACCATATCTCTCGAATTCTTACAAAATTGTATCAATAACCAGAGGGATAGAGTGGAGGAGGTTGAAGTCAAGGTTTACAACTCTAGTGATCCATTCGATGCATACTTTGAGAACCCAAGTGATACTACGGTCGAGAATGAGAAAATCAAAGGATATATAAATCACTTGGATGAACCACCATTTGAGTTGTCAAAACCAAGGCTAGGGGAGTATGGGACAGCCGCATATGAGTTGCAATCATCCATTGATGATTCTTCGTCACTTCCTCTTAAACTTTCATCTTTACATTTCAATTATGTATTTTTGAATGAGACCTTTTGCTCACTTCTAATTCTTTTAGGTTGTGTGATAGAGGTTGGAGAGGAAAAGCCTCTACGTAACTGGAAAAAGCACAAAAAGGCTCATCCATACAAAGTTGGCATTGCTCCTTATGATCCACCATGAGCAGTGCAAAGGAGTCGAGCTAATGACTATAAACAAGCGCTTCTTGGGAGGCAACCCAAGTTTCTTTTATTGCTTTCTTTCTTTTCTTTTGTGCCCTCGTTTTGTTTCCCTCCCCCTTAACTCGTTTTGATATGGTTTCCTTTGAGTTTTCTCTCGTTCAGGTTTTGATCACAGTTTGATCCTGGGATATGAGCCCACCACCATGCTCCCTCCGTTTCTCTCCATTTCAGGGTTGTATCGTTTATCCCTCTTACATTGCATTTATTTCATGAACATTGAGGACAATGTTTAATTTAAGTTTGGGGGTACAACCTTGTTGATATAGAATTCATGAATTGGTGCACCCTTGCATAAGAGCACAATGCGTTTGAATATCTCTACTCTCTCGAAGTCAAAGTTTCTTATCTGTGGTCAACATGTCATATGTTGTGACTCGAAAGCCCTTTTTAGTCATGCTTATGCGATTTTTTTGAGGATTTAAAACTTTGGACTTTCAATTTTGTTGACTTTGAATTGTGTATTAATGTTGTGAAGTCATAAAATGATTTAGGCCATCTTTCATTGTTGTTAGCCTTACATTTTGGCCTTCTCTATATTGCATAATCTCTAGACCTTGATTTGAGTCGTATTGATAAAAATGGAGTGTGCTAAGCACACTAGAAACCACCATTCGACTTTATTTCATAAGCCACGACAACCACCTTCTACCCTAAAAGAAAAACAATGTCTTGCACCCAATCAAGAGAGTTTAGAACTTCATATCATTTGACTTGAATATGGGTAGTCACCTTGTTTTGATTTGAATGTATATGAGTTAGATAGTGATGTTTTGGCTATGTTGGGATTTTTGAGGTTTGAAGTATTATGTAAAAAAGGGGATGAAATGAAAACTTGAGCAATGGGCTAAATAGTCGAGAGAGAGATATATATATGGAAAAAAAAATTGTGCTCTCGACTAGGCTTGAATCTTGGCACTCAATTGGATCATTTGTCTTGGAATTCTGTGTACAACCCGATATCAAAAGAAACAAGTTTGGGGGTTGTAAGTTGAAAGGCCAAAGAGAGTGAAAAAGGGATAAGTGATAAGTTGTGAAAGTTTTTGTAGTCTATTTGCGATTTTAGATTGATGATTTTGAGTTGTAGGCTCTCTTGACTTAGTCACTTTATCCATATCTTCCGGTCCTAACCATCACCTAGCCTTACGTTACAAGCCGGAAAGACCTTTTGATTGTGACTTTTGCACTTTATACACACCGATGAGTTAACGAATATTGAATTGTTTCAATGTCTTTACCTTCCAATTGATTTGCATAATCTTTTCTAAAGTGTGCTCTTGACATGAATATGGATGTGGGAGTTCATGATATAGGGATGGAAACTAAGATTTTATGAGGTTTTCAAATTGTTGAATGTTCAAAGCATCGTGTAACTTTTCATAATCGTTTTTGAATGGTATAATGCTTGCTCTTATGTGTATGAATTGGCAAATGAAATTTTCAATCTTCATGTGTGTTTGATTGTATTTGATCGAGGACGATCAAAGCTAAGTTTGGGGGTAGTTGATATATGTTATTTTTACACTAGTTTTCCCCCGTTTATCGACTTAGTTTTGATTGTTTCCTTGATAATTTGATCACATATGATGCTTTGATCCTTGTCTTCTGATATTTTATAGAATAACATAACATTTGGAGGAAAAGAACAAGGATTGAAGGTAAATCATGCATAAAGATACAAACTGTCTGCGCAGTGATAGAGCTTATTGAATAGAGTTCTCTACCCATGTCCAAATTACACACTTGATTTACCAATGGAAAGATAAGAGGCAAAGGTACATTTCTTATGTTGAATACAAAGATCAGATATGTAGGGAAGGAGGTGAAAACGTCATCGGAAGAGACGTCTTACGATGGAGTTTTCTCATTCAGTGACTTGTGAGACAATTTTGTCATCTTTAACGTTTGATTTCGGCCCTAGTGTCTTCTGGAGAGTTGTAGATCTTTGTTTTAGGATTCTACAGAAACTTGAATCAGTGAATTCCGACATCGGTAGAGAAAGTTATGCGAAGTTTACCAAAACTGGCTGGAGCAGCAGGGGACGAACGCCGAGGCGTTCATCCACGAACACCGCGGCGTTCATCCACGAACGCCGCGGCGTTCACATGCAGTAGCCAACGCCGAGGCGTTCAACAAGCGAACGCCGCGGTGTTCACTGCAGTGGGTTGGACTATAAATACCCCTTTTAGCCATTTTTTAACCTAACTCACCTTGGATATCAGCAACCACACGAAAATAGAGAGAGGGAGAGCTTAGAAGAGAAGATTAAAGGTCAAAACATGGAGAATTCAACAAGGAATCCACATCTCTACAAGAATTAGGGAGTTTTTACATATTTGTTTCTTGAATTTGTTCAAATCTCCTATGACTTGTATGATTTATATTTGCACTTTTGACATGAATATGAGCTAAACTTGTTTGATTGAGGCCATGGATAGGTCGTTTATGTTATTTTGATTGTTGATTTGTTGGTGTTTATTGGATTAATTTTGGTTTTAGCTATGTATTCAATATTTGATCTCAATGCTACATTTGCTTGATCACCAAGTGTTTGATAAAATGCCTAGGTTAGAGATCGAGAGATAATAACCTAGGGAAGATATAAACATTGAATACCCTATAGTTAAACCGACTAGAGATAGACTCGGTTTCTTTAGGTGGCTTTCCATTCACGTGGGGAATTCCTAGACCTTAAATGCATCCTTGTTAATCGGGTTTTCATATAGAGATATATAGGAAATCGTTACCAAGGGTAGGGTTGCTATGCCAAGAGATTGGGTAGTACGTACGTTAGGGAATTTCGCCTTAGCTAAATCAATCTAATAATCCAATAGAACCTAAATCACAATCTAAATGCATAATCGGTTGAACCATGTGCCTTGATCGCTTCTCTCTATTGTTTCCTCCCTTTATTTGGTGTGACGTTGCCTTAGTTTATTTTCTAGTATTTATTAATTAGTTAATCAACCTTTCTATCGACCGATTTAACTTAGAATTGAGTAATATAGTAGTCTTGGTACTTAGATTATAGTTGTCCCTGCGGATACGATAACCCCGGACTTAGAAATCCACTTTACTACTTACGCGACCTAGTTCTCTTTCTAGGATTTTGTCGTGTCACTCTTCAGGCACTGGCTCTGCTGAATTGCTTGTTGATGCAGTTGGAGTGGAGAGAGGAGTACACCTTCGGGCAATCGGTACTTATTCTTCTTTGGCTTCTTCTTCTTTAGGGATAGTGAAGATAAACGCTGGAGGAGGAGAGGGTGATTTAGGAGAAGGAGAAAGAGAAGGAGACTTTTGGTTCTTCTTGGGCTCTGGCTTCTACTTCTTTTTTGGCTCTGGCTTCTTCTTCTTCTTTGGCTCTGGCTTTTGTTTCTTCGCTGGCTTGGCTGGCTCAATGACCTTAATAGCTATCTTTTTTTCCGGTCACTTAATCACCACCTCTTCTCCCGATGAAGATGGAGACGCTTGCTTTTCATCATCGCTGCGAACAACTCATTCTGTAAGAAGTCGCTCGGCTCTTCTTTGGGAACCGCTGCACCACCCCATTTCCTTGGCTTGAGCAGCTCACCGATCATCTTCTTTCTATAGAACTTTAGCACTGGGATCTTCATTCCAATGGAATTGGTGTAATCGCTAGCGCTAAGAATACGACTTAAAACAATCTCGTAAGGCTTGGGATTAACTGACTTGGCCATCGCTGCCTTGAAGCGATTAAAAACGTAAAGTGACCAATTTATCTTTAGTTTGGTCAGAATGGCCACCATCATCTTGTACTGAAGGTTTGTAACCTTATGGAAGCTTCCCTTTCTGCATTCGATCATCTTGTCGCATATGTCAGCGAGAATGATATATTCGCCCTTCATGTCGTTTTTCTTGAAATTGGGTTCATAAGCAGCTTCAACTTCATCCTTCTTGATCAGCAGACTTTGGTAGCATCACCAAGAGTGACATTTTCAACTTCGTCACCATCGCTTGGCAAATTCAGTAATGAAGATATAAGAGAAGGAGTGAGGATGAAGGTCTCACGGGCAAAAGGAAAGACACAAGAAATGGAGTTTTTGTCGTCAAAGATTTATGCATTCTTGAAGAAGAAAAGGGTTTCTTCCTCAAAGAAGTTGAAAACAACGATTATCATGTCGCGTAAACCAGACTCCTGAACAAATGGAAGAATAGTCGTAAGAGGGAAGTTCTGGTTATCCAATAGATAGTCCCAGTTAATAAAAAAAACCGACATTAATGGTAACTGGTTTCTCTGATTTGGAAGATTTCTCGGTAGCAAACTTGGATGATTTGGGTGCCATTGATGAAAGATTAAAGCTTTTTGAAAAAGAGAAAACTTTTTGCCTTGAGAGAGAATGAGATTTTACAGCAGAGAGAGTTCTGGGAGTGATAAAGTTTGGCTGTAAAATTTTTGAAAGGTTTATGTGGAGGCAAAAATAACTCCTCAGTTGCTTGGATTAATGCCACGTGTTGGATTATTGATTTTGAAATTTGAAAAGATTTAAATCTGAACCTTTTACTCATAAATACGGATGTCTAAAAGTGCGGAAAAATAGGTTAACTGTTGTGAAATATAAAGTTTTGTGATCCGCAGTTACCTTTTTTTTCCAAAAAAACGTTTGAAATTTTTTGAAATTTTCAGCGTGAAATACACGCGTCTCATAGTACACTGACACGTACTCAGACAGGTGCAGTTACTGAACCGCCTAGTTTTAGATAGGAATCATGAACTATCAGTTTGATTTGATAAGCACGTGTGGGCAGTTGTCAAATCTAATCTTTTGGACTTATCCACACGCTACTTTCAGCGATGAAAACTATGCATGAATTTCAGAAAGGGATTACTTAGCATTAAAGTGGGAATCTTTTCAAAGCTGAAGTCCTTTTTGAAAACAAAACTTAATTTCTTAAAGTTAAAGATAAAATCAATCACTTGGATTTATAAAAGATATTTTCATTTATTAGAGATTGATTTTGTCATGCATAATAGATAAGCGCTAGTGATCAATGCATAAATTTTCAAAGTTATTTTTGATCACAGTCGCTTATGAATTGATACAAGTACAATTTTAAAGTTCCCCCTAAAATTGATGACTCGTTTCAATTTTCAAAGACACTTTAGATGTATACTTAAAGTGGATTCCCCCTAAAGTGTATGCATATAAAATATGATGCTCTTATGATTTAAGCGTTTAAATCAACCATACCTAATTCACTTATCAAAGTGAGTAAACGTTGTTCGTTGAGCGCTTTGGTGAAGATATCTGCCAATTGTTTGTCAGTTCCAATGAAGTGCATGGAGATATCTTTCTTTTGAACATGATCACGCAAGAAATGGTATCAAATGTCAATGTGTTTGGTTTTAGGGTGAAGGACAGGATTTTGGGTAATAGTTAAAGCGCTTTGGTTATCACAATGGATTGGGGTAGGACCTAGGATTGTTCCATAATCTCTAAGTTGTTGCCTCATCCAAAGGATTTGTGCACAATAGCTCCCAGTGGCTACATACTCTGCTTCGGCCATAGAATTCGCTATGGATTGTTATTTCTTACTATGCCACGAAATTAGTATATCATCTAGAAATTGACATTTACCACTAGTACTCTTTCTATCTATTTTGCATCCTGCAAAATCTGCATCTGAATAACCAACTAGTTCAAAAGGAGAGTCCCTTGGATACCATAAGCCCACATTTTGTGTGCTTTTTAGGTATTTAAGGATTCTCTTGGTAGCATTTAAGTGTGATTCTCTAGGATCAGCTTGAAAATGTGCACACATGCATACTGAAAACATAATATCAGGTCTACTAGCGGTAAGATAAAGAAGTGATCCAATGATACCTCTATAGTTAGTGATATCAATTTTCTTCCCACTTTCATCTTTATCTAACTTAAGCGTTTGGCTCATTGGAATATTTGAAGATGATGCATTTTCCATATCAAATTTCTTAATTATATCTCTTGTATATTTTGCTTGGTTTATAAATATTTCATTAGAGAGTTGTTTAACTTGTAATCCTAAGAAGAAAGTTAATTCACCCATCATGCTTATTTCAAATTGTTCTTACATCATTTTTGAAATTTTTCACACAATCGCTTATTAGTAGAATCAAATATAATATCATCAACATAAATTTGGACTTAGAGAATATCTTTATTATGGATAATTTTAAATAACATTGTACCAACACTGCCTTTGGAAAAGCCTTTACCTATAAGGAAGATAGGGAGAGTGTCATACCATGCTCTTGGTGCTTGTTTAAGGCCATAGAGTGCCTTATCCAATTTGTAGACCATACTTTTGCTATGGTTGTTGATGAATCCTGGAGGTTGCTCCACATAGACTTCTTCTTGGAGTTTACCATTCAGGAAGGCACTCTACACGTCCATTTGGTATACTGTGAACTTGTTAAATGCGGAAAACGCTAGGAATATCCTAATCGCTTCAAGACGTGCTACAGGGGCATACGTCTCATCAAAATCAATAACTTTTTCTTGACAATAATCCTGAGTGACTAATCTGGCTTTATTTCATATAACAATGCCATCTTCATCCATCTTGTTCCTAAAAACCTATCTAGTCCCAACAACTCCTTGGTGAGTTGGTCTTGGTACTAGCATCCAAACCTTGCTTCTCTCAAATTGGTTAAGCTCTTCTGGCATTGCTTCTACCTAACTTGAATCACTGAGCGCTTCATCCACTTTCTTTGGTTCCATTTGAGATAGGAAGCTTGCAAACATGGCCTCATTAATTGTAGCGGACCTAGTTCTAATAGGTGCTTCAATATCTCCAATTACTAGCTCTGGTGGATGGTCTCTAAGCTATTTACGGTCTGGTTGGAATGGGTTGAGAGACTCTTGGTTATCAATCGCTTGACCCTCATTTGTCTCTTGCGCAATCGCTGCATCATTCACAATTCTAATTTGCTCTTGATGATCATTCTCTTCATGATCATCAGCGATTCTGACATTATCATCATCATTGGTAACCTCACGATTAACCTTAGGAATGGGCACAAAGATCTCATCCTCCTCCTCATCACTATCATCACCAAGATTGATTTGTGATGCTTGTTGGGCAAGATCTTCAATTCCTACATTATCAGGATTAACCTTACTCGGTTCTTGGTTAGCATCATCAAACACAACATGAATGGATTCTTCAACCTTTGATTTGATCTTATTTAGGATGCAAAAACTCTTTCCATTCTTGGCATAGCCTAGAAAGATTCCCTCATCTGCTTTAGGATCAAATGTCTTTAGGCTGTGGAATCCATTGTTATGAATGAAACATTTTGAACTAAATACATGAAAATATGAAACGTTAGGCTTACGTCCCTTCCACAACTCATATGGAGTCTTCTCATGTTACTTGTTGATCATATACCGGTTCTGAGTATAGTAAGTGGTATTGATAGCTTCGGCCCAAAACCTTTGAGGTAGCTTAGACTCTGTAAGCATCGTCCTAGCAGCTTATTTAAGCGTTCTGTTCCATCGCTCGGCCACTTCATTCTGTTGGGGTGTTCTAGGAGCAGAATACTCATGAAGTATTCTAGAGTCTATACAAAACTTCTCAACAAATTGGTTAGTAAATTCAGTTCCTCTATCGCTTCTAATTCTCGTCACCTTTAAATCTTTTGAAGTTTGCAATTGACGAATTAGAGCTGTGAACTTGACATTAGTTTCATCTTTGGTTGCTAGGAATTCTACCCATGTATAGCGAGAGAAATCATCAACTATTACTAGCGAGTACTTTTTACCACTAACACTCATGATTTGAATAGGACCAAATAAATCTAAATGCAATAGTTCAAGAACTCTAGAAGTAGATAGGCGATGATTTAACTTGTTTACCCATTTAACATGCATCACATAAGCGATTCTTTTGAAAGGAACCCTTAGGTTATCCCTCTATTAGATTTAGCGATAATAACTGAGAGATTGCCTTAAAGTTGAGGTGATTCATTTTTATATGTCATAACCAACCCAATTCATTTTGAATTTTTAGGAACAAAGCATGTGGGGTTGTTATCAATTGTAGAATCCCAATCTACTAAATACACATCGTTCGTTCTTTTTCCTCTTAATTTAGTAGACTTAGTCTTAGTGTCGTTAACATAGCAGAAGTCGCTTGAAAATTTTACTTCAAAGCCTTTATCACAAAATTGACTAATACTTAACAAATTATGCTTAAGACCCTCAACATAATATACATCAATAATCATGATGTTCCCCTTATGCATGATACCTATACCTTTGGTTTTACCTTTGGAGCTATCACCGAATATAACTTGAGGACCATTGGTAGCTCGATAGTTGACTAGAAGATTCTTTGATCCAGTCATGTGTCTTGATGCCCCGCTATCGAAGTACCACACTGAAGTATTGGTGATGGCTCTAGGTACCTACATTTAAATGATAGTTCTAATTCTTCTTAGGTACCCATATTTTCTTGGGTCCTTCAACGTTAGTTACTTTAGTTTGAATTAAAACTTTAGGAACCCATACTTGCCTAGTCTTCATTGTAGGAATACTGGCCTTCTTGGGTTTCACATTGTGTTGTGTGTGCTTTTTGTTCACCTTGTGTTGTGTGTACGTTTTGGGTGTACAATAATATCCTCGATTATAATAGTAATCATAATCATAGTCATAATCATAATCATAATCATAATCATAATCATCATAGTATCAATAATATGATCTTAACTGCCTTGGATATTGACGTTGGTATTTCCTTGGAGCTAGCTTAGGTTGCACTTTTGGTGCTGGACACTTAGCACTTGATTCACAGTGGACAAGTTTATCCTTAACTTTTTGAGCATTTGGATGAACCCTTCTTTGTGAATCATTTGCTTTTGTCTTTCCCTTGTCTGAGTCAGCTTTAGCTTTCTCATTTGGCCTCGTACCATTGTCACTAGGTTCATTCAGTGTTTGACTTTTGATAATGATGAGACAAGCTACTCTGATTTAGCAAGTCTAGCGATCAGATCAGTTTCTCTCTTGACTATTATATCAAGATTGCTTTTCAATTGAGTAATCTCACTCTCAAGAGATTGGTTCTTCTTAATGTATTGTTCCTGAACTTGCAACTGATGGTCCCAAGTGGCATACGAAAGGGTCTAGAAGGGGGGGGGGTGAATAGACTTTGAAGTATTTTTCGACTTCACAAATTTCGTGTCACTTTTAAAGGTTTGAACGCTTGGAATACTAAGCGCTTGGGTCAGACGCTTCAGGAAAGTTAACTTAGACTTAGTGATTTTAGTAGTTTACCAAAGTAGGGCAACGCTTAGATTGGTTAATCAGGGTTAGCACAGCGGAAATGAGTTTTAGCGTTCTTTAGGTGTTTTAATCGCTTAGCATTTTAACTTATCTTTTTCAAAGATGAATAATGCAATAATAATGATAAGACAATAAAGATAAATGACACAAGGGTTATAAGGTTCACTGAGTGATGTAATCCCAGCTACGTCCTTCTTCTCCTGTTTCACTTGGAGGAATTTACTAGATTGATGATCAAAGGATCACACAAAAACTTCTACAAAATAGTAAGGATAAAAAAGATCTTGGGCTCCTTGATCACACAGACTTCAGCACCAATGAAGATCGTCTTCTTCAAGCTTCTCTCACTCAGAAATACTGCCTGAAATGGTTCAACAACTTTTCTGACTCAGATGAAAGGTTGAGATGTATCACTATGGTTTTGTTTGTTTTTGAAAAGATCAAACAAGTTGGAATATCTCAATTGGAATTTAGGTTTCTTCTTTGGAAGATGTTTGAGATATTTGTGACTGTATGGAATGTATATAAAAGCTTGAAAGATTTTGGCTATGAAGTTTCTAAGCATTTTCTAAGCAAATGTACGTATATTTTGGCAATAATCTCTTTTCTCTTTTTCGTACGAATTCTTGTGTGTTATTTGTATTTGTTGGGGTAAGGTATTTATAGGCAATTTCTTAGGATCTGTCCGTTGGACACATGTAGGAGCGTGCCTTTCACGGAGCACGTGAGTGTACCTAAACTCTGACATTCCTGAAAATTCGCTGAAGCCGATTGGACGGGAACAACTTAAACTCTGAAATTTCTGACAGTCTGGTCAAAAGGTGGCTTGTCCATAAGTCATAATAGCTTATCACATTTAATGCTCTTATCAAACATTAAATGCAATTTGAATTTATTTCCCGTTGGGAATAAATGTCCGTTGAATGATTGCATATAAGTCCTTCATGACTTGAGAAAATATTTCAGGTGAATCTGACATAAATCGCTTGAGAGAAGTTGAGCGCTTGATCCATAAATCCTGAATTGAGGTCTGTTAGCGTTTGACGGACGCTAAGCAGAAAATCTTCTTCTTTGGTTGACTTCAGACGCTAGTCTTCAACTTCTTCTCTAATAAACTCACCTAGAATTCTACTAGCGATTCAGTTAATAAGACTTAGTTTAAAATCTATAAAGATAAAAGATTACAAGCCCAAAAGAATATATTACAACTTTCAAACGCTTATACATCAATCTATGAAAAACATAAACTTACATCAATTTTTGGGGTCTAATATTGAATCCTATCTTGTCATCATCAAAACTTCTAACATGAGATTTCCTAACAATTTCCCCCTTTTTGATGATGTCAAGACATTTAACTCTTAGAACTCTTTTATAATTTTTAAGAGTTATTTTTAAAGAAAAGCCCAAAAGATTATAAGTTAGCGTTTGGAAAGTTAGTAAAGTTAGCTAAAGTTAGATTAGCTTCAACAAGATGTTTCAGCATTAAAACATTCATTCATTGACAGAATTAAAGCATTCATGTTTTACACTGAAATAAAGAAAATAACAATAAAAATAGAAACATTCAATCACTTTTTCTATCGCTTTGCTCTTTCTCTTTCTTCGCCTAGGAGCACTTCTAGCGGTAAGTCCATTAGAAGACGATCAATGTCGATCATTGTCGTATGTTGGACTTCGACATAATCATGCCTACGAAGTCTGGCGCTTTCGTTCAGCTCTAACAACCTTTCCGTCCATTCCCTTGGTTGAATACCAAGTTCACGAATTAAATCGTGATAGATATCTTTCCTCCGATCACTTGACGGTCTCCAATTGATAGGTCGTCTTAGCGGTCCGGCATATGGTTGAAATCCCATACCTTCTAAGATATCTTCCTCGATAATACCTTGGTTTTCTCTTTTTGGATAACATTTTCTTGATGCTTACTAACTCTTCAAACATCGAACTCCATTGTTTATTATCTGTCTTGGAGATCGCTTTGGACTTTTCTTTATCTTTCCCCTTCTTGACATTATCAAGGGAAGACTTGAGTTCAGCTACATCTCGACGCAAGAGTCTAACTTTTTCGACGAGAAGAGCAACTTGTTGAGCGACACTCTGAGCAGCGGCATCTGTTGAAGCGTGCTTTTTAGCATCGGCTGAAGCCCTCTGAGCTAAGTGATGATTGAATTCAGATGAGAGCTCAGCGACAAGAGGTGATATGCTCTTTATGATAGTGGCAGTGCTTGTTTTTGCAGCATGTGCAATATCATGACTTCTTGTATCTGACACTAAATGGATATGCCTATTAGCAGTCTCAAAAATCTTGGAGCAAGAACCCTCGATATTAGTAAGCGAGTTCTGGACTGCTTGTCTGAAGTCGCTGGCTTCTGGATCGCTCTCAGAATCTGAATCAGAAGAAGGACGCTCTGGAGAAGAAATAAGGCCATAAGAACTGGAAACTGGAGCCTTACCTTTGGTTTTATCTCGGATAAAAGGTTCTTCAGGCTCTTCAGCAATTTCAGCGTGCACTTCTTCAATTGCTTGATCTATGATAGGATCTGCAATCGCTGGGGCCTCGACTACCGGGGCGCTAGAAATACCTGGCAAGGAAGCCTCAGGAGGTGGAGCGACTTCCACAGTAGGAACGAGTTCTTCTTCTATCATTTGGATTTGGGGAGAAGGTTCACGAATTCCAATGACCCAGAGGGGGCCAAGGGATTCCAAAACATGCCTTGGACTAATCAGGCTGGATTGTGGAGTAAAGAATATAGCGTCTTCGCGCTCTTCGGTACTTAGTGCAAGGTGCACACCTTCCGGCAAATCAATCCCTGAAGTATAACAGTCGAAGAAGTCTAAAATCAAAGGCATGAGCGCTTGAGCTGCTTCCTGATCCACTGGCCGAATAAGCGATATCATCTTGGCCACTTGAATGTTGGATTCACTAAAGAGCACATGATGAAGAGTATATCCTCTGAAATTGTGGCATCCTAAATAGTGATTGAAACTAATATCCATCGCTTGGCGTTTTCAAACACTGCTCTCATTTCTCTATGGAACTCAGCGAACTCATCGTGTTCATTTGACACCTCAACACGAATCTAACTCTGGCCTGCTTTCCATAACTTAAGTGGATTTGGAGAGATAGCATTTTAGGGAGACTTGACAACGGAGAGAAGAGCTGAATAGCCTATCTTGTTGAGATCTTCTTCATCTCGATTCTTGTTCCAATCACCCATGTGGGGGTTCTTGAAAACAATCTTGCTTTGGCGCAGAGGATAAAAGGACTCGTCCGAGCGACCAAATAAGTTGAAGCGCTGAAGATCAAGGTCAGCTTGGTTGAAAACTGGACGACGAATATACTCGAAGCGTGATTGAAGTCGCTCCAAGTTGTATAGTCCTAGATCGGCAATTCTCTCAAAGATTGCAAACTTGTGACTGTTGGACAAATCGGGCCAATGGAGAGTTGTCTGAAAATTGATTTCCAACTCGGCGAGCGTCTGAGCGTCTCGTTCCCTGGTGGCATAATAGAATTCAACATCTGGAGTATATCCGCGCGGGAAGAAATCGATGACACGAGGGGGAGGTCCCGTTGGAGTGGGAACAATAGCAATCGCTTTTGTTGGGATAGGGGCCACTTTTATCGACCGCTCAGCGTTTAAAGTCTCTTCACTGGATGATGATGTTTCAGCGTTAGGAAGGGCTTGAGATGTTTCCTTAGCGATATCCACAACAGTAGCTAGGTCCACATCCACTTCAACTGGAATCTCGGATGGTGGAGGAGCATCAGCGATTGGTGCTTCTTGGGGTACATCTTGAGCTGATACATGTAAGCGATTGAGAAAAGCAAGCAAAATTTCCACTAAGTAGAAATTGAAAAGAAAATACTACATCGCTTACCCTGAGGAATATCATCAACTATTTCAATTGCTTGATCTATTTCTTGCATTGGGACAGGTTCCTCAGGCTCCGGCACAACTTCTTCAGGATCTAAATCTAAAAAAGAAGTTATTGGATCAGCACGAATGGGAATTTGCAATTCTTCAAGAGTGTTGAGAAAAGATGCGAAATTTGTTGGACTTCACGCTGAAAGAATTTTTATCCTAGCGTTAGAAGCTAACGAGGAAAGGATACACTAATTTGCTTTGCAAATACTTACCCTGAACGTTCTCAGAGGGAGAAGTGTCTTGAGGATCTGAGCTGATTTCGGGAGCAGCGTCAGAAGGAGGAACGGTCGCTGACTCTCCAAGCGCTGGATCTGCAGAAATGCTTGTAGAGGCTGCGCGAGTAGAAAGAGAAGTACGTCTCCATGCAAACGGCACTTCTTCTTCTACTGCAGCGTCCTCTTCCCCGGGAACATAAAAATAAACGCTGGAGGAGGCGAAGGAGATTTAGGAGAGGGAGAGGGAGAAGGAATTTTTTGCTTCTTTTTGGTCTCCGCCTTCTGCTTCTTTTTGGGTTCAGGATTTTGTTTCTTTGCGGGCTTGGATGGCTCAGCGACTTTGAGAACTATCTTTCTCTTAGGTCGCTTGACCACCACTTCTTCTTCGGATGAAGACGATGATGATGAAGAGGAAGACGCTTGATCTTCATCATCACTGCGAACAACTCCTTCAGCTAGAAGTCGCTCACGCTCTTCTTTTGGAATAGCCGCACCACCTCTTTTCCTTTGCCTTTGCAGCTCACCGATCATTTCCTTTTCATAAAATTTTGTTGCTGGAATATTTTTGCCGAACGAGTTTGTATAACCGCAAGAGCTAAGAATACTACCTAGCACAATCCCATAAGGCTTGGGATTAACCGACTTGGCCATCGCTGCCTTGAAGCGATTAAAAACGTATAACGACCAATTTACCTTCAACTTGGTCAGAATGGCCACCATCATCTTGTTAGAGTTAGTGCCCGGCGCACCAATAATTAGGCGCCATTCTATGTAATAGTAACTCTAGAGTTGAACAATTGTTTTCTTATAAATAAAGTCAATCTCTTTTATAAGTATGGCATGTCTTTATTCTTAAATTAGTTTTTACTTTGGCTTAGAATAAAGTCCCGAAGGATCACACATAGCTATGGGACATCATTGCACATTGGGTGTGGCAATGATGGAATATGTCTCGAAGGCTGTGATCTTTAAACAGATGTTCCAAGTCGTAAAAGGGTTCATCGAGATAAAGGGATATCGATGCAACCCGAAAGACTTGCTCATATGATGCATACTCTGGGAGAAGTGTATCTTGTTCCATAGATACTGGCACGGTGAAAGCCAATGCATATATGAGGGTTGCCATTCTGGTGATGGGCGAACTGAACAACCCCATGGAAGTTTCTAAAATGGATTCCCAGTCGAATGTGGAACTTCCAGTGGTCTTGTAGTATAAGAGTAATCCTTATGGACCTAAGATTCCATTGGATGTCTTATGTGTAACCGTACATGTTCTTGATTTGTTACATGATCACTCTAGATGATCGAATATGGGCAAACTCAGACATATGCGTCTTACGTGGTAAGGCACATGAGAATCGAGAGGAATCTATCTCTGACATTAGCCTGTCGGTTAATCTCCTATGGTTACATAGTGAATCGACTTAAGGAATCTTCGGCCGAAGTATGATATCTAAAGAGGCGTAGGGTTTCCTCGTTTAGATAGTCGAAGTCGATCTCACATAACGTGGGAAACATAGGATTGAATTAATAGAGCTTCGACCTTAGCCACTGCTCTAGATTCAATCAGGAGATTAGGTAGAGGAATCTTACTTATGCGAGGATCGAGATCGCAAAAGGCGTATGTTTACTTTCGTTTTATCTAGGTCTTCGGGACCCTATGCTAGGTGGGGCAACGGCGATTTGTAAGTGCCGAGAATTAGCTTGGTGACTAATTCGAGGCGTGATTAAATCAAATGATTGATTTAATCTAGTACTTTCCATTTTAGGAAGGTACACTAACACTGTGGGAAAGTGTACTTACTACTAGATAGAAACGAGCCTAGGGGGTCACACACTTACTCGAGAGAGTCACTGTTTGAATGAGATGTGATTAATCAATTTCGAGGAAATTGAGGAAATTGGGCAAGTGTAGTACTTTCCTAATGTGGAATATAAATTAATTGAATGATTCAATTAATTTTACTCTTTTAATTAATATTGAAGAATTAATTAAATTAATGGACTTAGTAGAGTCCAAGTATTTTATTTACTTGGGTAAAGCCCAAGTTAAATAAATAATATGTTGGAAATTGAATTGGTTGGATTTAATTAGCCTTGTATTTAATTAATGGGTTGAACTCATAATTAAATTGAGAAGTCAAAATTAAATCCTAGAGTCCAATCAATTGATGTTGACCAATTTTGACTAATAATAAGGGAGGGGGGCGGTTTTTTCAATGTGGTGGGGGAGAAAAAGAGTTTTCCCCTTCTCCAAGTCTTCATAGGATAAGGATTACTAGAGAGTTTAGGAGAAAGGAAGTTTCCTTTTCCTAATTAGACTTTAGGTAATCTTCACCTATAAATAAGAGATGATGGAGACTAAAATAAATGATGCTTAAGAGCTGAAAATTTTGCCCCCTCCAAGCCAAGAAAAATCGGCCACCTCTCTCCTTATTTCCAACAAGACGTCTGACACACTAAAAGCTAACGTGCTATAATAGCAAGTGCACTAGTCGTGTGTAGTAATAAAAGTGGATGACAAGTTCGGATTGTCGAACCACAAGGACTTGAATTCTAGTTTAAGGTTTTATAACAACAAAGATCAATACAATAAAGGTAAAATGAGTGTGAAACGCGTAAGATAAGAACAAGGTTGCACAAGTGATTTAAAACCAATTATAAAGGGAGACTAAGGCACATGCTAGGTTGAAATTGATCAATTATACTTATAAAGATTCTCGTTGAAGTATTACGCTTATATTGTTATGGTGAGAGCTCCGAGGGTAGAGAATAACCGATGTCTCGCGTATAAACTCCTATGCTTAGATCGTGATTTCCCAAATATTCCTATCAGGAAATCTAACCACTAAACATGCATTAACGTACTAGAGTTCACTCGATTTGAATCGAACAACTTCACCCGGGAATCTTTACCTATGTCTAGGGCAATTCCTCATTAGTTGCGGGTCATGATGTGAATTTCTTGCACCCTAAGTCAATTTTCTCCCGAAATATTTACCTAGGCATAAGATTCTAACATATAGTGATCAAGTATATGCAAGATAAGTAAAAACACAAATTCACATCACATAACAATATAAGAATAACCTTAACAATCATCTATTATAAGCATATATCACAATTTGACCTTACATGGCCTTAGTGTTATGGAATTAGTTCATAATAGATAGTCCCTCTCCTTTCTCTCTAATGGATCGGTCACTTCCTCCCCCTCTTCTCCAAGAATCTGAAATTGATAGTGAATGATGAAGAGTATGGGTTCCCCCTCCTTTTATAGCCAAAATTCCACTAAAGTATTCATTAAAAATTCCCATTAAAGTTCCCCAATGAGAATTCCACCTAAGGTGATGCTTAAAGTTTGGCTTTTAAGATTCCAACCATCTAAAAAATGCTGAACTTTCGGCCTTTAAGCATTCCACCAAGCATAACCATGTGAAAACTTCAACAAAACACATGCATGCTGCCATTTTCTTGCTTTCCAGCGCAGTCTTAGTATTTTCCTCATAACCTTCTCCACAGATCTCCAAATTGGATGATTCAAGTCCCCATGTGCAGATACGACATAGATCGACAACTTGTCAGAAGGACACTTTATCCAATTCGGTTTCTAAGTACACCGAAATTATGTTTCAACATGGAGGTTGTTTCTGATTTGGCGCCCATAAAGTAAATCTACCAAGAAACACACTTATGACAACCCCTCAACACATGTGCTGAATTATGGCCAAAATTGATTCCTACCCATCATATAATGCTGGAAATTAGGCTGAAAAGGAGTAACATTCGGACTATCCATACCTAGGCATGACTAGGAGGGCGCTGGGGCGTATCCTGGCACATGTACTTTTCTGTTCGGCGCAGCAATCGTATTTCCTTCACAATTCTCTATATAGACCTCCGATTTGGATGTTTCAAGTTCCCATTTGAAGCTAAGACATACATCTAAAACTTTTTAGAAGGAAACTTTGTCTAATTAGGTCTCTAAATGTACGAAAATATCGCTCGAATGTGATAGGAGATGCATAAACTGCCTAGGTGTTGAAAAACATGTTTGAACTTGTTTTGTACATCGTTTTTCTTCCCTTTTCTTCATGTACTCTCACTTATTACCTGTATTCACTTAACACACCTATTAAATGCAAATGTGACATGATTTAGGCAATAAGTGAATCCAAATCATAAGAATTACGGGCTTAAAAACACGTAAAAACACTTCTTATCAACGTTGTTCTATTCATGTGTTGAATTAAACGACTTAGAAATATTCCTACCCTTCACATATTCAAGCCTAAGGCAAGCTTAGAATTGTTTTGTTGTGTAGCATGCAAGGCAAAACAATTGGTGACTTGAACGAGGTGTGGATACATCTTAGAGGTGCGACGCTTGGAGCACTCTAAATCGAAAGATACGAAAAGACGACGGGCAATTTCTCACCCAAGGGAAATTGTGTGGATTTGCACCACAGGATTGCTGTGATCCAAAGCTCGAGGTGATAACGAAATTTTCGAAAGGTATAATTTCGTTTACCTCCCAGTAAATTCGATCGAACAAATCCATATTCCTGT
Source organism: Buddleja alternifolia (assembly GCA_019426215.1). Taxonomy (NCBI): domain Eukaryota; kingdom Viridiplantae; phylum Streptophyta; class Magnoliopsida; order Lamiales; family Scrophulariaceae; genus Buddleja; species Buddleja alternifolia. Next base: position 18,657,842 of record CM033408.1, on the reverse strand, counting down.
TTTTCGGGTGGTTGTACGTTTACCTTTGTAAAATTTTAACTTCCGTTGCCACGAGCCACCCGAGGGAATGAGCAACCCAACACATCTTGTACTGGATATTCGTAATTTTGTCGAATGTCCCTTTTCTGCATTCGATCATCTTTGAGCATACATCCGCAGAATAACGTATTCGCCCTTCATATTGTTCTTCTTGAAGTTCGGCTCATACGCAGCATCAATATCATCTTTCTTAACCCAGCCCCAGACTTTTGTTGCATCACTGAGATTGACTTGTTCCACCTCAGCACCATCATTGGGTAGAACCAGTAACGAAGAAATCAAAGCAGGAGTGAGAACAAAATTCTCTTTGGCAAAAGGAAAGACGCAGGATATGGAATTTCCGTCGTCAGAAATCTGGGCATTGTTGAAAAAATAGAGACATTCTTCTTCGAAATAGTTAAAAAAGGTAGTAATCATGTCTTTCAAACCAAACTCTTGGACGAGTGGAAGAATCGCCCGGAGAGGGAAGTTCTGGTTTTCGTACAAGAAATCCCAATTGATTAGGAATCCGGCGTTCAAAGTGACAAGTTTTTCTGCTCGAGAAGATTTCTCGGCAACAGATTTGGAAGTCTTTTTCAAGGATTTTGAAGCTTTGGGTGCCATTTCTGAAAGTTTGAAGCTTTTGAGAAAAGGAGAGAAGTCTTTTGCCTTGAGGAAGAAAGAAACTTACAGCCGAGAGAATTTGTGAAAGTGGTAAAGTCTAACTGTAAAAACTTTGAAGGGTTTAAATAGAGGCAAGAAGGAGACTCCTCAAAGACTACGATTCTGACACGTGTAAGGTCAGGGAGTTTGAAATTTGAAAGAATTCAAATCGGATACGTGGAAAGAGAATACGGATGCGAAAAGTGCGGTAAAAATTAATTTATCAGTTATCATAAAAAGCGAAATTTTGGAATCCGCAGTTACCAAATTAATTGAAAGAGGTTGAAAAGATTTTGAAACTTTCAAGTGAAATGCACGCGCCTGATTATACATTGACACGTAAGCAAACCCGTGCAGACCTCAACTGTTTTTAGATAAAGGTCTTTTAACTGTCAGTTTGATTTGATATACACGCGTGAACAGTATCAAATCTAATATTTTGTACTTATCCACACGTTTCCTTTATTGATAAAAACTATGCATGGATTTTTAGAACAATAATCACTTAGCGTTAAAGTTGGAATAGTCTTTAACACCGAAGTCTTTTTATAAAACATTTTTTTTAATTAAAACCAATCAATCGCTTGGATTTGTAAAAGATAAGGTTTGTTAGAGATTGATTTTGTCATGCATAAAGAAGATAAGCGCTAGTGATTAGTGCATATATTTTAAAATCATTTTTGATCACAGTCGCTTATGAATTGTTACAAGTACAATTTTAAAGTTCCCCCTAAAATTGATGACTTGTTTCAATTTTGGAAGACGCTTTAGATGAATGTAAAGTGGATTCCCCCTAAAGCTTATGCCTATGAAAGAAATGATGCTCATATGTTTTAGGCGTTTAAATCAATCATACCTAGTTCACTTCTGACACTCGAGTGATTAAATCCTTAGGAGTGTCTCTACACTTAATGCCCCAAAACTATCTAGTTTGGGAGTCATTGGTCTAAAGCTTGTTACATGGGTGTCATAGAAAGCCTAATGGAATAAAACATTGCACATGATCTAGCCTTAATGAATTTAATGGAAGTTTCATACGAATTGAAAGTTGAATGTTTGAGATAATGAAATTTAAACGGCTATGAGATTTTCTATGATTCTTGTGCTTTGTGTTTGATCAAAAGTTGATAGATATGGGATTAATGTCCAAAATTTGGTAAGGATGCCTCTCGACTATAATGCCTTAGATTTATTTTTCACTACACCATAAGGAGTCTTTTCGAGTATTGGTTTCACATGAGCAAAAGTAGTTGATATGTATATATATTTTTGAACTTTAAAAGGTTGATTTTATGTCATTCATTCTTGTTGATTATGTTGAGATGTATTGATTTGGTTGGGATTGAAAATTTGCTAGATTTTGTGGGTATATCGTATACAAACCCTCACGAGACTATAACTCGTCCTTTGAGGTAACTCAAAGGTTTAAAGGCTTGTTGCACCCGCTAAGTGCAATCGTTTACTCCACGAAAGTGAGTTAGTTAGTTGTTCTGTTTTCTCCCATTGAATGATGTTGGTCTTACCTTATGGCTCTTATTGCTCGAGGTCGAGCAATTGATAAGTTTGGGGGTGTTGATAAGAGGTGTTTTTACGTGTTTTTAAGCCCGTAATTCTTATGATTTAGATCCACTTATTGCCTAAATCATGTCACATTTGCATTTAATAGGTGTGTTAAGTGAATACAGGTAATAATGAGAATACATGAATAAAAGGGAAGAAAAACGATGTACAAAACAAGTTCAAGCATGTTTTTCAACACCTAGGCGATTTATGCATCTCCTATCACATTCGAGCGATATTTCCGTACATTTCGAGACCGCATTAGACAACGTTTCCTTCTACAAAGTTTTATATGTATGTCGTATCTTCAAATGGGAACTTGAAACATCCAAATCGGAGGTCTATAGAGAGAATTGTGAAGGAAATACGATTGCTGTGCCGAACAGAGAAGTACATGTGCCAGGATACGCCCCAGCGCCCTCCTAGTCATGCCTAGGCATGGATAGTCCGAATGTTACTTCTTTTCAGCCTAAATTCCAGCATTATATGATGGGTAGGAATCACTTTTGGCCATAATTCAGCACAAGTGTTGAGGGGTTGTCATAAGTGTGTTTCTTGGTAGATTTACTTTATGGGCGGCAAATCAGAAACAACCTTCATGTTGAAACGTAATTTCGGTATACTTAGAAACCAAATTGGACAAAGTGTCCTTCTGTAAAGTTGTAGATCTATGTCGTATCTGCACATGGGGACTTGAATCATCCAATTCGGAGATCTGTGGAGAAGGTTATGAGGAAAGTACTAAGACTGCGCTGGAAAGCAAGAAAATGGCAGCATGCATGTGTTTTGTTGAAGTTTTCACATGGTTATGCTTGGTGGAATGCTTAAGGGCCGAAAGTTCAGCATTTTTTAGCTGGTTGGAATCTTAAAAGCCAAACTTTAAGCATCACCTTAGGTGGAATTCTCATTGGGGGACTTTAATGGGAATTCTTAATGCATACTTTAGTGGAATTTTGGCTATAAAAGGAGGAGGAACCCATACTCTTCATCATTCACTATCAATTTCAGATTCTTGGAGGAGAGGGGCCGGAGGAATCGGTCCTCAAGCTTCATTCATCACCATTCTTCATCATTCTAAGAGGAGAAAGCTAGGAATTGAAGCTCCAATCAAGGGGCCATCATCTATCACATTAGAGGGAGTTTTTATAGCCTTTTCATTTCATTCATGGCTATGAACATGTGTATTTATTCATTATTGTTTTTCATACTATCTATTATGAACTAATTTCATAAGACTAAGGCCATGTAAGGTCAAATTGTGATATAAGCTTATAATAGATGATTGTTGAGGTTATTCTTATATTGTTATGTGATGTGAATTTGTGTTTTTACTTATCTTGCATATACTTGATCACTATATGTTAGAATCTTATGCCTAGGTGAATATTTCGGGAGAAAATTGACTTAGGGTGCAAGAAATTCACATCATGACCCGCAACTAATGTGGAATTGCCCTAGACATAGGTAAAGATTCCCGGGTGAAGTTGTTCGATTCAAATCGAGTGAACTCTAGTACGTTAATGCATGTTTAGTGGTTAGATTTCCGGATAGGAATATTTGGGAAATCACGATCTAAGCATAGGAGTTTATACGCGAGACATCGGTTATTCTCTACCCTCGAAGCTCTCACCATAACAATATAAGCGTAATCCTTCAACGAGAATCTTTATAAGTATAATTGATCAATTTGAACCTAGCATGTGCCTTAGTCGCCCTTTATATTTTGTTTTAAATCACTTGTGCAACCTTGTTCTTATCTTATGCGTTTCACACTCATTTTACCTTTATTGTATTGATCTTTGTTGTTATAAAATCGTAAACTAGAATTCAAGTCCTTGTGGTTCGACAATCCGGACTTCTCGTCCACTTTTATTACTACACACGACTAGTGCACTTGCCATTATAGCACGTTAGCTTTTAGCGTGTCAGTTTTCTCTATCAATTTGGACTTTAATGAACTATACACATCGTTTCCTTGCTCGAGGGACCCTAAACGAGATTAGATTGTCCTTAAGATGATTCACATATGCACATAAGTCAAGGGTAGAGGAGTCGAGTGGACAACCATTTTGAAACACTTAAAGGCTTGATCCCAGAAATATCAACTTAGAAATTTCACATGTGTTATGAGTTGAGAATGTTAACTTTGTTTACTTAAAAATAATAAAAGAGGTTGAACATTGGTATGACTGCAAAAGTCAGGCTTAATAGATACTGGGGGCGAAGAGCACCATGCCTAGAATACTGTACTATTATGCTAATTTGAGCTAAGCTCAAGCCAATGCAAGCGTAAAGTGAATTAGGACCTAGTTTGGTTTTGTGGCCTTTGACACTCGAGTAATTAAGCCCTTAGGAGTGTCTCTATACTTAATACCCTAAAGACATCCGGTTTGGGAGTTATTGGCCTAAAGCTCGTTACAGGGGTGTCATAGAAAGCCTAAGAGGATCGAACATTGCACATGGTCTAGCCTCTAATGTTTCGAGTTGAAAGTTGCATAAGTTAAAGCCTAAAGTGGATAAAGTGATGCATTTTTAGTGGCTATCAAGTTTTCTTCAATTCTCGTACCATGTGACTAATCGAAAGTTGATAGATATGGGATTAATGCTTGAAAAGTGGTAAGAATGCCACTCGACTATAATACGTGAGATTTATTACACTACACCCTTGGGATGGTATTTTCGATGTTAAGGCGTAACATGAGCAAGTGTGTGACGTGTATATATATGTAATTCTGAGCTTAAATGGATGAATTCATGCCATTGCTTTATTATTAATCATAGTGATTTGCGTTGATTGATCGGGGTTGAAAATTTTTAGATTTTATGGGTATATTGCATGCAAACCCTCACGAGACTATAACTCGTCCTTTGAGGTAACTCAAAGGATTAAAGGCTTATTGGATCCGCTAAGTGCAACTGTTTACTCTACGAAAGTGAGTTAGGTAGTTTTTCTTTTTGTGTCTCCCGTGTTTGATGATGTTTTCCTATCCTATAGCTCTTATTGCTCGAGGACGAGCAATTGATAAGTGTGGGGGGGTTGATAAGAGTCATTTTTACGTGTTTTTAAGCCCGTTGTGTTTATGTTTTTGGTTCATTTATCACTTGATTCTAGCCACATTTGCGTTTAATCCGTTTGTGAAGTGATTTCAGGTTGTAAATGGATGCAAACGAAGAAAGGGCGGAAAAACGAATATAAAACAAGTTCATGCCAAGATGCTTCGCACCTCCACGCCCAAGCGCAGCCACAATCATGCCTGGGCGCCCGAACAAGCAAGAAATGAGCACAAGTTACGCATAATTGCGCCTAGGCGCGATTTTACAACGCTTGGGCGCGACATCTTCCACGTTTGAGCGCCATTTATTTATGTTTCAAGACCGAATTTGAGAACATTTCCTTCAAAGAAGTTGTAGATCTATGTCTTCTCTTTACGGGAAAACTTGAATCACTCAAATCAGAGGTCCGTGGAGAAAGTTATGAGGAAAACAAGATTGCTACGCTGAAAAGCAAGAAAACGGTTCAGTGTTCGCACTGGGCACCACTTTCTCACGCCTAGGCGCCACTACCACCACGCCTAGGCGCCATTATGCGCGCCTGGGCGCCCCACAACTTATTCCCCAAGTCATTTGTGCCACGTAGGCCGCGCCTAGGCGCCGATTTGGCTGCGCTTGGGCGCCCATATAACCGAATTTCAGTTCTATAAAGCTAATTTTTCAGCACATTAAAAGGGGTTCAAAATCTGGGAGATTGGAGGCAATTTGCTGGGTTTTGGGCCATTCTTCATCAACTCTAAGAGGCTAAGAAGGAGGTTTAGCTTGGGATTGAAGCTCTTGACTCGGATACATCATTGATCAAGCAATATAGGGAGTTTTTATATGTTTTCCATTACATACTTGTCTATGATTATGTATATGACTACATTAGGCTCTTTTATGTTATTGATTATGAGCTAAATTTGTGAGACTAAGGCCATGTGAAGGCCAAATTTATGAGTCAATATATATGAAGTTATTTTTGTATTAATTCTCCTATTGCTTTGTGTGTTAATTTTATGCTTTTATTCCAATCATGTGCTTGATCATCATATGTTTGCTATCTTGCCTAATCTAGTTGTTCGAGAGAAGATTGGTTAGGGTTCAAGGGAATTAACACATCATCCAAAACAAATGAGGAATTGCTCCTAGGAATAGGTAAAGATTTCCGGGTGCTGTTAGCCGGATTTATTCGGGGAAGCTCTAGAACGTTAATGCGTGGTTATTGATTAGATTCTCGGATAGACATATTTAGAGAACCGTCAATTAATCATAGGATTATTATGAGCCGAGACATCGGGTAATAGTTAACTAAGGAGTTTCCACCAAAGCAATAGGAGTCTAATAATTCGAGGAGTAACCCATATTTATTGACGAGTAGATTCGGTTGTAGCATGTGCTTTAGTCATTTTGTCATACGTGAGTTTTAATCTATAGCTCGTTCCTCTTCCATCCTTCTTTAATCCTTCTTGCAATTTACTTTATTTGTCTTTTCTTTTATTGAAAATCTAAAGCTAAAATCCAAGTCTCCGTGGTTCGACAACCCGGACTTATTTTGTCCACATTTTTATTACTACACAACTAGTACACTTGCTATCCAAGCACGTTAGCTTCTAGCGTGTCACTAAGCGTCCGAGCAACTCAAGCGTCCAGTTTTCAGATTCACTTGAAGGATAAAACCCAAGTTATCAAGGACTTAAATGCAATCACCAACGGATATTTATTTCCAACGGGAAATAAATTCAAAATGCATTAATTGCTTGATAAGTGAATTAAATGTAAACAAGACAGTATGACTTGTGGACAAGCCATCTATTTTGACTAGACTGTCAGCTTTTCAGAGTTCAAACCTTCTCCTGTCCAATCGGAATCAGCAAAAATTAAGGAATGTCAGAAAATGGACTATTTGAAGCTCCGCGTGAGGTACACGCGCCTAACTTGTGTCCAACAGACAAATCCCGAGATTCTCTATAAATAGTACCCTTCAGCTATCTCTGTGAGTGTGTGAAAAGACGTAAATGTGAAAGAGAGCTGAGAAATAATTTGAGAGAAAAGCTTGCAAACCCCATAGCCAAAATCCTTCAAGCTTCTCAAATACATTCCAGTCACTTGATATCTCAAACATCTTCCAAGAAGAACCCTACACTATTATTGAGATATCCCAGGTTGTTTGAAGTCTGAAGTTCCCAACATCAAACAAACCTGTTACAATAAACCCTCAACACCTTTCATCTGAGTGAGAAAGATTGTTGACTTCCACAAGCAGTATTTTTGAGTTAGAGAAGCTTGTTGAAGAAAGGTCTTTATTGGAGCTGAAGTCTATGTGATCAAGGAGCTCAATGCCATCTTGGAGAAGATCTTTATTGGAGCTAAAATCTATGTGATCAACGAGCTCGAGATCGTCTTTCCCAAAGCAGAGGATTGAAGTGGCTTGTAGCAGAAATCTATGTGACCAAGGAGCTCAAGTCATCCATATCCATCTCTTCCTTTGTCCTTAAATTGTAGAAGATTTTGTGCGATTATTTGAGAATCATTTTAGTGGATTGCCTTCAAGTGATGAAGGAGAAGAATGACATAGTTGGGATTACATCACCCAACGAATCTTACAAATATTGTGTTATTTACTTGACACGCTAATACTTAGTGTGCTTGAATTGCAAGTGCACTAGTCGTATGTAGTAATAAGAGTGGACAAAATAAGTCCAGGTTGTCGAACCACGGAGACTTAGATTTTTAGTTTATGATTTGTAATGAGATAAAATACAATTAAAATAAAGTAAGATTAAAACAAGAGTAAATTGCAATAAAACGTGTAAGCAAGCGAAGAACAAAAGAGAAACGGACTATAGATTAAATCTCAAGAGTGATTAAACGACTAAGGCACATGCTTCAACCTAATCTACTCATCAATATACGTACGCTACTCTTCGAATTATTAGACTCCTATTGCTTTGGTGGAAACTCCTTAATTCACTATTACCCGATGTCTCGGCTCATAATAATCCTATGATTAATTGACGGTTCTCTAAATATGTCTATCCGAGAATCTAATCAATAACCACGCATTAACATTCTAGACCTTTCTCGGATAAATCCGGCTAACAACAACCGGAAATCTTTACCTATTTCTAAGAGCAATTCCACATTAGTTTCGGATGATGTGTTGATTCTTGTTGCACCCTAACCTACGTTCTTTCGAATCGATAGAATAGGCACAATAGCAAGCATATGGTGGTCAAGCATATGATTATGATAAAAGCACAAAATCAACACACAAAGCAATAGGAGAATTAATACAAAAATTCACTTCACATATATTGATTTGTAAAAGAGGCCTGCACATGGCCTTAGTACTACAATTTAGCCTCTCATCAAGGTTTTAAAAAAATCCAATACAAACTTACACATATTTATGGAAATAAACATGTAAATGCAAGAATTTAAAACTCCCTCAATTGCTTGATGATGGATCCTTGATTTAGAACTTCAATCTCTAGCCAAATCACTTTCCTTCTCCTTCCAATTGATGATAAAATGGTCCAAAACCCAGAAATATGCCTTCAATCCCCAGATTTTGGAACCCCCAATCATGTGCTGAAAATTTGGCTTTATAGGTTCAAAAACGGTTGCATCGCCTAGGCGTGGATAAGGTGCCCAGGTGTGGATAAGGTGGCGCCTAGGCGCCATTGTGCGAAGTCTTAGCTGTTTTCTTGTTTTTCAGCGCAACAATCGTATTTTTCTAATAACTTTCTCCACAGACCTCGGATTTGAGTGATTCAAGTTGTCTCGTAAAGATAATATATAGAAATAGCGCTCAAGCCGTGGTGAGTGTTGAGCATATTTGCCTCTTATCCGGCACAGAAATCATATGTCCTTCATAACTCTCTCCAAAGACCTCTGATTTGAATGCTTCAAGTTCCCATTTTCAGATAAGACATAGTCCTACAACTTTGTAGAAGGACACTTCATCCAACTCGGTCTCTAAATATACAGAAATAGCGCTCAATCGTGAAAAGTGTTGCAGATTCGGCGCCCAGGCGTGGGAAAATGGCGCCTAGGCGCAATTATGCGTAACTTGAGCTCATTTCTTGCTTGTTCGGGCGCCCAGGCGTGATTGTGGCTGCGCTTGGGCGTGGAGGTGCTAAGCATCTTAGCATGAACTTGTTTTATACATCATTTTTCTGCCCTTTCTTCGTTTGCATCCATTTTCAACCTGAAATCACTTCACACACGGATTAAACGCAAATGTTGCATGAATCAAGTGATAAATAACCTAAAACATAAACGCAACGGGCTTAAAAAACACGTAAAAATCTTATCAACCCCCCCCCCACACTTATCAATTGCTCGTCTTCGAGCAATAAGAGCTATAGGAAAGGAAAACATCATCAAACACGGGAGAAACAAAAAGAAAAACTACCTAACTCACTTTCGTAGAGTAAACGGTTGCACTTAGCAGGTGCAACAAGCCTTTGAACCCTTGAGTTAGTCTCCTGAGGGTTTGCATGCGATATACCTACAAAATCTAAAGATTTTCAACCCCGATCAATCAACACAAATCATTATGATTAATAATAAAGCAATGGCATGAATTCATCCATTTAAGCTCAGAATTACATTTATTTACACGTCACACATTTAAGCTCATGTTACGCCTTAACCTCGAAAAGACCATCCTAAGGGTATAATGTAATAAATCTCACGTATTATAGTCGAGTGGTATTCTTACCACTTTTCAAGCATTAATCCAATATCTATCAACTTTCGATTAGTCACATGGTACGAGAATCGAAGAAAACTTTATAGCCACTTAAAATTCATCACTTTATCCACTTTAGGCTTAAACTTATGCAACTCTCAACTCAAAACATTAGAGGTTAGACCATGTGCAATGCTCGGTTCTCTTAGGCTTTCTATGACACCCTTGTAATGAGCTTTAAGCCAATAACTCCCAAACCAGACGGCTTTAGGGTATTAAGTGTAGAGACACTCCTAAGGACTTAATCGCTCGAGTGTCAAAGCCCACAAAACAAAATAGGTCCTTATTTCCTTTACACTTGCATTGGCTTGAGCTTAGCTCAAATTAGCATAATAGTACAGTATTCTAAGCATGGTGCTCTTCGCCCCTAGTATCTATTAAGCCTGACTTTTGCATTCATACCAATGTTCATCCTCTTTTATTCTTGTTAAGCATACAAAAGTTAACATTCTCAACTCATAACTCAAGTGAAAATTCTAAGTTGATATTTTCGGGATCAAGCCTTTAAGTGTTTTAAAATGGTTGTCCACTCAACTCTTCTACCCTCGACTTATGTACATATATGAATCATCTTAAGGACAATCTAGTCACGTTTAGGGTCCCACAAGCAAGGAAACGATGTGTATAGTCATAAAGGTCCAAATTGATAGAGAAAACATGCCATTAATTCAAATTAATCATTCTCAATACATCGAGTGAAGGGTTAAAATTTTATCCAATTTTTTTTATTATGCTTGATTTTTCTAACAAAATAGCACAAAACACATGTAATAGCAATTATTTCCCCAAACTTGAGCTAAAAGCAATTTCACACAACATATAGATACCCCCCCCCCCCACACTTAAACTCAACATTGACCTCAATGTTGACGCAATCATACATACTCAAAAGGGGAGTAACCGAGAATACTTACAACAAAGGTGTCGAAAAGCAACCCTTAATCAAGTGAGGTCCGCTCCAAGCTCAAATCCGCCACGAAAGATGTTCCAAAGCAAAACTCGTCTACTACATGTTATGCACTGACAACACAAACCATCAACACTTGAAGAAAAACATGCCAAAAGTGCATGCTTGAACACAACATAAGGAAACAAACTAAACTAAACAAAAAAAACAAGAGCAAAACAAAAAGAAAACTTACTGTTAGGAAATTTCATGTTAGATGTTTTGATGATGACAAGATGGGATTTAATGTTAGACCCCAAAATTAATGTAAGTTTCTGTTTTTCATAGATTGATGTATAAGCGTTTGAAATTTGTAATTTATTTAAGGCTTGTAATTTTTATCTTTATAGATTTTAGACTATGTCTTAGTGACAGAATCGCTAGTAGAATTCTAGGTGAGTCTATTAGAGAAGAAGTTGAAGACCAGCGTCTGAAGTCAACCAGAGATAAAGATTTTCTACTTAGTGTCCGTCAAACGCTAAAGACCTCATTTCAGAAATTATGGAATCAAGCGCTCAAATACTCTCAAGCAACTTATGACAGATTCACCTAAAATAAGTTCTCAAGTCATGAAGGACTTAAATACAATCATTCAACGGACATTTATTTCCAAAGGGAAATAAATTCAAATTGCATTAAATATTTGATAAGAGCATTAAATGTGATATGCTATTATGACTTGTGGACAAGCCACCTTTGGACCTGACTGTCAGAAGTTTCAGAGTTTAAGCTGCTCCCGTTCAATCAGCTTCAGCAGATTTTCAGGAATGTCAGACTTTAGGTATTTTCACGTGCTAAGTGAAAGGCACGCGCCTACATGTGTCCAACGGACAGATCCCAAGAAATTGCCTATAAACACCTTACCCCTGGAAACTCTAAAAATACACAAGATACGTACGAAAAAGAGAAAAGAGATTATTGCAAAATATTTACGTACATTTGCTGAGAAAAAGTTTTGAAACTCCATAGCCAAAACCTTTCATGCTTTTTATCTACATTCCAGACAGTCACTAAATATCTCAAACATCTTCCAAAGAAGAACCCAAAGTCCAACAGAGATATTCCAAGTTGTTTGATCATTCCAAAAACAAACAAAACCCTAGTGATAAACCTCAACCTTTCATCTAAGTGAGAAAAGTTGTTAAACCCTTTCAGGCAATATTTTTGAGTGAGAGAAGCTTGAAGAAGATGATCTTCATTGGTGCAGAAGTCTGTGTGATCAAGGAGCCCAAGATCATTTTGACCTTTACTATCTTGTAGAAGATTCTGTGTGAGTTCTTTGACTATCATCATAGTAAATTCCTCCAAATGAAAAAGGAGAAGAAGGACGTAGCTGGGATTACATCACCCAGTGAACCTTATATATCTTGTGTCACTTATCTTTATTGTCTTATCATTATTATTGAATTATTCACTTGAAAAAGATAAGTTAAAGTGCTAAGTGATTAAATTAACTAAAAGAACACTAAAAATCATTTCCGCTGTGCTAACCTTGATTAAGCGATCTAAGCATTACCTTACTTTGGTAAATTGCTAAAATCACTAAGTCTAAGTTATCCTTCCTTAAGTGTCTGACCCAAGCGCTCAGTAATCCAAGCGTTTAAACCTTTAAAGTGGTACGAAATTTTTGAAGTCGAAAAAGACTTCAGGGTCTATTCACCCCCCCCCCCCTTCTAGACCCTTTTGTATGCCACTTGGGACCACCAAGTGGTATTGGAGCGGTTGAAGTAGAAACCTAAGCGTTTCCGAGCGGAACAACTTGTTTAGATCCATTTTTTAAACTTAATCGCTTTAAAATCTTTTCTCTTTAAAACATATCATTATGGATTTTAACAAAATGCCTAAGTTGGTAGAATCAAATTATGATTCGTGGAAACTTAGAGCATTCGCATATTTATGTTTGTGCAATAATGAAATGTGTGATGTAATTACAGATGGCCCTATTCAGATTATGAAAGTCAGTACTCGAGCCCCTGGAGCAGATGAGGCTACTCCAGATGGTTATGTTGAGAAACTTAAGATAGAATGGACGCCAGATGATCACAAAAGAGCAAATATAGATAATGTTGGATGGAGTGCACTTTACTCAGCATTTGGAGACAACGATGCATTGTTCAACAAGATCAAGCAATGTAAGACATCCAAAGAAATATGAGATAAGTTGGCCATTGTGTGCGAAGGTTCAGCACAGATGAAGGAGAACAAGCTCTCCATAGTCATGCAAAGATTTGAGCATTTCAAAATGCAGCCCAGTGAGATGCTAGAACAATTAGACGCAAGATTCACTTTGCTCATTACCGAGTTAGCGGCATTAGATAAGGAATTGACCAACAAGGAAATGGTCAATAAGATTTTCAGAAGCCTTTCAAGTAAATACTTAATCAAGACGTTGCTATGAGAGAATCACAAACTTTGGAGACGCTCACTCCAGAACATGTGTTTTCAGAGTTAAAGGCTTTCGAATTCGAGTTAGGAGAAGTCAGCGATACAACCACTTCAGTGACCGAATCAAGAGTGTTAATCGCTCTAACCAAAAATAAGGGTAAATCCGTTAGTGAGGTCAAACCAATGGAATCAAATGAAGAAAAGGAAATGGCCTTATTAGTTAAGAAGTTCAAGAAATTTCTAAGATATGAAAAGAGAAATCCGATCAGGCAAACTTCATTTCAAACTCCTCCTCCTGCACCAGCGCCTCAGTATCAAGCGCTAGTGTACTCGGCACCTCAGCCAGTAGCGCCAGTTCCATATCAAGCGCCCCAGTTGCCTACTCAGAATCTCTCAGCGCCAGTAGTTTCAAAGCAATTAACCACTGAATAGAAAATGAAAACTGATTTGTGTTATAATTGCAGGAAACCAGGGCACTACCAGGTATATTGCCTTTATCCAAATGTCTCTAAGCCCACAAGGAAAGACTATGCGGATAGACACCAATTCAGCAGCAACCTTCGTCAACAAGGTTTGCTAGCGAAATCCGAACAATTCTCCGCACCAGAAGAGGACTTGGAGTCATCAGATGAAAGTAGTGATGAGGAGCCTACAAGCGACTCAGCGTTGATTTGTCTCATGGCAAGAGATGATGAAGCGTCTGACAACTCGCTACCAGAGGTAACCAATGAATTATCTCATCCTCTTTCTCACGATGAATTACTTGACAAAGTTAATGAATATTATAAAGATTGTCAAGTTGCCATCAAAATATATTAAAATCACTACCATATCATTTCATCGCTTAAAAGTGATAAAGTAACGCTTAAAGCACAGTTGCAAATTCAGCAACAATGCATTGAGAAAAACCAATTACTTGAAAGTGAAGTTACTCAACTGAAAAGTGATCTTGATATAATAGTCAAGAGAAGCTGATTTGATCGCTAAACTTGCTAAATCGGAGCAGCTCATCTCATCATTATCAAAAGCTTCCAGACAGTTAGATAATGTGACTGAAGTAACTAGATTATTTGGTGAAAAGACCGATTTAGGATGTGATAAACTTGGTAAACAACCTAATAAATCTAACGTTACGGCAAACAACAAAGGAAAGGGTGTTATCTTTGTTGAGAAAGGTTCACAAAGTCAATCGCTGAACGAACCTAGTGGTATTGGTACGAGGCCAAATGAGAAAGTCAAAACTGACTCAGGCAAGGGTAAGGCTAAGGCAAATGATCCTTAAAGAGGGACTCATCCAAACGCTCAAAAAGCTAAGGATAAGTCTAATCACTGTGAATCAAGCGCTAAGTGTTCTGCACCAAAAGTGCAACCCAAGCCAGTGCCAAGGAAATACCAATGTCAATATCTAAGGCAGTCAAGATCATATTATCGATACTATGATGATTATGATTATGACTATGATTATTACTATAATCAAGGATATTACTATACACCCAAGAAGCACACACAAAAGAAGGTGAACACAAAGCACACAACACAATGTGAAACCCAAAGAGGCCAGTATTCCTACAATGAAGACTCGGAAGATATGGGTTCCTAAAGTTTTAATTCATAACAAAGTTACTAACACGGAAGAACCCAAAAATACATGGGTACCTAAGAAGAATTAGAACTATCCTTAATGCAGGTACCTAGAGCCAGCGCCGATACTTGAGTTTGGTATTTCGATAGCGGGTCATCAAGGCACATGACTGGATCAAAAGATCTCCTAGTCAACTATCGAGCTACCAATGGTCCTCAAGTTATATTCGGTGATAACTCTAAAGGTAAAACTAAAGGTATAGGTATCATGCATAGGGGGAACATCATGATTAGTGATGTATATTATGTTGAGGGTCTTAAGCATAATTTCTTGAGCATTAGTCAATTTTGTGATAAAGGCTTTGATGTAAAATTTTCAAGCGACTTCTGCTATGTCAACGATGCTAAGATTAAGTTTACTAAATTAAGAGGAAAAAGAACAAATAATGTATATTTAGTACATTGGGATTCTACATCTGATAACAACCCCACATGCTTTGTCGCTAAAAGTCAAAATGGAAGAGCAGAAGAAAGTGGACAAACTTGGAAGGCGTTGGATGATGGAAACAGCCAGGTGGGCAGAAGAATTTGTTCTTTATTTCTACACCATCGAAGAACTGATCAGATATCCTTTTTTGTTCGAGTTTGGGATGGAGTACAAACGCTGAGGTTATGCAACCTTTTTGCTCCAGCAGCGTCAGATTATTGCAGGGAATGTTAGCGCTTTGCCAAGAAATAGACAACCGATAGAAAGCTACATTCGCCAGAAACTTCCCTTATACAGCCAAGGTAAATCTATGTTTTGCATCCTCACGCAGGATTTGTTCAATGAATCTTCCCTGACCTAAATGAAGATGCTTCATCAAGCAAGCGACCACTTCTTCCAGGCCAGAGTCAGATTCGTGTTGATGTGTCAAATGAACACTCTGAGTTTGCTGAGTTCCACAGAGATATAAGAGCAGTGTTTGAAAATGCCCAAGCGATGGACATTAGTTTCAATCACTTTTCAGGGTGTTACAACTTCAGAGGATATAATCTTCACCCGGTGCTTGATAGGAGTCATTTTTGCATAAGTTTTTAGGCCTTTTTAATGACAATTCAGGCTCGTATACAGTTTATTTTGTGCCACTAATGCGTTTAATATGTGTGTGAAGTGATTTCAGGTAGTAAGCAACGATGGACGAAGAAAAGGGAAAAAGACGACTCGTTTCATCAACTCTGCTCAGGTTTCTGAAGATCACGCCCAGGCGCCATTTTACCCACGCCCAGGCATCACCCATGCAGAGAGAAATCTGGCTTCTAAAACGCCCGCCTAGGCGCACAATGACCGCGCCTGGGCGCCACAAATCGCACGCCTGGGCGCCCATTATTTCCATGCCTGGGCGCCCTTGAACTTCTGCCCCAAGGAAGACACGCCACATAGGTGGCGCCTAGGCGCCAATCGACGCGCGCCTAGACGCCGCGATAATAGAATTTTGAATGTATAAATAGGAGTTTTCAATTCATTTTAGGGGTTCTGAATCTTGGGAATTGGGAGCATTTTCTGTGGTTTTGGGCCATCAATTCACTGATTTTGAAGAGCAAGAAGAGGATAAGAGCCAAGGATTGAAGCTACTTTAGAAGATCCATTGCTATGCAACCTTATAGGGAGTTACTTCCATTGTTTATTGCATTTGATGTTTACATTTATGTATAAGAACATGTTGAATTCTGCTATGTTGATAGTTATGGGCTAAATTCATATGGCTAGGGCCTTGTAAGAATTGATTTGTGAATTATTCGTATTATTGATAATTGTTGAATTAATCCCTTTCTTGCTATGTGTTATGAATTTGTGCTTATATTCCTTACATGTGATTGATCGCCATATGTTTTATAAATTGCCTAGTTTAGCATCTTGAGAAAGAGTTAAGTTAGGGTGCAAGGAATTCATGACATCACTGAACTAAATAGGAATTGCCCTAGACATAGGTAAAGATTCTCGGGTGAAGTCATTCGATTTTAATCGAGAAAGCTCTAGTTCCTCAATGCATGCTTAGAGGTTAGATTTCTAGGTAAACATACTTAGGAAACCGCCGCTTAAGTGTAGGAGTATATCGCGAGACATCGGGTATTCTTTATCTTAGGAGTTTTCACCATAGCAACTAGGTCTAATAATTCACAAGAGTCTTTGCGCGAATAAGGATCAAATCAGGTCTTGCATATGCCTTAGTCTAGTTCTCACACTTGAGTTTCAATCTGTTGTTTGTTCTTGTTTTCTTTTGTTCTTTGTTTGCTTATTTATTTTACTCTTACTTTCCGTTAATTTGTCTTTACGTTTATTCGAAAATCATAAGCTATAAATCCAAGTCTCCGTGGTTCGACAACCCGGACTTATTTTGACCATTTTTCTATTACTACGCACGACTAGTATACTTGCTACTAAGCACGTTAGGTATTAGCGTGTCAAGTTTTTAGCGCCGTTGCCGGGGACTTGTTTATTTTTAGTTTTTGATTTTCATTTTGTTTTTGTTTTCTTTTACATTTCCATAATTCTTAGTTTATTATTTACTTCCTTGCTTTCCTTTTATTTTCGTACTAGTCTAATTTCATTTTTGTGTTTAATTGTTAGATTCTTGGGAGGTGCATGACGCGCTCTCCAAACGAACCTCTATACGAGTTTGAGCCTGAAATTGAACGAGTTCTTCGGGCTAGTAGGCGAGCAAGAGAAATGGCCAATAATTTCAATCAAAACCCGAATGGGAATTTTTTGGATATGAACTTACCGGAAAACAGGGAGTGGTTACAAGGTGTTCTACAAGCCATGCAAGCGGCACCTCCTCCATAACTTCCGGCGGTTCGGGGTAGCTTACCACCTAGGGTCCATACCATTCCGGGGCCCGTAGTCTTGCCTAATTTCTTCGCACCAAACTACCACATTCTGGAGAACCACACGAATCGCCTCATGCTAATTTGGAAACTATAGACCATGCTCTTGTGACTATTCAATATCACCCACGGGATCTTGATGTGATTCGTCTAAGAGTCTTCCATTTCTCATTGAAGGACAGGGCGACAACATGGTACAAATCCCTACCTCCGCAATCTATTACAACATGGGGTGAGTTGGTCGATGTATTCTTAAACAAATTCTTCCCACCCTCCAAAATCAATGAGCTCTGGAGTAACATCAAAGGGTTTAGGCAAAGGAGCAATGAGTCTTTAGTCGAGACTTGGGCTAGATATTAGGGTATGCTCCGCAAATGCCCCGATCATAATTTTGGTTTGAATGAAAAAGTACTACATTTCTATGATGGGGTTCGGTCACGTATTCGGAATAGACTCAACGCGGATGTGGGAGGAGATCTTCTTGGGCTAAACTGCCAAAGTGTATGGGACAAAATAGAACAGTTGGCCCGAGAAGATGAACTTTATCCCGACAATAAAGAGACCTCATCTTCTAAAAAGGTTGCTTGTGTTGAGGAAGTGGTTGAGGGAGTAGCGGTTTTGGAACCGGAGGTTGGAGACGTCAATTATGTGGGGAATCACAATCCACCTCGGGTGAACTTTCATATACCCGAGAATTTTCCAAAAAGGCCCAACCCCGCACAAAAATGCACAACCGGGGATCTATCAAGCTCCATGGCCATCTTTCAATAACCCGCCCCCGAGGCAAGGCAACCTCAATGGACAAGGTCAAGGTCAAGTGCAAATGCGACCTCCCACAACCGATGAGAGACTCGATGCTCACATGAAGAAGTCCGATACATCGTTCAACGAACTTCAGGGTATGATGAAGGATATGTTTATGGAGATGAAGGATTTGCGAACACAAGTGGGGCAAATTTCTAATGTGGTTAATGGTAGAGCCCCGGGGACTCTCCCAAGCGACACGGAAAAAAACCTGAAGGCTCAATGCAAAGCCATAGCCTTGAGAAGCGGAAAACAATTGGAAAGTGAAACTGCCAGTGCATCGGCGCCCAAGCGCCCTTCTGATGGCGCCTAGGCACTGCCCACAACCTTGCACAATGAATCATTTCTGTGTTCCGCGCCCGAGCGCCCTATGTCACACCCCCAGGCGCCTCCAGATCTACGCCTAGGCGCCTATATACACGCCCAGGCACCGCCTCCTATTTCACCCAATTTTAATTCTTCCACTCCAACGCCTTCTCCTCCTATCGAAGTTCGTCTTCCCTTCCCCGATGCACACAAAAGAAAAAAAAGGAGATGGATCCGAGCTTTCTTCGGATTTTGGCAATCCTTAGGGAGATGAGGATTAATATTCCGTTTATTGATGCCATTCTCCAAATGCCGAATTATGTGAAGTTCTTCAAAGACATACTCTCCAACAAACAAAGTGGGAGGAGAATGAGACGGTGTGCCTCACGGAAGAATGCTCCGCTGTATTGCTCAATAAATTGCCAACTAAACTCCAAGATCCCGGGAGCCTTACAACCCCGTGCACAATTGGGTCCCTGTCATTCAAGAAGGTGTTATGTGACTCGGGGGCTAGCATCAATCTTCTCCCATATTCACTATTTAAGAAGCTAGGCCTTGGCAATCGCAAGCCAACTCAATGAGCCTTAACTAGCAGATCGATCAATCAAGAGGCCTAAGGGGATAATCGAAACATGTTATTGTCCAAGTCGATAAGTTTTATTTTCCAGTTGATTTTGTGGTACTCGATATGGAGGAAGATGTGGAGGTACCATTAATCTAGGGAGACCATTCCTAGCCAGGGAGGCGGTGATGACGGGTGCGGTGATTGACATTGCTAAGTAAGCTAACTTTGAATGTGGGTGATGACAAGGTTACCTTTGATGTCTACAAAGTCCTTCAACACCCCATTGATCATGACTCGTGTTTTTGAATTGATACATTTGACCTATTGATTGTTGAGTATTTGCAGGACAATACGATTGAAAATTCATTCGAACGGGATCTTATGAAATCCACTCAAGTGGACTCGGAGAGTGATGATCAAGTGGAATGCAAATCTTCCTATCATTCAGGAGGCTCCATCAAAGTTGATAGATCATTGTCGGGAGTCCCTCCCCCATCTATTGAAGAACCCCCTTCTCTCAAACTCAAACCCTCCCCTCCCACCTTAAATATGTGTACTTAAACGATGATGAAACACTACCATTGATCATTTCTTCGTCCCTTTCAGGACCACAAGAAGAGCAACTAATGACAGTGTTGAGGTCTCATAAATGGGCTTTCGGGTGGAAAATTGCGGATATCAAAGGCATTAGTCCAGCGAAATGTATGCACAAAATACTTATGGAGGACTCCGCCAAGCCTACACGCAAACCACAACAGAGGTCCAACCCACAAATTCAGAGGTAGTAAAGAAAGAAGAAAGTGATAAAATTGCTCGATTCAGGTATAATCTATCCTATCTCTGATAGTGCGTGGGTAAGCCCTACCCAAGTGGTACCTAAGAAAGGGGGGATAACAGTATTGAAAATGTGAATAATTGAAGTAATCCCAACTCGTATGCTTAGCGGGTGGCGTGTGTGTATAGACTATCGTAAATTGAATGATGCTACCCATAAGGATCATTCCCCCTCCCCTTTATGACCAAATGCTTGAGAGGTTAGACGGGGACGATTTCTATTGCTTCCTCAATGGTTACTCGGCTATAATTAAATTTCCATAGATCCCGAGGACCAGAGAGAAAACCACTTTCACTTGTCCTTATGGCACATTTGCTTATAGAAGGATGCCATTTGGATTGTGTAATGCCCCGGCCACCTTTCAAAGATACATGATGGCGATTTTTCATGACATGGTTGAAGGTTTCCTCAAAATTTTAATGGATGACTTTTTTGTGTTCGGAACAACTTTTGATACATGTCTTGCTCATTTGAATGATGCGCTTAAACGTGTGTGAGGAAACCAACCTGTTTTTAAATTGGGAAAAATGTCATTTAATGGTCCGGGAGGGGATTGTGCTTGGCCACAAGATCTCTCAAAAAGGTATCGAGGTGGACCAAGCCAAGATTGAGGTCATAGAAAAACTTCCCCCGTCCACTTCGGTCAAAGCCGTTAGGAGTTTCTCGGGCATGCGGGTTTCTATAGGCGATTCATCTTGAACTCTCTAAAATTGCGAAACCTTGTCTAATTGCTTGTCAAGGATGCACCGTTTGATTTTGATTCTTCTTGTATCCAGGCCTTCCTCGAATTGAAGAAACGTTTGGTCTCTGCCCCTATCATGTCACCCCTGATTGGAGCTTACCATTCGAGTTGATGTGCAATGCAAGTGACACTGCGTTGGAGCGGTCCTGGCCAAGGAAAGGAAAAGGTATTTCGAACCATTTACTATGCTAGTAAAATTCTTAACGATGCACAATTGAATTATGCTACCACGGAAAAAGAGTTATAGCCATAGTCTTTGCATTCGAAAAATTCCACTCTTACCTCGTGCTAAACAAAGTGATAGTTTACACCGATCATTCGGCCTTAAATATTTGCTTGCCAAGAAAGATGCTAAACCTAGACTCCTTCGGTGGATTTTGTTACTACAAGAATTTGATTTAGAGATAAAAGATAAGAAAGGCAACGAAAATGTAGTAGCCACCACCCTCTCACGATTAGAGCTAGTGAATGATCCGTTAGATGAGATACCCATTCGTAAAGAATTCCCGGATGAACACCTCCTTGCTATTTCTGACAATATTTCACCTTGGTATGCTAACTTTGCCAATTACATTGTTACGGGCCTCCTTCCTCTGGATATCACTTTTCATCAAAAGAAGAAATTCTATTTGATGTGAAGCAATATCTATGGGACGAACCTTTCTATTCAAAGTTTGTGCAGATGGCTTAATTCGACGTTGCATACCCGAAAGGAAATGCATGTTATCCTTTCTCATTGTCATGTAGATGGCGGTGGTGCACTTTGGCCCTCCAAAAGGGTAGCTAAGATCCTCCAATCAGGTTTTTTCTGCCTACTCTAATTAAAGATGCATATCACTATGTCAAATAGTGTGATCGATGTCAACGAATGGTGAACATTCGAAACGTCATGAAACACCTTACATAGCATGTTAGAGTGTTGAGTTGTTCGATGTATGGGGTATGGAACTATGGGCCTTTCCCCAGTTCTGTTCAAATAAATATATCCTTGTTGCGGTAGACTATGTCTCCAAATAGGTGAATGAAAGCCGTGGCCTCGCCAACTAATGATTCTGGGTAGTCATCATTTTCTAAAGAAGCATATTTTTACTCGATTTGGAACTCCCGAGCCATCATTAGTGACGGGGACACCACTTTTGCAACAAACAAATTGAGCTTTTATTGAACAAATATGGGGTGAGGCATAAAATTTTGACCCCATACCACCCACAAACTAGTGGCCAAGTGGAGGTTCAAATAGGAGATTAAGCGTATCTTAGAAAAACGGTCAATGCATCAAGAAGGATTGGTCCTTAAGTTGGACGATGCTCTTTGGGCTTATCGGACCGCCTATATAAAACCCCAATTGGCATGTCTCTGTATCGTCTTATTTTTGGCAAAACATGTCACTTGCCCGTTGAGCTTGAGCATCGTGCTTATTGGGCCATTAAATTTCTGAACTTTAACTCTCAACGTGTAGGTACACAACGTTGCTACAACTAACGAGCTCGAAGAATGGCGTCATCTCGCCTATGAGAATGAAAAACTCTACAAAGAGCGTACCAAAAGTGGGCATGATACCATATTCTCCCCGGAGTTCCACAAGGGCGAAAGGGTGACTATACAACTCTCGACTCCGTCTCTTCCCGAGGAAGATTAAGTCTTGATGGTCGGGCCCATTCTTGATTTTCCATGCTATCCTTCGGGCGCGTCGAGCTTACAACGGGATAAAGGACAGACTTTCTTGGTCAACACTCAACATTTGAAAACCTATGCCGGGAGATGGATGGGCCGAAAGGCAAAGAGTCATTCATTCTCGAGGACCCTCCATGATCTCTCACCTTAAATCAAGCTAATGACTAAAACTAGCGCTTCTTAGGAGGCAACCCAAGCTTTCTTTCCGTTTCTTTTTCTTTTCTCATGTTTCTCATTTGTTGCTTTATTTTCTAGTTTAATCTTTTTTGTTTGTGTTTGAAGTGGTTTTTCTTCTTCTTTTTGAAACGGAAATGGAAATTCTACAACAACAGTGACCCGCGCTTGGTGCGCCACAAATTGCTTGCCTAGGCGCCCAAGAATTCCATGTGTTTTCCTTTAGCCTCTGTTCATGGCGCTTGAGCCCGCCGCCAGCCACGCGCCCGAGCTCACCTTACTCAGCGCCAGGCGCCACAAATTGCACCCTAGGCGCCCTAGGACGCGTCCTATGCTGGTACCTGATGACACGCTAAGGAGTGATTAAACGACTAAGGCACATGCTTCAACATAATTACTCATCAAATATACGTACGCTATCTTCGAATTTAATTGAGGACTCCTATTGCGTGGTGGAAACTCCTTAAATTCACTATTACCGATGTCTCGGCTCATAATAATCCTATGATTAATGGGTTCTCTAAATATGTCTATACGGAAACTCTAATCAATAACCACGCATTAATATTTAGACCTTTCTCGGATAATCCGGCTAACAACAACCGGAAATCTTTACCTATTTCTAAGAGCAATTCAACATTAGTTTCGGATGATGTGTTGATCTTGTTGCACCCTAACCTACGTTCTTTCGAATCGATAGAATAGGCACAATAGCAAGCATATGGTGGTCAAGCATATGATTATGATAAAAGCACAAATCAAAAACAAAGCAATAGGAGAATTAATACAAAAATTCACTTCACATATATTGATTTGTAAAAGAGGCCTGCACATGGCCTTAGTACTACAATTTAGCCTCTCATCAAGGTTTTAAAAAAATCCAATACAAACTTACACATATTTATGGAAATAAACATGTAAATGCAAGAATTTAAAACTCCTCAATTGCTTGATGATGGATCCTTGATTTAGAACTTCAATCTCTAGCCAAATCACTTTCCTTCTCCTTCCAATTGATGATAAAATGGTCCAAAACCCAGAAATATGCCTTCAATCCCCAGATTTTGGAACCCCCAATCATGTGCTGAAAATTTGGCTTTATAGGTTCAAAAACGGTTGCATCGCCTAGGCGTGGATAAGGTGCCCAGGTGTGGATAAGGTGGCGCCTAGGCGCCATTGTGCGAAGTCTTAGCTGTTTTCTTGTTTTTTCAGCGCAAAAACAATCGTATTTTTCTAATAACTTTCTCCACAGACTCGGATTTGAGTGATTCAAGTTGTCTCGTAAATAATATATAGAAATAGCGCTCAAGCGTGGTGGTGTTGAGCATATTTGCCTCTTATCGGCACAGAAATCATATGTCCTTCATAACTCTCTCCAAAGACCTCTGATTTGAATGCTTCAAGTTCCCATTTCAGATAAGACATAGTCCTACAACTTGTAGAAGGACACTTCATCCAACTCGGTCTCTAAATATACAGAAATAGCGCTCAATCGTGAAAAGTGTTGCAGATTCGGCGCCCAGGCGTGGGAAAATGGCGCCTAGGCGCAATTATGCGTAACTTGAGCTCATTTCTTGCTTGTTCGGGCGCCCAGGCGTGATTGTGGCTGCGCTTGGGCGTGGAGGTGCTAAGCATCTTAGCATGAACTTGTTTTATACATCATTTTTCTGCCCTTTCTTCGTTTGCATCCATTTCAACCTGAAATCACTTCACACACGGATTAAACGCAAATGTTGCATGAATCAAGTGATAAATAACCTAAAACATAAACGCAACGGGCTTAAAAAACACGTAAAAATCTTATCAACCCCCCCCCCCACACTTATCAATTGCTCGTCTTCGAGCAATAAGAGCTATAGGAAAGGAAAACATCATCAAACACGGGAGAAACAAAAAGAAAAACTACCTAACTCACTTTCGTAGAGTAAACGGTTGCACTTAGCAGGTGCAACAAGCCTTTGAACCCTTGAGTTAGTCTCCTGAGGGTTTGCATGCGATATACCTACAAAATCTAAAGATTTTCAACCCCGATCAATCAACACAAATCATTATGATTAATAATAAAGCAATGGCATGAATTCATCCATTTAAGCTCAGAATTACATTATACACGTCACACATTTAAGCTCATGTTACGCCTTAACCTCGAAAAGACCATCCTAAGGGTATAATGTAATAAATCTCACGTATTATAGTCGAGTGGTATTCTTACCACTTTTCAAGCATTAATCCAATATCTATCAACTTTCGATTAGTCACATGGTACGAGAATCGAAGAAAACTTTATAGCCACTTAAAATTCATCACTTTATCCACTTTAGGCTTAAACTTATGCAACTCTCAACTCAAAACATTAGAGGTTAGACCATGTGCAATGCTCGGTCTCTTAGGCTTTCTATGACACCCTTGTAATGAGCTTTAAGCCAATAACTCCCAAACCAGACGGCTTTAGGGTATTAAGTGTAGAGACACTCCTAAGGACTTAATCGCTCGAGTGTCAAAGCCCACAAAACAAATAGGTCCTTATTTCCTTTACACTTGCATTGGCTTGAGCTTAGCTCAAATTAGCATAATAGTACAGTATTCTAAGCATGGTGCTCTTCGCCCCTAGTATCTATTAAGCCTGACTTTTGCATTCATACCAATGTTCATCCTCTTTTATTCTTGTTAAGCATACAAAAGTTAACATTCTCAACTCATAACTCAAGTGAAAATTCTAAGTTGATATTTTCGGGATCAAGCCTTTAAGTGTTTTAAAATGGTTGTCCACTCAACTCTTCTACCCTCGACTTATGTACATATATGAATCATCTTAGGACAATCTAGTCACGTTTAGGGTCCCACAAGCAAGGAAACGATGTGTATAGTCATAAAGGTCCAAATTGATAGAGAAAACATGCCATTAATTCAAATTAATCATTCTCAATACATCGAGTGAAGGGTTAAAATTTTATCCAATTTTTTTTATTATGCTTGATTTTTCTAACAAAATAGCACAACACATGTAATAGCAATTATTTCCCCAAACTTGAGCTAAAAGCAATTTCACACAACATATAGATACCCCCCCCCCCCACACTTAAACTCAACATTGACCTCAATGTTGACGCAATCATACATACTCAAAAGGGAGTAACCGAGAATACTTACAACAAAGGTGTCGAAAAGCAACCCTTAATCAAGTGAGGTCCGCTCCAAGCTCAAATCCGCCACGAAAGATGTTCCAAAGCAAAACTCGTCTACTACATGTTATGCACTGACAACACAAACCATCAACACTTGAAGAAAAACATGCCAAAGTGCATGCTTGAACACAACATAAGGAAACAAACTAAACTAAACAAAAAAAAACAAGAGCAAAACAAAAAGAAAACTTACTGTTAGGAAATTTCATGTTAGATGTTTTGATGATGACAAGATGGGATTTAATGTTAGACCCCAAATTAATGTAAGTTTCTGTTTTTCATAGATTGATGTATAAGCGTTTGAAATTTGTATTTATTTAAGGCTTGTAATTTTATCTTTATAGATTTTAGACTATGTCTTAGTGACAGAATCGCTAGTAGAATTCTAGGTGAGTCTATTAGAGAAGAAGTTGAAGACCAGCGTCTGAAGTCAACCAGAGATAAAGATTTTCTACTTAGTGTCCGTCAAACGCTAAAAGACCTCATTTCAGAAATTATGGAATCAAGCGCTCAAATACTCTCAAGCAACTTATGACAGATTCACCTAAAATAAGTTCTCAAGTCATGAAGGACTTAAATACAATCATTCAACGGACATTTATTTCCAAAGGGAAATAAATTCAAATTGCATTAAATATTTGATAAGAGCATTAAATGTGATATGCTATTATGACTTGTGGACAAGCCACCTTTGGACCTGACTGTCAGAAGTTTCAGAGTTTAAGCTGCTCCCGTTCAATCAGCTTCAGCAGATTTTCAGGAATGTCAGACTTTAGGTATTTTCACGTGCTAAGTGAAAGGCACGCGCCTACATGTGTCCAACGGACAGATCCCAAGAAATTGCCTATAAACACCTTACCCCTGGAAACTCTAAAAATACACAAGATACGTACGAAAAAGAGAAAAGAGATTATTGCAAAATATTTACGTACATTTGCTGAGAAAAAGTTTTGAAACTCCATAGCCAAAACCTTTCATGCTTTTTATCTACATTCCAGACAGTCACTAAATATCTCAAACATCTTCCAAAGAAGAACCCAAAGTCCAACAGAGATATTCCAAGTTGTTTGATCATTCCAAAAACAAACAAAACCCTAGTGATAAACCTCAACCTTTCATCTAAGTGAGAAAAGTTGTTAAACCCTTTCAGGCAATATTTTTGAGTGAGAGAAGCTTGAAGAAGATGATCTTCATTGGTGCAGAAGTCTGTGTGATCAAGGAGCCCAAGATCATTTTGACCTTTACTATCTTGTAGAAGATTCTGTGTGAGTTCTTTGACTATCATCATAGTAAATTCCTCCAAATGAAAAAGGAGAAGAAGGACGTAGCTGGGATTACATCACCCAGTGAACCTTATATATCTTGTGTCACTTATCTTTATTGTCTTATCATTATTATTGAATTATTCACTTGAAAAAGATAAGTTAAAGTGCTAAGTGATTAAATTAACTAAAAGAACACTAAAAATCATTTCCGCTGTGCTAACCTTGATTAAGCGATCTAAGCATTACCTTACTTTGGTAAATTGCTAAAATCACTAAGTCTAAGTTATCCTTCCTTAAGTGTCTGACCCAAGCGCTCAGTAATCCAAGCGTTTAAACCTTTAAAGTGGTACGAAATTTTTGAAGTCGAAAAAGACTTCAGGGTCTATTCACCCCCCCCCCCCCTTCTAGACCCTTTGTATGCCACTTGGGACCACCAAGTGGTATTGGAGCGGTTGAAGTAGAAACCTAAGCGTTTCCGAGCGGAACAACTTGTTTAGATCCATTTTTTAAACTTAATCGCTTTAAAATCTTTTCTCTTTAAAACATATCATTATGGATTTTAACAAAATGCCTAAGTTGGTAGAATCAAATTATGATTCGTGGAAACTTAGAGCATTCGCATATTTATGTTTGTGCAATAATGAAATGTGTGATGTAATTACAGATGGCCCTATTCAGATTATGAAAGTCAGTACTCGAGCCCCTGGAGCAGATGAGGCTACTCCAGATGGTTATGTTGAGAAACTTAAGATAGAATGGACGCCAGATGATCACAAAAGAGCAAATATAGATAATGTTGGATGGAGTGCACTTTACTCAGCATTTGGAGACAACGATGCATTGTTCAACAAGATCAAGCAATGTAAGACATCCAAAGAAATATGAGATAAGTTGGCCATTGTGTGCGAAGGTTCAGCACAGATGAAGGAGAACAAGCTCTCCATAGTCATGCAAAGATTTGAGCATTTCAAAATGCAGCCCAGTGAGATGCTAGAACAATTAGACGCAAGATTCACTTTGCTCATTACCGAGTTAGCGGCATTAGATAAGGAATTGACCAACAAGGAAATGGTCAATAAGATTTTCAGAAGCCTTTCAAGTAAATACTTAATCAAGACGTTGCTATGAGAGAATCACAAACTTGGAGACGCTCACTCCAGAACATGTGTTTTCAGAGTTAAAGGCTTTCGAATTCGAGTTAGGAGAAGTCAGCGATACAACCACTTCAGTGACCGAATCAAGAGTGTTAATCGCTCTAACCAAAAATAAGGGTAAATCCGTTAGTGAGGTCAAACCAATGGAATCAAATGAAGAAAAGGAAATGGCCTTATTAGTTAAGAAGTTCAAGAAATTTCTAAGATATGAAAAGAGAAATCCGATCAGGCAAACTTCATTTCAAACTCCTCCTCCTGCACCAGCGCCTCAGTATCAAGCGCTAGTGTACTCGGCACCTCAGCCAGTAGCGCCAGTTCCATATCAAGCGCCCCAGTTGCCTACTCAGAATCTCTCAGCGCCAGTAGTTTCAAAGCAATTAACCACTGAATAGAAAATGAAAACTGATTTGTGTTATAATTGCAGGAAACCAGGGCACTACCAGGTATATTGCCTTTATCCAAATGTCTCTAAGCCCACAAGGAAAGACTATGCGGATAGACACCAATTCAGCAGCAACCTTCGTCAACAAGGTTTGCTAGCGAAATCCGAACAATTCTCCGCACCAGAAGAGGACTTGGAGTCATCAGATGAAAGTAGTGATGAGGAGCCTACAAGCGACTCAGCGTTGATTTGTCTCATGGCAAGAGATGATGAAGCGTCTGACAACTCGCTACCAGAGGTAACCAATGAATTATCTCATCCTCTTTCTCACGATGAATTACTTGACAAAGTTAATGAATATTATAAAGATTGTCAAGTTGCCATCAAAATATATTAAAATCACTACCATATCATTTCATCGCTTAAAAGTGATAAAGTAACGCTTAAAGCACAGTTGCAAATTCAGCAACAATGCATTGAGAAAAACCAATTACTTGAAAGTGAAGTTACTCAACTGAAAAGTGATCTTGATATAATAGTCAAGAGAAGCTGATTTGATCGCTAAACTTGCTAAATCGGAGCAGCTCATCTCATCATTATCAAAAGCTTCCAGACAGTTAGATAATGTGACTGAAGTAACTAGATTATTTGGTGAAAAGACCGATTTAGGATGTGATAAACTTGGTAAACAACCTAATAAATCTAACGTTACGGCAAACAACAAAGGAAAGGGTGTTATCTTTGTTGAGAAAGGTTCACAAAGTCAATCGCTGAACGAACCTAGTGGTATTGGTACGAGGCCAAATGAGAAAGTCAAAACTGACTCAGGCAAGGGTAAGGCTAAGGCAAATGATCCTTAAAGAGGGACTCATCCAAACGCTCAAAAAGCTAAGGATAAGTCTAATCACTGTGAATCAAGCGCTAAGTGTTCTGCACCAAAAGTGCAACCCAAGCCAGTGCCAAGGAAATACCAATGTCAATATCTAAGGCAGTCAAGATCATATTATCGATACTATGATGATTATGATTATGACTATGATTATTACTATAATCAAGGATATTACTATACACCCAAGAAGCACACACAAAAGAAGGTGAACACAAAGCACACAACACAATGTGAACCCAAAGAGGCCAGTATTCCTACAATGAAGACTCGGAAGATATGGGTTCCTAAAGTTTTAATTCATAACAAAGTTACTAACACGGAAGAACCCAAAAATACATGGGTACCTAAGAAGAATTAGAACTATCCTTAATGCAGGTACCTAGAGCCAGCGCCGATACTTGAGTTTGGTATTTCGATAGCGGGTCATCAAGGCACATGACTGGATCAAAAGATCTCCTAGTCAACTATCGAGCTACCAATGGTCCTCAAGTTATATTCGGTGATAACTCTAAAGGTAAAACTAAAGGTATAGGTATCATGCATAGGGGGATCATGATTAGTGATGTATATTATGTTGAGGGTCTTAAGCATAATTTCTTGAGCATTAGTCAATTTTGTGATAAAGGCTTTGATGTAAAATTTTCAAGCGACTTCTGCTATGTCAACGACGCTAAGATTAAGTTTACTAAATTAAGAGGAAAAAGAACAAATAATGTATATTTAGTACATTGGGATTCTACATCTGATAACAACCCCACATGCTTTGTCGCTAAAAGTCAAAATGGAAGAGCAGAAGAAAGTGGACAAACTTGGAAGGCGTTGGATGATGGAAACAGCCAGGTGGGCAGAAGAATTTGTTCTTTATTTCTACACCATCGAAGAACTGATCAGATATCCTTTTTTGTTCGAGTTTGGGATGGAGTACAAACGCTGAGGTTATGCAACCTTTTTGCTCCAGCAGCGTCAGATTATTGCAGGGAATGTTAGCGCTTTGCCAAGAAATAGACAACCGATAGAAAGCTACATTCGCCAGCAACTTCCCTTATACAGCCAAGGTAAATCTATGTTTTGCATCCTCACGCAGGATTTGTTCAATGAATCTTCCCTGACCTAAATGAAGATGCTTCATCAAGCAAGCGACCACTTCTTCCAGGCCAGAGTCAGATTCGTGTTGATGTGTCAAATGAACACTCTGAGTTTGCTGAGTTCCACAGAGATATAAGAGCAGTGTTTGAAAATGCCCAAGCGATGGACATTAGTTTCAATCACTTTTCAGGGTGTTACAACTTCAGAGGATATAATCTTCACCCGGTGCTTGATAGGAGTCATTTTTGCATAAGTTTTTAGGCCTTTTTAATGACAATTCAGGCTCGTATACAGTTTATTTTGTGCCACTAATGCATTTAATATGTGTGTGAAGTGATTTCAGGTAGTAAGCAACGATGGACGAAGAAAAGGGAAAAAGACGACTCGTTTCATCAACTCTGCTCAGGTTTCTGAAGATCACGCCCAGGCGCCATTTTACCCACGCCCAGGCATCACCCATGCAGAGAGAAATCTGGCTTCTAAAACGCCCGCCTAGGCGCACAATGACCGCGCCTGGGCGCCACAAATCGCACGCCTGGGCGCCCATTATTTCCATGCCTGGGCGCCCTTGAACTTCTGCCCCAAGGAAGACACGCCACATAGGTGGCGCCTAGGCGCC
The DNA here is from genome assembly GCA_019426215.1 of Buddleja alternifolia. Lineage (NCBI taxonomy): Eukaryota > Viridiplantae > Streptophyta > Magnoliopsida > Lamiales > Scrophulariaceae > Buddleja > Buddleja alternifolia. Next base: position 18,626,352 of record CM033408.1, on the reverse strand, counting down.
AATCGACGCGCGCCTAGACGCCGCGATAATAGAATTTTGAATGTATAAATAGGAGTTTTCAATTCATTTTAGGGGTTCTGAATCTTGGGAATTGGGAGCATTTTCTGTGGTTTTGGGCCATCAATTCACTGATTTTGAAGAGCAAGAAGAGGATAAGAGCCAAGGATTGAAGCTACTTTAGAAGATCCATTGCTATGCAACCTTATAGGGAGTTACTTCCATTGTTTATTGCATTTGATGTTTACATTTATGTATAAGAACATGTTGAATTCTGCTATGTTGATAGTTATGGGCTAAATTCATATGGCTAGGGCCTTGTAAGAATTGATTTGTGAATTATTCGTATTATTGATAATTGTTGAATTAATCCCTTTCTTGCTATGTGTTATGAATTTGTGCTTATATTCCTTACATGTGATTGATCGCCATATGTTTTATAAATTGCCTAGTTTAGCATCTTGAGAAAGAGTTAAGTTAGGGTGCAAGGAATTCATGACATCACTGAACTAAATAGGAATTGCCCTAGACATAGGTAAAGATTCTCGGGTGAAGTCATTCGATTTTAATCGAGAAAGCTCTAGTTCCTCAATGCATGCTTAGAGGTTAGATTTCTAGGTAAACATACTTAGGAAACCGCCGCTTAAGTGTAGGAGTATATCGCGAGACATCGGGTATTCTTTATCTTAGGAGTTTTCACCATAGCAACTAGGTCTAATAATTCACAAGAGTCTTTGCGCGAATAAGGATCAAATCAGGTTTTGCATATGCCTTAGTCTAGTTCTCACACTTGAGTTTCAATCTGTTGTTTGTTCTTGTTTTCTTTTGTTCTTTGTTTGCTTATTTATTTTACTCTTACTTTCCGTTAATTTGTCTTTACGTTTATTCGAAAATCATAAGCTATAAATCCAAGTCTCCGTGGTTCGACAACCCGGACTTATTTTGACCATTTTTCTATTACTACGCACGACTAGTATACTTGCTACTAAGCACGTTAGGTATTAGCGTGTCAAGTTTTTAGCGCCGTTGCCGGGGACTTGTTTATTTTAGTTTTTGATTTTCATTTTGTTTTTGTTTTCTTTTACATTTCCATAATTCTTAGTTTATTATTTACTTCCTTGCTTTCCTTTTATTTTCGTACTAGTCTAATTTCATTTTTGTGTTTAATTGTTAGATTCTTGGGAGGTGCATGACGCGCTCTCCAAACGAACCTCTATACGAGTTTGAGCCTGAAATTGAACGAGTTCTTCGGGCTAGTAGGCGAGCAAGAGAAATGGCCAATAATTTCAATCAAAACCCGAATGGGAATTTTTTGGATATGAACTTACCGGAAAACAGGGAGTGGTTACAAGGTGTTCTACAAGCCATGCAAGCGGCACCTCCTCCATAACTTCCGGCGGTTCGGGGTAGCTTACCACCTAGGGTCCATACCATTCCGGGGCCCGTAGTCTTGCCTAATTTCTTCGCACCAAACTACCACATTCTGGAGAACCACACGAATCGCCTCATGCTAATTTGGAAACTATAGACCATGCTCTTGTGACTATTCAATATCACCCACGGGATCTTGATGTGATTCGTCTAAGAGTCTTCCATTTCTCATTGAAGGACAGGGCGACAACATGGTACAAATCCCTACCTCCGCAATCTATTACAACATGGGGTGAGTTGGTCGATGCATTCTTAAACAAATTCTTCCCACCCTCCAAAATCAATGAGCTCTGGAGTAACATCAAAGGGTTTAGGCAAAGGAGCAATGAGTCTTTAGTCGAGACTTGGGCTAGATATTAGGGTATGCTCCGCAAATGCCCCGATCATAATTTTGGTTTGAATGAAAAAGTACTACATTTCTATGATGGGGTTCGGTCACGTATTCGGAATAGACTCAACGCGGATGTGGGAGGAGATCTTCTTGGGCTAAACTGCCAAAGTGTATGGGACAAAATAGAACAGTTGGCCCGAGAAGATGAACTTTATCCCGACAATAAAGAGACCTCATCTTCTAAAAAGGTTGCTTGTGTTGAGGAAGTGGTTGAGGGAGTAGCGGTTTTGGAACCGGAGGTTGGAGACGTCAATTATGTGGGGAATCACAATCCACCTCGGGTGAACTTTCATATACCCGAGAATTTTCCAAAAAGGCCCAACCCCGCACAAAAATGCACAACCGGGGATCTATCAAGCTCCATGGCCATCTTTCAATAACCCGCCCCGAGGCAAGGCAACCTCAATGGACAAGGTCAAGGTCAAGTGCAAATGCGACCTCCCACAACCGATGAGAGACTCGATGCTCACATGAAGAAGTCCGATACATCGTTCAACGAACTTCAGGGTATGATGAAGGATATGTTTATGGAGATGAAGGATTTGCGAACACAAGTGGGGCAAATTTCTAATGTGGTTAATGGTAGAGCCCCGGGGACTCTCCCAAGCGACACGGAAAAAAACCTGAAGGCTCAATGCAAAGCCATAGCCTTGAGAAGCGGAAAACAATTGGAAAGTGAAACTGCCAGTGCATCGGCGCCCAAGCGCCCTTCTGATGGCGCCTAGGCACTGCCCACAACCTTGCACAATGAATCATTTCTGTGTTCCGCGCCCGAGCGCCCTATGTCACACCCCCAGGCGCCTCCAGATCTACGCCTAGGCGCCTATATACACGCCCAGGCACCGCCTCCTATTTCACCCAATTTTAATTCTTCCACTCCAACGCCTTCTCCTCCTATCGAAGTTCGTCTTCCCTTCCCCGATGCACACAAAAAGAAAAAAAAGGAGATGGATCCGAGCTTTCTTCGGATTTTGGCAATCCTTAGGGAGATGAGGATTAATATTCCGTTTATTGATGTCATTCTCCAAATGCCGAATTATGTGAAGTTCTTCAAAGACATACTCTCCAACAAACAAAGTGGGAGGAGAATGAGACGGTGTGCCTCACGGAAGAATGCTCCGCTGTATTGCTCAATAAATTGCCAACTAAACTCCAAGATCCCGGGAGCCTTACAACCCCGTGCACAATTGGGTCCCTGTCATTCAAGAAGGTGTTATGTGACTCGGGGGCTAGCATCAATCTTCTCCCATATTCACTATTTAAGAAGCTAGGCCTTGGCAATCGCAAGCCAACCTCAATGAGCCTTCAACTAGCAGATCGATCAATCAAGAGGCCTAAGGGGATAATCGAACATGTTATTGTCCAAGTCGATAAGTTTTATTTTCCAGTTGATTTTGTGGTACTCGATATGGAGGAAGATGTGGAGGTACCATTAATCCTAGGGAGACCATTCCTAGCCACGGGTAAGGCGGTGATTGACATTGCTAATGGTAAGCTAACTTTGAATGTGGGTGATGACAAGGTTACCTTTGATGTCTACAAAGTCCTTCAACACCCCATTGATCATGACTCGTGTTTTTGAATTGATACATTTGACCTATTGATTGTTGAGTATTTGCAGGACAATACGATTGAAAATTCATTCGAACGGGATCTTATGAAATCCACTCAAGTGGACTCGGAGAGTGATGATCAAGTGGAATGCAAATCTTCCTATCATTCAGGAGGCTCCATCAAAGTTGATAGATCATTGTCGGGAGTCCCTCCCCCATCTATTGAAGAACCCCCTTCTCTCAAACTCAAACCCCTCCCCTCCCACCTTAAATATGTGTACTTAAACGATGATGAAACACTACCATTGATCATTTCTTCGTCCCTTTCAGGACCACAAGAAGAGCAACTAATGACAGTGTTGAGGTCTCATAAATGGGCTTTCGGGTGGAAAATTGCGGATATCAAAGGCATTAGTCCAGCGAAATGTATGCACAAAATACTTATGGAGGACTCCGCCAAGCCTACACGCCAACCACAACAGAGGTCCAACCCACAAATTCAAGAGGTAGTAAAGAAGAAAGTGATAAAATTGCTCGATTCAGGTATAATCTATCCTATCTCTGATAGTGCGTGGGTAAGCCCTACCCAAGTGGTACCTAAGAAAGGGGGGATAACAGTAATTGAAAATGTGAATAATGAATTAATCCCAACTCGTATGCTTAGCGGGTGGCGTGTGTGTATAGACTATCGTAAATTGAATGATGCTACCCATAAGGATCATTTCCCCCTCCCTTTTATTGACCAAATGCTTGAGAGGTTAGACGGGGACGATTTCTATTGCTTCCTCAATGGTTACTCCGGCTATAATTAAATTTCCATAGATCCCGAGGACCAAGAGAAAACCACTTTCACTTGTCCTTATGGCACATTTGCTTATAGAAGGATGCCATTTGGATTGTGTAATGCCCCGGCCACCTTTCAAAGATACATGATGGCGATTTTTCATGACATGGTTGAAGGTTTCCTCAAAATTTTAATGGATGACTTTTTTGTGTTCGGAACAACTTTTGATACATGTCTTGCTCATTTGAATGATGCGCTTAAACGTTGTGAGGAAACCAACCTTGTTTTAAATTGGGAAAAATGTCATTTAATGGTCCGGGAGGGGATTGTGCTTGGCCACAAGATCTCTCAAAAAGGTATCGAGGTGGACCAAGCCAAGATTGAGGTCATAGAAAAACTTCCCCCGTCCACTTCGGTCAAAGCCGTTAGGAGTTTTCTCGGGCATGCCGGTTTCTATAGGCGATTCATCTTGAACTCTCTAAAATTGCGAAACCTTTGTCTAATTTGCTTGTCAAGGATGCACCGTTTGATTTTGATTCTTCTTGTATCCAGGCCTTCCTCGAATTGAAGAAACGTTTGGTCTCTGCCCCTATCATGTCACCCCCTGATTGGAGCTTACCATTCGAGTTGATGTGCAATGCAAGTGACACTGCCGTTGGAGCGGTCCTCGGCCAAGGAAAGGAAAAGGTATTTCGAACCATTTACTATGCTAGTAAAATTCTTAACGATGCACAATTGAATTATGCTACCACGGAAAAAGAGTTACTAGCCATAGTCTTTGCATTCGAAAAATTCCACTCTTACCTCGTGCTAAACAAAGTGATAGTTTACACCGATCATTCGGCCTTAAAATATTTGCTTGCCAAGAAAGATGCTAAACCTAGACTCCTTCGGTGGATTTTGTTACTACAAGAATTTGATTTAGAGATAAAAGATAAGAAAGGCAACGAAAATGTAGTAGCCTACCACCTCTCACGATTAGAGCTAGTGAATGATCCGTTAGATGAGATACCCATTCGTAAGGAATTCCCGGATGAACACCTCCTTGCTATTTCTGACAATATTTCACCTTGGTATGCTAACTTTGCCAATTACATTGTTACGGGCCTCCTTCCTCTGGATATCACTTTTCATCAAAAGAAGAAATTTCTATTTGATGTGAAGCAATATCTATGGGACGAACCCTTTCTATTCAAAGTTTGTGCAGATGGCTTAATTCGACGTTGCATACCCGAAAAGGAAATGCATGTTATCCTTTCTCATTGTCATGATATGGCGGTCGGTGGCCACTTTGGGCCCTCCAAAAGGGTAGCTAAGATCCTCCAATCAGGTTTTTTCTGGCCTACTCTAATTAAAGATGCATATCACTATGTCAAATCGTGTGATCGATGTCAACGAATGGTGAACATTTCGAAACGTCATGAAACACCTTTACATAGCATGTTAGAGTGTGAGTTGTTCGATGTATGGGGTATGGACTTTATGGGCCCTTTCCCCAGTTCTTGTTCAAATAAATATATCCTTGTTGCGGTAGACTATGTCTCCAAATAGGTGAAAGCCGTGGCCTCGCCCACTAATGATGCTCGGGTAGTCACTCATTTTCTAAAGAAGCATATTTTTACTCGATTTGGAACTCCCCGAGCCATCATTAGTGACGGGGACACCCACTTTTGCAACAAACAATTTGAGCTTTTATTGAACAAATATGGGGTGAGGCATAAAATTTTGACCCCATACCACCCACAAACTAGTGGCCAAGTGGAGGTTTCAAATAGGGAGATTAAGCGTATCTTAGAAAAAACGGTCAATGCATCAAGAAAGGATTGGTCCCTTAAGTTGGACGATGCTCTTTGGGCTTATCGGACCGCCTATAAAACCCCAATTGGCATGTCTCTGTATCGTCTTATTTTTGGCAAAACATGTCACTTGCCCGTTGAGCTTGAGCATCGTGCTTATTGGGCCATTAAATTTCTGAACTTTAACTCTCAACGTGTAGGTACACAACGTTTGCTACAACTCAACGAGCTCGAAGAATGGCGTCATCTCGCCTATGAGAATGAAAAACTCTACAAAGAGCGTACCAAAATGTGGCATGATAACCATATTCTCCCCCGGGAGTTCCACAAGGGCGAAAGGGTGTTACTATACAACTCTCGACTCCGTCTCTTCCCGAGGAAGCTTAAGTCTTGATGGTCGGGCCCATTCTTGATTTTCCATGTCTATCCTTCGGGCGCCGTCGAGCTTACAACGGATAAAGGACAGACTTTCTTGGTCAACACTCAACATTTGAAACCCTATGCCGGGATGGATGGGCCGAAAGGCAAAGAGTCATTCATTCTCGAGGACCCTCCATGATCTCTCACCTTAAATCAAGCTAATGACTCTAAACTAGCGCTTCTTGGGAGGCAACCCAAGCTTTCTTTCCGTTTCTTTTTCTTTTTCTCATGTTTTCTCATTTGTTGCTTTATTTTCTAGTTTTAAATCTTTGTTGGTTTGTGTTTGAAGTGTTTTTCTTCTTCTTTTTGAAACAGGAAATGGAAATTCTACACAACAGGTGACCCGCGCTTGGGCGCCACAAATTGCGTGCCTAGGCGCCCAAGAATTCCATGTGTTCACTTAGCCTCTGTTCATGGCGCTTGAGCGCCGCCAGCCACGCGCCCGAGCTCACCTTACTCAGCGCCCAGGCGCCACAAATTGCACGCCTAGGCGCCCGAGGATCTCGTGACATATGCTGGTACTGAATGACACGCCTAGGTGTCTAAATACGCGCGCCTAGGCGCCGTTTACTGTATTTATGTTTTTCTTTAGTCAAAATGGTCAAAATCCTTCAAATCCTCCACACCTCCTCTCCGACCGCGATCTCCAGCGACCCTCTCACTTGTGCCGGCCATCTCCACCGTCGATCTCTGCCATCAATCCTCTCCACGCAGTGAGCTCTTGCACACCCGAATTGGTGAACCTATATTTTTGGGAAAAAGGTGAGTTTGGCTATTTTCTTCCTCCATTTCCATTTTTGGCCGAATAGTGGAGTAGATTTTGTGTTTGTGGGGCATCATTATCATTTTACAGATTTTGGGCATTGGTTGTGCGATTTGGTGCATTTGAATTTTTTGTGTAATTTGTGGAGATTGTGGGTTGTTGTTGGATTGTGAGTTGCTATTGTTGTTGTTGTTGTTAGATTAGTTGGCTTAGGGTACAATCGAGGATTTGGATTTCATTTACGCCTTTACCAAGCCCATTTGTCGTTTGAAAATGCCAAAAACGACCAACAAACAGTCAAAAGGCAAGAAGAAAGTAGGTGAGGGCTCCTCTAACGAGCCCGAGAGTCCCTATGATCCCCGTTTTGTAGACCCCAAAGTCTAGATTCTATGCCACAGTTTGAGCACCCCCCCCCCCCCGTACTCTAATTAAAGAGCATTATTTGATCACCCGGAAATAGCCTTCTGTGCAAGAGTTGATAAATTTCCATCAACTCCAGTTTTTCTGCCAAAAGCCCGAGGCCATCCACCTTCCTTGGGTCCTCGAATTTTTCAGTTTCGGTGCGTATTGTGTGATTGAGACACTAGTATGGACAGGGCCTACACTTTTGGTACAGGGTAAGGAGGTCGACTATGAGTTGAGGAAGGTAAGGGAGTGCATAGGTACCCCCTCTCTCAGATGTGCGAGTTCATTTCCCTATACAATGCAGGGCACCTACGGGTTAGCTTATCTGAGATTTTGCGAGTTATTGCATGAGAGGGATGGGAGTGGGTGCCCGGAGATGCTTATATTCCCCGTCGGGCCCTACTTCCCGAGGCTGCATTTTGGTTAGACTTCATCAGGTTTAATCTGATTCCGAGTACTAACCGGTCAGAGGCTAATAAGAAAAGGGTCACCCTCATTTATGCCATTATGTCCAAGAAAACTGTCGACTTTGCACGGGTGATTCATAAGTCCTTGGAGGACCATTTTCAAAAATTGAAGAACGAGCTGGGGCCGTTGATTGACAAGGAGATGGCTAAGAGAAAGGGTGATGGGCCCACTAGGAAGAACCCCATTATTCTCCCGTCACTTATCACCATTTTGTGTAAGAAGGCTAAGGTTCCATTATTTCCCATGGAGCGTACGGATCCCCCTGGTTCTTATCTCGCCATGGTAGCTGATGACCCGTAGGCTCCCCCACCACAGGCCACTTCCAAGAGGCCTCGCCCGTCGTCGTCCCGACCTACTAGTTCTCAACAGTTCCCACCGCTGGATGCCGCCGCCATTAGACAGTTGAAGGATGAGATGAGGATGGTTATGACCGACACATGTGCATACGTCCGTCAGCTTCACCTCGAGCAGGATGCATTTGTCGGTCGGGGCCCTTTGACTATTCTCTTCCTCCACCTTACCCACGCCCCACTCCTCAACAGCCCGAGGATATGCCCGAGTCGGGTGCTATAGTTCCTGTGGGCGGTGATGATGATGCGGGTAGCCCTATGATCGATTTGGCTGATCTCGAGGGAGGAGCTAATGAGGATTATATTGATCGTTTTGGCACCGAGGATTAGTTTTGTCTTGTCTTGTATTTTCCATTTCCTGGCTCGTTTTGTTAGTTTTGTCTATCTTTTGATTTGGTTTGTTGGATATTGTTTTTGTTGGATGCTCTTTTGTTTCCTTTCTAGTTCTTTATCTATGCATCTTCTAGTTTATGTTTGTTTCGTTGTGTTTTCATCGTTTCTATCCAATGCTTGATGATTCGTATGGCTAGCATATGTTTAAATGTGTAGTGGTCGACACCGTGATTGCCACCCTTTGACTCAATTGCCCTAGTGGACTCGGGTTTGCTTTTCAGCAACCCTATGGTGATGTGTACTTTACCCTTCTCTTTTTTTCGAACATTGGGGCCAATGTTCATGTTAAGTTGGGGGGGGGGGGTACTAGATCTATTGTAGTCATAATTATCCATGTTTTAGATATTTCAGTCCAAGTTTGGGGGGAGGGGGGTGTCACCTCTACATGTGAGCGTGTACAATGTTGTGAAATCTTTAAAAAAAAATTTGGATAGAATTTCAACCCGTCACTTGATGCATTGAGCATGGTTAGTTTGAATATATGGTATGTTTCTCTATCAATTTGGTTTTAATGGCTATACACATCATTTCCTTGCTTGTGGGACCCTAAATACAACTAGATTATCTTTAAGATGATTCACATAATGCACATAAATCAAGGGTAGAGGAGTTGAGTGGGTAACCATTTTGAAACACTTAAAGGTTTGATTCCGAAAATATCAACTTAGAATTTTCACATGTGTTATGAGTTGAGAACGTTAACTTCATATGCTTAACAATAATAAAAAGAGGTTGAACATTGGTATGACTGCAAAAGTCAGGCTTAATAGATACTGGGGCCGAAGAGCACCATGCCTAGAATACTGTACTATTATGCCAATTTGAGCTAAGCTCAAGCCAATGCAAGTGTTAAGTGAATAAGGACCTAGTTTGATTTTGTGGCCTTTGACACTCGAGCGATTAAGCCCTTAGGAGTGTCTCTACACTTGATACCCTAAAGCCGTCTGGTTTGGGAGTTATTAGCCTAAAGCTCGTTACAAGGGTGTCATAGAAAGCCTAAGAGAATCTAACATTGCACATGGTCTAGCCTCTAATGTTTTGAGTTGAAAGTGCATAAGTTAAAGCCAAAAGTGGATAAAGTGACGGATTTTTAGTGGCTATGAAGTTTTCTTCAATTCTCGAACTATGTAACTAATCGAAAGTTGCTAAATATGGAATTAATGCTTGAAAAGTGGTAAAAATGCCACTCGACTATAATACTTGAGATTTATTACACTATACCCTTAGGATGATCTTTTCGATGTTAAGGCGTAACATGAGTAAGTGTGTGACGTGTATATATATGTAATTTGAGCTTAAACAGAGGAATTCATATCATTGTGTTTTATTAATCATTGTAATTTACGTTGAGTGATCGGGGTTGAAAATCTTTCGATTTTGTGGGTATATCGTCTGCAAACCCTCACGAGACTATAACTCATACTTTGAGGTAACTCAAGGGTTCAAAGGCTTGTTGCATCCGCTAAATGCAACCGTTTACTCCACGAAAGAGAGTTTGGTAGTTCCTTTTCTTTTGCCTCCCTGTGTTTGATGATGAGTTCGTATCTTATGCCTTTTCTTGCTCAAGGTCGAGCAAGTGATAAGTTTGGGGGGGTTGATAGGAGTCATTTTTGCATAAGTTTTTAGGCCTTTTTAATGACAATTCAGGCTCGTATACAGTTTATTTCATGCCACTCGTGCGTTTAATATGTGTGTGAAGTGATTTCAGGTAGTAAGCGATGATGGACGAATAAAAGGGAAAAAGACGACTCCTTTCATCAACTCTGCTCAGGTTTCTGAAGATCACGCCCAGGCGCCATTTTACCCGCGCCCAGGTGCCACCCAGGCAGAGAGAAATCTGGCTTCTGAAATGCCCTCCTAGGCGCACAATGACCCGCGCCTGGGCGCCCATTATTTCCACGCCTGGGCGCCCTTGAACTTCTACCCCAAGAAAGACACGCCACATAGGCGGCGCCTAGGCACCAATCGACGCGCGCCTAGGCGCCGCGATAACAGAATTTTAAATGTATAAATAGGATTTTTCAATTCATTTTAGGGGTTCTAAATCTTGGGAATTGGGAGCATTTTCTGAGGTATTGGGCCATCAATTCACTGATCTTGAAGAGCAAGAAGAGGATAAGAGCCAAGGATTGAAGCTACTTTAGAAGATCCATTGCCATTCAACCTTATAGGGAGTTTCTTCCATTGTTTATTGCATTTGATGTTTACATTTATGTATAAGAACATGTTGAATTCTGCTATGTTGATAGTTATGGGCTAAATTCATATGGCTAGGGCCTTGTAAGAATTGATGTGTGAATTATTCGTATTATTGATAATTGTTGAATTAATCCCTTTGTTGCTATATGTTATGAATTTGTGCTTATATTCCTTACATGTGATTGATCGCCATATGTTTTATAAATTGCCTAGTTTAGCATCTTGAGAAAGAGTTAAGTTAGGGTGCAAGGAATTCATGACATCACCGAACTAAATAGGAATTGCCCTAGACATAGGTAAAGATTCCCGGGTGAAGTCATTCGATTTTAATCGAGAAAGCTCTAGTTCCTCAATGCATGCTTAGAGGTTAGATTTCTGGGTAGACATACTTAGGAAACCGCCGCTTAAGTATAGGAGTATATCGCGAGACATCGGGTATTCTTTACCTTAGGAGTTTTTGTTGGGTTGACTCATTCCCTCGGGTGGCTCGTGGCAGCGGAAGTTAAAATTTTACAAAGGTAAACGTACAACCACCCGAAAACAGGAATATGGATTGGTTCGATCGAATTTACAGGGAGGTAAACGAAATTATACCTTTCGAAAATTTTGTTATCACCTCGAGCTTTAGATCACAGCAACCCTGTGGTGCCAATCCACACAATTTTCCTTGGGTGAGAAATTGCCCGTCGTCTTTTCGTATCTTTCGATTTAGAGTGCTCCAAGCGTCGCACCTCTAAGATGTATCCATACCTCGTTCAAGTCACCAATTGTTTTGCCTTGCGTGCTAGACAACAAAACAATTCTAAGCTTGCCTGTTGGTCCCAAGTGGCATACGAAAGGGTCTAGAAGGGGGGGGGGGTTGAATAGACCCTGAAGTCTTTTTTTTTTTTCGACTTCAAAAGATTTCGTATAAAAAGATTTTTGGACGCTTAAAAAAATAGACGCTTGAAGTGTCTAACGCTTGACTTAAGCGTTCACTTAAAATATTGGCGCTTTGGCGAAGCGTCTGATGAAGACTGTTTTTTTTATAAAGTTAACTTAGACTTCAAGATTTGAATACTTTAACCAAGTTGGTTTAAGCATTCAGTTCTTTAATCAGTGTTAGCACAGCAGAATGAATTTTTTTTTGGAGTCTTCTCTTTGAAAGTTTTAGCGTCACAAGAGGTTTCTTAGTTGCTTAGCTTTTGATTGTGTTTTACTTATGCAATGATATGGTAGATGAAGGAATTGACTGAAAAGTAAATGACACAATGTTTGTAAGGTACGTTGGGTGGTGTAATCTCAACTACGTCCTTCTTCTCCTTTGCACTCGGAGGCAATCCACTAAAATGATTCTCAAAGAATCACACAGAATCTTCTACAAATTAGGGAGAGATGGATGTCGATGACTTGAGCTCCTTGATCACACAGATTTCTGCTCCAAATCACTTCAATCCCCTTGCTTCTTTCACCCAGAAATGATGCAAGTATCCAACTTCGACTTCACACAGATCGCGAGGCTTGGTTGGGGTTTTCTAAAAAATGGTTTGTTTGATTTTGATGAAGTTCAAACAACTTGGGAATATCTCAGTAGGAAAGTGGTTTCTTCGGAAAGAATGTTTGAGATATTTGTTAACTGTCTCAGGATTTGAAGAAAAGCAAGTGGAATGTTTTCTTGAATATTCTGGCTTTTCTGAGAATTTAAGGAATGAGACTTCAATGCAACAGCTTTATAATTGTTCTCTTTTTTTGGCTTGTTGTTGAAGTTCTATTTATAGGCATTCTTGGAGAAAGTGTCCGTTTGACACATGCACGGGCACGTGTCTCTCACTTTCGCGAGTGAACAACTTTTGTCCTTTTTCTTGAAAATCTGCTGCACAAAAGTTGGTGCTGCAGTCTGAGATAGTTGACATAAGGTAACGCTTGATATAGTTGGTCAATTGAACGCTTGGAGACTGTATCTTCTTTCAGAGATCAGGTGCTTGAGTCTTCGAACTTTACCACTGATAAACTCACTCAAAAATTATCAGACGCTCAGCCTAAGACTACTTTGCCTAACAATCTAAAATAAGATAAAACAAAGCCTAATAAGCCTATTACAAATCTAACGCTTCAAAGCTTATACAAATTTTCTATCAAAATAAAACTTACATATTTTTTGGGTCTAACAAAAAGTCCTAATTGTCATCATCAAAACTTCTAACATGAAATTCCTAACAATTTCCCCCTTTTTGATGATGGAAATACTTACTCTTTTATAGTTCAAGAGTTAGACAGCCAAAAGTAAAAGTTAGCTTTGATTAGATAACGTTAGTTAAAGTTAGTTACGCTTCAACAAGATGTTTCAGCAAAAAAAAATGCATTTGATATATATCGAGAATTACAAGCATTTTTACAACTGAACAAGTAAAGATATAAAAGACAAGAATATAGATAATGTAAAACCAAAAAGTTTTAACGTCTTGGTCTGACTTTGTATCGCTTGGGCATTTCAGCTCGGATAGCTTCAGTCAGATTGTCTTCCAAGGTCATCATTGCTTCATGATCTTTGTTGATTATGAGCTTATTTTCTTCTTGTTGTCTCTTCTTGAAGGTAGTAAAATGATTGTCCCAGTCAGTTGGGTCAATACCAATATACCTTAGGAAGATTCGAAAAGCTTGGACAAAGTCAGTCATCTTCCTCTCTTCAGCTAAGATTTTTGGATCTGTAGGTTCTGGAATGGACGTTCTTTGAAGAGGGATGTCGAACTATTCAAGCAGTGCTCTTGTAGGTATTGGTAGATTTGGATATAACGCTCTTGGAGGTTCCCTTAGTGTACTACTAGGCGCTCCAGATGTACTTTGTTTTAGAGCAGTTATCCAAGACGGAAGACTAAGCGCAGAAGTAGAAGGAAGCACTTGACGCTTAGGAGACGGAGGCTCTTCAGCTCTTGAACTAGACGCTTTCCTCTTTTCTCCTTTCTTCTTCTTTTCCCCCTTATTGCCATCATCAGATTTTAAGAAATGGTCTGTGAGTACACTGACCTGATGAGCAATCTGAGACATAGAAGCTGTGATGTCATCCAGACGCTTGTCGAAGCGTTCCTGCAGAGCGAGAAGCTTGGCGCTGGTAGCATCATTCACAGAGGTCTCAAGGGTTTCAAGGCGCTTTTCAAGCTCTTCTTTAATGGCAAGTTGGGTTGCGTGAGTGGCATCATGCATTTCTTGAAAATCTTGTTTGCACTCACCAACAGCCGCTTGAGCTGAACTACCCATATGAGCAATTTGAGCGCTCATTACATGAGTTTCAATCTTTGCCAGATCGTCTTTAATCCAATGGAGAGATTCTGCATTCTGAGTAGCGTGGGCGCTAATAGTCTCCAAGACGGATTTGAGCAAAGAACCATAGGATTGACTCTCGTCTGATTGAACAACTCGAGGAGTCAGTCGCTTGAACCTTGATGGGTGTTTGAGAGAGTCAAAGGAAACTTGATAGGCTGGATCAAAAATAGTACCTCGAATGTCCATAGAAAGATCCTCAGCACTATCATCAGTAACATGTTCAGGATCTTCAGGAATATCCTCTGGTGGAGACGCTTGAACGGGGTCTTCAGTAGGCGCTGGAATACTTGTAACTGCAGACGTGAACGCTTCAGCGGACTTAGCAGGCGCTTCCTCAAGCGTTGACTCAGGTTGACGAAAGTCATCGAATTGAAAGTTCTAGCTTGCTAACTCGGCATAAGAAGTGGATGCAGAGTCCAAGAGTTCAGTGAGTCTGGTTCGGGAGATACAAGTACCGGAGATGAATGTGCGAAGAGGACCATCAATGGCCCTGGTGTGCATTGGACCAATGATATCAAGCACATGATTTGGGAAGACTTTGGACGGCGCTTGAGCAATTGAAAAGAGTGAATCTGGACAGTAATGTCTGGAAAATCCAATCAAGCAGTCTGAGGGAAGAGACGTAGGACGCCGATGTTCAGGTACACAATCAGCATAGTACTCTTCAAGATATGGATAAATTGCTTGAGCCAGCTCTTGATTCCTTTCAAGCAGGGAGAAGACAAACTCATAGTGATCGAGTACCTCACTGCGGATTGAAGGGATCAGTGGATAGCCTTTGAATGGACTGATTACTGAGCCGTTCCAAGGTCTGAGATTAGCAGTGAAGATCTTATCGAAAAGAGATACAGGAGTTGAAATCTTCACCATCAGATTGAAATTTTCTTCACAGTGGCTTGGAGCAAAATTCAAGCACAATACACCAGATGTACCACTGGAAGAGGCTTGAGCGTTGAACAGAAGAGGAGTAGAGGATAATCTGTGAAGCTCTTGACGTAGACACTGTTCAATTTGATGTCTAACAATTGGGAGCTTGAGAACAGGTCCGACTCTTTGTTGACGCTGCTTGAGGCAATACTTGGCGAACTGATGCTTCTTGTCATGCATGCCTATGCCAAAAAGATGGGGAGCTTGGACTAACTCTGAGAAAGTGTATTTATGTCCCATATACGCTTCAACCCAATTGACTTCATTTATGCAGTAGTCTGTGCCAACAGTCACCATAGCGCGAATGCCTTCAAGATGAATGTCTCTGATAGCTTCAAAGTGGTGTCTATCAGGCTGATAGTTGGCATTCCAGATGCTGTCAAAATATGCATCAGCTTCAGTCTGAAGCAAGTCTGTCAACGATTCAAGACGCTCACCGGCATGAATAGCTTTATTCTTCCACAGACGAAGTGGATGGACCGACGCAAGATTTTCAGGGCTATGAGCAGTCTGAGGAAAATGTGTGTAGCCTTCTCTGTTTAAGACTGACTCTGAAAGATTGAGAAATCTAGGACGGAGAGGCTCATACACACGAATGTTGTAATCCCTTAGAGCGAACCCGGTTGGTTTGATGTGCCATAATCCATATAGTATGCCAAGCCCACGTCACATCTAGGAGTTCTGCCTCCTTGTCTGTCTAGTATGATGGCTTTGATTCGACTGTCAAAATCAATCAGTCGAGCAACGTCAGTCTCTGCAGCAATATATCTCGCTTCATTGTATCCTGTAGGAATGAAATCTTCTTCGAGCGCTGGGGGCATGAAGTTAGTTGAATGATCAATTGTCTTCAGTGGATCGAGTTGGAAGAAGTGACGAAGAGCTGGAACGTCTTCAGCATCGCTCTGACCTTCTGAGCGTGCCTCTGTTATAGCAGCAGGTTCCTCAGCTTCAATTGCAGCAACTTCTGCGGCAACATCATTAGCGATAGTAACGACCTTGGTCAAATCAACATCCAAGAGGATATCGGTGGACGCTTCAACAGCAGCTGGAACTATAGCTGAAATACAAGAGCTATCCTTTATGAGAGCAAGATCTTCTACAGATGTAGGAATAGAAATGTTGTGGGAAGAAATAAACTTACCCTGAGAGCTAGTCTCAACAGCAATTCTTTGAGCGCTTGGCTCAACAGCGACTTGAGCGCTTGGCTCATCAGTCTCAGGCTCTTCAGGAGCAGCTCGACGCTTGCTAGTCCTGGAACGCTTGAAGATTTTCTTTATGTTGACTCCTTCAACGAGTTTAGACGGTGGAGCGGGAAGATCAGCAGCTGGTTCTGCAAAGTCTATTTGTTTGATGATCCCTTCCAGCTTCCTTCTTTTGAGAGGTAGCTTGTCCTCTGCATCCTCATCGATTTCCTCACCAACCTTTTGAGAGGAGGCGGCAAATTGAACTTTGGGCTTTCTGGGAGCCCTCTTCTTTGTTGCAGCCGGACGCTTCACAGCTTCTTCTGGCACTGGGCGCTCCGCTTCTTTATCGGACGCTTGACGTACTTCCAGACGCTCAGATAGTGGATTAGCCGCACCACCAATTTTTGGAGGATTGAACAGATTGTTCAGAATCCTTTTTCCCAACAACTTGGACTTATTCAACGGAAGCCCAGACGAGTATACACAATTCGATTTGTACAATAGGTCGCTTAGAACGAGTCCATAAGGCTTATTCGAAGCGTTTAGACTATCCCAAAACCTTCCAAAGATGTACTCACTCCAGTTGATTTTGATGTTGAGGAGTATAGCAGTCATCATCTGAAATTGTATAGGGTTCACCTTATCAAAGGTTCCCACTCGGCATTCTATGATCTTGCTGCAGAAATCAACTAATAGCCGGTATTTGGACACCAGGTCTTTCTTTTCGAAGTATTGATTGTAGGGCACATCGTCGTACGCACTCATGGTTGTCCATGCTTCCTTGATCTGTTTCAATGTAACGCAATCCAATGCCTCACCCTCATTTGGAAGATTGAAGTGTTTGGCAATGGTGGAAGCAGATAAGATAAATTCCTTTGGAGACTCCTTCTTGGATAAAGAGATTAGGCAAGAAATAGACTTCTTGTCCTCTGAAAGTGTAGCAGTCTTCCAAAAGGTATCAACTTCAGTTGGAAACATATAAGAATATTGGGTCAAGAATAGTTTGAGCCCAGCTTTGATGACCATGTCCATCATATCCGTCAGGTTGATCTGAGGTTGTTCATAGAGAAATTTCCAGTCGACAACAAGGCCTTCAGTCACCTTGATGGTAAGTTCAGCAGAAGTAGACGATGATTTCTTTGGTTCCATTTTTGTGAAAGAGATGAACTGAGATTTTTCTTTTGCTTTGAGAGAGAGAGACTAGGTTTTGCAGATATGTTTTGAATAAAAGTGAATTGTCGTTCTGCAGAATTTGTGTTTTAAATGATACAGTAAAGAATTTTTGAAACTTGTGTTTTCTAGTCTCTGTAGGATTTAGACACGTGTAACAATTGTTGAATCTCAGCCATAAATTCATTAACTGCGGACGCGAGTTTTGTGTAATAGAGAGAAGTTACATTAGGTAATTCTCAGATATAAAGATTTGACATCCGAGTTAAATTTTTAAAACGTTTGGCATTTTTAGAGTGTAACGCACGCGCTCGTTTGTACAATGACACGTACACAAACACGTGCTATCTCTGAACCGTCATTTTGAAAAGAAACTTTTGATTACCTGCCAGTTTGATGTGATAGAAGCGTGCGAGTAGAGTACAAAATAGACTGTTGAGTCTACCCACTACTTCGAAAGAAGTTTGGAAACTTTATGCATGACTTGTACAGAAAGTAATATTTTTTATATTAAGAGTTGATTGGACTTGATTCAACGCTTAACTGATATCATTGCTTGGTATTTACTATAACTGTTGTAATATAGACCCTTAAAGTCAAAGTCTTTTCTATGTTTGAGCGTCCAATATTATATGCAAAGATAATACTGAGCGTTGATGATCATGCATCTGAAAATTTTGATCATTGACGCTTACAGTTATGTTCAAGTACAATTTTAAGGTTCCCCCTAAATTTGATAACTTGTACCAATTTTTGTTTTTCAAAGAAGGTTGTTAGACATAAATCAAGTGGATTCCCCCTAAATTATATGTCTAATAAAGTATGATGCTTGATGATTAAGCGTTTAAATCAATCATACCTAGTTCAATTCTCAAAGTGAGAAAACGTTGTTCATTGAGTGCTTTGGTAAAGATATCTGCCAATTGTTTGTCAGTTCCAATGAAGTGGATGACGATATCTTTCTTTTGAACATGGTCACGAAGAAAATGGTATCTAATGTCAATGTGTTTGGTTCTTGAATGAAGAACAGGGTTTTGAGTCATGGCTAGAGCGCTTTGGTTATCACAATGGATGGGGGTTGGACGTAATCTCTGAGTTGTTGCCTCATCCATAGAACTTGTGCACAACAACTTCCTGCAGCTACATACTCAGCTTCGGCTGTAGAGGTAGCTATGGATTGTTGTTTCTTGCTATGCCATGAAACTAACCTATCACCTAGGAATTGACAAGTACCACTAGTGCTTTTACGATCTATTTTGCAACCTGCAAAAGCTGCATCTGAGTAACCGATTAGTTCAAAAGGAGAATCCCTAGGATACCATAAGCCCACATTTTGTGTGCCTTTTAGGTATTTAAGGATCTTCTTGGCAGCAATTAAGTGTGACTCCTTAGGATCAGCTTGAAATCGTGCACACATGCGTACCGAAAACATAATATTAGGTCTACTGGAAGTGAGATAAAGAAGTGATCCAATGATACCTCTATAATTAGTGATATCAACTTTCTTTCCACTTTCATCTTTATCTAACTTAAGCGTTTGGCTCATTGGAATTTTTGAATATGATGCATTTTCCATACCAAATTTCTTAATCATATCTCGTGTATATTTAGCTTGGTTAATAAATATGTCATTAGGGAGTTGTTTAACTTGTAGTCCTAAGAAGAAAGTTAATTCACCCATCATGCTCATTTCAAATTGTTCTTGCATCATTTTTGAAAATTTCTGACACAGACGCTTGTTAGTAGAACCAAATATAATATCATCAACGTAAATTTGAACTAAGAGAATATCTTCGTTATTGGTAATTTTAAATAACGTTGTGTCAACGCTGCCTTTTGAAAAGCCTTTACCAATAAGAAAGATAGAGAGAGTGTCATACCATGCTCGGGGTGCTTGCTTAAGCCCGTAAAGTGCTTTTTCTAGCTTGTAAACCATACCCTTACCATGATTGTTGATGAATCCTGGTGGTTGCTCCACATATACTTCTTCTTGGAGTTTACCATTCAGGAAGGCACTCTTTACGTCCATTTGATATACTGCAAACTTGTTAAACGCTGCATACGCTAGAAACATGCGGATTTGGTGGTCCCAAGTGGCATATGAAAGGGTCTAGAAGGGGGGGTTGAATAGATCCTGAAGTCTTTTTCGACTTCACAAGATTTTCGTATAACTTAAGAAATTTGAACGCTTGGAAGACTGAGCGCTTGGGTCAGACGCTTCAGGGTAGTTAACTTAGACTTAGTGATTTCAGCAGTTTACCAAAGTAGGGCAACGCTTAGATTGCTTAATCAGGGTTAGCACAGCGGAAATGATTTTTAGCGTTCTTTTAGATAATTTAATCGCTTTGCATTTTAATTTGTCTTTTTCAGAAGAATGTAATGTGATGAATATAAGACAATAAAATATAAATAACACAAAAATTTGTAAGGTTCACTAGGTGATGTAATCCCAGCTACGTCCTTCTTCTCCTTTTTTTCACTTGGAGGAATTTACTATGATAATTATCAAAGAATCACACAGAAACTTCTACAAAATAGTAATTGATGAAAATGATCTTGGGCTCCTTGATCACACAGACTTCAGCACCAATGAAGATCGTCTTCTTCAAGCTTCTCTCACTCAGAAATACTGCCTGAAAGGTTTCAACAACTTTTCTCACTCAGATGAAAGGTTGAGGTTTGTCACTAGGGTTT
The DNA here is from genome assembly GCA_019426215.1 of Buddleja alternifolia. Classification (NCBI taxonomy): domain Eukaryota; kingdom Viridiplantae; phylum Streptophyta; class Magnoliopsida; order Lamiales; family Scrophulariaceae; genus Buddleja; species Buddleja alternifolia. Next base: position 18,606,127 of record CM033408.1, on the reverse strand, counting down.
GTTTGTTTTAGGGAAGATCAAACAACTTGGAATATCTCAGTTGGAATTTGAATTTCTTCTTTGGAAGATGTTTGAGATATTTGTGACTGTCTGGAATGTAGATAAAAAGCTTGAAAGGTTTTGGCTATGGGGTTTCTAAGCTTTTTCAGAAAGAATGTACGTAGGATTTTTGGCAATAATTTTCTCGCATATTCTTGTTTTTTCTTTTTTTTGTTTTAGGGTTTTCTGGAGCAAGGTATTTATAGGCAATTTCTTGGGATCTATCCGTTGGACATATGTAGAAGCGTGCCTTTCACGTGGCGCGTGATCATACCTAAAGTCTGACATTCCTGAAAATTCGCTGAATCCGATTGGACGGGAGCAGCTAAAACTCTGAAATTTCTGACAATCTGGTCAAAAGGTGGCTTGTCCACAAGTCATAGTAGCTTATCACATTTAATGCTCTTATCAGGCATTTAATGCATTTGAATTTATTTCCCGTTGGAAATAAATGTCCGTTGAATGATTGCATTTAAGTCCTTCATGACTTGAGTATTTATTTCAGGTGAATCTTTCATCCATCGCTTGAGACAAATTGAGCGCTTGATCCATATATCCTGAACTGGGTTCCTTTAGCGTTTGACGGACGCTAAGGGACAAATCTTCATCTCTGGTTGACTTCAGACGCTGGTCTTCAACTTCTTCTCTAATAGACTCACCTAGAATTCTACTAGCGATTCAGTTACTAAGACTTAGTCTAAGGTCTACAAAGATAAAAATTACAAGCCTAAACAAAATTACAAGCTTTCAAACGCTTAAACAAAGATCTATGGAAAACATAAACTTACATTTTATTTGGGGTCTAACATTGAATCCTATCTTGTCATCATCAAAACATCTAACATGAAATTTCCTAACAATTTCCCCCTTTTTGATGATGTCAAGACTTTTAACTCTTATAACTCTTTTATACTTGAAGAGTTACTTAAAAAGAAAAGGCCCAAAGGAATATAAGTCAGCGTTTAAAAAGTTAGTAAAGTTAGGTTGGCTTCAACAAGTTGTTTCAGCGATAAATCATTCATATATATTGAAAGAATAAAGCGTACATGATTTATGCTGAAAAATAATAAGAGAAAAGAAAAAAAAAATTATTTCTTTTGTCGCTTAGCTCTTTCTTCGCCTTGCAGAACTTCTAACGCTGGCTCTTTCAAGAGTCGATCAATGTCGATCATGGTTGTATGATGGACTTCATCATAGTCATGCCTGCGTAGTCTAGCGCTTTCATTTAGCTCTAACAACCTTTCCGTCCAATCCCTTGGTGGAATGCCAAGTTCACGAATCAGATCATAATATATATTTCTTTGACGGTCATTTGACGGTCTCCAATTCACAGGTCGTTGTAGCGGTCCAGCATAAGCATGAAAACCCATACTTTTTAAGAAGTCAGGGTCCAATTGAGGAAGAGCGTACTTTCCGAGATAATACCTTGGCTTTCTTTTCTTGGATAGCATTTTCTTAATGCTTGCTAGTTCACCGAACATTGAACGCCAATGTTTATTATCCGTCTTGGAAATCGCTTTGGACTTTTTTTTACTTTCCCCCTTCTTGACTTCATCAAGGGAGTTCTTTAAGTCAGGGACATCGCGGTGCAAAAGTCTAACTTCTTCGATTAGAAGAGCAATTTGCTGGGCGACACTCTGAGCGACGACATCGGATGAAGCGTGTCTTTCCGCATCAGCCGAAGCGCTCTGAGCTAAGTGACGATTGAATTCAGAGGAAAGCTCAGCGATAAGAGGGGACATGCTATTCATGATAGCAATAGTGCTTGTATTTGAAGCGTTGGCAATGTCTCGGCTTCGTGTATCAGACACGAGGCGAATCTGTCTATCAGCAGCCTCAGAAATCTTGGAACAGGAACCTTCGATGTGGGTAAGCGAGTTCCGTACTGCTGTTCTAAAATCTCGGGCCTCTAAATCACTGTCTGAATTTGAATCCGAAGAAGGACACTCTGGGGACGGGAGAAGTCCGTAAGAACTTGAAACTGCAGCCTTACCTTTGCTCTTATTTCGGATGAGAGGTTCTACAGGCGTTTGGGCAATTTCGGCGTGCACTTCTTCAATTGCGCGATCCAAGAGAGAATCTGCAATCGCTGGGGCTCGACTACTGGGGTGCTAGGAGAGTCTGGCAAGGAAGCTTCAGGATTTTGAGCGACTTCCGCAGTAGGAGCAGAGTCTTCTTCCATTATTTGGATGTGGGGAGGAGAAGGTTCTCTAATGCTAATGACCCAAAGGGGGCCAAGAGCTTCCATTACATGCCGGGGACTAATCAGGCTGGATTGCGGTATAAAGAATATAGCGTCTTCGCGCTCTTCGGTACTTAGTGCAAGTTGCACATCTTTCGGTAAAGCAATCCCTGAAGTATATCTGTGGAAAAAGTCCAAAATCAACGGCATGAGCGCTTGAGCTGCGTCTTGGTCCACTGGCCTAATCAGCGAGATCATCTTGGCCACTTGAATGTTTGATTCAGTAAAGAGCACGGGGTGAAGAGTATATCCTTTGAAGTTGTAACACCCGGAAAAGTGATTGAAGCTGCTGTCCAGCGCTTGGGCATTTTCAAACACTACTCTCATATCTCTGTGGAACTTAGCAAACTCAGCGTGTTCTGTTGAAACATCAACACGAATCTGACTCTGACCGGGAAGAATTGGTGGTTTACTTGACGAAGCGTCTTCGTTTAGATCAGGAAAGATTCGTTGAACAAAGTCTGCACGAGGATGCAAGACGTAGCGTCCGCCCTGGCTGTATAAGGCAAGTTGCTGGCGAATGTAGCTTTCGATTGGTTGTCTGTATTGTGGCAAAGCGCTAACATTCCCTGCAATGATCTGACGCTGCTGAAGCAAAAAGGTTGCATATCCTCGGCGTCTGTATTCTATCCCAAACTTGAAAAGAAACGGGTATCTTATAAGTTCTTCGAGGGTATAGAAATGCAGAACAAATTCTTCAGCCCATCTAGCTGTATTCATCATCCATCGCTTGCCTAGTTTGTCTGCTTTAGTTGGATCGTTTCTAGCGGCAAGAAATCTCTCAAAGCGGTCCATTTCTTCATCATAATCCTCAGCCCATAATCTGGCTAGATATTCTCGAGCCTCAGTTTCTATCCATGAGTTAACCGGATTTGGACGCTCAGCAACAAGAGGTCCTTTTCCTTTCCATAACTTTAGAGGATTAAGGGATAAAGTGTTTGGAGGAGAGTTGACGACGGATGGAAGAGCCGAATATCCGATTTTGTTGAGATCTGCCTCATCTGGATCTTTATTACAATCACCCATGTGGGGGTTTTTTAAAACAATCTTGTTTTGGCGCAGAGGATAAAAGGACTCTTCTGAGCGACCGGTGAAATTGAATCGCTTCTCGTCAAATTCTGATCGGTTGAACGCTAGTCGACAAATATACTCAAGTCGTGAATGAAGATGCTCTAAACTGTACAGACCAAGGTCGGCAAAACGCTCAAAGATCTCAAACTTGTGTGAGTCTGAAAGATCAGGCCGATGGAGAGTTGTTTGAAATTGGATTTCCAACTCGGCAAGCGTTTGAGTGTCACGTTCTCTGGCGGCATAATAAAATTCAATATCTCAAGAGTATCCGCGCGGGAAGAAATCAATGACACGAGGAGGAGGTCCTGTTGACGTAGGAACAAAAGCAATAGCCTCTGTTGGGATAGGGGCCACTTCTATCGACCGCTCAGCGTTTAAAGTTGCTTCACGTGCTGATGAAGTGTCAGCGTGAGGAAGAACTTGTGATGCCTTTGTAGCGATATCCACAACAGTTGCCATGTCCACGTTTATTTCAACTGGAATCTCCGAGAGGGGAGGGGCATCAGCGATTGGTACATCTTGAGGAGCATCTTGAGCTGATACATGTAAACGATTGAGAAAAACAAGCAGAAATTTCTACTAAGTAGAAATTACAAAAGACTACATCGCTTACCCTGAGGAATATCATCGACTTTTTCAGTCGCTTGATTTGTTTCATGAGCAATTTCCTCAGGCTCCTGGACTTCTTCTTCGAGGTCTAAATCGATAAAAGAAGTTATCGGATCAGCACGAATGGGGATATTTAGTTTTTCAAGCGTGTTGAGAACATATTGAATATCTGCTGCATAAGGTGCTGAAAGAGTTTTTATCCTAGCGTTAGAAACTTAGAGACTAACGAGGAAAGGATAGGAAAATTTGCTTAGCAAATACTTACCCTGATCATTTGAAAGCCTCTCAGATGGAGTAGCGGCTTGAGGATCTGAGCTGACTTCGGGAACAGCGTCAGAGAAAGAAGCACTGGCTGACTCTCTAAGCGCTGGATTTGATGGAACGCTAGAGGATACTGCGGGAGTAGAAAGAGGAGTACGCCTTCGTGCAAGCGGTACTTCTTCTTCTACGGCTTCTGGTGGTCCCAAGTGGCATACGAAAGGGTCTAGAAGGGGGGGGGATTGAATACACCCTGAAGTCTTTTTTTTGACTTCACAAAAACTTTCGTATCACTTTAGAAATTTGAACGCTTGGAAAAACTGAGCGCTTGGGTCAGACGCTTCAGAATAGTTAACTTAGACTTAGTGATTTCAGCAGTTTACCAAAGTAGGGCAACGCTTAGATCGCTTAATCAGGGTTAGCACAGCGGAAATAATGTTTAGCGTTCTTTAGGTTGAATTAGTCGCTTTGCAATTTTACTTGTCTTTTCAGAATAATATGAAGTGAATAATATAAGACAATAAAATAAATGACACAATAATTTGTAAGGTTCACTGGGTGATGTAATCCCAGTTACGTCCTTCTTCTCCTTTTTCACTTGGAGGAAATTACTATGATGATTATCAAAGGATCACACAGAAACTTCTACACAATAGTAATGGATGAAAATGATCTTGGGCTCCTTGATCACACAGACTTCAGCACCAATGAAGATCGTCTTCTTCAAGCTTCTCTCACTCAGAAATGCTGCCTGAAAGTTTTCAACAACTTTTCTCACTCAGATGAAATGTTGAGGTTTATCACTTGGGTTTTGTTTGTTTTAAAGAAGATCAAACAACTTGGAATATCTCAGTTGGAGTTTGGATTTCTTCTTTGGAAGATGTTTGAGATATTTGTGACTGTTTAAATGTAGATGGAAAGCTTGAAAAGTTTTGGCTATGAAATCTCTAAGCTTTTTCAGAAAGAATGTACGTAGGATTTTTGGCAATAATTTCTCGTATATTCTTGATGTTGTTCCCTTACTTTTTGATTTTCTGGAATAAAGTATTTATAGGCAATTTCTTGGGATCTGTCCGTTGGACACATGTAGGAGCGTGCCTTTCACGTAGCGCGTGTTTGTACCAAAAATCTGACATTCCTGAAAATTCGCTGGAACCGATTGGACGGGAGCAGATAAAACTTTGAAAGTTCTGACAGTCTGGTCACAGGGAGGCTTGTCCAAAAGTCACAGTAGCTTATCACATTTAATGCTTTTATCAGGCATTTAATGCAATTTGAATTTATTTCCCGTTGGAATTAAATGCCCGTTGAATGATTGCATTTAAGTCCTTTATGACTTGAGGATTTATTTCAGGTGAATCTTCTTTAAGTCGCTTGAGTATTGGAACGCTTGATTCATGAATCCTGAACTGCGGTCTCTTAGCGTTTGACAGGCGCTAAGACGGAATCTTCATCTTCGATTGACTTCAGACGCTGGTCTTTAACTTCTTCTCAAATAGACTCACCTAGAATTCTATTATTAATTCAGTCGCTAAGACTTAGTCTAAAATCTATGAGGATAAAAATTAGAAGCCTAAACAAAATTACAAACTCTTTTAAACGCTTTATACAATGATCTATGAAAGCATAAACTTACATTTTATTTGGGGTCTCACATTGAATCCTATCTTATCATCATCAAAACATCTAACATGACATTTCCTAACAATTTCCCCCTTTTTGATGATGTCAAGACTTGTAACTCTTTTATAATTTTAAGAGTTAAAAAAGAAAAGGCCCAAAGGAATATAAGTCAGCGTTTGAAAGGTTAGTAATGTTAGTTAAAGTTAGTTTGGCATAATATAGCCTTGCCTTTGGTTTTATCTCTTAGGAGAGGTTCTACAGGCGCTTGAGCAATTTCAGCGTGCACTTCTTCAATGGCGTGATCCAAGGTAGAATCAGCAATCGCTGGGGGCTCGACTACTTGGGCGCTAGAAGAATCTGGCAAGGAAGCCTCAGGGAGATGAGCGACTTCCGCAGTAGGAGCAGAATCTTCTTCCAGAATTTGGATTGAGGGAGGGGAAGGTTCTCGAATGTCAATAATCCAGAGGGGGCCAAGGGCTTCCATCACATGTCGGGGACTGATCAGGCTAGATTGCGGGATAAAGAATATAGCGTCTTCGCGCTCGTCAGTACTTAGTGCAAGTTTCACACCTTCTGGTAAAGCAATCCCTGAGGTATATGTGTTGAAAAAGTCCAAAATTAACGGCATGAACGCTTGAGCTGCTTCTTGGTCCACTGGCCTAATCAGCGAGATCATCTTGGCCACTTGAATATTCTGTTCACTGAAGAGCACAGGGTGGAGAGTATATCCTCGAAAATCGTTTAACCCTGAATAGTGATTGAAACTTGTATCCAATGTTTGGACATTTTCTATCACTGCTCTCATATCTCGGTGGAACTCAGCAAACTCAGCGTGTTCTGTTGAAGTGTCAACACGAATCTGACTCTGGCTTTGAAGAACTGGTTGTTTACTTGACGAAGCGTCTTCGTTGAGGTCATGGAAGATTCGTTGAACAAAGTTTGCACGAGGATGCAAAACGTAGCGTTCGCCCTGGCTGAATAAGGCGAGCTGCTGCCGAATGTAGCTTTCGATTGGCTGTCTGTATCGTGGCAAAGTGCTAACATTCCCGGCAATTATCTGACGCTGTTGAAGCAAAAAGGTGGCAAATCCTCGGCGTCTATATTCTATTCCAAAATTAAACAGGAATGGATATTTGACGAGTTCATCAAGGGTGTAGAAGTGAAGAACGAACTCTTCAGCCCATTTGGCTGTATCCATCATCCATCGTTTTCCAAGTTTGTTCGCTTTGTTTTGATCTTTTCTAGCGGCTAAGAATTTCTCGAAGCGTTCTGTTTCATCATCATAGTCTTCAGCCCATAATCTGGCAAGATATTCACGAGCCTCATCTTCAATCCACGAGTTGACTGGATTTGGGCGCTCCGCAACAAGCGAGCCTTTGCCTTTCCAGAGTTTGAGTGGATTTGGAGAGAGAGCATTCTGGGGAGACTTGACAACGGAGGGGAGAGCAGAGTATCCTATCTTATTGAGATCTTCCTCATCAGGATTTTTGTTCCAATCACCCATGTGTGGGTTCTTGAAAACAATCTTGCTTTGGCGCAGAGGATAAAAGGACTCGTCCGAGCGACCTGTTAGAGTAAATCGATGTTGATCAAAGTCTGCTCTATTGAACACTGGACGACGAATGTACTCAAGGCGAGATTGAAGTCGCTCTAAGTCATATAGCCCTAGATCTGCAATACGCTCGAAAAACTCAAATTTCTTGGTATCGGACATATCGGGCCGATGGAGAGTGGTGTGAAAGTTGATTTCCAACTCGGCAAGCATTTGAGCGTCACGTTCTCTGGCAGTATAATAAAATTCGACATCTGGATGATATCCGTGCGGGAAGAAATCAATGACACGAGGAGGAGGTCCGGTTGGCGTAGGAACAAGGGCAATATCTTCTGTTGGAATGGGGGCCACTTCTATCGACCGCTCAGCGTTTAAAGTTGCTTCACTCGCTGATGAGCTTTCAGCGTCAGGAAGAACTTGGAATGCTTCTTTAGCAATATGCACGACAGTTGCCATGTCCATGTCTAGTTCAACTGGAATTTCCGAGAGAGGAGGGGCTTCAGCGATTGGTTCATTATGAATTCCGTCATGAGCTCCGTCATGAGCTGAAACATGTAAGCGTTTGAGAAAAGCAAGCAAAAATTCCTACTGAGTAGAAATTTACAAAGAAAATACTACATCGCTTACCCTGAGGACTATCATCGACTGTCTTAGTCGCTTGATCTGTTTCTTGGACAAGTGCCTCAGGCTCCTGAACTTCTTCATCGGGTTCCTGAACATTGGGAAGCCTTTCAGATGGAGAAACGTCTTGAGGATCTGAGCTGATTTCGGGAACAGCATCAGAGACGGAAGCACTCGCTGACTCTCTAAGCGCTGGATTTGTGGGAGCGCTAGAAGATACTGCGGGAGTGGGAGTAAGAGTACGCCTTCGTGCAAGCGGTACTTCTTCTTCCACTGCTGTCTCTTCTTCCTCAGGAACGGAAAAGAAAAACGCTGGAGGAGGAGAAGGAGACTTAGGAGAGGGAGAAGGAGAAGGGATATTTTGTTTCTTTTTGGGTTCCGGCTTCTTCTTCTTTAGTTCAGGCTTTTGCTTCTTTGCGGGCTTGGATGGCTCAGCGACTTTGAGAATGAGCTTTCTCTTAGGTCGCTTGACCACCACTTCTTCTGATGATGATGATGATGACGAGGACGCTTGATCTTCATCATCACTGCGAACAACACGCTGATCTTTTGGAACCGCTGCTCCGCCAGGTTTCCGCGGGTTAAGAAGCTCGCTTATCATTTTCTTGCCATAAAACTTGGTCGCTGGGATATTTTTCCCAGACGCTTGCGTATATCCGCTAGAGCAGAGAATACGACTTAGCAAAATCCCGTAAGGCTTGGGATTAACGGACTTAGCCATCGCTGCTTTGAAGCGATTGAACACGTAAAGAGACCAGTTAATTTTTAACTTAGTCAGGATGGCAACCATCATCTTGTATTGAATGTTAGTTACTTTATCGAACGTCCCTTTTCTGCATTCAATAATCTTTGAACATATGTCAGCGAGGATGACATATTCGCCTTTCATATCGTTCTTCTTGAAGTTGGGCTCATAGGCGTCGTGAACATCTTCTTTCTTTATCACGTCCCATACTTTGGTAGCATCGCCGAGATTTACACGCTCTAAATCAATGCCAGTATTAGGCAGACCATGTAATGAAGAAATTAGAGAAGGAGTGAGGATAAAGGTCTCTTTTGCAGAAGGGAAGACGCAGGATATGTAGTTTCCGTCTGCAGAAATTTGACCATTGCAGAAAAAGTGGAGAGATTCTTCTTCAAAATAGTTGAATGTAGTAGTAAGCATGTCTTTCAAACCAAATTCTTAAACAAGTGGAAGAATTGTTCGAAGAGGGAAGTTCTGGTTATCATAGAGATAGTCCCAGTTAACCAAAAATCCGGCGTTAACTGTAACTGGTTTTGTTACTGTCTTGGACGATTTTGAAACTTTGGGTGCCATTGCTGAAAGTTGAAGCTTTTGGAGAAAATTGAGGGATTTTTGCCTTTGGAGAGAAAAAGCTTTAACAGTAGGAGAGATTGGAAGTGATAAAGGTTTTCTGTAAAAGTCTTGGGGAGTTTAAATAGAAGGTGAAAGTAACTCCTCAATTGACAGATGAATGACACGTGTTCAGAGGTTAATGACAAAAGGAATCTGAACCGTGTACATTTAAATTCGGATGTCAAAAAGTGTGGTAAAGTAGGGTATAATAACATTTTTTGGATCCGCGGTTAATTTGAAACGGTTTGAAAAAAAAAATTTGAAATTTTCAGCGTGATGTGCACGCGCCTGATAGTGTACTGACACTTACTCAGACTCATGCAATCACTGAACCGCCTCGGTTTAGATATGAATCATAACCGTCAGTTTGAGTTGATAGGCACGTGTGGGTAGTTGTCAAATCTGATCTTTTGGTCTTATCCACACGTTATTTTTAGCAATGAAAACTATACATGAATTTTTGAAATTGAGTTACTTAGCGTTAAAGTGGGAATCCTTTCAACGCTGAAGTCTTTTCATAAAATATTTCAATAAGTGAATCAATCGCTTGGATTTATGAGAGACAACATTATTAGAGACTGATTTTGTCATGCATAATAGATAAGAGCTAGTGATCAATGCTTTAAGATTTTGAAAGTCATTTTTGATCACAGTCGCTTGATACATTGAAGTAAGTACAATTTTAGAGTTCCCCCTAAAGTTGATGACTCATTTCAAATTTTGATAAATGCTTTAGACACAAACAAAAAGAGGATTCCCCTTAAATTATATGCCTATTAAATATGATGCTTTATGTTTTAAGCGTTTAAATCGATCATACCTAATTCATTTCTCAAAGTGAGAAAGCGTTGTTCGTTGAGCGCTTTTGTGAAGATATCTGCCAGTTGTTTGTCAGTTCCAATAAAGTGCATGGAGATATCTTTCTTTTGAACATGGTCACGCAAGAAATGGTATCTAATGTCAATGTGTTTGGTTCGAGAATGAAGAACAGGATTTTGGGTCATAGCTAAAGCACTTTGGTTATCACAATGGATTGGGGTAGGACCTAGGATTATTCCATAATCTCTAAGTTGTTGCCTCATCCAAAGGATTTGTGCACAACAGCTTCCAGCGGCTACATATTCTGCCTCAGCGGTAGAAGTCGCTATGGATTGTTGTTTCTTACTATGCCATGAAACTAGTCGATCACCTAGAAATTGACATGTACCACTAGTACTTTTTCTATCTATTTTGCATCCTGCAAAATCTGCATCTGAATAACTAATTAGTTCAAAAGAAGAATCCTGTGAATACCATAAGCCCACATTTTGTGTGCCTTTTAGGTACTTAAGGATCTTCTTGGTAGCAATTAAGTGTGATTCTTTAGAATCAGATTGAAAACATGCACACATGCATACTGAAAACATAATATCAGGTCTACTAGCGGTAAGATAAAGAAGTGATCCAATAATACCCCTATAGTTAGTGATATCAATTTTCTTCCCACTTTCATACTTTATCTAACTTAAGCGTCTGGCTCATTGGAATTTTTGAAGATGATGCATTTTCCATACCAAATTTCTTAATCATATCTCTAATATATTTAGCTTGGTTTATAAATATTCCATTAGGGAGTTGCTTAACTTGTAATCCTAAGAAGAAAGTTAATTCACCCATCATGCTCATTTCAAATTGATCTTGCATCATTCTCGAAAATTTCTCACACAGTCGCTTATTAGTAGAACCAAATATAATATCATCAACATAAATTTGGACTAAGAGAATATCTTTATTATGGGTAATTTTAAATAACGTTGTGTCAACGCTGCCTTTTGAAAAGCCTTTACCTATAAGGAAGATAGAGAGAGTGCCATACCATGCTCTTGGTGCTTGTTTAAAGCCATAGAGTGCCTTATCCAGCTTGTATACCATACTTTTGCCATGGTTGTTGATGAATCCTGGTGGTTGCTCCACATAGACTTCTTCTTGGAGTTTACCATTCAAGAATGCACTCTTCACGTCCATTTGGTATACTGTGAATTTGTTGAATGCGGCAAACGCTAGGAACATCCTAATTGCTTCAAGATGGGCTACTGGGGCATACGTTTCATCAAAGTCAATACCCTCTTCTTGACAATAACCCTGAGCGACTAATCTAGCTTTGTTTCTTATAACAATGCCATCTTCATCCATTTTGTTCCTAAAAACCCATCTTGTTCCAATAATTCCTTGGTGAGTTGGTCTTGGTACTAGCGTCAAACCTTACTTCTTTCAAATTGGTTGAGCTCTTCTTGCATTGCTTCTACCCAACTTGAATCATTAAGCGCTTCATCCACTTTCTTTAGTTCCATTTGAGATAGGAAACTTGCGAACATTGCCTCATTAAATGTAGCGGACCTAGTTCTAACAGGTGCTTCAATATCTCCAATTACTAGCTCTGGTGGATGATCTCTAAACCATTTACGGTCTGGTTGGAAAGGGTTAAGAGACTTTTGGTTGTTAATCGCTTGATTCTCATTTGTCTCTTGCGTAGACGCTGCATCATTCACAGTTCTAATCTGCTCTTGATGATCATTCTCTTCATGATCATCAGCGATTCTGACATTATCATTTTTGTTAACCTCACGAGCATCCTTTGGAGGAAGTACATGAATCCCATCATCCTCGTCATCACTATCATCCCTAAGGTTGATTTGCGATGCTTGTTGGGAGAGATCTTTAATTCCTTCATCATCAGGATTAACCTTACTCGGTTCTTGGTTAGCATCATCAAACACAACATGAATGGATTCTTCAACCTTTGATTTGATCTTATTTAAGATGCGAAAACTCTTTCCATTCTTGGCATAGCCTAGAAAGATTCCCTCATCTTCTTTAGGATCAAATGTCTTTAGGCTGTGAGATCCATTGTTATGAATGAAACATTTTGAACCAAATACATGAAAGTATGAAACGTTAGGCTTACGTCCCTTCCACAACTCATATGGGGTCTTCTCATGTTGCTTGTTAATCATACACCGGTTCTGAGTGTAGCAAGCGGTGTTGATGGCTTCTGCCCAAAACCTTTGAGGCAGCTTGGACTCTGCTAACATCGTCCTTGCGGCTTCTTTAAGCGTTCTGTTCCGTCGCTCAGCAACTCCATTCTGTTGAGGTGTTCTAGCAGCAGAATACTCATGAAGTATTCCTAAACCTATACAAAACTTCTCAACAACTTGGTTAGTAAATTCAGTTCCTCTATCGCTTCTAATTCTTGTCACTTTTAGATCTTTTGAATTTTGCAATTGACGAATTAGCGCTGTGAGCTTGACACTGGTTTCATCTTTGGTTGCTAGAAATTCTACCCATGTATAACGAGAGAAATCATCAACTAGTACTAGCGAGTACTTTTTGCCACTAACACTCATGATTTGAATAGGTCCAAACAAATCTAAATGTAATAGTTCAAGAACTCTAGAAGTAGATAGACATGGTTTCTTTTTGAAAGATGACTTAACTTGTTTACCCATTTGACATGCATCACATAAGCGATTCTTTTGAAAAGAACCTTTAGGTAATCCTCCTACAAGATTTAGCGATATTAACTGAGAGATTGCCTTGAAATTGAGGTGATTCATTTTTCTATGCCATAACCAACCTAATTCATTTTGACTTTTAGCAACAAAGCATGTGGGGTTGTTATCAACTGTAGAATCCCAATCTACTAAATACACATTGTTTGTTCTTTTTCCTCTTAATTTAGTAGACTTAGTCTTAGCATCGTTAACATAGCAGAAGTCGCTTGAAAATTTTACTTCAAAGCCTTTATCACAAAATTGACTAATGCTTAACAGGTTATGCTTAAGACCCTCAACATAATAAACATCACTAATCATGATGTTCCCCCTATGCATGATACCTATACCTTTTGTTTTGCCTTTTGAGTTATCACCGAATATAACTTGAGGACCGTTGGTAGCTTGATAGTAGACTAGAAGATTCTTGGAACCAGTCCTGTGTCTTGACGATCCACTATCGAAGTACCAAACTGAAGTATCGGTGCTGGCTCTAGGTACCTGCATTTAAAGGACAATTCTAATTCTTCTTAGGTACCCATGTTGTTTTGGGTCCTTCAGTGTTAGTAACCTTGGTTTGAATTAGAACTTTAGGAACCCATATTTGCCTGGTCTTCATTGTATGAATACTGGCCTTCTTGGGTTTCACATTGTGATGTGTGTGCTTTTTGGGTGTGTAATAATATCCTCGATTATAATAATAGTCATAATCATAGTCATAGTCATAATCATCATAGTATTGATGATATGATTTTGACTGTCTTGAATATTGACGCTGGTAAGTCCTTGGCGCTGGCTTGGGTTTTACTTTTGGTGCTTGACGCTTAGCGCTTGATTCACAGTGATTAGACTTGTCCTTGACTTTTTGAGCGTTTGGATGAGTTTGTCTTTGTGAGTCATTTGCCTTAGCCTTACCCTTGCCTGAGTCAGCTTTGGCTTTCTCATTTGGCCTCGTACCATCGTTGCTAGTTTCACTTAGCGTTTGACTCTGTGAACTTTTCTCAACAAAGATAACACCCTTTCCTTTGTTGTTTGCCATACCATTGGATTTATTTGATTGTTTACCAAATTTATTGAATCCTAAACCGGACTTTTCACCAAATAATCTAGTTACCTTAGACACATTATCCAACTTTCTAGAAGCTTTTGATAATGATGAGATAAGCTGCTCTGATTTAGCAAGTTTAGCGATCAAATCAGCTTCTCTTTTGATTATTATATCAAGATCGCCTTTTAATTGAATAACTTCACTCTCAAGTGATTTGTTCTTCTCAATGCACCGTTTCTGAACTTGCAACTCGGCTTTGAGTATTACTTTATCACTTTTGAGCGACAGAATAATAGCGAGATCGTTTTGATATATTTTGGCGGCCTCTTGACAATCTTTATAATATTCTTTAACTTTGTCAAGTAATTCATCATAAGAGAGAGGATGATATAATTCATTAGTTACCTCTGGTAGCGAGTCGTCAGACGCTTCATCATCTCTTGCCATGAGACAAATCAGTGCTGAGTACCTTGTAGGCTCATCATCACTACTTTCGTCTGATGATTCCAAATCCTCTTCAGGTGCGGAGAGTGGTTCAGATTCCGCTAGCAGACCTTGTTGGCGAAGGTTGCTCCTGAATTGGTTTCTATCCGCATAGTCTTGCCTTGAGGGCTTTGACACATTTGGATAAGGGCAATTTACCTGGTAGTGCCCTGGTTTCCTGCAATTATAACACAAATTAGTTTTCATCTTTTGTTCAGCAGTCAATCGCTTTGAGACTACTGGTATTGAGAGATTTTGAGTAGGGGATGGAGGCGCTTGGTATGGAACTGGCGCTACTGGTTGAGGTGCAGAGTACACTGGCGCTTGATACTGAGGCGCTGGTGCTGGAGGGGGAGTTTGAAATAAATTCTGTCCAATAGGAGTTCTCTTCTCGTATCGTAGAAATTTCTTGAACTTCTTTACCAATAAGGCCATTTCCTTTTCTTCATTTGACTCAACCGGTTTGACCTCGATAACCGCTTTTCCCTTATTTTTGGTGGTAGCGATTAAAGCTCCTGATTCAATCGCTGAAGTCGATGTGTCGCTGACTTCACCTAATTCGAACTCAAATGCCTTTAACTCTGAAAAGACATGCACTGAGGTAAGTGTCTCCAATGTTTGTGATTCTCTCATAGCAACAGTCTTAATTAAATACTTGCTTGGAAGACTTCTGAAAATTTTGTTGACCATTTCCTTGTTGGTTAATTCCTTGTCTAATGACGCTAACTCGGTAATGAGCAAAGTAAACCTTGCGTCTAGTTGTTCTAGCGTCTCATTGGGCTGCATTTTGAAATGCTCGAATCTTTGCATGGCTATGGAGAGCTTGTTCTCCTTCATTTGTGCTGAACCTTCACACACAATAGCCAATTTATCCCATATTTCTTTGGATGTCTTACATTGCTTTATTTTGTTGAACAATGCATCGTTATCTCCTAACGCTGAGTAAAGTGCACTTCGTCCAACATTATCGAGATTCGCTCTTTTTCGATCATCTGGCGTCCAATCTAGTTTATTTTTCTCGACATATCCATCTGGAGTGGCTTCATCGGCTCCAGGTGCTCGAGTTCTCACTTGCATGATTTTGATGGGGCCATCTGTAATAACATCACACATTTCATTATCACATGAGCATAAGTATGCGAAAGCTCTAAGTTTCCACGAATCATAATTTGATTCTACCAACTTAGGCATTTTGTTAAAAGCCATAATGATATGTTTTGATAAAAAGATTTAAAGCGACTAAGTTTAGAACGGTGGATCTAAACAAGCAGTTACGCTCGGAAACGCTTAGGTTTCTATTTTAACCGCTCTGATACCACTTGGTGGTCCCAAGTGGCATACGAAAGGGTCTAGAAGGGGGGGGTTGAATAGACCCTGAAGTCTTTTTTTTTACTTCACAAAAACTTTCGTATCACTTTAGAAATTTGAACGCTTGGAAAAACTGAGCGCTTGGGTCAGACGCTTCAGAATAGCTAACTTAGACTTAGTGATTTCGGCAGTTTACCAAAGTAGGGCAATGCTTAGATCGCTTAATCAGGGTTAGCACAGCGGAAATAATGTTTAGCGTTCTTTAGGTTGAATTAGTCGCTTTGCAATTTTACTTGTCTTTTCAGAATAATATGAAGTGAATAATATAAGACAATAAAATAAATGACACAATAATTTGTAAGGTTCACTGGGTGATGTAATCCCAGTTACGTCCTTCTTCTCCTTTTTCACTAGGAGGAAATTACTATGATGATTATCAAAGGATCACACAGAAACTTCTACACAATAGTAATGGATGAAAATGATCTTGGGCTCCTTGATCACACAGACTTCAGCACCAATGAAGATCGTCTTCTTCAAGCTTCTCTCACTCAGAAATGCTGCCTAAAAGTTTTCAACAACTTTTCTCACTCAGATGAAATGTTGAGGTTTATCACTTGGGTTTTGTTTGTTTTAAAGAAGATCAAACAACTTGGAATATCTCAGTTGGAGTTTGGATTTCTTCTTTGGAAGATGTTTGAGATATTTGTGACTGTTTAAATGTAGATGGAAAGCTTGAAAAGTTTTGGCTATGAAATCTCTAAGCTTTTTCAGAAAGAATGTACGTAGGATTTTTGGCAATAATTTCTCGTATATTCTTGATGTTGTTCCCTTACTTTTTGATTTTCTGGAATAAGGTATTTATAGGCAATTTCTTGGGATCTGTCCGTTGGACACATGTAGGAGCGTGCCTTTCACGTAGCGCGTGTTTGTACCTAAAATCTGACATTCCTGAAAATTCGCTGGAACCGATTGGACGGGAGCTGCTAAACCTTTGAAAGTTCTGACAGTCTGGTCACAGGGAGGCTTGTCCAAAAGTCACAGTAGCTTATCACATTTAATGCTTTTATCAGGCATTTAATGCAATTTGAATTTATTTCCCGTTGGAATTAAATGCCCGTTGAATGATTGCATTTAAGTCCTTTATGACTTGAGGATTTATTTCAGGTGAATCTTCTTTAAGTCGCTTGAGTATTTGAACGCTTGATTCATGAATCCTTAACTGCGGTCTCTTAGCGTTTGACAGGCGCTAAGACGGAATCTTCATCTTCGGTTGACTTCAGACGCTGGTCTTTAACTTCTTCTCAAATAGATTCACCTAGAATTCTAATATTAATTCAGTCGCTAAGACTTAGTCTAAAATCTATGAGGATAAAATTACAAGCCTAAACAAAATTACAAACTCTTTTAAACGCTTTATACAATGATCTATGAAAGCATAAACTTACATTTTATTTGGGGTCTCACATTGAATCCTATCTTGTCATCATCAAAACATCTAACATGACATTTCCTAACAGCTTCTTCTTCCTCGGGAACAGGAAAGACAAACGCTGGAGGAGGTGGAGATTTAGGAGAGGGAGAAGGAGAAGGGATCTTTTGTTTCTTTCTGGGGTCCGGCTTCTTCTTCTTAAGATCAGGCTTTTGTTTCTTTGCGAAATTGGATGGCTCAGTGACTTTGAGAATGATCTTTCTCTTAGGTCGCTTGACCACCACTTCTTCTTTTGATGAAGAGGACGATGATGAAGAAGACGCTTGATCTTCATCATCACTGCGAACAACTCCTTCGGCTGGAAGTCGCTCACACTGTTCTTTAGGAACCGCTGCTCCGCCAGGTTTTCGCGGGTTAAGAAGCTCGCTTATTATTTTCTTGCCATAAAATTTGGTCGCTAGAAGCTTTTTTCCAAAAGATTGTGTATATCCGCAAGCGCAAAGAATACGACTTAGCACAATCCCGTAAGGCTTGGGATTAACAGACTTAGCCATCGCTGCCTTGAAGCGATTGAAAACATAGAGAGACCAGTTAACTTTTAACTTGGTCAGGATGGCTACCATCATCTTGTATTGAATGTTGGTGATTTTGTCGAAAGTTCCTTTTCTGCATTCAATAATCTTTGAACAAATATCAGCGAGGATGACGTATTCGCCCTTCATATCATTCTTCTTAAAGTTTGGCTCATACGCGACGTTAACATTGTCTTTCTTGATCAACGCCCAGACTTTGGTAGCATCTCCGAGATTCACATGTTCTACCTCACTGCCATGATTTGGGAGATTGAGTAGTGAAGAAATCAGAGAAGGAGTGAGAACAAAGGTCTCTTGAGCAGAAGGGAAGACGCAGGATATGGAATTGCCGTCTTCAGAAATTTCACCATTGTTGAAAAAGTAAATAGATTCTTCTTCAAAGTAGTTGTAAGCAGTAGTAAGCATGTCTCTCAAACCAGATTCTTGAACGAGTGGGAGAGTCGTTCGAAGAGGGAAGTTCTGGTTATCAAAAAAATAATCCCAGTTAACCAAAAATCCGGCGTTAACCGTCACTGGTTTCTCAGCACGGGAAGGTTTTTCGGTAGCAGAAGTTACTGTTTTGAAAGATTTTGAAACTTTGGGTGCCATGGTTGAAAGGTGAGACTTTGAAGAAAAGAAGGAAGTTTTTGCCTTTTAGAGAGAGATAACTTTTACAGTAGAGAGATTCAAAGTGATAAAGGTTTTCTATAAAAGTTTTGAGGGGTTTAAATAGAAGATAAAAGTAACTCCTCATATGGTAGATAAATGACACGTGTACAGAAGTTAATGAGAAGGAAATCTGAACCGTGTACACATAACTTCGGATGTCAAAAAGTGCGGTAAAGTAGGATATTATAACATTTTTCGGATCCGCAGTAACTTTTTGAAAACGTTTGAAAAAATTTGAAATTTTCAGCGTAGGTTACACGCGCCTGATAGTACATTAACACGTACTCAGATTCATGCATTTTACTGAACTGCCTACGTTTAGATAGGAAGCATAACCGTCAGTTTGATTTGATAGGCACGTGTGGGTAGTTAACAAATCTAGAATTTTGGACTCATCCACACGCTACTTTGTGGCGATGAAAATTATGCATGATTTTTTGTGAAAGAAAGTTGCCTTAGCGTTGAAGTGGGAATTCTTTCAATGCTGAAGATTCTTTTATAAAGTAAATTTGATTTGATACATAATAATCGCTTGTTGGACTTTTAAACCTTTCATTTTATAAGCGATCAGATTGTAATGAGTAAAAGTAAACGCTAATAATCGATGCATAAGGTTTGTTAAAGTCATTTTGATCATAGTCGCTTACTTAATGAAGTGAATACAATTTTAAAGTTTCCCCTAAAATTGATAACTCATTTCATTTTTGGAAATATAGTTTAGACATAATCACAAAGTGAATTCCCCCTAAATTATATGCCTATGCTTTATGATTTAAGCGTTTAAATCGATCATACCTAATTCACTTCTCAGAGTGAGAAAGCATTTTTCGTTGAGCGCTTTGGTGAAGATATCTGCCAGTTGTTTGTCAGTTCCAATGAAATGCATGGAGATATCTTTCTTTTGAACATGGTCACACAGGAAATGGTATCTAATGTCAATGTGTACAACAGCTTCCTGCAAAATGGAGATATCTTTCTTTCTTTTGTGCACAACAGCTTCCAGCGGCTACATATTCTGCCTCAGCGGTAGAAGTCGCTATGGATTGTTGTTTCTTACTATGCCACGAAACTAGTCTATCACCTAGAAATTGACATGTACCACTAGTACTTTTTCTATCTATTTTGCATCCTGCAAAATCTGCGTCTGAATAACCAATTAGTTCAAAAGGAGAATCCTGTGGATACCATAAGCCCACATTTTGTGTGCCTTTTAGGTACTTAAGGATTTTCTTGGTAGCACTTAAGTGTGATTCTCTAGGATCAGATTGAAAATGTGCACACATGCATACCGAAAACATAATATCAGGTCTACTAGCGGTAAGATAAAGAAGTGATCCAATAATACCCCTATAGTTAGTGATATCAATTTTCTTCCCACTTTCATCTTTATCTAACTTAAGCGTTTGGCACATTGGAATTTTTGAAGAGGATGCATTTTCCATACCAAATTTCTTAATCATATCTCTAGTATACTTAGCTTGGTTTATAAATATTCCATTAGGGAGTTGCTTAACTTGTAATCCTAAAAAAAAAGTTAATTCACCCATCATGCTCATTTCAAATTGTTCTTGCATCATTTTCGAAAATTTCTCACACAATCGCTTATTAGTAGAACCAAATATAATATCATCAACATAGATTTGGACTAAGAGAATATCTTCATTATGGGTAATTTTAAATAACGTTGTGTCAACGCTGCCTTTTGAAAAACCTTTACCTATAAGGAAGATAGAGAGAGCGTCATACCATGCTCTTGGTGCTTGTTTAAGGCCATAGAGTGCCTTATCCAATTTGTAGACCATACTTTTGCCATTGTTGTTGATGAATCCTGGAGGTTGCTCCACATAGACTTCTTCTTGGAGTTTACCATTCAAGAATGCACTCTTCACGTCCATTTGATATACTGTGAACTTGTTGAATGCGGCAAACGCTAGGAACATTCTAATCGCTTCAAGACGGGCTACTGGGGCATAAGTCTCATCAAAGTCAATACCCTCTTCTTGACAATAACCCTAAGCGACTAATCTAGCTTTGTTTCTTATAACAATGCCATCTTCATCCATTTTGTTCCTAAAAACCCATCTAGTTCCAATGACTCCTTGGTGAGTTGGTCTTGGTACTAGCGTCCAAACCTTGCTTCTCTCAAATTGGTTAAGCTCTTCTTGCATCGCTTCTACCCAACTTGAATCACTAAGCGCTTCATCCACTTTCTTTGGTTCCATTTGAGATAGAAAGCTTGCGAACATGGCCTCATTAATTGTAGCGGACCTAGTTCTAACAGGTGCTCCAATATCTCCAATTACTAGATCTGGTGGATGATCTCTAAGCCATTTTCGGTCTGGTTGGAAAAGGTTGAGAGACTCTTGATTAGCAATCGCTTGATTCTCATTTGTCTCTTGCGCAGTCGCTTCATCATTCACAGTTCCAATTTGCTCTGGATGATCATTCTCTTCATAATCATTAGCGGTTCTGACTTCATCATTATTTGTAACCTCACGAGTAACCTTAGGAAAAGGCACAAAGATCTCATCATCCTCGTTGTCACTATCATCTTCAAGATTAATTTGTGACGCTTGTTGGGCAAGATCTTCAATTCCTACATCATCAGGAATAACCTTACTCGGCTCTTGGTTAGCATCATCAAACACAACATGAATGGATTCTTCAACCTTCGATTTAATTTTATTTAAGATGCGAAAACTCTTTCCATTCTTGGCATAGCCTAGAAAGATTCCCTCATCCGCTTTAGGATCAAAAGTCTTTAGGCTGTGGGATCCATTGTTATGAATGAAACATTTTGAACCAAAAACATGAAAATATGAAACGTTAGGCTTACATCCCTTCCACAACTCATATGGAGTCTTCTCATGTTGCTTGTTGATCATACACCGGTTCTGAGTGTAGCAAGCGGTGTTGATGGCTTCGGCCCAAAACCTTTGAGGCAGCTTGGATTCTGCTAGCATCGTCCTAGCGGCTTCTTTAAGTTTTCTGTTCCGTCGCTCAGCAACTCCATTTTGTTGAGGTGTTCTAGGAGCAGAATACTCATGGAGTATTCCAAAATCTGTACAAAACTTCTCAACAAATTGGTTAGTGAATTCAGTTCCTCTGTCGCTTCTAATTCTTGTCACCGTTAGATCTTTTGAATTTTGCAGTTGACGGATTAGCGCTGTGAGCTTGACACTGGTTTCATCTTTGGTTTCTAAAAATTCTACCCATGTATAGCGAGAGAAATCATCAACTATTACTAGTGAGTACTTTTTGCCACTAACACTCATGATTTGAATAGGTCCAAACAAATCTAAATGCAATAGTTCAAGAACTCTAGAAGTAGATAGACACGGTTTCTTTTTGAAAGATGACTTAACTTGTTTACCCATTTGACAAGCGTCACATAGGCGATTCTTTTGAAAGGAACCTTTAGGTAATCCCTCCACAAGATTTAGTGATATTAACTGAGAGATTGCCTTAAAGTTGAGATGGTTCATTTTTCTATGCCATAACCAACCCAATTCATTTTGACTTTTAGCAACAAAGCATGTGGGGTTGTTATCAAAAGTAGAATACCAATCCACTAAATACACATTGTTTGTTCTTTTTCCTCTTAATTTAGTAGACTTAGTCTTAGCGTTGTTAACATAGCAAAAGTCACAAAATTGACTAATGCTTAACAGGTTATGCTTAAGACCCTCAACGTAATATACATCACTGATCATGATGTTCCCCCTATGCATGATACCTATACCTTTGGTTTTACCTTTGGAGTTATCACCGAATATAACTTGAGGACCGTTGGTAGCTTGATAGTTGACTAGAAGATTTTTGGAACCAGTCATGTGTCTTGACGATCCACTATCAATGTACCAAACTAAAGTATCGGTGCTGGCTCTAGGTACCTGCATTTAAAGGATAGTTCTAATTCTTCTTAGGTACCCATGTTGTTTTGGGTCCTTTAGTGTTAGTAACTTTGGTTTGAATTAAAATTTTAGGAACCCATATTTTCCTAGTCTACATTGTGGGAATACTGGCCTTCTTGGGTTTCACATCGTGTTGTGTGTGCTTTTTGGGTGTGTAATAGTATCCTCGATTATAATAGTAGTCATAATCATAGTCATTGTCATAATCATCATAGTATCGATAATATGGCCTTGACCGTCTCGGATATTGACGCTGGTATTTCCTTGGCGCTGGCTTGGGTTGCACTTTTGGTGTTGGACGCTTAGCGCCTGATTCACAGTGGTTAGGTTTATCCTTAGCCTTTTGAGCGTTTGGATGAATCTTCCTTTGTGAATCATTTGCCTTTGTCTTTCCCTTGCCTGAGTCAGCTTTGGCTTTCTCATTTGGCCTCGTACCTTTGTCGCTTGGTTCATTCAGCATTTGACTTGGTGAACTTTCTTCAACAAAGCGAACACCCTTTCCTTTGTTGTTTGCCGTAACATTAGATTTATTTGGTTGTTTACCGTATTTATTGCATCCTAAACCGGTCTTTTCACCAAATAATCTAGTTACCTCAGTCACATTATCCAAGTTTCTAGAAGCTTTTGATAATGATGAGACGAGCTGCTCTGATTTGGCAAGTCTAGGGATCAGATCAGCTTCTCTTTTGACTATTATATCAAGATCATTTTTCAATTGAATAACTTCACTTTCAAGTGATTGGTTCTTCTCAATGCACTGTTGCTGAACTCGCAACTCTGCTCTGAGCGTCACTTTATCTCTTGTGAGTGATGAGATAATATCGAGAGCATTTTGATATATTTTGGTAGCTTCTTGACATTCATTGTAGTATTCTTTGACTTTGTGAAGTAATTCATCATAAGAAAGAGGAATTGATAATTTATTGGTTACCTCTAGTAGCGAATTGTCAGTCGCTTCATCATCTCTTGCCATAAGACAAATCAACGCTGAGTCGCTAGTAGGCTCATCATCACTACTTTCATCTGATGATTCCAAGTCCTCTTCAGGTGCGAAGAATGGTTCAGATTCCGCTAGCAATCCCTGTTGGCGAAGGTTGCTCCTGAATTGGTTTCTATCTGCATGGTCTTGCCTTGAGGGCTTTGACACATTTGGATAAGGGCAATTTACCTGGTAGTGCCCTGGTTTTCTGCAATTATAACACAAATTAGTTTTCATTTTCTGTTCAGTGGATAATCGCTTTGAGACTTCTGGCGCTGAGAGATTTTGAGTAGGAGACGGAGGCGCTTGGTATGGAACTGGTGCTACTGGTTGAGGTGCAGAGTATACTGGCGCTTGATACTGAGGCGCTGGAGCAGGGGGAGGAGTTTGGAATGACGTTTGTCCGATAGGATTTCTCTTTTCATATCTTAGAAATTTTTTGAATTTCTTGACCAATAAAGCCATTTCCTTTTCTTCATTTGATTCCGAGGATTTAACCTCACTGACCGCTTTACCCTTGCTTTTGGTTGTAGCGATCAAAGCTCCTGATTCAGTCGCTGAAGTCGATGTGTCGCTGACTTCACCCAATTCGAACTCAAATGCCTTTAATTCTGAAAAGACATGCTCTGGAGTAAGAGTCTCCAATGTCTGTGATTCTCTCATAGCAACAGTCTTGATTAGATATTTGCTTGGAAGACTTCTGAAAATTTTGTTGACCATTTCCTTGTTGGTCAATTCCTTGTCTAATGACGCTAACTCTGTAATGAGCAAAGTAAACCTTGCGTCCAATTGTTCTAGCGTCTCATTGGGCTGCATCTTGAAATGCTCAAATCTTTGCATGGCTATGGAAAGCTACTCTTTCATTTGTGCTGATCCTTCACACACTATAGCCAGCTTATCCCATATTTCTTTGGAAGTCTTACATTGCTTAATCTTGTTGAACAATGCATCGTTGTCTCCTAATGCTGAGTAAAGTGCACTTCGTCCAACATTATCTAGATTTGCTCTTTTTCGATCCTCAGGCGTCCATTCTAACTTAGGTTTCTCGACATACCCATCTGGAGTAGCCTCGGTTGCTTCAGGGGCTCGAGTTACAACTTTCAAAATCTGAATGGGACCACCTTTAATTACATCACACATTTCATTATCGCATGAGCACAAGTAAGCGAATGCTCTAAGTTTCCAAAAATCATAATTTGACTCTACCAACTTAGGCATTTTGTTGAAAGCCATAATGAGATATTTTTGGAGAGAAAGATTAAAGCGATTAGGTAAAAAAAATGGATCTGAACAAGCTGTTATGCTCGGAAACGCTTAGGTTTCTAATTCAACCGCTCGGATACCACTTGGTGGTCCCAAGTGGCATACGAAAGGGTCTAGAAGGGGGGGGTTGAATAGACCCTGAAGTCTTTTTCGACTTCACAAGATTTTCGTATAACTTAAGAAATTTGAACGCTTGGAAGACTGAGCGCTTGGGTCAGACGCTTCAGAGTAGTTAACTTAGACTTAGTGATTGCAGCAGTTTACCAAAGTAGGGCAACGCTTAGATCGCTTAATCAGGGTTAGCACAGCGGAAATGATTTTTAGCGTTCTTTTAGATAATTTAATCGCTTTGCATTTTAATTTGTCTTTTTCAGAAGAATGTAATGTGATGAATATAAGACAATAAAATATAAATAACACAAAAATTTGTAAGGTTCACTAGGTGATGTAATCCCAGCTACGTCATTCTTCTCCTTTTTTTCACTTGGAGGAATTTACTATGATAATTATCAATGAATCACACAGAAACTTCTACAAAATAGTAATGGATGAAAATGATCTTGGGCTCCTTGATCACACAGACTTCAGCACCAATGAAGATCGTCTTCTTCAAGCTTCTCTCACTCAGAAATACTGCCTGAAAGGTTTCAACAACTTTTCTCACTCAGATGAAAGGTTGAGGTTTGTCACTAGGGTTTGTTTGTTTTAGGGAAGATCAAACAACTTGGAATATCTCAGTTGGAATTTGAATTTCTTCTTTGGAAGATGTTTGAGATATTTGTGACTGTCTGGAATGTAGATAAAAAGCTTGAAAGGTTTTGGCTATGGGGTTTCTAAGCTTTTTCAGAAAGAATGTACGTAGGATTTTTGGCAATAATTTTCTCGTATATTCTTGTTGTTTCTTTTTTTTGTTTTAGGGTTTTCTGGAGCAAGGTATTTATAGGCAATTTCTTGGGATCTGTCCATTGGACATATGTAGAAGCGTGCCTTTCACGTGGCGCGTGATCATACCTAAAGTCTGACATTCCTGAAAATTCGCTGAATCCGATTGGACGGGAGCAGCTAAAACTCTGAAATTTCTGACAGTCTCGTCAAAAGGTGGCTTGTCCACAAGTCATAGTAGCTTATCACATTTAATGCTCTTATCAGGCATTTAATGCATTTGAATTTATTTCCCGTTGGAAGTAAATGTCCGTTGAATGATTGCATTTAAGTCTTTCATGACTTGAGGATATATTTCAGGTGAATCTTTCATCCATCGCTTGAGACAAATTGAGCGCTTGATCCATATATCCTGAACTGGGTTCCTTTAGCGTTTGATGGACGCTAAGGGACAAATCTTCATCTCTGGTTGACTTCAGACGCTGGTCTTCAACTTCTTCTCTAATAGACTCACCTAGAATTCTACTAGCGATTCAGTTACTAAGACTTAGTCTAAGGTCTACAAAGATAAAAATTACAAGCCTAAACAAAATTACAAGCTTTCAAACGCTTAAACAAAGATCTATGGAAAACATAAACTTACATTTTATTTGGGGTCTAACATTGAATCCTATCTTGTCATCATCAAAACATCTAACATGAAATTTCCTAACAGGATTGCTTCAAGACGAGCGACAGGAGCGTATGTCTCATCAAAGTCAATACCCTCTTCTTGGCAATATCCTTGAGCTACGAGTCTGGCCTTATTTCTTACAACAATGTCGTTCTCATCCATCTTGTTTCTATATACCCATCTAGTTCCAATAACTCCTTGGTGAGTTGGTCTTGGTACTAGCATCCAAACCTTATTTCGTTCAAACTGATTGAGCTCTTCTTGCATAGCTTCAATCCAACTTGGGTCACTTAGCGCTTTATCCACTTTCTTAGGTTACATTTGAGATAGAAAGCTTGCGAACATAGCCTCATTGAATGTAGCGGCTCTAGTTCTAACTGGTGCTCCAATATCTCCAATAATTTGCTCAGGTGGATGGTCACGCAGCCATAGCCTATCTGGTTGGAAGGGATTAAGAGGTTGAACAGGCGCTTGAGAATCATACGCTTGACCACCCTCTTGCGTAGGCGCTTCAAGTTCACAATTCCTTGTTTGCTCTTGATGATCACTCTCTTCATGATCATCAGCGTTTCTTACATGATAATTTAGAGTAATCTCATGAGTATTCTTAGGAGGTGGCACTGAGATCTCATCATCGTCGTCAGTATCTTCATCAATAGTAATCTTAGACGCTTGATGACATAGATCTTCAACTCCTACATCATTTAAATTAACCTTACTCGGCTCTTGGTTAGCATCATCAAAAACAATATAAATAGATTCCTCAACCTTCGATTTGATCTTATTGAGAATGCGAAAATTCTTTCCATTTTTGGCGTAGCCTAGAAAGATTCCCTCATCAGCTTTAGGATCAAAAGTTTTTAGGCTTTGGGATCCATTATTGTGGATAAAAAGTTTAGAACCAAAGACGTGAAAGTATGAAACATTTGGCTTACGTCCCTTCCATAGTTCATATGGAGTTTTTCCATGCTGTTTGTTGATCATGCAGCGATTTTGAGTGTAACAGGCAGTGTTGATCGCTTCGGCCCAAAATCTAGGAGCAAGCTTGGATTCTGCTGACATAGTCCTAGCGGCTTCCTTATGCGTTCGGTTCCGGCGCTCAGCAACACCATTTTGTTGGGGAGTTCTGGGAGCTGAATACTCATGGTGTATTCCATTTTCTGCACAAAACTTCTCAACAACCTTGTTAGTAAACTCAGTACCGTGATCGCTTCTTATTCTTGCAACCTTAAGATTTTTCAATGTTTGAAGTTTCCGAATAAGCGTTGTTAACTTGTCACATGTTTCATCTTTGGATGAAAGAAATTCCACCCAAGTAAATCTAGAGAAATCATCTACTATCACCAAAGTATACTTTTTACCGCTTACACTGATCGTTTGAACAGGTCCAAACAAACCCATGTGAAGTATTTCAAGTATTCTAGAAGTAGATAGATAAGGTTTTCTCTTGAACGATGACTTAACTTGTTTACCCATTTGACAAGCGTCACAAAGGCGATCCTTGTGAAATGGTCCATTTGGTAATCCCTCTACAAGATTTTGACTTATAAGCTGAGAGATTGTCTTAAAGTTGAGGTGATTCATTTTTCTATGCCATAACCAACCCATTTTAGATTCATTTTTAGCAACAAAACATGTTTGGTTGTTATCAAGTGTTGAACCCCAATCTACTAAATAAACGTTGTTAGTTCTTTTTCCTTTCAATTTAGTAGACTTAGTCTTAGCGAAGTTTATATAGCAATAGTCACTTGAGAATATGACTTCAAAGCCTTTATCACATAATTGACTTTTGCTTAATAAATTATGCTTCAGACCCTCAACAAAATAAACATCACTTATCATGATGTTCCCCCTATGCACAGTACCTATACCTTTGGTTTTACCTTTGGAGTTGTCACCAAATACGACCTGAGGACCATTGGCAGCTTGATAGTTGATCAGAAGATCTTTGGAACCTGTCATGTGCCTTGACGATCCACTATCAAAGTACCACACAGATGTATCGGCTCTAGCTCTAGCTACCTGCAATCAAAAGGGAAGTTCTATTTCTGTTTAGGTACCCATTGTTGCTTGGGTCCTTCAACATTAGTATCCTTGTTAGTTTGAATTAGAACTTTAGGAACCCATATTTGCCTCGTCTTCATTGTAGGAATACTGGCCTTTTTGGGTTTCACATTGTGCTGTGTGTGCTTTTTGGATGTATAATAATATCCGCGATTATAATCATAGTCATAATCATAATCATCATAGTATCGATAATATGATCTTGACTGTCTTGGATATTGACGCTGATATTTCCTTGGCACTGGCTTGGGTTGCACTTTTGGTGCTGGACGCTTAGCGCTTGATTCACAGTTGTCAGTCTTATCTTTAGCCTTTTGAGCGTTTGGATAAACCCGTCTTTGTGAATCATTTGCCTTAGCCTTACCCTTGCCTGAGTTAGTTTTGACTTTCTCATTTGGCCTCTTACCATTGTCACTAGGTTCATTTTGTGTTTGACCTTGTGAACCTTTTTCAACAAAGATAACACCCTTTCCTTTGTTGTTTGCCGTAACATCAAATTTATTTGGTTGTTTACTGAGTTTATCGCATCCTAAACCGGTCTTCTCACCAAATAATCTGGTTACTTCAGTCACATTATCCAGCTGTCTAGAAGCTTTTGATAATGATGAGATGAGCTGCTCTGATTTAGCAAGTCTAGCGATCAAATCAGCTTCTCTCTTGACCATTATATCAAGATCACCTTTCAATTGAATAACTTCACTCTCAAGCGATTGATTTTTCTCAATGCACTGTTGCTGAACTCGCAGCTCTGCTCTAAGCGTTACTTTATCTCTTGTGAGTGATGAGATAATAGCAAGATCATTTTGATATATTTTGGCAGCTTCTTGACATTCATTGTAGTATTCTTTGACTTTGTCAAGTAATACATCATAAGAAAGAGGAATTGATAATTCATTGATTACCTCAGGAGACGCTTCATCATCTCTGGCCATGAGACATATGAGCGCTGAGTCATCTAATGGCTCATCATCATCACTGCTTTCTTCTGATGATTCTAAATCTTCAGGTGCAGATGCTGGTTCTGATTCTGCTAGCAAACCTTGTTGACAAAGGTTGCTCCTGAATTGGTTTCTATCCAAGTAATCCTGCCTTGAGGGCTTGGATACGTTTGGATAAAGGCAATTTACCTGGTAGTGCCCTGGTTTTCTGCAATTATAACAAAGATTAGTTTTCATCTTTTGTTCATTTTGCAATGTGTGGCTTTGAGACCACTGGAACTGGGAGACTTTGAGTAGACGCTTGGTATTGAGCAGGCGCTTGGGGTGAAGGAACAGAATACTGAGGCGCTTGAAACTGTTGTTGCACAGGAGAGGACGCTTGATATGAACTTTGTCCTTGATTATTGAAACCTTTTCCTTTCTTTTCATATCTCAAGAACTTCCTGAATCTATTCAGTAAAGCCAACTCTTCTTCCTCATTGATATCAGAATTCTTTCCTTTTTTACCCGATTTACCTTTGATTGATGCAATGAGCGCTCCAGATTCAATCACTGGATTACTCACAATATCACTAGCAGAGTTCAACTCGAACTCAAATGCTTTTAGCTCTGAAAAGGCGTCTTCTGGAGTTAGGAGATCCAGCATATTTGATTCTCTCATAGCGGTTGTCTTCATCAAGAATTTACTTGGTAAGCTTCTAAAGATTTTAACCACCATTTCTCGGTTCTGTAAGTCCATTCCCAACGATGTAAGTTCTGTAACTAGAGCTGTAAATCTTATATCCAATTGCTCTAACGTTTCATTGGGTAGCATCTTAAATCCGTTAAACTTTTCCTTGGCAATGGAAAGTTTGTTTTCTTTGATTTGGGCTGAACCACCACAAATCGTAGGTAACTTATCCCATATTTCTTTAGTAGTTTTGCAAGATTTGATCTTGTTAAATAAGTTGTCATTATCACCAATAGCCGTATATAGAGCGTTACGACCAACATTGTCCAACTTGGCTCTTCGACGCTCATCTGGAGTCCATTCTTGTTTTGGTTTCCCAACGTAACCATCGGGAGTTTCTTCCGTGGCTCCAGGCGCTCTTGCGATAACTTTGTATATTTTGATTGGCCCATCTGAAATAATATCACACATGTCATCATCACATGAACAGAGATATGTAAATGCTTTGACTTTCCACGTGTCAAAATTTGATTCAGTCAGTTTGGGAACTTTAGCGAATGCCATATCAAAAATTTTAAAAGCAACTAGATTTTGAAAGAAAAGGATCTAAACAAGCAATTACGCTTGGAAATTTTAAAATTTCAATTTTAACCGCTCTGATATCACTTGTTGGTCCCAAGTGGCATACGAAAGGGTCTAGAGGGGAGGGGGGTTGAATAGACCCTGAAGTCTTTTTTTTTTTTCGACTTCAAAAGATTTCGTATAAAAAGATTTTTGGACGCTTAAAAAAAATAGACGCTTGAAGTGTCTAACGCTTAACTTAAGCGTTCACTTAAAATATTGGCGCTTTGGCGAAGCGTCTGATGAAGACTGTTTTTTTTATAAAGTTAATTTAGACTTCAAGATTTGAATACTTTAACCAAGAAGGTTTAAGCGTTCAGTTCTTTAATCAGTGTTAGCACAATGGAATGAATTTTTTTTTGGAGTCTTCTCTTTGAAAGTTTTAGCGTCACAAGAGGTTTCTTAGTTGCTTAGCTTTTGATTGTGTTTTACTTATGCAATGATATGGTAGATGAAGGAATTGACTGAAAAGTAAATGACACAATGTTTGTAAGGTTCATTGGGTGGTGTAATCCCAACTACGTCCTTCTTCTCCTTTGCACTCGGAGGCAATCCACTAAAATGATTCTCAAAGAATCACACAGAATCTTCTACAAATTAGGGAGAGATGGATGTCGATGACTTGAGCTCCTTGATCACACAGATTTCTGCTCCAAATCACTTCAATCCCCTTGCTTCTTTCACCCAAAAATGATGCAAGTATCCAACTTCGACTTCACACAGATCGCGAGGCTTGGACACGCGAAATGCTAGCAAGTATACTAGGTTGTGCAAAGTAATAAAGTGGACTATTTAGCCCGGGGTGTATCATCTCCACAGGGACAATTGGATTCAATGCTCGTAATTGCTATATTACCTATTTCTAAGCTAAATCAATTTATAAGATGATAGGTGTTTATACTATGAAAATAACTAAAGATAACTAAAATGATTATCTAGGTAATAAATCAAATGGGAAGAGGTGATTGGGTTATGATCCTACTATGTTCTATTCTATGTTCATGAACTCTCAATTATCCGGATTCTTAGAACGTTCTTGTTATGGCGAAACCCCCTAATGTATTTGTTATTCAATCTCTTGAAATAACAAGCCTATACTAGTTAACAACTCCCTATATCTCTATAGTGAAGATTGAATTAACTAACATGCATTTAGGTTCAAAAGAGTTCCTTGTTTACGAAGATCCTACATTCAATCGGGTCATCTTATCACAAAAAGCCACACAACGCAATCGATTCTATCTCTAGTCAATTGTTACGTTATGATGTTTGATTTTTCGATCTCCCTTTATCTATCTCCTCTCGGTCTCAAGACAAAGCATTATATCAAACACATGGTGATCATTCATGTGAAAGCATTAAGCATAAAATCAAACATGTAACAAGAATGTAATAAATCCGGAAATTAATCATTCATTAAACACAAAACATCACAAAGTATTTACATAACCCAACCACAAAGATGCTTAGCTCATACTTACAATAACAAATGATTCAACAATTCTATAAGACATAGTTGATAAACTAATCAAAGAGAAAGAGTTGAATTACTCCCTATTACAAGGTGTGAATCCAAGCTTTTGATGATGAAAATGGCTCCTCAAGCTTCCTTGGATCTTCCTATGGCTTCCCTATGTGTTTTTAGAACAAGTGTAAGTGTTTTCCAAGAGAAAAGTGTGTTATAAAGGGAGAAAACGGTGGTGACACGACAAAATCCTAGCAAGAGAACTAGGTCGCGTAAGTAGTAAAGTGGATTTCTAAGTCCGGGGTTATCGTATCCGCAGGGACAACTATAATCTAAGTACCAAGACTACTATATTACTCAATTCTAAGTTAAATCGGTCGATAGAAAGGTTGATTAACTAATTAATAAATACTAGAAAATAAACTAAGGCAACGTCACACCAAATAAAGGGAGGAAACAATAGAGAGAAGCGATCAAGGCACATGGTTCAACCGATTATGCATTTAGATTGTGATTTAGGTTCTATTGGATTATTAGATTGATTTAGCTAAGGCGAAATTCCCTAACGTACGTACTACCCAATCTCTTGGCATAGCAACCCTACCCTTGGTAACGATTTCCTATATATCTCTATATGAAAACCCGATTAACGAGGATGCATTTAAGGTCTAGGAATTCCCCACGTGAATGGAAAGCCACCTAAAGAAACCGAGTCTATCTCTAGTCGGTTTAACTATAGGGTATTCAATGTTTATATCTTCCCTAGGTTATTATCTCTCGATCTCTAACCTAGGCATTTTATCAAACACTTGGTGATCAAGCAAATGTAGCATTGAGATCAAATATTGAATACATAGCTAAAACCAAAATTAATCCAATAAACACCAACAAATCAACAATCAAAATAACATAAACGGCCTATCCATGGCCTCAATCAAACAAGTTTAGCTCATATTCATGTCAAAAGTGCAAATATAAATCATACAAGTCATAGGAGATTTGAACAAATTCAAGAAACAAATATGTAAAAACTCCCTAAGTCTTGTAGAGATGTGGATTCCTTGTTGAATTCTCCATGTTTTGACCTTCAATCTTCTCTTCTAAGCTTCCTCTCTCTCTATTTTCGTGTGGTTGCTGATATCCAAGGTGAGTTAGGGTAAAAAATGGCTAAAAAGGGTATTTATAGACCAACCCGCTGCCTCGAACGCCGCGGCGTTCGCTTGTTGAACGCCGCGGCGTTGGCTACTGCATGTGAACGCCGCGGCGTTCGTGGATGAACGCCGCGGCGTTCGTCCCCTGCTGCTCCAGCCAGTTTTTGGTAAACTTCGCATAACTTTCTCTACCGATGTCGGAATTCACTGATTCAAGTTGCTTTAGAATCCTAAAACAAAGATCTACAACTCTCCAGAAGACACTAGGGCGGAAATCAAACGTTAAAGATGACAAAATTGTCTCACAAGTCACTGAATGAGAAAACTCCATCGTATGACGTCTCTTCCGATGACGTTTTCACCTCCTTCCCTACATATCTGATCTTTGTCTTCAACATAAGAAATGTACCTTTGCCTCTTATCTTTCCATTGGTAAATCAAGTTTGTAATTTGGACATGGGTAGAGAACTCTATTCAATAAACTCTATCACTGCGCAGACAGTTTGTATCTTTATGCATGATTTACCTTCAATCCTTGTTCTTTTCCTCCAAATGTTATGTTATTCTATAAAATATGAGAAGACAAGGATCAAAGCATCATATGTGATCAAATTATCAAGGAAACAATCAAAACTAAGTCGATAAACGGGGGAAAACTAGTGTAAAAATAACATATATCAGGTGGACTTAATTTTAGGACTTCGGGAGAATTGGACCGCGGCACAAACTCTTATCAGACCGCGGTCCTCTGACGCAGAATTCACAGCTTTCGTATTTTGATCATAACTCTCTCTACAAATGTCGGATTGAGTTGATTCAAGATGCTACGCGAAGCTAAGAAATAGATCTACAATATTGAAGAAGAAACCTTAGTATGATTCTGCCTGTAAGAGGACGAAAACCTCATTTATATATGAGTATTGTGTAAAATCTTTCGTCAACTATCTTCTTTTGTTTCTTTCTTCAATTTCAAGCTCAATTTGGATCTCTTTTCTCGTCTTTCATTCGTAAATCAACTTTTATCCTACAAAACAAAATATATACAAATCAAAGCATTATGAGGGATAAAAAATGATCAAAGTAACGATCAAATCATATTACAATGGGGCATAAAATACTGTAAAATATGGACTTATCAACTACCCCCCAACTAGGCTATGATCATCTCGATCAATAAATGGCGAACAAGTACTCATAAGTTCAGATTTTACAACTTGCTTTGGGATCTTGAAAGGTTTATGTCTCAATAATCAAGCACATACACGAATTAAACCCTCAAAAATGATTATGACAAGATACACTTTACCTAGAACACTCAACAATTTGAAAGCTTCCATAACATCTTCGATTCCATCTCAAAATCATGAACTCCATATCCATTTTTATGAAAAGAGCCCACTTTAAACAAGATTATGCAAACTCATTAGATAATAAAAACATTAAAACACTTCAAAACTTTGTTAACCTATTGGTGTGCATGAAATGTGAAAGTCAAGATCAAAAGGTCTTTTTGGCTTGTAACGTAAGGCTAGGTAATGGCTTGGACGGGAATATATGGATAAAGTGACTAAACTAAAGAAAGCATACAAATCAATATCATCGAGCTAAACACTCACTTATCAACCGAATAAATCTCCACATCTCGCCACTTATAGCTTTTTGATTTCTTTTCCCTTTGAACTCATAACCCCAAAACTTGTTTCTTTTGATGCTAGGGGTGGAAAAATGATTCCCAAACCAAATAAATCACATTGAAGCTCAGTTCGTAGCCAAGTCGAGAGATAGCTCACAAAATATATTTTTCGGTAACTTCCAATCTCTCAACTCTTTAGCCAACTTACAACATTTCTTTTTCCTCTTTTTATTTCACATAAACTCAAGACCTCAAAATTTCTCAAAATCATCAAGAACAAACACACCTTTTAACCCATTAATCCATGAGATTCGACACCCAAAACAAAGCGTAAACCCAAATTAAAGCCAAATGATATGAAGTTATATGCTCTCTTACTTGGGAAATAGACTTTGTTTTTTTCTTTCTTTTAGGCTAAAGGGTGGTTGGTGTGGCTTACGAAAGAAAAGCGAATGGTGGTTTTTAGTATGCTTAGCACACTCCATTCTTATTAATATAGCTCAAAATAAGGTCTAGAGATTATGTAGTATCGTGAAGGCCAATTGTAAGGTTAAAGAAAATGAAAGATGGCCTAAATCATTTCATGACTTCGCACACTCAACACACACTTCAAAATTGACAAAATTGAAAGTTCAATGCTTTAAATCCTCAACAATTCACATAAGCATGGCTAAAAAGGCTTTCACATATAAAATACGACAAATGATTTCATCTTAGATGAAGTAGAGACATTCAAACGAATCATGTTCCAAGCAAAAGTGTAACAAATCATGAATATGAAATCATTGATTATCACAGTTTTCTAATCCCAAATCAAGCATGAAACTTAACAAATGAGTACAAGTTGCACAAAATCACCACATCACAATAAAATTAGGACGTCTATCCCACCCCCCAACTAATCTAGCACATTGTCCGCAATGAGCGAACATACAAATGTAAAGTAAAGGAAGGAAAGACGTCCCTGATGTTTGAATCTAAGTGATGTCCAAAAATCGAAAGAGCAACAAGACGGAGAGTCTGACAATAAAGCCTAGCCATCTGTAAAGTTAGGAAAACAAGAAGAGACACACAAAAAAAAAAAGAAAAAAATAATAATAATAATAAACATAACACTCAAAACACACAAAAGGAGAAAAACAAAATAAAAAGAAAAATAACGGAAATGAAAGAAAGCATGAAAAACGTGGGTTGCCTCCCACGAAGCGCTTGTTTTAAGTCATTAGCTCGACTCCCTTGCACTGCTCATGGTGGATTATAAGGAGCAATGCCAACTTTGTATGGATGAGCCTTTTTGTGTTTTTTTCCAGTTGCGTAAAGGCTTCTCCCCTCCAATATCTATCACACAACCTAAAAGAATTAGAAGTAAGCATAAGGTCTCTTTCAAAAATACATAATTGAAGTGTAAAGATGAAAGTTTAATTGGAAGTGAGAAAGGATCATCAATGGATGATTGCAACTCATATGTGGCTGCTCCATACTCCCATAGACTTGGTTTTGACAACTTAAATGGTGGTATATCCAAGTGATTTAGATATCCTCTAATTTTCTCATTCTCAACCGTAGCATCACTTGGGTTTTCCAAATATGTATCGAATGGATCACTAGAGTTGTAAACCTTGACTTCAACCTCCTCCACTCTGTCTCTCTGGTTATTGATACACTTATGTAAGAATTCGAGAGATATGATGGTAGGTGGTGTTGGATTCTTGAATATTTCTAATGCTTTTTCTTGGTCATTTGATGGAGTGGATTTTGGGATCTCAATGCTGAATTGAAGGTGCTCCAGTGATGTTGTATCTACTTCACCACACATAGATTCTGAAGGTAGTGTTGGTGTAGCAATAGGGTACAAACACTGTGGTGCCGAATCAACAACTTGTTCAACTCCTGTATCAAGTACCTCATCATTCTCCTCTGTGCCACCCTGAGAAGTGTCTGATGATCTCTCTGCCAATAAGTTGGAAAGTTGGTTGAGTTGTGTTTGCAATTCCATTATAGATGCTTCAAGATTTTGAGATCGCTCATCGTTCGACTTCATCCATTGGATCATCAACTCCTCAAAACTTGGGTTCCTATCACATTGTTGCTGATAATCCCCATGGTTCTGAAAGTTAGTCGATTCAAATTCTCCCTGCATTAGAAAGGGGGACCTATCTTGATGCAGGTATGCTTGTGAATCTCTCATAACATAATAACTCAATGGCAAGTCTTGCTGACTTCTCCATCCGTGTTGACAATAATCGCTATGATGAGCGTCTCCACACCACGAACATAAATCTTGCACTCGACTCCCGTATTCGGCACCTTCATTCCATCCTTGTTTTGACCAATAAAAGTCATTGATGCTCATCTATTCAAGAATAAAAATAAAAAAGATAAAAAAAAATAACAAAACAACAACTAAAAAAAACAAAAACAGCAACTTAAAACACAAAACCAACAACTAAAAACACAAAAACAGCAACTTGAAACACAAAAACAGAAACTTAAAACACAAAAACAGCAACTAAAAACACAAAAACAGCAACTTGAAAAACAGCAACTTAGTCTTAGAGAAGATAAGTGAATTACAATATCAAATAACGCAATTGTCCCCGGCAACGGCGCCAAAAACTTGACACGCGAAATCCTAGCAAGTATACTAGGTCGTGCAAAGTAATAAAGTGGACTATTTAGCCCGGGCTGTATCATCTCCACAGGGACAATTGGATTCAATGCTCGTAATTGCTATATTACCTATTTCTAAGCTAAATCAATTTATAAGATGATAGGTGTTTATACTATGAAAATAACTAAAGATAACTAAAATGATTATCTAGGTAATAAATCAAATGGGAAGAGGTGATTGGGTTATGATCCTACTATGTTCTATTCTATGTTCATGAACTCTCAATTATCCGGATTCTTAGAACGTTCTTGTTATGGCGAAACCCCCTAATGTATTTGTTATTCAATCTCTTGAAATAACAAGCCTATACTAGTTAACAACTCCCTATATCTCTATAGTGAAGATTGAATTAACTAACATGCATTTAGGTTCAAAAGAGGTCCTTGTTTACGAAGATCCTACATTCAATCGGGTCATCTTATCACAAAAAGCCACACAACGCAATCGATTCTATCTCTAGTCAATTGTTACGTTATGATGTTTGATTTTTCGATCTCCCTTTATCTATCTCCTCTCGGTCTCAAGACAAAGCATTATATCAAACACATGGTGATCATTCATGTGAAAGCATTAAGCATAAAATCAAACATGTAACAAGAATGTAATAAATCCGGAAATTAATCATTCATTAAACACAAAACATCACAAAGTATTTACATAACCCAACCACAAAGATGCTTAGCTCATACTTACAATAACAAATGATTCAACAATTCTATAAGACATAGTTGATAAACTAATCAAAGAGAAAGAGTTGAATTACTCCCTATTACAAGGTGTGAATCCAAGTTTTTGATGATGAAAATGGCTCCTCAAGCTTCCTTGGGTCTTCCTATGGCTTCCCTATGTGTTTTTAGAACAAGTGTAAGTGTTTTCCAAGAGAAAAGTGTGTTATAAAGGGAGAAAACGGTGGACTTAATTTTAGGGCTTCGGGAGAATTGGACCGCGGCACAAACTCTTATCAGACCGCGGTCCTCTGACGCAGAATTCACAGCTTTCGTATTTTGATCATAACTCTCTCTACAAATGTCGGATTGAGTTGATTCAAGATGCTACGCGAAGCTAAGAAATAGATCTACAATATTGAAGAAGAAACCTTAGTATGATTCTGCCTGTAAGAGGACGAAAACCTCATTTATATATAAGTATTGTGTAAAATCTTTCGTCAACTATCTTTTTTGTTTCTTTCTTCAATTTCAAGCTCAATTTGGATCTCTTTTCTCGTCTTTCATGCGTAAATCAACTTTTATCCTACAAAACAAAATATATACAAATCAAAGCATTATGAGGGATAAAAAATGATCAAAGTAACGATCAAATCATATTACAATGGGGCATAAAATACTGTAAAATATGGACTTATCATCTAACGCTTGACTTAAGCGTTCACTTAAAATATTGGCGCTTTGGCGAAGCGTCTGATGAAGACTGTTTTTTTTATAAAGTTAACTTAGACTTCAAGATTTGAATACTTTAACCAAGTAGGTTTAAGCGTTCAGTTCTTTAATCAGTGTTAGCACAGTGGAATGAATTTTTTTTTGGAGTCTTCTCTTTGAAAGTTTTAGCGTCACAAGAGGTTTCTTAGTTGCTTAGCTTTTAATTGTGTTTTACTTATGCAATGATATGGTAGATGAAGGAATTGACTGAAAAGTAAATGACACAATGTTTGTAAGGTTCATTGGGTGGGGTAATCCCAACTACGTCCTTCTTCTCCTTTGCACTCGGAGGCAATCCACTAAAATGATTCTCAAAGAATCACACAGAATCTTCTACAAATTAGGGAAAGATGGATGTCGATGACTTGAGCTCCTTGATCACACGGATTTCTGCTCCAAATCACTTCAATCCCCTTACTTTTTTCACCCTGAAATGATACAAGTATCCAACTTCGACTTCACACAGATCGCGAGGCTTGGATGGGGTTTTCTAAAAAATGGTTTGTTTGATTTTGATGAAGTTCAAACAACTTGGGAATATCTCAGTAGGAAAGTGGTTTCTTCGGAAAGAATGTTTGAGATATTTGTTGATTGTCTCAGGATTTGAAGAAAAGCAAGTGGAATGTTTTCTTGAATATTCTGGCTTTTCTGAGAATTTAAGGAATGAGACTTCAATGCAATAGCAATTTGGCTTTATAATTGTTCTCTTTTTTTGGCTTGTTGTTGAAGTTCTATTTATAGGCATTCTTGGAGAAAGTGTCCGTTTGACACATGCACTGGCGCGTGTCTCTCACTTTCGCGAGTGAACAACTTTTGTCCTTTTTCCTGAAAATCTGCTGCACAAAAGTTGGTGCTGCAGTCTGAGATAGTTGACAGTCCAATAGGGTGGCTTCTCCGTACGTCTGAAAGTGTTTATCACATTTAATGCTCTTATCAGCATTTAATGCATTTGAATTAAATACCCGTTGGTACTTAATGCTTTGAGAATATTTGCATTAAACTCCTTCTGGACTTAGAAGTAAATTCAGGTGAAATTACTTCTGTCCCATAAGGTAACGCTTGATATAGCTGGTCAATTGAACGCTTGGAGACTGTATCTTCTTTCAGAGATCAGGCGCTTGAGTCTTCGAACTTTACCACTGATAAACTCACTCAGAAATTATCAGACGCTCAGCCTAAGACTACTTTGCCTAACAATCTAAAATAAGATAAAACAAAGCCTAATAAGCCTATTACAAATCTAACGCTTCAAAGCTTATACAAATTTTCTATCAAAATAAAACTTACATATTTTTGGGGTCTAACAAAAAGTCCTAATTGTCATCATCAAAACTTCTAACATGAAATTCCTAACATTGCCTTAGGCTTGAATATGTGAAGGGTAGGAATATTTCTATGTCGTTTAATTCAACACATGAATAGAACGACGTCTTGTTGGAAATAAGGAGAGAGGTGGCCGATTATTCTTGGCTTGGAGGGGGCGAAATTTTCAGCTCTTAAGCATCATTAATTTTAGTCTCCATCATCTCTTATTTATAGGTGAAGATTACCTAGAGTCCAATTAGGAAAAGGAAACTTCCTTTCTCCTAAACTCTCTAGTAATCCTTATCCTATGAAGACTTGGAGAAGGGAAAAACTCTTTTTCTCCTCCACCACATTGAAAAAACCGCCCCCTCCCTTATTATCAGTCAAAATTGGTCAACATCAATTGATTGGACTCTAGGATTTAATTTTGACTTCTCAATTTAATTATGGGCTCAACCCATTAATTAAATACAAGTCTAATTAAATCCAACCAATTCAATTTCCAACATATTATTTATTTAACTTGGGCTTTACCCAATTAAATAAAATACTTGGACTCTACTAGGTCCATTAATTTAATTAATTCTACAAGATTAATTAAAAGAGTAAAATTAATTGAATCCTTCAATTAATTTATATTCCACATTAGGAAAGTACTACACTTTCCCAATTTCCTCAATTTCCTCGAAATTGATTAATCACATTTCATTCAAACAGTGACTCTCTCGAGTAAGTGTGTGACCCCTTAGGCTCGTTTCTATCTAGTAGTAAGTACACTTTCCCACAGTGTTAGTGTACCTTCCTAAAATGGAAAGTACTAGATTAAATCAATAATTTGATTTAATCAAGCCTCGAATTAGTCACCAAGCTAATTCTCGGCACTTACAAATCGCGGTTGCCCACCTAGCATAGGGTCCCGAAGATCTAGACAAAACGAAAGTCAAGATACGCCTTTTGCGATCTCGATCCTCGCATAAGTAAGATCCCTCTACCTAATCTCCCGATTGAATCTAGAGCAGTGGCTAAGGTCGAAGCTCTATTAATTCAATCCTATGTTTCCCACGTTATGTGAGATCGACTTCGACTATCTAAACGAGGAAACCCTACGCCTCTTTAGATATCATACTTCGGCCGAAGATTCCTTAAGTCGATTCACTATGTAACCATAGGAGATTAACCGACAGGCTAATGTCAGAGATAGATTCCTCTCGATTCTCACGTGCCTTACCATGTAAGACGCATATGTCTGAGTTTGCCCATATTCGATCATCTAGAGTGATCATGTAACAAATCAAGAACATGTGCGGTTACGCATAAGACATCTAATGGAATCTTAGGTCCATAAGGATTACTCTTATACTACAAGACCACTGGAAGTTCCACATTCGACTGGAAATCCATTTTAGAAACTTCCATGGGGTTGTTCAGTTCGCCCATCACCAGAATGGCAACCCTCATATATGCATTAGCTTTCACCGTGCCAGTATCTATGGAACGAGATACACTTCTCCCAGAGCATGCATCATATGAGCAAGTCTTTCGGGTTGCATCGATATCCCTTTATCTCGATGAACCCTTTTACGACTTGGAACATTTGTTTAAAGATCACAGCCTTCGAGACATGTCCCATCATTACCACACCCAATGTGCAATGATGTCCCATAGCTATGTGTGATCCTTCAGGACTTTATTCTAAGCCAAAGTAAAAACTAATTTAAGAATAAAGACATGCCATACTTATAAAAGAGATTGACTTTTATTTATAAGAAAACGATTGTTCAACTCTAGAGTTACTATTACATAGAATGGCGCCCTATTATTGGTGCGCCAGGCACTAACTCTAACAGTTTTCACCATAGCAACTAGGTCTAATAATTCACAAGAGTCTTTGTGCGAATAAGGATCAAATCAAGTCTTGCATATGCCTTAGTCTAGTTCTCACACTTGAGTTTCAATCCGTTGTTTGTTCTTGTTTTCTTTTGTTCTTTGTTTGCTTACTTATTTTACACTTACTTTCCATTAATTTGTTGACACGCTAAAACTTAACGTGCTTTGATAGCAAGTGTACTAGTCGTGGTAGTAATAAAGTGGACTAAAAGTCCGGGTTGTCGAACCACGGAGACTTGAATTCTAGTTTATGATTTTAATGAAAGTAAAGACAATTAAAGTAAAGCAAGAGGAAAACAATTAAGTAAACGAAAGATCAAAGGAGGGAACAAGCTATGAATTAAATCTCACGTATGATAAAATGACTAAGGCACATGCTACAACCAAATCTACTCGTCAATATATATGAACTACTCTTCGAATTATTAGACTCCTATTGCTTTGGTGGAAACTCCTAAATTAACTATTACCCGATGTCTCGGCACATAATAATCCTATGATTAATTGACGGTTCTCTAAATATGTCTATCCGAGAATCTAGTCAAAAATCACGCATTAACGTTCTAGAGCTTCCCCGAACGAATCCGGCTAACAACACCCGGGAATCTTTACCTATTTCTAGGGCAATCCCTCATTTGTTTCGGATGATGTGTTAATTCTCTTGCACCCTAATCTATTTTCTCTCGAACAACTAGATTAGGCAAGATAGCAAGCATATGGTGATCAAACACATGATTGGAATAAAAGCATAGAATTAACACACAAAGCAATAGGAGAATTAATACAAAGAGCAACTTCACATATATTGATTCATAAATTTGGCCTTCACATGGCCTTAGTTCTACAATATTAGCCTCTCATCAAAGCCTTAAGAAAATCTAATACAAACATATACATACTCATGGAAATAAACATGTAAATGCAAATAATTAAAACTCCCTCAATTGATTGATGATGGATCTTTGCTCTTGATCTTCAATCCTTAGCTCCTCCCTCTTTGTTCCCCTCCAAAAGTGATGAAGAAATATGGTGATGAATGATGATGAGTGAAAAGTGATGGATCCAATGCCTCTCTCTCCCTTTCTCCCCCCAGAATTCGGTCAATTGCTCCCTCAAATCCTTAAGAAGACCACCACCAATCAGCCCCTCATGTGTATGTCCCCCCTAGTGTCCCCTCCACTACTCTTAAAGTGAGTAGTATAAAATTCCCAAAAGTAGATCTAGTAAGAAACATACTTATGACATCCCCCCCATACATGTGATGACCTCTTGGCTTTAAATCTTCCATTCCCCCATCAAATGATGATCTTTTGGCTGAAAGGAATCAAATCTCGGATGTGGGCGCGCCTAGGCGCGGGTTTTACGGCGCTCGGGCGCCCAAATCAGAATGTTGGGAGTATTTGCCTCTGTCTTGCGCAGCAATTGTATTTCCTTCATAACTCTCTCCACAAAACTCCGATTTGGATGATTCAAGTCCTCATTTGAAGCTAACACATAGTTCTACAACTTTGTAGAAGGAAACTTCATCAAATTCGGTCTCTAAAAATACGAAAATATCGCTCGAACGTAGAAAGTGGTGCTGAAACGGCGCCCGGGCGTAGGGGTGCATAGAAATTTGGCCTAAACTTGTTTTATACGTCATTTTTCATCCCGTTCTTTGATTGTATCCATTTAAGACCTGAAATCACTTAATGCACGAATTAAACGCACATGTGGCAAGAATCAAGCGATAAATGAACCTAAGACATAAACGCAAAGGGGCTTAAAAACACGTAAAAATGCCTCTTATCAACACCCCCACACTTATCAATTGCTCGTCCTCGAGCAATAAGAGTTCTAAGATAAGGAAACATCATCAATCAAAGAGAGAAACAAAAAGAAAACTACCTAACTCACTTTCGTGGAGTAAACGGTTGCATTTAGCGAATGCAACAAGCCTTTGAACCTTTGAGTTACCTCAAAGGACGAGTTATAGTCTCGTGAGGGTTTGCAGACGATATACCCACAAAATCGAAAGATTTTCAACCCCGATCACTCAACGTAAATTACAATGATTAATAGCACACAATGGTATGAATTCATCTGTTTAAGCTCATATTACAAATATATACACATCACACATTTGCTCATGTTACGCCTTAACATTGAAAAGATCATCCTAAGGGTGTAGTGTAATAAATCTCAAGTATTATAGTCAAGTGGCATTCTTACCACTTTTCAAACATTAACCCCATATTTATCAACTTTTGATTATTCACATGGTATAAGAATTGAGTACAACTTCATAGCCACTTAAAAATTTATCACTTCATTCTACTTTCGGATTTATCTTATGCACTTTCAACTCGAAACATTAGAGGTTAGACCATGTGCAATGTTTGATCCTCTTAGGCTTTCTATGACACCCGTGTAACGAGTTTTAGGCCAATAACTCCTAAACCAGATGGCTTTAGGGTATCAAATGTGGAGACATTCCTAAGGGCTTAATCACTCGAGTGTCAAAGGCCACAAAATCAAACTAGGTCCTTATTC
Source organism: Buddleja alternifolia (assembly GCA_019426215.1). Taxonomy (NCBI): domain Eukaryota; kingdom Viridiplantae; phylum Streptophyta; class Magnoliopsida; order Lamiales; family Scrophulariaceae; genus Buddleja; species Buddleja alternifolia. The sequence continues at coordinate 18,561,629 of CM033408.1, read as the reverse complement.
ACTTAACACTTACATTGGCTTGAGCTTAGCTCAAATTAGCAAAATAGTACAGTATTCTAGGCATGGTGCTCTTCGCCCCCAGTATCTATTAAGCCTGACTTTTTTTTTTCAGTCATACCAATGTTCAACCTCTTTTTATTATTATTAAGCACACGAAGTTAACGTTCTCAACTCATAACACATGTGAAAATTTTAAGTTGATATTTCCGGGATCAAGCCTTTAAGTGTTTCAAAATGATTGCCCACTCAACTCCTCTACCTTCGATTTAGGTGCATATGTGAATCATCTTAAGGTTAATCTAGTCTAGTTAGGATCCCATAAGCAAGGAACGATGTGTATAGCCATTAAAAACCAAATTGATAGAGAAAACATACCATGTATTCAAATTAACCATGCTCAATACCTCAAGTGAAGGGTTGAAATTCTATCCAAAAAAATAAATTAAAATTGCACACATTTCACATGTAGAGGTTCAGCACCCCCCAAACTTGACCAAACTTGGACCGAAATATGTAAAACATGAATCAACATGACTATAATGGATCTAGTATACTACCCCCACACTTATCATGAACATTGTCCCCAATGTTTGAAAAAGAAAAGGGCAAAGTACACGTCACCATAGGGAAGCTGAAAAGCAAACCCGAGTCCACTTAAGGCAATCAAGTCCACGGATGGCAATCACTGTGTCGATCACTACATAGGTAAACAAATGCTAGACATACAGAGCATCAAACATTGGATAGAATAGAATAAAACAAAACGAGATAAACAAAAAAAATGAGAAACATGCATGGAAGGAAAACATCAATCATCCAAACATCAAACATAAAATATCAAACAACCCAACAAAAGATACCAAAAAAAAAAAATAAAAAGAAACATGCATGGAAATAAAACAAGATAAGCCTAATCGGTGGTGCCAAAACGGTCAATGTAATCCTCATCCTCGCCGCCTAGATCATCCAAATCAATCAATGGGCTACCCTCATCATTATGAGCCTCATCATTATGAGCCTCATCATCACCTCCGTCAGGAACGAGAGCACCTGACTCGTGCATATCTGCGGGCTGCTGAGGCGGGGGGTGCGGGTAAGGTGGAGGAGCAGAATAATCAAACGGCCCCCAACCGACAAACGCATCATGCTCTACAAAAAGCTGACGGAAATAAGCACAAGTGTCGGACATGACCACCCTCATCTCATCTCGCAACTCCTCCCTCAATTCATCCTTTAATTGTCTAATGGCGGCGGCATCCATAGGTGGAAACTGTGGGGAGCTAGTAGACTGGGATGAAGATGGGCGAGGCCTCTTTGAAGTAGCTGGTGGTGGAGGAGCCTGGGAGTCGTCATCTACCACGGTGAGATACGAACCAGGAAGCTCAGTACGCTCCAAAGGAAATGTGGGAACCTTAGCCGCCTTGCATAAAGCTGTGATCAGTGACGGGAGAATGATGGGAATCTTCCGAGTGGGACCTTCTCCCTTTTGCTTAGCCAATTCTTTGTTAATCAATGGCCCTAACTCATTCTTCAACTTTCTAAAGTGGTCCGTCAAAGACTTGTGGATTACCCGGGCAAAGTCCACAGCTTTCTTGGACATAATAGCGTAGATGAGGGTGGCCCGTTCCTTGTTTGCCTCTGATCGATTGGTACTCGGCATTAAATTGAATCTGATGAAGTCGAGCCAGAAAGCAGCCTCGGGTAATAGAGCCCTACGGGGGACATGAGCTTCTCCGGGTACCCATTCCCACCCCTCTCGGCCAATAACCTGCAAAATATCCGACAAGCTAACTCGGAGGCGCCCTGAATTGTAAAGAGCGGTGAACTCGCATGTCTGAGGGGTCGGGGTGCCTATGCTCTCCCTAATCTGTCTCAACTCATAATTGACATGTTTGCCCCGGACCAAAAGGGTAGTCCCCAGCCATCCTCGTGTCTCAATCTCATCATAAACCCCGGAGCTGAAGAATTCCAGAACCCAAGGAAGATGAATGGCCTCGGGCTTTTGACAAAAAAACTGTAAGCGATGAAATTGTATCAATTCGTGCACAGAGGGCTGTCCCCGGGTGGTTAAATAGTGCTCCTTAATAAGGGTGCGGGGGGTGCTCAAACTCTGACACATAATTTGGACTTGAGGGTTTTCAAAACGGGTACTATCGGGATTCTCGGGCTCATTAGAGGAACCCTCACCCACTTTTTTCTTACCCTTTGACGGCCTGTTGGTAGTTCTCGTCATTTGCAACAACAATTATCAACTTCTTAACTACTCAAATCGACCCAAATGCAACCAACCAAATACAACAATCTTCAACGCCCAACACACACCAAAATCAGAGCAACCCACACTTGGCAACAATCCACAAATTCAATTTCAACCCACAAATTGATAATAACCCACGGATTTAGCACAAATAGACCATCCAATTCAACAACATCAACATCAACCCCCAATTTTTTTTTTGATTACAACCCACACTTTCAATTTCAAGCTCTCAAATGCAATAACAACTAAAAATTCAATCAACAATCGGCCAATGCCCCAATTAATCCTCAATATATAACACAAGGCACCTACGCGTCGGCTATGAATCGGAAATGGAAGGAGGGTAAAGCCAAAACTCACCTTTTATCCCCAAACTTTTCGCACCGAGTCGATGTGAAAGACGAGCCTCTTGTGCAACGAATGATGTTGATGGAAGTGGCGGTGAAATCCGGTGGAAATGGCCGGAAATGTTGAGGAAATCGCCGGAATTCGAGTGGGAGAGGAGTTGTGAAGATTTTGGGGAATTTTGACCTTTTTTTACCCATATATTTCTTAGATTCAGAATCGGGCGCCTAGGCGCGCGTGTTTGGGCGCCTAGGCGCGCGATACAACTTACCTCGAGCCTTTGGTTGTTAATGCGGGCGCCTAGGCGGGCGTTTCTCGGCGCCTGGGCGCCCGTTTCAGAGTCGGGCGCCTAGGCGCCTGATTTCTCGGCGCCTGGGCGCCCGTTTCAGAGTCGGGCGCCTAGGCGCCTGATTTCTCGGCGCTTGGGCGCGGGATTCTGAATAGTTTTGTAATGAATTTCATTTCCTGTTTCAAAAGGGAAGAGACAAAACACTAAAAACACAAACTAACAAAGATGTAAGGTTAGAAAATAAAGCAACAACGGAATAATAAGGGAAAAAGAAAAGGAACGGAAAGAAAACATGGGTTGCCTCCCAAGAAGCGCTAGTTTAGAGTCATTAGCTCGACTGAAAGCGAAGAATCACGAAGGGTCCGCGAGGATGAAGGACTCTTTGTCTCTTGGCCCATCCATCCCTAAGTAAGGTTTTAGACGTTGAGCGTTGACCAAGAAAGTATGTCCTTTATCTGTTGTAAGTTCGACGGCGCCGGATGGATAGACCTGGGAAATCAAAAATGGTCCCGACCATCGAGACTTAAGCTTCCCGGGGAAGAGTCGGAGTCGAGAGTTGTATAGCAACACCCGCTCTCCCTTGTGGAATTCCCGGGGGAGAATATGTTTGTCATGCCACATTTTGGTCCGCTCCTTATAGAGTTTTGCGTTCTCATAGGCAAGATGACGCCATTCTTCGAGTTCGTTGAGTTGTAGCAAACGTTGTGTACCTACACTTTGAGAGTCAAAATTTAGAAACTTAATGGCCCAATAAGCACGATGCTCGAGTTCAACGGGCAAGTGACATGTTTTACCAAAAACAAGACGATACGGGGACATGCCAATTGGGGTTTTATAGGCGGTCCGATAAGCCCAAAGAGCATCATCCAATTTAAGGGACCAATCCTTTCTTGATGCATTGACCGTTTTTTCTAAAATACGCTTAATCTCCCTATTCGAGACCTCCACTTGGCCACTAGTTTGTGGGTGGTATGGGGTCGAAATTTTATGCTTCACCCCGTACTTGGTCAATAAAAGTTCAAACTGCCTGTTGCAGAAGTGGGTGCCCCCGTCACTAATGATGGCTCGGGGAGTTCCAAATCGAGTAAAAATATGTTTCTTCAGAAAACGAGTGACAACCCGAGCATCATTAGTAGGCAAGGCCACGGCTTCCACCCATTTGGAGACATAGTCTACCGCAACGAGGATATATTTATTTGAACAAGAACTGGGGAAAGGGCCCATGAAATCCACACCCCATACATCAAACAACTCACACTCTAACATGCTATTTAAGGGCGTTTCATGATGTTTAGAGATGTTCCCCATTCGTTGACAGCGATCACAAGATTTGACATAATGATGTGCATCTTTAACAAGAGTAGGCCAGAAGAAACCTGATTGGAGGATCTTAGCTACCGTTTTGGAAGGCCCAAAATGGCCACCTACCGCCATATCATGACAATGAGATAGGATAGCATGCACGTCCGTTTCGGGTATGCAACGTCGAATTAAACCATCTGCACAAACTTTGAATAAAAAGGGTTCGTCCCAAAGATATTGCTTTACATCAGATAGAAATTTCTTCTTTTGATGAAAAGTGATATCCGGGGGAAGACGGCCCGTGACAATGTAATTGGCAAAGTTAGCATACCAAGGTGAAATTTTTTCAGAAATAGCAAGGAGGTGTTCATCTGGGAATTCCTCACGAATTGGTGTCTCATCTAACGGATCATTCACTAGCTCTAATCGTGAGAGGTGGTCGGCTACTACATTTTCGGTGCCTTTCTTGTCTTTTATCTCTAAATCAAATTCTTGGAGTAACAAAATCCACCTAAGGAGTCTTGGTTTAGCATCTTTCTTGGCAAGCAAATATTTTAAAGCCGAATGATCGGTGTAAACTATCACTTTGTTTAGCACGAGGTAAGAGTGGAATTTATCGAATGCAAAGACTATGGCGAGTAATTCTTTTTCCGTGGTGGCATAATTCAATTGTGCGTCGTTAAGAGTTTTACTAGCATAGTAAATGGTTCGAAATACCTTTTCCTTCCTTTGGCCAAGGACCGCTCCAACCGCGGTGTCACTCGCATCACACATCAATTCGAATGGTAAGCTCCAATCGGGGGATGACATGATAGGGGCGGAAACTAAGCGTTCCTTCAAATCAAGAAAGGCCTGCATACAAGAAGAATTGAAATCAAAAGGTGCATCTTTAACAAGCAAATTAGACAACGGTTTCGCAATTTTAGAGAAATTCAAGATGAATCGCCTATAGAAACCAGCATGCCCGAGAAAACTCCTAACAGCTTTTACCGATGTGGGTGGGGGAAGTTTTTCAATGACCTCAATCTTGGCTTGGTCCACTTCGATCCCTTTTTGAGAGATCTTGTGGCCAAGTACAATCCCCTCTCGGACCATTAAATGGCATTTTTCCCAATTCAAAACAAGGTTGGTTTCTTCACAACGTTTAAGCACAACATTTAGATGAGCAAGACAAATATCAAAAGTTGTTCCGAAAACAGAAAAGTCATCCATAAAAATTTCAAGGAAATCTTCAACCATATCATGAAAAATAGCCATCATGCATCTTTGAAAAGTGGCCGGGGCATTACACAAGCCAAATGGCATCCTTCTATAAGCAAATGTGCCATAAGGACAAGTGAAAGTGGTTTTCTCTTGGTCCTCAGGATCTATGGCAATTTGATTATAGCCGGAGTAACCATCTAGAAAACAATAGAAATCATGCCCGGCTAATCGTTCAAGCATTTGGTCAATAAAGGGGAGGGGAAATGATCCTTACGTGTGGCATCATTCAACTTACGGTAATCTATACATACACGCCACCCACTAATTATACGAGTTGGGATAAGCTCATTATTCGCATTCTCAATTACCGTTATTCCCCCTTTCTTAGGCACCACTTGGGTGGGGCTCACCCACGCACTATCAGAAATAGGATAGATTATACCTGAGTCGAGCAGTTTAATCACTTCCTTCTTGACTACCTCTTGGATTTGTGGGTTTGATCTCCTTTGGGGTTGGCGTGTAGGCTTGGTGGAGTCCTCCATAAGTATTTTGTGCATACATATCGCTGGACTAATGCCTTTGATGTCCGCAAGTTTCCACCCAAAAGCCCGTTTGTGAGATCTCAAACCGTCATTAATTGCTCTTCTTGTGATCCTGAAAGAGATGAGGAAATGATCAATGGGAGTGTCTCGTCATTGTTCAAGTACACATATTTAAGGTGGGAGGGGAGGGGTTTGAGTTCGAGAGAAGGGGGTTCTTCAATAGATGGGCGAGGTGATCCTGACAATGATCTATCAACTTTGATGAATCCTCCCGAATGAGAGGAAGATTTGTACTCTAAGCTTAAACCTTTTCCACTAGATCATCTTTCTCCGAGTCCACTTGCATGGATTTCATAAGACTCTGTTCGAGAGAATTTTCAATTGTATTGTCCTGTAAATACTCAACAATCAAATGGTCAAATGTATCAATTCGATAACACGAGTCATGATCAAAAGGATGTTTAAGGACTTTGTAAACATCAAAGGTAACTTTGTCATCGCCCACATTCAAGGTAAGCTTACCATTAGCAATGTCAATTACCGCCTTACCCGTGGCTAGGAATGGTCTCCCTAGGATTAATGGTACTTCCACATCCTCTTCCATGTCGAGTACTACGAAATCAACGGGAAAATAAAACTTGTCGACTTGGACAATAACGTCTTCGATTATCCCCTTGGGCCTCTTGATCGATCGGTCGGCTAGTTGAAGGCTCATTGAGGTCGGCTTGGGATTTCCAAGGCCTAGCTTTTTAAACAGTGAGTATGGAAGAAGATTGATGCTGGCCCCCGAGTCACATAACACCTTCTTGAATGATAAGGATCCAATTGTGCATGGGATTGTGAGACTCCCGGGATCTTGGAGCTTAGTTGGCAATTTATTGAGTAATACGGCGGAGCATTCTTCCGTGAGGCACACCGTCTCATTCTCTTCCCACTTCTGCTTGTTGGAGAGTATGTCCTTGAAGAACTTCACATAATTCGGCATTTGGAGGATGGCGTCAATAAACGGAATATTAATTCTCACTTCCCGAAGGATTGCCAAAATTCGAAGAAAGCTCGGATCCATCTCCTTTTTCTTCTTTTTGTGAGCATTTGGGAAGGGGAGACGAACTTCGATAGGGGGAGAAAGCGTTGGATTAGACGGATGAAAACCTACCGAAGCAGTGTGCGGCGCCTGGGCGCGTGTATCGGCGCCTAGGCGCGGATCTTCTGGCGCAAAAACAGTGGGCGGCGCCTGGGCGCGTGTATCGGCGCCTAGGCGCGGATCTTCGGGCGCCTGGGCGCGTGTATCGGCGCCTAGGCGCGGAACTTCGGGCGCCTGGGCGCGCATATCTGGGCGCTCGGGCGCGGATGTGCTGGCAGTGTCATTTTCCAATTGTTTGCCACTTCTCAAGGCTATGGCATTGCATTGGGCCTTCGGGTTCTTTTCCGTGTCGCTTGGGAGAGTCCCCGGGGCTCTACCGTTAACCGCATTAGAAAGTTGCCCTACTTGTGTTCGCAAATCCTTCATCTCCATACACATATCCTTTATCATATTCCGAAGTTCGTTGAAAGATGTATCGGACTTTTTCATGTGAGCATCCAGTTTCTCATCGATTGTGGGAGGTCGCATTTGCACTTGACCTTGACCTTGTCCATTGAAATTGCCTTGCCTCGGGGTTGGGTTATTGAAGGGTGGTCGTGGAACTTGATAGATCCCCGGTTGTGCGTTCTGTGCGGGGTTGGGCCTTTTTGGAAAATTCTCGGGTATATGAAAGTTCACCCGAGGTTTATTTTGATTCCCCACATAATTAACATTGCCAACCTCCGGTTCCAAGAGTACTACTTCCTCAACTACTTCCTCAATACAAGCAACCTTTTTAGAGGATGAGGCCTCTTCATCGTCGGGGTAAAGCTCGTCTTCTCGGGCCAACTGTTCGACTTTGTCCCATACACTTTGACAATCTAACCCAAGGAGATCTCCTCCCGCACCCGCGTTGAGTCTATGCCGAATACGTGACCTAACCCCATCATAGAAATGGAGTACTTGTTCATTCAACCCAAAATTATGATCGGGACATTTACGGAGCATGCCCTTATATCTAGCCCAAGCCTCGGCTAAAGATTCATTGCTCCTTTGCCTAAACCCTTTTATATTACTCCGTAGCTCATTTATTTTTGAGGGTGGAAAGAATTTATTTAAAAAGGCATCGACCAACTCACTCCATGTTGTAATAGATTGTGGAGGTAAGGATTTGTACCATGTTGTCGCCCTATCCTTCAATGAGAAATGGAAGACTCTTAGACGAATCGCATCAAGATCACGTGGGTGATATTGAATGGTCACAAGAGCCTCATCTATGGTTTCCAAATGAGCGTGTGGTGATTCGTGTGGTTCTCCATAGAAAGGATCTCCTTGCACCATATTAAAAATGTGAGCCGGAATGTGGTAGTTTGGTGTGACGAAATTAGGCACGACTACGGGCCCCGGAATGGTATGGACCCTAGGTGGTAAGCTACCCCGAACCGACGGGAGTTGTGGAGGAGGTACCGCTTGCATGGCTTGTAGAACACCTTGTAACCACTCCCTAGTTTCCGGTGAGTTCATGTCCGGGAAATTTCCATTTGGGTTTTGGTTGAGATTATTGGCCATTTCTCTTGCTCGCCTACTAGTCCTAAGAACTCTTTCAATTTCGGGCTCCAACTCGTATAGAGGCTTGCTTGAGGAGCGGGTCATGCACCTCAAGAACCTAACAATTAAATACAAGAACAAAATTAGACTAAACACGAAAATAAAAGAAAATCAAGAAATAAACGAAAACTAAGAATTATGAAAAAATGTAAACAAAAATCAAAAACTAAAATAAACAAGTCCCCGGCAACGGCGCCAAAAACTTGACACGCTAAAACTTAACGTGCTTTGATAGCAAGTGTACTAGTCGTGGTAGTAATAAAGTGGACTAAAAGTCCGGGTTGTCGAACCACGGAGACTTGAATTCTAGTTTATGATTTTAATGAAAGTAAAGACAATTAAAGTAAAGCAAGAGGAAAACAATTAAGTAAACGAAAGATCAAAGGAGGGAACAAGCTATGAATTAAATCTCACGTATGATAAAATGACTAAGGCACATGCTACAACCAAATCTACTCGTCAATATATATGAACTACTCTTCGAATTATTAGACTCCTATTGCTTTGGTGGAAACTCCTAAATTAACTATTACCCGATGTCTCGGCACATAATAATCCTATGATTAATTGACGGTTCTCTAAATATGTCTATCCGAGAATCTAATCAAAAATCACGCATTAACGTTCTAGAGCTTCCCCGAACGAATCCGGCTAACAACACCCGGGAATCTTTACCTATTTCTAGGGCAATCCCTCATTTGTTTCGGATGATGTGTTAATTCTCTTGCACCCTAATCTATTTTCTCTCGAACAACTAGATTAGGCAAGATAGCAAGCATATGGTGATCAAACACATGATTGGAATAAAAGCATAGAATTAACACACAAAGCAATAGGAGAATTAATACAAAGAGCAACTTCACATATATTGATTCATAAATTTGGCCTTCACATGGCCTTAGTTCTACAATATTAGCCTCTCATCAAAGCCTTAAGAAAATCTAATACAAACATATACATACTCATGGAAATAAACATGTAAATGCAAATAATTAAAACTCCCTCAATTGATTGATGATGGATCTTTGCTCTTGATCTTCAATCCTTAGCTCCTCCCTCTTTGTTCCCCTCCAAAAGTGATGAAGAAATATGGTGATGAATGATGATGAGTGAAAAGTGATGGATCCAATGCCTCTCTCTCCCTTTCTCCCCCCAGAATTCGGTCAATTGCTCCCTCAAATCCTTAAGAAGACCACCACCAATCAGCCCCTCATGTGTATGTCCCCCCTAGTGTCCCCTCCACTACTCTTAAAGTGAGTAGTATAAAATTCCCAAAAGTAGATCTAGTAAGAAACATACTTATGACATCCCCCCCATACATGTGATGACCTCTTGGCTTTAAATCTTCCATTCCCCATCAAATGATGATCTTTTGGCTGAAAGGAATCAAATCTCGGATGTGGGCGCGCCTAGGCGCGGGTTTTACGGCGCTCGGGCGCCCAAATCAGAATGTTGGGAGTATTTGCCTCTGTCTTGCGCAGCAATTGTATTTCCTTCATAACTCTCTCCACAAAACTCCGATTTGGATGATTCAAGTCCTCATTTGAAGCTAACACATAGTTCTACAACTTTGTAGAAGGAAACTTCATCAAATTCGGTCTCTAAAAATACGAAAATATCGCTCGAACGTAGAAAGTGGTGCTGAAACGGCGCCCGGGCGTAGGGGTGCATAGAAATTTGGCCTAAACTTGTTTTATACGTCATTTTTCATCCCGTTCTTTGATTGTATCCATTTAAGACCTGAAATCACTTAATGCACGAATTAAACGCACATGTGGCAAGAATCAAGCGATAAATGAACCTAAGACATAAACGCAAAGGGGCTTAAAAACACGTAAAAATGCCTCTTATCATTTGTCTTTACGTTTATTCGAAAATCATAAGCTATAAATCCAAGTCTCCGTTGATTCCGATTGGACAGGAGCAGGTAATTAAACTCTGAAATATGACAGTCTAGTCAAAAGGTGGCTTGTCCACAAGTCATAATACCTTATCACATTTAATGCACTTATCCAGTATTTAATGCATTTAAATTTATTTCCCGTTGAAAATAGATGTCTGTTGATGATTTGCGTTTAAGCCCTCTATGACTTGAGAATTTATTTCAAGTGACTCTGATAATTAATAGTTTGAGATAATTGAGCTCTTGATTCAACAATCCTGAAATAGTCCTTTAGCGCTTGACAGATGCTAAGAACAAATCTTCATCTTCACTTAACTTGAGACGCTAATCTTCAACTTTATCTTTTATAGACTCACCTAGAATTCTATCAGCGGCTTGGTATCAAATATTTAGTCTAAAATCTACAAAGATAAAAATTACAAGCCTAATAAAAAAATTACAATCTTTCAAACGCTTATATAATTTGTTCTATGAGAATATAAACTTACATTATTTTGGGGTCTAACATAAAACCTATTCTTGTCATCATCAAAATATCTAACATGAAATTTTCTAACATTATTAATAGGTTGTACAATATAAACTAGTGCCTTATTCTCTGATTCCTCGTTGGCATCGAGGGCACATACCCAACAATTTCCCACTTACACTCTACGCCAATCGCTATGGTATCCAATACCTATCTTATAAGATGTTGCTCTAGCACCGCCTGTGATAGTGGCCCAGTAAGTGGGTCAATCGTGTTACCGGCAGAGGTTTATTTTCTGCAAGGCTATAATTGCCTTTTTTCAATGATCTATCAAAAGATGTTGTATGTCTCAACATTGTGTCTGGATTTGTGAGACATCGGTTCCATAGCATGTGCATAGGCTCCCTTTCGTCATAGTAAAGTGATAGTCCAAGTTGCACACTAGGGACCTATAGAAGTTCCACCACGAACTTCAGTTCCAAACAGTTTCCTTGACAGCCTCTAAGGCTCCAAAGCATTTTCATATTCATTCTCAGTAGTGGAGTAATTTACTAGGAACTCTTCAAAGTTACTACTCCACATTTAAGGTTGAATACAAACCCAAAGTTGAATTATAGTTATCTTGATTAAACTCTAGTCTGATTAAGAATAACCTTCCACTCTCAATTCTCCATGGGCATAGATGACAAGTATATCCTAACTTCTTTTCAAGTGCTTCATGATACATTTTGTGTCTATCCATTGCTCTTCCTCATAGGCAAGAGTTCTTTCTCAGATTTTCTATCCTAAATGGTCTTAGGATTTATTCCAAGCAAAGGGCTTGGGAGGGCCCCATCATCCTATTCATTCTATTTTCGTAGACGCGAATTATAAGGATACAAGTGGCTTTTCCCAAGTCTTTCATGGAGAATATGCTTGACATTTATGTCTTGATCCATGTCAATGAGCCCACATCATTTCCCTATATATTGTACCAGAAATGACATCTCTCTCCCACTGACCTTTTAGTACACACGTGGTTCCTCTTCATTATTGATGATATCATAATTCCAAATCATGTCATAAAAGTGAAGATTCCAACTACGAGAGGTCCGCTTAAATCCACAAGTGAATTTATACAGCATATAGACCTTATGCGGCCTCAGATGTGAAACCTTTGGGTTGTTCTATATGGATTTCCTCTTTGAAGAATCCATGTATGAACAAGTCTTCACATCCACGTGCCATATTTTCATAACCTTGGTGTGTTACTATCGAAAGTAAGATTCTAGTGGATTTGATTATAGTTGTGGTCAAGGGGCCTCCTCATAGTTAATGCCCTTCTCTTGACTACACCCTTTCGCCATCAGCCTGGCCTTGCCATTCCAATCAATTTTTCTCTTGTAGATGGATTCGCCTCTGATGAGTACAAAACTCTTGGTGTGATCCACTAAAGTCTAGGATTGATTCAAAGACATCTAATCCATCTTCACTTTCATAGCCTTACACCTTCTCGTAGAGTCCATATCCACTATCGATTTGTTATGCGTAGAGGGATTGTATCCATGGTTCGTCTTTGCTATAGCATACAACTTATGTTTTTCTTATAGCAGATAACCACCTATCTCGGGCGGCTGGGATACTCTACCAGACCAACTTATTAGTGGTTGTGTTGTAATGGCCTTGGTGAGGGTTTCTTGAATAGTAGTCTCCTAAGGAGTTTTGTTTTGTTCTTATAGAACAATCTTTCTACCAACTTGACTTTCTCAAATGAACATTTCTTCGAGAATGGTGGCTTTTAAGGCCACAATGATCCTCCGATCATTATGTAGGTAAAAGAGGTCTCCCACTGAATTATTTGAGACAGCCAACAAAATATCCTTTAAGGACTTAGCCTCCAGATTCTTGACCTTTGCCTTTTATACGCAGGTTGGGTATCGCCATACCCTCACGTACTTCAGGACTAGGCTTCCACTTGCACCATATCTAATATGTTGTATTAGGAATGAATTTGGAGGGACATCTATTCAAGATTCACTCATAAGCAGCACATGACTCACTATGAATTGGGCAATTCCATGTAGTTTAGCATAGAATGAGTCATGTCCAACAATGCCTCGTTCTTGCGTACTACTGCCTTATTCAATTATAAAGTCGCTGGAAGTGTCAGCTATGAAACTATGCTCGTTCTTTTAAGAACGGGTCGAATTAGGTAATCATATAGTTGTCACTGCGATCTAATTGTAGTACCCTTATATGATATCCACTTTCAACGATAGACACCAGTATGCACCAAACTTCAAAACTTGAATGGCCCTTTAACATTTTCCCGGTGAAGGGAGATTTGGTCATCCTATCCTTGAGATGAGAATTTTAAATTTGGATAGGGATCCAATCCCAATGGGTTTTTACCACCATATTTCTCCTAACTCGTGAATCTTATGCTCTTAAGGCATAACCTAATCTTAGGTGCCAAACAATTTCTCTAGTTTGTTTCAAGCATACTACGCTCTTTAGAATATATGTTCACAGTACACTAATTTCAAACTTTTAAATCGTTGTTAACAATTTTAGTAAGGATGTATTGTTCCTGCAATGTCGGGTAAGTTATTACCAAACTTAAAAAAGAATCATTTCTTGACCTAGTCAGGAAACGATAACATTCTTAGTACTACTTGGAAAAAACTAATCAGTCATCCAACACTATAAAAATGTCCGGAATATTTAAAAGAATAAAGTTTGATCTTATGTGGACACCCACGACATAATGTCTAGTTCCACCATAAATCAGTTCTCGTTCTTCTAGTTTTTCACCTCTTTCCAATTCTTCAATCATGAGCACTAACTCAAGAAAGCAGAATATAAGAAGCTGAGAAAACCGGTCATAAAACACTAGTTTTAAAAACACATAATTCTATATCCAGTGCGCCTCATATAATAACCCTACTCGTTGTCTCATACTTAGACTTGAGTAATGCTTTCTTCATGCATATAGTTCAACTACTCTAAACTGAGGGCTATCCTCAAGATTTTCAAGTCAGTTGATTTTGATTAGGCCAGTGCTGACAAAATTATCGAACATAATTAACCAAATAGGTTTTTATCTAAGAGAGGTATAAAGTAAAGTAGAAAATAAAACAAGATTTCAATCAGGTATTTATATTGTACACAAGTAAAATTAGGACTTTAATTTTACTTGGCTCCCACTACATTTTTCGAAACAATGCACTCCCGCTGCAATTTTTGGAAATCTCATTGAATAGATTTCGTAGTGAGCGATTGAGTTCTTTAAATGGTTAAGTGGCTTGCAACCCTTTAACGATATTTGGCCTAATAACCTTTTAAAATGATGTCTAACATTAATGTATCAAATAGATGGTTCAATCTTCGTTTCCCATAACTCACCAAACCGCAACCCTTTAACGATATATAAGTTCGTGAACTATCTGAGTTCATTCCCACTAACTCCATATAATCTAACATTTGAATTTCACCTTGCAACCCTTTAATGACATTTGGGGTGAAATATGTTGTATTGACTCATTCCCTCGGATGGCTCGTGGCAGCGGAAGTTAAAATTTTACAGAAGTAAACGTACAACCACCCGAAAACAGGAATATGGATTGGTTCGATCGAATTTATTGAGAGGTAAACGAAATTATACCTTTCGAAAATTTCGTTATCACGTCGAGCTTTGGATCGCAGCAACCCTGTGGTGCAAATCCACACAATTTCCCTTGGGTGAGAAACTGCCCGTCGTCTTTTCGTATCTTTCGATTTAGAGAGCTCCAAGCGTCGCACCTCTAAGATGTATCCACACCTCGCTCAAGTCACCAATTATTTTGCCTTGCGTGCTAGACAACAAAACAATTCTAAGCTTGCCTTAGGCTTGAATATGTGAAGGGTAGGAATATTTCTAAGTCGTTTAATTCAACACATGAATAGAACGATGTCTTGTTGGAAAGAGGAGAGAGGTGGCCGATTTTAGTAGCTAGGGAGGGGCGAATTTTTCCAGAAAAAATCATCATCTATTTAGTCTTCTTCATCTCTTATTTATAGGTGAAGATTACCTAGAGTCCAATTAGGAAAAGGGAACTTCCTTTATCCTAAACTCTCTAGTAATCTTTATTCTATGAAGATTTGGAAAAAGGGAAAACTCTTTTCCTCCTCCACCACATGTAAAAATCGCCCCCTCCCTTATTTCAAGACATAAAAATCGGTCAACACAAGAAATTGGGCTCTAGGATTTAATTTGACTTCTCAATTTAATTATAGGCTCAACCCATCAATTAAATACAAGTCAAATTAAATCCAATCAATTAATTCCAACATTTATTTATTTAACTTGGGCTCCACCCAATTAAATAAAATACTTGGACTCTACTAGGTCCATTAATTTAATTAATTCTACAAGATTAATTAAAAGAGTAAAATTAATTGAATCCTTCAATTAATTTATATTCCATATTAGGAAAGTACTACACTTTCCTAATTCCCTCAATTTCCTCAAAATTGATTAATCACATCTATTCAAGCAGTGACTCTCTCAAGTAAGTGTGTTACCCCTTAGGCTCGTTTCTATCTAGTAGCAAGTACACTTTCCCACAGTGCTAGTGTACCTTCCTAAAATGGAAAGTACTAGATTAAATCAATCATTTGATTTAATCAAGCCTCGAATTAGTCACCAAGCTAATTCTCGGCACTTACAAATCACGGTTGCCAACCTAGCATAGGGTCCCGAAGACCTAGATAAAACAAAAGTAAAGATACGCCTTTTGCGATCTTGATCCTCGCATAAGATCCCTCTACCTAATCTCCCGATTGAATCTAGAGCAGTGGCTAAGGTCGAAGCTCTAATAATTCAATCCTATGTTTCCCACGTTATGTAAAATCGACTTCGACTATCTAAACGAGGAAACCCTACGCCTCTTTAGTTATCATACTTCGGCCGAAGATTCCTTAAGTCGATTCACTATGTAACCATAGGAGATTAACCGACAGGCTAATGTCAGAGATAGATTCCTCTTGATTCTCACGTGCCTTACCACGTAAGACGCATATGTCTAAGTTTGCCCATATTCGATCATCTAGAGTGATCATGTAACAAATCAAGAACACGTGCGGTTACGCATAAGACATCCAATGGAATCTTAGGTCCATAAGGATTACTCTTATACTACAAGACCACTGGAAGTTCCACATTCGACTGGGAATCCATTTTAGAAACTTCCATAGGGCTGTTCACTTCGCCCATCACCAGAATGGCAACCCTCATATATGCATTGGCATTCACCGTGCCAGTATCTATGGAACGAGATACACTTATCCCAGAGTATGCATCATATGAGCAAGTCTTTTGGGTTGCATTGATATCTCTTTATCTCGATGAACCCTTTTACGACTTGGAACATTTGTTTAAAGATCACAGCCTTCGAGACATATTCCATCATTGCCATACCCAATGTGCAATGATGTCCCATAGCTATGTGTGATCCTTCTGGACTTTATTCTAAGCCAAAGTACAAACTAATTTAAGAATAAAGGCATGCCATACTTATAAAAGAGATTGACTTTATTTATAAGAAAACGATTGTTCAACTCTAGAGTTACTATTACAAAGAATGGCGCCCAATTATTGGTGCTCCGGGCACTAACTCTAACAATCTCCCACTTGCCCTAGCGCCAATTGCCCATGTACTTAAGGCCGATTCTTCCCAGATGTCCTTCAAATACTTTTTGGCTAAGGGGTTCGGTGAGTGGGTCCGCTATGTTGTCTGCTGTGTCTATGCGCTCCATTCGCACGTCGCCTCTTCCAATGATTTCTCGTATCAATCGGAATTTCCTCAGAACATGTTTGGATTTCTGATGAGACCTCGGCTCTTTTGCTTGCGCAATAGTCCCGTTGTTATAACAGTAGACCGTTACTGGATCCCCAATGGATGGAACGACACCCAATTCTTGGATGAAGTTCCTCATCCAAACAACTTCTTTTGCAGCCTCATTTGCTACAATAAATTCTGCTTCAGTGGTGGAGTCGGCTATGGTTGCTTGCTTGGAACTCTTCCAGCTAAACGTTCCGCCATTAAGCAGAAATACAAACCCAGAGACCGACTTCGAGTCATCCTTGTCGGATTGGAAACTCGAATCAGTAAACCCCTCTAATTCCAACTCTCCTCGTCCGTATATCAGGAACAACTCCCTAGTCCTCCTTAGACACTTAAGGATTGTTTTCACCGAACTCCAGTGTGCCATGCCTGGATTCGCTTGATATCGACTGCACGCACTCAATGCAAAGGCTACATTGGGTCTTGTGCATATCATCGCATACATGATGCTACCTATCGCAGAAGCATAGGAGTTTTGGACATTTTCACTCTTTCCTCCTCAGTCTTTGGGCACATAGACTTGGAAAGTGTGATACCATGTCCTATTGGCAAGAATCCCTTTTTGGACTCTTCCATGTCAAATCTTTTGAGTACGCGATCGATATATGAAGATTGGGAGAGACCTAGCATCCTACTCGATCTATCTCTATAGATCTTCATACCAAGTATGTAGGACGCCTCTCCCATATCTTTCATGGAGAATTTATTAGAGAGTCATACTTTAGTCGACTGCATCATCCCTATTTCATTTCCAATTAGTAGGATGCCATCGACATAAAGTATGATGAACGTGACTGCGCTCCCACTGACTTTCTTATACACACATGCCTTTTCAACGTTTTGAACGTATCCATACTCTTGTATGACAGTGTCAAAACGTTTGTTCCAACTTCGAGAAGCTTGCTTAAGTCCATAGATGGACCTTTGGAGTTTACACACTTTGTGTTCGCTCCCTTTGGATGTAAAGCCCTCTGGCTGTTGCATGTAAATCTCTTCCTCAATTTCTCCATTGAGGAATGCAGTCTTTACATCCATCTGCCATATTTCATAATCAAAATATGCAGCTATTGCAAGCATAATCCTAATGGATTTCAGCATAGCCACTGGCGAGAAGGTTTCCTCATAGTCAATCCCTTGTCTTTGAGTAAATCCTTTTGCCATGAGGCGAGCCTTATAGGTTACTACCTCTCCATTAACTCCAAGCTTTTGCTTGTAGACCCACTTACAGCCAATGGGCTTTATGCCCTCAGGTGGGTCAACCAAGGTCCAAACCTTGTTGGAGTACATGGAGTCCATTTCGGATGTCATGGCCTCTAGCCATTTTTTCAAATTAATGTCGGACATTGCACTCTTAAAACTCTTCGGATCAGAGTCTAGAGGAGGATCTTGAGTACCCTACTCTTGCAATAGCCCTAGCCATCTTTCAGGCTCCTTTGGGATCCTCGTTGATCTCCTCAAAGGTTGTGTGTTTTCGGTGGGTGCCACTGATGTAGCCTCGTTGGTGTCGGGTGGGTTAATTTGTATCTCTTGACTTGATCCATTCTCATGGACCTCATCAAGTTCTACAACCTCGCCTTTTCTATCTAGAAGGTGACCCCTCTCTAAGAAATTGGCGTTTCTTGAAATAATAACCTTTTGTTCCGTTAGGCTGTAGAAGTAATATCCAACAGTTTCCTTTGGATATCCTACAAAATAGCACAAAGAGGACTTGGGGTCCAATTTGTCTCCCACTATGTGTTTTACATAAGCAGGACACCCCCATATTCTCAAATGATTGTATGAGGGCGTCTTTCCACACCAACTTTCGTATAGGGTATTGGGCACCGTCTTGCTAGGTGATCTATTCAACAGATAGACAGCCGTTTCAAGAGCATAGCCCCACATGGACTTAGGAACTTTAGTGAAACACATCATGGATCGAACCATATCTAGCAATGTTCGATTCCTTCGCTCGGCTACCCCGTTATGTTGAGGCGTGCCAGGCGGTGTTCACTGTGAGAGAATTCCATTCTCTCTAAGACAATCAAGAAACTCGGTAGACAAGTATTCACCTCCTCGATCCGATCGAAGAGCCTTAATAGTTTTACCAAGTTGCTTCTCTACTTCGTTTCTGAACTCCTTAAACTTCTCAAAGGATTCAGATTTATATCTCATAAGATATAAATAACCATACCGTGAATAATCATCGGTAAAAGTTATGAAGTAGCCTTGGCCACCTTGAGTGCCAACACTCATTGGCCCGCACACGTTCGTATGGACTAAGTCCAGTGGTTTTGTGGCTCGTTCCGCTTTCCCCAAAAACGGTAACTTGGTCATTTTTCCCTTAAGACATGATTCGCAACTTGACAATTCATCTAAGTCATTTATACCTAAATGTTTTGCCAATGTTCGAATTCTTTCTTTGGAAATACGTCCAAGTCTTTCGTACCACATTTGTGTGCTTACTTGATTATCTTGTTTACGTTTGTTACTTTGTTGAATATTGAGATTGGAAATCACTGGGGATATAGTATACATTCCATCTTTCAATTTCGATTCCATAATAAGAAACGATTCATAAAACAAAAGCAAACTTTTATTACGAATCTCAAAAAAATATCCTTCTCTATCCAAAACCGGAATCGAGATAATATTTTTTATTATTTCAGGAACAAAATAAAAGGAATGTAAAACTAATTTCCTATCTCCTAACTCTAAGTAGATCGTCCCCACGGCTTTGGCAGCAACCAATGCTCAATTCCCCATCCGCAGGGTCATGTCTCCTCTACTTAGCTTCTTAGTTCTTTCCATCACCTGCAAATCACTGCAGATATGAACACCACATCCAGTGTCAAGAACCCAAGAAGTATTGTTAACAGTAAAGTTAACTTCAACAAAGAACATACCTTGAGCCAGAGGCTCTTTGCAGTTCCTTTACCAGTGCCCAATTTTTCCACATTTATGGCACTTATCAGATTTCTCAGACTTTGGCTTCTTTACCTGCTTCACACCACCATTACCTTTCAGCTTCTTAGTCTTATTCTTCTTCTTGTTGCCCTTATTGGCTTTAGAAGATGAATTCATAAGAAGCACCGGTTTATCCTTCTTGATGGTGCTTTCAGCAGTCTTCAACATGTTCAACAGCTCAGGAAGCTTTGCTTCAAGTTGGTTCATGTTGAAACTGACCACAAATTGATCATAGGAGTTAGGCAATGACTGTAGGACCAAATCCATAGAAAGCTCATTGTCAAGTGCCACGCCCAGACCAGCCAATTTTTCAATTAGCCCGATCATTTTAAGTACGTGCGCACTTACCACTAGTACAGAAAAGGCCTGTTACAGCGCACATTTTTCAGCGATTTTTGGAAAATCGCTGAACGGAGAGACTTATTACAGCGGTTTATAAGTGAACCGTTATAAAAGATATTAACCGGGCACCTATTACAGCGGTTCGATAAAAAACCGCTATTATAGAGCGAACAGAAAAAAAAAAAAAATTTTATAGCGGTTCGAAAAT
This sequence comes from Buddleja alternifolia, assembly GCA_019426215.1. Taxonomy (NCBI): domain Eukaryota; kingdom Viridiplantae; phylum Streptophyta; class Magnoliopsida; order Lamiales; family Scrophulariaceae; genus Buddleja; species Buddleja alternifolia. Next base: position 18,541,285 of record CM033408.1, on the reverse strand, counting down.
GAACCGCTATAATCGGTACCCCAATTATAGCGGTTCAGTACCGAACCGCTATAACTGGTAAACCGGTTTATACCAGTTATAGCGGTTCGGTACTGAACCGCTATAATTGGTAAACCGGTTATAGCGGTTCGTTCCCGAACCGCTATAACACGTAATTAAAAAAAAAAAAAATTCCCTCCCTTTTTTCCCCCCAAAAACCGAGCTCTCCCCCTCATTTCTCTCTACTATCTCTCACTCTCTACTCTACTCTCTCTCTCTACTCTACTATCTCTCTCACTCTCTACTCTACTCTCTCTCTCTACTCTACTATCTCTCTCACTCTCCACCACCGCCCCCGCCATCGTCTCCACCACCACCACAATCCGCCGCCGCCGCCGCCGCCGCCGCCGCCGCCCCATTTGATTTTTCTCTATCTCTCTACTCGATCTCTCTCCCTATACTCTACTCTCTCTCTCTCTATACTCTCTCTCTCACTCTCAAGCTAACCTAAACCGCCCCCGTCCCGTCGCCACCACCTCCACCACCACCCGAAACCGCCGCCGCCCACCGCTCTCCTCCTCTCTCTCTTTATAGGTATATATATATATATGTTTATATATGTTATGTTATATATATATATATATATTATGTATATATTAAATTTAGGTTATGTGTTAATTTCTTGTTTGTTATATATTAATGTTATGTTAATTCGGATTTTGTGATGTATATAATGTAGGTTATATGTTAATTTGTTAATTATTGTTATATATATCATGTTATGTTAATTGGGGTTTTATAAATTATATAGTGGATTTTTGTTATTATGTTGTAGTTGATTTTTTACTAACTTTGAATGCAAATCTGATTTGTTCTAGGCATGTCATGAGTATGTTCGATATATGTATGTATATCCCTATGTGTCTAGTTTCATATGAATAAAACGGTTCATGAATCGGAGCTTTCCACAATGAGTTATGAATTTTTTCGTGAAGACGTGCACAGCTGTTTTGAAAATTGACAGATTTTTCTCTAACTTTGAATACAAATCTGCTTTTTTCTAGACATCTACTGAGTATGTGAGATATATGTGTGGATAGCCCTATGTGTCTAGTTTCATATGAATAAAACGGTTCATGAATCGGAGCTTTCCACAATGAGTTATGAATTTTCTCGTGAAGACGCGCACAGCTGTTTTGAAAATTGACAGATTTTTCTCTAACTTTGAATACAAATCTGCTTTTTTCTAGACATCTACTGAGTATGTGAGATATATTTGTGGATAGCCCTATGTGTCTAGTTTCATATGAAGAAAACGGTTCATGAATCGGAGCTTTCCACAATGAGTTATGAATTTTCTCGTGAAGACGCGCACAGCTGTTTTGAAAATTGACAGATTTTTCTCTAACTTTGAATACAAATCTGCTTTTTTCTAGACATCTACTGAGTATGTGAGATATATGTGTGGATAGCCCTATGTGTCTAGTTTCATAGGAAGAAAACGGTTCATGAATCCGAGCTTTCTACAATTATTTATGAATTTTCTCGTGAAGACGCGCACAGCTTTCTGCACAACCGAGAAGCTCCAAAAACTTTATATCGTGATGCTTTAATTTATTTGTAGTTTTATGTGCTTTTGGATCCAATTGGTGATCAATATTTATAATATGGTGCTTTATTTGTAGTTTTTTATGTGATCTATGTGATCCAACTGGTGATCAATATTTGTAGTTGTTCCCCTGGAAATATGATGTTTTATGTGATCCAACTGGTGATCAATATTTTTGTATCGTTTTGTGTTCGTTGTGGGTGAAAAATTAGAGTGTTGGGTTTGTTGTGGTTGAAATTGGTAGTATTTTTTGCGTCGTTTCCCTGTTGAGATTTTAGCGGATCGTAAGATTCGACTTCTGTTGGTTACAACCCACTGAGAAGATTAAGTCGAGAACTTGATAGAAATATTTGCGTCGTTACTCTGCCGAATTTTTTATAGAATAATGCGAAATAAATTAAAAATAAATTTATTTAATTAATTTAACTATCAACTGATGTTAAAATTATTTAATTTAATTAATTGAGAATTTAGATGGATCGAAGTTGGATTGTAGCGGATCGTATGTCGGAGCAATATGGGAAAGGGGTGAAAGAATTCATCGACTTTGCGGTTGAGCATGCATCGGATCCGACTAGGATTAGTTGTCCATGTTTACGTTGTTGTTTTGGAAAGAGAATTAGTCCACGTGACTTGGAAGATCATTTGGTGTGTAATGGAATTGATAAAAGCTACACACGATGGACAAGACACGGTGAAAGCAGTGCCACCTCAGCTGATTTGGGTGATACATCATATCGATCAGTAGATTTTGACATGGATGATTATGAGTCTGATCGTTTGGAGGAGATGACCAATGTGATCGAGGAGGATTTGCGAAATTGTCCCAAGATGTTCGACAACTTGACAAGTGATTCAAAGACACCCCTGTATAGTGGTAGTAATTTCACAAGATTGAAAGCAGTCCTAAACCTCTACAAGTTAAAAGCTAACAATGGGTGGAGTGATAAGAGTTTCACAGACTTACTTGGTCTATTAAAAAGTATGTTACCCGATGATAATGTGTTACCTAATCGTACTTATGAGGCTAAGAAGATGTTAACTGCAATTGGCATGGGATATGAGAGGATACATGCTTGTTTCAATGATTGCATCTTGTTTAGAAAGGACTATGCATCATTGACGGTGTGTCCCAAATGTGGCACCTCACGGTACAAGAAGAATGGATCTGCTCCTGTCAAAACAGCATGGTATTTGCCCATAATACCTAGATTTAGACGCATGTACAGTAGTGAAGCGTTTGCCAAGGACTTGACATGGTATGCTGATAGAAGGCTTGAACAAGGGATTGAAGATAACAAGATTAGACATCCTTCAGATTCTCCTCAATGGAAAAAGATCGATAATGATTTCCCTGAATTTAGGGAAGAACCAAGAAATTTACGCCTTGTATTGGCTACAGATGGAATGAACCCACATGGCTTGCAAAGTAGCTCACATAGTACATGGCCGGTGATTTTGATGATCTACAACCTACCCCCTTCGCGATGCATGAAGCGAGAGCATATTATGATGCCTATACTAATTTCCGGGCCGAAACAACCTGGAAATGATATAGATGTCTACTTGGCCCCTTTAATTGAGGATTTGAAAGAGTTGTGGGAGACCGGTATTAAAGTGTATGATGGGTTTAGAAAAGAGAGCTTCAATCTCAGAGTTATGTTGTTTGGTACAATCAATGATTTTCCAGCAAGAGCTAATCTCGAGGGATATGGTGTACATGGGCAATGTGCATGCCCCATATGTGTCAAGAGTACAGATCAATATAGACTCCCACACTCTCAGAAATATGCATTCCAAGGGCATCGAAGATGGTTGAATCGAGAACATCGATATCGTCGGTGGAAGAAAGCTTTCAATGGGAGCATAGAAGAATGTCGAGCTCCTAAGTGTTTGACCGGTGAAGAGGTGTTTGAGAATGTAAAAGACTTGGATATCAAGTTCGGAAAGACTTTTGCAGGCGGCCTTGCAAAAACTGGGTGGAAAAAAAGGTCAATTTTTTTTGATTTGCCGTATTGAAAATCTTTACATGTTAGACATTTTCTTGATATAATGCATATTGAGAAAAATGTATTTGATAGTGTCATTGGTACTCTTCTAAATGTGCCCGGCAAGACAAAAGATGGAGTAAAGGCAAGGTTGGACTTAGTTGAAATGAAGATAAGAGGTAAATTGGCACCAACAATGAAGGGAAAACGTACTTATTTACCTCCAGCAGCTCACACGCTATCTAGAAAAGAAAAAATTGCATTATGTGAGTTTCTTTGTGGAGTGAAAGTTCCCGAAGGGTATTCTTCGAACATTAGCAGTCTTGTATCAATGAAGGACTTGAAGCTAAAGCATATGAAGACTCAGGATTGTCATGTAATCATGGATCATTTGCTACCAATTGCTTTACGGGCCATTCTGCCAAAAAAGGTGAGAGAAACGATAACTAGATTGTGTTTCTTCTTCAAAGCAATGTGGAGCAAGGTGTTTGATCCTGAACAATTGTCTGCACTTCAGAAACAACTTGTCCTCACTTTGTGTGAGCTTGAGATGTATTTCCCACCCGCGTTTTTTGATATAATGACTCACCTACCTATTCACTTGGTTAGAGAGACACAACTTTGTGGACCAGCTTTTATGAGATCTATGTATCCGGCTGAGCGTTATATGAAGGTATTGAAAGGCTATGTGAAAAATCGTAGCCGGCCGGAAGGTTGCATTGTTGAGCGGTACATAGTTGATGAAGCTATTACATTTTGCACAGAATATCTGAATGATTCTAACGTTGCAGAGCTTCAAAAGTCTCCTGTTGTGGGGGGGGGGGGAACAGAAGGAGAAAGCGTAATTGGAAAGCAATTAGTGAGTGTTCCTAGCACACAAAAAGCTCAGGCACACCTATATGTGCTCCACAACACCGATGAGGTTGAGCCATATGTTGAAGAGCACAAGGACCAACTTAGGAGAATAAATTCAAGTAAAAATGAAAGTTGGATTTCAAGAGAACATAACAAGAGTTTTATCGATTGGTTCCGAAAGTGTATTCAAGAGAAACAAAATGAGAATTCACTTTCAGTTTCAGATAAATTGGCACGGTTGTCGGTGGGCCCGGGCAGATTCGTATTTTGTCATTCGGGTTATCGTATAAATGGTGTCACATTTTATACAAAAGACCAAGATGAACGGAGTACAATGCAGAATAGTGGGGTGAGTCTTGTAGCTGAAGCAATGCATATCTCAAGTGCGAAAGATAATAGCCCTATCTATGCCACTTTACCATATTATGGGGTGATTGAACGTATATGGGAGCTGGATTACAGTTGGTTTCGGGTGCCTGTATTTGGGTGTAGGTGGGTTGACCATAAAAATGGTGTCGATGATAGTGAAATAGGTTTTACTCGAGTAGACCTTGAAAAGGTGGGATACAAAGATGAACCTTTCATTTTGGCATCTCAAGCTAAACAAGTGTTTTTTGTCACCGATCCTGTCGATAAGAGGTGGTCCATTGTTTTATCGGCAAACAAAAATACTTGTATTGAGGATGATGGCCTATATAATGAAGATGATGGAGGAAATCCTATCTTAGGTGGTTCACAATCCACAAATAGTGACGGTGACTTGGATATCAGTGATGATGAATTGTATATGCGAGAAGATCACCAAGAAGGGATATGGATTAATCCTTCTGTTCGTCGGCGTACTAAACAAAATGGTCGTACTGAGGGATCACAAAAGATTAGTAAACCAGCGACAAAAAGAAAACGATGAAAGGTATTTGAACTTATTTGATAATTATATGAGTAACTTATTTGAACTCTTTTGTTAAGTATGCAGTTAAAGTGTAAATTATATTGAACCAGCTTGTAATATTATATTAGTGAATGAGTTACACTAACTTCTGTATTTTTTGCTTTTGTAGGTCGATACCGTATACCACCACAGTCACCCTCTCCTCCGCCACTACCACGACGACCACTACCAATGTAAGCTTATCAATATTTGGTTTTGTACTTTTTGATGTGATTTATATGATCCAACTGATTAATGATGTGATTAATGCATATATATTTATTTTCGTTTGTTGTTGTTGAAATATTTGAATTTTCACTTATGAAATCTTGTAGATGGATTCTGGAGGTGCTGCAAACCCAAGTGTTGAAAGTGAGATACGGAGAGGTATTACAGCAATGAAGAAAGTAATAAAGGCCAAAAGTAAAGGCATAAAGCTACAAGTTGGTTGGAACGAGTATGGTCAACCAGTTGACCCAAATAAATCAACTTTTGTTGGTTACATTGGCGTGATAGCTCGTGACAGGGTCCCTATTACTATCAGTGATTGGCGCAGCGTCCCTGCAGCAATAAAATATGCCATTTGGAATGAAATAGCTGTAAGTTAGTTATTATATATTATGTTTTTAATTGTTAAATGTAGTTTTTTTTTCTCTAAATTAACATTTTTTATATACTTTGTTCTTTGTTTTTTATAGTTGGCCTTTGATATTGACGAAAGTAGACAGAAGTTCGTCTTAGCCGAGGCTGGGAAGCTAGCTCGAAACTACAGGAGCTACTTGACCAGAATCTGGGTAGAGGATGATGATGGGAACATTAATTCAAGCCCACCCGAAAAATATCGTATATCTCAAGAAGATTGGACAAAATTTGTAGAAATACGCCAAAGTGAAGCTTTTCAGGTAATTATTTTAATTTATGGTTTCATTTTAATTTATTTGAAACTATATACATTGACTAATGCCTTGATTATATAATGAACAGCAACTACGTAAGGACAATTCTGAAAGAGCAAAGGACCCTGAATATCCTTACAGGGCATCACGTCTTGGATATGCTCAAGTGGAGTATATTGAGGTACGTAGTTCGTTACAAGTTGTAATTCTAATCAAATTTCCTTACAAATTTTCTAATCAAATTTCCTTAATTACAAATTTTCTAATCAAATTTATTTCCTTACAAATTTTCTTATATAGAAGCATAAAAGAAAGGATGCTGGGTCAGATGTCACAGAGGTGACACGAGCACTAGTGTGGAGGGTTGCACATTCTGACAGCCAGAACAAGATTGATAATGTCAATGTTAAAAGAGTAGTGGAATCAATGGTGAGTTATTTGCAATTTTAGTTATATAGTGTGTTGTATGTTTTTTTAAAAATAATTTTAAAATCACAAATTTTTGTATTTTTTAAATGTATTATTACAGGAAAGCTTATCACAGGAGGGTAGCCACAGTGGACCCGAGAAGACCCGGAATGATATACTGGCTATAGCTCTTAAAAAGAAGGAGCATCCGGGTCGAGTTAGGGGTGTAGGCTTTGGGGTATCCCAAACAGATTACTTTTCGGATTCAAAGCCTTCAAAAAATACGGTGATTGATAACTTGCAAGACACGGTTCAAATGCTCACTCAATCACTATTCGAATTGCGACGCGAGTTTGAGCAGCATAGGGCATCTGGGTCGTCGCAGCAGCCACATACAGAAGAGGCGGTTTCTTTGAAAGATAGCTGCCCAGAAGTGAAAGACCTTCCTCAGGTAATTAATGAAAAGCATATTGTTTAGTGATAATGTAACTTACAATCCTATATTTCTGTATGATATACAACATTTTCTAATATAATGGTATATATATATATATATATATATATATATATATATGTAGGATGTGGTGCAGTGTCAATTAGCACTTTCTACACCGTGTTATCGTTTGGTGGCAAGAGGAACAATGTACAATCAACCAAAGGATAGAACATTGCATACATGTCCATTAGCCTCCCACCTCGTGAAAGTGTCGATTGACATTGCAATTGAAGATATTACACCCTTACCAGTCCCTCTCGATGATGAAGGAGTGTTCACAGTATCTGAGGCTGTGGGATACATGGTTGCTTGGCCTAAGAGTCTTGTGATTGTCGGTGATGCATCGGTACGTAATTATTAATAGCTAGTCATTATTAAATTATAACAATTGTTTAATGTTAATAAATATACTTTCATTGATAACGCCCACGTTTTGTTTTCTTTTGCTTATAGTCTCTCGGAAAATCCAAATCATCACTCGGAAAAAGCAAATCAGAGATGACGAAGCACTCACATGTCAAAAATACACCTCTAGTGGCCAACCCTCCTTCTCTAGTGGCCAACCCTCCTGCTCCACCCCCTAATTCACTTGCAATTCTTGAAAGGTTCTTTGGGATGATGGCTGCTGATAACACTATCCGGATAGACATACCCGAGGAAATCTTCAATATCCCCTTTCCAGAATATATTGGGCGGGAGGAGATCGGTGACTTTGTGCATAAAGAACAGATAGGAGCCTCTATCATTACTGCTTACATCAAGTAAGTTTTTAAATATTAATTAAGAAAAAGTAAGTTTTTAATTAAATTATTTTACTGCATTAATTTGAACTATGTTTATTTTTGTTACTCAAATTTATTTTATGCTCAATTGTAGGTGTTTATGGGTTAATCACGTGGTCCCCGAACAAAAACAAAATAAATTCGGGTTCCTTAGTCCACATTCTATATCTGCGGGAGCAGGAATTACTCCCACGCAGCTTGTTGACAAATCGCAATATATAGCAAATACTATGATAGGTAGTGCACTGGAGGGGAAGTTGTTTCTTGCACCTTACAACTCCGGGTGAGCTACTAAAGACACATTGTTATTTTGTAAAATTTGTTACGTAGGCATAACTAATTTAAAATTTTTCTTTTGAATATGCTGATTAGGGGCCATTGGTTGTTGCTCGTGATTGATCCAATTAAAGAGATCGTTTATTATTTGGATTCTTTGCACGGTAATCCAAATAACCGACATGATATGAAAGATATGATCAATCAGTAAGTTTTATCATTCAATTAAATGTATCCATTATATTATATTTAATATTAAGTTTAAAGTATATATATTATAACTAGACTTCATATATATATATTTGCTTGATATTGACATATTTCCTTGATTTTTGATGTTTTTAACAGCGCTGTCTTGATGTTTCGAGCAAATAAAAACAACCAAAAGATCAAATCAAAAAACAAGGCATGTACATGGAGTTGTATACAGGTTAGTTTAATTATATTATTTTAATTATAGTTTCAAGAAATTATTCGTATAAAAGTTATTTGTTCTAATACAATTTTGATTTGAATTTAATTTGTAGTGCCCCATTCAAATAAATGCCATAGATTGTGGGTTCTTCGTCATGAAATTCATGAAAGATATTATTGGACACGGAGAATCTATAATCCCACCGACGGTATGCATAATCCTAATTAATATTAATCAAATTCTAATGTCCCTTTTAAGTTATTAAACATTTTTGTTGGATTTTAATATTTGTCTTGCAGTACTTTGCTGATTGTCAGTACGCCACTTACACTATAGAGCAACTTGATGAAGCACGTTCTGAATTGGCACAATACATTTTTAAATGCGCTTTTGATATGCCGGCGGTGTAAGTTGAAAATTATTGTAAATTTTTATTTGATTTAAAAGCAGTGATTAGTTTATATTGGTTTATTGTAAACTCGTTATTATTTGTAATTATTGGAGATTATTATTTGGTGAATGAAATTAATTTTGGATTTGAATTTGTTGTTTCTGTTGAGCAATTGGTTTGTTTTATGTGTTATTGATGAGTTGAATTTTGAGCTTGTGGGAAGGATATAGCTCTAGCTGAAATAATAACAGAAAAAAAAAAAAAAAAAAAAATCATGTTACAGCGGTTCGTTGATGAACCGCTGTAACAGTGAACCCTGTTACAGCGGTTCAGAAACGAACCGCTTTAACAGTGAACCCTGTTACAGCGGTTCGTTTCGGAACCGCTGTAACAGGCTACGGCTTTTACAGTTAATTTTTTTTTTTATTTACCTATTACAGCGGTTCGTTATTGAACCGCTGTAATAGGGCTCATTTTACAGCGGTTTTTAACCGCTGTAATAGTAAACATACCAATTACAGCGATACGTATTACAGCGGTTAAAACCGCTGTAATAGTGGAAAAAAAACCGTTGTAACAGACCTCTTCTGTACTAGTGTACATCAGAGTTTTCAGTCATTCGAGCTTTGAAGAGCTCCTTGGAGATAGCATATCTTTCTCGCTTAGTTCTAGTGCCATACAGCTCTTGCAAATGAAGGAGGATCGACGCAGCATTCTCGATCGTCTCATGTTGTCTCTGCAACTCGTTGCTCATAAAGGCCAACATAAGACATCGCACTTGCATGTCATCTTCCTTCCATTGCTGGTACTGGAACTTTTCATCATCAGATGAATCCTCTTCCGGCTCATCTTGCACCGGTATATCAAGCACATATTGTCTTCTTTCAGACGAAAGGATAATCTTAAGGTTACAAAGCCAATCTTCAAAGTTTGGTCCAGTCAGTTTGTTTGTTTCAATTAGGGTTTTGAAAGGATTATTGGCCATTTTCGTTTATCTACAAAAATGCATAACAGACAATCAATAACGGATTTTCTAAATAAAGTCCTTATACAATTTGGCCTTTAATTGTACAAGTCTCCCACTATTTTTCTCAAATCATATCACCCTCTTGACATGATTCGAAGAAATGTTAGTCTCTTTAGTGGGCTTGAGATCTATTCTCACTTCATCATATGCCCCATTTTCTGGGCTAACATACGATGATTTTGAATAGTAGCCTTACCGGACCTTCTATCCTTCTAGATAGTTCTCAAGATGGTTTTTCCTCATCTCCCACATGTGCCCCATTTTCTGAGCTAACACATGAGGAACGATGTTAGGCTCGACCCATCAAATATCCCATTTATAACCATCAATTTCATTGCCCCCATTTTCTGAGCAAAGCAATGAAACCAACCGATTTCCACGGGGCACTGTAGTGCTTAGTAAACACTCACAACCTACCTTGGATCCAATCCACCCCATTTTCTGAGCAAAAGGATTGAACCTTTAGCGGCGTTTCACATGGTGAATACTTATGATGGAAGAAATGATAATAGAATTCCATTACTATCACATAAGCCTAATATTTTTCTCAGGAGGGAATTATAACATGCTTATTGGGGGGTCTCATCAGATCTAATTATCTTGTTTTAATCATCTATCCTATGCATGCATTACATTACATAACCATCATAGACAAATAAATAAAACATCCACAAAGTGGTAAAATTGAGGATGAACCACCTCGAGCCCTAACCTAGTTTACCCACTCGAGCCAAAGTGGGTTTGGACATTCTAGAAAATAAAAAACAGCCTAGACTATTACAATGGTATCATCTCAGCATACAAGTCTTCAAGTCTTGGCTCCATCTCCTTGCTCCGTCTTCGATTACATAGAATATCAAAAACTACTAATCTACTATACGAAAAAGAAAGAGCCAAACCGACTATTATTTACAACTCTAGAATAATTACATACATAGAAAACCAATACTACGACTAGGCTCGTGGTTCATCCCCTTATCACATAAACATGCCAAGCAACAAATATATATGCGATAAAGTAAATTTTACCCATTCATCGTTCAAACTAGATTGCAAATATCATTGGGATAAGTTCGATATCGATTTCTAAAACCTTTCTCAGAAATTACAAGTCTAAAACATCATAGGTAAGGTCTTTGGGTCACCCACCTCCAGAAAGTACAAAGAAAGGGAAAAAAAATTGCTTTCTGTTGACCACCCCTGGGAGTGGTCTAATCCACGCCTGGGCGCCGCACGCAGCGGCTGCTACTGTACGCGAATTCTCAGATCAGTTTTTCGCGCGTTCGTGATTCTTTCAAGTCTCGATTAACGAATCTGAATTCTCCTAAGGTCTGGGTTATATTACTTGATGATTAAACCTTCGGTTTAACCATCTTGCAACACCCCACCATAGGAGATTTCGCAAAACCAAATCAAAACTTCGAAATACAATCATATACCCAAATTTCAGATTTCATGATTTTTAAAACCAACGATTTTTAAATAACAAAATTGAAAAAATCAAACAACATCCCAAATCAAAATCAATCCTTGTCTAACAATGAACATATTGATTATCATGCTTTCAATTTTACAACAAGAACGTAAAATAAACATGCATAATCACATAAAAATTCGATCGAGCCAAACCATGGCTCTGATACCACTGTTGTATTGACTCATTCCCTCGGGTGGCTCGTGGCAGCGGAAGTTAAAATTTTACAGAAGTAAACGTACAACCACCCGAAAACAGGAATATGGATTGGTTCGATCGAATTTATTGAGAGGTAAACGAAATTATACCTTTCGAAAATTTCGTTATCACGTCGAGCTTTGGATCGCAGCAACCCTGTGGTGCAAATCCACACAATTTCCCTTGGGTGAGAAACTGCCCGTCGTCTTTTCGTATCTTTCGATTTAGAGTGCTCCAAGCGTCGCACCTCTAAGATGTATCCACACCTCGTTCAAGTCACCAATTGTTTTGCCTTGCGTGCTAGACAACAAAACAATTCTAAGTTTGCCTTAGGCTTGAATATGTGAAGGGTAGGAATATTTCTAAGTCGTTTAATTCAACACATGAATAGAACGATGTCTTGTTGGAAAGAGGAGAGAGGTGGCCGATTTTAGTAGCTAGGGAGGGGCGAATTTTTCCAGCAAAAATCATCATCTATTTAGTCTTCTTCATCTCTTATTTATAGGTGAAGATTACCTAGAGTCCAATTAGGAAAAGTAAACTTCCTTTCTCCTAAACTCTCTAGTAATCTTTATCCTCTGAAGACTTGGAGAAGGGAAAAACTCTTTTCCTCCTCCACCACATGTAAAAATCGCCCCCTCCCTTATTTCAAGACATAAAAATCGATCAACACAAGAAATTGGGCTCTAGGATTTAATTTTGACTTCTCAATTTAATTATAGGCTCAACTCATCAATTAAATACAAGTCAAATTAAATCCAACCAATTAATTCCAACATTTATTTATTTAACTTGGGCTCCACCCAATTAAATAAAATACTTGGACTCTACTAGGTCCATTAATTTAATTAATTCTACAAGATTAATTAAAAGAGTAAAATTAATTGAATCCTTCAATTAATTTATATTCCATATTAGGAAAGTACTACACTTTCCTAATTCCCTCAATTTCCTCAAAATTGATTAATCACATCTATTCAAGCTGTGACTCTCTCTAGTAAGTGTGTGACCCCTTAGGCTCGTTTCTATCTAGTAGTAAGTACACTTTCCCACAGTGCTAGTGTACCTTCCTAAAATGGAAAGTACTAGATTAAATCAATCATTTGATTTAATCAAGCCTCGAATTAGTCACCAAGCTAATTCTCGGCACTTACAAATCGCGGTTGCCCACCTAGCATAGGGTCCCGAAGACCTAGATAAAAAGAAAGTAAAGATACGCCTTTTGCGATCTTGATCCTCGCATAAGTAAGATTCCTCTACCTAATCTCCCGATTGAATCTAGAGCAGTGGCTAAGGTCGAAGCTCTAATAATTCAATCCTATGTTTCCCACGTTATGTGAAATCGACTTCGACTATCTAAACGAGGAAACCTTACGCCTCTTTAGATATCATACTTCGGCCGAAGATTCCTTAAGTCGATTCACTATGTAACCATAAGAGATTAACCGACAGGCTAATGTCAGAGATAGATTCCTCTCGATTCTCACGTGCCTTACCACGTAAGACGCATATGTCTGAGTTTGCCCATATTCGATCATCTAGAGTGATCATGTAACAAATCAAGAACACGTGCGGTTACGCATAAGACATCCAATGGAATCTTAGGTCCATAAGGATTACTCTTATACTACAAGACCACTGGAAGTTCCACATTCGACTGGGAATCCATTTTAGAAACTTCCATGGGGTTGTTCAGTTCGCCCATCACCAGAATGGCAACCCTCATATATGCATTGGCTTTCACCGTGCCAGTATCTATGGAACGAGATACACTTCTCCCAAAGTATGCATCATATGAGCAAGTCTTTGGGTTGCATCGATATCCCTTTATCTCGATGAACCCTTTTACGACTTGGAACATTTGTTTAAAGATCACAACCTTCGAGACATATTCCATCATTGCCACACCCGATGTGCAATGATGTCCCATAGCTATGTGTGATCCTTCGGGACTTTATTCTAAGCCAAAGTACAAACTAATTTAAGAATAAAGACATACCATACTTATAAAAGAGATTGACTTTATTTATAAGAAAACGATTGTTCAACTCTAGAGTTACTATTACAAAGAATGGCGCCCAATTATTGGTGCGCCGAGCACTAACTCTAACAAAATATGTTTCGATTAAGGCATCCAATGCACTTAAGAAAATTTTAGAATTGAGTCTTAATATATGACCCCCCACTTATTGGGAAGATGCCATATACTAGATTTAATTCTTAATCTCATTAAGCTTAATGGAGGGAGGGGACACCCAGTGCCCTTTACTAACTCAGTATTATTTAATTGGGAGAATTTAAGCATTAAATAAGGTCTCACAAAGCATATTAACATTTAATTTCTAACATGCTAGCATGCATATAAAGTGTAGAAAAACCTAACAATTCTCCTATCACACATTTTCATGGACTATCTAGATCTGCCCAAGCCAATGGGCTAATCAACTTGATAAATATTTAAAGCATGCATCATTAACATAAAATAAATAAATCCTAAGTACATGAAAAGTGTATACATCACATATAACAAGCATGGATCAAATACAAGACATATATGTTAACAGAAGAATAAAATAAATCTAATTTATTCAATAATCAAATCCAATTTGACTATTGTAAAATTAAATCTCATTCAATTTTCGTACTCAGATTAAATCAAATGTAGCCGAAGTCAAATCGAATCCATTTAATTTTCATGCGATCGAAAAATCTAACTTTAAATGATTACATCCAATTTAATTATCATGAAAAGATTAAATATAATTTAATCCAAGTTAAACTAGATCCAATCTAATTTGCATGGGCTTACAAATCCAATGACTAAATCAAATTTAATCATTACATAATTAAAAATAATTTAATTAAGTAGATAATTAAAATTAATTCAATTTTGGATAGGTGATTAAATCCAATTTAACCAACTTACAAAATTTAAATCTAATTTAATTAATAACTCAATTGAAACTAATTTAATTTTGATAAGTAAATTAAAATCAATTTCATTTAATATAAATTAAACCCAATTTAATTCAATATAAATAAAATTTAATTTAACTTATAAGGTGTGGTGCCTAACCCAACTTATTTCAATTGGGTTGTATTGGATATTACCCAATTAACGAATTAATTTTAGATTTCAGGTGTTGGGTCAAGCCCAACCCAAAATAAACCAATTTATAAAATATCAGGAGTTAGGCTAAGCCCAATACCAAATAATATTATAGGCTGAATTAATTAATGTTGGGCCAAGTATCCAATTAGTCGGGCCAATCCACAAACACATTAAACTTGGGAGTTGGGCCCAGCCCAACACACAAATTTAATGTGTGTTGGGCTCGGCCCAATCCACACAAGGTGACTGCTGCCCTAGCAGCAGTCATCATCCTCAGCGCCGTCAGTGGCGCTGGCAGTCGCAGCCGTCGCTTAGCCGGCCGTGGTTGCGACGCCCAGCGCCGAAACCTTCGCCGCCTCCTTCTCTGACTAACTCCGCAGCCGGAGTCGAGCGAAAAATACAATTTCTCAGTCGACGAACAGCTGTGAAAATCAGGCGACATTTTCGGCCATATTCATTGATGATATCACCAGAAATTACATAGCCTGTCTTCGCTGCTTTCGTCCGAGGAGTTTGCATCAACCATTGCTCCCGGTATCGGCTTGAATTCGCCACCAAATGAACACCACTGCAAAACACGATTCACTTGGCTATTCGAGCAGCTTTCTCCCGGCGATGAAAGTCTCCCGACGACGAATTCCAGGATATTATCGGCACTTACCGCCACCATCTGCGCCGGCTAGAGCCCAAACAAAAGCTTCAACGCCACTCTCGCCGGCGAGTATCGAGAAGTTGTCAAAATTCAATTTTCCAGATTTCAATCCAAAATTCAGGCTTTGTTTGGTTTTATTTTGGGCTGGGTTTTTCACCAAAAACCAGCCCAAAACTTGTTTGGTTGGGTATTTTTTGACCAAATATGGGGCTTATATTTGATCAAAAATTTGATCCAAAAAATCTCAAAAAATTTTTGTCTACCATTCTCGTCAGATGGCCTCTTTCTCTCTCCTCCCCTTTCTCCGTTTTCTCTCTCTCTCTCTCCTTCCTCTCTCTGCGCTCTCTCTCTCTGTCTCCTCCCTCTCTCCACGCTCTCTCTCTCTGTCTCCTTGTTGTGTGCGTGTGTGTATTGTTGCGTGTGTGTGTTTTCGTGTGTGTGTGTCTCTGTGTGTGTGTTTTCGTGTGTGTGGGTGTGTCTCTGTGCGTGTGTGTATTGTTGTGTGTGTGGGTGTGTCTCTGTGCGTGTGTGTATTGTTGTGTGTGTGTGTGTCTGTGTGTGTGTTTTCGTGTGTGTGTGTTTTCGTCTGTGTGCGTGTGTCTGTGTGCGTGTGTTTGTGTGTGTTTTCGTGTGTGTGTGTCTGTCTGTGTGCGTGTGTGTGTGTGTTTTTTGTGTGTGTTGGGGGTTGGGGAAGACGACACTGTTCCCCAACCCCTTTTTTTTTCTTTTTCTTTTCTTTTTTTATTTATTTATAAAATAATATATGAATAAATAATTATTTTAAAAATTATATAATTATATAAAATAATTCTTCATTTATATTATAATAATTTCAAACTAATATTATAATATATTTTTCAATTATTAATTAATCATTAAAATAACTTTTTCAGACAAAAACTGATATAATTTGACTGTTACAGTGATTTTTGTTACCTGTAAAAATAAAATCAAACACATTTTCACCAAAATAACACTCAAATATTACTTCAAAATAGCTAATTCAAACACATTCTCGCGAAAAATGATTAAAATACTAATTTTTCAAAACAAAACCAAACACATTTTCACCAAAATACACATCTCCCAATAAAGTGTTTCACCAAAATCACCCTCCAAAATAAAACCAAACACAGCCTCAGTTTTTCAATCACAATCAAATCCGAAAAATGATTCAAACGAAACTCTCGATAATTATCAGATTTGTTAGCCCCATCACATATTCGAAATCAAAAGATAATTTCAGATTTTGGATCTTGATTAATTTTGTTTTCCAGATTTTAATCTTACAAAAATCCAAAAACAACAACATATCAGATTCACAATTACTTGCTCTCGATTCCAAAAACAATAATATATCAAATTTTTTGATCCACAACATGATTCCGAATCATACAATTACGCGATAAACATGAATCATCACATAAACATGCATAATCACGTAAATAAATCAACGAAGCCAACAAATTTGGCTCTGATACCACTATTGGGAATTCTGGTATCATGCACAGTGGAATTTAAAACTATATCCGGATTCCCATCAGCCAAGATCAATTTGTTTGTTCGTTGATTTTAATTAAGATGATGAATGCGAAAACTTACCTTTTCGTATTCAACCAATCCCCGCGAATCATCAAATCTTCGTTCAACGGTCCACATATCCCGTTTCTAGATCATCACGCGTTGGAATTGACCCCGGAAATCTCCATCTCTTTTCTCCATAATGGCGGCTAGGTGAGAGAGAGTGGAAGAGAATTATTTTTCTCTGTGTTGTATTTCTGGTGGAGGATTTCAGTATTGTGAATTTTCAATTGATATGTTTTCTGGCTTGTATTGGAGGATTAAATAAATTCTCCAACCAAGCACACCAAAACACATGCCCCTAAGGGCCCAATTGGACTTATATTTGGGCTATGTTGACCCAATCAACTTAGCCATCTTAATTTGATCCTTTAATATTTAATCCAATTAAATATAAAAAAATTAAATTAAATTCTAATTAACTAAATAATTAATTAATACCATAGTTGACCTAGTCAACATAATTAATTTAATTATCTATGTTTAATCCAATTAAACAACTAATTAAATTAATTAGTCCAATTAATTAATTCGTCCTTTCAAAGGACAAATTACCAAAATGCCCTCCAAATACAACAATTGATTTCCCTGTCTATTCCTATAGCGCGACTCTCTAGGTTCGTCTCGATTGGCAATGGGAGGAAGCCAAAGGATATGGGTGACACCTAGCCAGCACCGTGGCCCCACATCGTAGCCCAACCGAGTATGAAATGACTATGTCATTACGAACCTCTAAATTATAAATAGTGTATGAGTATAAGCCCTTCACTAACGTATCCCGATCAAGTGAGAGTCATGGAATATGTCAAACTCATAGGACTCGATGCTATGTTAAGAATCATAGTAACATGGGATTACAGAACTACCCTCTGTGTCAAACACGAGTTAGTTCATGAGCTCTGGCCAGAGACTTTAATCTCATTTACTCATGATCACATAGGATACTTCTCGTTTACTTTCGAGACAGTGAATTCCATTTTGCTAACCCGTTAAGACTGCTACTTGACCATCAAGCCGCACTTCGAGATCGACCCCACCAACCGGTGAATTGGATCTAACTACTCTAATGACAGACTTGATGTCACAAGCACATCTTCAACTTGATTACTCAGGTCGAAGGCTCACGCATACTATCATAATCAGTAATCTGATCATTGACAGTTACTGAGTAAAAACCCATGTGATCGAATTACTACGAGTCGTGTTCGAATACACTAATCCAATCCAATCAATGTATTCATAACACAAACTCCCACTATCCCATAGTGTTGGAGTGGCACTCCTTGTCAGAGCATGTGTCATACAAATCCACACGAATCTCAATGCCCAATTGAGATTCTCCGACTTGTGAACCATTTAAGTGATCAAGTATCAAACCCTTCCAATGCCCATCTCCTTAACTACAATAAGGAGTGCGAAGGTTTGCCTTGACACACATGGACTAGTTTTTCATTTAAGACTTATAGATGCCAGTAAGAATTATATGAACAACTTACTAATGCCTTTTATATTATTAATAGGTTGTACAATATAAACTAGTGCCCTATTTTTTTATTCCTCTTTGGCATCGAGGGCACATACACAATAGCAACATCTTTCAATGTCTCTGCAGTAGCCAGGAATGGTCTTCCTTGTGTGATTGGGATCTCCACATCTGCATCAAAATCAAGAACAACAAAATCAGCAAAGAATATAAGTTTTCCTACCCTTACCAGCACATCTTCCACTATGCCCCTCTGGGTACACAATACATCGATCTGCAAGTTGAAGTGAAACCGAGGTCGATTTCATCTTCCCAATTCCAAGCTTTTGACATATAGAAAAAGGCATCAAATTTATTCCTGTACCTAAGTCATACACAGCTTGAACAACTTCATGATTATCAATACCACAAGGAATAGTGAAACTACCAGGATCTTTCCTCTTAGGAGGCAATTTATTTTTCACTAAAGCACTAGATTCCTCATTTAGATTAACAGTTTTAAATTCCCCAATCTTGCGCCTTTTGGACAAAATATTATTCACGAATTTATAATACTTAGGCATTTGTTCTAAAGCATCAACAAAAGGAATATTATTTGCAATTGCCTAATAACCCTAAAAATTTCTTAAATTCCTGCTCATATTTCTTTTTATGCAACCTTTGAGGAAAAGGAGGTGGTAGTTTTACCTCATGATCCTTGTCTAGATTTTTACTTTTCTCCTCGGTTGCACTTGCCTCATTCTCTTTGCCTGGAAGCTTTGAAGAGTCACTTTTCACTTTTTCTTCCTCAACTTGCTCAACCACTTTTTCTCGAGCTTCCTTTGGTGTTTCAGGCTCTTTGGATGAGGTTCCACTCCTAAGGTTTATGGATTTGACATGTTCTATCCCTCTCTATGAGGGTTCACTGTATTACTAGGAATTTCACCTTGTTGTCTCTCACTCAACACTTGAGCTAACTGCCCCATTTGGGTCTTGGGATTCCTAATCGAGGCTGCTTAATTTTGGATGGTAGTTTTGGTTTCCACTATGAAATCCTTGGGCAAAGCCTCTGAAGGTGAGTTTTGTGGTTAAGGTGGCTGAGGTGGTACTTGGTAGCCTTAAGGTTGTTGGAATGCTTGTGGAAGTTGGAAGACTGGAGGTCGGTGTGGTTTGTTGATAGAGTCGAGAATTACGTGTTTTATAGCCCATTGGTTGTATGATTTTCATAGAATTAAGCATGATTTTGTACCACATATGCATGTAATATGTCTATTTTGAGTATCCAGGTATAAATCATAGCATTGGAGACAACAAAGATGAAAGCAGTAGAAAGATGGAATTTCAGAGCAAAAAGTCAAAGAGTTTAGAATGCGAACGTGGAACATCAGGACTTTCGAACGTTGAGAGATTTTATGCCCGAATGTTGGAAGATGTTACGTATGGACGCCAGGAAGCCTAACGTTTAAAAGTTGAAGTCAGCAGAACAGTTTTGGAAATTTCCAAATTCTACACTTACACGGACTCTTCTCAAACCACGCTTATAAATATAAAGTGATGCAGAGGGTTAAGGGCGGCGTTTTTAGAGTTCTTCTCCAGCAATATTCCGTCTTTTCGCATAGAGAGAGAGTTAGACTAGGGTTTTATACTTTGTAATTCTCCATAGAAGTAGAGGAAGCTTGAAGGAAGAAGAAGATTTTCTACACAGTCATAGGGAGTTTTTATTATGTTCTTACTTTCATGAATACTTTAGTTGTTTTTCATATCATTATAAGTAGCTAACTTTGTAGACTAAGGTCATGCTTAGGCCGAATTATGATTTTTGAGTTATAAAAGTATTTCTCGTAGATTTATATTGCTTTGTGTTATAATCTTATTCTCAATGCTTAATATGTCTAGACAACATATTTAAGATCTAATACTTAATTTATCTGTTCAGGAGAAAGTGAATTAAGGTGCAAGAGAGACTCATAACTTTTTCTAAGTTAGTTGATGCTAGGGATAGCAACATACTCCGGATACTATTAGCTGAGTTTATTTGGAGGGATAAATCTGAATAAATTTGGAAAAAATTCTAGTGTTTAATGCATGCAGTAGAGATTGTTACTCATGAGCGAGGGATCCGCATGATAATAACATTAAGGAATTTTTCACCTTAGCAATATTTATTTGAAATACGAGAATACTGATATAACGAGAATTGATTAGTTTGTGTCGATGTATGTGTCTTAGTTGTTTTGATTCATTGGTTTTCACATATTTTTAATTATTATTTTTAATAGTTTATGATTTATTTTTCTTTAAATTTACAATTGCTTGAGTTAATTTATTGTTTTCTCTATAACCTACATCTCTGTGGGTTCGACATCTCGGACTTAATTGTCCACTCTATTACTACACCTGATTAGTCCTCTTGCTGTTAAATACACGATTGGGTTTTTGTGCATCATTTGTTCTATGGGATGTTGGAATTATTCGCCCCTGGTTTGCCCATGAGAAATTAGGGTGGTTACGCCAACCCGGATTAAATGTGTTAGAAAATAGATTGTTATTTCGGTTGGAGTTTTCTATGTAGAAGATGGATTCAGAGTTGGAGGGGTACTCATCAAACATATTACCTTCCCCACAAAGCACACAACTCACCTCTTGATTTACCTACACATAATTAACATTGCTTTTAGTGTTCATAGACTTAATCAAATCAAAAAAAGCATTCACTTGAGTTGTTAAGGCTGTGATAGCATCATTCTCTTGAACTCCCGCTGCTCTCTTTAGTGTGTGTCTCTCTGACGGCCATAAGTAATTGTTGTCAGCTATACACTCAATCAAATCATAGGCCTCCTGATAAGCCTTGTTCAGCAGTGCTCCGTTTCACCGACGCATCTACAACCATACGAGTTTGTGGGTTTAGTCCATTGTAGAAGGTCTCCATTTGGATGTATCGAGGAATTCCATGATTTGGGCACTTCCTAATCAACTCCTTGCAATGCTCCCATGTCTCATACAAAGACTCCCTATCTATTTGCTGAAAAAATGTGATTTGGTTCCTCAACTTGGCGGTCTTCATGGGTCGAAAATATTTGCTCAAAAAAATATTTGCCAAGTCGTTCCAAGATATGACAGACCTAGGTAGTAGAGACTTTAGCCATGACCGTGCTCCATCCCTCAGTGAGAAAGAAAACAACTTCAGACGAATGTTCTCTGCTGATACTCCTGGCCATTGAAAGGAATCACAGACTTCAATAAACATCCTGAGATGGTTATGTGGATCATCAACTGTTGATTCACTAAACTGCCCCATTGAATGTAGCATTTGGAACATGACAGGTTTCAGCTCGAATGTTCCTCCTCTATTCTCAAGTCTCGCTATGGAAGGGTTCAGATTTCCTAGGACAGGATTTCCATAATCTCTGGTAACCCAATTAGCGTCATTTTCTATCACATTGGCTCTGTTAGCTCCATTAGCCCTGTTAGCTGCATTGGCTCCATTAGCCCCATTAGCTCCATTGGCTCCATTGCCACTATTATTTGTTTGGTTTTCTGCCATTTGGAGATTTCAGAATTCTCTGTTGCTTCCTCCTAATATTAAAGGTTTTCTCGATCTCTGGATTAGTATTAAATTCTTTAGAACTTGCAGCTCTGCTGATAAACTATATGTTACCTGCACGAAGTAACAGAGTGTAAAAGACACAAAGAAACAAAAAGCACTTAACTTTAAATAAATTAAGTAAAAGTCCCGGAAAACGGTGCCAAAAACATGTTGGTGGTTAAGTGTATATAGGTATTAAGACCAATTTAATGAAAGTTCATGTGCCGACAAGTAATAAGTGTACCAAAGTACGGATATCGTTCCCACGAAGACTTAACCAAATTTATAAAAAATAAATTGAAATCATTTCGAAGTGCCTCAAATTCAAATTAATAAGATGATTTTTTTATTAAGCTACTACAATGAAAAAAAAATTAACAACTAATAAAAGCAAGAACTAAGCGAGAATTAACCAAAGTGATTAAATGTAGGCTCCCCCCTCTCCTCTAGTTACTGGATTAAAGCAATGAATTAATCTCAAGTTCTATCATCTATCACCATCTCAATTGCTAACTCTAAGCACTAATATACTTCTATGCAACTGTCGAATACATAAAAACTTATCTAACTCTAGTCTTCTCCATATGTCTATGCAAGAAGAAACTAAAACTAGACACATTAAGATTTAGTTATCTTCAAGCTAAGAAGGGTCCAAGGGTATATTTCTATCCTCAAATACAAATAACGCAACTTATCCGATCCTAAGTACATTATCCTTCTATATCTAATCCAATTTCTATACTTAATATTCCTATGTTTAGTTCAATTAAGCAAAAAAATACTCAAAATAGGTGGCTAATCTACTTGAGGCATAGAGCGAAAAATGAAACAAGTAAAGAGATGAAGAATTAAACTAAAAACATAAACTTCACATTAAATTCAAATAACTAGAGTTCCTGGGTGCGCCTACTACAAATTAACTCATCATTGTTAAGAAAAACACACAAAAACTAATGAAGATCATGTTTACAATCCACAAATTCAACATAAAAAGATCTAACCAATAGAAAAAGAAATAAATCTTGAAGATGAAATATTCTTATCTCTAGTGATTCCGATCTTCGCTTGAATCCTTTGTATTCTTGTAAAAATTCACTCCTTTAGCTTAAGATGTGTTTTCTCTAGATCTCTCACTCTTTTTCCTCAGCAAAAACGCGTCTCTCCCATTGTGTAGCTCACAAATCCTTTTTATATCTCCAAAATTCCTTTCCTCTCTTCTAATAGATCACGGCAGTCCACTTTAACCTCGATTTTCTCTAATCTAACGGCTTGGAAGGTGGCATGGATCCATCTGAGGGATGCTGAAGTGGGCGCTCATGGGATAGTTGAGAAAGAGGCTTCCCGCGAGCTCGTACAGGAGCCTTACCATCAGCTTTCCTACCAGGTGTCTCACCAGCTTCCCAGTCAAGTTTACTAACGGCAATCTCCACAACAAGAGGAGAAAGAATAGCCGCATAAGCTTCCTGAAGGCGAGGAGAGCTGGTTCATTTGGTACCTTTCTTGTGTCTACTAGTAAACTGCCCCACATTTCCCTTGAGAAGAGATCTAAACATAGTCATATCTGCAAATTAAAAATACGATGAGTTAGAAAATCTTAGTATACATAAAAGCAAAAGGTTAAAGAAAAAATATCAACTATGAAAAATAAGTGATGGAAATATGTATGTGGTACCTAAGCTATCACAGAGACGTCTACACCTAGGACCTAGAGAAAAATGACCTAGCAAATCTTCACAAATCAGCATTTGTATTCCATTCTCTTTCTCATTCAATAAGTCCAATATAGGAAAATCAAGGATACTCAGGGCTATTTTCTATCCACTTGCAAGGAAAGTTCCATGGAACAGGAGAGGAGATGAAGAAATACTCTTTCTTCCAGTCGCCATGGATCTTGAAATTATGTTTTAGAAAACTAACATCCACCCGCGAAGTAAAATAAAAAAGTCCTCTTTCCAATTTCTTGAGTTTAAAAATCGAGTAGAAAAAGTCTAGCAGTGGGGTTTTCACTCGAATATGAGGTCACCATCGAGAAAGCTACCATCAAGCCTATGGAATTAGGAGATAGCTGACTCAAAGACACCTTATAGAGATCTCCTCATACAAAAGGGGAGGGGAAAACATAAACTAGCATATATTTGGGCAATAAAAACACATAGAGAGTCCAGAGGGGGTGTATGGGGCATATCCTCACGAGAGGGGACCAAAATTCATACTCCGGTGGAATTCTTATAAGCTTTCTTAATTTCCAAGCACGGAAAGAAGTAAAACAAGAATAATAAATAGCATAATATGGTTCTCCCACAGCTATCCGAGCCACCTCGGCATGTACCAACTCGAGAGTAAGCTCAGAGGTATCCTCATCATCAGCATCATCATAATCAGACTCAACACTTACACTACAATCCGACATGGAAAGTGCAGGATGCGCGTCAACCATCCCGGGAAGTGCGACGACTCTAGTATAAACAACCTCGGAATTCGTACCTACATTATTCATATCAGAGGCGGTAATATCTGAGCTCTTTTTCTAAAAATTCATATTATAACCCAGAGCAGATTTTGACTCAGACAAACATTTATGGCTAGAAGATGATATTTGCTCCTATACTAAAATACGCAGTTATATCAAAAAGTGGAATAAAGGTACATGTATTTTTTGCGATAAAGAAATATGGATACATATATATTGACACGCTAGCAGCTAACGTGCTTGAATAGCAAGTGCACTAGTCGCGTGTAGTAATAAATGGACAAAAAGTCCGGGTAGTCGAACCTCAAGGACTTGGATTTTTAGCTTCAGATTTGCAATTAAGGTAAAGACAATTAAAGTAAAATAAGAGAAAAACAATTAAGTAAACGAAAGATCAAAGGAGGGAACAAGCTATGAATTAAACCTCACGAATTGGTTAAAAAGACTAAGGCACATGCTATAACCGAATCCACTCGTCAATATATATGAGTTACTCTTCGAATTATTAGACTCTTATTGCTTTGGTGAAAACTCCTTAATTAATCATTACCCGATGTCTCGGCACATAACAATCCTATGATTGATTGACGGTTCTCTAAATATGTCTATCCGAGAATCTAATCAACAACCATGCATTAACGTTCTAGAGTTTCCCCGGATAAATCCGGCTAACCGCACCCGGAAATCTTTACCTATTTCTAGGAGCAATTCCACATTAGTTTCGGGTGATGTGTTGATTCATTTGAACCCTAACCTATCTTCTCTCGAATGACTAGATTAGGCACAATAGCAAGCATATGGAGATCAAGCATATGATTGTGATAAAAGCACAAAATCACCACATAAAGCAATTAGGAGAATTAATACGAAAATTAACTTCACATATATTGATTCATGAATTCGGCCTTCACATGGCCTTAGTTCTACAAGATTAGCTCATATTCAATAGCTCAAGAAGGTCTAAAACAATCATATACATAGTTATTAACATAAACATGTAAATGAAATACAAAAGAAAACTCCCTAAGTCTTGAATGATGATGAATCCTTGGTTGTAGCTTCAATCTCTAGCTCAATCCCCCTTCTTCACCTTCAATTGTTGATGAAATTATGGCTCAAAAACCCAGAAAATGCTCTCCAATTCCCCAGATTTCCCAACCCCTCTTCAATCTGAAATTTGACTTTTAAACAATTGAAAAACGGTTACGCCGGCGCCTAGGCGCGGCCTACGTGGCGTACATTTCTTGGGGGAGAAGTCCGGCGGCGCCCAGGCGTGGATAGTACGGCGCTCGGGCGCGGGAATAACGGCGCCTAGGCGCGGGAATAACGGCGCCTAGGCGTGGGTAGTGCGGCGCCTAGGCGCGGTCAACAGGGATCAAGTTTGTTGTTCTTGATCGGCGCCCGAGCGTGGTCAGCTCGGCGCCTGGGTGTGGTCGACAGGCTTCAAAAAGTGTCGTGCACCATTTTTCGCCTTTTTCTTCGTGTGCTCTCGTTTATCACCTGAAATCACTTAACACCCCAATTAAACGCAACTGTGGCATGATTTAGGCAATAAATAACTCCAACAATATCAGATCATAGGCTTAAAAACACGTAAAAATGCCTCTTATCATATATATATATATTCATGCGTCTATATATACATAAATAGACACATATGCGTTGCTAAAAAAATCAGAAAAGTTCAATAAATAATGATTTATATCCTTTTTATATATATACATGTGTGTGTATGCATGCGCATATATGTATGTATATAACTACGAACGTAACATGTATGCAGATGTTTTTAGATTACCTGAGTCAGACAAGGTGAGCTAGCTGCGAGGAACTATGTGGAAAGTAATTGCTGAAGAAAGAAAAAAAAATGGAAGATTTTGAGGCCTAGAATTTTCGAAAACTATGCATGTAGAAGGAAGAGTTGGAGATTAAAAAGACAAGTGAAAAGAAATTGCCAATTTTATCAAAAGAAGGAATCATAAAAGGGATAGTCTCTAATCCTACAAGGAGTCCAGGAGAGAGAAAGAAAACATGACTGGAAAGAAAGGTGAAAGAAAGAGAAAGTCAATATAAGACAAAAGAAAAAAAGAGATAGAGAGAGAGAAGAAATAGGGTGGGGAGCCCCCACCCTCCCCCACCCTTTTCTTTTGCTGATTCGCGTACTCGAGCGAAGCTATGCGAGCCGGCTCGCAGATAGTGATAGTGTTATGTGCCCAATGAGCCAATTGTTTAGGACTCTGCCATCTCAAATGTATAACACTATGACACTCTTGTTTTAAATATATTGAATATTTCTTTATGGTATGCTTCTTTGTTGTTATAACTAGTGTTAGTGTAGATAAAGATCCCATAGATTACATATGGTTAGGGGAGCGGTCGGGATACATATGGAATGCTCTCAAAGACCGTAATCCTAAATAATGTTCCAAGTCATAGAAGCTGTGAGATATGGGATATTACTGGCCTCGTCAAGACTTGTTCATGCATGTAACTCTCCCAAGAGGTCAAAACGTTCCATTGTCGATAGCTTGTATGGCAATACATGTATGAAGATTCATACTTTGATTATTAAATTGAACGGCCCCGCTGAAGGACTCTTATTTGGTGCAGTCGAACATGGAGTCCTTGGGTTTCGTAGTTTGAGATTAATCCTTAGACCTAAGATGTCATTTGGAAAGGGTACTATCCACTATGCTTTGATATGCAAGTGCACTCCAGAAGAGTCATACGGCGTGTATGTTAGGTATAGTCTGATAATGCAGCGGAACAAATGGCAGTCGGAGAGGGATTCATCCAGGGTCACGAGTACCCGGTATTTCCTATGTTTTTGCAAGAATCTAAATGATCGTTAAAAGCCTTTGATCAAAGCAATTGTCTTCTGAGAGGGATTGGTGGTCCCGAATTAGAAGACTGGATCATTAAATATCACAACACAGTCATAGTTTCTAAGGTTATTAGGGTTTGACCGTCGCCATACCCTAGACCATAGACGGGAAACTGATGAAGGGATTCTACTCACATGACGATCGTAACTCGGATAGGTTTTTCTTTTCATTGTTGACATCTAGGAAGTTGTGTCAACATTGCTAGACATCAAACCACGATCAATAGGTGCCTTAGATTAATTTGGAATTAATTCAAGATCTAGTTAATTATTTAGAATAATTAATCTAGCCCAAGGGGATTTATTGCTAGCATGATAAGGAGCCTAAGGGGTCACACACATAACTTAGTGTAGTACCTATTGGCTAGTTAATTCATTGTAAATTAATGGAGGGATTAATTAATTGTATTTAATTAATCAAGAAAAAGAAATTAATTTAATGGGATTAATTGGTGGTCCTATAATTTAATAGTAAAATATGAAATTGGGAAGGACTAATTAATTAATAAAGAGAAAAAAATAAAATAATATATATATATATATATATATATATATATGCATGTGCACCTGTGGCTTGTATGTGTGTGGATTTGGTGGAAAGATTTATCTTGCTCACCAAGTTTGTAATATATATATATATATATATATTAATATCCTGTAAATATATTTGGTAGAATCTTTAATTAGTTAAGGTAACTAATTAATAAGGAAGAATTCTATTTGATATATGTTAGAATATTAAGAGATATGGTAATATCTAGTTATTTGGAAAAAGTCCAACTATTTAAGTAGAGATAATAAAAGAAAAAGGGAATATATATATATATATATGTATGTATATACACATACACGGCTCTCCCTAATTTTTAGGGAGAGATAGGCGCGTGTGCGTGTAGGGTTTTAACCCGAGGTGGACTCTCTCTCTCTCTCTCTCTCTCTATATATATATATATATATATATATATATATATATATGTTCCACCTCTTTTAAAATATGATGAATGAAGGATTTTTCACAAAAACAATACAAGTCCTTTTTCTATTATTTCTTTTCCAATTTTTCTTTCATATTATTTCTTCAATCTCATGTGTTGAGTGCGAAGAACACTAAATAATTCCAAACCCTTTTTCCTAAAAAAACCAAGATTCGATATTCTCCTTGCTAGCACTGGTGGAGATAATTGAAAGTACGAGCTAGGGTGTGGATACATCTCAAAGGCGCAACGCTTGGGACGCTAGGGCAAATTCAAATTTGAAGACTGTAGCAGGGAGTAGTTTAAAAAGACGTTGATGCTTTAAGGTCTACAAGAAGTAAACACGAGTAAACCTTCTCCTAGGTAGTTTTGAATCCAATGGTATCATGTCGACCTAGCCTTAATTTTGGGGATATCGCTTTAATTTTTAAATTATATATTTTTCGTTGCGCCGGTATCCCCGAGGGTTGTACCTATCCCAACTCGTGAGTCAACTCTTATTTGATCCAAATGTTGCAATATACGTGAATTTTTATACTCTAGTTGCTTTAAAATTCTTCTAAACTCTCGAGAGTAGGGGGACTTATGATGTAGGCATATAATATCACTTTTCACAATTGGGCTTGGGAAAATTGGGCCTCAAGAAGAGTTCATGGGCTATTTTAAAGAAAGCTCATAGGCTACCTTAAAGAAAGGTTAAAGATAGATGGGTTAAAGGCCTAGCAGTGAGGCTGATAGAAGGAGATTATATCCAAGATATGGTCAAATTATATCCTTAAAACCAAGGGACTCTTTCCTTTTCTCCTCAACTACCAAAAGAGACCATCTTGGCTTGGAGAGAGGCCTAGGTAGACGGCCACATGGTCTATAAAAGGAGGAGTTTTATAGTTTTTTTTATCATCTTTTTCACCTATGTAAAAATCAAGAGACATTTTGTACTCTTCTTCTCAAAAATCAATAAAAGGCTTATTTTATTCCTCTTTCTTTTCTTCTTCGTTATTTTAAAAAATTACCCCATATTAAATAAAATTGCTTTTAAGTTATTATTCTAGGGAAGATTATTATTTGCATTTATTTCATTTGTCGTTGTGAAAAGCGAACCACATTACTAGTCATGACTTCACGTATATATAAAATCGAGGTATTTAAGTTTTTTTTTTAATATTGATTGTATTATCCCCCATCCAATATTTATTTTATACAATATTGTGAACTAACAAGTATTATTTTAACTACAAAATAAATAGTAAACTAACAAGTAATAACTAAAATATTGTGCACTAACAAGTATTTTTAATTACAAATAAATAGTAAACTAACAATTAATAACTAAAATATTGTAAACGAGTAATATATTATAAACTAAAAAGTAATAACAGATTATAAATATTCCCCAATATATTGTGGACTAACAAGTACTAAATAAATTATAATTAGAATAAAAAAAAATAAAAAAATATACAAAATAAAATAATAAACAAAATAACAAAAAGGCCTTGGAAAAGGGCTAACAAGGCGGCCTGGGGTCCGAATTGGCCCAACAGGCCTAACCAGGCCGACCATTTTGCTAAAGGGCCGATCCGACCCCTTTAGCTAAATTGGCAAGGCTGGTGAACAGTAGGGGATGATAGATTGGGAAGACGTGAAGAAACAGCCTAGAGATTGTGAAAAGGCGATGACATAGAAGCAAAAAGGTGCATCCTTTGGGGGGGGGGGGGGGGGGGAGGAAAGAGTTGAGTGGAAGGTTGTAGAGTGGCATTTACACAACATTTAGAGGTGGCAAAAAATGGCTGGGAAAATTGGGAGAAATCCATTATTGTCTCTCATGTTTTAATCAAGAGGCAAAATCATCCTTGAATCTTTTATGATTCAAAAAATTCCATCCTTCTCTTAAGATTTAAATTTCATTTTCCAGCCAAATAAGTGAATTGTTGATAAGATTATTGAAATGCCTTTGTATTAAATGAGAACAAATTCCAAAAAATCCAAATCCATCCCCAGACATTTTGATTTACTTTTGAATTAGTCATTACAATATTTTTTTTAACTTATAATAATTTTTTAGGCGAATGTACACTTTCTGAAAAACTGCTCTCAGGGAGTTTTAAAAGCCACAACTTTTGGGCCCTTTTGCCGAAAAAGTTGCATCTTTTGACTCAAATTATACACTATAATTATTCATACTTTTGTTTTAGTAAATTCAAGTAAGCAAAAGAAAGTTAAAATACAAGCCGTGCACGTGATATATGTTTCATACACTTTGTTTTGCATTTGTAGCGTAAAAGCACGAATTTAAACACCAAATTGAGGTAGAGAATTCAAACAAAAAAAATCCTAAAAGTGAACTCTTAATGATCTTATGATTATGAGGTTGAATGTTAATATACATATGGTAATTTAAGTGCTCCACTTCTTTCATTAATACTAAGCATTGGCCCCCGAGCATATAATTGTATATATGACATATATACACACACATATATTTATATATATAGTTTATTTAATTTTATAGATCTAAACCCTAATCAGTGGAATCATGTATTACTTGATATGTTTAATCTATTTCATCTTTTTTTTACCTGTAAATGGACATCTTTTTCATTTTTAAAAAATTTATTAGTCACAAAATTAAATCTTAGCCCCATTCATATTTTCAAATTGAATTCGAGCCTATTGACGTTCCTAGTAGAAAATATTGTAAAGTTTGGTGTGCTTTTGTTGGGGACTTGTGCTGCGTGCACTTGATTCAAGATGAACGGGGATACGCTAAGTATCTACCCTTACAAACCCGGTTTGATAGTCATAATTTTTAGTCATAAAAACTCTATCTAAATTCATAAAGGAGGGAGAACCACAACGTGTGACAGTCTGGATTCGAACCCAAAACCTCTCACATAAAGTGAAAGGCGAATACTACTTGAACAATAGGTTTTGAGTACTGGGTGCATTTTGAGCTTCTAACAAAATTTAAATTGGCCAAATTTGAGCCAAACTTTAATGGTCCAGACCCATGGTGAATAAGACCAAGTTTGAAATTGACCAGGTCCATTATGATGAGTTCATTTTTATTTTTATCTACCATTCGTATAAGATCGATGCCGATGGTTTGATGTTCTCGGTCCACTGATAACAATTGAATAATAGATCAAATCATCCCCTATAATACTATGACTGAGTAGTTGACATAAATGTTGTACCAAGTCTACAATTGAATATTTTTTTATTAGTATAAACGAAATGTGTACCAAGTCTACATGTATTGTTGTTTGTTTGTTTGTGTTTTTCGTTGTTTTTTTTTGGGGCGGGCGGGCGGGCGGGCTTGAACTCTTAAACAATATTGCAAGTTAACATCTCAAATTTAAAAACTTGTAAAAAATCAATCCCCTCTAAGGTTGTACATAAACCCGCCCGAACCGCTTAAACTGAGCCGATCCGCCTGAAAAACATTGGTTTAAATTTTTTAAATGATAGTAACGATTTGAAAATTTTGCAATCTTCCACTTTTAGGTCGGTGGTGGGTTTAATAATTGAAGCCCTCTAACCTGCAACTCGCCCGCTAATTATAAATGTGACACATATATGTATATATAGTTAAATATTAGCACCAACCCTTGAAAATAATATATCATATATACTCTCTAATAAGAGCAATCTTATTCATATTCATGTAACACTTTATTTGTTATTATGGCAAACAATTTGAATACCTTGTTTGAACACTTGTTTTATTTGATTTTGAGAAGGTTTCATTTTGAAAATATATATTATATATATTATGATGAATTTATATAAAACTTTTGTTTTAGTAATATTCGAGAATTTTCACTCATTACAAATTATGTTAATATAATTTTCATTTGGTAATAGATTTATTCTTGATGTCCACCTACTCAATTTTTTTTAATGTTTTTAATTAAATCTATAATAACAAATATGTCCTTTAATTTCTTATTTACTAGTTGTAACTACAAATAAGTCAAACGAATTTTAATTATAATTCAAAAACCGCCCAACCCTCCAACCACCCGCTAAACATCTTCATCTCAACCAACCCAAACCGCTCGGTTTGAAAATATAATTATACGATTTCGACTTGATATTTTATCAACCCGCACATGTCTGATTGGGTTGATTTTTTCTATAAAACCAATCAAACCCTATCGCGTACACCCCCTTCCCTGTGATTACAAATCAAAATTGAAAGCTTTTACAGAAAAATATAAATGCAGTCAATTAAGAGCTTTTATTATAAAATTTTCAAGAGAAACACGAAGTGTGCGAGTGACCTCTTGACCTTTGTTTCACATAATATTTCCAAGCAAATCACACAAGATAGACAATGAATTGATTTCACATGCTATATTTCTATTATATGTATAAAACACAACTATGCACGTGTCTTCTCGAAACATCAGAAGTAGTGGCAACCATCACATTGATGAGATCAATGTGTAATCGACTATATTAAAATTATTGTCATTGTATCTAAGATTTAAAATTTCAAAACTCTCAATAACATCACCCCAATGCACGGGAGGAAAACCCACAAACTTATGATACACAATTCACAAAAGACACAAACGAAACTATTCATGAACACGAGTAAGTTCATAAGATGCACTTGGACGAGCCCTTGTTTTGCCACATTTATGATTGTTAAGGCAATGATAACAGATATTCGCCCATTAGGAATATTCTTGTCATTTCGGTTTAAGTGATCGTTAAGTATACGTCGATTCTTCACATGAAATTCATTGCACGGGCTTCATTTGTGTATCCAACTATTAATAAATATGCAAAAAAAAAAAAAAAAACAAATCCTTCATGAACAAAAATTTAATACCTGAAAAAATCGTTAAAAAATGTTGAGTAAAGAAAAGGTATTACCTTAAAATCATAATTTATGAAGAAATTAAATGAAATACAATGTGAGAACAATATATAGAAAGACAAGATAAGTATACATATTTCGATTTCTTTCGTTTGCTTACTTCCTTGAGATATTTCTACAAGATAGGGTGGCTTCCCAAACGTACAATTTATAGAGGAAGTGAAAATTTATCAAAGAAGATAACAAAAAATGATTATTTAGATTCAAACAACCAATCACTCATAGGTGTGTGTAGGATAATAACTAAAACGACTCGAATTATTGCGTTTTTCAACTGGACTGAACCAACTGAGAGAGCATGGGAACTTATGTTGTTACTATTTTGATATGTAATAGGCTCATGGATCGAATTGACCTATGGAGAAGTGAGAGGGTTGTATAATTTGGGCACAAACACAATTATTTTTCTTACTCTAGGACCAAAAGCTCGAAGTTCAACGCATGAACCCCATTGTACCACGATTGACCCGTATGGTCTTGTTTTACCTATAAAAAAGGGGTTTTCTTCATGAATAAGGGGACCTTCTTTTTAACATAAATTTTTTTACTCTATGATGCTGAAATTTTCATTAAGCATCAACCCCTATATGCATATATGTATGTGTGCACGTGTGCATGTATATATATATATACACACACAGATATATATATATATATAAAATATGTAGCAGATCTCGTGTCTAAGTAATGTCAGTGATCTAAGATTTATAAGACTGTGTCTCATGCCAAGTCATGAACGTGTCACCGTATCCGTGCAACATAGATTAAACATATACCAAGATAAATATCCCATAATATTTAATTTTTGTTATTTTGGACCATGTAGGTTGCCCGTGGACTAAATTATTTTTGACCCAACTATATGGACCAAACTAACTTGTTAACATACGCTCATGGAGTAATTATATAGTTGATGCACACTCCTACACTTGAGAATTGATGACCAAACTAACCTATTCCACATATAGGGCCAACACACAGTTGGATTGAAAATATTTGAGCCAACATACACTCGTGAAGTACAACGTCTTGGGCTACTAACCTCTAAATATAGGTGGCTAGTGGCTAGTGGCTAGTGGAAACATGGACTCCTAATTTTGCCATATGGGGTCGACATACACCAAAGAATCTGGGCCAAATGAAACGTTTAAAGACATTCCCCCTACCCATTTCAGCAATGTCCACTGCGACCTGCATTCTTGGAGTTTCTTGAAGAAGATTTTGGTACAAAAGTGGCAATTCTTAATTATGGGTGCATACTGTTGGGTTAGTCCACAGTAATAAATATAAGAAGAGGGCATGCATGACATCTTCTAATGTCATGCATGACCTATAAGAAAGCAAGTGGCTATGCAACTTGCCAAAGAATTAATGGCTAGGATTAAAGCTAATGAATTGATGGTTGAGATTGAACCTTGTAGCCATGGATTTTGGCTATAAATAGGACCATTTCATTCATGTTTGAACATCCCACAGCCGAGAGCAAAAGCATAATTACAAGTGTGTGTAGTGTAGTATATACTAGGAAAAGTGTAGTGTATATTAGGGAAAGCAATTTATGGTAGATACAAATTGCGTTATATGGGAAACACTTGTGGGTCTTTCTCTCGGGGCAATACAAAGGGGGTTGGGAGAGTAGTGTTCTATATAACTTTGAGAGTGGTTGTACAACAGTGGTTTTCTTGAGTTTGTCGATAAACTTAAGTGTGTATTTTTGTACCGGTAAATTTCTCCCATAATGGAAGAACGGAAACTCTCATGGACGTAGGCGGATTTTTCTGAACCACGTAAATCTTGTGTGCATTATAGTTATATTCTTCGGGTAATATTTTGTCATCAACTTGTTGGTGGGATTTGCCGAATTCTAATAAGTTAAATCTCGGGCCCAAACTTCTGCTGCGCCCAACTAGTGGTATCAGAGCCATTTCGTTAAGGGTTGATAAATTGATATTTATTTATTAAGATGGAGGGCACGTCAAGGACAAATACATTTTCGGTGCAACAATTTGATGGCAAAAGGAATTTCATTCTTTGGCAAAGAAGGGTGAAAGACCTCCTAAGTCAACATGGCTTGGCATTGGTATTGAAGGGAGAGGAGGCAAAACCGGAGAATATGGAAGATGCACGGTGGAAAGATTTGGAATCGCGCTGTGTTAGCGCGATTCGACTTTGTATTGCGGACAACATTATCAATAATGTTGTGGATGATGATTTTGAAGATTCGACACCAAAGTTGTGGGCAAAGTTAGAGAACTTGTATCTCGGGAAATCTTTATCTACGAAATTGCATCTAAAGCGGCAGCTCTATAGGCTCAAGATGCTGGAGGGTGATAGCCTGATGGATCACGTGAACCAGTTTAACAGACTGGTGGACCAACTTCGAAAAGTTGGTGTTAAAGTCGAGAAAGAAGATAAAGCCCTTTACTTCTTACCTCGCTCCTGGATTCATATGATAATCTAGTGACGACGTTGCTATACGGCAAAGATACACTAGATTTGGAGTATGTGAGTGCATCACTTTTGTTTGACGAAAAACAAAGGAAGGCAAACTAGGAGGTGGGACATGAGTCTGTGCTGCTTACTCGGGGGTTGAATCTGTACGGGAGGTTATCTGGTGGTGAATCTGCGAGTAGCAGGTCAGATTCAAAGGCCAAGGGAAAGGGCAGGAGATGCTACCATTGCCGCGAGGAAGGCCATTATAAAAGGAATTGTCCTAATAGAGCGAGGGACGATGTTAGTCATAATGGTGGTGGTGGTGATGCTGTAGTGGCATACGATGGAGATGTCTTCATAGTCTCTACTCATATAAATACTTCGTCTCAGGATGGATGGATTTTAGATTTTGGATGTGTAATGCATGCATGCTCCAGGAAGGATTACTTTGATTTGCTCCAAGAAAAAAGGGCAGGTACTTTGTCCTTGGATGATGGTTCTACTTGTAGAATCATGGGTACTGGAGTGGTGAAAATCAAAATGTTTGATGGAGTAGATTGTACTTTGGGTGGTGTGGCATATGTCCCAAAGATGCGAAGGAATCTAATTTCCATGAGCCAATTGGACTCCGAGGGCTGTGAGTATTTAGCTAGAGGTAGAGTCCTAAAAATCACACTTGGCGGAAAGGTCCTAATGAAAGGAGAGAAGTATGAAAACTTGTATCATCTGGTGACCTCAAAGGATGACTGGAAGTGAAGCGCGTCGGAAAACTTCCAGGGTACAGACGGGTGTGAAGGAAATCCTGCTAGTCGAGAGGATGGGTCGAGGTCGTCCCTCTTGGCAGTCGACTAGCGGTGTTGACTGGGCTGCATGTGTGCATTGGCCGGTTTTGAATCAGGTGGAGTTATGACCTTACTGATTCGGCATGTGCAGCAGAGTTGAATGAAGGCCAATGGTGTTCTATTTTGCTACTAGTTTGAGGGGAATTATTATTGTGGAGGTGGAGATCGTTGGGTTAGTCCACAATAATAAATATAAGAAGAGGTCATGCATGACATCTTCTAATGTCATGCATGACCTATAAGAAAGCAAGTGGCCATGCAACTTGCCAAAGAATTAATGGCTAGGATTAAAGCTAATGAATTGATGGTTGAGATTGAACTTTGTAGCCATGGATTTTGGCTATAAATAGGACGATTTCATTCATTGTTTGAACATCCCACAACCGAGAGCAAAAGCATAATTACAAGTGTGTGTAGTGTAGTATATACTAGGAAAAGTGTCGTGTATACTAGGGAAAGCAATTTGTGGTAGATACAAATTGTGTTATACGGGAAGCACGTGTGGGTCTTTCTCTCGGGGCAATACAAAAGGGGTTGAGAGAGTAGTGTTCTATATAACTTTGAGAGTGGTTGTACAAGAGTGGTTTTTTTGAGTTTGTCGATAAACTTAAGTGTGTATTTTTGTACCGGTAAATTTCTCTCATAGTGGAAGAACGAAAACTCTCGTGGACGTAGGCGGATTTTGTCGAACCACGTAAATCTTGTGTGCATTATAGTTATAATCTTCGGGTAATATTTTGTCATCAACTTGTTAGTGAGATTTGCCGAATTCTAATAAGTTAAATCTCAGGCCCAAACTTCCACTGCGCCCAACACATACGTTAACAAGTTAGCTTGACCCAAAAAGATTCAGTTCATGAGTGCACGTTGGCATGATATGTTAACGGATTAACTTGGCCCAATATAACCATGAATATCTGGCCACCCTATGTGTGTGTGTGTGTGTATATATATATATATATTCATGTATGACTGTTTGAAATATTTTGAGACAGCTGTAATATGTCATTTTGCTCATAGATGGGAGTCTAAAGGTTATTAGAGTATTCTGGGGAAGTTTAGAAGATTCTAGAAAATTAGATAAGATACTAAAATAAAGTTGATGCTTATAGAAAGTTCTAAAACAGTGTAGAAATGTGTAGTAGCTCCTAGATTATTCTAGATAAGTGTAGAAGTGTATAGAAAGTGGTAGACTCGTGTAAACATATCTAGAAAGATATGAATGTGATGTGAAATTTCTAGGATAAAAATATCCTAAGGAATATATTTGGATAGCTCCAGAGAGTCTCTTCCATCCATATGATCAAATGAATTACCATCATTCATTAGGGATGTGAATTAGTATAAATAGGAGGATAATATCATTTGTAAACCAATCAAATTTACTGATTTACTGATTGTCACCTATTTAATGATTGTTACTACTCAAGGATAACAACACACAACATGAAACTTTCAACAAACTAATTACAATCAGATCAAGGTACAAGGCAAACACCAATAACACCAAAAGATGCACAACCAAGTTCGGAATTCAATCTTCACTACACGAATAGGAAAGACAATAGATTTTAACTTCTGTTTGATTCATAAAGTTTACCAAATTAAAGCTTAATAATCTCAAGAAACAGTACTTTTGATATTTCCAACAAATATTGTTAGAGCATCTCCAACCCATAGATATATAAATTTTGCAACTTTTGTACCATTTTAGTGTTATACAGTAAATTTACTCCAACCTATAACTTTAATTTTAACACCAAAAAGAATATTCTCTAAAATATTCTTTTTTACATATTATATTATGTTATTGTCTCTATTTCACAAATAACACCCAAACTTCAAGTTTTTTTACATATTCATCAATTTTTTTTTATTTTTTATTTTGTTATTTCGTGGTATTAAATAATAAAAGTCACAATTAAAACACATTTTATTATTTAATAATAATAAATAATTAAAACTTATTTTATCTATCTGGTTTTTGATGAAATTATTTCAACAACCATTTATGTTATTTAGTAACAGTCGAAATGATTAAAAAAGAACCGAACAACATCAACAACCGTTTCCACCTTCTTCATCTAACATTTTTGGCCAATATTTTAATAATATTGGTGGAGAAAGAAGTGATGTGTCAGAATATTAAGTTGTTATTATTTCTCTAATTTGTCAATGTCTTATTATATTAGTTATTTTGTATTAGAATAATGTAATTTTTAATATTAATCTATGTTTATATAAATATTTCAATTTTTTTTAATTTATGAAAGATGCATTTGTACAAGTTCTTAATATATATTTTTATTCAGTGTTAAATTTAAAGTGAAATTATATATAATTGAATAAAAATAACATTTATAGGACATAATTATAACTTCATAAAGTTTTAAGGGCTAAATTGCAAAAGAAAAATAATACAACAACTAAAATACAACTAAATAAATAAAAACAGGACTTGCACCAAATTTGGTGCAAATGTGAAGTTTTACACCAAATATAACGTCCAACATCACAATTGCACCAAATTTGGTGTTAAAAATGGTGTGGGTTGGAGTGCCAACCCATATATAGAGTGGGTTGGAGATGGTCTTATAAAGTGTAAGATGGAGCATTTTTTGTTTTTGATTGAGATAGTTTTGTCTAAGTTGGAGCACACTAACAATGTCAGAAACACAGGAGCATGACACTCAATCATTGAAAGAAATAAGGGCATTCTTTAAAAGTGATCTGGACAGGTGCGTTAAGAAAATTCTCATCAGTTGATAACAATATGAAATGAGCTCCTGAAATTATTGATTACAAGAAAAACATAAGAAATGAGGAAAACTTCAATAAAAAGTATAAACCTAGATCTACGAACGAACATTAGAAAATGCGAACAGTAGAATGATAACAATATGAAATAAGCACCTAAAATTATTGATTACAATAAGGAGAGTATTGATTACAGGAAAAATGCAGCAATCAGCAAGGGAGAAGTATTGATTACAGTAAAAGCAAGGAAGAAGAAGAAGACGAGGTGCTGATTGCCCCCCTTTTCACCCTAATTAACCCTGTACTCGTCCCAGTCCACTCCATATAATAAAACGTTTTCCACCTTCTTACGTTTTTTTCCTTTTATTCACAAGCCCTGTCATACAACTAATCTAGTTTTTAATCTTAAGATGCTAATTTTAAGATAATAATATTGTACTTTTAATATATAAGATAACCATGCACATTCAAGACTAATAAAAAAAAGATTATAAAATTACAGATCTATTAGTTTGATAATCGCATATGCAATCAACAAATAATAAAAAATTAATTTGAAAAATATAAAATATTATGTGATATTTTTGTTATAGTAATATTGTTGGAAATAAGATTAGGGTCATGGGTCGCCCATGAGGGCTTGACCCTACTCATATCATTTGAAATATGGAAAATGGAGGGAGTGATTTTTTGTAGGAGAAAACCACCCCAACTTCCCATTTATTATCTCTATTATTATCTGAAATTAGGGATGAAAAAAACACATCATCCAAGTATCATTTTCACAGCAAAAATGAGGGTAAAATAAAAAGGCATAAAAGTCATATTTTGGTGTAATTTGACAAAAGAAGATTCACCATTTGAAGTTCTTGGATTGTGGATAATCGGAGGGACGGATCCAGGATTGACTTCTTGGGTAGGCCGAAGCATTTAAAGTAAAAAAAAAATAAAATTGACAATATTTATGATTATATCTCTAAACTTATTTTAGTTATGACAGATGAAAACAAATAAAATTATCATGTTATGAAAAACAAACTAATTTTTAATAAACTTACAGTAGTTTCAAAATATAAAGAAATTCTTCAAAAACTTTATCGAAGTTGTACACGACGATTGAAACACTAGTATCTGGCATAGGTTCTGATCTTTCAACTTGAGATTCTTGGTTTTGAGTATTTTTTCTTTTAAAAAATGTGTCGATTGTGGTTGATTTTTCCATACTTTTACCTATTAATCATATAATTGAATAAGTAAATACACATAAAGATACATATTAAATTCTAAGTAGTTTTTAACCTTACAAAAAGATACAATTGACAATAATAACTATAGATTATGATTATATTATCTTAAAAAAACTACTTAATAAATTAATACATTCAGTTATAAATAATTAATACAAACTGGTGGTCCCAAGTGGCATACGAAAGGGTCTAGAAGGGGGGGGGGGTTGAATAGACCCTGAAGTCTTTTTCGACTTCAAAAATTTCGTATCACTTTAAAGGTTTGAACGCTTTGGATAACTGAGCGCTTGGGTCAGACGCTTCAGAAAAGTTAACTTAGACTTAGTGATTTTAGCAGTTTAC
Organism: Buddleja alternifolia; assembly: GCA_019426215.1. NCBI lineage: Eukaryota > Viridiplantae > Streptophyta > Magnoliopsida > Lamiales > Scrophulariaceae > Buddleja > Buddleja alternifolia. Next base: position 18,500,327 of record CM033408.1, on the reverse strand, counting down.
CAAAGTAGGGCACCGCTTAGATCGCTTAATCAGGGTTAGCACAGCGGAAATAAGTTTTAGCGTTCTTTTAGTTAATTTAATCGCTTTGCACTTTAACTTGTCTCTTTCAAAGATAAATGATGTAATAATAATAAGACAAATAAAGTAAATGACACAAGATATATAAGGTTCACTGGGTGGTGTAATCCCAGCTACGTCCTTCTTCTCCTTTTTCACTTGGAGAAAATTTACTAGAATGATTTTCGAAGAGTCACACAGAATCTTCTACACGATAGTAAAGGGTGAAAATGATCTTGGGCTCCTTGATCACACAAACTTCAGCACCAATGTAGATCGTCTTCTTCAAGCTTCTCTCACTCAGAAATATTGCCTGAAAGGGTTCAACAACTTTTCTCACTCAAATGAAAGGTTGAGGTTTGTCACTGGGGTTTTGTTTGTTTTTGAAAAGATCAAACAACTTGGAATATCTCAGTTAGAATTTGAATTTCTTCTTTGGAAGATGTTTGAGATATTTGTGACTGTCTGGAATGTAGATAAAAAGCTTGAAAGATTTGGCTATGGAGTTTCTAAGCTTTTTCTCAGCAAGTTTTTCTTGTGTCTGTACGTAATTGTCTCTTGTAGAAATTGTATGTCTTGTGTATGTAGGGTTTGCTGGGGTAAGGTATTTATAGGCAATTTCTTGGGATCTGTCCTTTGGACATATGTAGGAGCGTGCCTTTCACGGGGCGCATGAGTATACCTTTTCTCTGACATTCCTGAAAATTCGCTGAAGCCGATTGGACGGGAGCAGCTGAAACTCTGAAATTTCTGACAGTCTGGTCAAAAGGTGGCTTGTCCACGAGTCACATTGGCTTATCACATTTAATGCTCTTATCAGGCATTTAATGCATTTTGAAATTAATTCCCGTTGGAAATAAATGCCCGTTGAATGATTGCATTTAAGTCCTTCATGACTTGAGGATTTAAATCTTTATCTCCGGTTGACTTTAGACGCTGGTCTTCAACTTTTTCTCTAATAGACTCACCTAGAATTCTACTAGCGATTCAGTCACTAAGACTTAGTCTAAATTCTACAAAGATAAAAATTACAAGCCTATAATAAATTACAACTTTCAAACGCTTATACATCAATCTATGAAAAACGGAAACTTACATTGTATTTTTGGGGTCTAACATTAAATCCTATCTTGTCATCATCAAAACATCTAATATGAAATTTCCTAACACAAACCAAAAAGCAAACTAAAAAATATGCAATTCTCTACACAAAAAAATAAAGTTATTATTTACTAAAACTCTTTTAAAATTATAAAATAATGTATTGTGATTAGTTCATACCTTGTGGCGGATAAACTCTGAATAATCGAATGATGATCGACCTTTTCTTGTCCTTAGATGTGTTTATGTTTTGTATATTTTTCCTTTGCAATGTTCCCTTTTTATAGTTTTTGGGAAAAGTGTTATTAGTTCTAATTCTAATATGTGCAGAAGAGAGGTTTAAAGAAAAGGTTTTTATCAATTCTAACCCTAATATGTATAGAATTGAAGTTCAAAAAAGAGAATTAAAGATATTGTCAATTCAACTTTTTTTTTTTTTTTAATGGTAACTACCTTTTTTTTAAAATCAATATAAGGATATTATATGATAATCCATGCCTTATATGACAAATGAGAAGAACCGCTCACTAACAATATATTGGTGGGGGGGGGGGGGGGCATATTATAAAATCCCATATGCCTTATAGAAAAAATTTAAAGTCTCCGACCCCCCCTAAATCCGTCCCTGGATAATCGTCTCTCTCCCCGTGACAGAGGTGTGGACTGGTTTTGGAGCATCAAAACCGTGTGGAAGAAGTGTGAAACAACCAAGTAAAGATCTGAATTGGTAAGTGTTTATATATCGAATTCACATGTTATGTGTGATTAATTTCCGACATTAGTATTAGAGCGAGTTTGGTTGTGTTCCAAACTTGCTTTCACACGAAAATGTGATATATTTATGGCTTGAAATGATGCTTCACCATGCTTCCCGTTTTTGCATGAAATATGACTTCATCCATGGTGATTTTATAATATGTTCATGATATGATTTAATTTTCGAAATGTAGCGTATAAACATTTTATGAATTTATGTATAAGCATGCTTGACATTTGATGAGAAATTGAGTTTTTATGGTGATTTTTTCAGTACTTTTAGACGCAGTTGTGAACCCTTTTTTGTGGTTATAATTGTGTAAATTTTATATGGTTAGAATCCTTGTTTCAATAGATTTCCAACCATATATTGCATGTTCAAAACAGATTAGAAATGAGAGAGATATAGCCTCTCAAAGTTGTGGTCGCGAAATTGAAAATTCTGAAAAATTCTGAAAAAATAAGGAAGACGATGAACAGTAACTATTTCCCGTCCCACTCGCGCGTACGGAGAGTGAAATCCATTCCCTACCCTATACTGCTCGAAAAACAAAACGGAGACCACCGTTGGATTCGCTGTAGTTGAAAATGGAGGGGGGGGGGGTAGCCAAAATTTCTAAGCCAGAAAAAGAAGGGAAGCGGAGCGTGTGTTACACGCGCCACATTAGGTCACGCGCCCACTTGCGTGTGGGGGCCCTTGCGTGAACTTCCCAGGGCCATTTTTGGCCGAAAAAATCCGTTTACGGTTAAAAATCTCTTTTGGGAATTTTTGGATATTTAAAATATATTTTTCGGTGAGAAAAATATTTTTCTTTGATTTTCGAAATTAAAAATGATAGAAAAATATTTTTTGGGCAAGAAAAATTCTGAAATTTTTGTTTAATTTTTTGAAATTATTTCTCATGCCTTGGCTACCAAGATGAAGAGTTTTGAACGCTTTTAATATTATACTCATTTTTTGTTAAATGCATTTGGAATTGTTGTTGGTCCCAAGTGGCATACGAAAGGGTCTAGAGGGGGGGGGGGGGTTGAATAGACTCTGAAGTCTTTTTCGACTTCAAAAAGGTTTCGTATTAAAATGGTTTTGGACGCTTGAAATGTGAACGCTTGACTGAGCGTTTACTTAGAAATATAGACGCTTAGGTTAAGCGTCTGATGAAGACTGTTTTTAGAGAGTTAACTTAGACTTCAAGATTTGAATACTTTAACCGAGTGGGTTTAAGCGTTCAGTTCTTTAATTAGTGTTAGCACAGCGCAATGATTTTTCTAGTCTTCTTTTGAAAGCTTTAGCGTCACCAGAAGTTTCTTAGTTGCTTAGCGTTTGATTGTATTTTACTTAATCAATTTATGCAATGATATGATATGAAAGAATTGACTGAAAAGTAAATAACACAATATTTATAAGGTTCGTTGGGTGATGTAATCCCAACTACGTCCTTCTTCTCCTTGAACACTTGGAGGCAATCCACTAAAGTGATTCTCAAAGAATCACACAGAATCTTCTACACAATAGGGAAAGATAGATGTCGATGACTTGAGCTCCTTGATTACACAGATTTCTGCTCCAAATCACTTCAATCTCCTTGCTTCTTTCACCCAGAAATGATGCAAGTATCCAACTTCGACTTCACACAGATCGCGAGGCTTGGATGGGTTTTTCTAAAACGGTTTGTTTGATTTTGATGAAATTCAAACAACTTGGAAATATCTCAGTAGGAAAGTGGTTTCTTCGAAAAGAATGTTTGAGATATTTGTTGACTGTCTCAGGATTGAAGAAAAGCAAAGGGAATGTTTTCTTGAATATTCTGGCTTTTCTGAGAGTTTAAGGAATGAAACTTCAATGCAACAGCAATTCGACTTGAAGATTGATTTGTATTTGGCTTGTTGTTGAAGTCCTATTTATAGGCATTCTTGGAGAAAGTGTCCGTTTGACACATGCACAGGCGCGTGTCTCTCACTTTCGCGAGTGAACAACTTTTGTCCTTTTTCCTGAAAATCTGCTGCACAAAAGTTGGTGCTGCAGTCTGAGATAGTTGACAGTCCAATAGGGTGGCTTCTCCGTACGTCTGAAAGTGCTTATCACATTTAATGCTCTTATCATCATTTAATGCATTTGAATTAAATACCCGTTGGTACTTAATGCTCTGAGAATATTTGCATTAAACTCCTTCTGGACTTAGAAATAAATTCAGGTGAAATTACTTTCGTCCTATAAGGTAACGCTTGATGTAGCTGGTCAATTGGACGCTTGGAGACTTTTATCTTCTTTCAGAAATCAGGCGCTTGAGTCTTCGAACTTTACCACTGATAAACTCACTCAGAAATTATCAGACGCTTAGCCTAAGACTACTTAGCCTAACAATCTAAAGTAAAATAAAACAAAGCCTAATAAGCCTATTACAAAACTAACGCTTCAAAGCTTATACACATTTTCTACTAAAATCAAACTTACATATTTTGGGGTCTAACACAAAGTCCTAATTGTCATCATCAAAACATCTAACATGAAATTCCTAACAATTTCCCCCTTTTTGATGATGGTAATACTTACTCTTTTATAGTTCAAGAGTTAGATAGCCAAAAGTAAAAGTTAGCTTGATTAGATAACGTTAGTTAAAGTTAGTTACGCTTCAACAAGATGTTTCAACTGAAAAAAATGCATTTTATATATATCGAGAATTACAGGCATTTTTACAACTGAACAAGTAAAGATATAAGAGACAAGATAGATAATATAAAATCAGAAAGCTTTAATGTCTTGGTCTGACTCTATATCGCTTGGGCATTTCAGCTCGGATAGCTTCAGTCAGATTGTCTTCCAAGGTCATCATTGCTTCATGATCTTTGTTGATTATGAGCTTATTTTCTTCTTGTTGTCTCTTCTTGAAGAGGGATGTCAAACTGTTCAAGCAGTGCTCTTGTAGGTATTGGTAGATTTGTATATAACGCTCTAGGAGGATCCCTTAGCGTACTACTGGGCACTCCAGATGTACTTTGAGCAGTTATCTAAGACGGAAGACTAAGCGCAGAAGTAGAAGTAAGCACTTGACGCTTAGGAGACGGAGGCTCTTCAGCTCTTGAACTAGACGCTTTCCTCTTTTCTCCTTTCTTCTTCTTTTCCCCCTTATTGCCATCATCAGATTTTAAGAAATGATCTGTGAGTACACTGACCTGATGAGCAATCTGCGACATAGAAGCTGTGATGTCATCCAGACGCTTGTCGAAGCGTTCCTGCAGAGCGAGAAGCTTGGCGCTGGTAGCATCATTTATAGAGGTCTCAAGGGTTTCAAGGCGCTTTTCAAGCTCTTCTTTCATGGCAAGTTGGGTTGCGGGAGTGGCATCATGCATTTCTTGAAAATCTTGTTTGCACTCACCAATAGCCGCTTGAGCTGAACTACGCATATGAGCAATTTGGGCGCTCATTACGTGAGTTTCAATCTTTGCCAGATCGTCTTTAATCCAATGGAGAGATTCTTCGTTCTGAGCACTGTGGGCGCTAATATTCTCCAAGACGAATTTGAGCAAAGGACCAAAAGATTGACTCTCATCTGAAGGAACCGCTTGAGGAGCCAGTCGCTTGAACCTTGATGAGTGTTTGAGAGAGTCAAAAGAAACTTGATGGGCTGGATCAAAAACAGTACCTCGAATGTCAAGAGACAGATCCTCAGCACTATCAACAGTAACAGGTTCAGAAGCGTCAGGAATATCCTCTGGTGGAGACGCTTGAACGAGTTCTTCAGCAGACGCTGGAATACTTGTAACTGCAGACTTGAACGCTTCAGCTGATTTATCAGGCGCTTCCTCAAGCGTTGACTCTGGTTGACGAAAGTCATCGAATCGAAAGTTCCAGTTGGCTAAGTCGGCATAAGAAGTGGATGCAGAGTTCAAGAGTTCAGTGAGTCTGGTTCTGGAAATACAAGTACCGGAGATGTATGTGCGAAGGGGACTATCAATAGCCCTGATGTGCATTGGACCAATGATATCAAGCACATGGTTGGGGAAGACTTTGGACGACGCTTGAGCGATGGAGAAGAGTGAATCTGAGCAGTATTGTCTGGAAAATCCAATCAAGCAGTCAGAGGGAAGAGACGTAGGACGCCGATGTTCAGGTACACAATCAGCATAGTACTCTTCAAGATCTTGATAAAGTGCTTGAGCCAGCTCTTGATTCCTTTCAAGCAGGGAGAGGACAAACTCATAATGATCGAGGACCTCGCTGCGGATTGAAGGGAGCAGTGGATATCTTTTGAATGGACTGATTACTGAGCCGTTCCAAGTTCTGAGATTGGCAGTGAAGATCTTATCGAAAAGAGATACAGGAGATAAAATCTTCACCATCAGATTGAAATTTTCTTCACAGTGGCTTGGGGTAAAATTCAAGCACAATACACCAGATGTACCACTGGAAGAGGCCTGAGCGTTGAACAGAAATGAAGTAGAGGATAATCTATGAAGCTCTTGACATAGACACTGTTCAATTTGATGTCTAACAATTGGGAGCTTGAGAACAGGTCCGACTCTCTGTTGACGCTGCGTGAGGCAATACTTGGCGAACTGACGCTTCTTGTCATGCATGCCTATGCCAAATAGATGGGGAGCTTGGACGAGCTCTGAGAAGGTATATTTGTGTCCCACATACGCTTCAACCCAGTTAACTTCATTTTTGCAGAAGTCTGTGCCAGCAGTCACCATAGCGCGAATGCCTTCAAGATGAATGTCTCTGATAGCTTCAAAGCGGTGTCTATTAGGCTGATAGTTTGCATTCCAGACGCTGTCAAAATAGGCATCAGCTTCAGTCTGAAGCAAGTCTGTCAATGATTCAAGACGCCTACCGGCATGAACAGCTTTATTCTTCCACAGACGAAGGGGATGGACTGATGCAAGATTTGCAGGGCTATGAGCAGTCTGAGGGAAATGTGTGTAGCCTTCTCTGTTCAAGACTGACTCTGAAGGATTAAGAAAGCTAGGACGCAGAGGCTCATACACACGAATGCTGTAATCCCTTAGAGCGAACCCGGTTGGCTTGCTGTGCCCATAATCCAGATAGTATGCTAAGTCCACGTCACACCTAGGAGTTCGGCCTCCTTGTCTGTCTTGTATGATGGCTTTGATTTGACTGTCAAAATCAATCAGTCGAGCAACATCATTCTCTGCAGCAATATATCTCTCTTCGTTGTATCCCGCAGGAATGAAATCTTCTTCTAGCGCTGGAGGCATGAAGTTAATTGAATGATCATTTGTCTTCAGCGGATCGAGTTGGAAGAAGTGACGAGGAGCTGGAACGTCTTCAGCATCGCTCTGACCTTCTGAGCGTGCCTCTGTTATAGCAGCAGGTTCCTCAGCTTCAATTTCAGCAACTTCTGCGGCAACATCTTTAGCGATAGTAACGACCTTGGTCAAATCAACATCCAAGAGGATATCTGTGGACGCTTCAGCAGCAGCAGCTGGAACTATAGCTGAAATACAAGCGCTATCCTCTATAAGAGCAGGATCTTCTACAGATGTAGGAATAGAAATGCTGTGGGAAGAAATAAACTTACCTTGAGAGCTAATCTCAACAGCAATGCTTTGAGCGCTTGGCTCAACAGCGACTTGAGCGCTTGGCTCAGCAGTCTCAGGCTCTTCAGGAACGGGAGCAGCTCGACGCTTGCTAGTCCTGGAACGCTTGAAGATTTTCTTCACGTTGACTCCTCCAACGAGCTTGAGAGTTTGAGAGGGAGGATCAGCAGCTGGTTCTTCAAAGTCAATTTGTTTGATGATCCCTTCCAGCTTCCTCCTCTTGAGAGGTAACTTGTCCTCGGCATCCTCATCGGTTTCCTCATCATCCTTTTGAGGAGAAGGGACAGGCTTAGCCTTGGGCTTTCTGGGAGCCCTCTTCTTTGTTACAGGCGGACGCTTCACGGCTTCTTCAGGCACTGGACGCTCCGCTTCCTCATCGGACGCTTGGCGTACTTCCAGACGCTCAGAAAGTGGTTTAGCAGCACCACCAATCTTGGGAGGATTGAAGAGATTGTTCAAAATCCTTTTTCCCAGCAACTTGGTCTTATTCAACAGAAGACCAGAAGAATATACACACTGTGATTTGTATAAAAGGTCACTTAGGACAAGCCCATACGGTTTATTCGAGCCGCTTAAACAGTCCCGAAATCTTCCAAAAACGTACTCACTCCAGTTGATCTTGATGTTCAAGAGTATAGCAGTCATCATCTGAAATTGTACAGGGTTCACCTTATCAAAGGTTCCCACTCGGCATTCAATGATTTTGCTACAGAAATCAGCCGGCAATCTGTATTTGGATACCAGATCTTTCTTTTCGAAATACTGAGTGTAGGGTACATCGTCGTACGCACTTATGGTTGTCCATGCTTCCTTGATTTGTTTTAGAGTAATAGAATCCAGTGCCTCACCCTCATTTGGAAGATTGAAGTTCTTGGCAATGGAGGCAGCAGTCAGCAGTCAGAGTGAATTCCTTGGGAGGCTCCTTCGAGGATAGAGGAATTAGACAAGATATAGACTTCTTGTCCTCTGAAGGTTTGGCAGTCCTCCAGAAGGTATCCACTTCAGTTGGAAACAGATACGATTATTGAGTCAAGAATGACTTGAGCCCAACTTTGACGACCATATCCATCATATCTGTTAGATTGATCTGAGGTTGCTCATTCAAAAATTTCCAGTCGACAACAAGGCCTTCAGTAACCTTGATGGTAGCTTCGGCAGAAGTAGACGAGGATTTCTTTGGTGCCATTTTTAGTGAAAGAGATGAACTGAGATTTGCTGTCGCTTTTGAGAGAGAGAGAAGGTAAAATTGCAGAGATTTTTGAGTATGAGTAAATGAATTTTCTGCAAATTGTGTTTTAAATGACAGAGGTTAATTTTTGAAACTTGTGTTCTCTTATCTCTGTAGGATTGACACACGTGTAAAGAGTTTTAATCTTAGCCATGAATTTATTAACCGCGGACGCGAGTTTTGTGTAATAGAGAGAAGTTACATTTGGTAATTCTCATATAAAGATTTGACATTCGAGTTAAAGTTTTTTTTTTTTTTTTTAAAAAAAACGTTTGGCATTTTCAGAGTGTAACGCACGCGCCAGTTTGTACACTGACACGTACACAAACACGTGCTATCTCTGAACCGTCATATTGAAAAAGTTTTTGATTACCCGCCAATTTGATGTGATAGAAGTGTGTGGATAGAGTACACAATAGACTGTTGAGTCTATCCACTACTTCAAGAAGCGTGTAAAAAGTTTTATGCATGATGATTTTTTTTAAAATCATTTTTATATTAAGTGTTGAATGGAATAATTTCAACGCTTAACTGATACCACTTGTTGGAGAAAATATGGACGTTTAAAGCTAAATTCCTTTTATGGTTTAGCGTCCAACATATTACTCAAAAAAATATTGAGCGTTGATGATCATGCATCTGAAAGTTTTTGATCATTGATGCTTAGTTATGTTCAAGTATAATTTTAAGGTTCCTCCTTAATTTGATAACTTGTACCATTTGTTTTGTTTTGCAAAGAAAACTTTTAGACATAAATCAAGTGGATTCCCCCTAAATTGTATGTCTAATAAAGTATGATGCTTGGTGATTAGGCGTTTAAATCAATCATACCTAGTTCACTTCTCAAAGTGAGAAAGCGTTGTTCGTTGAGCGCTTTGGTGAAGATATCTGCCAATTGTTTGTCAGTTCCAATAAAATGCATGGAGATATCTTTCTTTTGAACATGGTCACGAAGGAAATGGTATCTAATGTCAATGTGTTTGGTTCTTGAATGAAGAACAGGGTTTTGAGTCATGGCTAGAGCGCTTTGGTTATCACAATGAATGGGGGTTGGACCTAGGATTGTTCCATAATCTCTAAGTTGTTGCCTCATCCATAAAACTTGTGCACAACAACTTCCTGCAGCTACATACTCAGCTTCGGCTGTGGAGGTAGCTATGGATTGTTGTTTCTTGCTAGGCCATGAAACTAACCTATCACCTAGAAATTGACAAGTACCACTAGTACTTTTACGATCTATTTTGCAACCTGCAAAATCTGCATCTGAGTAACCGATTAGTTCAAAAGGAGAATCCCTAGGATACCATAAGCCCACATTTTGTGTGCCTTTTAGGTATTTAAGGATTTTCTTAGCAGCAATTAAGTGTGACTCTTTAGGATCAGCTTGAAATCGTGCACACATGCATACCGAAAACATGATATCAGGTCTACTGGCAGTAAGATAAAGAAGTGATCCAATGATACCTCTATAATTAGTGATATTAACTTTCTTTCCACTTTCGTCTTTATCTAACTTAAGCGTTTGACTCATTGAAATTTTTGAATATGATGCATTTTCCATACCAAATTTCTTAATCATGTCTCTCGTATATTTAGCTTGGTTAATAAATATTCCATTAGGGAGTTGTTTAACTTGTAATCCTAAGAAGAAAATTAACTCACCCATCATGCTCATTTCAAATTGTTCTTGCATCATTTTCGAAAATTTCTCACACAGACGCTTGTTAGTAGAGCCAAATATGATATCATCAACGTAAATTTGGACTAAGAGAATATCTTCGTTATTGGTAATTTTAAATAACGTTGTATCAACGCTGCCTTTTGAAAAGCCTTTACCAATAAAAAAGATAGAGAGAGTGTCATACCATGCTCGGGGTGCTTGCTTAAGCCCGTAAAGTGCTTTTTCTAGCTTGTAAACCATGCCCTTACCATGATTGTTGATAAACCCTGGTGGTTGCTCCACATATACTTCTTCTTGGAGTTTACCATTCAGGAAGGCACTCTTCACGTCCATTTGATACACTGTAAACTTGTTAAACGCTGCATACGCTAGAAACTTGCGGATTGCTTCAAGACGGGCGACAGGAGCGTATGTCTCATCAAAGTCAATGCCCTCTTCTTGGCAATATCCTTGAGCTACGAGTCTGGCCTTGTTTCTTACAACAATGCCGTTCTCATCCATCTTATTTCTATATACCCATCTAGTTCCAATAACTCCTTGGTGAGTTGGTCTTGGTACTAGCAACCAAACCTTATTTCGTTCGAACTGATTGAGCTCTTCTTGCATAGCTTCAATCCAACTTGGGTCACTTAGCGCTTCATCCACTTTCTTAGGTTCCATTTGAGATAGAAAGCTTGTGAACATAGCCTCATTGAATGTAGCGGCTCTAGTTCTAACTGGTGCTCCAATATCTCCAATAATTTGCTCAGGTGGATGATCTCGCAGCCATAGTCTATCTTGTTGGAAGGGGTTAAGAGGTTGAACAGTCGCTTGGGGATCAGACGCTTGACTACCTTCTTGCGTAGGCGCTTCAAGTTCACAATTCCTTGTTTGCTCTTGGTGATCACTCTCTTCATGATCATCAGCGTTTCTTACATGATAATTTAGAGTAGTCTCACGAGTATTCTTAGGAGGTGGCACTGAGATCTCATCATCGTCATCAGTATCTTCATCAATAGTAATCTTAGACGCTTGATGACAAAGATCTTCAACTCCTACATCATTTATATGAACCTTACTCGGTTCTTGGTTAGCATCATCAAAAACAACATGAATAAATTCCTCAACCTTCGATTTGCCCTTGTTTAGGATGCGAAAATTCTTCCCATTCTTGGCGTAGCCTAGAAAGATTCCCTCATCCGCTTTAGGATCAAATGTCTTTAGGCTTTGGGATCCATTATTATGAATAAAGCACTTAGAACCAAAGACGTGAAAATATGAGACATTTGGCTTACGTCCCTTCCATAGTTCATATGGAGTTTTTCCATGCTGTTTGTTGATCATGCAGCGGTTTTGAGTGTAACAGGCAGTGTTGATCGCTTCGGCCCAAAATCTAGGAGCAAGCTTGGATTCTGCTAACATTGTCCTAGCGGCTTCCTTTAGCGTTCTGTTCCGGCGCTCAGCAACACCATTCTGTTGGGGAGTTCTGGGAGCTGAATACTCATGATGTATTCCATTTTCTGCACAAAACTTCTCAACAATCTTGTTAGAAAACTCAGTACCGTGATCACTTCTTATTCTTGCAACTTTAAGATCTTTCAATGTTTGAAGATGTCGAATAAGCGTTGTTAACTTGTCACATGTTTCATCTTTGGATGACAGAAATTCCACCCAAGTAAATCGAGAGAAATCATCTACTATCACCAAAGTATACTTTTTACCGCTTACACTGGTTGTTTGAACAGGTCCAAACAGATCCATGTGAAGTAGTTCAAGTATTCTAGAGGTAGATAGATGAGGTTTTCTCTTGAATGATGACTTAACTTGTTTACCCATTTGACAAGTGTCACAAAGGCGATCCTTGTGAAATGGTCCATTTGGTAATCCCTCTACAAGATTTTGACTTATAAGCTGAGAGATTGTTTTAAAGTTGAGGTGGTTCATTTTTCTATGCCATAACCAACCCTTTTTAGATTCATTTTTAGCAACAAAGCATGTTGGGTTGTTATCAAGTGTTGAACCCCAATCTACCAAATATACGTTGTTAGTTCTTTTTCCTTTTAATTTAGTAGACTTAGTCTTAGCGTCATTTATATAGCAACAGTCACATGAGAATATGACTTCAAAGCCTTTATCACAGAATTGACTTATGCTTAATAAATTGTGCTTTAGACCCTCAACATAGTAAACATCACTTATCATGATGTTCCCCCTATGCACAGTACCTATACCTTTGGTTTTACCTTTGGAGTTGTCACCAAATACAACCTGAGGACCATTGGCAGCTCAATAGTTGATCAGAAGATCTTTGGAACCTGTCATGTGCCTTGACGATCCACTATCAAAGTACCACACAGATGTATCGGCTCTAGCTCTAGGTACCTGCACTCAAGAAGGGAAGTTCTATTTCTGTTTAGGTACCCATTGTTGCTTGGGTCCTTTAACATTAGTAACATTGTCAGTTTGAATTAGAACTTTAGGAACCCATATTTGCCTTGTCTTCATTGTAGGAATACTGGCCTTTTTGGGTTTCACATTGTGTTGTGTGTGCTTTTTGGGTGTATAATAATATCCCTGATTTTAATAACAATCATAATCATAGTCATAATCATAATCATCATAGTAGCGATAATATGATCTAGATCTTTGTGGATATTGACGCTGGTATTTCCTTGGCGCTGGCTTGGGTTGCACTTTTGGTGCTGAACGCTTAGCGCTTGATTCACAGTGGTTAGGTTTACCCTTGGCCTTTTGAGCGTTTGGATGAATCTTTCTTTGTAAATCATTTGCTTTCGCCTTTCCCTTGCTTGAGTCAGCTTTGGCTTTCTCATTTGGCCTCGTACCTTTGTCGCTTGGTTCATTTTGCTTTTGACCTTGTGAACCTTTCTCAACAAAGAAAACACCCTTTCCTTTGTTGTTTGCCGTAACATTAGGTTTGTTTGGTTGTTTACCGAATTTATTGCATACTAAACCGGTCTTTTCTCCAAATAACCTTGTTATTTCAGTCACATTGTCGAGCTTTCTTGATGCTTTGGACAATGATGAGACGAGCTGTTCTGACTTGGCAAGTCTAGCCATCAGCTCAGCTTCTCTCTTGACTGTTATATCAAGATCACTTTTCAATTGGGTAATCTCACTTTCAAGCGATTGGTTCTTCTCAATGCATTGTTGCTGAATTTTCGACTCTGCTTTGAGCGTTACTTTATCACTTGTAAGCGATGAGATAATATCGTAGTGAGTTTGATATACTTTGTCGGCATCTTGACAATCTTTATAGTATTCTTTGACTTTGTCAAGCAGTTCTTCATAAGAGAGAGGAATAGATAATTTAGTGTTCACCTCAGGAGATGCTTCATCATCTCTAGCCATGAGACAAATAAGCGCTGAGTCATCCACTAGCTCATCATCATCACTGCTCTCTTCTGAAGACTCCAAATCTTCAGGTGCGGACGCTGGTTCTGATTCCGCTAGCAAACCTTGTTGACGAAGGTTGCTCCTGAATTGGTTTCTATCCACATAATCCTGCCTTGAGGGCTTGGATACATTTGGATAAGGGCAATTTACCTGGTAGTGCCCTGGTTTCCTGCAATTATAACAAAGATTAGTTTTCATCTTTTGTTCATTTGATAACCTTGCAGTGTGTGGCTTTGAGACCACGGGTGCTGAGAGATTTTGAGTAGACGCTTGATATTGAACAGGTGCTTGGGGTGAAGAAGCAGAATACTGAGGCGCTTGGTACTGTTGTTGTACTGGAGTGGGCGCTTGATATGAACTTTGTCCTTGATTATTGAAACCTTTTCCTTTCTTTTCATATCTCAAGAACTTCCTGAATCTATTCAGCAAAGCCAACTCTTCTTCCTCATTGATATCTGAATTCTTTCCTTTATTACCCGATTTACCTTTGATTGATGCAATGGGCGCTCCAGATTCAATTACTGGATTACTCACAACATCACTAGTAGAGTTCAACTCAAACTTAAATGCTTTTAGCTCTGAAAAGGCGTCTTCTGGAGTTAGGAGATCCAGCATATTTGATTCTCTCATAGCGATTGTCTTCATCAAGAATTTACTTGGTAAGCTTCTAAAGATTTTAACCACCATTTCTCGGTTCTGTAAGTCCATTCCCAACGATGTAAGTTCTGTAACTAGAGCTGTAAATCTTATATCCAATTGCTCTAACGTTTCATTGGGTAGCATCTTAAATCCATTAAACTTTTCCTTGGCAATGGAAAGTTTGTTTTCTTTGATTTGGGCTGAACCACCACAAATCGTAGCCAACTTATCCCATATTTCTTTAGTAGTTTTGCAAGATTTGATCTTGTTAAATAAGTTGTCATTATCACCAATAGCCGTATATAGAGCGTTACGACCGACATTGTCCAAATTGGCTCTTCGACGCTCATCTAGAGTCCATTCTTGTTTTGGTTTCTCAACGTAACCATCGGGAGTTTCTTCCGTAGCTCCAGGCGCTCTTGTGATAACTTTGTATATTTTGATTGGCCCATCTGAAATAATATCACACATGTCATCATCACATGAACAGAGATATGTAAATGCTTTGACTTTCCATGTGTCAAAATTTGATTCAGTCAGTTTGGGAACTTTAGCGAATGCCATATCGAGAATTTTAAGAGCAACTAAATTTTGAAAGAAAACGGATCTAAACAAGCAATTACGCTTGGAAATTTTAAAATTTCAATTTAAACCGCTCTGATACCACTTGTTGGTCCCAAGTGGCATACGAAAGGGTCTAGAAGGGGGGGAGGGGGGTTGAATAGACCCTGAAGTCTTTTTCGACTTCAAAAAGGTTTTGTATTAAAATGGTTTTGGACGCTTGAAATGTGAACGCTTGACTGAGCGTTTACTTAGAAATATAGACGCTTAGGTTAAGCGTCTGATGAAGACTATTTTTAGAGAGTTAACTTAGACTTCAAGATTTGAATACTTTAACCGAGTGGGTTTAAGCGTTCAGTTCTTTAATCAGTGTTAGCACAGCGGAATGATTTTTCTAGTCTTCTTTTGAAAGCTTTAGCGTCACCAGAAGTTTCTTAGTTGCTTAGCGTTTGATTGTGTTTTACTTAATCAATTTATGCAATGATATGATATGAAAGAATTGACTGAAAAGTAAATAACACAATATTTGTAAGGTTCGTTGGGTGATGTAATCCCAACTACGTCCTTCTTCTCCTTGAACACTTGGAGGCAATCCACTAAAGTGATTCTCAAAGAATCACACAGAATCTTCTACACAATAGGGAGAGATAGATGTCGATGACTTGAGCTCCTTAATTACACAGATTTTTGCTCCAAATCACTTCAATCTCCTTGCTTCTTTCACCCAAAAATGATGCAAGTATCCAACTTCGACTTCACACAGATCGCGAGGCTTGGATGGGTTTTTCTAAAACGGTTTGTTTGATTTTGATGAAGTCCAAACAACTTGGAAATATCTCAGTAGGAAAGTGGTTTCTTCGAAAAGAATGTTTGAGATATTTGTTGACTGTCTCAGGATTGAAGAAAAGCAAAGGGAATGTTTTCTTGAATATTCTGGCTTTTCTGAGAGTTTAAGGAATAAGACTTCAATGCAACAACAATTCGACTTGAAGATTGATTGTTGTATTTGGCTTGTTGTTGAAGTCCTATTTATAGGCATTCTTGGAGAAAGTGTCCGTTTGACACATGCACAGGCGCGTGTCTCTCACTTTCGCGAGTGAACAACTTTTGTCCTTTTTCCTGAAAATCTGCTGCACAAAAGTTGGTGCTGCAGTCTGAGATAGTTGACAGTCCAATAGGGTGGCTTCTCCGTACGTCTGAAAGTGCTTATCACATTTAATGCTCTTATCATCATTTAATGCATTTGAATTAAATACCCGTTGGTACTTAATGCTCTGAGAATATTTGCATTAAACTCCTTCTGGACTTAGAAATAAATTCAGGTGAAATTACTTCCGTCCTATAAGGTAACGCTTGATGTAGCTGGTCAATTGGACGCTTGGAGATTTTTATCTTCTTTCAGAAATCAGGCGCTTGAGTCTTCGAACTTTACCACTGATAAACTCACTCAGAAATTATCAGACGCTCAGCCTAAGACTACTTAGCCTAACAATCTAAAGTAAAATAAAACAAAGCCTAATAAGCCTATTACAAAACTAACGCTTCAAAGCTTATACAAATTTTCTACTAAAATCAAACTTACATATTTTGGGGTCTAACACAAAGTCCTAATTGTCATCATCAAAACATCTAACATGAAATTCCTAACAATTGTTTTTCCCTAAATTAAAATTGTTGGAGCATAATTATTAATTTTTTTATAAAGTGTTAAAATCTTCATATCATATAATGTATTTTGATTGGATTCGTGCCCAATCTAATACCAATTTTTGATTTTCATAGATGGCGAAATCCCAATTGGTTTTTAACATCCTCCGGATGGGAGTTAGAGCGAGAAGAACTCGTGTGAGTTTGGCAAAGTTAGAATTTCTGAGGCGTTATAGAATGCGCCCCGAGCATTCTTTGTGTGAACATTTTAAGATAATGAAAATGAAGTACAAGGAGCTACTTCATTTAGGTCATTATTTTGGTGGTCCGGACCGAGAAAGAGAATTATGGAGAAATTCTCTAACTAAGTTTTGGAGAGGTGAATTTGATAGGATTTACACTGAAAATAAAGACAGAGATCTACGTCTCTTGAAGTCTTTATTGGTTAAAGTGTGGAAATAGAGAGAGCTAGAATTCAAGACGAGGAAATTATTATCTTTGAGGATGAATAATGGTCCTTGACGTCTTCTGAAATTCGCTCCTAGAGATAGACTCTCGAATGGGATGGTTAATATGGTTTTTCGTATGTATAGAAATACTTAGAGCTCGTTATGTTAGTAAATCGCATGTGTATACGTTCTTTGATTTGAAAAGTTGTTGACATGTAGCTCATGTGTATATGTTTATGAACGTATATGTTGTTTTCTTTATGAAATTGAGCTTTAACGACTTACATGCGTATGATAAGATTTGTTATTTTTTCTTATATATCATGATATGCTTTTGATGATGAAATTAAGTGGGAGTTCTAAGGTTGATTCAAGTGATACTTACCTAGAACTTTATGAGATTTTTACTAGGAAAGTTAAATTTGTGATAATGAACATTTTGACACGGATGATGATTGGGCACTACGTGACCTTTCGAATCTGTACATTATGGTGAATTGTCATAAATGTTAATTTGCTTAGTATGAAATCAGTGTTGTATAGATGGGCATGTATGATATCTCTAGTATGACCATTGCAACCAAAATCTCATATGAGTATTGAGATTTTAAAATAGTACTAGTACTAATTAGTAGAAATTGTGACACGTCGTGTCATAATATTTTGGAATATGTAAAATTGAATTAGATGCTCTAGAGGGCAATTACCAAGTCACGTAAGACTTATAGTGAGTCTTCCTACTCAATATAAAAGATCAATGAGTTTATCATAGGCAGAAAACAAGGACCACTGTTTATGATGTCTTTGTGGATTGTATGATATATGATCTCATATGCGAATGAGAAATCATACTCTTGGTCTACAAGTGGACCAAATGAGTAATACATCCGTAAAATTGAACTGAATTGGAATTGTTGACTTTAGTATTTGATGATTCGAAGCATATCCGGAATAAGAGAACAAGGAGTTGTTTTTTTTAGGGTAATGCCAAATTCTATTAGAAATTAAAGTCAACATACAATGACTTCTCTTATGAGAAGTGATGAGTTCAAGTTTTGTATAGTCTCTTTCTAGTAATGAAGGCATCTAAAGGTCAAGTCTTTTATTTGTGAAAGACTTTCATATTCGATGTTAGCCATTTTGTGTTTTGTACATAAAACGCTTATTGCTTCTATGATAATGACTTAGGACCTTGTGGCTGATCTGTTTTAAAGAGAATTTGAGATTCTTACAATAAACGGGATTAGAACAAAGGAAAAGTCATGAAAAAGACATATGATGAATCTAGGGAGAACAACCTTAACCACTAATGAGAGTAGAAGTGGACTATAAGGTTAAAAGTGCCATAATTGACATACAGGTTGTCAATTTTACTCGTGTATGGCATGAGTTGAAACAATTGACATACGGTTTGTCAAATTTCACTTTGTGTATGCCATGAGTTGAAAACATAGCACTTATAGACACTTATATAGTGCATTTTACACATTAAACACTAAGATACTAAATCTTGTCCTATGTGGATTTAGGTTTATGGTTACGTGAAATCAATTAAAAAGCGTTTGAAATTCTAAAAAGATCATTGAAAGTTGGTCTTCTGGATTGTTCTCCTGAGATTATATTACTCTTGGATTTGAGTTTTTTTGACTTGGTTAGTATCTATAGAATAGTTACACAAAGTGGTGCTAGATTTGATTCTTCTTGAATGGTTTGAGGATGAATTGTGACCAAGACACATTGATTATTCGAACTTAATCAATAAGTGTTCATCAAATAATGTGAACAACTATATGTGTACTCTTTGCATACTTGGTTAATTCACAATGAATTAAGACACTAAGCTAGTAAGAGAAACTCCCTGAATAACTTTCGTAGTTGCTTGTCAGTATGTGGTAAATCATATGTGACCATTCAGAGGTTAATGGGTTGATATTTCATTGCAGTTAATTTTTGTTAGACTTCTGTGATTTAATTAATATGGAAGTTGGGAAATGAACCTCCTATTTCATTAATCCTTTACATACATTGATCTTGTCTGTTTTGATTTCTCCTAATATGAAACGTCATAATGTTTCTTTGAAAATTATGAGAGAATAAAACTTATGAATTTTTCTTTAAAAGATTAAATTCAAAGGGACAATGTATCTGTATCTCGGAGACACGCAAAATGACCAAGGTGTACGTGTTCTAAGTGAACATGATGAGGTGGAAAATTAGTAAATCACAGAATGTCAGAGAATTTTTTTTATTTGGATTAAGAATCTTGAAATTGCTAAACCTCTAGTAAAGTTTAATGATTCGTATAGTGGATTTGTACCTTACAGATCACTTAAGAAAATTGTGTTCCCAAATTTGAGTGGGAGCATATTTACCAAAGATATTAAATAAAACTCGAATCATAATTTTGTGACATTTGCATAAAATTTACTGATTCATATAGAGGCTTTGTGCCGTAAAGATCACGTAAGAGAATTGTGTTCCCGATTTTGAGTGGCTATGTGCCTTATAGATCACTTATGAGAATCGTGTTCCCGAATTTAAGTGGGAGCACATTTATCGTAGTGATCAAGTTAGTGAATCCAAATTTTGTGCAAACACAAAATATTCTTCGAAAGATTAGATAGAGTCTAATATAGTAACACTCCGTCTTATTCTATTATATGAGAAGATTGAATTAATGCAATGAAGGAGTATTTATAGAAATTACAAAATCCATAAACATGTGTGACACCAATAACTGGTGACAATTGCTGAGGAGGGGATAGTTGTCTGTGTGGTAGCAATTGCCCTCGTGGTAAGGTCGTAGCCAAAATGTGGTATTTCGATTTTCACATGGTTTAAAGATTTGAGTTGCATAGTTTACCTTAGTTATAGCGTTATGAGTATGTTGCAGTCACCCAATTGTATATAATCAAACCAAGTTTGGATTCTGGTTCAACATTAAATGTGAGGATATTGAGAACTTTATGTGTTCTCAAAATCTACTAAGATGTTGATACTTAGATTTTGAGGTACAAAACTCACCCAGTAGAAAATGGTATATATATACGTGTGTGTATATATTTTGAAACAAACTTATTTGCTAGTAGTGATATTTTTTTGTTCATTAAATTTTCTTAGTTATTATGGACATTTGAGATTTAGAATTATATCTAAATGGACACGAGACTACATTTCTTGATAGAGATGTAATTGAAAAGATATGCATGGGAATAACTTGAGGATTCCAGAGATTGTTAGGAATCCCGTACTGTAAAAATAGAGAATTGCAGCAGAAGATTCGAGGATTCCTACCAGTAGATCACAAAAATAGATCTGATGATTTTTTCATGGGTTTCGCGAAATTTAGAATAAATAAACATACCCTTTTGATTCGTTTATTGATTCTGCAGAACAACAATCCTCCAAGGGCTCCTGTCTCTAAAGCTTCACGCGAAACGAGCCTTCCAAAGATCCTGAAACTCCTCCTTTTCTTGCTAGAGTGGACGGCTAGAGAGGAGAGAGGGGAGAGAGTTCTTTTCTTTTGTGTTGTGTAATTAGCTTTACTTCTCTCTTAGGGTTTGTTCCATGTATGAGTCTTTTTAAACTCAACTAGCTTGTGGAACAAGTAGGAGGCTACTCCAAACTCTAGAATGGCTGTCCCCTTTAGGGCTTCCATGGACTGGGTGGACTTTTAATTGGCTTGTCTAATTTCTAGCCCACCTGTATATATTTAATTTAAATCTAATTTAAATATAATATATACTATTAATTAATTTCAATTAATTAATATACAAATTAAATAATTTAATTTAATCTAATTAAATTAACTATTGAATTAATTGATTTAATCTAATTAAATCAATCAGTCCATTTAATTCTTTCTAAAAGATTTACACAAAAGATACATCCCGTTCGTTTCTTATAGCGCGACTCTTTAGGTTCGTCTCAATTGGCAAATGGAGGAATTACCTAAGGATGTGAGTGTCACCTAGCCAGACCCGTGGACTCACATCGTAACCCAATTGAGTACGAAATGAATGAATCATTTTACGAATCTCTTGATCATAAATGTCGTATGAGTATAAGCCCTTCATTGACGTATCCCGATCAAGTGAGAGTCATGGAAAATGTCAAACTCACTAAACTTGATACTGTGCATTAGATTATAGCATAATGAAATTACTAAATTACCCTCAATGTCCCACACGAGTTAGTTGTTTATGCTTTGGCCAAAGACTTATAATTTCATCAGCCTATAATCGCACAGGATACTTGTAATACTCTACAAATATCTATTAGCGCTAGTAAAATATCGTAAGTACCTATTTATGCATATATATATATAGGCTAATATGTATATTGTTTTCTTGTGGTAAATTCTTACGGTGGGACTTAAATTTTAATTTCTAAAGCTTGAGAGTGTTTTAGTCTAAATATACTTGAGTATTATAAATAGAGAATTCCTAACCTATTAGGAGAGAGACATATTACTTTGGCAGCAAATTTAAAGAAGGGAGACAGCAGAAAGAAAAATCACCATTGACTGCGGGTAAGTTTAGGGATACCAATTCTTTCAATTTCAAATCAGTAAAATAATCGGATTAAATTGCAAAGCAATAGGGGCGTAGCAGCTATACGACGGCAATTCAGATTTCATGAATTTTCTCATTATTATTGATTCCAATATAAGTCCGCCGTGTCTCTCATAATATATTATAACTGGGGGAATAGTGTATATATATTATAATAGTGTATATATATATATATTAGACATTGATTCATTATGTTAAGTTTCCTGTTAACCAAGGGATTGTGAGAAATTTATTTAATAGTTGTGCTTTTGTAGATGAATTAGTGGCCGACACCAATGAAGAAGGTATGGGGATTGTGAGATGTGAATCTATATAGAATTATGTAATCTACTACAAGTTTGCTATATATATATATATATATATATATATATATTAACTCTTGGATTTTAGGAGCAGATTATTGGGGTCTTGAAGCAATAGCAGTAGTTGTAGGCGTATAGAAGAGATAAAGATTGAATCAGCATAAGCCTAGTCTGACGACTTATAATTCAATTTATGGATTAGGGATACACATAAAATAGTTAGTTAACAGAGTTAATTGTTAAGCACACAATTTAAGATCTCGTTCATGTTTAATTATTATTGATCCACTACTTTAATTATTTAGATTCGACGGGAGGCGAACCAAGAAACTCGTAGCAAGTACATAAGATAGCTTCGGGTTGGACTAATGAGGTAAGTGATTCTTCACTCTTCTAGTTATATAAAATTATATATGTATTATTTTCGGGTGCGTGTGTGATTTTCATAACTTGGATCGTGCAAGTGTATATATGTATGTATTTGGAAACGTGAAGGATTTGATTTTTGTTGAGCTTGAATTTGAAAGGTGAAAAATGTGGTTTTTGTTTGTGATTCAAATGTGGTTTTGTGAACGTGGTTATTGTGGAGGTGGTTTCTAAAACCCATTGTCTAGACCATTACATCATTGACTATTCCGGAATAGGAGATGGGCAACCTAGTATTTGAGGGTGGTCAGTAACCCAGTGTAGGGGGTTGTGTCTATACCAGGACCCAGTATAGGAGGGTTATGCCTATACCAGGACCCAGTACAGGGGGGTTATGCCTGTACCAGGACCTAAGACAGGGGGGTTAAACCTGTCCCTGACCATGGTTGTCTTATGTGTTGGTTTTATGTGGTGAATTGTGTGTGGAGATTTGATATTTCTTTTAAATTGATTTCTTCAAATATTATACTTTTAAAGTGAATTTCTAGTGAAAATTATGTGTAACCTTATTGTGTACTCTTGGGAAAAATTAAAATATTATTTTGATGCTTGCTTGATCCGACAGGTTGAGTGATGGAATTTCTTACTCGGCCGTCGAGCTCATTCTTTTATTAATATCCTTTTTCAGATATCCAAGATTAGTGAAGAGGAGATTTTTACCTAGATTGATCAAGTCATGAGGAGCTCAACTTAGTATCTATATTGCATTTAGTTTTATTCGAGAATATTACACATGTTGATTTTGGTTTATTTGATTTAGAGGTTTATCTTTGAGACTCATAATGATTTGGTTGTATGGGAGATTTTTTATTTATTTTGGGAATTGAGTTATCCTTGAGAAATTCCATTTTAGTTAGTAGTATTGATTCGTTTATGATAATTATTAGGTATAGATGCTCTATACCAGTGTTGTTAATAGGCGAGCCTTGCAGGATTTTGGGATGTTCTCAAAAGCTTACGGCGGTTGTCATGGTCCCGGGGTTCGGGGCGTGACAATACTTTCTCGTTTACTATCGAGACAGTGAATCCCATCTTGGCGATCACTGATCAACTGCTACTTGTCTTATTGATATCGCACTTCGAGGTCGACCCCACCGACGGGTGATATGGGCCTAACTACTCTGGTAACAGATCCAATAATACAAGCACATTGATCATGAACCCTCAGGTCTAAGGCTCACGCATACTATTATGATTAGTAATCCAATCATTGACAGTCACTAAGTAAATACCCATGTGATTGGATTACTACGAGCCGTGTTCGAATATGTCAATTCCATTGACATATCTATGATACTTGCTCCCACTATCCCTATAATGTTCGACTGGCACTCATCGACAGAGCATGTGTCATACAAGTCGAATCTTAATGCCCAATCAAGACTCTTTGACTTGCGAACCCTTTTAAGTGATAGGGTGTAAGACTCTTCCCATGCCACGTCTTTATTCCATAAAGGGCAAAAAGTCAAACCTTTATTCACATGGACTATATGTTCAATACTTATTTAGATGCCGTAAAGATTTATATGAACAAAATATAAATGCCTTTATTAATTTCTTCTCAATAGTTTGTACAACATAATAAGATGCCCTAATCTAACTATTTGTCCTCATTGGCATCTAGGGCATATACCTAACAATCTCCCACTTGCATTTAATGCCAATCGCTTTGGTATCTTATACCCATCTTCTCAAGATGTTGCTCTAGCACCGCCTGCGCTAATGGCTTAGTGAGTGGGTCAGCTACGTTATCAGCTGAGGCTATTTTCTGCACGGCGATGTCGCCTCTTCCAACGATTTCTCAAATTATGTGATATCTCCTCTCTATGTGTTTGGATTTGTTGTGAGACCTTGGTTCCTTTGCTTGGGCGATGGCTCCGTTGTTGTCACACCATAGTGGCAATGGAAGCTCCATGCTAGGAACAACTTGAAGTTCAGTAATGAACTTCTTTATCCAAACAGCCTCCTTGTCCGCCTCCGAGGCTGCCACATATTCAGCTTCGGTGGTCGAATCGGCAGTTGTGCTTTGCTTGGAACTTTTCCAAGACACTGCTCCACCGTTTAAAGTGAATATGAACCCAGAAGTGGATTTTCGGTCATCGATGTCAGATTGGAAATCTGAATCAGTATAACCATCCACTTTTATTTCTCCATTACCATATGTGAGGATCATATCTTTAGTTTTTCTCAAGTACTTTAAGATTGATTTCACGGCCATCCAATGTTCTTTGCCTGGGTTAGCTTGAAACCTATTTACCACGCTCACAGCGTATGCAAGATCTGGTCTCATGCATAACATCGCGTACATAAGACTTTCCACTGCCGAGGCATAGGGGATGGTACTCATTTCTCTTCGATCTTCCTCACTTTGAGGACTCATCTTTTTGGAGAGATGAATTCCATGTCTCATGGGCAAAAGACCTCTTTTAGAATTTTCCATCCCAAATCGCTTTAGGACCTTTTCTAAGTAGAGGTCTTGGGAGAGACCTATTGTCTTATTCGATCTATCCATGTAGATTCGAATTCCTAGGACATAGGTGGCTTCTCCTAAGTCTTTCATGGAGAATGTGCTTGAAAGCCATGTCTTAACCGAAGTTAGCAAACCTGTATCATTCCCTATAAGTAGAATGTCGTCCACGTATAGTACCGGGAATGATATCTTCCTCCCACTGACCTTTTTATAGACACATGGTTCATCCTCGTTTTTTATAAAGCAGTTGTTTCGCACTTCTTCATCAAAACGAAGGTTCCAACTGTGAGAGGCCTGCTTTAGTCCGTAAATGGACCTATTTAACTTGCAGACCTTATGAGAATGGGTATTGGATATGAAACCTTTGGGCTGCTCCATATAGATATCCTCCTCGAGGAATCCATTTAGGAAGGCGGTTTTCACATCCATCTGCCATATTTCATAATCCAGGTATGCAGCTATTGAAAGTAGAATTCTAATGGATTTGATCATAGCTACTGGTGAAAAGGTTTCCTCATAGTCAATGCCCTCGTTATGACCATACCCTTTCGCCACTAGCCTGGCCTTATAGGTATCCACCTTGCCATCCAGACCTATCTTTCTCTTATAGAACCATTTGCATCCAATAGGTACAATACCTTTGGGAGGATCTACTAGATTCTAGACTTGGTTTAAACGAAAAATCAAAAACTAAAATGAACAAGTCCCTGGCAACGGCGCCAAAAACTTGACACGCTAAAAGCTAACGTGCTTGGTAGCAAGTGCACTAGTCGTGTGTAGTAATAAATGGATTGTAAGTCCGGATTGTCGAACCTCAAGGACTTGAATTCTAGTTTAAAATTTGTAATGAAGTGAATAAACAAAGTAAGAATAAATTCAAATAAAATTTGTAAAGAACAAGAACAAAGATGAGCAAGTGATTTAAAACCAATTATAAAGGGAGACTAAGGCACATGCTAGGTTCAAATTGATCAAATATACTTATAAAGGTTCTTGTTGAAGGATTACACTTATATTGTTATGGTGAGAGCTCCGAGGGTAGAGAATAACCGATGTCTCGCGTATAAACTCGTATGCTTAGATCGTGATTTCCCAAATATTCCTATCCGGAAATCTAACCACTAAACATGCATTAACGTACTAGAGTTCACTCGATTAGAATCGAACAACTTCACCCGGGAATCTTTACCTATGTCTAGGGCAATTCCTCATTAGTTGCGGGTCATGATGTGAATTTCTTGCACCTTAAGTTAATTTTCTCCCGAAATATCAACCTAGGCATAAGATTCTAACATATAGTGATCAAGTATATGCAAGATAGGCAAAAGCACAAATTCAAATCACATAACAATATTAGAATAACCTCAACAATCATCTATTATAAGCATATATCACAATTTGACCTTACATGGCCTTCGACTTATGAATTTAGTTCATGATAGATAATATGAGAAACAATAATGAATAAATACACATGTTCATAGACATGAATGAAATGAAAAGGCTATAAAAACTCCCTCTAATGTGATAGATGATGGCCCCTTGATTGGAGCTTCAATTCCTAGCTTTCTCCTCTTAGAATGATGAAGAATGGTGATGAATGAAGCTTGAGGACCGATTCCTCCTCCTCCTCTCCTCCAAGAATCTGAAATTGATAGTGAATGATCAAGAGTATGGGTTCCCCCTCCTTTTATAGCCAAAATTCTACTAAAGTATGCATTAAGAATTCCCATTAAAGTTCCCCAATGAGAATTCCACCTAAGGTGATGCTTAAAGTTTGGCTTTTAAGATTCCAACCAGCTAAAAAATGCTGAACTTTCAACCCTTAAGCATTCCACCAAGCATAACCATGTGAAAACTTCAATAAAACACATGCATGCTGCCATTTTCTTGCTTTCCAGCGCAATCTTAGTACTTTCCTCATAACCTTCTCCACAGATCTCCGAATTGGATGATTCAAGTCCCCATGTACATATACGACATAGATATACAACTTTGGAGAAGGACACTTTGTCCAATTCAGTTTCTAAGTATACCGAAATTACGTTTCAACATGGAGGTTGTTTCTGATTTGGCGCCCATAAAGTAAATCTACCAAAAAACACACTTATGACAACCCCTCAACACATGTGCTGAATTATGGCCAAAAGTGATTCCTACCCATCATATAATGCTGGAATTTAGGCTGAAAAGGAGTAACATTCGGACTATCCATGCCTAGGCATGACTAGGAGGGCGCTGGGGCGTATCCTGGCACTTGTACTTCTCTGTTCCGCGCAGCAATCGTATTTCCTTCACAATTCTCTCTATAGACCTCCGATTTGGATGTTTCAAGTTCCCATTTGAAGCTAAGACATACATCTAAAACTTTGTAGAAGGAAACGTTGTCTAATTCGGTCTCAAAATGTACGGAAATATCGCTCGAATGTGATAGGAGATGCATAAACCGCCTAGGTGTTGAAAAACATGCTTGAACTTGTTTTGTACATCGTTTTTCTTCCCTTTTATTCATGTATTCTCATTATTACCTGTATTCACTTAACACACCTATTAAATGCAAATGTGACATGATTTAGGCAATAAGTGGATCTAAATCATAAGAATCACGGGCTTAAAAACACGTAAAAACACCTCCTATCAGAGGATCTACTAGATTCTAGACTTGGTTCGAATACATCGAATCTATTTTCACTTTCATAGCTTCATGCCATTTCGCAGAATCCATATCCATCATTGCCTGGTCATAACTAGAGCGATTGTCTACATGGTTTCCTTCTGCTACTGCATGCAAATTATGCTCACCTTGTAGCAGAGAACCATATCTCGCAGGCGGTTGAGATACTCTAGTAGACCTGCGCACTGATGGTTGTGTCGTTTTTGGGTCGGGTTGGGTCTCTTGAACAGTGTCTTCCACAGGGGATTCATTTTGTTCTTGTAGAACAATACTTCTACCAGCTCCTCCTTCTCGAATGAATTCTTCTTCGAGAAAGATTGCCTGTAAGGCAACAATGATCCTTTGATCATCGGGAAGGTAGAAAGGTATCCCATAGAATCCTCGGGATATCCAACGAATCATCCTTTCATGGACCTAGCCTCCAATTTCTCTGCCTTGGTCTTTTTCACGTAAGCTGGGCAACCCTATATTCATATGTGTTTCAGATTAGGCTTCCTACCACGCCATATGTGATATGGTGTTCCAGGAACAGATTTGGAGGGACATCTTTTCGAAATATGAGTAGCTGTAAGCAGCGCGTGTCCCCACAGTGAAATGGGTAAATCTGTGTAGCTGAGCATGGATCGAACCATGTCCAACAGTGTTCGATTTCTTCATTATGCTACGCTATTCAATTGTGGAGTTGCTGGAGGAGTAAGCTGTAACAGAATGCCATGTTCTCTAAGGAACTGGTCAAACTCTGCACTCATATATTCGCCACCGCGGTTAGATCGAAGTGTCTTTATATGATGCTCGGTTTGGTTTTCGACTAAAGTCTTGAATTCAATGAATTTCTCCAATGATTCAGACTTGTACTTCATTAAATATACGAAGCCATACCTAGAATGGTCATCGGTAAATGTGATGAAGTACTGAAAACCACCGCGGGCCATATTTCCAAATGGTCCGCACACATCAGTATGAACTAGACCTAAGTCTTCTGTGGCTCTTTCAAAATTCCCTGTGAAGGGGGACTTGGTCATTTTTCCTTGGATACAAGACTCACAAGTGGGATAGGGATCTGATCCCAATGAGTCTATGACTCTACCCTTTTCTAACTCGTGTAGTCTTTGGTCCCCGACATGACCTAGTCTTAAGTGCCACAGCTGTCTCAAGTTTGTACCACACATTCTGCGTTTTCTTGTTACAGTGTTTACAATCATTTTGGACATTAATATAATATAAACCATTTATTAAAGATGCATTGCCAACACATTCATTTCTAAAACAAATGTCACAAGAATTGTTCATAAAGGAAAATAAATAACCTTTCCTGACTAAAACAGGAATTGAAACAATATTCTTAAGCCCGTTGGGCAAAACAAGGCAATTGTCTAAATATAATAAATGTCCAGATGATAAACTAAGGGAAGTGGTGCCAATGTGTGACTGCTGCCACACTATGACTGCTGCCAACATTGATCATCACTTCACCATGCTCCAGTTTCTTACTTCTTTCCAGCTCCTGATTCATAACACATATGTGAGCACTAGCCCCAGAGTCTAGAATCCAGGAAGTTGAAAATATGGTAACAGAACAATTTGTTTCTAAAACATTAAGTTCCATACGTGAAGTAATTTCTGCTTTCAGCTTGGGACAGTCATGTTTCCAGTGTCCCATCTCATGGCAGTGAAGACATTTGTCTGTCTTCTTTGGACCTCTTCCCTTGAACCCTTTGTTTTTCCCTTTGCCTGTGTCACTCGATATTTTAGACACTCCCAGTTGCTTTTTGCCTTTGCCCTTCTTCTTTCTGAAGGGCTTGGATGTCCCCGTGGTAACGGCTAAAGCAACTTCCTTCCCCTTGGGCTTCATCTGACCTTGAGCAGTTGAGAGCTTGTTCAATAGCCCAGCTAATGTGCACTCAATGTCGTTCATGTTGAAGTTCACAATAAACTATGAAAAGGATTTGGGGGGGTGATTGAAGAATGAGATCTGTCTGAAGGTGGAAGTCCATGTTGAAATCAAGAGCTTCCAATCTCTCGATCATGGAAATCATTTTTAAGACGTGGGTGCCCACATCTTCACCTTCTTCCATCCTTGCGCCAAAGAGCTCTCTCGATATGTCATACCGAGCAGTCCTACTGTGCTCTCCGTACAGCTCTTTGAGGTGCAATAACACTGAATTTGCGTCATCCATATTTTCATGGGATCGCTGCAGGTCGTTACTCATGGAGCTGATTATGTAACCTTTAACACGAGTATTATCCTTGATCCAAGTGTTGTAGTTATCATGGGCGTCTTCATCGTCATCGTCTCCAGGGACCGGGGGACGATTTCCCTCGAGTACATAGCCCAGTGATTCTAAGCTAAGGACAATCCTTAGGTTTCTGAGCCAGTCGGCAAAGTTGGGTCCAGTGAGGACATTCTTTTCAAGCAGTATGGATAGAGGGTTATTAACCATTTTGAGAGAGATAAAATTACTGCAGAAAATAACTAAGATTCAATTAGATAATTATGTTGTACCCAAGTAAAAATTAGGACTTTAATTTTTGACTTGGCTCCCACTACATTTTTCAAACCATTGCACTCCCACTACAATGAACGGAAATCTAGTTGGAAAGATTTCATAGTGAGTGATTGAGTTCTTCAAAAATTTGAATGAGTTGCAATCTGTAACGATGTATGGCTCATTAGAACTTTTGAAGTGATATGCCATGTCAACCAGTCCTACTGATGATTCAATCTGCCTTTGGCTCATGGATCACTCAACCTCAGCCTGTAACGAAATATTGGTGGCGATCCATCTAAGTACTTTCCCATCAACTCCTATCGATCTAACAGTTGAATCTTATCTTTCAACCTGTAACGGTGATATGGGATAAGATTTGCTTCGACCGATGGTATCAAATGCACTTGAAGAAATATGGATTATGAATTAATGCATAACCCCCATTAGTCGGGACGATGCTATGCATAACTCATAATCCCATCTTTTCCAAGTTTGATGGAGAGCCAGGATATCCAATATCCCTTACTTACTTAGTATTTAAAGTGGGGGAATTTTTGAAAAATTAAGGTCTCACTTTGCACATTAATTTATTACGAGCATATATGGATATCATGCATGCATAGAAAAATCTAGTTATTCTAACAACATGCATTTCCATGGACATTCTAGATTGATCTAAGCCAATAGATCAATCAGGGGGATAGGGGTCTGTTATCAATCTAATTTCTAATAGATCTTCGGGCTCCAAGCTAGAAAAGGTCCTACCTCTATTTTACATAACTCAGAAAGCGCCCTATACATTATACTACCATAATTAAAAGTACAAACGGGGGGGGGGGGGGGGGGGCAATTGCCCAATACAACCCAGATAATACTAAAGCGGTAAAACCCTAAGTCCATGGAAGCATCCACCACAACATACATCAAAGCATGTAAGTAAACTATTTAAGTTTATGTTGGTTGTTGGTCCCAAGTGGCATATGAAAGGGTCTAGAAGGGGGGAGGGGATGAATAGACCCTGAAGTCTTTTTCAACTTCAAAAGATTCGTATTAAAAAGGATTTTGGACGCTTGAAAAGGAGACGCTTGAAGTGTCTAACACTTGACTTAAGCGTTCACTTCAAATATAGGCGCTTTGGTGAAGCGTCTAACGAAGACTATTTTTAGAAAGTTAACTTAGATTTCAAGACTTGAATACTACAATCAAATAGGTTTGCGCGTTCAATTCTTTGATTAGTGTTAGCACAGCGGAATGATTTTTGGAGTCTTCTCTTTGAAAGCTTTGGCGTCACAGAAAGTGTATTTGGTTGCTTAGCGTTTTATTAAGTTTTACTTTATTAGTTTATGATATGACAATATGAATGCTGAAAGTAAAGTAAAGAACAATATTTGTAAGGTTCGTTGGGTGGTGTAATCCCAACTACGTCCTTCTTCTCCTTGAACACTTGGAGGCTATCCATTAAAATGATTCTCAAAGAATCACACAGAATCTTCTACAAATTAGGGAGAGATGGTCGATGACTTGAGCTCCTTGATCACACAGATTTCTACTCCAAATCACTTCAATCCCCTTGCTTCTTTCACCCAGAAATATGGTAAGTATCCAACTTCGACTTCACACAGATCGCGAGGCTTGGATAGGTGTTTTTCTAAAAGGTTTGTTTGATTTTGATAAAGTTCAAACAACTAGGAATATCTCAGTAGTAATGTGGGTTTCTCCGAAGAGAATGTTTGAGATATTGGTTCACTGTCTCAGGATTTGAGGGAAAGCAAAGAGAATATTTTCTTGAAAATTCTGGTTTTTCTGGGTTTGTAAAGAATGAGACTTCAATGCAACAGCAATTCGACTTGATAAATGTTCTCTCTGTATATTTGGCTTGTTGTTGAAGTCCTATATATAGGCATTCTTGGAAAAAGTGTCCGTTTGACACATGCAAGAGCGTGTGTCTCTCACTTTCGCGAGTGAACAACTTTTTGTCCTTTTTTCTGAAAATTTGCTGCACAAAAGTTGGTGTTGTAGTCTTTGAATAGTTGACAGTCCAATAGGGTGGCTTCTCCATACGTCTGAAAGTGCTTATCACATTTAATGCTCTTATCAGCATTTAAATTAAATGCCCATTGGCATTTAATGCTTTGAGAATATTTGCATTAAAACTCCTTCTGGACTTATAAATAAATTCAGGTGAAATCAGTCATTGATAGACGCTTATTCAGACTTCAGGCGCTTGAGTCTTCAAACCTTACTTCTGATAAACTCACTCATAACATATCAGACGCTCAGTCTAAGACAACTTAACCTAACAATCTAGAATAAAATAAGACAAAACCTATTACAAATCTAACGCTTCAAAGCTGAAAACAAACTTACATATTTTGGGGTCTAATAAAATGTCCTAATAGTCATCATCAAAACATCTAACATGAAATTCATAACAATTCCCCCCTTTTTTAAGATGACAATACTTACTCTTTTATAGTTCAAGAGTTAGACAGCCAAAAATAAAAGTTAGCTTTGATTAGATACGGTTAGTTAGAGTTAGTTACGCTTCAATGAGATGTTTCAGCTGAAAAAAATGCATTTTATATATATCAAAGATTACAAGCATTTTTACAACTAAATAAACAAAATATAAGAGATAAGAATATAGATAATGCAAATGAAAAAGCTTTAATGACTTGATCTAACTTTGTATCGCTTGGGCATTTCAGCTCGGATAGCTTCAGTCAGATTATCTTCCAAGGTCATCATCGCTTCATGATCTTTGTTGATTATGAGCTTATTTTCTTCTTGTTGTCACTTCTTGAAAGCAGTAAAGTGTTTGTCCCATTCAGTTGGATCAATAGCAATATACCTTAGGCAAATTCTGAAAGTTCGGATAAAGTCAGACATCTGCCCCTCTTCAGCTAAAAGTTTTGGATCTGAAGGTTCTGGAATGGATGCTCTTTGAAGAGGGATGTCAAACTGTTCTAACATTGCTCTTGTAGGTATTGGTAGATTTGGATATAGTGCTCTTGGAGGTTTCCTTAGTGTTCTACTAGGCGCTCCAGCAGAGTCACTTACTTTAAAAACAGTTATCCAAGATGGGAGACTCAGTGCAGAAGGAGAAGTTAAGACTTGACGCTTAAGAGGCGGGGGCTCTTGAGCTCTTGAACTAGACGCTTTCCTCTTTTCTCCTTTCTTCTTCTCTTTCCCCTTATTGCCATCATCAGACTTCAGAAAGTGTTCTATAAGTAAACTTACCTGATGAGCAATCTGAGACATAGAGTCGGAGATGTCGTCCAGACGCTTGTCGAAGCATTCTTGTAGGGCGAGAAGCTTGGCATTGTTAGCATCATTCAGAGATGTCTCTAGGGTTTCGAGGCACTTTTCTAACTCTTCTTTCATGGAAAGTTGGTGGGCGTGAGTAGCATCATGCATTTCTTGAAAAGTTTGTTTGCACTCACCAACAGCTGCTTGAGCTGAGCTACGCATATGAGCAATGTGAGCGCTCATAACGTGAGACTCAATGTTTGCCAAATCTTCTTTAATCCAGTGAAGGGATTCTTCATTCTGAGTAGCATGAGCACTGATATCCTCCAGAACGGATTTGAGCAAAGGAACAAAAGATTGACTCTCATCTGATTGAACTGCTTGAGGAGTCAGTCGCTTGAATCTGGATAAGTGTTTCAAAGAGTCAAGGGGAGCTTGATATGCTGGATCAGAGACAGTACCTCGTACGTCAAGAGAGAGATCCTTAGCAATATCAGCAGCAACCAGTTCAGGAGCGTCAGGAATATCCTCTGGTTGAGACGCTTGAACAGGTTCTTCAGCAGACGCTGGAATACGGACAGCTTCAGAAGTGGACGCTTCAATTGTCTTAGCAGGGGCTTCCTCTAGCGCTGACTCTGTTTGGCGAAAGTCATAGAATTGGAAGTTCCAATTTGCTAAATCGGCAAGAGAAGTGGACGAAGCTTCCAAAAGTTCAGTGAGTCTGGATCTAGAACAGCAAAAACCAGAAATAAATGTGCGAAGAGGACTATCAATGGCCCCGATGTGCATGGGACCAATGATATCAAGCACATGATGCGGAAAGATTTTGGATGGCGCTCGACAGATAGAGAAAATGGAGTCTGGAGAGTAATTTCGAGAGAATCCAATCAAGCAGTCAGAGGGAAGAGACTTGAGATGCTGATCCTCAGGCACGTAAGCAGCGTAGTACTCTTCTAAGCAGCGTAGTACTCTTCTAAATATGGAACAAACTCATAATGATTGAGTACCTCTTTGCGGATATAAGGGAGCAGTGGATATCCTCGAAATGGCAGTGAAGATTTTATCGAGATTGGCAGTGAAGATTTTATCGAAAAGAGATAAAGGAGTATAACCTTCACCATCAAGTTAAAATTTTCTTCGCAGTGGCTGGGAGCGAAATTCAGACTAGTAATTTGATTACTGCCGCTGGTAGAAGCTTGAGTGTTGAAATGTAGAGGAGTAATGGACAGTCTGTGAAGCTCTTGACGCAGACATTGTTCAATTTGATGTCTAATGAGTGGGAGCTTAAGAACAGGTTCTTGGCGAAATGACGCTTCTTGTCCTGCATGCATATGCCGAACAGGGGAGCTTGAACTAATTTTGAGAAAGTGTACTTGTTTCCCACGTACGCTTCAACCCAATTGACTTCATTCATGCAGTAGTCAGTGCCAGCGTTGACAATAGCTTGAATGCCTTCATGGTGAATGTCTCTGATAGATTTAAAGCGATATCTATCAGGCTAGTAGTTGGCATTCCAGACGCTATCAAAATATGCATCAGCTTCAGTCTGCATCAAATCTGTTCGAGATTCGAGATGCTCACCGGCATGAACTGCTTTATTTTTCCATAAGCGAAGTGGATTGACCAAAGCTAGGTTTTCAGGACTATTCGCAATATTAGGAAAGTGTGTGTAGCCTTCTCGGTTCAAGACTGCCTCTGATGGATTAAGAAAGCTAGGGCGAAGTGGCTCATACACACGAATATTGTAGTCTCTGAGAGCAAAACCTGTAGGCTTGCTGTGGCCAGAGTCGAGGTAATACGCTAGATCCACATCACATCTAGGAGTTGTTCCTCCTTGTCTGTCTTGTTGAAGAATGAGAGAGGATGGTATTTGACCAGGAGTTTTTTGTAGTTCAATGGCCCTATAATATTTTCTCTCAATTTCTGTCAACTCAGTGTTAAACACTATATCCCTGATTTGATTGTCGATGTCAATCAACTGGGCTATCTCATTCTCAGCAACACTATATCTGTCTTCATTATAGCCAGCAAGAATGAAATCTTCTTCGAATGTTGGAGGTATGTAGTTGATGGAATGATCAATCGTCTTCAGCGTATCCAATTGGAAGAAGTGCCTTAGCTTTGTAACATCTTCAGCAATGCTCTGACCTTCTGAGCGTGCCTCTGTTATAGTGGAACAGGGAATGATGATTGAACCTCTTTGAGAGCAGGTTCCTCAGGTTCAATTGCAGCAGCTTTTGCGGCAATGTCTTTGGCAATCGCCACAACTTCTGCCATCTCAACATCTAGATTGACATCTGTTGATGCTTCAGCAGCAGCTGGAACTAAAGATGTAACATATGAACTATCCTCTATAAGAGCAGGATCCTCTACAGATGTAGGAATAGGAATGCTGTGGAAAGAAATAAACTTAACCTGAGAACTTGTCTCAAGGGCAACACTTTGAGCGCTTGGCTCAACAGTCTCAGGCTCTTCAGGAACAGGAGCAGCTTGACACTTGCTTGTCCTGGAACGCTTAAAGATTTTCTTCACGTTGACTCCTTCAACGAGTTTGAGCGCTTGAGCAGGAGGAGCAGAAGCTGGTTCATCGAATTCAATTTGTTTGATGATTCCTTCCAGCTTCCTCCGCTTGAGAGGTAACTTGTCCTATACATCCTCATCCGTTTCCTCATCATTCTTCTGAGGAGCAGGAACAGCTTGTGCCTTGGGCTTTCTAGGGGCCCTCTTCTTGGTAGCAGCCGGACGCTTCACGGCTTCCTCTGGAGCAGGACGCTTAGCCTCTTCATCAGACGCTTCACGTACAGTCTGACGCTCAGAAAGTGGTTTAGCAGCACCACCAACTTTGGGAGGATTGAATAGATTTGTCAGAATCCTTCGTCCCAACAATTTGGTCTTATTCAGCGGGAGACTAGATGAGTAAACACAGTCTGAGTTGTACAGAAGATCACTCAAAACCAGTCCATATGGTTTATTTGGGGTGTGCAGACAGTCCCTAAGCCTTCCAAAAATGTACTCACTCCAGTTGATTTTGATGGAGAGGAGTATAGCAGTCATCATTTGAAATTGTGTGGGGTTGACCTTATCAAAAGTGCCCACTCTGCATTCAATAATCTTACTGCAGAAATCGTCCAAAAGTCTGTACTGAGATACTAGATCTTTCTTTTCAAAGTGCTGGGTGTAGGGTACACCATCGTATGCCCTCATAACCGTCCATGCTTCCTTGATTTGTGCCAGAGTGACACTATCCAGTGCATCACCTTCATTAGGAAGATTGAAGTTCTTTGCAATGGAGTCAGCAGACAACACAAATTCTTTTGCTGGCTCTTTCTTGGACATTGAGAGGAGGCAAGAAATAGACTTCTTGTCCTCTGAGAGTTTTGTAGTCCTCCAGAAAGTATCAACTTCCGTCGGAAATAAGTATGAGTACTGAGTTAAGAAATTCTTGAGTCCAGCCTTTGTAACGATATCCATCATATCATGCAGGTTGATTTGGGGTTGATCATACAAGAATTTCCAATCAACAACAAGGCCTTCAGTAACCTTGATGATAGGCTCGGCAGAAGTAGATGAAGCTTTCTTTGGTGCCATTTTTGAAAGTAGAGTAAACTGAGATTTTCTTTTGCTTTGAGAGAGAGAGAGAAATTTGCAGAAATCTTTGAGTGAAAGTGAATGATTTTTCTACAGAAATTGTGTTTTAAATGACACAGTAAAGAATTTTGAAACTTGTGTTCTCTAGTCTCTGTAGGATTTAGACACGTGTAAAGACTTTTAATCTCAACCATAAATTCATTAACTACGGACGCGAGTTTTGTTTAAGAGAGAGAAGTTACATTTGGTAATTCTCATATATAATGATTTGACATCCGAGTTTTAAAAAAAATGAAAAGAAAATATTTGGTATTTTCAAAGTGTAGTACACGCGCCTGATGGTACACTGACACGTACACAAACACGTGCTATCTCTGAACCGTCATTTTAAAAGATTTGATTACGCGCCAGTTTGATGTGTTAGAAACGTGCGAGTAGAGTACAAAATAGACTTTTGAGTCTACCCACTACTTCAAAAAGAAACTTGTAAAATCTATGCATGACTGTTAAAAATATTTTTATATTAAGAGTTGAATGGAATTGGTTCAATGCTTAACTGATACCATTGGTTGATATATCATTTGAAAGATTAAACGCTTAAGATTGAAAAGACTTTTAATGTTTGAGCGTCCAATATTTTATGCATAAGTAATACTGAGCGCTGATGATCATGCATTTGAAAATTTTGATCATTGATGCTTGCAGTTATGGTCAAGTATAACTTTAAGGTTCCCCCTAAATTTGATAACTTGTACCAATAAACAAAAGCTTCGTTTAGACATAAATCAAGTGAATTCCCCCTAAATTATATGTCTAATAAAGTATGATGCAAAATAATTAAGCATTTAAATCAATCATACCTAATTCACTTCTCAAAGTGAGAAAACGTTGTTCGTTGAGCACTTTGGTGAAGATATCTGCCAATTGTTTGTCAGTTCCAATGAAGTGCATGGAGATATCTTTCTTTTGAACGTGGTCACGAATAAAATGGTATCTAATGTCAATGTGTTTGGTTCTGGAATGAAGAACAGGGTTTTGAGTCATGGCTAGAGCGCTTTGGTTATCACAATGAATGGGGGTTGGGCCTAGGATTATTTTATGATCTCTAAGTTGTTGCCTCATCCATAACACTTGTGCACAACAACTTCCTGCAGCTACATACTCAGCTTCGGCTGTGGAGGTAGCTATGGATTGTTGTTTCTTACTATGCCATGAAACTAACCTATCACCTCGAAATTGACATGTACCACTAGTACTCTTACGATCTATTTTGCATCCTGAAAAATCTGCATCTGAGTAACCAATTAGTTTAAAAGGAGAGTCCTTTGGATACCATAAGCCCACATTTTGTGTGCCTTTCATGTATTTAAGGATCTTCTTGGCAGCAATTAAGTGTGATTCTTTAGGATCAGCTTGAAATCGTGCACACATGCATACCGAAAACATAATATCAGGTCTACTAGCAGTAAGATAAAGAAGTGATCCAATGATACCTCTATAATTAGTGATATCAACTTTCTTTCCACTTTCATCTTTATCTAACTTAAGCATTTGGCTCATTGGAATTTTTGAATATGATGCATTTTCCATACCAAATTTCTTAATCATATCTCTTGTGTATTTAGCTTGGTTTATAAATATGCCATTATGGAGTTGTTTAACTTGTAGCCTAAGAAGAAAGTTAATCCACCCATCATGCTCATTTCAAATTGTTACTTGCATCATTTTCAAAAATTTCTCACACAGACGCTTATTAGTAGAACCAAATATAATATCATCAACGTAAATTTGGACTAAGAGAGTATCTGCATCATTGGTGATTTTAAATAATGTTGTATCAACGCTGACTTTTGAAAAGCCTTTACCAATGAGAAAGATAGAGAGAGTGTCATAGCATGCTCGGGGTGCTTGCATAAGCCCATAAAGTGCTTTGTCTAGCTTATAGACCATGCCCTTACCATGATTGTTGATGAATCCTGGTGGTTGCTCCACATATACTTCTTCTTGGAGTTTACCATTCAGGAAGGCACTCTTCACGTCCATCTGATACACTATGAACTTGTTGAACGCTGCATACCCTAGAAACATGCGGATTGCTTCAAGACGAGCGACAGGAGCGTATGTCTCATCAAAGTTAATACCCTCCTCTTGGCAATATCCTTGAGCTACGATTCTGGCCTTGTTCCTTATCATAATTCCGTTCTCATCCATCTTGTTTCTATAAACCCATCTAGTTCCAATAACTCCTTGGTGAGTTGGCCTTGGTACTAGAGTCCAAACCTTATTTCGTTCAAACTGATTAAGCTCTTCTTGCATGGCTTCAATCCAACTTGGGTCACTTAGCGCTTCATCCACTTTCTTAGGTTCCATTTGAGATAAAAAAACTTGCGAACATAGCCTCATTGAACGTAGCGGCTCTAGTCCTAACAGGTGCTTCAATATCTCCAATAATCTGCTCAGGTGGATGATCACGCAGCCATAGTCTATCTGGTTGGAAAGGGTTAAGAGGTTGAACAGACGCTTTATGATCAGACGCTTGATTATCCTCCTGCGTAGGCGCTTCAAGTTCATAGATTCTTATTTGCTCTTGATGATCACTCTCTTCTTGAATACTCATGATGTATTCCATTTTCTGCACAAAACTTCTCAACAATCTTGTTAGTAAATTCAGTACCGCAATCGCTTCTTATTCTTGCAACCTTAAGATTTTTCAATATTTGAAGTTGTCGAATAAGCGTTGTTAACTTGTCACATGTCTCATCTTTAGATGAAAGAAATTTCACCCAAGTAAATCGAGAAAAATCGTCTACTATCACCAAAGTATACTTTTTACCGCTTACACTGATCGTTTGAACGGGTCCAAACATATCCATGTGAAGTACTTCAAGTATTCTAGAGGTAGATAGATGAGATTTTCTCTTGAACGATGATTTAACTTGTTTACCCATTTGACAAGCGTCACAAAGGCGATCCTTATGAAATGGTCCATTTGGTAATCCCTCTACAAGATTTTGACTTATAAGCTGAGAGATTGTTTTGAAGTTGAGATGATTCTTTTTTCTATGCCATAACCAACCCATTTTAGATTCATTTTTTCACAACAAAACATGTTGGGTTGTTATCAAGTGTTGAACCCCAATCTACCAAATATACCTTGTTAGTTCTTTTACCTTTCAATTTAGTAGACTTAGTCTTAGCTTCATTTATATAGCAACAGTCACTTGAGAATATGACTTCAAACCCTTTATCACAAAATTGACTTAATAAACATCACTTATCATGATGTTCCCTCTATGCATAGTACCTATACATTTGGTTTTACCTTTGGAGTTGTCACCAAATATAACCTGAGGACCATTGGCAGCTCGATAGTTGATCAGAAGATCTTTGGAACCAGTCATGTGCCTTGACGATCCACTATCGAAGTACCACACAGATGTATCGGCTCTAGCTCTAGGTACCTGCAATCAAAAGGGAAGTTCTATTTCTGTTCAGGTACCCATTGTTGCTTGGGTCCTTTAACATTAGTAACATTGTTAGTTTGAATTAGAACTTTAGGAACCCATATTTGCCTGGTCTT
Organism: Buddleja alternifolia; assembly: GCA_019426215.1. Taxonomy (NCBI): domain Eukaryota; kingdom Viridiplantae; phylum Streptophyta; class Magnoliopsida; order Lamiales; family Scrophulariaceae; genus Buddleja; species Buddleja alternifolia. Next base: position 18,459,904 of record CM033408.1, on the reverse strand, counting down.
CATTTTAGGAATACTGGCCTTTTTGGGATTCGCAACGTGTTGTGTGTGCTTTTTGGGTGTATAATAATATCCTCGATTATAATGGTAGTCATAATCATAGTCATAATCATAATCATCATAGTATCGGTAATATGATCTTGGCTGTCTTGGATATTGACGCTGGTATTTCCTTGGCGCTGGCTTGGGTTGCACTTTTGGTGCTGGACGCTTAGCGCTTGATTCATAGTGGTCAGACTTATCTTTAGCCTTTTGAGCGTTTGGATAGACCCGCCTTTGTGAATCATTTGCCTTAGCCTTACCCTTGCTTGATTTAGCTTTGACTTTCTCATTAGGCCTCTTACCATTGTCACTAGGTTCATTTTGTGTTTGACCTTGTGAACCTTTTTCAACAAAGATAACACCCTTTCCTTTGTTATTTGCCGCAACATTAGATTTATTAGGTTGTTTACCGAGTTTATCGCATCCTAAACCGGTCTTTTCACCAAATAATCTAGTTACTTCAGTCACATTATCCAACTTTCTAGAAGCTTTTGATAATGATGAGATAAGCTGCTCTGATTTAGCAAGTCTAGCGATCAAATCAGCTTCTCTCTTGACTATTATATCAAGATCGCTTTTTAATTGAATAATTTCACTCTCAAGCAATTGGTTCTTCTCAATGCACTGTTGCTGGACTTGCAACTCTGCTTTGAGCGTTACTTTATCTCTTGTGAGTGATGTGATAATAGCGAGATCATTTTGATATATTTTGGCAGCTTCTTGACATTCATTGTAGTATTCTTTGACTTTGTCAAGTAATTCATCATAAGAGAGAGGAATAGATAATTCATTGATTACCTCAGGAGACGCTTCATCATCTCTGGCCATGAGACATATGAGCGCTGAGTCATCTAATGGCTCATCATCGTCACTACTCTCCTCTGATGATTCTAAATCTTCAGGTGCGGATGCTGGTATTGATTCTGCTAGCAAACCTTGTTGACGAAGGTTGCTCCTGAATTGGTTTCTATCCAAGTGTTCCTGCCTTGAGGGCTTGGATACGTTTGGATAAGGGCAATTTACCTGGTAGTGCCCTGGTTTCTTGCAATTATAACAAAGATTAATTTTCATCTTTTGTTCATTTGTTAACCTTGCAATGTGTGGTTTTGAGACCACTGGAGCTGAGAGATTTTGAGTAGACGCTTGGTACCGAACAGGCGCTTGGGGTGAAGGAATAGAATACTGAGGCGCTTGAAGCTGTTGTTGCATCGGAGATGGCGCTTGATATGAACTTTGTCCTTGATTATTGAAACCTTTTCCTTTCTTTTCATATCTCAAGAACGTTCTGAATCTATTCAGCAAAGCCAACTCCTCTTCTTCATTGATATCTAAATTCGTTTCTTTATTGCCCGATTTGCCTTTGATTGATGCTATAAGCGCTCCAGATTTAATAACCGGACTACTCACAACATCACTAGAAGAATTCAACTCGAACTCAAATGCTTTTAGCTCTGAAAAGGCGTCTTCTGGAGTTATGAGATCCAACATATTTGATTCTCTCATAGCAGTTATCTTCATCAAGAATTTACTTGGTAAACTTCTAAAGATCTTAACCACCATTTCTCGATTCTGCAAATCCATTCCCAACGATGTAAGTTCTGTAACTAGAGCTGTAAATCCTATATCTAATTGCTCTAAAGTTTCATAGGGTAGCATCTTAAATCCGTTCAACTTTTCCTTGGCAATGGAAAGTTTGTTTTCTTTAATCTGAGCTGAACCACCACAAATTGTAGCTCTGAACCACCACAAATTGTAGCCAACTTATCCCATATTTCTTTAGTGGTTTTGCAAGACTTGATCTTTTTGAATAGGTTGTCATTATCACCAATAGCCGTATACAGAGCGTTACGACCAACATTATCCAAATTAGCTCTTCGATGCTCATCTGGAGACCATTCTTGTATCGGTTTTTCAACGTAACCATTGGGAGTGTCTTCCGTGGCTCCAGGCGCTCTTGTGATAACTTTATATATTTTGATTGGCCTATCTGAAATAATATCACACATGTCATCATCACATGAACAGAGATATGTAAATGCTTTGACTTTCCACGTGTCAAAATGATTCAGTCAGTTTGGGAACTTTAGCAAATGCCATGTTTAAAATCTAAAGCAACTAAGTTTGAAAAAGGATCTAAACAAGCAGTTATGCTTGGAAATTTTAAAATTTCAACTTTAACCGCTCTGATACCACTTGTTGGTCCCAAGTGGCATACGAAAGGGTCTAGAAGAGGGGGGGGGGGGTTGAAATGACCCTGAAGTCATTTTTGACTTCAAAAGATTCGTATTAAAAAGGAATTTGGATGCTTGAAAAGGAGACGCTTGAAGTGTCTAACACTTGACTTAAGCGTTCACTTAAAATATAGGCGCTTTGGTGAAGCGTCTAACGAAGACTGTTTTTAGAAAGTCAAGACTTGAATACTATAACCAAATAGGTTTGAGCGTTCAATTCTTTGATCAGTGTTAGCACAGTGGAATGATTTTGGGAGTCTTTTCTTTGAAAGCTTTAGCGTCACAGAAAGTGTATTTAGTTGCTTAGCGTTTTATTAAGTTTTACATTATCAGTTTATGATATGACAATATGAATGCTGAAAGTAAAGTAAAGAACAATATTTGTGAGGTACGTTGGGTGGTGTAATCCCAACTACGTCCTTCTTCTCCTTGAACACTTGGAGGCAATCCACTAAAATGATTCTCAAAGAATCACACAGAATCTTCTACAAATTAGGGAGAGATGGATGTTGATGACTTGAGCTCCTTGATCACACAGATTTCTGCTCCAAATCACTTCAATCCCCTTGCTTCTTTCACCCAGAAATATGGCAAGTATCCAACTTCGACTTCACACAGATCGCGAGGCTTGGATAGGGGTTTTTCTAAAAGGTTTGTTTGATTTTGATCAAGTTCAAACAACTAGGAATATCTCAGTAGTAATGTGGGTTTCTCCGAAAAGAATGTTTGAGATATTGGTTGACTGTCTCAGGATTTGAGGAAAAGCAAAGAGAATATTTTCTTGAAAATTCTGGCTTTTCTGAGATTGTAAAGAATGAGACTTCAATGCAATAGCAATTCGACTTGATAAATGTTCTCTCTGTATATTTGGCTTGTTGTTGAAGTCCTATATATTGACATTCTTGGAAAAAGTGCCCGTTTGACACATGCAAGAGCGCGTGTCTCTCACTTTCGCGAGTGAACAACTTTTTGTCCTTTTTCCTGAAAATTTGCTGCACAAAAGTTGGTGCTACAGTCTTTGAATAGTTGACAGTCTAATAGGGTGGCTTCTCCGTACGTCTGAAAGTGCTTATCACATTTAATGCTCTTATCAGCATTTAATGCATTTAAATTAAATGCCCGTTGGCATTTAATGCTTTGAGAATATTTGCATTAAAACTCCTTCTGGACTTAGAAATAAATTCAGGTGAAATCAGTCATTGATAGACGCTTATTCAACCTTGAATCACTTCTATCCTATAAGGTGACGTTTGGTGTAGCAGGTCATTCTAGACGCTTGGAATCTTCATCTTTATTCAGACTTCAGGCGCTTGAGTCTTCAAACCTTACTTCTGATAAACTCACTCAGAACATATCAGACGCTCAGTCTAAGACAACTTAACCTAACAATCTAGAATAAAATAAGACAAAGCCTATTACAAATCTAACACTTCAAAGCTGAAAACAAACTTACATATTTCGAGGTCTAACAAAAATTCCTAATTGTCATCATCCAAACATCTAACATGAAATTTCTAACATTGGTTTTAAGTTTAAATCGAAAAGAAATTCCAAAATCGATTAAATCTAATTTAATTAGAAGAGATGAATTTTGATTTCAATTTTAAAGGGAAATAAATCCAATTTATTATTTAGGAAATAACTCAAACCTATTCCTTATTTATTTTGGAAAAATATAATCAACCTTAAATAAATCCTATTTATTTAGTCGTCGCAAATCATAAATAAAAATCCAATTTAATTTATGATATTATTAAATCCAATTTAATATTAAAGTCAAATCCGATTTAACTTAATTAAATTCAATTTAATTTTAAGAAAAACATTTTCAAAAAAAAGAGTCTTGACAAATCACGAGTCGAATTTATCTATTAGGGTCAAACCCTAATATTTATTCATTTATATATATATATTTAAATATAAAATATATAAATATATATATATATATATTAATACACTGGGCCGGGCCCAGCGCCCGTAAGGGCGCACGGATGTGCGTCGGGCTAAGGCCCAGGCGCACGGCTAGGGCGGCTTCTGCCGCCCTAGTTTCCGTCGCCGGGTGGCGGCGCAAATCAGCGCCGCCACCCTCCTTTTTCCCCTTTTTTTTGTTTTTCTTTGATTACACGAATGGGGTGGTGCTCGCGTGTGCTTCAAAAACACATGGTGGTGCCACCCCGATTTACCGTTGCCAATGACGAAAAACATGTAATCATGCGACGATTTCAAGGCGATAAATATTTTCAAAATTTCAGATTTAACATCGAATATTAAATACATAAAATCAAATTTTATAAACATCAGATCCGTTTAAGTCGGCTCTGATACCACTGTTAGGAATCCCGTATAGTAAAAACAGAGAATTGCAGGGGAAGATTCGAGGATACCTACCGGTAGATCACAAAAATAGATCTGATGATTTTTTTCATGGGTTTCGCGAAATTTAGAATAAATAAACATACCCTTTTGATTCGTTTATTGATTCTGCAGAATAGCAATCCTCCAAGGGCTCCTGTCTCTAAAGCTTCACGCGAAACGAGCCTTCCAAAGATCCCAAAACTCCTTCTTTTCTTGCAAGAGTGGACGGCTAGAGAGGAGAAAGGGGAGAGAGTTCTTTTCTTTTGTGTTGTGTAATTAGCTTGTTACTTCTCTCTTAGGGTTTGTTCCATGTAGGAGCCTTTTTAAACTCAATTAGCTTGTGGAACAAGTTGGAGGCTACTCCAAACCCTAGAGTGGCCGCCCCCTTTAGGGCTTCCATGGACTGGGTGGGCTTTTAATTGGCTTGTCTCATTTCTAGCCCACCTGTATATATTTAATTTAAATCTAATTTAAATATAATATATACTATTAATTAATTCCAATTAATTAATATACTAATTAAATAATTTAATTTAATCTAATTAAATTAACTATTTAATTAATTGATTTAATCTAATTAAATCAGTCAGTCCATTTAATTCTTTCTAAAAGATTTACACAAAAGATACATCCCGTTTGTTTCTTATAGCGCGACTCTTTAGGTTTGTCTCAATTGGCAAAGGGAGGAATTACATAAGGATGTGACTGTCACCTATTTACACAAAAGATACATCCCGTTTGTTTCTTATAGCGCGACTCTTTAGGTTTGTCTCAATTGGCAAAGGGAGGAATTACATAAGGATGTGACTGTCACCTAGCCAGACCCGTGGACTCATATCGTAACCCAATTGAGTACGAAATGAATGAATGATTTTACGAACCTCTTGATCATAAATGCCGTATGAGTATAAGCCCTTCACTGACGTATCCCGATCAAGTGAGAGTCATGGAAAATGTTAAACTCACTAAACTTGATACTGTGCATTAGATTATAGCATAATGAAATTACTAAACTACTCTCAATGTCCCAAACGAGTTAGTTGTTTATGCTTTGGCCAAAGACTTATAATTTCATCAGCCTATAATCGCACAGGATACTTTCTCGTTTACTATCGAGATAGTGAATCCCATCTGTGGCGATCACTGATCAACTGCTACTTGTCTTATTGATATCGCACTTCGAGGTCGACCCCACCGACGGGTGATATGGGCCTAACTACTCTGGTAATAGATCCAATAATACAAGCACATTGATCATGAACCCTTAGGTCTAAGGCTCACGCATACTATTATGATCAGTAATCCAATCATTGACAGTCACTGAGTAAATACCCATGTGATCGGATTACTACGAGCCATGTTCGAATATGTCAGTTCCATTGACATATCTATGATACTTGCTCCCACTATCCCTATAGTGTTCGACTGGCACTCATCGACAGAGCATGTGTCATACAAGTCGAATCTTAATGCCCAATCAAGATTCTTTGACTTGCGAACCCTTTTAAGTGATAAGGTTTAAGACTCTTCCCATGCCACGTCCTTATTTCATAAAGGTCAAAGAGTCAAACCTTTATTCACATGGACTATATGTTCAATACTTATTTAGATGCTGTAAAGATTTATATGAACAAAATATAACTGCCTTTGTTAATTTCTTCTCAATAGTTTGTACAACATAATAAGATGCCCTAATCTAACTATTTGTCCTCATTGGCATCTAGGGCATATACCTAACAAAAACAACGGTCAGTAGGTAAAGTGTATGAACTTATAACCTTGGTGACTGGAATTTGCCTTCAAAATAATGGAGTATGAGATTTTATAAATACATGTGTTTTCATCATCATAGATGCAGACCATTATTTTGTTGTCTGTAAGTCCATTAAGATACTTGAAATTCTATCTCTTTATTGGTAATGTCTTATTAGCCGAGATGAGGAGTACATTGAGCCATAGAGAATGGTTTTCCTTTAACTTATGAAGTAGAGGACATGATGAGTAAAGTATTTGATTTTATGTTAAAATCTATGTAAAACGTTAAAGATGAATCTTGCTCAGTGTCGAGATCTATGTTGGATTTTTCTATAGTACAATTTCATAATAGATACTTATAAGCTCATCAATACTCCTATAATATAGAGTTGTAGTCTCGGAATGCAGAAAGTCCAAACAGAAATGTCTAGACCACCATATTCAAATAGTTGTTTGTTTTGGGATCTTAAAGTACAATGTGACTTGTACTCGCTCCAATACTTGTTTTGCCATGGGTCATAATGTATTGTCCATTTCTAGTATGATGCATTGGACAATAGCTGGTAAACACTACAAATCATTTCGTTAGTATGGAGGAAGTTGTCGAAAGAATACACATATGTGGATTTAAGGAGGGGATTTGGATAAGTACGAGTCTGCCTCTGAATTTGCTTCTATTACAATGCTGACTCTAGAAGTAGCACGAAGCAAGCTTGTGTAACATTGTGCACAATTAAATATAATTTTTGGCATATATATTTGCAGTGTGGAATAATGTTTGATTGAATTTGTTTTATAGCAAATGGGAGTTGTAAGCATTTATGTAGGAGCTGTGATTATATATATGTAAAATATATCATGATAAACAGCCAACTAATGCTTACATAGAGGTCTTATTATTGACCTATTGCTGAAAAATCAAACATCGACACACAATATAATATTGTGAGAGATATCATTGTAAACCAATGAGTGGTGTTACAATAAGTGTATAAGCATTTAGAAGTGGCTAAAGTTAGTGCTTGGCCTTAGCCTAGAGATATATTTGTTGGTCAAGTTAGATCTCTAGAATTGCGTAGAATGTGATCTTTTTTGAACTAAAGGATGTTCATAGAGATTTATGCCCATAAATGTTTGACATTTGAGTGATGTACTTTCTAAGCATGTATGTGATGATATGCACTCAATGTCTAAAGGTATGTCTGATAATTTGAGATTGACTCTCTCACACCAGCAATTGCCTCTGATATTGAGTAATGTGCAGAGATGAGACATTTTTGATTTTGTGGCACACGAAATCATATGTAGAGATGATGTCGCCTTGATTGATAATCAAGATGAGATTACTGTTACGAATTTATGTAATCGGAATGGATTTCCACCATCCATTGACTTATCTAGAAGCCAGATGTGAGTTTTCTTGAGGTTGTTATTGATAGAGGATGAACAAGAAGAAAACTCAAGTTAAGTGTTGAGATACACTCGAACCAAGATCTGTACAGTGTATTTGATTTAAATCATGGCATACGCTTCCAAATAAGAAGAAAAACACTGTAGCACGTGTCTCATACCGCGTGTGCTTATATGACCGTTGGAGTAATGAGAAAAAATCCCTGCTTTCTCATTGTGTGAGACTCGGAGGTTTATGTAACCTAAATTATACCCTTATGACTTTCAACTGTTTCTTAAAGCTTTATTTTAGTGTTGCTACTTTAGCATATTACCAATAGCCATGAACGATTCGGCAATGCGGTGTATGTCTAGGAAAGCAGCTATAATATAGTTAAGAGATTCAAGTGGGAAAGCAAGACTATCTTTGTCTAACACGTATTTTGTATTCACAGGTCGGCCAATTATGTCAAACTTAGTGTTTTAAACATAATGATGAAACCATAGAATCGATTAGAAGTCAAGTATGCTCTTGAATATTGTTTGAGGGATAAGTACGTTGACTTGTGTAGTAAAAGGATGTCTAGGGTATAGCGAGATGTTGTCCTCATATTATTCGATATTGAGCTGCTATATATCCTTAACCGGTGTATAGCTCGAAGCTCATCAAATATGCTCGTTGGTCACACGATCCATTTGCTTGTATGAAATTGTGAATATGTCATTATGGTTACACTAGATGTATGTTTAGCCCTCATGTGCGAGTGGGAGATGTTGGAAATAAGATTAGGGTCATGGGTCGCCCATGAGAACTTGGCCCTACCCATATCATTTGAAATATGGAAAATGGAGGGAGTGGTTTTTTGTAGGAAAAAACCACCCCAACTTCCCATTTATTATCTCTATTATAATCTAGATTAGGGATGAAAAAAACACATCATCCAAGTATCATTTTCGCAGCAAAATGAGGGGTAAAATAAAAAGGCATAAAAGTCACATTTTGGTATAATTCGACAAAAGAAGATTCACCATTTGAAGTTCTTGGATTGTGGATAATCGTCTCTCCCCCCGTAACAGAGGTGTGGACTGGTTTTGGAGCATCAAAACCGTGTGGAAGAAGTGTGAAACAACCAAGTAAAGATCCGAATTCGGTAAGTGTTTCTATATCAAATTCGAATGTTATGTGTGATTAATTTCCGACAAATATAAACTAAAACAACTATATAACATTTAATCACACAAAATGTTATTGAGTGATATATAATAAGCCTTCAAAATGAATTAATGTTAATTTATTTTACAAAAATATCATTCTCGTCTTATAATAACTAAAATAAAATAAACTTCTCCAAAATTCAAGAGTCAATAATGTAATTAAGCCCCACTCAATAGTTAATTCAAATATGTTCCGCAACCTCTTTTTTCTAAATTGACAATTTGACCATTGATTTTATCATTCACCTCTTTCCTAATAAACATATAATAGATTTAAGTGAAAGTAATAGTATATTGATCATAAGGAGATAGTTTTAGAAAAGTGCAATTTTAGAGTGCAATGGGTTAACCTCAACCCAAAACATATGAGAATTCCCGACCCGCACTTGAACACGATTCAGTTGGAGGGTACCCAAAATCTTGACCCAAATGCCCGATCCTACTTGTAGTCATCTCTGAATTATTAGGTTCATTTTTGGTCCATTTATAATGCAAAAATTTTTTTGGTCTAGGACCTAGGCGGAGCCAATCCGACTAACTGGAACTCGACTTAGAATTTGGTCGCAAACCTAAGCAAATCCCAACCAGACCATTTAACACCTCTGGGTTTAGCCAAGAACGTATTATACTGTCCCAACAAAATTAATTCTAACTTTTGTTTTTCACAATACAAATAGAATTAGAAGATGACTTTTACATGCACTCAAGTTGTATTTTTTAGAACTGAGGCACTTACATCATATCATTACCCATGCAAGGTCAAATTATCATGACAATCTTTTTTATATTTGTATTTCAAATTGATTTATTATTTTATATTTCAATTCATATATATATATATATATACGATGTGGGTAGAAATATGTCTTTGGGCCAAGCTGGATTGTCTAAAATCATATGGGCCCAAGCCCAATGGTTTCATGGACTTGGATCCTTCTAGAAGACTTCAATTTCGGATAGTCTTAGCTGGAGGCCCAGAAGACCCGACCTGCACAGGTAGGGCAGCGCTGATTATGGACAACTGGGAGACAAGATCCAATCAATCCTCAACCTTACCATATATAGACCCGCGGAGATCCAGCCTATCTTTCCCAATTATATTTGAATTGATTATAGCCTCATTAAGATAGATTATGGTTTGTTCTTATTACCAAATGTATATTTAGCATAGTGACCTACCCTATTTAACAATCCCCCCCCCCAAATTTTGTATATATATCGACTCCAATATCAATAAAAGGATCCGAACTCTTTACCCCTGTGGACGTAGGTCTAATTTTTGGACCGAACCACGTTAAATCTCTTGTCATTTACAGTATTACTTTTCTCTTATATGTTAATCTCGCCATAATACTCATATTCTCCCATATTTTAATATAAATATTATTGATGTGAAACCCACACACATCAATTGGCGCCGTCTGTGGGAAAATCTGAGCAAAAATGGCGTGAGGTAACCATATTTTTTAGAATACTTTCTTTTACTGTAATAATTTTTAATGGCAGAAGGGAACGTCATGGAAATGAGAAATGGAGGCGACGACATCGAGAGAGCGAAAAAAGCGATGATATTCCCGCCTAGAGAAGAACAGCCCACACCTGAGACACCGGCGCACCTGGTGAGGCTCTTGGCAAATGACTTGCGAGATCCGGTGTTAGAAGACTCGCCAGAAGGCCTGATGGAGGGAAATAACGTTTCCCCTCAAAGTGTGTTGAGCATGGATCTCATCGTTCAACGGCTAGAAGGAGTCATCGACAAGGCTGTCACCAGGTTGGTAGATTTTAAACTTGCAGGTGTGGCAGATCGTGCATGTGGGGACGATTTTGTGTCCCCTCCTCAAAGGGGAGCGTCCAAAGATGGAAACGCAGAGGTTGGGAGTGTCAACGACGTCATCCCTGATGGCAACTCGGGCAAACGCGCTAAAAGGCTGGAGTATCTATCACGCCCCCATTTTTTTTTAGCCCTGAAAGGGGCCTAAACTAAAAGCGTGAACCTTTCAATTAAGTAGTCTAATCCAAACTCTGACACACTTCGACAGTTTATCTAGTAGGGTCACGGCCCTAACGTCAACCAAACATATTAAGTAACTTACTATTCATGACTCAATCTGCAATACTCACCTCTAGGATTGTCCATGTCTACACTCATGATCCTCCAAGCCAGTCTCATTGCTCAACTCACCTCTAACTGGAAGGAAGAAAGAGAAATACGTAAGCAAAGGGCTTAGTGAGCGCCATTGATCGTGTGATGGATATTTTCTTTTAAATGCAAAAGATCGATCTTAAAAGTTTCACGCATTTGAAAGTCATAACATTATACTGAATGATCAGTGGAGCAAAATGCAAAATCCTTGGATTACGTTCTAAAAAAAATAAATTCACTTATTTAAAATTGTAAATACGATGCTAAATTTTTTGCTCATGCAAGTATACAATATGCGTAAAACGAGTACTTGTGCATGCCCTTTCAAAATACGTTTTTCACACAATAAAATGAGTAACTACTACGCAATGAAACACACAAGTCATGTATAGGTGAATAACGATAAGATTTACACACGTCGCGTTTAAGCCGAAGGGGGTCGTGTAGCGATGTCACCGCGTCCAATGACTCGCCCATGAGACTTTAGGTCCCGTAGCTTCTTCCTTATCACCCCTAAACATGCAAGGCTTATAGCCCACACCTTATACCTTTCCATGTAGGCTCACGATGCCCGATTTGGTCATATCCAGAATATGCCACACGAAAAATGTCCCATGCACCCTCAGAGCACTCCGTCCTAGATGCGTGGATCTGGACGTGGATAGCGGGAACTGTTTAAGACCGCAAGCGCATGCTTGACCGGCCGAACCCTGCCCTATCCATCGCCCGACCTTGGGCCCAACACAACCACGTAAGATGTAACACTTCACAGGAACACCATCACGACAAATGGTCACGATACAAGACCAAGTGAAATGATTTTTGAAATCACATGATTCAATGTCTAAGTGGTAACCATGCTTTCAAAATGCGCATTTAAAATAATTATGAATTTGCGCAAACAGTTATGCATGAATTCTCAAAATGGTCACTATTCGGTGATAATTGCATATTCAAAAGTATTATGCTCCAATCTCTTTTTGAAATGCGAATTTACGATAGACACATATATAAGCATTAATATATATATATATATAGCACATTTTAAAACAACTTCCTTCCAATTTTGAAAATAGTAGTAATTTCTTTGGAGGCAACTCACACTAACTTCCAAGTTATTCAGTGTCGTCCACGAGCGGTTTACTAACACCACCTGTTAATCCAAGGATTATATTAGAACCAAGGTGTTGACATTCTTCTGCATCCTTGAAGTTGCTAGATCTCTCTGTTTCTCCCTTTTTCTTCCTTTCTCATTGAAGTATGTTCGTCAGGGTAATTAGAAGATCCCTATTGTTAAACGATGATTGATGTGCTTGTAATTTTCTTCACTCCATTTTCCATATGCTCTAGGGAAGGAAATTGAGTGTCGCTATAGCTATCAGTCACTTTGATAGTCGATTCACTTCAGTCTTCGACTTTCACCCATAAAAGTTTCCATCGATATATTTGTCTCTTATGCCTAGATTCTAAAGTGAGGGTACTCACTATACTATCAATTACAACTAACCATATCAATCGAAGAGTTGTCCCAACAAGATTGATGATATGTCTGGGTATGTGAGAATACATCAGAGTAAGAGAGAAATCTCAGGAAATAAAATTAATGTGATAATTAGTTTAAACAATTGATTAGAAGATCAATTGAGGAAATAAACAAGTGATCGATAACAATAGAATACTTTGAATAATCAAAAGAAAAGCTTAAGCAAGACAAGTTATGAAGTCCTTCAAATGGTCGGACTTATCACGTACAAAATAGATTATAACAAGAGATGTGAACTTAAGAACGTTCTTGAAGGCAATTTGTCATTCAGATAAGTTTTAACTCAAGGGTAGTTACAACCAGTTTCAATGTAAGGTAGATAAAATAAGGTAGGAATCCAATGATAATTGAAATGAAATTCTCCAAAATAGGAATTGAAGAAGTAGGGGGTTGTAAACAAAAGATTAATTAATATGGTCAATATTAGAAATAAACAACTAAAGCTGCAAATGCATACTTCATACGGTCATAAAAGGGAGATTTTAAACAAATGGCATCATCTCAAACCGGAGAAATGAAGATGGTTCAATTTAGGGAAGCTCCAATACAAAGAGAACAAAATATAAGCCTTGAGATGAACTAGAAGTATTACTATATGATGAGAAATTAATCTCCTTGAATGGAGAAAATTTCATGCCAAAGAGTATTCAAGAAAGATTGATATGGCTACAAACTCAAGATTTCACAAAAGATTATCAATTATTCAAATATTATAATAAACTTCAAACATAATCTTCGAATAAAAGATGGATGAGCAATGAAAATTACTATTAAAACTCAATTATTAGGAGTCGGCCACAGGAGTAGAATAAAAGTCGTGACTCAAGATGACGGTTCTGTGATAATATTGAATCACCCTCAAAGAATAACAATTTCAACATGTCCTATGAATTCATAAATAGAACCACATGGTCAAACTGTAAGAGATTTCCAGGATATAGTGCAAGGTAAAATGTGCAGAAGTCTCAAGAATGAGAACTGCGACAACCAAAAGTTCAGATTCAACGATGTCCTCTTTGTAATAAACAAATTTCAATAGTTTGACAGGACTTAGATAAAAATTAGTATAGGTAATAAAGAATAATAGAATAGAAAGAATAATTTGATCACTCAATAATTAATTCAAGAAGGAGAGGTTGCAAAAATCTTCAAAGGCTAGGATATGAAATTTTTAAGATGAATGAACTTATAATATGAGGAAAAATTACAAGCATCCCATGGAATCATACAGCGAATCAACGAGTAACATGTTGCCAAAAGTGGTTACAAGAAATCTCAAATACATAGAATAGATTGGACAGATATATAGAAGAGGCAAATTACTGCTTTAATAAAGGGGATTGAAGAATTGAGAATGACGACAAGAATATGTGATTCAATATATGTAGACTATGAATAAATAATTCTGTTGGAAAATGCATACATCATATGCCATAGAAGGACCCGAATGCAATTTATTGTCATCTCAATATTCAAGGAATAAGTAACTACTCGAATGAGCTTCAAGACATAAGATGAAAGATAAGTCTCACGGAAAGCTGAAAGATCAGTGTATTCAAAGAAATTATTAATGTATATGGATTAAGAAATGTTTCATGGAGAAGAGTACTAAAAGAGATCCACTGAAAGTGAATAGCTACAAGCTTAAGGTTTCATGAGATGATACAAAATGAATGCAATAAAAAAATTCAAACTGAGATTTCCAATTAAATTTGACAATTTGAGTTCAATGCGAATTAAGAAGCGAGTATTAGGATCCAATAGATAGTGTAGAATAAAATTTCAATTCTAGTGGTGATTCCAGAATTGGGTGAATCGCCTTTAAAGATTAAGGATTTAACATGTAATGAGACTCAGAAACAGAATCATAGAACATAACCTTGAGAGGTTTTCAAAGAATGGTTGTAAAATAATGCGAAGGAGAAAAATTCTTAAGAATTAAATTATGAACGATAAGGACTTCCGAATACTAGAGTTTCCCAATTATGAAAGGAAAGTTTACTAGATTCTTGAACATAATAAAGAAGCATGTCGATAAGAGCTGGTTTCAAAAGAGATATGAGCAAGCGATGGGGAAAATTAAAGCTATGTTAGCGACAAGAAATCCTCCTTCATTTATGAAACAAGGGGAATCACCATTTTTGAGTTCGTTCCTAACATCTACCTCGAACTTCACACGATCTTGTATAGCAGGACGAAATGAAGCAATCCTCATTCACTAGGTCAGCCTTTTCTGAATTAACATTGAAGTGGGCTTGTACGACTCGTTGTGCATCCATTCTTCGATAAGGAGCATTATTTACCATGCAAGGTCGCCTCCATAAGTCATCTTACTTCTCTTTCTCGTAATAGAAAATGTTATCGCCTCAATGCTATGACTTACTGCAATTTCTTCTAGATAGGCCTCTAATTCTATCTTAGCTTTGTAACAAAAGGATAATCGACAATATGGATTGTTTTACGTGACAAGAACCCATTTGGCAAGGAGCGACAAGGTACTTATGCTTTATTGAATAGGGAAATGACATTTCATCCTTGAGGTAAAAAGCAGGAAGCATGATCTAAAGCGGAGGGACTATATGAGTTCAAGGAGATGAAATGATTTAACGCACTCATCATGATAATAACAATAACTATTGACACCATACCGTAACAGTTGCTATTCAAATTCATACTAAAATATAAACTCCAGTGATTTTAAATCCTTGTATACTTACTCTATTATTTATCCAGAATATTTGAATTAACTTCAATCTAACATAACTTATAATTTCTAGTAACTAATTATAACATGTCATTCTTCAAAGTACCAACTGAACCCAAGGAACCCATCTCGGCTTAGCGGAAACACATACCGAATGCATCCAAAGTATTAATGTACTACAATTCTACATCGCCGAACTAACATCTTATCAATAATTCATCCTTCAATATTATTAGCTTAACTTAGAATCCATTCTCTCCACAGTCCGACAAAACACTATTATTAACACTCGTCTTAATAATCTACTCGAAAAAGCCTATGCGGTCCAATGAACTACATGATCATGCACAAAATATTATTCTCCCAAACAATGCTTAACTTCATTATATTCAAAGATTGACAAAACACTAAGAAAATAAATTTGTGCGGTTTTGGTTCAAAATTTATTAAAATTCATAGAACATGATTTTAATTTTGAAATTTTCCAGAAACACCCAAAACTTACTGAAAAAGTTCAGGTAAAATTTTCAAAGGTAAACTAGATTTTTAAGTAGGTGTTTCATCCACCTAAACCCAGCCGAACAGAAGCTGTTTTTACACAGGCAGGATACATTTGAAAAATTTGTATAAAATCCCCTGTTCTTCCGAAAACTCCAAAATTTATAGGACATGCTCACAAGACACTCAAAAGGGATCTGAAAATTTTTGGAAGCCAAATAAAATCTGAAGATACAAAAATTTCAGCGTAAAACAAGCATATCTGTAAACAAGTAATTTCCTGGCAGCAGTTGTTTGCCAATTTTTATAAAATCCACCAAAACTTCAAATATTTCCAAACTCAACAATTTTTCTATAAACACACAACAAAGTTTATTGAAAAATATTTTGGCTTCAAATTTCATTCAATTGTATCTTCAAATACATTGTAGAACACACATGCAAAAACTAAAATTGAGCTCATTTTATTTTCTGACCAAACAATCATGCATGTCCTAAATGATTCTTGAAACCAAGTTAAAACTCACATGAAATCACTTATACATGTATAAGATACATATATGGTCATGGATCTACAATAATTTAGCCAAATCCTTCACTCATTCACACAAGCAATAAAAGTTTCAACAATACATTCCAATTCACCTCATGCATGTCACAATCTAACCTCTAATCGAACAATTGGAATCTAATTCAACACTAATTCCAAGAACCCAATAATAATCTCATGCTAGCATAGTTTAGGGTGATTTACCTTAGTATTTGGTTGATGAGAAAATAACAAGAGAGTAATATTGTAATGGGATGACACAATTCAGGACCGAAAACAGGGGCTCACGGTTTTGGGCAAATCTGGAATGTTTGGTAGCCGATAATGAAAATTAGATTGCATAGTGTTGTTCCTTGTCCTCTTTGGAAGAAGTAGAGCTAAAGAACTCTCAATTTGGACATCACTTGGTCCCTCAAAAATGGCAAATACAGAAACTGCCAGACTGGGATTTTCTTGCGAAAATTGCTTGGAAAATATGATGTTGTTGTTGTGGGTTGAGCTCTCTCTTTTCATGGTACTCTTGAATGTTTTGAGAGCTTAAAAGATGTGATAATTGATAAGAAATTCTAACTAGCTGGTTGAAATGAGGGGCAGTTGAAGGAGCTAGATAGATGTATATATATAGGAAGTGATATGGGCTTGGTGGCAATTTTACTATTTGTCTCATGGCCCTTGTCATGTTCTATTTTATTTCATAACCCCTATATCAATAGGAGGTAAAACTCAGCCCCTACGTGGATATATATTGATTTTTGGACAATCCACGTGTTCAAAATAATCTCTTGGTATATTTGTACTAATACAAATACATATTAAATCTAGCAATTTTCGATAGGTTATACTACTAATCATTGCATTAGTTAAGAAAAACCCGGATGTCACAGTATCCAGAAGAGGAAGGAGAGAGAGTAGGCATCGCGCCTCAGAAAAAGTACTTGGCTCCAGAGGAGAGTCACATTCGTCATCTAGACCTGGAGGACGAGGATGACCTGGCAGGTTGGGCACCCCGACCTGGACTACAGAAAGAACAAAAACAGGTTGATGAACTGCATCCGCCGATGCAACACTTGCACCACGACATACCTGGGAAAGACGACCAGCAGAAACGCCCTTATCGGGCCCCCGATAGGCGTGACAAAGATCTAGTGGATGAGGCTAGTAGCTTCGTATCTGCCAGATTTGGTTGGGCAGACCTCGGCAGGATGACTAGAGCAAAGGGAAAGCTGGAGCAAATGGAGCTCATGGCAAAACGAATGGAAGAAATGGAACGCAAATGGCGGGAGGAAAGATCTAAATGGATCGGGGGATTCCATTCACGAAATCCATCATGAGGGAAGAATTGCCGAGGGACTTTAGGGTTCTTTCTATCGTACCCTACAAAGGAACAACAGATCCAGAGGAACACCTATATACTTTTCAAAAAATTTCTTTGCTGCACAAGTATTCTGATGCTATCAAATGCAGGGTCTTCTTGACTACGTTAGCCAAATCTGCACAACAATGGTTTAATCAACTTCCCGATGGGTCCATTGAATCCTTCTCAGAGTTTAGCTCAAGGTTTTTGCATGAATTTGCTGGTAGCAAGCGGCACGAAAAAACTCCCTTGAGTTTGTTCAACATCAAACAGAGAGGAGACAAGATCCTACGTGCATACATCAAACGTTTCAATACGGCTACGTTGGAGGTACCATCTGCAACGTCCGACCTGAAAATCAGTGCTTTTACGCAAGGCCTGAGGGAAGGAGATCTCTTCAAATCACTCACCAGAAGGCCAGCCCTAGGCTTCGACGAGTTACTCGGCCGGGCTGAAAAATACATCAACATGGAGGACGCGCAAATCATGCGGCGGTCTGAGCAAAGAAAAGACAAGCCTGAGGAGGATAATCGCAACAACATTCGCAGGAGTGGTTGGACCCCTAGTCCAGGCCCGGTAGCCATACCTGGGCTAGGTATACACGCCAGAGAATAGCTTACACCTTTACGAGGCAACTGGAGTGAGCATCTAATGGCGGTAGAAGTGAAGAATGTGGCACAATGGCCAGAAGGAGCAGACCAAGACCTTAAAAACCTGCCTAGCAACATCTACTGTAGATACCATAGAGAATTCGGGCATCACACTGATGACTGTCCGGAGCTCGTCGAAGAAATCCAACGACAAGCTAGGATGGGCTAATTGAAAGAATTCGTGATACAAACTAACAATGGAAACAATCCTCCCCCATTTCGAGGGGTTGGTAGCTGGAGAGGTCGAGGAGGAAGATGGCAGGGCTACGGAGGTGGTAGAGCCGAACCTGTAGGAAGAGGAAACTTTCCTCAACCAATTAGCAAACAACATGCTCTGGAAGCCGCACCTAAGGAGGTCGACAGCATCGATCGGGAGATCATCTATATGATCTCGGGAGGATTAGCTGAGGAGGAATCTAAGAGACAACTAAAGCGGCAAGTAAGGTCTGTAGAGACCTCACTGGCATTTTACATGAACGTCAGTCAAACCCGACCTAGGCAGGAAATACGATTCGGACCTGAAGACGCGTGGACTATGTTAACACCCCCACAGTGATGCATTGGTCATCACGGCAATGATTGCAATCTACGAAGTTCAAAGGATATTTATCGACAGCTGTAGCTCGGTAGATATCTTATTCTACCAAGCATATCGACTGATGAACCTGGGGAAAGCTAGGCTGGAACCGGTGAAGACTTTTCTCTTTGGTTTCGCAGGTGAGGTGACACAACCTGTGGGACAGGTAGTATCACCTCTCTCCCTGGGAGGCAGATTCAACAAAGTAACAAAGTTGACTAGATTCCTAATCGTGGATACCCCTTCAGCCTAAAACGTCATACTCGGCCGACCTGCACTGGTATTGTTCGAAGAAGTGGTATCAATACCACACATGAAGATCAAGTTCCCGACACTCGATGGAGTGGGAGAAGTATCTAGAGATCAACACCAATCCAGGAGATGTTACTTAGTCTCACTAAAACAAAGAGAAATGCCAGCTGAAGATAAAAAACGCATACCCAAACCAACGGCATTAGAAGGAAGCGAAGTGGCTAAAAAGCCAGTTTCGTCACACGTCGAACCTGTCGGAGAGCTCATGAGCATAGAGCTCATACCAGGAGACAAGGAAAAGACTATCAGGATTGGTTCTCACCTGAATCCCGACCTAAAGGAAGAATTGACAGCCATGCTGAGAGAGCACGTAGATGTGTTCTCGTGGTCAGCCAATGACCTTGTAGGTATAGACCCAACAGTCATATAACATCATCTCAACATATTTCCCGATGCGAAACCTGTCATCCAAAAGAAGAGACACTTTGGCCCGAAAAAAGACACCATAATCAAGAAGGAAATAGACAAACTACTCAAAGCAAAGCATATAGCAGAGATTCAGTTCCCAGAATGGGTGTCTAACGTTGTTCTAGTACCAAAAGAGGGGACCAAGTGGAGAATGTGCATCGACTTTCGTGATCTAAATAACGCCTGCCCTAAAAATCACTACCCCCTACCTAGAATCGATCAACTGGTAGACGCTAAATTTGGTTTTGCATTATTGAGCACCATGGATGCGTAGAGTGGCTATCATCGGATACCTTTAGACGTGGAAGACTTGAGGAAGGTTAGCTTCATAACCTCCTTTGGTACGTACTGCTATATAGTGATGCCCTTCAGCTTTAAAAATGCCGGAGCTACATACCAAAGATTGGTCGACATGATGTTTTGCGACCAGATCGGGAGGAACATTGAAGTTTATGTGGACGATATGGTGGTCAAAATTTGGACCTCCAGCATGCATGTGCAAGACCTACAACAAACTTTCGAAACCTTTCGGAAATATAAGATGAAGATGAACACAGCTAAGTGCGCATTTGGGATCAAAGGAGGAAATTTCCTAGGCTACATGGTCACGAAAAGATGAATAGAGGCTTACCCCGAGAAGATCAATGCCATCCAAGATATGCAATCACCTATGAATGTAAACGAGGTTCGGCGACTAAATGGAAGGATCACGGCCCTAAGCCGATTTATCTCCAAATCGGCAGAGAGAAGCTTACCATTCTTCAAAATATTAAGGAAAGTAGATAGCTTCAACTGGAGTGAAGAATGCCAACAAACCTTCGCCGAGCTGAAAGAATACATGAACCAAATCCCCCTGCTGACCAAACTTGTGCAGGGTGAGCCATTGATGTTGTACATAGTTGTGGCTAACTGAGCTGTCAGCACTGTCCTTGTACTAGAAGAAGGAAAGATGGAGAAGCCTGTATACTATGTCAGCAAAGTACTCTCGGATGCGGAATCAAGGTACTCGGAGATCGAAAAGATGGCTTTCGCGTTAGTCATCACTGCACGATGGCTGAAACCTTACTTTTTGACATATAAGATAATTGTAAAGACCAATCACCCACTCAAAACAGTGTTGGGAAAAGCTAAAACATTTGGCAGGCTCGCCAAATGGGCCGTAGAGCTAGGAGAGTTTGAGATAGAGTATGCATCTGGAGCTGCAATCAAAGCACAAGTCCTGGCAGATTTTGTTAAGGAAATGACAAAGCCTGAGCAGGAAGAGAAACAAAATGACAAGGTTTGGCTCATGCATGTCGACGGATCAGCTACGCAGAATGGAAGTGGCTCAGGTGTGGTTCTCACCACACCTGAGGGAGATCAGCTGGAGTACGCCATCAAGTTTGAATTCAAGGCAAGCAACAACGAGGCCGAAGACAAAGCGTTCATCATAGGACTCAAAATGGCACTCAAAGGAGGAGCTAAGAATCTGATAGCTTATTCGGATTCGTAGCTCGTAATAAAGCAAATTGAAGGAGCCTACGAGGCCAAGGAGGAGAGAATGGTGAAATACCTGGAAACCATCGAGACATTACGACAAAACTTCCAAAAGCTAGAAATACATCAAATACCACGATCAGAGAACGCCAAAGCTAACTATCTGTCAAAGTTAGGCAGCTCAGTCATTGATTGCAAAGCAAGGCACATCACCATCCAATCTGTACCTGGGTCAGGTACAGAGCATGAAGTATTACAGGTAGATGAAGATGGAGACTGGAGAACTAAGATCATCCGATATCTCACTCAAGGCGAAATCCCCGAGGAAAGGAATGCCCGGCTACGCCTACAAACCAGAGCTAGCAGGTTCGTCATGATCGATGGTGTGTTGTACAAAAAATCATTTGTGCAGCCACACCTGAGATGTGTTTTATCGGAGGAGGGGGACTACGTGCTAAGAGAAATTCATAAGGGAGATTGCGGCAGCCACATTGGAGGTTCAGCCTTAGCTGGAAAAACTTTGAGGGTCGGATACTTCTGGCCATCCCTTAAGGAGGATACGGCTAACCTGGTGAAGAAGTGTGAGCAATGTTAGTCACATGCTAGCCTTATCCATCAACCTACAGAGGTAATGCGTTCCATGAGTGTCCCATGCCCCTTTTCCAGGTGGGGTATGGATATTGTGGGACCTTTTTGTTAGGATTATGCCCTCAGATGCCATAGAGGATAGAATGTATAGGGCATATATCTTGTATTGAACTTAAACTCTTCTTAAATAAAAGGCATTATTGAGTTTTCACTTAATTCTTATCTGCATCTATAAGTTGTGTAAAACATTTTGTCCATGTTTTCAGTGCCATCCCTCTACTTCCTATGGGACAGGAAGATTGGCACTAGAGAGATCAATCTTGATTACTAAAATAAGTTCGCAAGTAATATGAAGTCTTTAATGGACGAATAAAGACTTAGAATACTTGTACAATCTTAGCTCCGACATGGGACTACCTGTCTGGTATCATGGGATGATAGGAGATTAAGATTGTAGACACGTCAGTGGAACTGATATGTTCAAACACGACTCGCATCGATTCTGTCACATGGGTTTTCACTCTGTAACTGTCAATGACGGAACTGATTATGCGTAATAGGTATATGTGAACCTTTGACCTGAAGTATCAGGCTAGAAGATGCACTTGTGACGTCAAGTCTTTCACTAGAGTAGTTAGACCCAATTCACCCTTTGGTGGGGTCAACGTCGAAATGCAGACTTGATGGGCAAGTGGTAATCTTAGCAGCTATCTAATATGGAATTTGTTCTCTTATAAGTGAATGAGTATGTACCCTATGTAATTATAGATAAATAGAGATCAAAGTCTTTGGCCAAAGCAAACGAGAAGATTGTGCTTGGCACTAAATTGATCTCAATGATCTCGTATTTATTATAATTTATACATATGGTCAAGCCCAGTGAGTTTGACATAACCATGACTCTCACTTGACCGGGGAACGTGAACAAAGGGTTTATACATATATGGTATTTACGATTGGAAGGTTTCGGAATGATCCTATCATTTGTTTTCGTTTAGGTTACGAAGTGGGGCCATGTGACTGGCTAGGCGTTACCCATTTCCTTTGGTTTCCTCTCATTGCCAAACAAAACGAACCTAAAGACTCGCGCTAAAGGATTGACAAAGAAAAATGAAGAAAATGGAATTTCTATTATTTTTTCTAAGAGTTTTAATTTATTGGATAAATTAAATAATTAATTATTCATTGGATGAAATAATTAATTATAATGATAAGATTAATTATTAATTAATTTCCTTGTGAAATATATTAATGAATTAATTTATCTAATTAATTTGGTTATTTAATTAATTTATTTATTTATTGGATATAATAAATTATTAATTGAAATAAGAAATTAATTAAACAAAACAAATCCCAGGGCTAAATAAGGAGTCCAATTGGATGCCTATGAGGCCTCAAAGTGGCGTCTTTGAGAGGGCACATATTAGGGCTCTTTTGTTTTAACTTGTTCAATATGTCATGAGGTATATAAGGACTCTTTGACTTAGAACAAGAAAGAAGAATACACAATTCTCAAAAGAAAGAAAAATATTCCTCCCCTTTTCTATACCTAGCAGTCGACCATAGAGAAAGAAGAAAGGGGATTTTTCATTTTTTGATCCGTATGTGACAATTTAGAGACAACGTATTTTCGCTGTTCGGATCAAGTTCAAGTTTGAAGAAAAATCATTGAACGTAGCGGCTCTAGTCCTAACAGGCGCTTCAATATCTCCAATAATCTGCTCAGGTGGATGATCACGCAGCCATAGTCTATCTGGTTGGAAAGGGTTAAGAGGTTGAACAGACGCTTGACGATCAGACGCTTGATTATCCTCTTGCGTAGGCGCTTCAAGTTCACAAATTCTTTTTTGCTCATGATGATCACTCTCTTCATGATCATCATCATTTCTTACAATATTGTCCATTTTAACCTCACGAGTAATCTTAGGAGGTGGCACTGAGATCTCATTATTGTCGTCAATATCTTCATCAATAGTAATCTTAGACGCTTGATGACATTGATCTTCAACTCCTACATCATTCACATTAACCTTACTCGGTTCTTGGTTAGCATCATCAAAAACAACATGAATAGATTCCTCAACCTTCGATTTGATCTTATTTAGGATGCGAAAATTCTTCCATGCCCTCATCCGCTTTAGGATCAAATGTCTTTAGACTTTAGGATCCATTATTATGGATAAAGCTTTTAGAACAAAAGACGTGAAAATATGAAACATTTGGCTTACGTCCCTTCCACAGTTCAAATGAAGTTTTCCCAAGCTGTTTGTTGATCATGCAGCGATTTTGAGTGTAACAGGCAGTGTTGATCTCTTCGGCCCAAAACCTAGGAGCGAGCTTGGATTCCGCTAACATTGTCCTAGCGGCTTCCTTAAGCGTTCGGTTCCGGCGCTGAGCAACACCATTTTGTTGGGGAGTTCTGGGAGCTGAATACTCATGATGTATTCCATTTTCTGCACAAAACTTCTCAACAATCTTGTTAGTAAACTCAGTACCGCGATCGCTTCTTATTCTTGCAACCTTAAGATTTTTCAATATTTGAAGTTGTCGAATAAGCGTTGTTAACTTGTCACATGTCTCATCTTTAGATGAAAGAAATTTCACCCAAGTAAATCGAGAAAAATCGTCTACTATCACCAAAGTATACTTTTTACCGTTTACACTAATCGTTTGAACGGGTCCAAACATATCCATGTGAAGTAGTTCAAGTATTCTAGAGGTAGATAGATGAGATTTTCTCTTGAACGATGATTTAACTTGTTTACCCATTTGACAAGCGTCACACAGACGATCCTTATGAAATGGTCTATTTGGTAATCCCTCTACAAGATTTTGACTTATAAGCTGAGAGATTGTTTTGAAGTTGAGATGATTCATTTTTCTATGCCATAACCAACCCATTTTAGATTCATTTTTAGCAACAAAACATGTTGGGTTGTTATCAAGTGTTGAACCCCAATCTATCAAATATACCTTGTTAGTTCTTTTACCCTTCAATTTAGTAGACTTAGTCTTAGCTTCATTTATATAGCAACAGTCATATGAGAATATGACTTCAAACCCTTTATCACAAAATTGACTTATGCTTAATAAATTGTGCTTCAGACCCTCAACATAATAAACATCACTTATCATGATGTTCCCCCTATGTATAGTACCTATACCTTTGGTTTTACCTTTGGAGTTGTCACCAAATATAACCTGAGGACCATAGGCAGCTCAATAGTTGATCAGAAGATCTTTGGAACCAGTCATGTGCCTTGACGATCCACTATCGAAGTACCACACAGATGTATCGGCTCTATCTTTAGGTACCTGCAATCAAAAGGAAAGTTCTATTTCTGTTCAGGTACCCATTGTTGCTTGGGTCCTTTAACATTAGTAACATTGTTAGTTTGAATTAGAACTTTAGGAACCCATATTTGCCTGGTCTTCATTTTAGGAATACTGGCCTTTTTAGGTTTCGCAACGTGTTGTGTGTGCTTTTTGGGTGTATAATAATATCCTCGATTATAATGGTAGTCATAATCATAGTCATAATCATAATCATCATAGTATCGGTGATATGATCTTGACTGTCTTGGATATTGACGCTGGTATTTCCTTGGCGCTGGCTTGGGTTGCACTTTTGGTGCTGGACGCTTAGCGCTTGATTCACAGTGGTCAGACTTATCTTTAGCCTTTTGTGCATTTGGATAGACCCATCTTTGTGAATCATTTGCCTTAGCCTTACCCTTGCCTGATTTAGCTTTGACTTTCTCATTAGGCCTCTTACCATTGTCACTAGGTTCATTTTGTGTTTGACCTTGTGAACCTTTTTCAACAAAGATAACACCCTTTCCTTTGTTGTTTGCCGCAACATTAGATTTATTAGGTTGTTTACCGAGTTTATCGCATCTTAAACCGGCCTTTTCACCAAATAATCTAGTTACTTCAGTCACATTATCCAACTTTCTAGAAGCTTTTGATAATGATGAGATAAGTTGCTATGATTTAGCAAGTCTAGCGATCAAATCATCTTCTCTCTTGACTATTATATCAACATCGCTTTTTAATTAAATAATTTCACTCTCAAGAGATTGGTTCTTCTCAATGCACTGTTGCTGGATTTGCAACTCTGCTTTGAGCGTTACTTTATCTCTTGTGAGTGATGTGATAATAGCGAGATCATTTTGATATATTTTGGCAGCTTCTTGACATTCATTGTAGTATTCTTTGACTTTGTCAAGTAATTCATCATAAGAGAGAGGAATAGATAATTCATTGATTACCTCAGGAGACGCTTCATCATCTCTGGTCATGAGACATATGAGCGCTGAGTCATCTAATGGCTCATCATCTTCACTACTCTCTTCTGATGATTCTAAATCTTCAGGTGCGGATGCTGGTTCTGATTCCGCTAGCAAACCTTGTTGACGAAGGTTGCTCCTGAATTGGTTTCTATCCAAGTAATCCTGCCTTGAGGACTTGGATACGTTTGGATAAGGGCAATTTACCTGGTAGTGCCCTGGTTTCCTACAATTATAACAAAGATTAGTTTTCATCTTTTGTTCATTTGTTAACCTTGCAATGTGTGGTTTTGAGACCACTGGAGCTGAGAGATTTTGAGTAGACGCTTGGTACTGAATAGGCGCTTGGGGTGAAGGAACAGAATACTGAGGCGCTTGAAGCTGTTGTTGCATCGGAGATGGCGCTTGATATGAACTTTGTCCTTGATTATTGAAACCTTTTCCTTTCTTTTCATATCTCAAGAACTTTCTGAATCTATTCATCAAAGCCAACTCCTCTTCTTCATTGATATCTAAATTCTTTCCTTTATTGCCCGATTCTCCTTTGATTGATGCTATAAGCGCTCCAGATTCAATCACCGGACTACTCACAATATCACTAGCAGAATTCAACTCGAACTCAAATTCTTTGAGCTCTGAAAAGGCGTCTTTTGGAGTTACGAGATCTAACATATTTGATTCTCTCATAGCAGTTGTCTTCATCAAGAATTTACTTGGTAAACTTCTAAAGATCTTAACCACCATTTCTCGATTCTGCAAATCCATTCCCAGCGTTGTAAGTTCTGTAACTAGAGCTGTAAATCTTATATCTAATTGCTCTAAAGTTTCATTGGGTAGCATCTTAAATCCGTTAAACTTTTCCTTGGCAATGGAAAGTTTGTTTTCTTTAATCTGAGCTGAACCACCCAAATTGTAGCCAACTTATCCCATATTTCTTTAGTGGTTTTGCAAGACTTGATCTTGTTGAATAGGTTTTCATTATCACCAATAGCCGTATACAGAGCGTTACGACCAACAATATCTAAATTAGCTCTTCGACGCTCATCTGGAGACCATTCTTGTTTTGGTTTTTCAACATAACCATCGGGAGTGTCTTCCGTGGCTCCAGGCGCTCTTGTGATAACTTTATATATTTTGATTGGCCCATCTGAAATAATATCACACATGTCATCATCACATGAACAGAGATATGTAAATTCTTTGACTTTCCATGTGTCAAAATTTGATTCAGTCAGTTTGGGAACTTTAGCAAATGCCATGTTTAAAATCTAGAGCAACTAAGTTTGAAAACGGATCTAAACAAGCAGTTATGCTTGGAAATTTTAAAATTTCAACTTTAACCGCTCTGATACCACTTGTTGCTCCCAAGTGGCATACGAAAGGGTCTAGAAGGGGGGGGGGTTTGAATAGACTATGAAGTCTTTTTCGACTTCAAAAGATTCGTATTAAAAAGGATTTTGGACACTTGAAAAGGAGACGCTTGAAGTGTCTAACACTTGACTTAAGCGTTCACTTAAAATATAGGCGCTTTGGTGAAGCGTCTAATGAAGATTGTTTTTAGAAAGTTAACTTAGATTTCAATACTTGAATACTACAACCAAATAGATTTGAGCGTTCAATTCTTTGATCAGTGTTAGCACAGTCGAATGGTTTTTGGAGTCTTCTCTTTGAAAGCTTTAGCGTCACAGAAAGTGTATTTAGTTGCTTAGTGTTTGATTAAGTTTTAGTTTATCAGTTTATGATATTACAATATGAATGCTGAAAGTAAAGTAAAGAACAATATTTGTAAGGTTCGTTGGGTGGTGTAATCCCAACTACGTCCTTCTTCTCCTTGAACACTTGGAGGCAATCCACTAAAATGATTCTCAAGGAATCACATAGAATCTTCTACAAATTAGGGAGAGATGGATGTCGATGACTTGAGCTCCTTCATCACACAGATTTCTGTTCCAAATCACTTCAATCCCCTTGCTTCTTTCACCCAGAAATATGGCAAGTATCCAACTTTGACTTCACACAGATCGCGAGGTTTGGATAGGGGTTTTTCTAAAAGGTTTGCTTGATTTTGATAAAGTTCAAACAGCTAGGAATATCTCAGTAGTAATGTGGATTTCTCCATAAAGAATGTTTGAGATATTGGTTGACTGTCTCAGGATTTGAGAAAAAGCAAAGAGAATATTTTCTTGAAAATTCTAGCTTTTCTGAGATTGTAGAGAATGAGACTTCAATGCAACAGCAATTCGACTTGATAAATGTTCTCTCTGTATATTTGGCTTGTTGTTGAAGTCCTATATATTGGCATTCTTGGAAAAAGTGTCCGTTTGACACATGCAAGAGCGCATGTCTCTCATTTTCGCGAGTGAACAACTTTTTGTCCTTTTTCCTGAAAATCTGCTGCACAAAAGTTGGTGCTGCGGTCTTTGAATAGTTGACAGTCCAATAGGGTGGCTTCTCTGTACGTCTGAAAGTGCTTATCACATTTAATGCTCTTATCAGCATTTAATGAATTTGAATTAAATGCCCGTTGGCATTTAATGCTTTGAGAATATTTGCATTAAAACTCCTTCTGGACTTAGAAATAAATTCAGGTGAAATCAGTCATTGATAGACGCTTATTCAACCTTGAATCACTTCTATCCTATAAGGTGACGCTTGGTGTAGCAGGTCATTCTAGACGCTTGGAATCTTCATCTTTAATCAGACTTCAGGCGCTTGAGTCTTCAAACCTTACTTTTGATAAACTCACTCAAAACATATCAGACGCTCAGTCTAAGACAACTTAACCTAACAATCTAGAATAAAATAAGATAAAGCCTATTACAAATCTAACGCTTCAAAGCTGAAAACAAACTTACATATTTTGGGGTCTAACAAAAAGTCCTAATTGTCATCATCAAAACATCTAACATGAAATTTCTAACATTGGTTTTAAGTTTAAAATCGAAATGAAATTCAAAATCCGATTAAATCTAATTTAATTAGAAGAGATGAATTTTGATTTCAATTTTAAAGGGAAATAAATCCAATTTAATATTTAGGAAATAACTCAAACCTGTTCCTCATTTACTTTGGAAAAATATAATCAACCTTAAATAAATCCTATTTATTTAGTCGTCGTAAATCATAAATAAAAATCCAATTTCATTTATGATATTATTAAATCCAATTTAATATTAAAGTCAAATCCGATTTAACTTAATTAAATTCAATTTAATTTTAAGAAAAACATTTTCAGAAAAAAGAGTCTTCACAAATCACTGGTCGAATTTGTCTATTAGAGTCAAACCCTAATATTTATTAATTTATATATATATATATATATATTTAAATATAAAATATATAAACATATATATATATATATTAATACATTGGGCCGGGCCCAGCGCCCGTAAGGGCTCAGGGATGTGCGCCGGGCTAAGGCCCAGCGCAGCCGCCCTAGTTTCCGTCGGCGGGTGGTGGCGCAAATCAGTGCCGCCACCCTCCTTTTTCCCCTTTTTTTTTTGTTTTTCTTTGATTACACGAATGTGGTGGTGCTCGCGTGTGCTTCAAAAACACATGGTGGTGCCACCCCGAGTTACCGTTGCCAACGACGAAAAACATGTAATCATGCAACAATTTCAAGGCGATAAATATTTTCAAAATTTCAGATTTAACATCGAATATTAAATACATAATATCAAATTTTATAAAAATCCAATTTTAACCAACATAATCTTAAACGCAAAAAATCATCAGATCCGTTTAAGTCGGCTCTGATACCACTGTTAGGAATCCCGTACAGTAAAAATAGAGAATTGCAGTGGAAGATTCGAGGATTCCTACCAGTAGATCACAAAAATAGATCTGATGATTTTTTCATGGGTTTCGCGAAATTTAGAATAAATAAACATACCCTTTTGATTCGTTTATTGATTCTGCAGAACAGCAATCCTCCAAGGGCTCCTGTCTCTAAAGTTTCAAGCGAAACGAGCCTTCCAAAGATCCCGAAACTCCTCATTTTCTTGCTAGAGTGGACGGCTAGAGAGGAGAGAGGGGAGAGAGTTCTTTTCTTTTGTGTTGTGTAATTAGCTTGTTACTTCTCTCTTAGGGTTTGTTCCATGTAGGAGTCTTTTTAAACTCAACTAGCTTGTGGAACAAGTTGGAGGCTACTCCAAACCCTAGAGTGGCCGCCCCCTTTAGGGCTTCCATGGACTGGGTGGGCTTTTAATTGGCTTGTCTAATTTCTAGCCCACCTGTATATATTTAATTTAAATCTAATTTAAATATAATATATACTATTAATTAATTCCAATTAATTAATATACTAATTAAATAATTTAATCTAATCTAATTAAGTTAACTATTTAATTAATTGATTTAATCTAATTAAATCAATCAGTCCATTTAATTCTTTCTAAAAGATTTACACAAAAGATACATCCCGTTGGTTTCTTATAGGGCGACTCTTTAGGTTCGTCTCAATTGGCAAAGGGAGGAATTACCTAAGGATGTGAGTGACACCTAGCCAGACCCGTGGACTCGCATCGTAACCCAATTGAGTACGAAATGAATGAATCATTTTACGAACCTCTTGATCATAAATGACGTATGAGTATAAGCCCTTCACTGACGTATCCCGATCAAGTGAGAGTCATGGAAAATGTCAAACTCACTAAACTTGATACTGTGCATTAGATTATAGCATAATGAAATTACTAAACTACCCTCAATGTCCCACACGAGTTAGTTGTTTATGCTTTGGCCAAAGACTTATAATTTCATCAGCCTATAATCGCACAGGATACTTTCTCGTTTACTATCGAGATAGTGAATCCCATCTTGGGATCACTGATCAACTGCTACTTGTCTTATTGATATCGCACTTCGAGGTCGACCCCATCGACGGGTGATATGGGCCTAACTACTCTGGTAACAGATCCAATAATACAAGCACATTGATCATGAACCCTCAGGTCTAAGGCTCACGCATACTATTATGATCAGTAATCCAATCATTGACAGTCACTGAGTAAATACCCATGTGATCGGATTACTACGAGCCGTGTTCGAATATGTCAATTCCATTGACATATCTATGATACTTGCTCCCACTATCCCTATATTGTTCGACTGGCACTCATCGACAGAGCATGTGTCATACAAGTCGAATCTTAATGCCCAATCAAGATTCTTTGACTTGCGAACGCTTTTAAGTGGTAAGGTTTAAGACTCTTCTCATGCCACGTCTTTATTCCATAAAGGGCAAAGAGTCAAACCATTATTCACATGGACTATATGTTCAATACTTATTTAGATGCCGTAAAGATTTATATGAACAAAATATAAATGCCTTTATTAATTTCTTCTCAATAGTTTGTACAACATAATAAGATGCTCTAATCTAACTATTTGTCCTCATTGGCATCTAGGGCATATACCTAACAGAGACAACGGTCAGTAGGTAAAGTGTATGAACTTATAACCTTGGTGACTGGAATTTGTCTTCAAAATAATGGAGTATGAGATTTTATAAATACATGTGTTTCCATCATCATAGATGTAGACCATTATTTTGTTGTCTGTAAGTCCATTAAGATACTTGAAATTCTATCTCTTTATTGGTAATGTCTTATTAGCCGAGATGAGGAGTACATTGAGCCATAGAGAATGGGTTTCCGTTAACTTATGAAGTAGAGGACATGATGAGTAAAGTATTTGATTTTATGTTAAAATCTATGCAAATCATTAAAGATAAATCTTGCTCAGTGTCGAGATCTATGTTGGATTTTTCTATAGTATGATTTCATAATGGATACTTATAAGCTCATCAATACTCCTATAATATAGAGTTGTAGTCTCGGAATGCAGAAAGTCCAAACAGAAATGTTTAGACCACTATATTCAAATAATTGTTTGTTTTTGGATCTTAAAGTACAATGTGACTTGTACTCGCTCCAATACTTGTTATGCCATGGGTCATAATGTATTGTCCATTTCTAATATGATGCATTGGACAATAGCTGGTAAACACTGCAAATCATTTCCTTAGTATGGAGGAAATTGTCGAAAGAATACACATATGTGGATTTAAGGAGGGGATTTGGATAAGTATGAGTCTGCCTCTTAATTTGCTTCTATTACAATGCTGACTCTAGAAGTAGCACGAAGCAAGCTTGTGTAACATTGTGCACAATTAAATATAATTTGTGGCATATATATTTGCAGTGTGGAATAATGTTTGATTGAATTTGTTTTATAGCAAATGGGAGTTGTAAGCAGTTATGTGGGAGCTGTGATTATATATATGTAAAATATATCGTGATAA
This sequence comes from Buddleja alternifolia, assembly GCA_019426215.1. Classification (NCBI taxonomy): domain Eukaryota; kingdom Viridiplantae; phylum Streptophyta; class Magnoliopsida; order Lamiales; family Scrophulariaceae; genus Buddleja; species Buddleja alternifolia. The sequence goes on along the minus strand of CM033408.1, from coordinate 18,427,521 downwards.
ACAGCCAACTAATGCTTACATAGAGGTCTTATTATTGACCTATTGCTGAAAAATCGAACATCGACACACAATATAATTTTGTGAGAGATATCATTGTAAACCAATGAGTGGTGTTACAATAAGTGTATACGCATTTAGAAGTGGCTAAAGTTAGTGCTTGGCCTTAGCCTAGAGATATATTTGTTGGTCAAGTTAGATCTCTAGAATTGCGTAGAATGTGATCTTTTTTGAACTAAAGGATGTTCATAGAGATTTATGCCCATAAATGTTTGACATTTGAGTGATGTACTTTCTAAGCATGTATGTGATGATATGCACTCAATGTCTAAAGGTATGTCTGATAATTTGAGATTGGCTCTCTCACACGAGCAACCGCCTCTGATATTGAGTAATGTGCAGAGATGAGACATTTTTGATTTTGTGGCACACGAAATCATACGTAGAGATGATGTCGCCTTGATTGATAATCAAGATGAGATTACTGTTATGAATTTATGTAATCGGAATGGATTTCCACCATCCATTGACTTATCTAGAAGCCAGATGTGAGTTTTCTTGAGGTTGTTATTGATAGAGGACGAACAAGAAGAATACTCAAGTCAGGTGTTGAGATACACTTGAACCAAGACCTGTACAGTGTATTTGATTTGAATCATGCCATACGCTTCCAAATAAGAAGAAAAACACTGTAGCATGTGTTTCATACCGCGTGTGCTTATATGACCGTTGGAGTAATGAGAAAAAATCCCTGCTTTCTCATTATGTGAGACTCGGAGGTTTATGTAACCTAAATTATACCCTTGTGAATATGTCATTATGGTTACACAAGATGTATGTTTAGCCCTCATGTGCGAGTGGGAGATGTTGGAAATAAGATTAGGGTCATAGGTAGCCCATGAGGACTTGACCCTACCCATATCATTTGAAATATGGAAAATGGAGGGAGTGGTTTTTTGTAGGAAAAAACCACCCCAACTTCCCATTTATTATCTCTATTATTATCTGAAATTAGGAATGAAAAAAACACATCATCCAAGTATCATTTTCGCAGCAAAAATGAGGGGTAAAATAAAAAGGCATAAAAGTCATATTTTGGTATAATTCGACAAAAGAAGATTCACCATTTGAAGTTCTTGGATTGTGGATAATCGTCTCTCTCCCCGTGACAGAGGTGTGGACTGGTTTTGGAGCATCAAAACTGTGTGGAAGAAGTGTGAAACAACCAAGTAAAGATCCGAATTCGGTAAGTGTTTATATATCAAATTCGCATGTTATGTGTGATTGATTTCCGACAAATATAAACTAAAACAACTATATAACATTTAATCACACAAAATGTTATTGAGTGATATATAATAGGCCTTCAAAATGAATTAATGTTAATTTATTTTACAAAAATATCATTCTCGTCTTATAATAATTAAAATAAAATAAACTTCTCCAAAATTCAATAGTCAATAATGTAATTAAGCCCCACTCAATAGTTAATTCAAATATGTTCCGCAACCTCTTTTTTCTAAATTGACAATTTGACCATTGATTTTATCATTCACCTCTTCCCTAATAAACATATAATAGATTTAAGTGAAAGTAATAGTATATTGATCATAAGGAGATAGTTTTAGAAAAGTGCAATTTTAGAGTGCAAGGGGTTAACCTCAACCCAACATATGAGAATTCCCGACCCGCACTTGAACACGATTCAGTTGGAGGGTACGCAAAATCTTGACCCAAATGCCCGATCCTACTTGTAGTCATCTTTGAATTATTAGGTTCATTTTTGGTCCATTTATAATGCAAATATTTTTTTGGTCTAGGACCTAAGCGGAGCCAATCCGACTACCCGGAACTTGACTTAGAATTTGGTCACAACCTTAAGCAAATCCCAACCTGACCATTTGAAACCTCTGGGTTTGGCCAAGAACGTATTATACTATCCCAACAAAATTAATTCTCACTTTTGTTTTTCACAATACAAATAGAATTAGAAGATGACTTTTACATGCACTCAAGTTGTATTTTTTAGAACTGAGGCACTTAGATCATATCATTACCCATGCAAGGTCAAATTATCATGACAATCTTTTTTATATTTGTATTTCAAATTGATTTATTATTTTATATTTCAATTCATATATATTCATAGATATATATATATATATATATATATATATATATATATATATATATATATATACGATGTGGGTAGAAATCCGTCTTTGGACCAAGCTGGATTGTCTAAAATCGTATGGGCCCAAGCTCAATAGTTTCATGGACTTGGATCCTTCTAGAAGACTTCAATTTCGGATAGTCTTAGCTGGAGGCCCAGAAGACCCGACCTGCACAGGTAGGGCAGCGCTGATTATGGACAACTGGGAGACAAGATCCAATCAATCCTCAACCTTACCATATATAGACCTGCGGAGATCCGGCCTATCTTTCCCAATTATATCTTAATTGATTATAGCCTCATTAAGATAGATTATGATTTATTCTTATTACCAAATGTATATTTAGCATAGTTGACCTACCCTATTTAACACCCCCTCCCCCTCAAATTTTGTATATATATCGACTCCAATATCAATAAAAGGATCCGAACTCTTTACCCCTGTGGACGTAGGTCTAATTTTTGGACCGAACCACGTTAAATCTCTTGTCATTTACAGTATTACTTTTATATTATATGTTAATCTCGCCATAATACTCATATTCTCCCATATTTTAATATAAATATTATTGATGTGAAACCCACACACATCAATTGGCGCCGTCGCGTGAGGTAATCATATTTTTTAGTGAAAAATACTTTCTTTTACTGTAATAATTTTTAATGGCAGAAGGGAACGTCATGGAAATGAGAAATGGAGGCGACGACATCGAGAGAGGGAAAAAGGCGATGATATTCCCGCCTGGAGAAGAACAGTCCACACCTGAGACACCGGCGCACCTGGTGAGGCGCTCGGCAAATGACTTGCGAGATCCAGTGTTAGGCGACTCGCCAGAAGGCCTGATGGAGGGAAATAATGTTTCCCCTCAAAGTGTGTTGAGCATGGATCTCATCGTTCAAAGGCTAGAAGGAGTCATCGACAAGGCTGTCACCAGGTTGGTAGATTTTAAACTTGCAGGTGTGGCAGATCGTGCATGTGGGGACGATTTTGTGTCCCCTCCTCAAAGGGGAGCGTCCAAAGCTGGAAACGCAGAGGCTGGGAGTGTCAACGACGTCACCCCTGATGGCAACTCGGGCAAACGCGCTAAAAGGCTGGAGTATCTGTCACGCCCCAATTTTTTTTAAGCCCTGAAAGGGGCCTAAACTAAAAACGTGAACCTTTCAATTAAGTAGTCTAATCCAAAATCTAACACACTTCGACAGTTTATCTAGTAGGGTCACGGCCCTAACGTCAACCAAACATATTAAGTAACTTACTATTCATGACTCAATCTGCAATACTCACCTCTAATATTGTCCATGTCTACACTCATGATCCTCCAAGCCAGTCTCATTGCTCAACTCACCTCTAACTGGAAGGAAGAAAGTGAAATACGTAAGCAAAGGGCTTAGTGAGCGCCAGTGATCGTGTGATGGGTATTTTCTTTTAAATGCAAAAGATCGATCTTAAAAGTTTCTCGCATTTGAAAGTCATAACATTATACTCAATGATCATTGGAGCAAAATGCAAAATCCTTGGATTACGTTCTAAAAAAAATAAATTCACTTATTTAAAATTGTAAATACGATGCTAAATTTTTTGTTCATGCGAGTATACAATATGCGTAAAACGAGTACTTGTGCATGCCCTTTCAAAATACGTTTTTCACACAATAAAATGAGTAACTACTACGCAATGAAACACACAAGTCATGTATAGGTGAATCACGATAAGATTTACACACGTCGCGTTTAAGCCGAAGGGGGTCGTGTAGCAATGTCACCGCGTCCAATGACTCGCCCATGACACTTTAGGTCCCGTAGCTTCTTCCTTATCACCCCTAAACATGCAAGGCTTATAGCCCACACCTTATACCTTTCCATGCAGTCTCGCGATGCCCGATTTGGTCATATCCAGAATATGCCACACAAAAAATGACCCATGCACCCTCAGAGCACTCCGTCCTAGGTGCGTGGATCTGGACGTGGATAGCGGGAACTGTTTAAGACCGCAAGCCCATGCTTGACCGGCCGAACCCTACCCTATCCATCGCCCGACCTTGGGCCCAACACAACCACATAAGATCCAACACGTCACAAGAACACCATCATGACAAATGGTCACGATACAAGACCAAGTGAAATGATTTTTGAAATCCCATGATTCAATGTCTAAGTGGTAACCATGCTTTCAAAATGCGCATTTAAAATAATTATGAATTTGCGCAAACAGTTATGCATGAATTCTCAAAATGGTCACTATTCGGTGATAATTGCATATTCAATAGTATTATGCTCCAATTTCTTTTTGAAATGCGAATTTACGATAGACACATATATAAGCATTAATATATATATAGCACATTTTAAAACAACTTCCTTCCAATTTTGAAAATAGTAATAATTTCTTTGGAGGCAACTCACACTAACTTCCAAGTTATTCAGTGTCGTCCTCGAGCGGTTTACTAACACCACCTGTTAATCGAAAGATTATATTAGAAATCCTATTCTCTAACACTCATCTTAACAATCTACTCGAAAAAGCCTATGCGGTCCTATGAACTACATGATCATGCACAGAATATTATTCTCCCAAACAATGCTTAACTTCATAATATTCAAAGATTGACAAAACACTAAGAAAATAAATCTGCGCGGTTTTGGTTTAAAATTTATTAAAATTCATAGAACATGATTTTAATTTTGAAATTTTCCAGAAACACCCAAAACTTACTGAAAACGTTCAGTTAAAAGTTTCAAAGGTAAACTAGATTTGTAAGTAGGTGTTTCATCAATCAAAACCCAGCCGAACAGAAGCCATTTTTACACAGGCAGGATACATTTGAAAACTTTGTATAAAATCCTCTGTTCATCAGAAAAATTCAAAATTTATAGGACATGCTCACAAGACACTCAAAATGGATCTGAAAAGTTTTGGAAGCCAAATAAAATTTGAAGATACAAAAAGTTCAGCTTAAAACAAGCATATCTGTAAACAAGTAATTTCCTGGCAGCAGTTGTTTGCCAATTTTTATAAAATCCACCAAAACTTCAAATATTTCCAAACTCCACAATTTTTCTATAAACACACAACAAAGTTTATTGAAAAATATTTTGGCCTCAAATTTCATTCAATTGTATCTTCAAATACATTGTAGAACACACATGCAAAAACTAAAATTGAGCTCATTTTATTTTCATGACCAAACAATCATGCATGTCCTAAATGATTCTTGAAACCAAGTTAAAACTCACATGCAATCACTTATACATGTATAAGCTACATATATGGTCATGGATCTACAACAATTTAGCCAAATCCTTCACTCATTCACACAAGCAATAAAAGTTTCAACAATACATTCCAATTCACCTCATGCATGTCACAATCTAACCTCTAATCGAACAATTGAAAGCTAATTTTACACTAATTCCAAGAACCCAAAAATAATCTCATACTAACATAGTTTAGGGTGATTTACCTTAGCATTTGGTTGATGAGAAAATAACAAGAGAGTAATATTGTAATGGGATGACACAATTCAGGATCGAAAACAGGGGCTCACGGTTTTGGGCAAATCTGGAATGTTTGGTAGCCGATAATGAAAATTTGATTTCATAGTGTTGTTCCTTGTCCCCTTGGGAAGAAGTAGAGCTAAAGAACTCTCAATTTGGACATCATTTGGTCCCTCAAAAGTGGCAGATACAGAAACTGCCAGACTGGGATTTTCTTGCAAAAATTGCTTGGAAAATATGATGTTGTTGTTGTAGGTTGAGCTCTCTCTTTTCATGGTACTCTTGAATGTTTTGAGAGCTTAAAGGATGTGATAATTGATAAGAAATTCTAACTAGCTGGTTGAAATGAGGGGCAATTGAAGGAGCTAGATAGATGTATATATATAGGAAGTGATAAGGGCTTGGTGGCAATTTTACTATTGTCTCATGGCCCTTGTCATGTTCTATTTTATTTCATAACCCCCATATCAATAGGAGTTAAAACTCAGCCCCTACATGGATATATATTGATTTTTGGACAATCCACATGTTCAAAATAATCTCTTGGCATATTTGTACTACTACTAATACATATTAAATCTACCAATTTCAATAGGTTATACTACTAATCGTTGCATTAGTTAAGAAAAACCCGGATGTCACACTCTTCCCCCCTTAAAAGAATTTGGTCCCCAAATTCTCACATGAGAAAAAAAAAAGAGTCGAGGATGGTAACTTCACATGTACTCTTAAGTCTGCCAAATTTATTCTAACTTGTCAATTTTTTCCCATATCACCTTGACCGATGGGATACTGCTATTTCGAAGTTCATGAACCTTGAGTTCTTTGACTAATATGGATTCCTCTTTTTTATATTAGGTCTTACTCTAAATGAAGCATGTGTCAATATATAACACACGTCGAGTCCAACTAATATTTACTTAATTAAGAAACTCGAGAAACATAAAGTGTGCGAGCATCTTGAATATCACCATTTAAACTTCCTTATTTTAATCTTCATGACTCCCCCTCTAGATGAAACTCTCAAAAGTCTCGATCATAAACATTTATTTTGATCGCTATATTCTGGTTGTGTACATAGTTCTCCAGATAACTCAGCGTATTCATGCTCTATAGATGATTATTGTATCTTGTTCATAGAGTCTCGGATCACTTCTACGTGTAAGACTCGGTAAAAATGTTTAAATACATCAATTTTGACATACTGGAGCTCTTTAATAAGTTCTGGAAGTCTCTGTCTTGGAACCAAGGTGTTGACATTCCTCTGCATCCTTGAAGTTGCTAGATCTCTCTGTTTCTCCCTTTTTTTTCCTTTCTCATTGAAGTATGTTTGTCAGGGTAATTAGAAGATCCCTATTGTTAAACAATGATTGATGTGCTTGTAATTTTCTTCACTCCATTTTCCATATGCTCTAGGGAAGGAAATTGAGTGTCGCTATAGCTATCAGTCACTTTGATAGTCGATTCACTTCAGTCTTCGACTTTCACCCATAAAAGTTTCCATCGATATATTTGTCTCTTATGCCTAGATTCTAAAGTGAGGGTACTCACTATACTAGTATCAATTACAACTAACCATATCAATCGAAGAGTTGTCCCAACAAGATTGATGATATGTCTGGGTATGTGAGAATACATCAGAGTAAGAGAGAAATCTCAGGAAATAAAATTAATGTGATAATTAGTTTAAACAATTGATTAGAAGATCAATTGAGGAAATAAACAAGCGATCGATAACAATAGAATACTTTGAATAATCAAAAGAGAAGCTTAAGCAGGACAAGTTATAAAGTCCTTCAAATGGTCGGACTTATCGCGTACAAAATAGATTATAACAAGAGATGTGAACTTAAGAACGTTCTTGAAGACAATTTGTCATTCAGATATGTTTTAACTCAAGGGTAGTTACAACCAGTTTCAATGTAAGGTAGATAAAATAAGGTAGGAATCCACTGATAATTGAAATGAAATTCTCCAAAATAGGAATTGAAGAAGTAAGGGGTTGTAAACAAAAGATTAATTAATATGGTCAATATTAGAAATAAACAACTAAAGCTGCAAATGCATACTTCATACGGTCATAAAAGAGAGATTTTAAACAAATGGCATCATCTCCAACCGGAGAAATGAAGATGGTTCAATTTAGGGAAGCTCCAATACAAAGAGATCAAAATATAAGCCTTGAGATGAACTAGAAGTATTACTATACGATGAGAAATTAATCTCCTTGAATGGAGAAAATTTCATGCCAAAGAGTATCAAGAAAGATTGATATGGCTACAAACTCAAGATTTCACAAAAGATTATCAATTATTCGAATATTATAATAAACTTCAAACATATTCTTCGAATAAAAGAAGGATGAGCAAGGAAAATCACTATTAAAACTCAATTATTAGGAGTCGGCCACAGGAGTAGAATGACTCAAGATGACGGTTTTGTGATAATATTGAATCGCCCTCAAAGAATAACAATTTCAACATGTCCTATGAATTCATAAATAGAACCACATGGTCAAACTATAAAAGATTTCCAGGATATAGTGCAAGGTAAAATGTGCAGAAGTCTCAAGAATGAGAACTGCGACAACCAAAAGTTCAGATTCAACGATGTCCTCTTTGTAATAAACAAATTTCAATAGTTTGACAAGACTTAGATAAAAATTAGTATAGGTAATAAAGAATAATAGAATAGAAAGAATAATTTGATCACTTAACAATTAATTCAAGAAGAAGAGGTTGCGAAAATCTTTAAAGGCTAGGATATGAAATTTTTAAGATGAATGAACTTATAATATGAGGAAAAATTACAAGCATTCCATGGAATCATACAGCGAATCAACGAATAACATATTGCCAAAAGTGGTTACAAGAAATCTCAAATAGATAGAATAGATTGGACAGATATATAGAAGAGGCAAATTACTGCTTTAATAAAGGGGATTGAAGAACTGAGAATGACGACAAGAAAATGTGATTCAATATATGTAGACTATGAATAAATAATTCTGTTAGAAAATGCATACATCATATGCCATAGAAGGACCCGAATGCAATTTATTGTCATCTCAATATTCAAGGAATAAGTAACTACTTGGATGAGCTTCAAGACATAAGATGAAAGATAAGTCTCACGGAAAGCTGAAAGATCAGTGTATTCAAAGAAATTATTAATGTATATGGATTAAGAAATGTTTCATGGAGAAGAGTACTGAAAGAGATCCACTGAAAGTGAATAGCTACAAGCTTAAGGTTTCATGAGATGATACAAAATGAATGCAATAAAAAAAATCAAACTGAGATTTCCAAATAAATTTGACAATTTGAGTTCAATGCGAATTAAGAAGCGAGCATTTGGATCCAATAGATAGTGTAGAATAAATTTTCAATTCAAGTGGATTCCAGAATTGGGTGAATAGCCCTTAAAGATTAAGGATTTAACAAGTAATGAGACTCAGAAACAGAATCATAGAACATAACCTTGAGAGGTTTCCAAAGAATGGTTGTAAAATAATGCGAAGGAGAAAAATTCTCAAGAATTAAATTATGAACGATAAGGACTTCCGAATACTAGAGTTTCCCAATTATGAAAGGAACATAATTTTTTAATAATGAAGTTTACTAGATCCTTGAACATAATAAAGAAGCATGTCGATAAGAGCTGGTTTCAAAAGAGATATGAGCAAGCGATGGGGAAAATTAAAGTTATGTTAGCGACAAGAAATCCTCCTTCATTTATGAAACAAGGGGAATCACCATTTTTGAGTTCGTTCCAAACATCTACCTCGAACTTCACACGATCGTTACAAGACGAAAGATTGAATAGTATAGCAGGACGAAATGAAGCAATCCTCATTCACTAGGTCAGCCTTTTCTGAATTAACATTGAAGTGGGCTTGTACGTCTCGTTGTGCATCCATTCTTCCATAAGGAGCATTATTTACCATGCAAGGTCGCCTCCATAAGTCATCTTACTTCTCTTTCTCGTAATAGAAAATGTCATCGCCTCAATGCTATGACTCACTGCAATTTCTTCTAGATAGGCCTCTAATTCTATCTTAGCTTTGTAACAAAAGGATAATCGACAATATGGATTGTTTTACATGACAAGAACCTATTTGGCAAGGAGCGACAAGGTACTTATGCTTTATTGAATAAGGAAATGACATTTCATCCTTGAGGGTAAAAAGCAGGAAGCATGATCTAAAGCGGAGGGACTATATGAGTTCAATGAGATGAAATGATTTAACGCACTCATCATGATAATAACAATAACTATTGACACCATACTGTAATACTTGCTATTCAAATTCATACTAAAATATAAACTCCGGTGATTTTAAATCCTTGTATACTTACTCTATTATTTATCCAGAATATCTGAATTATCTTCAATCTAACACAACTTATAATTTCTAGTAACTAATTATAACATGTCATTCTTCAAAGTACCAACTGAACCCAAGGAACCCATCTCGGCTTAGCGGAAACACATACCGAATGCATCCAAAGCACTAATGTACTACAATTGTACATCGCCGAACTAACATCTTATCAATAATTCATCCTTCAATATTATTAGCTTAACTTAGAATCCATTCTCTCCACAGTCCGACAAAACACTATTATTAACACTCGTCTTAATAATCTACTCAAAAAAGCCTATGCGGTCCTATGAACTACATGATCATCCAAAGCATTAATGTACTACAATTGTACATCGCCGAACTAACATCTTATCAATAATTCATCCTTCAATATTATTAGCTTAACTTAGAATCCATTCTCTCCACAGTCCGACAAAACACTATTATTAACACTCGTCTTAATAATCTACTCAAAAAAGCCTATGCGGTCCTATGAACTACATGATCTTGCACAAAATATTATTCTCCCAAACAATGCTTAACTTCATTATATTCAAAGATTGACAAAACACTAAGAAAATAAATCTGCGCGGTTTTGGTTTAAAATTTATTAAAATTCATAGAACATGATTTTAATTTTGAAATTTTCCAGAAACACCCAAAACTTACTGAAAAAGTTCAGTTAAAAGTTTCAAAGGTAAACTAGATTTGTAAGTAGGTGTTTCATCCACCAAAACCCAGCTGAACATAAGCTGTTTTTACACAGGCAGGATACATTTGAAAAATTTGTATAAAATCCCCTGTTCATCAGAAAAATCCAACATTTATAGTACATGCTCACAAGACACTCAAAATGGATCTGAAAAGTTTTTGAAGCCAAATAAAATATGAAGATTCAAAATTTCAGCTTAAAACAAGCATATCTGTAAACAGGTAATTTCCTGGCAGCAGTTGTTTGCCAATTTTTATAAAATCCACCAAAACTTCAAATATTTCCAAACTCCACAATTTTTCTATAAACACACAACAAAGTTTATTGAAAAATATTTTGGCTTCAAATTTCATTCAATTGTATCTTCAAATACATTGTAGAACACACATGCAAAAACTAAAATTGAGCTCATTTTATTTTCATGACCAAACAATCATGAATGTCCTAAATGATTTTTGAAACAAGTTCAAACTCACATGAAATCACTTATACATGTATAAGCTACATATATGGTCATGGATCTACAATAATTTAGCCAAATCCTTCACTCATTCACACAAGTAATAAAAGTTTCAACATTACATTCCAATTCACCTCATGCATGTCACAATCTAACCTCTAATCGAACAATTGAAAGCTAATTCAACACTAATTCCAAGAACCCAATAATAATCTCATACTAGCATAGTTTAGGGTGATTTACCTTAGTATTTGGTTGATGAGAAAATAACAAGAGAGTAATATTGTAATGGGATGACACAATTCAGGACCGAAAACAGGGGCTCACGGTTTTGGGAAAATCTGGAATGTTTGGTAGCCGATAATGAAAGTTAGATTTCATAGTGTTGTTCCTTGTCCTCTTGGGAAGAAGTAGAGCTAAAGAACTCTCAATTTGGACATCGTTTGGTCCCTCAAAAGTGGCAAATACAGAAACTGCCAGACTGGGATTTTCTTGCGAAAATTGCTTGGAAAATATGATGTTGTTGTTGTGGGTTGAGCTCTCTCTTTTCATGGTACTCTTGAATGTTTTGAGAGCTTAAAAGATGTGATTGATAAGAAATTCTAACTAGCTGGTTGAAATGAGGGGCAGTTGAAGGAGCTAGATAGATGTATATATATAGGAAGTGATATGGGCTTGGTGGCAATTTTACTATTTGTCTCATGGCCCTTGTCATGTTCTATTTTATTTCATAACCCCTATATCAATAGGAGTTAAAAATCAGCCCCTACATGGATATATATTGATTTTTGGACAATCCACGTGTTCAAAATAATCTCTTGGCATATTTGTACTAATACTAATACATGTTAAATCTAGCAATTTTCAATAGGTTATACTACTAATCATTGCATTAGTTAAGAAAAATCCGGATGTCACAGTATCTAGAAGAGGAAGGAGAGAGAGGAGGCATCGCACCTCAGAAAAAGTGCTTGGCTCCAGAGGAGCGTCACATTCGTCATCTAGACCTGGCAGGTTGGGCCCCCCGACCTGGACTACAGAAAGAACAAAACCATGTTGATGAACTGCATCAGCCGATGCAACACTTGCACCACGACATACCTGGGAAAGACAACCTGCAGAAACGCCCTTATCGAGTCCCCGATAGGCGTGACAAAGATATAGGGGATGAGGCTAGTAGCTTCATATCTGCCAGATTTGGTTGGGCAGACCTCGACAGGATGACTAGAGCAAAGGGAAAGCTGGAGCAAAAAGCTCATGGCAAAACAAATGGAAGAAATGGAACACAAAATGATGGAAGGCAAGATCTAAATGGATCGGGGGATTCCATTCACGAAATCCATCATGAGGGAAGAATTGTCGAGGGACTTTAGGGTTCTTTCCATCGTACCCTACAAAGGAACAACAGATCCAGAGGATCACCTATATACTTTTCGAAATTTTTCTTTGTTGCACAAGTATTCTGATGCTATCAAATGCAGGGTCTTCTTGACTACGTTAGCCAAATCTGCACAGCAATGGTTTAATCAACTTCCCGATGGGTCCATTGGATCCTTCTTAGAGTTTAGCTCAAGGTTTTTGCATGAATTTTCTTGTAGGAAGCGGCACAAAAAAACTCCCTTGAGTTTGTTCAACATCAAACAGAGAGGAGACAAGATTCTACGTGCATACGTCAAACGTTACAATACGGCTACGTTGGAGGTACCATCTGCAACGTCCGACCTGAAAATCAGTACTTTTACGCAAGGCCTGAGGAAAGGAGATCTCTTCAAATCACTCACCAAAAGGTCAGCCCTGGGCTTCGACGAGTCACTCATCAACATGGAGGACGCGCAAATCATGCGGCGGTCCGAGCAAAGAAAAGACAAGCCTAAGGAGGATAATCGCAACAACATTCACAGGAGTGGTTAGACCCCTAGTCCAGGTCCGGTAGCCATACCTGGGCTAGGTATGCACGCCAGACAATGGCGTTTACCTTTACGAGGCAACTGGAGTGAGCATCTAATGGAGGTAGAAGAGAAGAATGTGGTACAATGGCCAGAAGGAGCAGACCAAGACCCCAAAAACCTGCCTAGCAACGTCTACTATAGATACCATAGAGAATTCGGGCATCACACAGATGACTGCCCGGAGCTCGTCGAAGAAATCCAACGACTAGCTAGGATGGGCTAATTGAAAGAATTTGTGATACAAACTAACAATGGAAACAATCCTGCCCAATTCGCGGGGTTGGTAGCTGGAGAGGTCGAGGAGGAAGATGGCAGGGCTACGGAGGTGGTAGAGTCGGAACTGTAGGAAGTGGAAACTTTCCTCAACTAATTAGCAAACAACTTGCTCTGGAAGCCGCACCTAAGGAGGTCAATAGCATCAATCGGGAGATCATCTATATGATCTCAAGAGGATTAACTGAGGAGGAATCTAAGAGACAACTCAAGCGGAAAGTAAGGTCTGTAGAGACCTCACCGGCATTTTACATGAACGTCAGTCAAACCCGACCTAGGCAGGAAATACGATTCGGACCTGAAGACGTGCGGACTGTGTTAACACCCCACAGCGATGCATTGGTCATCACGGCAATGATTGCAATCTACGAAGTTCAAAGGATATTTATCAACAGCTGTAGCTCGGTAGATATCTTTTTCTACCAAGCATATCGACTGATGAACTTGGGGAATGCTAGGCTGGAACCGGTGAAGACTTCTCTCTTTGGTTTTGCAAGTGAGGTGACACAACCTGTGGGACAGGTAGTATTACCTCTCTCCCTGGGAGGAGGATTCAACAAAGTAGCAAAGTTGACTAGATTCCTAGTCGTGGATACCCCTTCAGCCTAAAACGTCATACTCGGCCGACCTGTACTGGTATTGTTCGAAGAAGTGGTATCAATACCACACATGAAGATTAAGTTCCAAACACTCGATGGAGTGGGAGAAGTATCTGGAGATCAACACCAATCCAAGAGATGTTACTTAGTCTCACTAAAACAAAGAGAAATGCCAGCTCAAGATAAAAAGCGCATACCCAAACCAACGGCATTAGATGGAAGCGAAGTGGCTAAAAAGCCAGTTTCGTCACACGTCGTACCTGTCGGAGAGCTCATGAGCATAGAGCTCATACCAGGAGACAAGGAAAAGACTGTCAGGATTAGTTCTCACCTGAATCCCGACTTGAAGGAAGAATTGATAGCCATGCTGAGAGAGCATGTAGATGTGTTCTCGTGGTCAGCCAATGACCTTGTAGGTATAGACCCAACAGTCATATAACATCATCTCAACATATTTCCCGACGCAAAACCTGTCATCCAAAAGAAGAGACATTCGTCCCGAAAAAAGACACCATAATCAAGACGGAAATAGACAAACTACTCAAAGCAAAGCATATAGCAGAGATTCAGTTCCCAGAATGGGTGTCTAACGTTGTTCTAGTACCGAAAGAAGGGACCGAGTGGAGAATGTGCATCGACTTTCGTGATCTAAATAACGCCTGCCCTAAAGATCACTACCCCCTACCTAGAATCGATCAACTAGTAGACGCTACATCTGGTTTTGCATTATTGAGCACCATGGATGCGCAGAGTGGGTATCATCGGATACCTCTAGACGTGGAAGACCAGAGGAAGGTTAGCTTCATAACCTCCTTTGGTACGTACTGCTATATAGTGATGCCCTTCAGCCTTAAAAATGCCGGAGCTAAATACCAGAGATTGGTCGACATGATGTTTTGTGACCAGATCGGGAGGAACATTGAAGTTTATGTGGACGATATGGTGGTCAAAATTTGGACCTCCAGCACGCATGTGCAAGACTTGTAGCTAACTTTCGAAACCCTTCGGAAGTATAAGATGAAGATTAACCCAACTAAGTGCGCATTTGGGATCAAAGGAGGAAAGTTCCTAGGCTACATGGTCACAAAAAGATGAATAGAGGCTTACCCCGAGAAGATCAAAGCCATCCAAGATATGCAACCACCTAGGAATGTAAACGAGGTTCAACGACTAAATGGAAGGATCACGGCCCTAAGCCGATTTATCTCCAAATCGGCAGAGAGAAGCTTACCATTATTCAAAATATTAAGGAAAGTAGATAGCTTCAACTGGAGTGAAGAATGCTGGTAAGCCTTCGCCGAGCTGAAAGAATACATGAACCAAATCCCCCTGCTGACCAAACTTGTGCAGGGTGAACCATTGATGTTGTACATAGTTGTGGCTAACTGAGCTGTCAGCACTGTCCTTGTACTAGAAGAAGGAAAGATGGAGAAGCCTGTATACTATGTCAGCAAAGTACTCTCGGATGTGGAATCGAGGTACTCGGAGATCGAAAAGATGGCTTTCGCGTTAGTCATCACTGCACGACTGCTGAAACCTTACTTTTTGATGTACAGGATAATTGTAAAGACCAATCAACCACTAAAAACAGTGTTGGGAAAAGCTGAAACATTTGGCAGGCTCGCCAAATGGGCCGTAGAGCTAGGACAGTTTGAGGTAGAGTACGCATCTGGAGCTGCAATCAAAGCACAAGTCCTGGCAGATTTTGTTAACAGAATGACAAAGCCTGAGCAGGAAGAGAAAGAAAATGACAAGGTTTGGCTCATGCATGTCGACGGATCAGCTACGCAGAATGGAAATGGCGCAGGTGTGGTTCTCACCACACCTGAGGGAGATCAGCTGGAGTACGCCATCAAGTTCGAATTCAAGGCAAGCAACAACGAGGCCGAATACAAAGCGTTCATCATAGGACTCAAAATGGCACTCAAAGGAGGAGCTAAGAATCTGATAGCCTATTCGGATTCGTAGCTCGTAATAAAGCAAATTGAAGGAGCCTACGAGGCCAAAGAGGAGAGAATGATGAAATACCTGGAAACCATCGAGACATTACGACAAAACTTCCAAAAGCTAGAAATACATCAAATTCCACAATCAGAGAACGCCAAAGCTGACTATCTGTCAAAGTTAGGCAGCTCAGTCATTGATTGCAAAGCAAGGCACATCACCATCCAATCTGTACCTGGGTGAGGTATAGAGCAAGAAGTATTACAGGTAGATGAAGATGGAGACTGGAGAACTAAGATCATCCGATATCTCACTCAAGGTGAACTCCCCGAGGAAAGGAATGCCTGGCTACGCCTACAAACCAGAGCTAGAAGGTTCGCCATGATCGATTGTGTGTTGTACAAAAAATCATTTGTGCAGCCACACCTGAGATGTGTTTTATCGGAGGAGGGGTATTACGTGCTAAGAGAAATTCATGAGGGAGATTGCGGCAGCCACATTGGAGGTTCAGCCTTAGCTGGAAAAACTTTGAAGGTCGGATACTTCTGGCCATCCCTTAAGGAGGATGCGGCTAACCTGGTGAAGAAGTGTGAGCAATGTCAGTTACATGCTAGCCTTATCCATCAACCTACAGAGGTAATGCGTTCCATGAGTGTCCCATGCCCCTTTTCCAGGTGGGGTATGGATATTATGGGACCTTTTTGTTAGGATTATGCCCTCAGATGCCATAGAGGATAGAATGTATAGGGCATATATCTTGTATTGAACTTAAACTCTTCTTAAATAAAAGGCATTATTGAGTTTTCACTTAATTCTTATCTGCATCTATAAGTTGTGTAAAACATTTTGTCCATGTTTTCAGTGCGATTCCTCTACTTCCTATGGGATAGGAAGATTGGCACTAGAGAGATCAATCTTGATTACTAAAATAAGTTCGCAAGTAATATGAAGTCTTTAATGGACAAATAAAGACTTCGAATACTTGTACAATCTTAGCTCCGACATGGGAGTGTCTGTCTGGTATCATGGGATGATAGGAGATTAAGATTGTAGACACGTCAGTGGAACTGATATGTTCGAACACGACTCGCATCGGTTCTGTCACATGGGTTTTCACTCTGTAACTGTCAATGACGGAACTGATTATGCGTAATAGGTATATGTGAACCTTTGACCTGAAGTATCAGGCTAGAAGATGCACTTGTGACGTCAAATCTTTCACTAGAGTAGTTAGACCCAATTCACCCTTTGGTGGGGTTAACCTCGAAATGCAGACTTGATGGGCAAGTGGTAATCTTAGCAGATATCTAATATGGAATTTGTTCTCTTATAAGTGAATGAGTATGTACCCTATGTAATTATAGATAAATAGAGATCAAAGTCTTTGGCCAAAGCAAACGAGAAGATTGTGCTTGGCACTAAATCGATCTCAATGATCTCATATTTATTATAATTTATACATATGGTCAAGCCCAGTGAGTTTGACATAACCATGACTCTCACTTGACCGGGCAACGTGAACAAAGGGTTTATACATATACGGTATTTACGATTGGAAGGTTTCGAAATGATCCTATCATTCGTTTTCGTTTAGGTTACGAAGTGGGGCCACGTGACTGGCTAGGCGTTACCTATTTCCTTTGGTTTTCTTTCATTGCCAAACGAAACAAACCTAAAGAGTCGCGCTAAAGGATTGACAAAGAAAAATGAAGAAAAAGGAATTTTTATTATTTCTTCTAAGAGTTTTAATTTATTGGATAAATTAAATAATTAATTATTCATTAGATGAAATAATTAATTATAATGATAAGATTAATTATTAATTAATTTCCTTGTGAAATATATTAATGAATTAATTTATCGAATTAATTTGGTTATTTAATTAATTAATTTATTTATTGGATATAATAAATTATTAATTGAAATAAGAAATTAATTAAACAAAACAAATCCCAGGGCTAAAGAAGGAGTCCAATTGGATGCTTATGAGGCCTCAAAGTGGCGTCTTTGAGAGGCCACATATTAGGGCTCTTTTGTTTTGACTTGTTCAATAAGTCATAATGTATATAAGGACTCTTTGACTTAGAACAAGAAAGAAGAATACACAACCCTCAAAAGAAAGAAAAATATTCCTCCCCTTTTCTATACCTAGCCGTCGACCATAGAGAAAGAAGAAAGGGGATTTTTCGTTTGTTGATCCGTATGTGACGATTTAGAGACAACGTATTTTCGCTGTTCGGATCAAGTTCAAGTTTGAAGAATCAAACCAAAGGATTGATGATTTGGAAGCTTCAATATTTCGAGTTTGGAGAAGAAGGAGTTTTTCTCCATCATCATAGTCATATTAACGAGTAAGTTTTATTCGTTACACGTTTTTAGATTCAATTATGCGAATTAGAGTACCAATTGGGTTTTCGTTTTAATTTTTGAAATACCATCCGCTGCGTTTATGCTTTTTCGAACGAAACCCAACAGTGGGATCCAGCAATGCTTCAGCGCGGTAGCTCATCCACAAACCAATGGTCAAGTAGAGGTTACCAATAGAATAATTGTACAAGGTCTAAAAACCAGGTATGACTACACCTTTTCTTTTCGATTGCATATCTCTTATATTAGCCTGTTCAACTATATAAAGAATACATCACTAATGTGCTCGCGGAAAACACCCAAACCTCGGTTGTATAGGCTGGAGGGAGCGGGTGGGAATTGGGTTGAGGAATTACAATCAGTGTTATGGTCATATTGGACCACCCCAAAATCTACTACAGGAGAGAGTCCTTTTCACCTTGTGTATGGAACAGAGGCGGTCATACCTGCAGAGGTCAGGGTACAAACCCACATGATCAAACACTTCGAACCTGAGCAGAACGAGGAACGACTACGGGAAGAGCTAGACCTCGTCGAGGAAGATAGAGACAAGGCATACCTGAGGGTAGAACAGTACAAGCAAAGGATCATGCGGGACCAAGCAGCAAAGGTGAAGGCCAGATCTCTACAGGTGGGCGATCTGGTACTCAAGAGGGTAGATGCGGTGCGCACAGTGAAGAAGTTAGACCCCAACTGGGAGGGTCCCTACAAATTGATCAAGGTGTTAGCCGGAGAAACATACGAGCTGGAGGATGGCGAAGGAAGACTGATACCTCGCCTTTGGAATATGCAAAATTTGAAAAAAAAATTACATTTGATAATTCGTAATTTGCTTTATTTTACATTTTTGATGTATCGACTCACGAAACTACTAATATTTCTAGTTGAATTTAAGACTGTGTTTTTAGGTAATACCTAAGAATATAATGCCTTCTTTGCAAGGTCAGGTGCAAAGCCCCGGAAATCTAGTAAGAAATTATTTTATTAAGAAATTTGGTATGATGTATATGTATATAAATTGATGATTGAACTATGGAGTAAGGGTAGTTGGTGAAAGGGAGGTAGTCGGAGGACTAGGAATGCACCACCTAGGTAGGTAGCCGGGGTCCGTGACGCCAGGCGTAAAATCAGTGGCGGACTCGAAGGCCTTATACCAAGAGGAAATAAGGAGGGACTGGGTGAGGAATCACCTTTGGGGTGGTTCCAGGACCTGTCCTAGGAAGATCGGGGTTTGGAGCGACAAGGAGGAAAGAGAAGCCATAAGGTTGGAGAAGAAATAAGGAGGGAAGGTATGGAGAAATGTGGGAAATAAGGCAGGATACCTATGGTAAGGGCTGGCCACCCGAGCCCGTTCAGGAAATTTATGTACGGAGTGGAGAGAAAGATGTAATAAAGCAGGTGCCAAATGCAAGTCCCCACGATTGCATAGGTGCGGTGCAAGTCCCCACGATTATACGCGATTGTAGACGGATGTTCGATCCCGTGGGCAAGTCTCCACGATTAGCAATGCAAGTCTCTACGATTGCATAGTAAGGGTGTTTGATCTTGATGCAAGTCCCCACGATTGCATAGTGACAATACAAGTCCACATGATTGTATGTGTCAAGAAGAAACAAAGAATTGATGAACGATTTGAGGTAAGGCCCTCAGACCAGAGCTGCAACTACGATTCAGTTCAGGTCTAGTGGTATTACCTGATGACTAACCGTTTATCAGATCTTGAAAGGAGTACTTGGAATTTTTCATGTATATCAAACGTTGTAGGTATAGAAAGTGAAAGTACCAGTGGAGAAGTCAAGGATTTTTTGTATTTCTCCATATTTTTGGCAAAAGTATGCATGTATGGTTCAGAAGACTAAGGGAGAACTATAGCACGACAGAGGTAAGCCTTTGATTTCCTAATCAAGTTATATTGCACACACAAAATAGATATAAATAGGCACATACTAGAAATATAGTAAAACTAAGCAGTTATCCACCCCAACTAGGGGCAGATTTGGCAGAATAAATAAAAACATAAACAGAAATTGTCCAAGGGCTACACATGCCCAAAACCAAATTAAATAAATTGTCTAAAAGAGGCCACATACGGCCATTAAAAGTCAGAAATTGTTTTTTCAATCGGTGAGCTCGGCCCCAGCAACAGTAGCATCCGCATTGGTAGCACCAGGGGAAGGATCAGCAGCACCTGCAGGCTGGTCAGCAATAGCTTCGACTGGCTGACCTACGGCAGGTAGGACGACCAGACCTACAGAAGGGGGATCTCCTAGAGCTGCAACAGCAGCCTCTAGGGCATCCTCCGGATCTAGAAATTCATCGAAAACACCCTCAAGAGGATAGCCCTTGGCCCAGAACTGAGCAGCACAGCCATCAAAGCCTTTGACAAAGAAATCTATGGATTTGTCGTCGACCAGATCTGAAAATTCCTTGGAAGCAAGGAATTTGGCTTTGAACTTAGCAAGGAGCTCTAGTCCTTCAGCAGAAGCGGGGAAGTTGGCAATCTAATTCTGGCGTTCCACGTTCATTACCTCCTCCAGCTCTGCTTGCATTTGTGTTGCCTGTGCAGCTAAGGCTACCTCCAGATCCACCGTTTCACCCAGCAGCTCCAGGTAGTCTGTATGAAGATTCTTCAGGTCCTGACGCAAACTCTTCTCCTTAAAAGACCAGGACTCCTGGGATTTCTTCTGCTGCTCCTGGACCTTAGAAAGCTTCTTCTGCAATTCGTCCACCTCAGTATTTTGGTACTGATCTGTCAAAGCACGGACAGCTAGCATGTGGAACTGGCATGAAGAAAAATAGAACATTTGTACAAAGAGACTAATAAAACACGAATGCCTAGAAAATAACAAAGTTTGCCTTAGGCATAAGAAGCAGGGCCGCCCGAGAAGCCTCACGTGGGGTCAAATCTCCAGGTAGTGGCGATCAAGTGAGTTGGGCAGCCTCTGGATAAAATCCAACATCACTGCAATATTGTTACGCCTCAAGGCAGAATTGGGAGTAGGATCTTGAGCCCTGGATCGAGTCCGGAAGGCTGGAGGATCTGTAGTCCTGAGCTGCAGGTCGGGCATGAGCTCCTTGATGGCAATACCCGGATTACCATGTTTAGCTGGGCAACAGTCCAAGGGAGTCGTCGAAGCTGCAGGCCTCTTACCCGAGGCTGTTGGTCCCAAGTGGCATACGAAAAGGTCTAGAAGGGGGGGGGGTCTACCCTGAAGTCTTTTTCGACTTCAAAATATTTTGTACTAAAAAGATTTTTGGACGCTTCAAAAGTCTAACGCTTGACTTAAGCGTTCACTTAAAATATAGGCGCTTTGGTGAAGCGTCTAATGAAGACTGTTTTTATAAAGTTAACTTAGATTTCAAGACTTGAATACTACAACCAAATAGGTTTGAGCGTTCACTTCTTTGATCAGTGTTAGCACAGCGGAATGATTTTATAGTCTTCTTTTAAAAGTTTTAGCGTCACAAGAAGTTTCTTAGTTTCTTAGCATTTGATTGTGTTTTACTTAATCAGTTTTATGCAATGATATGATAGATAAAAGAATTGACTGAAAAGTAAATGACACAAAATTTGTAAGGTTCGTTGGGTGGTGTAATCCCAACTACGTCCTTCTTCTTCTCGAACACTTGGAGGCAATCCACTAAAATGATTCTCAAAGAATCACACAGAATCTTCTACAAATTAGGGAGAGATGGATGTCGCTGACTTGAGCTCTTTGATCACACAGATTTCTGCTCCAAATCACTTCAATCCCCTTGCTTCTTTCACCCAGAAATATGTCAAGTATCCAACTTCGACTTCACATAGATCTCGAGGCTTGGATAGGGGTTTTTCTAAAAGGTTTGTTTGATTTTGATAAAGTTCAAACAACAAGGAATATCTCAGTAGTAATGTGGGTTTCTCCGAAAAGAATGTTTGAGATATTGGGTTGACTGTCTCAGGATTCGAAGAAAAGCAAAGAGAATATTTTTTGAAAAGTTTTGGCTTTTCTGAGATTGTAAGGAATGAGACTTCAATGCAACAGCAATTCGACTTGATAACTGTTCTCTGTATTTGGCTTGTTCTAGAAGTCCTATTTATAGGCATTCTTGGAAAAAGTGTCTGTTTGACACATGCAAGGGCGTGTGTCTCTCACTTCCGCGAGTGAACAACTTTTGTCCTTTTTCCTGAAAATCTACTGCACAAAAGTTGGTGCTGCAGTCTTTGAATAGTTGACAGTCTAATAGGGTGGCTTCTCCGTACGTCTGACAGTGCTTATCACATTTAATGCTCTTATCACCATTTAATGCATTTGAATTAAATGCCTGTTGGCATTTAATGCATTTGAGAATATTTGCATTAAACTCCTTCTGGACTTAGAAATAAATTCAGGTGAAATCAGTCATTGATAGATGCTTATTCAATCCTTGAATTACTTCGATCCATAAGGTGACGCTTGGAATAGCTGGTCATTCTAGACGCTTAGAATCTTCATCTTTTATTCAGACTTCAGGCGCTTGAGTCTTCAAACTATACTTCTAATAAGCTCACCCAGAACATATCAGGCGCTTAGTCTAAGACAGTTTAACCTAACAATCTAAAATAAGAATAAAGCAAAGCCTATTACAAATCTGACGCTTCAAAGCTTATACATGATTTCTACTGAAATCAAACTTACATATTTTGGGGTCTAACAAAAAGTCCTAATTGTCATCATCAAAACATCTAACATGAAATTCCTAATAGAGGCTATCTCTGACGCCAAGGCTGGATCACGAAGTGGGAGAGATTGCTCTCCCTGGCCCAGGGTAGGAGAGGACATAGATGCCAAGGGCGTAGCTGGAGATTATACCACCTGGGGTGGCACACCTGGGGGAGGTGGTGGCAGAGGAGGCTCTGAAGCTGGAGGGGGCTTCTTCCTGCATTTGAAAGCATCCTTGGCACGAGAAGCGTCCATTAGCTCTTCTGCAAAACAAACAAAACAGCAAACAACGTTTAGATACGAGAAGTATCAACCTGAAAACTACAGAACAAGCATGTATAAAACATCACACAAAGCACTACCTAAGGTCTCGCCCTGCAGATCCGCCCCAACAGGGCTAAAGCCAATATTGTGTAACAAACGGTCATCTACATGCTTACCCACATCACGCGGGGTAAAATTCAGGTAGTGCACAAGTTGCTGGTGATATGAAGATAAATTTTGCGGAGGATAAGGATGGGTCCCATCTACCTTCTCCAGGAATTCACGACGAAAATCCCAGACCTCACCTGGAGGTGGGGCGATGAAAAAGTAATTGTATTTCCACTTCTTCTCAGTGGGGTGGGTAGCTAAGAAGGTAGCCTGACCTAAGGAGGTAAGGTAAAAAAAACTCCATTATCTGAGGAGATAGAGCGGGGCAAAAACAAAGAGTAGAAAAGTTCGGTCGTGGCTGGATGGCCATAATGGTGGAGAAGCACAACAAAACCAGTCATCATACGAATGGCGTTGGGGCAAATTGGTTTAGAGGAATGCGGTACCTATTGGCTATCTCGATCAAGAGGCGAGGAATGGGGAAACGCATACCTGCCCGGAGATGGGCAACGTAGAAACAAGTATAGCCTAGGGGAGGGCGATGCGGCCTATCCTGCGCAGTCGGGACTACAATCTGGTATCTCTCAGATATACCATACACATGACGTATTTTTCGTTCTTGTTGAAGAGTGAAATGCGATTGGAGGGCTCCTACAACATCTAGGGCTCTGACTCGACTACTTTCTGGGTTTTCACCATGGGAAGGGGAGGAGATGAGGGTAGTATTATGCCCGTCAGACTCAGTGTCGGAGGACTCAACATCGATGACCTTGTCACCCTTGGTGACACTGTACAAATCACTCTCAAACGACGAAGTCTTCTCCTCAGAATCGGAGACAGTCTCCAGCAAATCACGAGGCTCACCTCGATTCTGAGAATCAGAGCCGAGACTGTTCGACATATTTTGGGAATTCTTCTCACAACAAAGAAAGAAAATAAAGGCAGGAATTCTTCTCACAACAAGCGCAGCACACAAAACAAATAAAGCTACCAACAAATAAAAGAAGAAGAAGGGGAGAAACGTGCAATACCTCAGGAAGTGGGCAATGAACGTGGGTAACCACCGCTGGAAGAGAAGAATCGAAGAAGAGGGGGAAAAGGGTTTTTTCTGATTTTAATGCTGAGAAAAAAATCTCAAAAATGGGAAACAAAATCGATGGTTTTCTGCAAGCTACCTTATTCAAAATTAAAAATTTAAAAATAAAATTAACATACAAGGAAAGAGGCGGGCTTCATCCCTAGCCGTACACGTGGCAGCCGTCAAACACATACCTAGGGAAAGTAATGGAGGCATCATCTACCGAGGCCATGATGATGACGCAGCTTTCTCGAGTATCGAGGCAATAACTGTAGAGGAGTGGAGAAGTCCAATCGGCTAGTCAAACTCACGAATAGGGTTTTCTCCAGACATGCACAGGAAGGCATCTCCGAGCTCCGCTGGTCAGGTTGCCATACCTGGATCGATTGAAGCTTCTTCCGGAATTTCTTGCTTCAGCTTAATTTTTCACCTGCACACCTAGAGTTTTGTCAGCTCGGCCCATATCAATTATTTCTTTTCAACTCTTACAGCTTGACTACGTCAAACTTTAGAGTTGGGGGGGACTATTGATGTGGGTAGAAATCCGTCTTTGGGCCAAGTTGGATTGTCTAACATCATATGGGCCCAAGCCCAATGGTTTCATGGACTTGGATCCTTCTAAAAGACTTCAATTTCGGACAGTCTTAGCTGGAGGCCCAGAAGACCCGACCTGCACAGGTAGGGTGGCGCTGATTATGGATAGCTGGGAGACAAGATCCAATCAATCATCAACCTTACCATATATAGACCTACGGAGATCCGGCCTACCTTTCCCAATTATATCCGAATTGATTATAGCCTCATTAAGATAGATTATGATTTATTCTTATTACCAAATGTATATTTAGCATAGTTGACCTACCCCATTTAACACCCCTCCCCCACTCAAATTTTGTATATATATCGACTCCAATATCAATAAAAGGATCCGAACTCTTTACCCCCGTGGACGTAGGTCTAATTTTTTGACCGAACCACGTTAAATCTCTTGTCATTTACATTATTACATTTATATTATATGTTAACCTCGCCATAATACTCATATTCTCCCATATTTTAATATAAATATTATTGATGTAAAACCCACACACATCAATATATATATAGAGAGAGAGAGGGAGTGCAAGAGAAATACAAAGTATAAGAAATCATTTCAAAATAAGAGTATATGATGTGTAAAATTTTGGGTGGCAACCTATGAAACTCCGAAATAATCAGGAATTTAAAGAAAAATAAATGAAACTTGATGGATTACTTTGGAGAAGGTCTTGATCATAACTAATACTGATTAACTTTAGTAAATCAAGATGCATGTACGTATCGCACGACCTCAACACATTGCCCAATATTTCCAATTTGAATTTTTCAAAGACGCGTCTTTCTACTTGAGCACTTGATCATAAGTTGAGGTTTCATTTATCCATACATAAAACTTTATGCTGTTATTTAGGTATTATCCATTTAATTTTACAATAGTTCGATGTGTATAACGCCATTATAAAGTAAAATACTTACATTGTATACAAACTTTAACTTGCATGCTCATTTAGCCATGCACAAATGAGAGTATCTCATGAGTCCGACTCCTGTCAACACTGTGTGAGCATTTTCTCTATTTTCATAATAATTTTTAACTCATTATAATATTGCTAATTGGTTATAAATTGTTAGCATTTGATATTAATGACATGTATTATCCAACCGAAACATCCAGAAAAAAATGAGAGTATCTCAAAAATATAAACATTGCGATACATTCAAGAATTGTCACCATGAATCTCCATTGTCTTCTCTCTATTTTTTCACGAACTTGTTCCTATATACTCGAGTCTGCAAAAAAATAGAGCGCTAAGACCTGATTCAAGTCAAAAAAAATCGAAGACAGTTCATATAAGATCTTATGATCCAACATTCGAATAAGGAGAATTATTAGTGCCTATAATTATGTGTAGACAAAAAAAATAATATTTGCTAGCTAGGTATTATGATAAGGTCTTGATCTATATCAAAGATTATAGCTATTCAAAAGACATATGAGATCTTCTATTGTAAAATGATATTGCATCTTGTATTACATATCACGTATCCACAACAGGTATACATAATTCATATTAAATTTATATTCAAAGGAATATTTTTATACATATGACGCTTTTATATGAAGTATAATAAGAGACTGCCATGTGGTTTGCAATAGGATATTCAAACGGCTAAAAAAAAAAGTGTAACTAATTGATAAAGGTCAAGCAATCTGGAAAAGGGTATATTCTCTAATAAATCTCAACTTAATTTTGTAATGACGTCATAATATAATGGTTATTGGGAAAATTCTAACTCAAACTCAATTTGGTCGCATCTAAGTGTATTTCACAAGAAAAGTGTATTAATTTGAACCAGCCGGGAGCTGGGTAGAATGTAATAGTTACTGAAAATGTTTGTAGTGCAATTAATGTCAAAGCACAGAATTATCGTCTGACTTCTTAGAATATAATAAGTTGGCCCAAAGTGTCATACATTCTCGGCGGGTGTGAAGGATATGCCAAACTGTTGGACTGTGTATTTTATTACATTTATCATAACATCCATATATTGACGAAGACAAAGTAAACTGTATAGTCTTAATTCAAAGAATTTAGAATTTTAATATTGCTGAAGAACTTTTGGGCAATTAAATATAACATAATGTAACTGGAGATACAATATTAGCTTGACTTGTACCAAATGGCCCACTAAACCATGAAAATATACGACTTGAAACTCTTTTTTTCTTGTTATTATTTCCAATTCGAAGAATAAGAATAAATAAAAGAAAAATAGGTTGGTAGGGTCAATATCCTTACAAGTAGTGGGTTCATCGGCATAAAATGTTGATTTATTGATGATTTGATTATTTCAAATTTTTTTATTTCATTTCTGTCTATTAAAACCGATTAGCAGTAAAATAATCAATTAAATATGACGAAAACAATCTTAGGATTGGAATGGTGAGAATAACCACTCTGTTTCTGGATATTCCATCGTATCGAATAAGGGTACAAATGAATTGATTTCGAGCCCAACTTGATGAAATTTTCAAACTCGAACTCAATTATATTTTTTGAGCTCGAGCTTAAACTAAATTTTATTTTAATTATTTTTATTTTTGAAATTAAAATAATATTAGTTCTAGTTTTTATTTTGTTTAACTTATTGAAATATGTTAGTAATGTATATCATATTTAAAAATTTAATCATAGGAGTAAAATGACAATATTAAAAATACATTTCTAGATATATAAGATAAATAATATGTTGGTAAAAATGAGTGGTGTTAATGAAAGATGGTTAAATCGAGCACGGGTTACTGATTTCCTTAACACAATAATGCTCTGATCTTGGTGGTGACGGGATATGGCGTTTGTGTCCCAACATCCACGACGAACATCTTAGAATTAGGACCACTCCAAAATTCTAAGTTTGACGAATAAGCTTCTGTTAGAACTCTTGTTTTGAAATGACATTTTAAATTCACAAATTAGAATTTTAAGAGTGAAATATAGAAGAAGATCTAGGTTGCACGGATACTCCTAAAAACGCCCCGGTGCAGTGTCGGATACTCTTTGTACACGCATATGCATCGGACAAGCGTCGGATACGTGTCCGACACGCCACTTGCCTTGTCCGTAATTAAAAAGAAAATAAAAATTAAATGACACCGTATCGGACACAAAAATGGGCGTGTCCGATACTTTTCGGATACTTTGGGGCTTTTTTTCATATTTACAAAACTTAAGTGGGTAAATACTTGAATCTCAAATCTTTTAATCTTCAAAAGAACGTTTCGTTCCTCTCCTCCAAAAGGCAGAACCAGCTGTCTGCTTCTGCTTCAAACGACGGAAGTTCAACTTCAAACCCAGGTAACCTTCAACTTCTTACTTTTATTTATTGATAATAATTGCTTGAAGTTGTAACTTGAGTTTGATTTAAGCCTAAATTTCTTGCATTGTTGGGATTATATTATTTCTACTTCTACTATTCTAGCAAACCTAGGGTTTTGATTTTTGAGAGTTTGATTTTTTTTGTTTAATTCATTCATTTGTTGTTGGGTTGTTGCTCTATTAGGTAGAGTTAATAATTGTTTAGTGTTTTAATGTAGAAATTATGTGTAAAACATATATATAGTTAAACCATACTCCAAGTGATTGACAAAATTTGTTGGTCCCAAGTGGCATACAAAAGGGTCTAGAAGGAGGGGGGGTTGAATAGACCCTGAAGTCTTTTTCGACTTCAAAAAGTTTCGTACTAAAAGATTTTTGGACGCTTAAAAAAGTAGACGCTTGAAGTGTCTAACGCTTGACTTAAGCGTTCACTTAAAAATATTGGCGCTTTGGCGAAACGTCTGATGCAGACTGTTTTTAGGAAGTTAACTCAGACTTCAAGATTTGAATACTTTGACCAAGTAGGTTAAGCGTTCAGTTCTTTAATCAGTGTTAGCACAACGGAATGATTTTTGGAGTCTTCTCTTTGAAAGCTTTAGCGTCACAAGAGGTTTCTTAGTTGCTTAGCGTTTGATTGTATTTTACTTAATCAATTTATGCAATGATATGATAGATAAAAGAATTGACTGAAAAGTAAATGACACAATATTTGTAAGGTTCGTTGGGTGGTGTAATCCCAACTACATCCTTCTTCTCCTCGAACACTTGGAGACAATCTACTAAAATGATTCTCAAAGAATCACACAGAATCTTCTACAAATTAGGGAGAGATGGATGTCGATGACTTGAGCTCCTTGATCACACAGATTTCTGCTCCAAATCACTTCAATCCCCTTGCTTCTTTCACCCAGAAATATGGCAAGTATCCAACTTCGACTTCACACAGATCGCGAGGCTTGGATAGGGGTTTTTCTAAAAGAGTTTGTTTGATTTTCATGAAGTTCAAACAACTGGAATATCTCAATAGTAGTGTAGTTTCTTCAAAAAGAATGTTTGAGATATTGGGTTGACTGTCTCAGGATTTGATGAAAAGCAAAGAGAATATTTTCTTGACTATTCTGGCTTTTCTGAGAGTTTAAGGAATAAGACTTCAATGCAACAACAATTTGGCTTGATAATTGTTCTATGTTTGGCTTGTTGTTGAAGTTCTATTTATAGGCATTCTTGGTAAAAGTGTCCGTTTGACACATGCAAGGGCGCGTGTCTCTCACTTTCGCGAGTGAACAACTTTTGTCCTTTTTCCTGAAAATCTGCTGCACAAAAGTTGGTGCTGCAGTCTTTGAATTGTTGACAGTCCAATAGCGTGGCTTCTCCGTACGTCTGAAAGTGCTTATCACATTTAATGCTCTTATCAGCATTTAATGCATTTGAATTAAATGCCCGTTGGCATTTAATGCACTGAGAATATTTGCATTAAACTCCTTTTAATTTGACGCTTCAGGAGAATGTTTGTCATTTGGTAGACGCTTCATTCATGAACTGAAAGTTCCATTTAATCTGGAGGACTATTTACTGTTTAGACGCTTGGAAAAGTCTTCAGACTTCATTTAGAAGTGTAGACGCTTGAAACTTCAGTCTTCGTTACTTGACACCTCACTCAGAACATGTCAGGCGCTTAGAGTGAACTTCTTCAAACTTCATTCACTATTGATTTCTTTGACGCTTGGAGTCTTCAGATTTCGCAGTCTTGATAAGCTCACTCAGAAAGTATCAAACGCTTAATCTAACCGACTTCTTGATCTAAGAATGTCAACAGTAAAAGATAAAATAAAGCCTATACATTTCTAATGTTCAAATGCTTATACAAGTATCTATGAAATTTAAGCATACATAACTTTGGGGTCTAGCAAGATTCCTAATTGTCATCATCAAAACATCTAACATGAAATTCCTAACAAAATTCCTAAGAAGAAACAATAGAGAAAAGGTGTTTGATAAAATTCCTAAGAGAAGAAATAGTAGAGAAAAGGAGAAATTATGAAGGTATAATACTTTGTTTCATTTTTGTATATTATTTATTTATTAGTACATATATGTATAAATATATATTATTTAATTATTTATATATAGCCGTATCCCCGCCGTGTCGTATCCTAAAATTTTGAAAAAACCGTATCGCCGTTCCCGCATCGTGTCGTATTCGTATCCCCGTATCCGCACCCATGCAACCTAGAAGAAGATGTATGAATGTGTAATGATCAAAAGTGGGGGGTCTATATATAGACAAAGGAAAGTTATAGGCCAAAAGATGCAACATTTCAAAACTTGCAGACAGGCCCAAAAGTTGTGACGTTTGAGTGAAAAGTCCCCTGCTCACAACTTTTCAAACTTGCATTTTGGCCCCAAAATTTTCAGAGTTAATTATGGTCCATAATTGTGTGTGGACAGATGCACCACCCCAGTACCAATCACGGTCGTCGATTGTACAATTGTGATGATTTGATCTTAACACTTTAACCATTAATTTCTCATACATCCGATATTGAATTTGAGTAATTCAAAATGCTAACTTCATCTACTTGAAACATAGATTAATTTAAGTCAATTAAGCTACATATCCGAGAAACGAAGACCACTTAAATCCATAGTCAAAGTTGTTTAAAAACACATTTTACTACACAATTTTTCCAACAGAATATTTTATGTATCTTTTATTCAATAACATTTACGAAAAATGAGCTAACTAGAGAATATTTTTATTGGACCAATGCGGGAGAAATATATATCTTGTACACATAACTTACATATTATGTTATATTGTTACTACTACTACTATCATTATTATTATTATAAAATAGAGGAGGGTTCTTGAAACCTGATTTAATTGAATTCATTTATAGAAACACATATTATAAAATATCAACAAAAATATCATAATTTCTTATTATTCTTATTATTATTTTACATTACTTAAAGGAAATAAATATAACTTGAGTATCGTTAGAATATGATGAATAAAATTTTGAATATTATTTTATGAAATTTGAATAATTATAGTCATATATACATAAAAAAAACTCTCGAGTTATGAAGAACTATAAATGAGCTTGACCTCGCCTCACTAAGAAGCTCGAACTCGAAAAGCTCGAGTCGAGCTCCAGTTGAAATGGCTCATTAGGCTCGTGCGTCGGCTCGACTCACCTTACACCCCTAGTATTGAACAAACCTTAAAAAGAAAAAACCTAAAGGAATTACTTTGAACAAAGGTAAAGTGCGTAAAACCTTCATATGTTTTCATAAAAATGCAAAAAATATATGTTCATCTCAAGTATCATACAAATAGGGTTTAGAAGGAGGGGGGTGAATAGATGTTTGAAGTTTTCTAGACTTCAAAAATTTATATTTAAAATTTTTTGATAGACCTTGGCAGCGTGTGAGTTGACCTCCTACCCAAGGTGGTTCGCCCTGTGGGAGGACCCAATTGACAGTCCGGTTGTCCACCCATCGATGCACGGAGGCCGCCTATCCACAAATCATGTCCAATGACGCGCAACCCATCACTAGGCGTGTTGGTTGCACCCTTGAGCCAGCTTGATAGTGTGCGTCTCGAACTGGCCTGGGGCTAGGTTGAGGGTGCAGCCATCACATCAAGTGATGAACGGCCTTTCACTAGGCATTCTGTATGCACCCTCAAGCCAGTCCTAAGATTTGAGATGCACATTGTCCAAATAAAACTCATTTTAAGTGGTATTAAAACACACGCGAATATGTACCAAGCGAATATGTCTAACAAGGTTCGGTTCCTACCCTCGGCTACCCCAATTAATTGTGGAGTTGCTGGAGGTGTGAGTTGTAATACTATGCCATTTTTTCTGATGTACTCATTGGACTCAGCACTCATATACTCTCCTCCACGATCCGATCGTAGAGTTTTTATATGTTGCCCAGTTTGATTTTCCACTAAAGCTTTGAATTCCTTGAATCTTTCAATGGATTCAGACTTATGCTTCATCAAATACACCAGACCATACCTAGAATGGTCATCAGTGAATGTGATAAAGTAGTGAAAACCTCCATGAGCCATTTCACTAAATGGCTCACAAACGTCGATATGTGTTAATCCTAAGACTTGTGTGGCCCTTTCAAATGTCCCGGTGAAGGGTGATCTAGCCATCTTGCCCATGAGACAAGACTCACAAGTAAGAAAGGGATCTGATCCTAATAGGCCTATGGACCCATCTTTCTCCATTTTATGAATCTTGTGTTCACCGGCATGACCTAGTCTAAGGTGTCATATCAGTCTTTGGTTAGTATCTTGCCTACCACGTTTCCTAGTCATAGTATTAATTATACATTAAGGTAATACAAATCATTTACTAAAGTAGCAGAGCCTACTAATTTAAAACAGTAATAAATGTTGCAATGCTTATCAATAAAATGGAAAATATAACCAATTCTAACTAAAACAGGAATAGAAACTATGTTCTTAAGCCTCTTGGGCAAAACCAAAACATTATCCAAAACAAGTAAATGTCCAGAATGTAAAAATAACGAGGTACATCAAATTCCAGTATCTGTGATGCTCTGCCCGCTGCCAACTTTGATCTGCACCTCATCACGGCCCAGCTTCGTTCTTCGTTCCAGATAATTTGATCCATACAACATACGGGAGCACTAGTTCCAAAATCAAGAATCCACGAAGTGGAATAAACGGTCATAGAATAATTCGTTTCAAAAACTTAAAGTTTTATACCTGATGCGCCTTGGCCCATATTCGTATATTTCCTCCTCAAGTGGCCTAACTCACTGCAGTGTAGGCATCTACCTGTCTTTTTTTTCCCCTTACTCTTGCGAACCACAGGAGCCTTTTCGTTGCCCTTATCAATGCCACCCTAAGCTCCAAGCTCACTAGATTGCTTTTTAGCTTTCTTCTTCTTATTCTTGGGCTTCTTGGGCCCAGAAGATATTACCAAAGTGGTTTTCTTTCCCTTGGGCTTCAATTTAGATTGTGCAGTCTTCAACTTGTTCATTAGCCCAGTTAAATTGCACTCAATCTCAGTACAGTTGAAGTTCATGACAAATTAGTAAAAAAGAAAAATTCGGAAGAGACTGCAAAATGAGATCCGTCTGAAGTTTAAGGTTCATGGTGAAGTTGAGAGCCTCCAATCTGTCAATCCTCGATATCATCTTGAGGACATCCCCAACTTTCTCTCATTATCCCATCTTGTCTCCGAAGAGCTTTTTCGATATCTCATATCGAGCAGTGCGACTATACTCACCATAAAGCTTAACCAAGTGTGCTTAGATGGCCCCTGTAGTGGTCATCTTCTCGTGGGACCTCTAAAGCTCGTTCATCATAGATCCCAACATGTACCCACACACTCAAACGTCGTCCTTGACCCATTTTTCATGGGTTTGGACTTCTTCCTCACTGGCACATGTGGAGCTGGGATATCAGTGTCCAACACATACCATAGAGACTCCATATTGAGGACAATTCTCAAGTTCCTAAGCCAACCCACATAGCTGGGTCCGGTAAGGATGTTCTTTTTGAGAAATACAGAAAGTGGGTTGATAGTTATATTGAGAGATAATAATACAAAGTAATTGCAGAAAAATGTAAACCAGGTCTAGATGCTTGATATTAAAATTATCCAAGTTAAATTAAGGACTTAAACTTAAACTTGACTCTCACTTCATTTTTCGAGTTCTACACCCCCTGTAGAAGTCGGAATTCATCGTTGGTTATTATTTCATAGTGGTAATTGATAAGAGTCACTTTTACATAAGTTTTTAGGTCCTTTTAATGACAATTCAGGCCTATATATAGTTTATTTCGTGCCACTCGTGCGTTTAATATATGTGTAAAGTGCTTTCAGATAGTAAGCGATGATGGACGAAGAAAAGGGCAAAAAGACGACCCATTTACCCAACTCTGCCCAAGGCTGCGCACTGAGGCGCCTAGGTGCCATTTTTCTCGCTCCCAGGCGTGACCCAACAAACAAAATTTAAAGCTTCGCAAAGAGGCGCCTACCACCACGCCTAGGCGCCACATATCGCGCGCCTGGGCGCCCCATTTTCCGTGCCTGGGCGCCCATGAGCTTCTGCCCCAAGAAATCCACGCCACATAGGCGGCGCAGGCGCCAATCAACGCGCGCGTAGGCGCCGCGATAACAGAATTTTATAACTATAAATTGGATTTTTCAATTCATTCATAGGGTTCTGAATCTTGGGAATTGGGAGCATTTTCTGGGGTTTTGGGCCATTATATCACTGATCTTGAAGAGCAAGAAGAGGATAAGAGCCAAGGATTGAAGCTACATTAAAAGATCTATTGCCATTCAACCTTATAGGGAGTTTCTTTCATTGTTCATTGCATTTGATGTTTACATTTATGTATAAGAACATGTTGAATTCTTCTATGTTGATAGTTATGGGCTAAATTCATATGGCTAGAGCCTTATAAGAATTGATTTGTGAATTATTCGTATTATTGATAATTGTTGAATTAATTCCTTTGTTGCTATGTGTTGTGAATTTGTGTTTATATTCCTTACTTGTGATTGATCACCATATATATTATAAATTGCCTAGTTTAGCATCTTGAGAAAGAGTTAAGTTAGGGTGGAAGGAATTCATAGCATCATCGATCAAATAGGAGTTGCCCTAGACATAGGTAAAGACTCCCGGGTGAAGTCGTTCGATTCTAATCGAGTAAACTCTAGTTCCTCAATGCATGCTTAGAGGTTAGATTTCTGAGTAGACATACTTAGGAAATCGCCGCTTAAATGTAGGAGCATATCGCGAGACATCGGGTATTATTTATCTTAGGAGTTTTCACCATAGCAATTAGGTCTAATAATTCAACAAGAGTCTTTGTGCGAATAAGGATCAAATCAAGTCTTGCATGTGCCTTAGTCTAGTTCTCACACTTGAGTTTCAATCCGTTGCTTGTTCTTATTTCTTTTGTTCTTTGTTTGCTTACTTGTTTTACTCTTAATTTCCTTTAATTCGTCTTTACGTTTATTCGAAAATCATAAGCTAAAAATCCAAGTCTCCGTGGTTCGACAACCCGGACTTATATTGTCCATTTCTATTACTATCACGACTAGTGCACTTGCTATAAAAGCACGTTAGCTTCTAGCATGTCAGTAATTGACTTCTTTAATTAGTTCAGTGGATTACAACACTTTAACGATATATGGTCCACTAACCTTTTAAAGTGATGTCAACCATCAATCTATCCAATAGATGTTTCAATCTTCTTTTACCATAACCCACCAAATCGCAACCCTTTAACCATATATAGATTTGTGGATTATCTAAGTTCATTCCTATTAACACCTTTTAATATAGCATTTGAATTTCATCTTGAAAACCTTTAACGATATTTAGTGTGAAATATGTTTCGATTAAGGCATCTAATACATTTTGTAAAATTTCAAATTATATCCAAATATGTGACGCCCATTTACTGGGACGATGCCACACACCGAGTACAATTTTAATTTCATTGAGTTTAGTGGAGGAGAGGATACCTAGCACCCTTTACTAACTTAATATTTGTTTAGTTGCAAGAATTGAGTTCTCGTCGTTTAAGATTGGTCTCACTTTGCACATTTACCAATTTATATAGCGCGTATATGGATCACATGAATTATACTACTAATAAAACATGCATAGCAAATCTGATAAGCTACCAACACACACAACAATGGACTTTCTCTAAAGGGCCGAAGCCAATGGGCCATTGCAAAATAAAAGGCTTTAAAATAAAACCTATCTAATTTTTATGGGCTCCATTGAATCCACCAATCTTTGTAACCTATTCTATTACAAGATTTATAATGCACATAAAATCTGATAAAATAATGGGCTCAAAACCGGCTCTTACAACCCAGAAAAGAAAATACATCATTTATAAAAACGCCTAAGTCCATGGAAGGTGTCACCATCACATAATACATACTCACAGAAATTAAAGCAAATATATTGATGATAATTAATATTAAGTAGTCGAACTAATTAAACCCATATAAAATTTCTAATTATATATATTCAATATTTTAATCAAAACCAATTAGTCCAACTAATTGACTTAAATACATGAAATTCCAAATATCATGTATCTACTTTTAATTAAAATAAATAGTCTAACTAATATTATATATATATATATATAAAATACTTAATTTTGTACCATTCTTTTACAATTTAAAGCCCCATATGAGAAAATAATATTTAAATAAAAAATCTATGATGATCCTCCAAGAAAAATAATTAGTTAATCCCAATTTAAATATTCTTAATTTTAATTCAATTCTATTTGGGCTCGATTTCATCAAACCCGAGTTATCATCCAATTGGCCCACTTGAATTAACAATTTAAGCCAAAACCAATTAATTAAAATTTCCAACCTATTAATAATTCCAATTTGGACCTTATTTAATTAATCCGGATCATCATCCTTTCGACCCACCCAATTATCCAAACCAAAAAATTAAAAAATTGTACTAGTGACCCGCAACCCGACCTGTACACCAGTCGGGTCAACCTGACGGCTAACACAACAAGGCCATGCACACGGCCAGCCTACACTGACGGGTTGTGCACACAGCGTACATCCCATCTTGGTTAGGTAGCGCGCCTGGGCGCCCTGATGTCTAGCATCGGGTTGCCTGGGCGCCCTGATGTCTAGCATCGGGTCGCCTGGGCGCGCACTCTATGCTCGTTGACTTCAGCGTTTGCCTGTCTCATTTTATCGCTTAATTTTTCTCAATTTTCAAATTCCATCATGAATACATAAATCCAGGCTATAAATTATAAAACGTAGATTTTACATGCTTCATAAATTCACGAAAATAAAAGCACATAAAATCACAGCAATGATAAATATGCAATATTGGAGATTGACTCTGGTACCACTATTAGGAAACGATATAATAAAAATTACGCAACAGAAAATACGAATTAAATCCCAGTGGTCATCTTCGTATTACATATTCAAATCATAAAATCGAAGAACTCACTCTTTGTAGCAAAGTGGTTAGAGATTTCACGTTTCTCGCGATTTCTGAGCCGATAGCTGCTTTTGAAATCTTCAAGATTTTATGAAAAATCCAAATCCGTGCAATCCAAAATCTTCTATTTGAATTTTTAATCCAAACACCGAATACGCTGATGTCTCTAAATAATCACGCAGAAAACAAGATGGAAAAATCTCTTCTTTTCTCCTTGATGGGCGACGGCTAGAGAGAGAATGAGGGAATTTTTCTTTCTTGGAAGCTATTGATGTTATGAGATTACTTAGGTCAAGAAGTCACAAGTATATCAAATATATAACACTTGACTTAGTGACCAAGCAAAGTCAAAAATCCTAGGCTATGTTTGGTTATGTTTCCATACCATGTTTGGTCCAAAATTCTCACCAAACCATGTTCGGTTCACAAAATATTTGGTCAATACAGTAACTTTTGTTCCCCCTGGAAACAAAACCAAACATTATCTCACAAAAAAAAACCACCCAAAAACCAACTCCCAAAATAAAACCAAACACAATATCATCAAATACGCACGTGTCCCCATAAATTTCTCACCAATAATTCTCACCAAAATATCATCCCAAAACATAACCAAGCATAGCCCTAGTGTTTGGGCTCCTAAGTGGACACCCACTTTGACTTATGTATGCGTCTAAGTAGACGCCTACCTTAGTCTAGGTTTTTTATTATTTTACTTATTATTTAATTATTAACTAATCACTTATTTATCCAATAAATAAAAAATTAATTATTTCAATTAAATAATAATTTGATAAATTAGTTCATTAATTTATTTCTTCAAGAAATTAATTAATAATTAATCTTATCATTTAATTAATTATCTCATCCAATGAATAATTAATTACTAGCTTCCCCTTTAAATACTTTATTTTTCCTATGCTATTCCTTGATGTGCGACTCTTTAGGTTCGTCTAATATGGCAATGGGAGGAACCATAGGATGTCGGTGACACCTAGTCAGTCACGTGGCCCACATCGAACCCAAATGAGATTGAAAGAATGGATCATTCTCAAACCTTTTCCGTTGTGAATATTGTGCAAGTATAAACATTTTATTCTAGTATCTCACTCAAGTGAGAGTCATGGTTCAGTCAACCTCACAGGACTTTACTATATGCTAGGGTCATAATGAGTCAAGATCACTGAGCTTACTCTAATGTCTAACATGAGTAGCTTGAAATACTTTGACCAAAGACTTTTGATCTTACTCACTAATGATTGCTTAGCATATATTCTCATTCACTTATGAGAGAATAAATTCCATATTGAAATAAGTTAAGACTACCACTTGCCTATCAAGTTGCATTTTCAGGTCGATCCCACCAACTGGTGAATTGGTTCGAACTACTCTAATGACGGACTTGATATCACAAGTGCATCTTCAACGTGATTCCTCAGGTCTAAGGTTCACGTGCACCTATCACAACAAATCAGTTCTGTTATTGACTGTTATAAAGTGAAACCTATGTGACAGAATCGATACGAGTCGAGTTCGAACTCATCAGTACCACTGATGTGTCTATGACATAAACTCTCACTATCCCATAGTGTTCGACTAACACTTCGATATTAGAGTCTATGCCATACAAGTCTCATCCAGTTTCGATGTCCACTCAAAACTCTCTACGACTTGCGAATTTGGAGATTAAGTACCGAACGCTTCTAATACTATTCTTCTTAACCCATAAGAAGAAGTAGGGATTTTCACGGTTTGGTTAACCGATCAAACCGAACCGAAAACCGAAGTTTCGGTTCAAACCGAAACCGAATCGAGATTTTCGGTTCGGTTTTCTGTTTTGGATTTTTGAAAATTACGGTTTTCGGTTCGGTTTTGGTTTTCATGTTCGGTTAACCAAACCGAACCGAAAACCGAATAGATTTTGAAATTATATATAATTTTATATGTATATAGGGGTCTATTGTGCGATTTTTATAGACTTTAGGGGCCAAAATATAAACTTATGTTAAATTTGAAAACCCCAACTCATAATCACACGCACGCAGCTTCTTTCTCTTTCACTCTCAAGTTCTACTCTCAAGCTCTCTCAACAAGAAGTCTCAAGCTCCGCCGCTGCCATTGTCGCCGCACGCGGCCGGACGAGTTTTCTTCAATTCCTTCTCCCTCTCTCACGCACAATTACCCCATCCCATTTTTCAAACCCAGGTAAGAAATTTAGAATTAGGTTATTCAATATCTTTATTTTTTTTACAACAATTGGGTTAATTTTCTGGGATTTAAGTTAGATTTGGCATGGGATTACATTTGAAATTCTGAATTTCCCTAACAAATTAACATTTTCATTTTTTGGGTTCAAATTTCGGTTAACCGCTTGGTAACCGAATTAAAACCGAATTTAATTCGGTTATAACGAACCGAACCGAATCGGACCTTTACGGTTCGGTTTCGGTTCCGGATTTTGTCGAACCGAAATTTCAGTTCGGTTCGGTTTGGTTCGGACCGAATGAACACCCCTAATAAGAAGTAGAAGCTTCACCTTTGATCTCATGGACTATTTTAATTGTATATTAATTTATAAATGCCAATAAGTAAAACAATAGAAATGTCTTTATATATGAAGTTTAATTAAAAGTTTTATGCCCTATACAATCTATCCTCTTGTGGCATCTGAGGGCATAAACACCAACATACGACATGCTAAATATGTATTGGTTTGAAAGGTTATATGCATAGGGTGGAAGAATATAAGTGTTTTTCTACACAACACTTTTCTAGAGAGAAAACGTGTTTTGAAAATTCTGTAAGTGTTGAAGACAGAGTTGAGGATTCTTAAGTGTGGAGACTATAATGAAAAGATTATATAATTAATCAAAGGAAAGAGGGTAAACCACCTAGGATTTATTGATCTATTATAGTTGACTCCCACCCAATTATAATAAATACGAACCTTCAGTCCGTTAATAATAGTCCAATTTATCAAAAGTCAAATTAATTGGACCGGACAATTAATGTTATATTTTTCCAATTAATTATTCTCATTAATTACTTCCCTTTGATTCATCAAATGAATTAATTAATACAATATAACTAGCATCACTTTATGAGTAAGTGTGTGACCCCTTAAGTCCAACGATGTGCTAATAGTAGGTTCACAAACCCTTTTTGACTCGATAATTCTTAGTTACAAAATTAATAATCCAAATATTAATTAGGTCACAAATTAATTACCAACTAATTACTTGAGGCACCTAGAGATCATGATTAATGTCTAACCACGTGACATGAATACCTAGACACAAAAAGCTGCTCCCTACCTTGTGTCATTCAGTAACATTTTGGTGCTTCAGTTGTTGCGTCTACTCTGATGTTTTCAACCCATCTTGTTGCACCTCGACGGCAAGGGTTCACTCCTTCTATCACAATACTTGTGATTGAAATCTTCATGAGGAGGCTCTTCTAGCCTCGCTAAGCAACATGACCAGGAGGACCAGTGGCAGGGGAGTGACTTCTTTAGCTCTTAGAGGGACTCCCTAGCAGCCTTCAGCTCATTGTTCAAAGTGTCACATGCTGATTCCTTTAGTTCTTGATCAAATCTATATATATTAGTGTAGGGGTAAGTTCTTTCTTATCTTAGATGGCACCAGAGTAATGCTGCCAAAATCAGTCTTCGGGACTAGATGATCTTGGATAAATAAGTATAGAGTTCTAATTAAGTGGACTAACATATTTTCTTGACCGGCTCGTGGGCCTCTTCTAAGGCTACATAGCCGGTAGACATTTCCAATTCTTTCTCTCTTTAAGGGGTCGAACTTAATTCCTTCATTCTGCAAGGGTATTAGTGCAATTGTGGTGCACCATGTAGGAAATCTTAATCTAATTATATAAAAGGGATAATTACACTCACACCCCCTCAATGATGGGTAATTACACAAATCTCCCCTCACTAATTAATAATTACAAACACACACCCTCATGTTAAAGATTTCTAACAATTGCACCCCCTGTATGTGTAACAATTCTTACAATTACATATACAAGGGGTGCAATTGTTAGAAATTTTTAACATGAGGGGGTGTGTTTATAATTATCAATTAATGATGGGAGGTTTGTGTAATTATTTCATTATTGAGGGGGTATGAGTGTAACTTTCCCAATATAAAATGGGGTAGTCTTTCGTGCAGTGGGTCAGACCTATTGTTTTTTAGCACATTCTTGGAAACATTGGATAAAATTAATGATTTTGCTTCATTGAATTATGAAAGAATAAACAAAAGAAATACCAGACACAAAATTCAAACTAAATAGACACGAAAAATAAATAAATACAAAATTTATCATTTATCTCGATTGTTAGGAAAAATCTTGAAATGAATTTGGATAGAATCGAGGCATTTACATTGCCTAAATGATATACCAAAATTAAGTATATAGTCCTCGTTACCTCATATTTAGTATATATGCATAGTCATGGGCCCTTATAGGGCCTCGTATACGATGGAACGAGGTAAATTGCATAACGGGTCCCTAACATAATGATATTTGCACTACACTCCAGGATCCGCGTGTTTTTGTTAATCCGGGTAGGGTCGACCCATGACCCGACCCTATGAAGGTCAATCGGTACCATTCGTCAAACGCACGTGTAAAGTATCCAAGGGTAACAAGTCCCATCCGTCATTCACTCTACAGTACAGAGTGAAATTCTTATAAATACCTCCATTTATGAAGATTCATGGACGGATAATTAGAGCAATAAATACTACGAGATATACATTGA
Source organism: Buddleja alternifolia (assembly GCA_019426215.1). Lineage (NCBI taxonomy): Eukaryota > Viridiplantae > Streptophyta > Magnoliopsida > Lamiales > Scrophulariaceae > Buddleja > Buddleja alternifolia. Next base: position 18,385,339 of record CM033408.1, on the reverse strand, counting down.
GTAGCGACGATTATTTATAGACTTGAGAGTACGATCCTATAATATAAATATTAGATACCTTCATAATACGAAGCATAGATATTATAACCACCTTCTTTAAACTACGTTTAGCCTTGATCCCTTAGAGGTACGTAGGCAGCTCGTATTAGTCGAGTGCAGTCTATAATCTTGATAGTACAGTTGTTTGCTCGTATTCGAGGTCATCTTGACTGAGATAGTTGAGGCAAAATTCTAGGCTAGATCAGTTGGCGCCATCTATGGGAAACTACTCGAGGGTCGCTGAAGTCAACAGTAGAGATGGAGGGAGATAATCAGAAGGAAAAGCATGTTCGTATTGAAGATTCAGTGTCTGCCACACTAGTGAGGGATGCGGGAGATCCCAGTGAAGGAAAAATAATGCTGACGAGAGGTGAGTTAGATAAGATGATACAGGAAAGGGTGGATGAAGTGTTAAATCGCCTTATGGCATCGAGACCAGTAACTCCGAATGCTCAGAGGGCACCTGTGGCGCCTCTGGAGCCTAAGAGGTTATTTCAAGGGCAAGAGGGAACGAATCCAAACCCTAAGAAGAGGGGAGAAGTCGCTGCGGGAGCACAATCTGATGAAGAGGTCGATCGTAGAGCAGATGCAAGTTCAAAAATTCAACGTGGAAAGCAGCCTGTTCATGAAGAAAGAAAGAGGTCGGCGTTGTCAAGAGCGGAGATTGATGATATGTATGAGAAGTTAGACAGGGTAAGTCGAAGACCAGAAGTTCCTCGGCCAAAATTTAGGCCTGTTTCAGCATTGATGGCTAGGAATTCGCCATTTTGTGAAAATATAATGTCGGAGGAACCTCCGAGTTCGTTCAAAGCCCCTCTTTTGCCTACTTACGATGGAACAGGTGCTCCGCGACCGCATTTGACGACATTTGAGTTGTTGATGTCTCTATATCATCAGTCAAACGCAATAAATGCCAGGGTTTTTGTGACGACGTTGGTTGGTTGGGCTCAAGACTGGTTCACTAGTCAACAACCTGGTTCGATAGTGTCTTATGAGCAACTAATTAAGAGATTCGAGAATCACTTTGCGGCCAATAAGAAAGCCAAAAAATCCGTGTCTTCTATGCTAGGGTTCAAGCAGGGTCCTAATGAAAGCTTGAGGGAGTTTATACATCGATTTAATCAGGAGGTTTTAGAAATACCTAAATTAACTCACGATCTTGTTGTAACATTTCTTTTGTTGGCTTTGAAAAAAGGTACATTGGCATCCGCTTTAGCTCGACGTGCACCAAAAGATCAAGAGGAATTGATGCAACTGGAAGAACAATGCATCAATGAGGAAGAAATGAATCTATCAAAAGATTCCGAGGCTCTTAAGCCCATAAACGACCGAAGAGATCGAAAAGAAAATAGTGATCGACAAGAAGGGTCGAGGTCTGAAAAGAACCATGAGCGACCCCGTCGATATGCAAAGTATGAACAATACACACCCTTGAAAACTTCAAGAGGAAGAGTATTAATGGCAGTGCAACACTTGAATGCGATTCAATGGCCAAAACCAATGAAATCAAAATCAAGAGCAAATCCAAATAATTATTGTCAATTTCATAAGGACAAAGGCCACGATACTGAAGAGTGCTACCAGCTGAAAGATGAACTTGAATGACTAATAAAGGGTGGTGTTCTGAATGACTTCATTGATCGTACTCTTGCGGAAGTAAGAGCCCCCGAGGCTAACCGCATTAAAGAGGTAAGACCATCACGGAGTTAGTCACCTGATCGATCTCGATATCGAGGGAATGAAGGTCGGTATAATGACAATCGGGGCCATGACAATCGTCATTATGATAGGCCTTGAAATGATGAATATCGTCGAAACGACAATTATCGACGAAATGATGATAAGAGAGAGAATGATAATCATCGTCGTGAAGACCGAGAGAAAGAACCCGCCAATGTGGCAATGGCAGAGATTCACACTATTGCTGGTGGACCAGCTGGAGGAGACTCGTCTAATGCCAGGAAAAGAAATAAGAGGGAAATGCATGGCAATCACTATCGTCAGGAGCCTACGAGGGTCTTTTCTGTACAAAATATTGACCAACCAATATCTTTTGACGATAGGGATTACGAGGGCATGATTGTTCCCCATAATGATCCAATGGTAATAATAATGGATGTGGCGAACTTTGCAGTGCACAAAGTTTTGGTTGATACTGGAAGTTCGGCAGATATAATTTTTTGGGAGGTACTGCAGAAGATGGACTTGGGGAAGGTGAATCTACGAGCAGTGAATACCCCTCTTATGGGATTTACCGGATCACAGATTATGCCAAAAGGGTCGATTAAACTCGATGTTTCATTGGGATCAGCCCCAAAGAAGAAGACATTGAGAGTAACTTTCCTGGTAGTCGACACTCCTTTTGCTTATAATATGATTGTGGGCAGGCCTATGTTGAATATGTTTGGTGCTATTGTATTGACACCTCACTTAAAAATGAAGTTCAAAACCAAAGATGGCATTGGTGAAGTGAGGGTAAATCAGTTAGAGGCTCGTGATTGCTATACCACCTCGTTAACGACAAATTCAAGCAAGAAGAGGAAGAGGGAAGTTACGAGGGTGAATGTCATTGATGAGGATACCAGTGTATTGATGAAGCAGTTGGATAAGAAGCAGAAGATGGTGGATACGAGGGTGCAGCCTGTGGAGCATAAAACGAATCAACTTTTTGAGAACGATCCGGAAAAGACTACGAGGATTTGGAGGCAGTTAAGTCCCATGATGGAGTCAAAACTGATAAAGTTTCTAAAAGCTAACACTAATATTTTTGCATGGAAAGTTGCTGATTTTCAAGGTATTGACCCTGCAGTGATAGTGCATCGTTTGAATGTTGACCCTGAGGCAAAGCCAGTTCGTCAGAAATGAAGGAATAACGGCCTTGACAGAGATGCCATTATTGAAGGAGAAGTGAAGAAGCTGCTAGAAGTAGGCTACATAAATGAAATTCAATTTACTGAATGGCTAGCAAATGTAGTTCTTGTACCTAAAGCCAGAAACAAATGGCGCATGTGTACTGATTTTACTGATCTAAACAAAGTTTGTCCTTGGGACCCCTATCCCTTGCCTCGTATTGATTTGTTAGTAGATTCAACTGCAGGTTGTGCTCTTTTGAGTATGATGGATGCCTATCAGGGCTTCAATCAAATTATGATGGTAGAAGAAGATAGGGAGAAAACTTCCTTTGTAACTACACGAGGCGTTTACTGTTATAATGTGATGCCATTTGGATTACGAAATTCTGGAGCTACTTATCAACGTCTGGTGAACATGATGTTTGAAGAAGAAATTGGTAGAACCATGGAAGTATATGTTGATGATATGCTCGTCAAATCTGTGGACGAAGTGGACCACTTGAATCATTTGAAAAAATCTTTTGAAATAATGAAACGTTACGGAATGAAGTTGAACCCTCATAAATGTACATTTGGAGTTCGTGGGGGAAAGCTTATGGGGTACATGGTTACAGAACGAAGAATCGAGGCAAACCCTGAGAAAATTGAGGCTATTTTAAACATGAAATCCCCTTCAAATGTGACAGATGTACAAAAACTGACAGGGAGAATGGCAAGCTTAAATAGATTTATTTCTAGATCTGTGGATAAAGGATTGCACTTTTTCAAAATCCTGCGGAAGGTAAAAAATTTCACGTGGACAGAAGAATGTGAAAAAGCTTTTCAAGAGCTAAAAGAATACTTGGTCTCCCCCCCCCCCCTTTGCTAACAAAACCTGTCTTCGGGGAACCTCTATTCTTGTATTTAGCTGTGTCTTTAGCAGCCATTAGTGCAGTATTAGCCCGTGAGGTCGAGAACGAACATAAACCAGTATATTATGTCAGTAAGTTGATACAAGGGGCTGAACTGAACTATCTGGAGATTGAAAAATGGGCACTCACTTTAGTAACTTCTGCTCGTAAGTTAAGACCATATTTTCAGTCCCATCATATTGTGGTACTAACGAATAAACCACTGAAGCAAGTGTTGGTAAAGCCCGATGTGTCGGGAAGACTCATAAAATGGGTCATTGAATTGGGAGAATTCAATATCGAATATAGAAGTCGTACGGCAGTCAAAGCACAAATAATGGTAGACTTCGTTGTTGAGATGACGACGGAGTCACCCATAGATGTAGCGGTGATGGAACCTGCGAAGCCATGGTTGTTACACTTGGATGGATCCTCGATGACTAAACGAGGAGGAATTGGAATTTGGTTACAAACCCCAGATAAATTGGATATGGAGTTCGCAATAAAACCGAACTTTGATGTTACTAATAATGAAGCAGAATATGAAACCCTTATTGCTGGTTTAAAAATGGCAAAAAGCTTAGAAGTGAAAATGTAATAGTTTACACTGACTCTCAGTTGGTAGCAAGGCAGGTTGCTGGGTCGTATGAGGCGAGAGAAAAATCGATGATAAGATATCTGAAGAAAGTAAAGGAATTGATGTTGGAGTTTGAGAAAGTTAAGTTGCATCAAATCCCAAGAGATGAGAATGAACGAGCAGACGCATTATCGAAGTTTGCGAATCAAATTGTGGGGTTGAAGAGTAGGAAGGTAACTCTGTTGGTGGCAGAGCACTCGAAAATAGAGGCAACGACGTTGATAGTTGACATGCTAGAACCTAACGTGCTTGGATAGCAAGTGTACTAGTCGTGGTAGTAATAAAAGTGGACTAAAAGTCCGGGTTGTCGAACCACAAGGACTAGGTATTTTAGTTTATGGTTAATGAAAATGGACAAAAGTAAATTGCAATAAAACGAGTAAGCAAGCGAAGAACAAAAGAGAAATGGACTATAGATTAAATCTCAAGAGTGATAAAATGACTAAGGCACATGCTACAACCTAATCTACTCATCAATATACGTGAGCTACTCTTCGAATTATTAGACTCCTATTGCTTCGGTGGAAAATCCTTAATTAACTATTACCCGATGTCTCGGCTCATAATAATCCTATGATTAATTGACGGTTCTCTAAATATGTCTATCCGAGAATCAAATCAATAACCACGCATTAACGTTCTAGAGTTTCCCCGGATAAATCCGGCTAACAGCACCCGGAAATCTTTACCTATTTCTAGGGGCAATTCCACATTAGTTTCGGATGATGCGTTGATTCTTGTTGCACCCTAACCTATGTTCTTTCGAATGGATAGAATAGGCACAATAGCAAGCATATGGTGATCAAGCATATGATTGTGATAAAAGCACAAAATCAACACACAAAGCAATAGGAGAATTAATACGATAATTCACTTCACATATATTGATTTGTAAAATAGGCCTTCACATGGCCTTAGTACTACAATTTAGCCTCTCATCAAGGCCTTAAGAAAATCTAATACAAACATATACATACTCATGGAAATAAACATGTAAATACAAGCAATTAAAACTCCCTCAATTGCTTGATGATGGATCCTTGCTTTAGAACTTCAATCCTTAGCTCCTATCTCTTTCTTGCCCTTCAAAGAAGATGAAATGATGGCTCATAACCCAGAAAATTCCTCCACAAACCCAGATTTTGAACCCATTTTAATGTGCTGAAAATTTAGCTTTATAGAACTGAAATTCGGTTATATCGGCGCCCAAGCGCGGCCAAATAGGCGCCTAGGCGCGGCCTACGTGGCACAAATGACTTGGGGAATAAGTTGCGGGGCGCCCAGGCGGGCATAATGGCACCTAGGCGTGGTGATTGTGGCGCCTAGGCGTGAGAAAGTGGCGCCTGGGCGCCACAATGCGAACACTGAACCGTTTTCTTGCTTTTCAGCGCAGCAATCGTGTTTTATTCATAACGTTCTCCACGGACCTCCGATTTGAGTGATTCAAGTTTTCCCATAAAGAGAAGAGATAGATATACAACTTTGTAGAAGGAAATGTTCTCAAATTCGGTCTTGAAACATAAATAAATGGTGCTCAAATGTGGAAGATGTGGCAGATGTCGCGCCCAGGCATGGTAAAATCACGCCTAGGCGCAATTATGCGTAACTTGAGCTCATTTCTTGCTTGTTCGGGCGCCCAGGCATGATTGTGGCTGCGCTTGGGCGTGGAGGTGCGAAGCATCTTGGCATGAACTTGTTTTATACGTCGTTTTTCCACCCTTTCTTCGTTTGCATCCATTTACAACCTGAAATCACTTCACACACGGATTAAACGCAAATGTGGCAAGAATCAAGTGATAAATGAACCTAAAACATAAACACAACGGGCTTAAAAACACGTAAAAATGACTCTTATCAGTAGTGTCAGTTGTGGTTGAGACTTCATGAAAGGATGCAATTACGGACTATTTAGTTAAAGACAAACTACCTGAAGATAAAGTTGAGGCTGGGAAATTCATTCACAGAGCAACGAGGTTTGTAATGATGGATGGGGAACTATACAAAAGATCAGTGGGGGGACCACTACTACGATGCTTAACTCCATCAGAGTCTGAATATGTTCTACGGGAAATCCACGAGGGAAGTTGTGGGAATCATTCCGCGGGAAGATCATTAGCTCAAAAGTTACGAGGCAGGGTTATTGTTGGCCTACCCTCGTTAAAGATGCATATAAATTTGCCAGGAAATGCAGCGAATGTCAAATGCAATCTAACAAAATACATCAACCAGGAACCGCCATGGAAGCAATAAAAATTGCATATCCATTTGATCAATGGGGCATCGATATATTAGGTTGGTATGATTTACAATCTTATTGACACACTTGTTGTAAAACGAGGTGAAATGCATATTTACTTGATTATTAAAATCGTATGCAGGACCTTTCCCTCCAGCCCAAAATCAAAAGAAGTTTGTTATTGTGGCAATAGAGCATTTCACGAAGTGGATAGAAGTCGAAGCTTTGGCTCGTATCACAGAAAAAGTCATTATTGACTTCATTTGGAAGAATATAATATGTAGGTTAATTAACCTATACAAAATCGAATAAATACGAATGACATAAAATTTAAGGCCTTGTTTGTTTATGTTTTCAAATTCCATTTTCAATATTCTGAATCACAAAATTCTAAAAATCCATAACACAAACCATTTTCATTTAAATTCTACTTAACTTTTTCAATTTCCCATATAACTACCTATCACTCACTAGATCAATCATTTCACACATTTATCAATCAACATCATTTCCTCCAATCATTACTTTTCTATTCAATCTTCCACTTTTACTATATATTAATAATAAATTTCAAATTTCAAATTTCAAATTTCAAAATATATTAATATTAAATTAACTTTATATATCTATCTATCTTATTCTATTATTTATTTATTCACATAATCATTACACAAATAACTAACTCAATTATTTAACTCATATTTTACAAATCTCAACCACTATTTAAAAACATAAACAAACACAACACACATCACATCAATTCTCACACGAATCCATGTAGTACGCATTTCCCCAGAAATTTTCAAAATTTCATCTCAAAAACATAAACAAACAGAGCCTAAAATTCTCATTGGGAAGAATATAATATGCAGGTTTGGTATACCCCGAATATTGATATCAGACAATGGGAAGCAATTCAATGGCAAAGCCATCACTGATTGGTATTCCAAATTGAAGATCCAGCAGAATTTCACCTCGGTTGGACATCCCCAGGCTAATGGGCTAACAGAGGTGGCGAATCGTATACTCTTGCAACATTTGAAAACTAGACTTGATGGCGAATGAACGGGATGGGTAGAAGAGTTGCCTGGAGTGTTGTGGGCATATCGAACTACACCTCGTTCGTTGGCGGGAAAGACTCCTTTTTGTCTTGTCTATGGCTCAGAAGCAGTCATAACAGCTGAGATAGGTATGATGACTCATAGATTAAACTCGTACGAACCACATGAGAATCGGTCTACAAGGGAGTTTGAGTTAGATGTCATTGATGAAGTACGAGACAAGGCGTATGCCAATATTTTGAGGAAGAAGAGCACAATGGCAAGAGCATACAATAAAAGGGTGAAGGCCAGATGTTTTCAAGTAGGTGATCTCGTGTTGAAAAAAGTGGAAGTATCGAGGCATGTGAAGAAACTAGAAGCAAATTGGGAAGGACCATTTAAAATTGTCAAAATCACGAAGGCCATGGCATATAGATTGCAAGATCTCAACGGGAGAGATCTACCTCGTCCATGAAATATAAATAACTTGAGAAAATTCTATGCATAAAAAGTGTTTATGGGCACTTAGAATGGAGTATTTGTCTTATGTATCGTAAATATCGAAGTTATCCTTATTGATGAAAGGAATTGCAATGTTTAAGCTGTGAATAATGCGACCTAGTAAACGAGGCAAGTCTAACGATAAAACTATATATAGCAAGACTTAACGAGGTAAAAACTCTATTTAGAGTAAATTTGTAAATGCTCGTCGACATTGCACTTTAATAGAAGACGAGATGAATTTTATACTTGAGAAAATTAATTCTGCCGGTACAAAAATGGTCCCTAAGATGGAGACGAGGCCAATTCTATACTTTAGTGATAAAAACAAAAATATGCAAATAGAAGCTTTAAATGCAAAAATAAATGAGCAGATCATAGTATTCAAGTTATTACAAGCATAAATTCAAAATCAATCTACAATCACATGAGGATCAGCAGCATCACCCTCATTAGTTGATTAACCAGTTCGATCGTATGTAGCCTCGAGCTCTCATTCAAACAGAATGCTGGCCCCTGATTCACCTATTACTAGAGCATCGAACTCTGGTAAGTGAGTATATGTTATGCTTGTATCTTTAGAAGTAGCAGAGGGTTGTTTGAGAAGAGCCCTCAGATAGGCTTGGGCAAACTCATCCTCTTGGAAAGTGGATGGCAAGTCTCCTGTTTGCTTCAGGTAATCGATGGCCTTGAAGAAGCCATCCTAGACATCGTTGATGGCCTGGTCCAGCAAGCGGTCGTCAATCACGGTGGACCGTAGCATATCATGAGCTCCACCTAAACGAGCGTCTTCTAATTGCCTCCTGAAAGACGGGGACTCTTGGAATTCCCTACGACCCGCCGTTTTACCCAGGGCAAACTGACGATGACTTTCAGCTTCGGTGCGTTCTTACAGCGTGTGCAGTTGCTGACGAAGCTCAGCGTTGGTCCTTTCAAGCTCAGACATCATAAGCTTGTCCTCGTCATATGATTTGCAGATCATGTCGAGCTCCGTCTACCAAGAATAAAGATCAAATTTCAGACTAAGTAATAATTGAATTAGAGTAGTCATAATAGGTTCGAGTTTACCTGTAGAGATGCAGCCTTTTCCTTATTGTCTTGAGCAGCAGTGAGCTCGGCTTCAACCTGGCCCTTATAATCAATGAGCTCTTGTTGAGATCGACGTAAGAACTCTTTTAGAGTGGAGTTGTTCAGAGACAACTGATGAATTATGAGCTTCGTCTCAAAAACAATAATGCAAAATCTAAGTTAGGAAGTGAGTGCGCTAAAATTTATATGTTAGGCTTGTAGTAAGAATTTAAAGTAATAAGACAATAAGGTACCTTCTCGAGGTACTGAGCTGCTTGCTTCTCAACGAGAGGATGAGGCTGCTCGAGGATGAGAGCTTTATCCTTGGGCAGTAGGGTGTGATGAAATAACTCGATAGCAGTGTTGCCGCGGGGATCCCTAATGATGCTGCTATCAGAGTAGATGTGCCAGTCTTGAATAAGACGTTGTTGGTCAGGTCGATGGGGGGCCCGTTCAGGAGCCTCGCAGTCGAGGTAATCCTTCAACAGCAATGACTCTGCCTGATTGAGCAGGTCTTAGTCACGGGCATCAGGGGAGCCGACTGGTTCAGCTCTCGGCGTCGAAGGCAAGGGCCTCATAGGAGAAGCCCGGGAAGTACCCTCTCGATGGGGCGTTTCTCTGGACCACCATAGGGAGCACTAGTTAGCTCCCCAACTGGTTCGGATCGTTGCCTGCGGACAAGAGAGCCCTCCTCAATCTTAGCATCGTCGGCCGATGCAGCAATTCTCGGTGACCGAGGTGCAGTAGTTGTCGTGCGAGGGGGTTGAACCTGATTAATCCCTTGGTCTCGAGGATCAATGATTCTGATTCCAGATTATCCTCGTCTGCGGCTGCTACCTCGTCTAGTACCACGACCGGTTTCCACAGCTGCCCTATGGGCTGCCTCGGTAGCAATAACGGCCCTCTTATCCATGCGAGCTTGTCTGGCTTCCATTGCTATTAACAAAAATGACAAGATTGTTAGACGAGGAAAAAATATTACGAGTGCATAATGAACTTTAGAAGATAGCCACAAATCTTTACCCAGATTTTGGACAACAAGTACATCGGCATTACTTAGTCCACATGTGACCAGCATCGACTCACTCATCACGACCTCTGGCTTGAATAGCCATTTAAGGATGCGCTTTAAAGTTCGTCGGGGTATGGTGGGTCTACCTATGTGTTCTAAATCAACGAGGTCCACACCCCAGGGATGAGGTACATTCCATCGTTTGTTCAGAGGGGGAGCAATGTAGAAAAACTTTTTCTTCCAGTCTCCGAAGGAAGACTGGGTACGAATTTGGAGGCGACAACGATGTTGGGGTGCTAGGAAGAAGAAACCTTCTTCCTTAGCTTTAGTGCATCGATGCACAAATAAAAAACCATTGAAATTTTTTATGTTCGGATGTACTTCGTACATCCTCATGACGACTATGAAGTAAATAATATGCCTATACAAGTTGGGAAGAAGTTGTGTTGGACTTAGGCGAAGGTAGAGAAGAATATTTTCGATGGCAGGATGTAAAGGGAATCTAAGCCCCGAGGTGGTACGATACCCTATAGGGAGAAGGTGCATTCGGTCACCCTCGTTAGGAACGGTGGTGCGATAGTTGAAAGGTATATGGTATCTAACCCTAATATCGGCTATATTGGAAGCAGTTAAGACGGACGAATAGTCTAACCATGGAATTATTCTACGAGCCCTATCCATATCAGTGAACAGTTGGAGATTAGTATTTTCATCTCCCTCAAGATTTGGATAAGGAGGGGGAACATCAGGTTCTTCAGGTTCAATAGCGATAGGGGGATCATTTATATGGGGCTCAGGAGAAGTCTCGGGGCTACTAGAACTACTATCAGAATTACTACGATTAGAAGAAGTAGTCTCATGCTCCTCGTCAGAAATATGGAGTGATTCAGCACCCACACCAGAAATACTCATGACGTATTACTGGAGAATGCAAATATTGGAAAAATAAAAAAGAGAAGGGTTAAGCTTATACCTAGCACGAGAGAAAACTTGAATATGAACTCTCTTAAGAACACCGAACAGCAAGAACACCAAGAAGTTGCAGATAGCCCTAAAGAACTCTCTGTGAAAAAGTAAATTTGCCAAAGTAAAAATTCAAATGAAGCATAAATTAGGGTATATATAGTAGGAGAATCATAGGAATCAACGGCCTGGATTTGTTGGTAAAAAGTACATCCAATGGTGAGGAGGTGTGACGTTTCGAATTCAACTGGTGTCTCTTGAAATTTGAAACAGCTGTATGTTGGATTAGACACGTCTCTCGGGAAATGGCATGTCAGAAATAATGACGACTAAGGCTGCGGCGTAATGATTACATGAGACGAATAATAATTAAGACAAAAACAAGGCAATAAATGTCTTAAAGATTACAGTCAAGAGTAGTATACTTCGTCAGTCATCAATCAATGAATTAAAATTAATCTCTTTATGACTAACGAAGTGGGGGACTTAATGATATACCAAAATTAAGTATATAGTCCTCGTTACCTCGTATTTAGTATATATGCATAGTCATGGGCCCTTATAGGGCCTCGTATACGACGGAACGAGGTAGATTGCATAACGGGTCCCTAACATAATGATATTTGCACTACACTCTAGGATCCGCGTATTTTTGTTAATCTGGGTAGGGTCGACCCTTGACCCGACCCTACGAAGGTCAATCGGTCCGTCAAACGCACGTGTAAAGTATCCAAGGGTAACAAGTCTCATCCGTCATTCACTCTACAGTACAGAGTGGAATTCCTATAAATACCTCCATTTATGAAGATTCATGGACGGATAATTGGAGCAATAAATACTACGAGATATACATCGAGTAGCGACGATTATTTATAGACTTGAGAGTACAATCCTATAATATAAATATTAGATACCTTCATAATACGAAGCATAGATATTATAACCACCTTCTTTGAACTACGTTTAGACTTGATCCCTTAGAGGTACGTAGGCAGCTCGTATTAGTCAAGTGCAGTCTATAATCTTGATAGTACAATTGTTTGCTCGTATTCGAGGTTATCTTGACTGAGATAGTCGAGGTAAAATTCTAGGCCAGATGACTAACGATTGGGGTTATACAACTTATAATCTTCCATTAAAAAAACAAATGATCGATGATTTATATTATTATAGGATTGAAGAGCACCCTATAAAAATTGGTTTGGACGGTTAAGCGAATTTGGTGAAATCATAACAATTTTATTTTAGTAGTTAGGTGTAATGCACCATGTGATTCATGCAATGACACCTCAGTAATTTTGGTGAGGTAATTTAAAGACAATCACATAGTTTATAACATCCGATATCTTAAAGTTTTTTTTTTTAATTCTTTTAGATTTTATTTCTTAGCTCTTTTTCTCAATTTTCTATTTCATTTTCCACCTTTTTATTTACACTCAATTAATTTTACTTAAAAATCTTCTTATTAAATTGAAAAAATTATTGTTTAGGAATTAGGAAGATTTCAAATTTATAAAGACACAACAATTCTTATATCTTAAAGTTTTTTTTTTAAATTCTTTTAGATTTTATTTCTCAGCTCTTTTTCTCAATTTTCTATTTCATTTTCCACCTTTTTATTTACACTCAATTAATTTTACTTAAAAAGCTTCTTATTAAATTGGAAAATTTATTATTTAGGGATTAGGAAGATTTCAAATTTATAAAGACACAACAATTCTTAACTAATTAGGGAGAAGAGATTTATAAACTTTATAAATTACTAAAATGGTAAATTCAATGTAAAATCATATTTGTGTCACCTATTTCATCTTTTTTTTAATTATCCATATTCTTCACTTATTAATGTTTCGCTCATCATAAATGAAGTTTAACTTTTTTTCCTTACAAAGCTACTCAATAGATTTATCAAAAAATGTAAATAAAATTATTTTGTATGTTTGAAACAAATTATTAAAATGAAAAATTCAATGCAAAATCATTTTGTCTCACCCACTTCGTATGTTTCCTAGAAAAATACAAATTATTCACTCACCCAATTTTCTTTCATAACTAATTAAAGTTTATTTATCTTCATTTGTACAAATTGACCCATCACATTGAATAAAAAATGCTATATAAGTTGGAAAAAATTGTACAACGCATCTAAATTTTTTAAAATAATTGAATATAATATTATATAAGTTTTTATTTATTTATAAATAACGATTTTGTATTCCTGCAACACCATATTTTTTTATGACAACTTCATCGTCTATGGCCTTGTAATTAAATGCTTTTAACTATATTCCTTGAACGGTTAATTAAAAATACTTAACCTTGATTTAATAATATTTTTTAATTTATAACCTTGATCCGAATAATTTCACGCAACAAAGCATGCAATTACAACTATGATCATACAAATGTTCGTCAAGGATAAATGTGATAGAAAACTATGTAAATTTTGATATTATTCATAAAGAATCGATTAATAAAAATTCATGTAGGTGATTCTTTCAATTAAGATACTATCCATGAAAAGATAATTACTTATTATAATTTGATGTATCATAGGGCTAATGGTTTTAATTATCATTTTGTCATAATATGAAGTATCATATAGTTTATCAAGCATTATTTTCCGAAGTCATTTAAAATATCATAAATGCATTGTTTGGTATACTATCTAATATTTTCTTAATCTCTCATTTCTTATTACATGATTGTAACTTCTGAAGTTGTTACTTCTAAATAAAATTTAAAACTTTATTTAATGTAATTTTCAGTCATCTTAAAGTATTTTTAAGTGTAATTACTCATAATAATTTGATGTATCATAGGGCTAATTGTTTTAATTATTATTTTGTCATAATATGAAGTGTCATATGGTTTATCAAGCATTATTTTCTGAACTCATTTAAAATATCATAACTGCATTTTTTGGTATACTATCTAATATTTTCTTAATCTCTTATTTCTTGTTACATGACTGCAACTTTGAAGTTGTTACCTGTATATAAAATTAAAAACTTTATTTAATGCAAGTTTCAATTACCTTAAAGTTTTTTAAATGTTATAAATTTGTTTCAGACATACAATAGAATAATACTTGCATTTTATAATAAATCTATTGGGTAGCTTTGTAAGGAAAAAAAAAGTTAAACTTCATTTGTGATAAACAAAAAATTACTAAGTGAATAATATGGATAGTTAAAGAAAAAGATGAAATAAGTGACACAAATATGAATTTGCATTGAATTTATTATTTTAGTAATTTGTAAAATTTGAAAATTCCTTCTCCCTAATTACTTAAAAAATGTTGGATCTTTATATATTTAAAATTTTCGTATTTCCTAAACAATAATTTTTCCTATTAACGTCTTATTTTTTTCACACACATTAAATGTGCGATACCAACTAGAATTTTCAATGTATAAGCAGTGTTTTTCTTCTTTTGTTGAGGGCTGAATAGTGAGATTTAGCCATCCATTAGGAGAGAGACAGAAAGTAAAAGTGTGAGTAGAAAAATGGCGTCTGAAGCGTAGAAAGTAGAAAGTGATCGTTGACCCCACATACACATACACATACACATATACATATACATATACATATACATACAATACAAGTGTGCTAAGCTCCCACGCGTTCTTGTTTTTGTTTATGTCTACATTTTCTTCCTACAACCCGACGACTTTTTGCTTTCATTTTCATATTGATGATGATGAATTGACGATGAAGATGATGATGATGATTGCGTCTTCCTCTCTCTCTCTACTCTGTATTTGACTTGACCAACTACTTGTTTGTATAATTGACAGGTACATACAACCCCCCCTCTCTCTCTCTCTTTTCTGTTTCTTTTATATAAGAATTTGCACTTAGTATATTCATTGATTAGGCCAAGGGAAAGGGGAGAGTGGGAGAGGATTTATTCTTTCTTTTTTATTCTCTTGTTTTGATTCTATTTGTCTCAAACAAACAATAATGATGATGTACTTTAAGGATTCAGTAGTGGGTTGTGTTTTTATGCTAATAGCTATTACCTGTTTGATAAAATGCCAAAGAAGCGAAGCCTTTGGTACATTTGGGTTCGATATCCACCACAGATATTCGGATACTGTGAAGGATTTCTTGAACGTTGATGGATTGCCGGAGAAGGGCTCGCTTGACTATTACACCGCCATGGCACACCGCGATCACCTCTTTAAGGCTCGCCGCCTCGCCACCACGCCTTCCTCCACTCCCCTCCTCACTTTCTTCGGTGGCAACCAGACTTTCCGTCTCAGCTCTCTCGGATTGTACGTTCATTCTTGTTTTTCTTTAATTAGTTTCCTTTTTGCTCTTAAATTTCAAGCTTGTTATATCACTTAATTGATCAATTGGGCAACTTAACTGTTAATGATCATCTCTATTGCCATCTGGACCAGTATGCTGCTTTATGTTGCATAATTAATTATATGCTGGGAAGGAGCCAGGATTATAAGTTTGGGGGCGAATGCAAAATAAAGGAGGCAAAATTGAATACTTTTAGATTTGGGCCGGGGGAGAAGGGGATTTTAAATTTAAAAAATTTGTAGGGTAAAAAATTTAGGCTATGTTTGGTTATGTTTTGAGATGATATTTTGGTGAAAATTATTGGTGAAAAATTTATGGGGACACGTGCAATTTTGATGGGATTATGTTTGGTTATGTTTTGGGAGTTGGATTTTGAGTGATTGTTTGGTGAGATAGTGTTTGTTTTTGTTTTCAGAGGGAATATAAATTACTGTAGCTGTCAAATCATGTAAGTTTTTGTCTGTCAATAATTAAAAGTTATAATATAATATTGAGATTGTAATAATTATTATATAGATAAATATATATGTATATATGTACAAATATATATTTATATACGTAGGTAATAGTAGTATATATAATATTGAGATTGTAATAATTATTATAGAGATAAATATATATGTATATATGTAAGTAATAGTAGTGTATATATATATATATAAGTAATAGTAGTTGATATATATACTTAAAAGAAAAGTTTATATATATTCATATATATATATATATATATGTATCTATATGTATGTATATATGTATGTATATGCATATATGTATCTTTATCTTAGAAATTGAGGGGGGCATTAATGTAATTTATGAATTAAAATTAAAAAATATTTATATATTAAAAAAAAAAAATCAGTGGGGGCACTGCCCCCTTAAATACACTTGCGTCCGCCCCTGTTTTTTGTACAACATTTTGCTCGAATTCATGAAGTTTTTAATGGGAGGGAGTGACATCAACTTCAAATTCAGGATTTTTTACTCTAATGGTTTGTGCATGTGCTTGTTATGAAGCTAAACTCGTTGAGATGAATATTTATTTATATGAATTTTCATAATTAATCAAATATATAAAATTAGTGTTGCTTAGTTTTGTGAATTATGCATCTGCATATATTCATTTGTTAATTTGAATTCATTTTTTTTTAAACTGTTAATTTGTATTCGAAAAAACACGGCTGTATATACATATATATATTCTGTGTATATATGTCAAACAATTCGGTGTATATCCCATACATATGTGCTGTGGTGGAGGATCACCCATGCCACAACTTTAGATGGGGCTCCATTTCATACTAAAGAGAAATCATAGATATGTTCAAAAGAAAAGAAAAAAGAGAAACCAGGAAACAAGAGAGGAGAGAGAGAAAGAAAAAGGGAGGAGACAAGACTTGCAAAAAAAGCAGACACATTAGAGAGAGAAAGAGAGGAAGCAGGAAAGTCCAAATTTAGCATTTTGAAAATTTTTGGTCCGATATGAATTTTTTTTCTGGCCCAAATCATGTCAACCCAAACACTATTTGACCAAAATTTAGGGCCAAAATGAGTCCAAAACATAACCAAACATTGCCTTAATTTTTCAAAAGTTGAGGGAGGCGGGTGCCCCCACCAGCACCCCGGATCCGTCTCTGATTATATGAGTTCCTCCTCTATCTGATGCAAAGACTTGCGCTGTCTACTTAGATACATAACTTAGTTGGGGTGGAAGCAAGATAAAAGAATTGCTATTGGTCCTATACCTTTTTGTTGCTTTATCTATTCAATAGTGGGTGATCTCATTACCATGTTCTTTATGTTATCCCGTATTGCGTTTCTTGTTTTGTATATAATATCAAAAGTTCTTATCGGACCTGTACTACTACCATAACATATTAGCCCATTGTGAATCCTATACTAACTTTATCCACTTGTCTAATTTTCTTGCTTGATTTCAGAACAAAATTGGTGGGGCGCCTAATTACTTTTTTCGTGGAATGCCAAAATGCGTCTCTTAGTTGTTAGTAATGTTGACTATAACTATCTCGACTACTAACCAATTGCAACAATCTCCAATTGGATATTATCACACTTACCTCAGTATTCCTTCTATCCACTGTGCAAGAAAATAATAATTCTAAACAACTTCGCAAATCCTGCTCAATATTCTCCGCATTTCTTATTCTATAATGATAGAAACAGTCAGATTAAATGGTTTTTCCTTTTTTCTAATTTGTGTGGATAATAATTCAAGTTCAGATGTGAAAAGACACTTAGGGGATTTTATCAAACTAAATCAGTATATGTATAATGTGGTAACTTTTTAGGCACAAAGGAATTAGAAAGAGACAAGAAATCGTGTCTTCCTATAAATGTTGCTTAAACGTCCATATGTATGTGATTTGAAAAAATGAAAACAAATAACAATTATTATATCTTTTCCCATCTCTTATTTTGGAAATGTGTGTATTTGCAGCTTGCACTATGCAATAGTTTCTGTGGGCACCCCTCCTTTAGTATATCTTGTTGCACTTGACACCGGCAGTGACCTATTCTGGTTACCATGTGATTGTACCACCTGTGCACGTAGTTTCAACTCCACCTCAGGGAAGGTATGATAAATACTCGGTAACATTCAATTTTTTATTAATTAGTCTCACATTTTCCAGTTATTCAATGTTTAATTGAGTTTTATACCAAAAGATTCCTCTTTTTTCTTTTCCCCCTTCAAAGATCATTGATTACATCAACATAGTTTTTGTCTTGCCTAGCATTTGTATCTCCAACTAATGTTATTAAATTTGGATGAAACAGACGTTAGAACTAAACATATACAGCCCTAATATATCGTCAAGTAGTATCCCAGTTCCATGCAATAGCAGTACGTGTGGACAGAGAAGAGCATGCTCATTAAGGCGTAATGCCTGTGCTTATCAAGAGGTTTATCTTTCCAGCAACACGTCCACTACTGGGATATTGGTAGACGACGTTCTGCATTTGGGTACTGATTCCACTCCACAAGACATTGTTGAGGCCCCAATTACTTTAGGGTGGGTGCTTCTATTTTACATTAATCAAGTGCTTATACCCTCCAAATTCCTAGGCTTTGTTTGTTTATGTTTTTGAGTTAAAAAAAATTTAAAAAAATTTGGGGATGTGTACTATGTGCGGTATTCATGTGAAAATAATGTGATGTGTATTGTGTTTGCAGATGTTTTTCAGAAAAATTATTGGAAATAGAAAAATATTTCAATAAAAAATGATTGGTTGATATATGATGTATAAAACGATTGATTTAGTTATTTGGTTAATGATTACATGATAAAGAAATAATAAATTGAGAAAGAGAAAAGAAAGAATAGTTGGAGTAGGTAATTGTCGACGAGAGATAGTGTGAAACGATTTGAGTTATATAAGGGAATGAGAAAGTGAAGTTGAAATAATGTGTTTTTGGTTGAAAATGGTTTGTAGCATTGATTATCAGAAAGTGGTGATCCGAAAATTATATTTGAAACGTAAACGAACAAGCCATTATATCTTTCTTATTTGTTCCATAATAAATTAAGCCTTGAATGCATTAAATATTTTCAATCTCTCAGATGTGGAATAATTCAAACTGGTGATTTCTTGGACGGAGCTGCTATAAATGGTCTGTTTGGGCTTGGTATGGACAGTATATCTGTTCCTAGCACTTTAGCTAGCAAAGGACTCGCTGCAAATTCATTCTCCATGTGTTTTGGTCCCGATGGATTTGGAAGAATTGAGTTTGGTGATAAAGGCAGTCCCAACCAGAAAACAACTCCATTTAATCTTGAACGATTACAGTAAGCATCCACTTGTTTTTATTTTGATTGAGTTATGCATCTGATTTTTTTCTTTTTTTTAATGATTAATAATTTTCTGAGGTTTTTGGCAGTCCAACTTATAATGTCACTGTAACACAAATAGCTGTGGAGAATAATGTCACAGATATTGAGTTTACAGCAATCTTTGACTCCGGCACCTCATTTACATACTTGAATGACCCAGCTTACACAGCTATTGTTGAGAGTGTAAGTTATATAGTGTTTATCGCGAGATCTTATTTGTTTTCTTTCTACCACTGAAAATAACAAGTATTCTCTTTTTCAGTTTAATTCTCAAATAACTAATGAGCCACGTTATCAACCTGAGACCCAGATTATTTTTGACTATTGCTATTCACTGAGGTAAGTAAAATTTCTGAGTGACTCAAAGTAAATTTCACTATGAACCATTTTTGGCTTATTATTACGTGCACACGGCCCTGCAGTGCAACTCAAGAGAGCTATATGATTCCCAACTTGAACTTGACAATGAGAGGTGGAGACCAACTTTATATTACTGCACCAACAGTTGTAATTCCCCGCCGGGTGAGATTATACTTTCAGATCCATATGTGCTTATATATATATATGTGTGTGTGTGTGTGTGTGTGTGTGTGTGTGTGTATGAGAATTCGACTTGAAAGTTTGCTGAGATTGTATCCATCTGCAGGGTGGAGTTGCATATTGTTTGGCTATTGTGAAAAGCGAGGATATTAACATCATTGGTCGTGAGTATCAAAATTATCTTTAAGTTGCTTGCTTGCTTGCTTTTCTCCAATTTCATTTCATCTCCTTTTCTGTCATTTCATCTCCAATTGTATTAGGATCTTGTCACAGATTTATCTTACTATTCACATTTTAAATAATATATATATATATATATATATATATATATATGAATATTGTTAGGTTTAGTATCATGACCGATATCTGCTAGAGTTTAATTTAGAGAAGCTTTTGTGTGTTTGCTAGTATAACGGCTCCATTTGTACCTCCCGAAATGGATCAATTCAGTGTAATATGTTATACTTGAATAAGGTTCTTTCAAATATCAAAAAAGGAGAAAATAATAAGCTTTCATCACTTTGGTATCTCTTTATCGTTTTTTCTGATAACAATTCAACTGAGTTTGAGTGTCGAGTGACACGGAGAATTAATATAGTTAATACTTACAGTTTTGGATTAGAGCTAGTGTATCTTTGCGCACTAGGAAAAAAGTTGCTAAAATTCTTAAAATCAATTTGCCTCATATCTTGTTCCTTTTTTTTCAGTGTTTCCTCTCTAACAGATTTATTATATCCTATATATAATTAGCCCTCTAATTAAATTACATGAATTCTGATTTCTCGTGACTTACTGTGTTAATGTGTCAAATATTTTCTTCCCAGAAAATTTTATGACTGGGTACCGCATAGTGTTTGATCGTGACGAGATGGTTTTGGGTTGGAAGGAATCTGACTGTAAGTTGCTTTCTTCTCTTTTGAGTACTGATTCTTGCATCTAAAATGCATGCAAATAGTTAACTGCTGTGAGATTGATATCACTCAGGCAATGATTCCATCTTATCAAACACTCTACCCGTAAACAAGCGCAACTCAACTACTAATGCTCCCCCGCCCTCTGTTTTGGATCCGGAAGCCACTCCTAGCAATAGAACGCTAAGAACTCCACCGCCGCCGCCGCCACCATCAAGGACACTTTTTGGAAGCAACGACGCTACTCGCTTGAATTCCGTGGCTAACAAGCTTCTCATGGTTATATTTTCCATCTTTCTCTTCATTCTTTCTTCTTGAGGTTTTGTCTTTACAACTACTTTGCCTTATTCGAGTGATATTTTTTATAGTATACCACAGGGAAATTTGGAACATTTATGTCATTTTGAATTTGTTTACATGAATTGATCTTATTTATGTACATAGACATTGTACAACTTCAATAATAAGCTCAGTTTTGAATTGGGGTGTAATGTTGATAGATAGAGCATTCTGGCTTTCGTTAATCAAACAAGAGCAGTTCAATATTCCTATGTATACCACAACTTGATAAGTTTTTGTATGCTTTTACGCTGTGTATTCCTGTAGTAACAAATGTAGTTCTTGAATAAACATAATCGTACCACTCTTTTTGCTCATTGAAAAATCATGTTTATAAATGCACTACTACTGCTGATAATAATTAATTGAGTTAGAGCAATAGTATTAATAATAATAGAAGCAACTATATTTTGCATAAAGGCAATCTTTTCTACTCCATAACATTCATCTCAAGGCCACTAAGTAAGATTTTAGAAAGGCAAAAAGTCAGACATAAATATATGCGCTTTTAATAGAGTCTAGGGAAAATTAGGCAAAGCGAGCAAGGAACTTTTAAAATTATATAAACACATCATTTTTAATTAATAGTAAGCAACATGTGCATATGACATCATCAAAACAATTCATATACATAAATATTGTTCAATTTAAGAATATTATATATTCAACACTAAAATATAGAATAATTTAACTAAAAGAATTATTGTTTAGTATAGAAACTATAATTTGAAAAATTCAATATAGATTAGTATGAAAGCTGAATCAATATTTTGAAAGAACTAAGTTAATTGAAACTTAAATAATAACGTAATTAAATTAGTTTTTAAATAAATTCGTGCTCCATTTATATCTTCTCTTTTTAAATTTTAATGGATAGAGTGCTTCTTTTATTCTTAATTTTTCTTATTGAGTTCTTTGTATATTTGCAATATTCTCTTAATTATGACTTAAGAGGTTGTATATCATTTATTGTTTTTGTTTCTTACTTTTGATTCGTACTTTTCTATCTTTCCATTTCTAAAGACTCTCTTATCATGTTTCTTCTCAAGATCATTCGAGTTGTTTCCATCTTAGACCTTAATTTCATTCTCTGCAAGTTAGAATATGTTGGCGTAGATGATTGTTTCTTTTTTTTATTTGTTTTAGTACTTTTGAATGTGCCTTTGTCATTTATAAGACTAAGTTTTATTGGGAAAAATATAGAAGTAAAATTATGTATGTTGCACGTAAAAGCTATGTATAATAGAGAAATGATTAAAACATAATGAGAAGTATTTTGTCTTTCTTAGCTTGAATGTTGTTATCATCGTATTTTGACTTTCAATTGCTATAATTTTTTTTTCTCAACAAAGTGCAAGCATGTTGCAAATAAATATTCTTCTAGTCATACTGATAATTTCATTATGAAATCATTGCAAAGCTATAATTGGTTAAATAAATATATAATACATTTAACATTAATCTACTCAAATTCTTGAATGAAATATTTAAAGAAATTAAATTATTGAAAAATTCAAAGACCTAATATTGTTGGGTTACGCGAAAAATTGCGCAACGAAAGGTTTTAATATAAATGCCAAAGTGAATTTCTCGATTTGCATATTTGAATTGAATAAATGCTAAAACGAATAACGACTTACCTGATGAAGCGAAGTGGTTGGAAAACTAATTCCTCCTTTAATCGAAACTTGAAGGCTTCAAATTCCAAGAAAGCGTGCAATCCAATCTTAACGAATCCTTTGAAGCTTTCTTGAATTCTTGATCCGAACAACGAACGTACGTTGCCTCTAAATAATCATGCGAATTGATTTGACGAAAAATCCCTTCTTTTCTCTTGGAAACCGATGGCTAGAGTTCTAGAGAGAGGGAGGAGAGTTTTTCTTTTCTTTTTAGGAGAGTTGTATGATAACTTCTATCTCATCTAGGTCAAAAGTCCTTTTAATATCACCTGATTTATTGACCAAGACAAAACAAAAGAGTCCTTGTTGGGCCTCCAAGTGGACGCCCAACTTAGCCCTAGGAGGCGTCCAAATGGACGCCCCCGACATAGCCCGGTCCATCTTTTGTTTTAATCAATTATCTATTTAATTAATAATTTATTATATCCAATAAATAAATAAATTAATTAAATAATTAAATTAATTAGATAAATTCATTCATTAATTTATTTCCTTAAGAAATTAATTAACAATTAATCTTATCTTTGTAACTAATCATCTCATCTAATGAGTAATTAATTAATTATTTAATTTATCCCATAAATTAAATCTCCCAAAATAAAATAGAAAATCCTTTCATTTTTCTTTATCAATCCTTTAGCGCGACTCTTTTGGTTCGTTTCGTTTGGCAATGAGAGGAATCCAAAGGAAGTGGGTAACACCTAGCCAGTCACGTGGCCCACTTTGTAGCCCAAACGAAATCGAATGATTGGATTATTCCACAACCTTCCAATCGTAAATACCGTATAAGTATAAACCCTTTGTTCACGTGCCCAGTCAAGTGAGAGTCATGGTTATGTCAAACTCACTGAACTTGACCATATGTATTAATCATAGTAATACGAGATCATTGAGTTCGATTTAGTGCCTCGCACAATCGTCTCTTTTGCTTTGGCCAAAGACTTTGATCTCTATTATCTATAATCACATAGGATATTTTCTCATTCACTTGTGAGAGAACAAATCCCATATTAGTTATCAGCTAAGACTACCACTTGCCCATCAAGCCGCATTTCGAGGTTGACCCCACCAATGGGTGAATTGGGTCTAATTACTCTAGTGACAGACTTGACGTCATAAGTGTATCTTTAGCCTGATACTTCAGGTCAAAGGTTCACTTATATCTATTACGCATAATCAGTTCTGTCATTGAAGTCACTAAGTGAAAACCCATGTGACAAAACAAATGCGAGTGTTGTTCGAGCATATCAGTTCCACTGATGTGCCTACAGTCTTAAGCTCCCACCATCACATGGTATTCGACTGGCACTCCCATGTTAAAGCTAAGATTGTACAAGTGTTCTAAGTCTTTATTTATCCATTAAAGATTTCATATTATTTGCAAACGAGTTTACGTAATCAAGATCCATCTCTCTAGTACCAATCTTCCTATCCCATAGGAAGTAGAGAGATTGCACTGAAAACATGGACAAAATATTTTACACTACTTATAGATGCAGAAAAGATTTAAGTGAAAACTAAACATTGCCTTTTATTATAAATAATAAATAAGTTTATTATAAGAAAGATGCCCTATCATTCTATCCTCTATGGCATTTGAGGGCATAATCCTAACAATCTCCTACTTGCACTCAATGTCACTCATTGTGATATCTTATACCCATCCTTTCCAGTGTGGGTCCAGAACAGCCTGAGGTAGTGGTTTGGTGAACGGGTCAGCTACATTGTCAGTTGAGGCTATTTTCTGTACTGCTATCTCTCCTCTGCCAACGATCTCCCTGATGATGTGATATCTTTTCTCAATGTGTTTAGACTTGTTATGAGACCTTGGTTCCTTGGCTTGCGTTATCGCTCTATTGTTATAATAATAAAGTGGCAACGGGAGCTCTGCACTAGGAGCCACTTCAAGTTCTCCTAGAAACTTTCTCATCCAAACAGCTTCTTTGGCTACCTCCGAGGCGACCACATATTCTGCTTCAGTAGTGGAATTAGCGGTTGTGCTTTGCTTGGAACTTTTTCAAGACACCGCCCCACCATTAAGCGTGAAAACAAATGAAATGGATTTTCGGTCATTTACATCAGATTGAAAGTCTGAATCAGTGTAACCTTCCATCTTCAGATCTCCACCTCCATAGATGAGAATCATATCCATAGTTCTTTTAAGATACTTTAGGATATTCTTCACAGCTATCCAATGTTCCTTTCCCGGGTTTGCCTGAAATTGACTCACAACGCTTTCAGCATAAGCAATGTCAGGTCTAGTACACAACATTGCATACATCAGGCTACCTACTGCAGTAGCATAGGGTATATTACTCATCTCCTTTCTATCTTCCTCATTTTGAGGACACATAGATTTATGCCTCATGGGAAGGAATCCTTTCTTAGAATTATCCATCCTAAATCTCTTTAGGACCTTTTCTAAGTAAAGGTTTGGGAAAGACCGATCATTCTATTCGTTGTATCTCTATAGATACGAATTCCTAGAATGTACGTTGCTTCTCCCAAGTGTTTCATGAAAAATTTACTCGAAAGCCATTTCTTGACAGTGGTGAGCATTCCCACGTCATTTCCTATAAGTAGAATTGTTAGGATTATGCCTTCAGATGCCATAGAGGATAGAATGATGGGGCATCTTTCTTGTAATAAACTTATTTATTATTTATAATAAAAGATATTGTTTAGTTTTCATTTAAATCTTATCTGGATCTATAAGTAGTGTAAAACATTTTGTCCATGTTTTCAGTGCGATCTCTCCACTTCCTATGGGATAGGAAGATTGGCACTAGAGGGATTGATCTTGATTACTTAAACTCGTTCGCAAGTAATATGAAGTCTTTAATGGATAAATAAAGACTTAGAACACTTGTACATTTTTAGCTTTGACATGGGAGTGCCACTCGAACACTATGTGATGGTGGGAGCTTAAGACTGTAAGCACATCAGTGGAATTGATATGCTCGAACACGACTCGCATCGGTTCTGTCACATGGGTTTTCACTCCGTGACTGTCAATGATAGAACTGATTATGCGTAATAGGTATAAGTGAACCTTTGACCTGAAGTATCAGGCTGAAGATACACTTGTGACGTCAAGTCTATCACTAAAGTAGTTAGACCCAATTCACCCGTTGGTGGGGTCGACCTCGAAATGCAGCTTGGTGGGCAAGTGGTAGTCTTAGCTGATAACTAATACGGGATTTGTTCTCTCATAAGTGAATGAGAAAGTATCCTATGTAATTATAGATAATAGAGATCAAAGTCTTTGGCTAAAGCAAAAGAGACGATTGTGCGAGGCACTAAATCGAGCTCAAGGATCTCGTATTATTATAATTAATACATATGGTCAAGTCCAGTGACTTGAAATAATCATGACTCTCACTTGACTGGGGCACGTGAAAAAGGGGTTTATACTTATACGGTATTTACGATTGGAAGGTTGTGGAATGATCCAATCATTCAATTTTGTTTTGGCTATGAAGTGGGCCACATGACTGGCTAGGTGTTACCCAAATCCTTTGGATTCCTCTCATTGCCAAATGAAACGAACCTAAAGAGTCGCGCTAAAGGTTTGATCAAGAAAAATGAAAGGATTTTCTATTTTATTCTGTGAGATTTAATTAATGGGATAAATTAAATAATTAATTAATTACGCATTGGATGAGATGATTAGTTATAAAGATAAGATTAATTATTAGTTAATTTTTAAGGAAATAAATGATAGTGTTAGGTGCTGGGTGAGCCAATTGTTTTGGGCTCAGCCATATTAAATGTAAACACTATGACAATCTTGTTTTAAATATACTGAATCTTTAATTTATGGCATGCTTCTTTATTGTTATAACTATTGATAGTATAGATAAAGATCCCAAGGATTACATATGGTTAAGGGAGGCGGTTAGGGAAAACATATGGAATGCTCTCAAAGACCGTAATCCTAAATATTGTTCCAAGTCATAGAGGTTGTGAGATGTGGGATATCATTGGCCTCGTCAAGACTTGTTCATACATGTAACTCTTTCGAGAGGTCGACATGTTCCATTGTCGATGCCTTATATGGCAATACATGTATGAAGATTCATATAGGATTATGGAATTGAACGGCCCCGCTTAAGGACTCCTGTTTCGTAGTGTGAGATTAATCCTTAGACCTAAGATGTCATTTGGAAAGGGTACTACCCACTCTGCTTTGATATGCACGTGCACTCCAGGAGAGTCATACGGCATGTATGTTGGGTAGCGCAGTGGAACAAATAGCAGTCGGAGAGGGATTCATCCAGCGTCACGAGTACCCGATATTTCCTATGCTGTTGCTAGAATCTAAATGATGAAAATCCTTTGATCAAAGCGATTGTTTTCTAAGAGGGAATGGTGATCCCGGATCGAAAAACTGGATCATTAGATGTCACAACATA
Organism: Buddleja alternifolia; assembly: GCA_019426215.1. Lineage (NCBI taxonomy): Eukaryota > Viridiplantae > Streptophyta > Magnoliopsida > Lamiales > Scrophulariaceae > Buddleja > Buddleja alternifolia. The sequence goes on along the minus strand of CM033408.1, from coordinate 18,358,052 downwards.
GTCATAGTTTCCAAGGTTATTAGAGTTCGACCGTCGCCATACCCTAGACCATGGACGGGAAATTGATGAGGGATTCTACTCACATGACGATCGCAACTCGGATAGGTTTTTGCTTTTCATCGTTGACATCTAGGTAGTCGTGACGACGTTGCTAGACATCGAACCATGACCAATAGGTGCCTTGGATTAATTTGGTGAAATTAATTCAGGGACTAAATAATTATTTAGAATAATTAATCTAGTCTGAGGGGACTTATTGCTAGCTTGACAATGAGCCTGAGAGGTCACACACATAACTTAGTGCAGTACCTATTGGCTAATTAATTCTTTGTGAATTATTGGTGGGATTAATTAATTGGATTTAATTAATCAAGGAAAAGAAATTAATTTAACTAGTTAATTAATGGTCCTATAATTTAATATTAGAATATTAAATTGGGAAGGACTAATTAATTAATTAGGGGAAAGAAAATAAAATAATATATATAAATATACATAGTGCACGTGTGAGGCGTGTGTATTGTGTATGTTGATTTGGTGGAAAGATTTATCTTGCTCACCAAGTTTGTTAAATATATATATTAATTAATATCCTATAAATATATTTAGTAGAGTCCTAAATTAATTAAAGTAGTTAATTAATGAATATGGAAAGGATTCTATTTGATATATGTTAGGATATTATTAGATATAATAATATCTAGTTAGTTGGAAAGAGTCCAACTAAACAATACATGTACATATATACATATGTACACGCCTACTCCCTAAATTTTAGGGGAGTAGGCATGTACCACCTAGGGTTTTAACCCTAGGTGGACTCTAAATATACATGTATATTTGACCTCTTTTAAACCTAATGGAAAAAGTGACTTTGAATTAGTTTTTGGTTTTTGAAAAGAAAAATAAGGTTTTGAGAAAAAAAACACTTTTTCTATTATTCTCTCCCAATTTTCTTTCATACTATTTCTTCAAAGTCATGTGTTGAGTGCGAAAAACACTTAAATAATTCCAAACCCTTTATCCTAAAAAGCCAAGATTCGATATTCTCCTTGCTAGCACTGGTGAAGATAATTGAGGATTCAAGCTAGGGTGTGGATACATCTCAGAGGTGCAACACTTGGGGCGCTAGAACAAATCAATTCGAAGACTGTAGCAGGGAGTAGCTTAAAAAGACGTTGTTGTTTTAAGGTCTACAAGAGGTAAACGCGAGTAAACCTTCTTTTAGGATAGTTTTGAATCCGATGATACCATGTCGACCTAGCCCTAATTTTGGGGATTCCGCTTTAATTTTTCAAATTATATGTATTCCGTTGCGCCGGTATCCCCAAGGCTTGTACTGATCCCAACAGTGGTATCAGAGCTAAGGTTTTGACATGGCTCGGGTTCTTTTCGTGTTTTTATGCTTTAAAATTAGTTTTATTGCATATTGGAATTGGTTGGATTTTCTGCTTAATTTTTGGTCCGTAGATGATTTGATATTAATCTGAAAATCGAGGGTTACGTTTTTATGTTTTTTTTTAAAAAAAGAGGGAACGTCGCCGTCGCGGCAGCGCTGGCGTAACAGTGCCGCTGCGCGACGGCGACTGCTGTTTGCCCTCGCGAACAGCGACGCGTGCGCAGGCAGCAAGCAGCACTGTCACGGCGACGGCGCATGAGTCGGCGGCTGTCGTGTTTTCACGTTAGGGGTTTTATGCAATTTTCCCAATTTCCAAATATTTTTCGTAATAATTGCGTTTTAGGCGTTGGGTCATTTTTTGCAATTAAATTAAAAGCGCAACCTTAATTTGTGATTTTGTAAAATTAAGTTTTGAATCTCAAATTGAAACTATTTAAAGTTTATTCTAAAAATTGGATTTTCAAAATTGGAATCGTTTTATTTGATTTTGAGAATTGAAATAAAATGGAATTTATTAATTTTCAGAATTGAATAACATTGGGTTTTTTGAAAAAAAAATTTAGATTAATTTGAAAAGTGTGACTTTTCATGGAAGTTTCTAAAGTTGGTTTTAGAAATTAGAGTCTTTGGGTTCATTAATTAATTAGGTCATCTTTAATTAAAGACGGTGAATATTAATTCATATTTGCATGATAGCATGTTTATGTGATTATGTAGTGATCCGGGTCGAGCCATAGACTAGTTGTTTTTATAATTTGAGGCCTGCGTGCCATGTTTTTCCTTTTATTGTAAATGAGAAGGAAAGGTTTATTTAAATGTAAATTTGAATACGAAGATGAAGATGAAGGCATTCAATCCCATGGAGTTTTGAAGACCTTAGCGTAGGGTCTGAGTCTATAGATTATAATGGTCAACACCTTGATAGCTCGGGGTGTTTAGATATTGGCTTGACTAAGATCACATTTACCGCTCTATGCATGATTGCTTATTTTCTTATGTTATGAATGTTGTGCATGTATGCATGATCACCTAAGAAAGATAAGTAATTGAAAAGTGTGAGACCTTGTTTTGAAAAACCCGTAATCCATATTAAATCCTTAAATGGATAAATTGGGGGACCGGAAGCTCCTTGATTAGGTCCAGTGTCTTCCATCATTAGATGTGAGAGGGAATAGCGCGGCTTGTCATCATTGACCATGAGTCGTGGGATGGTGGCAAGTTAAGTGCAGTAATCTCACAACTAGGCCTTCTACTACGACAGGTGGTCATACTAGAAGTGCACACGGGTCTCAGTTTACCCAGGGGTCGACCATGAGTCGTGGGACTCCCTGGGCACTGTTATTGCGTGAGAATTTGATGGGTCGGACTTAAACACAGATTACTGTATGGTTGCATCGTGTTCTCGGGACGCGCATGAAATGTGAGGCAAACATCTCGAAAACCACCTGGATGTGGATGGGGTCGTCGTGCCTGTTCAATATTACCGCCCATTGACCATGAGTCGTGGGATGAGGTTGGGACATTTGACGCTCGAGCCCACTGGAGATTTTAATTTTCCCGTCTTCTGTCAATTTGGAGTGATGGATTTCGTAAAGTAAAGTGGGAAAACACATGTATATTTAAAATCCCGTATTTGCATGTGAATATATGTTAGAACTGAATGCTAATGATCGTTTTTCGTTTTATAGCATTTTATGCAGTATTATCTTGGATATCATTTATACTTGTCTATGGATTCTCAAACGCAACAAGTTTGATGGGTACACCTATTGGCGTTTGGCTTTAGATGTGTATCTCAGGGTTAAGGGTCTTGACTACATAATCAAAGGGAAAATCCCGCCTAGACCTAAACCTGCAACTCGTGCTCGTACTTTGGAGTAATGGACAAAGCAAATCAATGATGAGGCTTATGTTCGATCCTTCGTATTGTCTATGATGTCTCATCATGTGATTGAGAGATATGGAAAGATCAAACTAGCCAAGGATATCGCTGATGAGTTGGAGAGAACATTTGGAGACAAAACGCTAAAGGGTGATTGCCCTCATTGCCATGGAATGGAACACTTGAGCAAGGATTGTCCTGCTACCTTCAAAAGCCAGAACGAAGGTGTGTTTATTGTTGAGGTTAATTTGTCGATTAACCATGCTTCTTGGGTGTTTGACACCGGCTGTGGTACTCACCTTTGCAATGACTTGCAGGTGCTGTCTAGAAGCAAAGAACTAAATGACGGGAACATGGTCCTGAGGATGGCTAATGGAGCGTCTGTCACTACAAAGGCTGTTGGAGACGTTATTTTAGTTCTTGAGGATAGTAATAGGTTTATTTTAAGGATGTTTATTATGTTCCCGGATTGATTAAGAACCTTATTTCTGTTTCCGTATTGAACAAAGAAGGTTTTTCTTTTAATATAAATAATGGTTTTTGTTCAATGTTTTATGGTTCTAAATTAATCATGAGAGCATGTATGTATAACAACCTTTATGTTTACTCGTATACTAATTCTCTTGCTGTTCAAACAATAAACACGGGAAAGCGTAAATTTGATGATCAACCTAATGCACAAATCTGGCATGCTAGACTTGGTCATGCATCTAAGGATAGGATTCGCAAGTTGCTAAGTTTCCTCGAGATTGATGAAGAAGAGGAACTACCGACTTGTGAATCTTGTCTAAAAGGTAAAATGACAAAGTCGCCATTTGGAGGTCAAATGGAACGTGCCAATGATTTGCTTGAGTTAGTTCACACAGATGTGTGTGGACCTCTCAATGTTAGTGCATTAGGGAACTATTCTTACTTCATAACCTTTACCGACGATTATTCTAGGTATGGTTATTTGTATCTTATTAAATACAAATCTGAGGCCTTTGATAAGTTCAAAGAATTCAGAAATGAAGTAGAGAAACAAACTGGTAAAAGTATTAAAACTCTTCGGTCTGATCGAGGAAGAGAATACTTATCCGGTGAGTTCTCGAATTACTTGAAAGAGAATGGGATTCTCTCTCAATGGACACTGCCTGGAACACCACATTTAAATGGTGTGTCTGAGCGGAGAAACCACACATTGATGGACATGGTTCGATCAACGATGTTGTCCACAAATTACCTACGTACTTCTGGGGCTATGCCTTGAAAACTGCAGCTTATCTATTGAATAGATTACTGTCAAAAAGTGTACCTGAAGTGACTTATAAGATATGGCACGGCAAACCACCCTCATACAAATACCTAAAGTATGGGGATGTTCTGCTCATGTTAAGCAGCTAGTGGGAGATAAGTTAAATTCAAGATCTACTTTTTGTAGGTTTGTGGGTTATCCTAAGGAGTCCTACGGGTACTACTTCTATCACACCTTGGAACAAAAGGTAATTGTTTTAAAGAACGCTGTGTTCTTGGAGAAGCAACTCTCTACTGGGAGCATAGATAGAGTGATAGAACTTGAGGAAACTCAAGAGACACAAACACCAATGGCAGTGAATGAGGAGCAAGATGAACCACAAACTGTTAGTACACAAATTCCATCTCCAAGGAGATCTGAAAGGATTTCGAGACAGCCTGAGAGGTTCTATGGCCTTTTTCTAAAAAGCAAGAAGGAGAACCTTGTATTGGATGAAGATCCAACGTCTTATGATGAGGCAATGTCTGCTAAAGATTGGGGGAAATGGTCTGAAGCCATGGAATTTGAAATTGAATCCATGTACTCCAACAAGGTTTGGACCTTGGTAGACCCACCACCTAGCATTAAGACCGTTGGTTGCAAATGGGTATACAAACTAAAGTTGGGAGTAGATGGAGAGGTTATGACCTTTAAGGCTCGCTTGGTGGCGAAGGGTTATACTCAAAGGCAAGGAATTGACTATGAGGAGACTTTCTCGTCAGTCGCGATGACCAAGTTAATTTGAATTCTATTGGCTACATCTACCTATCTCGATTATGAGATTTGGCAGATGGATGTGAAAACGGCTTTCCTCAATGGAAACATTGATGAAGAAATTTATATGGAACAGCCGGAGGGCTTCATATCCAGTGGGAGCGAGCACAAGGTGTGCAAGCTGCAAAGATCCATTTATGGCTTGAAGCAAGCTTTTCGAAGCTGGAATTTGAGATTTGACGAAGCTGTAAAGGAATACGGCTACATCAAGAATGGTTTTGAACCATGTGTGTACAAGAAAGTTAGTGGGAGAGCCATAAGCTTCTTGATACTCTACGTTAATGACATTCTTCTCATTAGAAATGATGTAGGAATGTTACAATCAACGAAGGGTTGGTTGTCGACCTAATTTTTGATGAAAGATATGGGAGAAGCATCCTACGTTCTTGGTATGAAGATATACCAATAAAGGGAAAGTAGGTTCCTAGGACTTTCCCAATCTAAGTACATAGAACGAATCTTGAATAGATTCAGTATGGGAGATTCCAAAAGAGGATTTCTTCCAGCCGGGCATGGAATCCATCTCACTAAATCGATGTCCCAAAGGACACTTGAAGAAAGAGAGAGAATGTCAAGGTTTCCATATGCTTAGGTGATAGGTAGCATTATGTATGCTATGCTATGTACTAGACCAGATGTGACGTATGCACTTAGTGTGGCAAGCCGGTTCCAGTCGAATCTAGGGGAGGACCATTGGACTGCCATAAAAATGATCCTAAAGTACTTGAGATGTACTCAAGATCTTTTTCTGGTTTATAGCGGAGGAAAATCAGAACTAGAATGCTACACGGATTCTAGTTTTCAGTCGGACTTAGACGATCTTAAATAGATATCCAGATATGTGTTTATACTAAATGGAGGAGCTGTAAGGTGGAAGAGCTCTGAGTAGGAGACGACAGCTGACTCCACCACGGAAGCTGAGTATATAGCTGCTGTTGAAGCGGCTAAGGAAGCTGTTTGGATGAAGAACTTCATCCATGAGTTGGAGGTAGTTCCCTCCATTGTTAATGTGGTACTATTGTACTGTGATAATAATGGAGCTATAGCTCTATCAAAGGAGCCTAGGTCTCACTAAAGATCCAAACATATTCTTAGACCATATCATCTCATCAGAGAGATTGTGGAAAGATGAGACGTTCGGGGTGGAACGAGTCGACTTGACGAAAAACGTAGCAGACCCCTTCACCAAGGCTCTGAGTCAAAGTGTACTGGAAAACATCTGGAAATGATGGGACTAAAGTACAAGGGCAACTGGCTCTAGGGCAAGTGGGAGATTGATAGTGTTAGGTGCCCGGCGAGCCAATTGTTTTAGGCCCAACCATATTAAATGTAAACACTATGACAGTCTTGTTTTAAATATATTTGTTAGGAATTTCATGTTAGATGTTTTGATGATGACAAGATAGGATTTTATGTTAGACCTCAAAAGAATGTAAGTTTATGTTTTCATAGAACAATTGTATAAGCGTTTGAAAGTGTATTATTTTGTTAGGCTTGTAATTTTTATCTTTATAGATTTTAGACAAAGTATTAGATACCGAGTCGCTAATAGAATTCTAGGTGAGTCTATTAGAGATGAAGTTGAAGATCAGCGTCTTAAGTCAAGTGAAGATGAAGATCTGACTTAAGCGTCTATCAAACGCTTAAAGACTATTTCAGGATTCATAAATCAAGCGTTCAAGATACTGTTCTTAGCGCCTAGCTAACGCTAAAGGACTGTTCCAGGAGTGTTGAACAAAGAGCTCAAATCACTCAAGCGATTCAAGATTAGATTCACCTGAAATATATTCTCAAGTCATGGAGGACTCTAATGCAATCCAACGGACATTTATTTCCAATGGGAAATAAATTCAAAACTCATTAAATGCTTGATAAGTGTATTAAATGTGATAAGGCATTATGACTTGTGGACAAGCCACCTTTTGACTAGACTGTCAGCTATTCAGAGTTCAAGTCTGCTCCTGTCCAATCAGAACCAGTGGAACTTGAGGAATGCCAGAAAAGAACTATTTGACGCGCTGCGTGAGAGACACGCGCCTGCATGTGTCCAACGGACAAATCCCAAGTATCTCTATAAATAGTACCCTCCAGCAAAACCTTTAGGTATGGGAAAAGAGACCGAGATTACACACTCATATACACTAGAAAAGGTCCAAACTTTGCTGATACTATTTGAGAGAAAAGCTTAGAAACTCCATAGCCAATATCCTTCAAGCTTCTCAAATACATTCCAAAGACAGTCACATATATTTCAAACCTCTTCAAAGAAGAACCCTAAACTCCTATTGAGATATCCCAAGTTGTTTGAACTTCCCAACATCAAACAAACCCGTGACAATACCCTCAACACTTTCATTTGAGTGAGAAAGTTTGTTGATTCACAAGCAGTATTTTTGTGTAAAAGAAGCTTGTTGAAGAAGGTCTTTATTGGAGCTGAAATCTGTGTGATCAAGGAGCTCGAGATCGTCTTCTGAGGATAGTAATGTCTTGTAGTAGAAATCTGTGTGACCAAGGAGCTCAAGCCATCAACATCCTTTGTTCCCTATTTTGTAGAAGTCTTTGTGTGACTCTTCGAGAATCAATTTAGTGGATTGCCTCCAAGTGTAAAGGAGAAGAACGTAGCTGGGATTACTCCACCCAATGAACCTTACAATATCTTGTGTCACTTACTGGTTTATTGCTTTACTTTACTCTTGCATATTACATCTTTGAAAAGGCATTAAAACAGTTAAGAGACTATTTGGAAAAAGAGAACGCTAAGCTTTAAAACTAGTCTTAAGTGCTTGACCAAGCGCTAAGCTCTCTAAGAATTCAAAACGATTTAAAGATAAGCAACTAAGAAAACTTTGTGACGCTAAACACTTTTAAAGAGAAGACTTATAAAATCATTCCGCTGTGCTAACCCTGATTAAAGAACTGAATTCTTAAACCTATATGGTTATAGTATTCAAATCTTGAGTCTAAGTTAACTTTATCAAAACAGTCTTCAAGTAGACGCTCAACCAAAGTGTCTACATATTCATGTAAACGCTCAGTCAAGCATCTACATTTTCAAGCGTCCAAAACCAATTTTAATATGAAAAATATTTGAAGTCATAAAAAGACTTTAGGGTCTATTCAACCCCCCCTTCTAGACCCTTTCGTATGCCACTAGGGAAAACATATGGAAGGCTCTCAAAGACCGTAAACCTAAATATTGTTCCAAGTCATAGAGGTTGTGAGATGTGGTATCACTGGCCTCGTCAAGACTTGTTCATACATGTAACTCTTTCGAGAGGTCGATGCGTTCCATTGTCGATGCCTTATATGGCAATACATGTATGAAGATTTATACTGGATTATGGAATTGAACGGCCCCGCTTAAGGACTCCTATTTGGTGCTGTCGAACATGGAGTCCTTGGGTTTCGTAGTGTGAGATTAATCCTTAGACTTAAGATGCCATTTGGAAAGGGCACTACTACCCACTCTGCTTTGATATGCACGTGGACTCCAGGAGAGTCATATGGCGTGTATGTTGGGTATAGTCTGGTAGTGCAGTGGAACAAATGGCAGTCGGAGAGGGATTCATCCAGGGTCACGAGTACCCGGTATTTCCAATGCTGTTGCGAGAATCTAAATGATTGTGAAAAGCCTTTGATCAAAGTGATTGTTTTCTGAGAGGGAATGGTGATCCCGGATCGGAAAACTGAATCATTAGATGTCGCAACACAGTCATAGTTTCCAAGGTTATTAGAGTTCGACCGTCGCCATAACCTAGACCATGGACGGGAAATTGATGAGGGATTCTACTCACATGACGATCGCAACTCGGATAGGCATTTGCCTTTCATCATTGACATCTAGGTAGTCGTGGCGACGTTGCTAGACATTGAACCATGACCAATAGGTGCCTTGGATTAATTTGGTGAAATTAATTCAAGGACTAATTAATTATTTAGAATAATTAATCTAGCATGAGGGGACTTATTGCGAGCTTGACAACGAGCCTGAGGGGTCACACGCATAACTTAGTGTAGTACCTATTGGCTAATTAATTCTTTGTCAATTAATGAGAGGGAATGGTGATCCCGGATCGGAAAACTGAATCATTAGATGTCGCAACACAGTCATAGTTTCCAAGGTTATTAGAGTTCGACCGTCGCCATAACCTAGACCATGGACGGGAAATTGATGAGGGATTCTACTCACATGACGATCGCAACTCGGATAGGCATTTGCCTTTCATCATTGACATCTAGGTAGTCGTGGCGACGTTGCTAGACATTGAACCATGACCAATAGGTGCCTTGGATTAATTTGGTGAAATTAATTCAAGGACTAATTAATTATTTAGAATAATTAATCTAGCATGAGGGGACTTATTGCGAGCTTGACAACGAACCTGAGGGGTCACACACATAACTTAGTGTAGTACCTATTGGCTAATTAATTCTTTGTCAATTAATGGTGGGATTAATTAATTGGATTTAATTAATCAAGGAATAAATTTAACTAGTTAATTAATGGTCCTATAATTTAATATTAGAATATTAAATTGGAAAGGACTAATTAATTAATTAGGGGAAAGAAAATAAAATAATATATATAAATATACATAGTGCACGTGTGAGGCGTGTGTATTGTGTATGTTGATTTGGTGGAAAGATTTATCTTGCTCACCTAGTTTGTTAAATATATATATTAATTAATATCCTATAAATATATTTGCAGAGTCATAAACTAATTAAAGTAGTTAATTAATGAATATGGAAAGGATTCTATTTGATATATGTTAGGATATTATCAGATATAGTAATATCTAGTTAGTTGGAAAGAGTCCAACTAAACAAGGAAGAGAATAAAAGAAAAAGGAAATACATGTACATATATACATATGTACACGCCTACTCCCTAAATTTTAGGGGAGAAGTAGGCGTGTACCACCTAGGGTTTTAGCCACAGGTGGACTCTATATATACATGTATATTTTACCTCTTTTAAACCTAATGGAAAAAGTGACTTTGAATTAGTTTTTGGTTTTTGAAAAGAAAAATAAGGTTTTGAGGAAAAAAAAACACTTTTTCTATTATTCTCTCCCAATTTTCTTTCATACTATTTCTTCAAACTCATGTGTTTAGTGCGAAGAACACTTAAATAATTCCAAATCCTTTTTTCCTAAAAAGCCAAGATTCGATATTCTCCTTGCTAGCACTGGTGGAGATAATTGAGGGTACAAGCTAGGTTGTAGATAAATCTCAGAGGCGCAACGCTTGGGGCGCTAAGGGCAAATCAATTCGAAGACTGTAGCAGGGAGTAGTTTAAAAAGACGTTGCTGCTTTAAGGTCTACAAGACGTAAACACGAGTAAATCTTCTTTTAGGATAGTTTTGAATCCGATGGTACCATGTCGACCTAGCCCTAATTTCGGGGATTCCGCTTTAATTTTTGAAATTATATGTATTCCGCTGCGCTGGTATCCTCAGGGGTTGTACCGATCCCAACAATAAATTAATGAATTAATTTATCTAATTAATTTGGTTAATTAATTAATTAATTAATTTATTGGATATAATGAATTATTAATTAAATAGATAATTAATTAAAACAAAAGAAGGGTCGGGTTAGGCGGGGGCCTCCTAGGGTTAAGTTGGGCGTCCACTTGGATGTCAACCGAGGACTCATTTGTTTGTCTTGGTCAATAAGTTAAGTGATAATAAAAGGACTCCTCGACCTAGTTGAGATACAAGTTATCACACAACTCTCCTAAGAAAAAAAAGAAAAACTCCTCCCTCTCTCTTAAACACTCTAGCCATCGGTCACTAAGAGGAAAAGAAGGGGTTTTTCGTCTAATCAATCCGCGTGATTATTTAGAGGCAACGTACGTTCTTGTTCGGATCAAGAATTCAAGAAAGATTTCAAGGATTCGTGAAGATTGGGTTGCACGTGTTCTTGAAGATTTCAACCCTACAAGTTTCGAATTTTTGAAGGTGGAATTAGGTCTCCAACCACTTCGCTTTAACGGGTAAGTAATTATTCGTTTTAGCAGTTATTCGATTCAATTATGCAGATCGAGAATTCACTTTGGGATTTAAATTTAAAAACTTCCGCTGCGCAATTTATTTTTTGCGAAACCCAACAGTAGTATCAGAGCCAATCTCTGATTAGCATATTTGATCAAATTAATGTGACTTTTGATATGCATATTATGTGTTTTTGAAGCATGCATATATGCTCTTAAATCTGCGTTTTTATGGTTTTTAGCCTAGATTTTGATTTTTTATGTTTATTATACATCTGGGTAATTTTATGATATGAGAAAAAAATCAAAAAACAAGGAAAAACGGGGCTCAAAAGTCGCGAAGAATACGCGAACAGCGCTGGCACACGCGCACGGCGCTGGGCCGTGTGGCCTCACACGACCCGCTGAACTGCGTCGTAGATCCGAGTCTGAAAATGGGCTGTGATATTGGGTCAAATTGGTATTTGGGTTTTGGGTGAATTTAATTATCCGGGTTGGTCAAAAGGATGATGACCTGGAATAATTCAAATTAAGCGCAATTGGAAAATTACTTAATTTTGACTTTTTAATTGGTTTGGGCTTAATTTAATTAATTCCAAATGGGCCAATGGGTTGGTGATTTGGACTTAAATTAAAACTACCCCAATAAAAATTAATAACACGTGCATGTTTTTCTAATTAATTAATTTTGGGCCCAATTAAATTAAATTCAAATGGACCAAAAGGATGGTGACTTGGGTTTGATGAAATCGAGACCAATAAACATTGATTGGAATAAAAATATTTAATTAGAATAATTAATTATTTTTCTTAGAGATTAATAATTAATTTATGGTTTAAATATTATTTATTTTTCCTCAACTTGGAAATTACTTAGATATTTGAATAAGGAATATAAATTATTTTTCTTGGATGATTAATAATTAATTCTTTAATCAAATAAAAAGGGTTTTTTCCAATTTATGATGGCTTTAAATCATAATAAAATAAGATTCCATATTTTATGTATTCATTTTAGTTGGACTAATATTATTTTAGTTAAAGGTAGATATACTTAATTTATAAGTTTGTGTATCTAAGTCATCTAGTAGGACTAGAATGATTTTAATTGAAATTAAGAATATATATAAATTAGGAATTTTATAAAGGACTTTTTAGTTGGACTAAAATTTTAAATAATCAACATAAGTGTTTTAATATTGCGAGCATGTATTAAATGTTGCGAGCATGTCTTATGTGATGGAGACACCAATCATGGACTTAAGTTTTATTCGAATTACCTTTCTTTTATGGGTTGTAAAGCGAAAATTGAGGCTATTTATTGCTTTCTTAGAAATAATGTATAGGTTGTTTTAAAGTATTGTAATAGAATAGTTCAAGATTGGTGAGGACAAGAAGCCCATGACGATTAGATAGGTTTTAGTTCTTGCCTTTTTGTGATGGCCCATTGGCTCGGGCCCTCTAGTAAAAGTTCGTGATCGAGTGTGATGGTTTTATTTATTTAATTTCATGAATATTTATATTAATAGGCATGTTTGTTAGTAGTATAAATTATGCATGTTCGATATGTGATAATTGCGCTATATAAATTGATTAATGTGCAAGTGAGACCAAACATTAGACAATTTAAATTCTCTCAAATAAATAATACCGAGTTAGTAAAGGATGTGGGACATCCTCGCCCTCCAATAAGCTTATTAAAAATAAGATTACTACAAATGTGTAATGCTTCCCAGTTATGGGGGTTATGCATTTGGAAATAATTTTAAATTTTATTAAGTGCATGAAATGCCTTAGTCGAAACATATTTCACCCCAGAAACCGGTTAGGTTGCAAGGTGAAATTCAAATGTTAGATTAAAGGAGTTAGTAGGAAAGAACTCGGGTAGTTCGGGAGCCTAGAAATCGGTTAGATTGCGGCTTGGTGAACTATGGGGAAAGGTATTCAAACATTTATTGGGTAAATTGATGTTATACATCACTTCAAATAATTAATGGGCCAGAAATCGGTTAGGTTGCAACCCATCTAATTAATTGAGGACCTCAATACCCACTGTGGAATCGATGCCAATGATCATTCCCGATTTCTACATGGGAGTGTGGGATTTGAAAATACAGTGGGAGCCAAGATGAATTTTAAGGTCCTTAATTTTTCTTGGTTAAGTCAATTACAAGTAATCTAATTAATCTGGTTTATTTCTGCAGTTATTTTCTCGTTTATCTCTCTCAATTATGACAAACCCACTTTCAATTCTGCTAAAAAAGAATACCCTTACTGGATCCAATTATGTGGATTGACTTAGAAATTTGAGGATTGTCCTCAATATGGAATCTCTGGAATACGTCTTGGAGGCTGATATCCCGGCGGCTTCAGCTAGAACACGTGCTAGTGAGGAAGAGGTCCAAGCCCATGAAAATGGGTCAAGGATGGCGTCCGGGTGAGAGGATACATGATGGGATCTATGACTAATGAACTTCAAAGGTCACATGATAAGATTCCCACTGCAAGAGCTATCCTAGCACACCTGGTAGAGCTCTATGGTGAGCATACTCGAACTGCACTATAAGAGATATTGAAAGAGCTCTTCGGAGCCAAGATGAAAGAAAGTGAGAAGGTTGGTGATCATGTCGTCCAAAGATATCGAGGATTGAGAAATTAGAAGCTCTCGACTTCACCATGAACGCCACCCTTCAAACTGACTTAATCTTGCAGTATCTTCCTGATTCCTTCTCCCAATTTGTGGTTAACTTTAACTGCAATGAGATAGAGTGAAATTTAGCAGGGCTAATGAACAAATTGGTTACTGCACAATCTCAAATGAAACCAAAGGGAAAAGAAACTGCCTTGGTCATCTCTTCTGGACCTAAAAAGTCTAAGTCCAAGTCTAAGAAGAACAAGAAACTGGCTGGTGAGCTAAGAGCAAAAGGTGGTGTTCGAAAGGGTAAGGGAAAGGCGCAAAGGTTTTATAAGAGCAAAGGGCCTTAAAAGACGGATAGATGTCTTGAGTGCAGTGAGCTTGGCCACTGGAAGAGGAACTGTCCTAAATTAGGCAAAGGCGGAAGTTTTTGAAACTAATTGTTCTATGACTGTTTTTTCTACTTCATGGATTCTGGACTCAGGGGCTAGTGCTCATGTATGTTGTTTGAATCAGGATCTGGAGAGAACTAGAAAGCTGGGCCGAGAAGAAGTGCTGATCAAAGTAGACAGCGGGGAAAGCGTCGTGACTACTAGGATTGGATTTATTTCTTTGATTTTGAATTCTGGACATTTATTGTTTTTAATAATGTTTTAGTTTTGCCCAAGGGGCTTAAGAACATTGTTCCAATTTCTATATTAGTTAAGATTGGTTATACATTCCGTTTTTCTAATTTGAATTGTGACATTTATTATGGAAATAAAATAGTTGGCTATGCATCTTTAGTTAATGGTTTGTATTATTTAAATGTCCATAATTCATCTAATGTGAATGTTGTAACACATAAATGTGGTAGGCAAGAAGCTACCTTAAGACTCAAGTGACATCTTAGACTAGGTCATGCTAGAGAGCACAAGATCCGCAAAATGGAAAAAGATGGCCTATTAAGCTCACTAGGGTCGGATCCCTATCCAACATGTGAATCATGTCTCTTAGATAAGATGGCTAGATCTCCCTTCATCGGGACTTTTGAAAGAGCTACTCAAGTCTTAACATTAGTGCATACCGACGTTTACGGACCATTTGGAGAAATGGCTCGTGGAGGTTTCTACTACTTCATCATTTTCACAAACGATCATTCAAGTTACGGTCTAGTGTATCTGATGAAGCAAAAGTCTCAATCCTTTGAAAGGTTTAAAGAATTCAAAGCTTTAGTAGAAAATCAAACTGGGCAAAATATAAAAACTCTACGTTCAGATCGTGGAGAAGAACATATGAGTGTCGAGTTTGATACAAGGAATAATATTACAACTAACACCACCAGCGACTCCTCAACTAAATGGAGTGGCCGAGGGTAGGATCCGAACACTATTGGACATGGTTCGTTCCGTGTTTAGTTACACTGATTTACCCATTTTGTTATGGGGGCATGCGCTCCTTATTGCTACTTATATATTGAACAGATGTTCCTCCAAATCTGTTCTTAAAAATCCACATGAGATGTGGAATAATAGGAAATCAAGTCTTAACCACATCAAGATTTGGGGATGTCCTGCTTATGTCAAAAAGACTAAAGTGGAGAATTCGGAGACAAAATCCCTAATGGGACGTTTCATTGGTTATCTTGAAGATTCCATGGGATTCTTCTTTTACCTACATGATGATCAAAGGATCATTGTGGCCCTACAAGCCCACTTCTTTGAAGATGAGTTTATCTTGGAAGGGGGCAAAGGTAGAAAGATTGTTGTAGAAGAACAAAATAAAACTCCCTCTGAGACATTTGTCCAAGAACCAAGGCCTGACCCAATAGTAGCGCAACCACCACTTAGATCTGGTAGAATACCACATGAACCTGAGAGGTATGGGTATCTACTGCAGAGGGAGCTAGAGCTTCACACTGTAGATAAGAAGGTCATGAAGATGATCCTTGTACCTATGATCAAGCGATGGTGGATGTTGACGCTTCAAGATGGCGAGAAGCAATGGAAACAGAGATGGACACTATGCAATCGAACCAAGTATAGACTTTTGTAGATCGTCCTGAAGGTATCAAACTTATAGGATGTAAACAGATCTACAAAACAAAGATAGGTAGCGATGGCAAGGTTGACACCTTTAAAGCCAGGCTCGTAGCAAAAGGCTATAGTCAAAGAAAAAGAATTGACTATCAAGAGACCTTTTTGCCCTTGTCCATGATAAAGTCCATCCGAATACTGTTAGCCAAGCTGCATACTTAGATTATAAGATATGGCAGATGGATGCCGAAACTGCTTTTCTAAATGGATTCCTAGAAGAGGACATCTATATGGAACAGCCAAACGGTTTTGTATCCGAGATTGATATCCATAAAGTATGTAAACTTGAGAAGTCCATATACGGTCTCAAGCAAGCATCTTGAAGCTAGAATCTTAGTTTTGTCGAAGTAGTAAAGGGATATGGCTTCATCAAGAACGAAAATGAACCCTGTGTCTACAAGAAGACTTGTGGGAGCAAGATCTCATTCTTAGTACTATATGTGGATGGCATTCCACTTGTAGGAAATGACGTGGGAATGGTCACCACTATCAAGAAATGGCTTTCGAGTACGTTTTCCATGAAAGACTGGGGAGAAGCAACGTACATTCTAAAAATCTGTATCTATAGAGATAGAACGAATAGAATGATCGGTCTTTCCCTAGCCCTTACTTAGAAAAGGTCCTAAAGAGATTTAGGATGGATAACTTTAAGAAATGATTCCTTCCCATGAGGCATGGAGTACACTTGTCTAAATCTATGTGTCCTCAAAATGAGATAGATAGAAAGGAGATGAGTAATGTACCCTATGCTTCTATAGCAGGTAGCCTGATGTATGCAATGTTGTGTACTAGACCTGACATTGCTTATGCTATAAGCATGGTGAGTCAATTTCAGGCAAACCCAAGAAAGGAACATTGGATAGCTGTGAAGAATATCCTAAAGTATCTTAAAAAAAACTATGGATATGATTCTTTTCTATGGAGGTGGAGATCTCAAGATGGAAGGTTACACTGATTCAGACTTTCAGTCTGATGTATATGACTGAAAATCCATTTCAGGGTTTGTTTTCACGCTTAATGGTGGGGCTGTGTCTTTGGAAAAGCTCCAAGCAAAGCACAACCGCTGATTCCACCACTGAAACAGAATATGTGGCAGCCTCGGAGGCTGCCAAAGAAGCTGTTTGGATGAGAAAGTTTCTAGGAGAACTTGAAGTGGTTCCTAGTGCAGAGCTCCCGTAGCCACTTTATTGTGATAACAATGGAGCAATAGCGCAAGCCAAGGAACCAAGGTCTCATAACAAGTCTAAACACATTGAGAGAAGATTTCACATCATCAGGGAGATCGTTGGCAGAGGAGAGATAGCAGTGCAGAAAATAGCCTCAGGTGATAATGTAACTGACTCGTTCACCAAACCACTACCTCAGGCTGTTCTGGACCGACACCTGGAAAAGATGGGTATAAGATACCACATGAGTGGCATTGAGTGCAAGTGGGAGATTGTTAGGATTACGCTCTCAGATGCCATAGAGGATAGAATGACAGGGCATCTTTCTTGTAATAAACTTATTTATTATTTATAATAAAAGGCACTGTTTAGTTTTCACTTAAATTTTATCTGCATCTTTAAGTAGTGTAAAATATTTTGTCCATGTTTTCAGTGTGATCTCTCTACGTCCTATGGGATAGGAAGATTGGCACTAGAGGGATTGATCTTGATTACTTAAACTCGTTCGGAAGTAATATAAAGTCTTTAATGGACAAATAAAGACTTAGAACACTTGTACAATCTGAGCTTTGACATCGGAGTGCCAATCGAACACCATGTGATGGTGGGAGCTTATGACTGTAGGCACATCAGTGGAACTGATATGCTTGAACACGACTCGCATCGGTTCTGTCACATGGGTTTTCACTCTGTTGTTAGGTATATGCCCTAGATGCCAATGAGGACAAATAGATTGTATAGGGTATCCAATTATGTCGTACGAACTTATCATTAATAAAGACATTTATTCTTTTGTTCATATAAAACTTCATGTCATTAATAAGTATTAAACAAGTAGTCAATGTGTATCGAGGTTGACCCTTCGCCTTTTATGGAATAAAGAAGTGGCACAGGAAGAGTTTGACACCTGATCACTTAAGAGGGTTCGCAAGTCAAGGAATCTTAACTGGGCATTAAGATTCGACTTGTATGACACATGTTCTGACAAAGAGTATTAGTCAAACACTATGGGATCGTGAGAACATGTGTCATAGATATACCAATGGAATTGGTATATTCGAACACGGCTCGCATTAATCCGATCACATGGGTATTTACTTAGTGACTGTCATTGATTGGATTATGGATCATAATAGTATGCGTGAGCCTTAGACCTGAGGGGTCATGATCAATGTACTTGTGCTGTTGAATCTGTTACTAGAGTAGTAAGGCTCAAATCACCCTTTGGTGGGGCCGACCTAGAAGTGCAATCTCAATGAGTCAAGTAGCACTTGTGAAGTGATCGCCAAGATGGGATTCACTGTCTCGATAGTAAACGAGAAAGTATACTGTGCGATCATAGGCAAATGAAATTATAAGTCTTTGGCCAAAGCAATGAAACTAACTCATGTAAGATATGGAGGGTAGTTTGTTAATTTCATTATGCTATGATTTAATGTGCAATATCAAATTTAGTGAGTTTGACATATACCATGACTCTCACTTGATCGGGATACGTCAGTGAAGGACTTATACACATACGATATTTATGGTCTAGAGGTTCGTAAATGATTCGTTCATTTCATACTCAAATTGTGTTACGATGTGAGTCCACGGGACTGGCTAGGTGACACTCAAATCCTCTAGTAATTTCTCCCATTGCCAATTGAGACGAACTTAAAGAGTCGCGCTATAAAAAATGAGAAGGATGTCTTTTTGTGTTTATCTTTTAGAGGGATAAAATTAATTGGACGGATTGATTTAATGGTAAATCAATAAATTAAATATTTAATTTAATTAAATTAAATTAAATTAATTTTGTAAAGAATTAATTAAATGAAATTAATTAATAATATATATTTTGGATTTAAATAGGATTTAAATCAAATATATATTAAAAGGTGGACTAAGTTGACTGGGCCAACTAGAAGCCCACCTTGACTGTCCATGGAGCCCTAAGGGGCGGCCACTAGGAGTCCCAAGGGGATCTCCTACTTGTTGCATAAGTTAGAAGAGTTACAAATACCTCCAATTGTGTAACAAGAAACCAAAAAAAAAAAAAAAAACTAATTACATAACACAAAAGGAAGGAAACTCTTACCCTAATCTCTCTCTCTAGACGTCCACCATCACCAAGGAGAGACTTTCGGGGATCTTTGGAAGGTTCGTTTCGCGTGAAGCTTTGGAGACAGGAATTCTAAGAGAGTTGCTGTTACGCGAATTGAAGAAAACGAAATCGATAAGGTATTTAATTTCGTTTAAATTTTGTAAAACCTTGAAAATTATCAAACCCACGTTAAAGTGATTCGAATCTAGGAATCCTTTTTATTTTTGCTGTGTTTTTCGTTCATAGGATTCCTAACAGTGGTATCAGAGCCGACTTTAACGCGTTTGATGATTTTTTTATTTTGAAATTATGTTGGCTAATTTGGAATTAAAAATTTGATTTTTGCATGATTAATATTTGATATTAAATCTGAACTTTTGAAAAATCATGATCGCCTCGAAATCGTCGTCGAAAAAATATCGTAGCCGCTGCTGCACAAAAAATGAAAAAAAAATGGAAAAAGGGGTGGCGGCGCTGTTCAGTGTCGGCACCATCGCGCGGAACAGGGACGACAGTTTTTTGGGCTGGGCTTGGCCCAACACCCTCATTTGGTGTTGGGCCAAGCTGAGTAGATTGTTTGCACGTTGGGCAATACCGTGTGTGTGGGTAGCTGGGCCGGGCCCAACGAGCGGCTGGTCTCGATTAATTATATATATATATTTATATATTTATTATTTATAAATTAATAAATATTGGGTTTGACCCAATGGAAAAATTTGACCCCGATATGTCAATTCCCCCTTTTCCAAATAAAATTATTTTTGTTTTTGTAAAATTAAGTTAGATTTAATAGTTAAATTGGATTTGACTTTAATAATTAAATTAGATTTAATTGTATCATAAATTAGTTTATGATTCAAGACGATTAAATAAATTAGATTTATTTTTCATTTATGGTTGAATTTGGAATTTTCAAAATAATTAAGAATAAGTTAGACTTAGTTCTTAATAATAAATAGGATTTATTTATTTTTAAATTGAAATTAAATTCATCCTTTTGTAATTAAATTAGATTTAATTAATTATGAATTCCTTTTCAATTTGTAAATGCCAACATAATGTTAAATAGTTTATTTACATGCTTTGATGTATGTTGTGGTGGATGCATCCCATGGACTTAGGGTTTTTACCGCTTTGTATTATCTGGGTTGTAATGGCCAAATTAGAGCCCCCCTGTTTCTATATATGTAATTAGAAGTAGGACCTTTCTAGAGCTTGGAGCCCGGAGTTTATCAAGATTAGATTTGATATAGGCCATATCCCCCTGATTGATCTAGTGGCTTAGATCAACCTAGAATGTCCATGGAATGCATGATGATAGAATAACTAGTTTTTCTATTATTGCACGGCTCAATTTGATTTATTCCACATATGCGCGTAATAAATTAATGTGCAAAGTGAGGCCTTATAATATTAACAAATTCTCCGAAATTAAAGATACTAAGTAAGAAAGGGATATTGGATATCCTGGTTCTCCATCAAACTTTGAGAGATGGAATTATGAGTTATGTATGGCATCGTCCCGACTAATGGGGGTTATACACTAATTCATAATTCAAATCTCTCTAAGTGCATTTGATGCCATCGGTCGAAGCAAATCTCATCCCATACATCGTTACAGGTTGCAAGATGAGATTCAACTGTTAGATCGATAGAAGTTGATGGGAAAGTACTTAGATGGATCATCACCAATATTTCGTTACAGGTTTAGGTTAAGATATCCATGAGCCAAATGTAAGATTCCATCAGTTGGATTGATTGGCGTGGATCGCCACTTCAAAGATTCCAATGAGCCATATATTGTTACAGATTGCAACTCGTTGAAAATTTTGAAGAACTCAATCACTCACTACGAAATCTGTCCAACGAGATTTTCATTCATTGCAGTGGGAGTGCAATGGTTCTAAAAATGTAGTGGGATCCAAGTCAAAATTAAAGTCCTAATTTTACTTGGGTACAGCGTAATCATCTAATAAGATCTTGGTTTATTTCCTGCAGTCACAGATATATATATATATATATATCTCAAATATGGTTAATAACCCACTATCAGTTCTACTTGAAAAGATGTCCTCACTGGACCAAACTTTGCTGACTGGCTCAGAAACCTAAGGATTGTTCTTAGTTTAGAGTCAATGGGCTATGTACTCGAAGCCGACCGTCCTCCTGTCCTAGGGATGATGACGATGAGGACGCACATGATAACTATAACATAAGGATCAAAGATGACACCCGTATTAAAGTTTACATGCTCGGCTCCATGAGCAATGATCTGCAACGATCCCATGAAAACATGGATGATTCTAGGTCAATATTGCTGCATCTCAAGGAGAGCACAGTAGGACTGTTGGTCCCAAGTGGCATACGAAAGGGTCTAGAATGGAGGGGTTGAATAGGCCCTGAAGTCTTTTTCGCCTTAAAAAATTCGTATTAAAACTGTGTTGGACGCTTGAGAAGTAGGCGCATGACTAAGCGTCTATTGAAGACTATTTTTAGAAAGTTAACTTAGATTTCAAGATTTGAATACTATAACCAAATAGGTTTAAGCGTTCACTTCTTTGATCAGTGTTAGCACAGCGGAATTGATTTTATAGTCTTCTTGTTTGAAAGCTTTTACCGTCACAAACTGTTTCTTAGTTGCTTAGCTTTTGATTATGTTTTACTTAATCAATTTATGCAATGATATGATAATAAAAAAATTGACTGTAAAGTAAATAACACAATATTTGTAAGGTTCGTTGGGTGATGTAATCCCAACTACGTCCTTCTTCTCCTCTAACACTTGGAGGCAATCCACTAAAATGATTCTCAAAGAATCACACAGAATCTTCTACAAATTAGGGAGAGATGGATGTCGATGACTTAAGCTCCTTGATCACACAGATTTCTGCTCCAAAGCACTTCTATCCCCTTGCTTCTTTCACTCAGAAATAGTGCAAGTATCCAACTTCGACTTCACACAGATCGCGAGGCTTGGATGGGTTTTTCTAAAGGTTTGTTTGATTTTGATGAAGTTCAAACAACTTGGTAATATCTCAATGGTAATGTGGATTTTTTCAAAAAGAATGTTTGAGATATTGGTTGACTGTCTCAGAAATTTGAGAAAAACAAAGAGAATGTTTTCTTGAGAGTTCTGGATTTTCTGAGAGTTTAAAGAATGAGACTTCAATGCAACAGCAATTTGGCTTGGAATCAATCTGTGTGTTTTGCTTGTTGTTGAAGTCCTATTTATAGGCATTCTTGGAAAAAGTGTCCGTTTGACACATGCACAGGCGCGTGTCTCTCACTTCCGCGAGTGAACAACTTTTGTCATTTTTCCTGAAAATATGATACAGAAAAGTTGGTGCTGCAGTCTGTGAATAGTTGACAGTCCAATGGGGTGGCTTCTCCGTACATTCGAAAGAGCTTATCACATTTAATGCTCTTATCAGCATTTAATGTATTTGAATTAAATGCCCGTTGGCACTTAATGCACTGAGAATATTTGCATTAAACTCCTTCTGGACTTAGAAATAAATTCAGGTGAAATCAGTCATTGATAGACGCTCATTCATCCTTGAATAACTTCTGTCCTAATAAATGCTTGATATAGCTGGTCTTTTGGACGCTTGGAATCTTCATCTTCATTCAGACTTCAGGCGCTTGAGTCTTCAAACTTGACTACTGATAAACTCACTCAGAAATTATCAGACGCTCAGCCTAAGACTACTTAGCCTAACAATCTAGAATAAAAATAAAACAAAGCCTCTAAAGCCTATTACAATTTTAACGCTCAAAGCTTATACATGATTTCTGCTAAAATCAAACTTACATATTTTGGGGTCTAACAAGTAATCCTCATTGTCATCATCAAAACATCTAACATGAAATTCCTAACAATTTCCCCCTTTTTGATGATGACAATACTTACTCTTTTATAGTTCAAGAGTTAGACAGCCAAAATAAAAGTTAGCTTTGGTTAGATAAGGTTAGTTAATGTTAGTTACGCTTCAACGAGATGTTTCAGTTGAAAATGCATTTTATATGTATATTGGTACGTGTCGAATGCACCAAAATATAATTACTGTTGTCACAAGAATTTGTAGTACTCGTAAGTCCAGGTCGAACCCTAGAGATTGGTTGATCAAAATAATATTCAATGGGGAGGTTTGTTTGATGAATTAATAATGACAGGAATTAAATAGAAAGTTCAATAAATGTAAAGCATCGATTCAAGGATAGTTCGTTCTTCAATTCAAGTTGATCATAGACACCTAAAATACTATCTATTCTTTGATTACTTAGCCAAGAACATAAATAACCAGCTATTTATATCCCTATTAACTTCCGTATATCATTAACCAAAGCCCAGCACCCGGTTAAATTCTTGTTATCAACTGATTCGGTATTAAGCAATCCTAATCATGTTAATAATAGCATAACGAATTAGAAGCGACTAAGGATAAACAATAGTTTAAGCAAGTGCCAACTATTTAATTTACTCTAATGTTTCCCTTAGGTTATCAACGAAAATTGGGATCCTAATCATGAAAACCTAATTGCTACATGCACAAATCAAACATAACAATTACGGATTATGAAGATTTGTTAGCAATAGATTGTAATAGATAATCAACTAATGTGCACCTTAGAATTTTATCTAAACAAGCATGAACATTAAGAATAAGAAACAAAAGATAATCAAACCGTAGATAGATAGATGAAGCTCCGTGTCTCACAACATGTGAATCAAAATGAACTCCCTTGAATCGAAATAAAAACTTAGCTACTCATAATTGTAAGCATAAAACTTGAAAATACTATTTTTTCTAACTCTCTTCTCTTTGTTTTCTTCTTGTTTTTGTTGTTCTTCTTCAACTCTTGCAAGACATATATATAGGCAATGAAAAGATGACATAATCATAGAGAGAATATATTCCCTCTTCCTTTATCAAGACATGGAGAATATATTTTTCCCTTTAACATCAAAGCATGGAGAATATATTCTTCCTTTTAACATCAAAGCATGGAGAATATATTCTTCTCTTTAACATCAAAGCATGGAGAATATATTCTTCCCTTTACATTCTGATTTGTCACCTCTAATTCATCGAATCTGATTTTGACTCCTTCTAGACATTTGTAGCTTTATGTCTTAGCTTTCATTTCCAACTGGCCTTGATGGAATCCAAGACACATAACTCTAGTTATGAATTTTTCACCAAAGCTGCGCATTCCAGTCCAGTCCAGAACAGAAATCTTCATTAAATTCTTCAACACTTTCGAGCCCTTTAACTTCCGAACTGGGTTTGGACTTCTTCATAAGAAATATAGGCCTTTGTCTTAGCTTTCCAACTAGATAAAATTCAATAGAAACTAATATCTGCATCTCCAGATATATTAATATTTCCGAAACATCGCCAAATCTGTCATTTTGATTGAAAATGATATTTTGCACTTCAACTCTTGCCCAAATCACAAAATGAGATAAAATCAGTTCCAATGGCCATATAATCACAATAAAATGCTAAAGATAGAGGTAATAAAATATATAAATATTGCACTTATCAAATATCACTGATAGTTCAAGCATTTTACAACTACATCAAATAAATAAAATACAAAGAGACAAGAATATAGATAATGCAAAGTAAACAGCAGCTCTTAATCTTCTTCTTCTTCTTGAGCATTGAGTCTTCTGATTACCTTAGCCCTGATTGCTTCAGAAATGTTTTCTTCAAGCCTAATCATGGCGGCATGTTCTTTATTAATCATTGTCTTCTTTTCTTCTTGTTGTCTCTTTTTATAAGCTACAAATTGATTATCCCATTTAACCGGGTCAATACCTATCATCCTTAAGCATACTCTAAATGCTTTGATGAAATCTGACTTCTTTTGTTCCTTAGCAATGATTTTTGGGTCAGATGGCTCTGGAATAGGCAGTCGAGAGAATGGAACATCAAACTATTCCAGTAAAGCCCTTGAAGGTACAGGTAAAAATTGAAAGAAAGTTTGACGCTTGAGCGGAGGGCTGGAAGCTCTTGAACTAGACGCTTTCCACTTCTCCCTTCTTCTTTGTCCTTCCCCCTTATTGCCATCATCAGCCTTTAGAAAATGCTCGGTGAGTAGGCTAACTTGAGTAGCAATTTGAGAAACAGAAGCTGATAGGTCATCTAGGCACTTAGGAAAATGCTCCTTCATGGCCAGTTGGTTTGCCATAGTAACATCATGCATTTCTTGGAATTCTTTCCTGCATTCTTCAATTGTTGCTTGAGCAACACCTTTCATATGACCGATTTGAGCGCTCCTATTTTGAGACTTGATCTTGTCTAAATCAGTCTTAATCCAGTGGAGGGCTTCTTCATTCTCAGTAGCATGATTGTTGACTTCCTCCAACACGGATTTTAGCAAAGGTCCAAAAGCTTGACTCACATCCGATGAAACCGCTTGAGTAGCCGGTCGCTTGAATCTAGATGTATGCTTGAGTGAGTCAATGGGAACTTGATATGTGGGATCAAAGACTGTACCTCATATATCGATTTGAAGATCCTCAGCCATATCAGAAACCACTTGTTCAGAAGCGTCAGGATTATCCTCTGGTGGAGATGCTTGAACATGTTCTTCAGCAGACGCTGGAATACTTGCGACTTCTGAGACGGACGCTGGTGCAGATTCTTCAATCATCTTTATAGGCGCTTCCTCAAGCGCTGACTCCTCTTGGCGGAAGTCATCGAATTGAAAGTTCCAATTGCCGAGATTTGCAAAGGAATTTGAGGCAGCTTCCAAAAGTTCAGTCAGTCGTGAGCGAGAGATGCAAGTCCCTTGAATAAAAGTGCGAAGAGGACTGTCTCATGCTCGGACATACATTGGACCCATGATGTCCAATACGTGGTTTGGAAAGATCTTTGACTGCGGCTTTGAAATGAGAAATAAAGTATCTGGGCAGTAATGCAAAGAAAATCCAATAATCCGATCCGTAGGAAGACGCTTGGATTTGTGAGCTTCTGGTACGTACAAGCGGTAATATTCTTCCAAATACGGATACACTGCTCAAGCTTTGTCTTGATTGCGTTCATGCAGAGAGAGCACATAGGCATAATGATCGCTTACTTCCTGTCTGATAGAAGGTAGAAGTGGATAACCTTGGAAGTTGCGAATCCTCGAGCCATTGGGCTTCCGTAGATTTTCAGTGAAGATCTTGTCAAAGTGAGGAATGGGAGCCATGATCTTCATCATCAATCTGAAGTTGTCATCACAGTGGCTTGGTGAGAAGTTCAAGCAAAATGTTGATGAACTACCACTGGTGGACGCTTGAGCGTTGAACTGGAGAGGAGTGATGGAAAATCTGTGCAGCGCTTGTCGTAGAAATAATTCTATCTGTTGACGAACTTCAGGTAATTTGTCAATAGGCCCGACTCTCTCTTGACGCTTCTCAAGGTAATACTTGGCAAACTGGCGCCTCTTGTTATGCAAGCCTATGCCAAATAGATGAGGAGCTTTGACCAATTCGTGAAAAGAAAACTGATGGCCAACATACGGTTCACACCAGTTAACTTCACTCATGCAATAATCAGCACCTGCATTTATTAACGCTCGAATGCCCTCGTGGTGAATATCCCTGATGGATTCAAAATGGTGTTTATCTGTTTGATAGCGGGCGTTCCAAACACTATCAAAGTACGCATTAGCCTCAGCTTGGATCATATCAGATAAGGATGTGAGACGCTCACCAGCAAGAACACCTTTGTTCTTCCAGAGACGAAGGGGATTAGCTAAATGCTTATTTTCTTCATTGTTTACGACATGGGAAAAGTGAGTGTACCCTTCTCTATTTAACACTGCCTCTGATGGGTTTAGAAGTGTGACAGGTAGACGCTCATACACTCATATGTTAAAATCCCTTAGAGCAAATCCAGTGGGCTTCTCATGTCCAAATTCTTGATAATAAGCCAGATCCACATCACATCTTGGAGTTCTACCTCCTTTCCTTTTTGCTTGGAGAGCAATAGAAACAGGAATCTGACTGGGAGTTTTCCCAAGCTGAACAGCCAGATAATATGCCTTCTCAGCTGGTGTGAATTGTGAGTCGAACAAAGTGTCGCGAATGGGCTGATCAGACTCAATCAACAAGGCTACTTCATCCTCAGCAACTATGTACCTTTCTTCATTATAACCTGCTGGGATGAAATCTTCTTTGAGCGCTGGAGGCATGTAGTTGATTGACTGATCAATCATTTTCAGTGCCGAGTTATAGTAACATCTTTAGCAACGCTCTGACCTTCTGAGCGTGCCTCTGTTATGACCTCTGAAGAATGTAATGGTTGGACCCCTTCCGACTTAGGTTCCTCGGCATCCACTGAAACACTTGTTGTAACGTCTTGGCAATAGCCACCACTTCTTCTAAATCAACATCCAGGTGGACGTCGACGGGTACTTCAACAGCAGCTGAAATAATAGCTATAGCACAAGAACTATTGTCTATAAGAGCAGGATCTTCTACAGATGTAGGAAAAAAAATGCTGCGGGAAGAAATAAACTTACCCTGAGAGCTTGTCTCAACAGCAACTTGAGCTCTTGGCTCAACAGCAACACCTTGAGAGCTTGGCTCAACAGCAACAGCAGCTTGAGTGCTTGGCTCAACCGTCTCAGGCTCTTCAGGAACGGGAGCAGCTTGACGCTTGCTTGTCCTGGAACGCTTGAAAATTCTCTTTACGTTGACTCTTTCAACTAGTTTAAGCATTTGAGCGGGAGGATCAGCAGCTGGTTCCTCGAAGTCTATTTGTTTGATTATACCTTCCAGCTTCCTCCGCCTGATCAGAGGGATCTTGTCCTCTGCATCCTTGTTGGTCCCAAGTGGCACACGAAAGGGTCTAAAAGGGGGGGAGGGGGTTGAATAGACCCTGAAGTCTTTTTCGACTTCAAAAAGTTTCGTATTAAAAATGGTTTTGGACGCTTGAAAATGTAGACGCTTGATTGAGCGTTTACTTTGAAATATAGACGCTTGGGTTAAGCGTCTGATGAAGACTGTTTTTAGAGAGTTAACTTAGACTTCAAGATGTGAATACTTTAACCGAGTGGGCTTAAGCGTTCAGTTCTTTAATCAGTGTTAGCACAGCCGAATGATTTTTGTAGTCTTCTTTTAAAAGCTTTAGCGTCACAAGAAGTTTCTTTAGTTGCTTAGCGTTTAATTGTGTTTTACTTAATCAGTTTATGCAATGATATGATAGATAAAGGAATTGACTGAAAAGTAAATGACACAATATTTGTAAGGTTCGTTGGGTGGTGTAATCCCAACTACGTCCTTCTTCTCCTTGAACACTTGGAGGCAATCCACTAAAATGATTCTCAAAGAATCATACAGAATCTTCTACAAAATAGGGAGAGATAGATGTCGATGACTTGAGCTCCTAGATCACATAGATTTCTGCTCCAAATCACTTCAATCCCCTTGCTTCTTTTACCCATAAATAATGTAAGTATCCAACTTCGACTTCACACAGATCGCGAGGCTTGGATGGGGTTTTCTAAAACAATTTGTTTGATTTTGATGAAGTTCAAACAACTGGAAATATCTCAGTAGTAATGCGGTTTCTTCGAAAAGAATGTTTGAGATATTTGTTGACTGTCTCAAGAATTGAAGAAAAGCAAAGAGAATGTTTTCTTGAATATTCTGGCTTTTCTGAGAGTTTAAGGAATGAGACTTCAATGCAACAACAATTCGGCTTGGAGATTGATTGTGTTTTTGGCTTGTTTTTGAAGTCCTATTTATAGGCATTCTTGGAGAAAGTGTCCGTTTTACACATGCACAGGCGCATGTCTCTCACTTCCGCGAGTGAACAACTTTTGTCCTTTTTCCTGAAAATCTGTTGCACAAAAGTTGGTGCTGCAGTCTATGAAAGTTGATAATCTAATGGGGTGGCTTCTCCATACGTCTGAAAGTGCTTATCACATTTAATGCTCTTATCAGCATTTAATGCATTTGAATTAAATACCAGTTGGTATTTAATGCATTGAGAGTATTTGCATTAAACTCCTTCTGGACATAGAAATAAATTCAGGTGGAATCACTTCTGTCCTTTAAGGTAACACTTGATATAGCTGGTCAATTGGACGCTTGGAGACTTTATCTTCATTTAGAAATCAGGCGCTTGAGTCTTCGAATTTTACCACTGATAAACTCACTCAGAAATTATCAGACACTCAGCCTAAGACTACTTAGCCTAACAATCTAGAATAAAAATAAAACAAAGCCTATTAAACCTGTTACAAATATAACGCTTCAAAGCTTATACATAATTTCTTACTAAAAATCAAACTTACATATTTTGGGGTCTAACAAAAAGTCCTAATTGTCATCATCAAAACATCTAACATGAAATTCCTAACAATTTCCCCCTTTTTGATGATGGCAATACTTGCTCTTTTATAGTTCAAGAGCTAGACAACCAAAAATAAAAGTTAGCTTTGATTAGATAACGTTAGTTAAAGTTAGTTACGCTTTAACGAGATGTTTCAGCTGAAAAATGCATTATATATATATATCAGTGATTACAAGCATTTTTACAACTGAACAAATAAAGATATAAGAGACAAGAATATAGATAATGTAGATCAAAAGGTTTTAACGTCTTGGTCTAACTTTGTATCGCTTGGGCATTTCAGCTCGGATAGCTTCAGTTAGATTATCTTCCAGAGTCATCATCGCTTCATGATCTTTGTTGATTATAAGCTTATTTTCTTCTTTCTGTCTCTTCTTGAAAGCAATAAAGTGATTGTCCCAATCAGTTGGGTCAATACCAATATACTTTAGGCAAATTTTGAAAGATTGGATGAAGTCAGTCAATTTCCTCTCTTCAGCTAAGATTTTTGGATCTGTAGGTTTTGGAATAGATGTTCTTTGAAGAGGGATGTCAAACTGTTCAAGCAGTGCCCGAGAAGGTATTGGTAGATTTGGATATAGTGCTTGTGGGGTTTCTCTTAGCGTTCTACTAGACGCTCCAGCAGAAGCACTTACCTCAGAAACAGTTATTCAAGAGGGAAGACTTAGCGCAGAAGGAGAAGGAAAAACTTGACGCTTAGGAGACGGAGGCTCTTGAGCTAGACGCTTTCCTCTTTTCTCATTTCTTTCTCCTTTCCCCCTTATTGCCATCATCAGACTTTAGGAAATGATCTGTGAGTAAACTGACCTGATGAGCAATCTGAGACATAGAATCTGTGATGTCGTCCAGACGCTTGTCGAAGCGTTCCTACAGGGCGAGAAGTTTGGCACTGGTAGCATCATTCAGAGAAGCCTCAAGGGTTTCGAGGCGCTTTTCAAGCTCCTCTTTCATGGTAAGTTGGTTTGCTTGAGATGCATCATGCATTTCTTGAAAGTCTTGTTTGCACTCACCAACAGCCGCTTGAGCTGAACTACGCATATGAGCAATCTGAGCGCTCATAACGTGAGTCTCAATCTTTGCCAAATCGTCTTTAATCCAGTGGAGAGATTCTTCGTTCTGAGTAGCATGAGCACTGATATTCTCCAAAACGGATTTGAGCAAAGGCCCGAAAGATTGACTCTCATCTAGATGAACCGCTTGAGGAGCCGGTCGCTTGAACCTGGATGAGTGTTTGAGAGAGTCAATGGGAACTTGATATGCAGGATCAAAGACAGTACCTCATATGCCAAGAGAAAGATCCTCAGCAATATCATCAGTAACGGGTTCAGGAGCGTCAGGAATATCCTCTGGTTGAGACGCTTGAACGAGTTCTTCAGCAAACGCTGGAATACTTGCAACTTCAGACGTGAATGCTTCAGCTGACTTAGCAGGCGCTTCCTCAAGCGCTGACCTAGGATGATGAAAGTCATCGAATTGGAAGTTCCAATTTGCTAAATCGGCATAAGAGGTGGACGAAGCTTCCAAAAGTTCAGTGAGTCTGGTTCTAGGAATACAAGTACTGGAAATGAATGTGCGAAGGGGACTATCAATGGTCCTGATGTGCATTGGACCAATGATATCGAGCACATGATTCGGAAAGACTTTGGACGGCGCTTGACAGATGGAAAAGATTGAATCTGGGCGGTAATGTTTGGAAAATCCAATCAAGCAGTCTGAGGGAAGAGACGTAAGACGCTGATTCTTAGGTACACAATCTGCATAGTACTCTTCTAAGTATGGATATATCGCTTGAGCCAGCTCTTGATTCCTTTCAAGCAGGGAGAGAACAAACTCATAATGATCGAGTACCTCGCTGCGGATAGAAGGGAGCAGTGGATATCCTTTAAATGAACTGATTATTGAGCCGTTCCAAGATCTGAGATTGGCAGTGAAGATTTTATCGAACAGAGATACGGGAGTCAAAATCTTCACCATCAGATTGAAATTTTCCTCGCAGTGGCTCAGAGCGAAATTCAAGCACGATACAAAAGAGGTACCACTGGAAGATGCTTGAGCGTTGAACAGTAGAGGAGTAGTGGACAATCTGTGATGCTCTTGACGCAGACACTGCTCAATTTGATGTCTAACGATTGGGAGCTTTAGAACAGGTCCAACTCTCTGTTGACGCTGCTTGGGGCAATACTTGGCTAACTGACGCTTCTTGTCTTGCATGCCTATGCCAAAAGGATGGGGAGCTTGGACTAACTCTGAGAATGTATATTTGTTTCCTATATACGCTTCAACCCAGTTAACTTCATTCATGCAGTAGTCTGTTCCCGCATTGACCATAGCGCGAATGCCTTCATGATGAATATCTCTGATAGATTCAAAGCGATATCTATCAGGCTGATAGTTGGCATTCCAGACACTGTCAAAATATGCATCAGTTTCAGTCCGAATCAAATCTGTTAATGATTCGAGACGCTCACCGGCATGAACTGCTTTATTCTTCCACAGGCGAAGTGGATTGACCGACGATAGATTTTCAAAACTATTAGCAGTCTGAGGAAAGTG
The DNA here is from genome assembly GCA_019426215.1 of Buddleja alternifolia. NCBI lineage: Eukaryota > Viridiplantae > Streptophyta > Magnoliopsida > Lamiales > Scrophulariaceae > Buddleja > Buddleja alternifolia. Next base: position 18,325,853 of record CM033408.1, on the reverse strand, counting down.
TGTGTAGCCTTCTCTATTCAAGACTGACTCTGATGGATTGAGAAAGCTAGGACGAAGAGGCTCATACACACGAATATTGTAATCCCTTAGAGCGAAACCGGTTGGTTTGCTGTGGCCATAATCTAGATAATATGCCAAATCCACATCACATCTGGGAGTTCTTCCTCCTTGTCTGTCTTGCTGAAGAATAACGGAAGACGGTATTTGAACAGGGGTCTTTCCAAGTTAAGTGGCCAGATAATACTTCCTCTCAATTTCTGTTAGTGCAGCGTTAAACACTGTGTCCCTGATTTGATGGTCAGTATCAATCAGCAGGGCAATGGCATTCTCAGCAGCAATGTATCTTTCTTCATTGTATCCTGCAAGAATGAAATCTTCTTCGAGCGCTGGGGGCATATAGTTGATTAAATGATCAATCGCCTTCAGCGTGTCGAGTTTGAAGAAGTGTCTAGGCGCTGGAACGTCTTCAGCAATGCTCTGACCTTCTTCTGAGCGTGCCTCTGTTATAGCCTGAATAGGGATGGAAGTCTGAACCTCTGTAGTAGCAGGTTCCTCCGCTTCAATTACAGCAACTTCTGCGACAACATCTTTAGCGATAGTGACAACTTCTATCATATCAACATCCAGGAGGACATCTGTTGACGCTTCAGCAGCGGCTGGAACTATAGCTGTAAAACAAGAACTATCCTCTATAAGAGCAGGATCTTCTACAAATGTAGGAATAGAAATGTTTGTGGGAAGAAATAACTTACCCTGAGAACTTGTCTCAATAGCAATACCTTGAGCACTTGGCTCAACAGCAACTTGAGCGCTTGGCTCATCAGCAACTTGAGCGCTTGGCTCATCAGTCTCAGGCTCTTCAGGAACAGGAGCAACTCGTCGCTTGCTAGTCCTGGAACGTTTGAAGATTTTTTTCACGTTGACTCCTTCAATGAGCTTAAGCGTTGGAGCGGGAGGATCAGCAGCTGGTTCTTCAAAGTTTATTTGTTTGATGATCCCTTCCAGCTTCCTCCTCTTGAGAGGTAACTTGTCCTCTGCATCCTCATCGGTTTCCTCATCGTCCTTTTGAGGAGAAGAAACAAATTGAGCCTTGGGCTTTCTGGGAGCCCTCTTCTTTGTTGCAGCCGGACGCTTCACAGCTTCTTCTGGCACTGGACGCTCTGCTTCCTCATCGGACGCTTGACATATTTCCAGACGCTTAGAAAGTGGTTTAGCAACACCACCAATTTTGGGAGGATTAAAGAGATTGTTCAGAATCCTTCTTCCCAGCAACTTGGTCTTATTCAACGGTAGACCAGACGAGTATACACATTGTGATTTGTACAGCAGGTCACTTAGAACAAGCCCATAAGGTTTATTCGAGGCACTTAAACAGTCCCGAAACCTTCCAAAAATGTACTCACTCCAGTTGATCTTGATGTTGAGGAGTATAGCAGTCATCATCTGAAATTGTACTGGGTTCGCCTTATCAAAGGTTCCCACTCGGCAGTCTATGATCTTGCTGCAGAAATCAGCCAACAGTCGGTATTTGGATACCAGTTCTTTCTTTTCAAAGTACTGAGTGTAGGGTACACCGTCGTACGCACTCATGGTTGTCCATGTTTCCTTGATTTGTTTTAAAGTAACACAATCCAATGCCTCACCCTCATTTGGAAGATTGAAGTTCTCGCAATGGAGGTAGCAGACAATATAAATTCCTTGGGAGGCTCCTTCTTGGATAGAGGAATTAGACAAGAGATAGACTTCTTGTCCTTTGAAAGTTTAGCAGTTTTCCAGAAGGTGTCGACTTCAGTCGGAAACAGATAAGAGTATTAGGTCAAGAAAGGTTTAAGCCCAGCCTTGACGACCATGTCCATCATATCTGTTAGATTGATCTGAGGTTGTTCATACAGGAATTTCCAATCGACAACAAGGCCTTCAGTAACCTTGATGGTAAGTTCGGCAGAAGTAGACGAAGATTTCTTTGGTGCCATTTTTAGTGAAAAAGATGAACTGAGATTTTCTTTTGCTTTGAGAGAGAGAGAAGAAAAGTTTTGCAGATATGTTTGAGTAAGAGTAAATGGTTCTTCTGCAGAAATTGTGTTTTAAATGACACAGAGGTTAATTTTTGAAACTTGTGTTCTCTTGTCTCTGTAGGATTTAAACACGTGTAAAGAGTTTTAATCTCAGCCATGAATTCATTAACTGCGGATGCGAGTTTTGTGTAATAGAGAGAAGTTACATTTGGTAATTCTCATATATAAAGATTTGACATCCGAGTTAAAATTTTAAAAACGTTTGGCATTTTCAATGTAACGCACGCGCCCGTTTGTACACTGACACGTACACAAACACGTGCTATCTCTGAACCGTCATTTTGAAAAAGTTATTGATTACCCGCCAATTTGATGTGATAGAAGTGTGTGAATAGAGTACGCAATAGACTATTGAGTCTATCCACTACTTCAAGAAGCGTGTAAAAATTTATGCATGACTTTTAAAAATATTTTTATATTAATTGTTGAATGGAATAGTTTCAACGCTTAACTTGATGCCATTGGTTGGTATTCATTATAACTGTTGTAATATAGACGCTTAAAGTCAATGTCCTTTTTATGTTTGAGCGTCCAATATTTTATGCAAAAATAATACTGAGCGTTGATGATCATGCATCTGAAAATTTTGATCATTGACGCTTACAGTTAAGTTCAAGTACAATTTTAAGGTTCCCCCTAAATTTGATAACTTGTACCATTTGTTTTGTTTTTCAAAGAAAGTTTTTAGACATAAATCAAGTGGATTCCTCCTAAATTATATGTCTAATAAACTATGATGCTTGATGATTAAGCGTTTAAATCAATCATACCTAGTTCACTTCTCAAAGTGAGAAAACATTGTTCGTTGAGTGCTTTAGTGAAGATATCTGCCAATTGTTTGTCAGTTCCAATAAAGTGCATGGATATAATCTTTCTTTTGAATGTGGTCACGAAGGAAATGGTATCTAATGTCAATGTGTTTGGTTCTGGAATGAAGAACAGGGTTTTGAGTCATGGCTAGAGCGTTTTGGTTATCACAATGAATGGGGGTTGGACCTAGGATTGTTCCATAATCTCTAAGTTGTTGCCGCATCCATAATACTTGTGCACAACAACTTCCTGCAGCTACATACTCAGCTTCGGCTGTGGAGGTAGCTATGGATTGTTGTTTCTTGCTATGCCATGAAACTAACCTATCACCTAGAAATTGACAAGTACCACTAGTGCTATTACGATCTATTTTGCAACCTGCAAAATCTGCATCTGAGTAACCAATTAGTTCAAAAGGAGAATCCCTAGGATACCATAAGCCCACATTCTGTGTGCCTTTTAGGTATTTAAGGATCTTCTTGGCAGCAATTAAGTGTGACTCTTTAGGATCAGCTTGAAATCGTGCACACATGTATACCGAAAACATAATATCAGGTCTACTGGCAGTAAGATAAAGAAGTGATCCAATGATACCTCTATAATTAGTGATATCAACTTTTTTTCCACTTTCATCTTTATCTAACTTAAGCGTTTGGCTCATTGGAATTTTTGAATATGATGCATTTTCCATACAAAATTTCTTAATCATATCTCTTATATATTTAGCTTGGTTAATAAATATTCCATTAGGGAGTTGTTTAACTTGTAATCCTAAGAAGAAAGTTAACTCACCCATCATGCTCATTTCAAATTGTTCTTGCATCATTTTCGAAAATTTCTCACACAGACGCTTGTTAGTAAAGCCAAATATGATATCATCAACATAAATTTGGACTAGGAGAATATCTTCGTTATTGGTAATTTTAAATAACGTTGTGTCAATGCTGCCTTTTGAAAAGCCTTTACCAATAGGAAAGATAGAGAGAGTGTCATTGCTTAAGCCCATAAAGTGCTTTGTCTAGCTTGTAAACCATACCCTTACCATGGTAGTTGAAGAAACCCGGTGGTTGCTCCACATACACTTCTTCTTGGAGTTTACCATTCACGAAAGCACTCTTCACGTCCATTTGATATACTGTAAACTTGTTAAACACTACATACGCTAGAAACATGCGGATTGCTTCAAGACGGGCGACAAGAGCATATGTCTCATCAAAGTCAATACCCTCTTCTTGGCAATATCCTTGAGCTATGAGTCTGGCCTTGTTTCTTATTACAATGCCATTCTAATCCATCTTGTTTCTATAAACCCACCTAGTTCCAATGACTCCTTGGTGAGTTGGTCTTGGCATTAGTGTCCAAACCTTACTACGCTCAAACTGATTAAGTTCTTCTTACATGGCTTCAATCCAACTTGGATCACTTAGCGCTTCATCCACTTTCTTAGGTTCCATTTGAGATAAAAAGCTTGCGAACATAGCCTCATTGAATGTAGCAGCTCTAGTTCTAACAGGCGCTCCAATATCTCCAATAATTTGCTCTGGTGGATGATCTCGCAGTCATAGTCTATCTGGTTGGAAGGGGTTAAGAGGTTGAACAGGCGCTTGAGGATCAGACGCTTGACTACCTTCTTACGTAAGCGCTTCAAGTTCACAATTCCTTGTTTGCTCTTGATGATCACTCTCTTCATGATCATCAACATTTCTTACATGATTATCCACAGTAATCTCACGAGTAATCTTAGGAGGAGGCACTGAGATCTCATCATCATCGTCACTGTCATCATCAATGGTAACCTTAGACGCTTGATGACATAGATCTTCAACTCCTACATCATTTATATTAACCTTACTCGGTTCTTGGTTAGCATCATCAAAAACAACATGAATAGATTCCTCAACCTTCGATTTGATCTTATTTAGGATGCGAAAATTCTTTCCATTCTTGGCATAGCCTAGAAAGATTCCCTCATCCGCTTTAGGGTTAAATGTCTTTAGTCTTTGGGATCCATTATTATGAATAAAGCACTTAGAACCAAAGATGTGAAAATTTGAAACATTTGGCTTACGTCCCTTCCATAGTTCATATGGAGTTTTCCCATGCTGTTTGTTGATCATGCAACGATTTTGAGTATAACACGCAGTGTTGATTGCTTCGGTCCAAAACCTAGGAGCAAGCTTGGACTCTGCTAACATTGTCCTAGCGGCTTCCTTTAGCGTTCTGTTCCGTCGCTCAGCAAAACCATTCTGTTGGGGAGTTCTGAGAGCTGAATACTCATGATGTATTCCATTCTCTGCACAAAACTTCTCAACAATCTTGTTAGAAAACTCAGTACCGTGATCACTTCTTATTCTTGCAAGTTTAAGATCTTTCAATGTTTGAAGTTGTCGAATAAGCGTTGTTAAGTTGTCACATGTTTCATCTTTGGATGAAAGAAATTCCACCCAAGTAAATCGAGAGAAATCATCTACTATCACCAAAGTATACTTTTTATCGCTTACACTGATCGTTTGAACAGGTCCAAACAGATCCATGTGAGGTAGTTCAAGTATTCTAGACGTAGATAGATGAGGTTTTCTCTTGAACGATGACTTAACTTGTTTACCCATTTGACAAGCGTCACAAAGGCGATCCTTGTGAAATGGTCCATTTGGTAATTCCTCTACAAGATTTTGACTTATAAGCTGAGAGATTGTCTTAAAGTTGAGGTGGTTCATTTTTCTATGCCATAACCAACCCATTTTAGATTCATTTTTAGCAACAAAACATGTTGGGTTGTTATCAAGTGTTGAACCCCAATCTACCAAATATACGTTGTTAGTTCTTTTTCCTTTCAATTTAGTAGACTTAGTCTTAGCGTCATTTATATAGCAACAGTCGCTTGAGAATATGACTACAAAGCCTTTATCACAAAATTGACTTATGCTTAATAAATTGTGCTTTAGACCCTCAACATAGTAAACATCACTTATCATGATGTTCCCCCTATGCACAGTACCTATACCTTTGGTTTTAACTTTGGAGTTATCACCAAATACAACCTGTGGACCATTGGCAGCTCGATAGTTAATCTGAAGATCCTTGGAACCAGTCATGTGCCTTGACGATCCAATATCGAAGTACCATAAAGATGTATTGGCTCTAGCTCTAGGTACCTGCACTCAAAAAGGGAGGTTCTATTTCTGTTTAGGTACCCATTGTTTCTTGGGTCCTTTAACATTAGTAACATTGTCAGTTGAATTAGAACTTTAGGAACTCATATTTGCCTAGTCTTCATTTTAGGAATATTGGCCTTTTTGGGTTTCACATTGTGTTGTGTGTGCTTTTTGGGTGTATAATAATATCCTTGATTATAATAACAATCATAATCATAGTCATAATCATAATCATCATAGTAGCGATAATATGATCTAGACCTCTGTGGATATTGACGCTGGTATTTCCTTGGCGCTGGCTTGGGTTGCACTTTTGGTGCTGGACGTTTAGCGCTTGATTCACAGTGGTTAGGTTTATCCTTAGCCTTTTGAGCGTTTGGATGAACCTTTCTTTGTGAATCATTTGCTTTCGCCTTTCCCTTGCTTGAGTTAGCTTTGGCTTTCTCATTTGGCCTAGTACCTTTGTCGCTTGGTTCATTTTGCTTTTGACCTTGTGAACCTTTCTCAACAAAGAAAACACCCTTTCCTTTGTTGTTTGCCGTAACATTAGGTTTGTTTGGTTGTTTACCGAATTTATTGCATCCTAAACCGGTCTTTTCACCAAATAACCTTGTTATCTCAGTCACATTGTCGAGCTTTCTTGATGCTTTGGACAATGATGAGACAAGCTGTTCTGATTTGGCAAGTCTAGCCATCAGCTCAGCTTCTCTCTTGACTATTATATCAAGATCACTTTTCAATTGGGTAATCTCACTTTCAAGCGATTGGTTTTTCTCAATGCATGGTTGTTGAACTTTCAACTCTGCTATGGATTGTTGTTTCTTACTATGCCATGAAACTAACCTATCACCTAAAAATGGACATGGACCACTAGTACTCTTACGATCTATTTTGCAACCTGCAAAATCTGCATTTGAGTAACCAATTAGTTCAAAAGGAGAGTCCCTTGGATACCATAAGCCCATATTTTGTGTGCCTTTTAGGTATTTAAGGATCTTCTTGGCAGCAATTAAGTGTGACACTTTAGGATCAGCTTGAAATCGTGCACACATGCATACCGAAAACATAATATTAGGTCTACTGGCAGTAAGATAAAGAAGTGATCCAATGATACCTCTATAATTAGTGATCTCAACCTTCTTCCCACTTTCATCTTTATCTAACTTAAGCGTTTGGCTCATTGTAATTTTTGAAGATGATGCATTTTCCATACCAAATTTCTTAATCAAATCACGTGTATATTTTGCTTGGTTAATAAATATGTCATTAGGGAGTTGTTTAACTTGTAATCCTAAGAAGAAAGTTAATTCACCCATCATGCTCATTTCAAATTGTTCTTGCATCATTTTTGAAAATTTCTCACACAGATGCTTGTTAGTACAACCAAATATAATATCATCAACATAAATTTGGACTAAAAGAATATCTTCGTTATTGGTAATTTTAAATAACGTTGTATCAACGCTGTCTTTTGAAAAGCCTTTACCAATAAGAAAAATAGAGAGAGTGTCATACCATGCTCGGGCTGCTTGCTTAAGCCCATAAAGTGCTTTGTCTAGCTTGTAAACCATACCCTTACCATGGTTGTTGATAAATCCCGGTGGTTGCTCCACATATACCTCTTCTTGGAGTTTACCGTTCAGGAAAGCACTCTTCACGTCCATCTGATGCACTGTAACCTTTTGAATACTGCATACGCTAGAAACATACAAATTGCTTCAAGACGGGCGACAGGAGCGTATGTCTCATCAAAATCAATACCCTCTTCTTGACAATAACCTTAGGCTACGAGTCTGGCCTTGTTCCTTATTACAATGCCATTCTTATCCATCTAGTTTCTATAGATCCATCTAGTCACAATATCTCCTTGGTGAGTTGGCCTTGGTACTAGCGTCCAAACCTTACTGCGTTCAAACTGATTAAGCTCTTCTTGCTTGGCTTCAATCCAACTTGGATCGCTTAGCGCTTCATCCACTTTCTTAGGTTTCATTTGATATAAAAAGCTAGCAAACATTGCCTCAATAAAAGTAACGGCTCTAGTTCTCACAGGCGCTTCAATATTTCCAATAATCTGCTTAGGTGGATGATCACGTAGTCATAGTCTATCAGGCTGGAAATGGTTAAGAGATTGAACAGGCACTTGACGATCAGACGCTTGATTCCCCTCTTGCGTAGGCGCTTCAAGTTCACAGATCCTTGTTTGCTCTTGATGATCACTCTCTTCATGATCATCAGCAGATCTTGCATTGTTATCCGAAATAACCTCACGAGTAATCTTAGGAGGCGGCACTGAGATCTCATCATCGTCGCCACTGTCATCATCAATGGTAATCTTAGACGCTGGATGACACAGATCTTCAACTCCTACATCATTCATATTAACCTTACTCGATTCTTGGTTAGTATCATCAAAAACAACATGAATAGATTCCTCCACCTTCGATTTGTTCTTGTTTAAGATACAAAAATTCTTTCCATTCTTGGCGTAGCCTAGAAAGATTCCCTCATCCGCTTTAGGATCAAATGTTTGTAGGCTTTGGGATCCATTATTATGGATAAAACATTTAGAACCAAAGACGTGAAAGTATGAGACATTTGGCTTACGTCTCTTCCATAGTTCATATGGAGTTTTCCCATGTTGTTTGTTGATCATGCAACGATTTTGAGTGTAACAAGCAGTGCTGATCGCTTCAGCCCAAAACCTAGGAGCAAGCTTGGATTCTGCTAACATCGTCCTAGCGGTTTCCTTGAGCGTTCTGTTCCGGCGCTCAGCAACACCATTCTGTTAGGGAATTCTGGGAGCTGAATACTCATGATGTATTCCATTCTTTGCACAAAACTTCTCAACAACCTTGTTAGTAAACTCAGTACCGTGATCGCTTCTTATTCTTGCAACCTTAAGATTTTTCAATGTTTGAAGTTGCCGAATAAGCGTGGTTAACTTGTCACATGTTTTATCTTTGGATGAAAGAAATTCCACCCAAGTAAATCGAGAGAAATCATCTACAATCACCAAAGTATACTTTTTACCGCTCACACTGATCGTTTGAATAGGTCCATACAGATCTATGTGAAGTAGTTCAAGTATTCTAGTGATAGATAGATGAGGTTTTCTCTTGAAACAAGATTTAACTTGTTTGCCCATTTGACAAGCGTCACAAAGGCGATCCTTGTGAAATGGTCCTTTTGGTAATCCAGATTAATGTGATGGAAACGTGTGAATAGAGTCCAAAATAGACTTTTGAGTCTATCCATTACGTCAAGAAGCGTGTAAAATTTGTGCATGAATTTTACAAATAATTTTATATTAAGTGTTGAAGGGAATAAGTTCAACGCTTAACAGATACCACTTGTTATCATTTTGTCGTAACTGTTATAAGTTGACGCTTGAGATCAAAGTCCTTTTATGTTTGAGCGTCCAACATATTTTGCATAAATAATACTGAGCGTTGTTGATCATGCATCTAAAAATTTTTGATCATTGACGCTTACAGTTATGTTCAAGTACAATTTTAAGGTTCCCCCTAAATTTGATAACTTGTAACAACTTTTCAAAGATCTTTTGGACATAACTAAAGTGGATTCCCTCAAAATTATATGTCTAATAAAATATGATGCAGAAAATGATTAAGCATTTAAATCGATCATACCTAATTCACTTCTCAAAGTGAGAAAATGTTGTTCGTTGAGTGCTTTGGTGAAGATATTTGCCAATTGTTTGTTAGTTCCAGTAAAGTGCATGGAGATATCTTTCTTTTGAACATGGTCACGAAGAAAATGGTATCTAATGTCAATATGTTTGGTTCTGGAATGAAGAACAGGGTTTTGATTCATGGCTAGAGCGCTTTGGTTATCACAATGAATAGGGGTTGGACCTAGAACTCTAAGTTGTTGCCTCATCCATAACACTTGTGCACAACAGCTTCCTGTAGATACATACTCGACTTCGGCTGTAGAGGTAGCTATGGATTGTTGTTTCTTACTATGCCATGAAACTAACCTATCACCTAAAAATGGACATGTACCACTAGTACTCTTACGATCTATTTTGCAACCTGCAAAATCTGCATTTGAGTAACCAATTAGTTCAAAAGGAGAGTCCCTTGGATACCATAAGCCCATATTTTGTGTGCCTTTTAGGTATTTAAGGATCTTCTTGGCAGCAATTAAGTGTGACACTTTAGGATCAGCTTGAAATCGTGCACACATGCATACCGAAAACATAATATTAGGTCTACTGGCAGTAAGATAAAGAAGTGATCCAATGATACCTCTATAATTAGTGATCTCAACCTTCTTCCCACTTTCATCTTTATCTAACTTAAGCGTTTGGCTCATTGTAATTTTTGAAGATGATGCATTTTCCATACCAAATTTCTTAATCAAATCACGTGTATATTTTGCTTGGTTAATAAATATGTCATTAGGGAGTTGTTTAACTTGTAATCCTAAGAAGAAAGTTAATTCACCCATCATGCTCATTTCAAATTGTTCTTGCATCATTTTTGAAAATTTCTCACACAGATGCTTGTTAGTACAACCAAATATAATATCATCAACATAAATTTGGACTAAAAGAATATCTTCGTTATTGGTAATTTTAAATAACGTTGTATCAACGCTGTCTTTTGAAAAGCCTTTACCAATAAGAAAAATAGAGAGAGTGTCATACCATGCTCGTGCTGCTTGCTTAAGCCCATAAAGTGCTTTGTCTAGCTTGTAAACCATACCCTTACCATGGTTGTTGATAAATCCCGGTGGTTGCTCCACATATACCTCTTCTTGGAGTTTACCGTTCAGGAAAGCACTCTTCACGTCCATCTGATGCACTGTAACCTTTTGAATACTGCATACGCTAGAAACATACGAATTGCTTCAAGACGGGCGACAGGAGCGTATGTCTCATCAAAATCAATACCCTCTTCTTGACAATAACCTTAGGCTACGAGTCTGGCCTTGTTCCTTATTACAATGCCATTCTTATCCATCTAGTTTCTATAGATCCATCTAGTCACAATATCTCCTTGGTGAGTTGGCCTTGGTACTAGCGTCCAAACCTTACTGCGTTCAAACTGATTAAGCTCTTCTTGCTTGGCTTCAATCCAACTTGGATCGCTTAGCGCTTCATCCACTTTCTTAGGTTTCATTTGATATAAAAAGCTAGCAAACATTGCCTCAATAAAAGTAACGGCTCTAGTTCTCACAGGCGCTTCAATATTTCCAATAATCTGCTTAGGTGGATGATCACGTAGTCATAGTCTATCAGGCTGGAAATGGTTAAGAGATTGAACAGGCACTTGACGATCAGACGCTTGATTCCCCTCTTGCGTAGGCGCTTCAAGTTCACAGATCCTTGTTTGCTCTTGATGATCACTCTCTTCATGATCATCAGCAGATCTTGCATTGTTATCCGAAATAACCTCACGAGTAATCTTAGGAGGCGGCACTGAGATCTCATCATCGTCGCCACTGTCATCATCAATGGTAATCTTAGACGCTGGATGACACAGATCTTCAACTCCTACATCATTCATATTAACCTTACTCGATTCTTGGTTAGTATCATCAAAAACAACATGAATAGATTCCTCCACCTTCGATTTGTTCTTGTTTAAGATACAAAAATTCTTTCCATTCTTGGCGTAGCCTAGAAAGATTCCCTCATCCGCTTTAGGATCAAATGTTTGTAGGCTTTGGGATCCATTATTATGGATAAAACATTTAGAACCAAAGACGTGAAAGTATGAGACATTTGGCTTACGTCTCTTCCATAGTTCATATGGAGTTTTCCCATGTTGTTTGTTGATCATGCAACGATTTTGAGTGTAACAAGCAGTGCTGATCGCTTCAGCCCAAAACCTAGGAGCAAGCTTGGATTCTGCTAACATCGTCCTAGCGGTTTCCTTGAGCGTTCTGTTCCGGCGCTCAGCAACACCATTCTGTTAGGGAATTCTGGGAGCTGAATACTCATGATGTATTCCATTCTTTGCACAAAACTTCTCAACAACCTTGTTAGTAAACTCAGTACCGTGATCGCTTCTTATTCTTGCAACCTTAAGATTTTTCAATGTTTGAAGTTGCCGAATAAGCGTGGTTAACTTGTCACATGTTTTATCTTTGGATGAAAGAAATTCCACCCAAGTAAATCGAGAGAAATCATCTACAATCACCAAAGTATACTTTTTACCGCTCACACTGATCGTTTGAATAGGTCCATACAGATCTATGTGAAGTAGTTCAAGTATTCTAGTGATAGATAGATGAGGTTTTCTCTTGAAACAAGATTTAACTTGTTTGCCCATTTGACAAGCGTCACAAAGGCGATCCTTGTGAAATGGTCCTTTTGGTAATCCAGATTAATGTGATGGAAACGTGTGAATAGAGTCCAAAATAGACTTTTGAGTCTATCCATTACGTCAAGAAGCGTGTAAAATTTGTGCATGAATTTTACAAATAATTTTATATTAAGTGTTGAAGGGAATAAGTTCAACGCTTAACAGATACCACTTGTTATCATTTTGTCGTAACTGTTATAAGTTGACGCTTGAGATCAAAGTCCTTTTATGTTTGAGCGTCCAACATATTTTGCATAAATAATACTGAGCGTTGTTGATCATGCATCTAAAATTTTTGATCATTGACGCTTACAGTTATGTTCAAGTACAATTTTAAGGTTCCCCCTAAATTTGATAACTTGTAACAACTTTTCAAAGATCTTTTGGACATAACTAAAGTGGATTCCCTCAAAATTATATGTCTAATAAAATATGATGCAGAAAATGATTAAGCATTTAAATCGATCATACCTAATTCACTTCTCAAAGTGAGAAAATGTTGTTCGTTGAGTGCTTTGGTGAAGATATTTGCCAATTGTTTGTTAGTTCCAGTAAAGTGCATGGAGATATCTTTCTTTTGAACATGGTCACGAAGAAAATGGTATCTAATGTCAATATGTTTGGTTCTGGAATGAAGAACAGGGTTTTGATTCATGGCTAGAGCGCTTTGGTTATCACAATGAATAGGGGTTGGACCTAGAACTCTAAGTTGTTGCCTCATCCATAACACTTGTGCACAACAGCTTCCTGTAGATACATACTCGACTTCGGCTGTAGAGGTAGCTATGGATTGTTGTTTCTTACTATGCCATGAAACTAACCTATCACCTAAAAATGGACATGTACCACTAGTACTCTTACGATCTATTTTGCAACCTGCAAAATCTGCATTTGAGTAACCAATTAGTTCAAAAGGAGAGTCCCTTGGATACCATAAGCCCATATTTTGTGTGCCTTTTAGGTATTTAAGGATCTTCTTGGCAGCAATTAAGTGTGACACTTTAGGATCAGCTTGAAATCGTGCACACATGCATACCGAAAACATAATATTAGGTCTACTGGCAGTAAGATAAAGAAGTGATCCAATGATACCTCTATAATTAGTGATCTCAACCTTCTTCCCACTTTCATCTTTATCTAACTTAAGCGTTTGGCTCATTGTAATTTTTGAAGATGATGCATTTTCCATACCAAATTTCTTAATCAAATCACGTGTATATTTTGCTTGGTTAATAAATATGTCATTAGGGAGTTGTTTAACTTGTAATCCTAAGAAGAAAGTTAATTCACCCATCATGCTCATTTCAAATTGTTCTTGCATCATTTTTGAAAATTTCTCACACAGATGCTTGTTAGTACAACCAAATATAATATCATCAACATAAATTTGGACTAAAAGAATATCTTCGTTATTGGTAATTTTAAATAACGTTGTATCAACGCTGTCTTTTGAAAAGCCTTTACCAATAAGAAAAATAGAGAGAGTGTCATACCATGCTCGTGCTGCTTGCTTAAGCCCATAAAGTGCTTTGTCTAGCTTGTAAACCATACCCTTACCATGGTTGTTGATAAATCCCGGTGGTTGCTCCACATATACCTCTTCTTGGAGTTTACCGTTCAGGAAAGCACTCTTCACGTCCATCTGATGCACTGTAACCTTTTGAATACTGCATACGCTAGAAACATACGAATTGCTTCAAGACGGGCGACAGGAGCGTATGTCTCATCAAAATCAATACCCTCTTCTTGACAATAACCTTAGGCTACGAGTCTGGCCTTGTTCCTTATTACAATGCCATTCTTATCCATCTAGTTTCTATAGATCCATCTAGTCACAATATCTCCTTGGTGAGTTGGCCTTGGTACTAGCGTCCAAACCTTACTGCGTTCAAACTGATTAAGCTCTTCTTGCTTGGCTTCAATCCAACTTGGATCGCTTAGCGCTTCATCCACTTTCTTAGGTTTCATTTGATATAAAAAGCTAGCAAACATTGCCTCAATAAAAGTAACGGCTCTAGTTCTCACAGGCGCTTCAATATTTCCAATAATCTGCTTAGGTGGATGATCACGTAGTCATAGTCTATCAGGCTGGAAATGGTTAAGAGATTGAACAGGCACTTGACGATCAGACGCTTGATTCCCCTCTTGCGTAGGCGCTTCAAGTTCACAGATCCTTGTTTGCTCTTGATGATCACTCTCTTCATGATCATCAGCAGATCTTGCATTGTTATCCGAAATAACCTCACGAGTAATCTTAGGAGGCGGCACTGAGATCTCATCATCGTCGCCACTGTCATCATCAATGGTAATCTTAGACGCTCGATGACACAGATCTTCAACTGCTACATCATTCATATTAACCTTACTCGATTCTTGGTTAGCATCATCAAAAACAACATGAATAGATTCCTCCACCTTCGATTTGATCTTGTTTAAGATACAAAAATTCTTTCCATTCTTGGCGTAGCCTAGAAAGATTCCCTCATCCGCTTTAGGATCAAATGTTTGTAGGCTTTGGGATCCATTATTATGGATAAAACATTTAGAACCAAAGACGTGAAAATATGAGACATTTGGCTTACGTCCCTTCAATAGTTCATATGGAGTTTTCCCATGCTGTTTGTTGATCATGCAACGATTTTGAGTGTAACAAGTATTGTTGATCGCTTCAGCCCAAAACCTAGGAGCAAGCTTGGATTCTGCTAACATCGTTCTAGCGGTTTCCTTGAGCGTTCTGTTCCGGCGCTCAGCAACACCATTCTGTTGGGGAATTCTGGGAGCTGAATACTCATGATGTATTCCATTCTCTGCACAAAACTTCTCAACAACCTTGTTAGTAAACTCAGTACCGTGATCGCTTCTTATTCTTGCAACCTTAAGATTTTTCAATGTTTGAAGTTGCTAAATAAGCGTTGTTAACTTGTCACATGTTTTATCTTTCGATGAAAGAAATTCCACCCAAGTAAATCGAGAGAAATCATCTACTATCACCAAAGTATACTTTTTACCGCTCACACTGATCGTTTGAATAGGTCCATACAGATCCATGTGAAGTAGTTCAAGTATTCTAGTGATAGATAGATGAGGTTTTCTCTTGAAAGATGATTTAACTTGTTTGCCCATAAACATCACTTATCATGATGTTTCCCCTATGCACAGTACCTATACCTTTGGTTTTACCTTTGGAGTTGTCACCAAATACAACCTGAGGACCATTGGCAGCTCGATAGTTGATCAATAAATCCTTTGAACCAGTCATGTATCTTAACGATCCACTATCGAAGTACCAAACAGATGTATCGGCTCTAGCTCTAGGTACCTGCAATCAAAAGGGAAGTTATGTTTTTGTTTAGGTACCCATTGTTGCTTGGGTCCTTTAACATTAGTAGCATTGTTAGTTTGAATTAGAACTTTAGGAACCCATATTTGCCTAGTCTTCATTGTAGGAATACTGGTCTTCTTGGGTTTCACATTGTGTTGTGTGTGTTGTTTGGGTGTATAATAATATCCTCGATTATAATAGTAATCATAATCATAGTCATAATCATAATCATCATAGTATCGATAATATGATCTTGACTGCCTTGGATATTGACGCTGGTATTTCCTTGGCACTGGCTTGGGTTACACTTTTAGTGCTGGTCGCTTATCACTTGATTCACAGTGGTTAGATTTATCCTTAGCCTTTTGAGCGTTTGGATGAACCTGTCTTTGTGAATCATTTGCCTTTGCCTTACCCTTGCCTGAGTCAGCTTTGGCTTTCTTATTTGGCCTCGTACCATTGTCGCTCGGTTCATTTTGTGTTTGACTTCGTGAACCTTTCTCAACAAAGAAAACACCCTTTCCTTTGTTGTTTGCAGTAACATTAGATTTATTTGGTTGTTTACCGAATTTATTGCATCCTAAACTGGTCTTTTCACCAAATAACCTTGTTACCTTAGACACATTGTCTAGCTTTCTTGGTGTTTTAGACAACGATGAGACGAGCTCTTCTGATTTAGCAAGTCTAGCAATCAGCTCAGCTTCTCTCTTGACTATTTTATCAAAGTCACTTTTCAAGTTGATTATATCACTTTCAAGTGATTTATTCTTCTCAATGCATTGTTGCTGAACTTGCAACTCTGCTTTGAGCGTCACATTATCTCTTTGAAGTGATGAAATGATATGAAAGTGATTTTGATATAATTTGGCAGCATCTTGACAATCATTATAATATTCTTTGACTTTGTCAAGTAATTCATCATATGAAAGAGGAAGAGATAATTCAGTGTTTACCTCAGGGGACGCTTCATCATTTCTGGCCATGAGACAAATAAGCGCTGAGTTATCCACTGGCTCATCATCACTATTCTCCTCTGAAGACTCCAAATCTTCAGGTGCGGATGCTGGTTCTGATTCCGCTAGCAAACCTTGTTGACGAAGGTTGCTCATGAATTGGTTTCTATCCACGTAATCCTGCCTTGAGGGCTTGGATACATTTGGATAAGGGCAATTTACCCGGTAGTACCCTAGTTTCCTGCAATTATAACAAAGATTAGTTTTCATCTTTTATTCATTTGTTAACCTTGCATTGTGTGGTTTTGAGACCACGGGTGTTGAGAGATTCTGTTGAATAGACGCTTGGTACTGAATTGGCGCTGAAGGACAAGGCATAGAATACTGAGGCGCTTGATACTGTTGTTGTACTGGAGCAGGCGCTTGATATGAACTCTGTCCTTGATGTTTAGGACTATTCCCTTTCTTTTCATATCTCAAGAACTTTCTGAATCTATTCAAAAGCGCTAGTTCCTCATCCTCACTGATATCTGAAACCTTTCCTTTATTACCCGATTTACCCTTGATTGATGCTATAAGTGCTCCAGACTCAATTACCGGACTGCTCACAACATCACTTGATGAATTCAACTCAAACTCAAATGCGTTGAGCTCTGAAAAGGCATCTTCTGGAGTTAGAAGATCCAACATATTAGATTCTCTCATTGCTGTTGTCTTCATCAAAAATCTACTAGGTAGACTTCTGAAAATCTTAACCACCATTTCTCTGTTTTGTAAGTCCATTCCCAATGATGTAAGTTCCGTAACAAGAGCTGTGAATCTTATGTCCAATTGCTCTAGTGTCTCGTTATGCAACATATTAAAACCATTAAACTTTTCTTTGGCAATTGAAAGTTTGTTTTCCTTGATTTGTGCTGAACCACCACAAATTATGGCTAACTTATCCCATATCTCCTTGGTAGTGTTACAAGATTTCACCTTGTTGAATAAGTTGTCGTTATCACTAATAGTTGTATATAGAGCGTTACGACCAACATTGTCCAGATTAAACCTCCAACGCTCATATGTGGACCATTCCTGCTTAGGCTTCTCAACATAGCCATCTGGAGTCTTTCTGTGGCTCCAGGCGCTCTGGTAATTACTTTGTAAATCTAAATAGGTCCATCTGAAATGACATCACACATTTCGTCATCACAGGAACACAAATATGTAAAATCTTTGACCTTCCATGAGTCATAGTTTGACTCGGTCAACTTAGGAACTTTAGAAAATGGCATAAAAAAAATTAAAAGAAACTAAATTTGAAAAAGGATCTAAACAAGCTGTTATGCTTGGAAATTTTAAAATTTCAACTTTAACCGCTCTGATACCACTTGTTGGTCCCAAGTGGCATACGAAAGGGTCTAGAAGGGGGGGGGGGTGAATAGACCCTGAGGTGTTTTTCGACTTAAAAAATTCGTATTAAAACTTTGTTGGACGCTTGAGAAGTAGGCGCTTGACTAAGCGTCTATTGAAGACTATTTTTAGAAAGTTAACTTAGACTTCAAGATTTGAATACTATAACCAAATAGATTTAAGCATTCACTTCTTTGATCAGTGTTAGCACAGCGGAATTGATTTTATAGTTTTCTTGTTTGAAAGCTTTTAGCATCACAAATTGTTTCTTAGTTGCTTAGCTTTTGATTGTGTTTTACTAATTTATGCAATGATATGATAATAAGAAAATTGACTGTAAAGTAAGTAACACAATATTTGTAAGGTTCATTGGGTGATGTAATCCCAACTACGGCCTTCTTCTCCTCTAACACTTGGAGGCAATCCACTAAAATGATTCTCAAAGAATCACACAGAATTTTCTACAAATTAGGGAGAGATGCATGTCAATGACTTAAGCTCCTTGATCACACAGATTTCTGTTCCAAATCACTTCTATCCCCTTGCTTCTTTCACTCCGAAATAGTGCAAGTATCCAACTTCGACTTCACACAGATCGCGAGGCTTGGATGGGTTTTTCTAAAGGTTTGTTTGATCTTGATGAAGTTCAAACTACTTGGTAATATCTCAATAGTAACTTCAACTGTCTTAGGAATTTGAGAAAAGCAAAGAGAATGTTTTCTTGAGAGTTTTGGCTTTTCTGAGAGTTTAAAGAATGACACTTCAATGCAACAACAATTTGGCTTGGAATCAATCTGTGTGTTTGGCTTGTTGTTGAAGTCCTATTTATAGGCATTCTTGGAAAAAGTGTCTATTTGACACATGCACAGGCTCGTGTCTCTCACTTCCGCGAGTGAATAATTTTTGTCCTTTTTCCTGAAAATCTGCTACACAAAAGTTGGTGCTGCAGTCTGTGAATAGATGACAGTCTAATGGGGTGGCTTCTCCGTACATCCGAAAGAACTTATCACATTTAATGCTCTTCAGCATTTAATGTATTTAAATTAAATGCCTGTTGGCACTTAATGCACTGAGAATATTTGCATTAAACTCATTTTGGACTTAGAAATAAATTCAGGTGAAATCAGTCATTGATAGACGCTCATTCATCCTTGAATAACTTCTGTCCTAATAAACGCTTGATATAGCTGGTCTTTTGGACGCTTGGAATCTTCATCTTCATTCAGACTTCAGGCGCTTGAGTTTTCAAACTTGACTACTGATAAACTCACTCAGAAATTATCCGACGCTCAGCCTAAGACTACTTAGCCTAACAATTTAGAATAAAATAAAACAAAGCCTCTAAAGCCTATTACAATTTTAACGCTCAAAGCTTATACATGATTTCTGTTAAAATCAAACTTACATATTTTGGGGTTTAACAAGTAATCCTCATTGTCATCATCAAAACATCTAATATGAAATTCCAAACAAGGATTGCTAGATATGACATATCAAGAGAGCTCTTTAGAGCAAGAATGGGAGAAGGTGAAGATGTGAAAACCCACGTCTTAAAAACGATTCCATGATCGAGAGATTGGAGGCTCTCGATTTCACCATGGATTTCCATCTTCAAATAGATCTCATTCGTCAGTCACTCCCCAAAACTTTTCACAATTTATTATGAACTTCAACATGAACAACATTGAGTGAACATTGGATGGGCTGATGAACAAGCTCTCAATTGTTCAGGGACAGATGAAGCCCAAGGGAAAGGAAGTTGCTTTAGCCGTTACCACTGGGGCATCCAAGCCCTTTAGGAAAAGGAAAGGTAAAAGCAAAAAACAACTGGGAGTGTCAAAGGCATCCAGTGACACAGGGAAAGGCAAGGGGAAAGGGTTCAAGGGGAGAGGTCCAAAGAAGACAGACATATGTCTTCACTGCCGCGAGATGGGACATTAGAAACCTAACTGTCCCAAGCTGAAAGCAGATATTGCTTTAGGTATAGAACTTAATGTTTTAAAAACAAATTGTTCTATTACTATTGTTTCTACTTCCTAGATTCTAGACTCTGGGGCTAGTGCTCACATATGTGTTTTGAATCAGGAGCTGGAAAGAAGTAAGAAGTTGGAGGACAATGAAGTGATGATTAGTGTTGGCAGCGGACATAGTGTAGCAGCAACACACATTGGCACCACTTCCATTATATTATTGTCTGGACATTGTTTACATTTAGATGATTGCATTATTTTGCCCAACCGGCTTAAGAATAGTGTTTCACTTCCTGTTTTGGTTAGGAAGGGTTATTTATTTTCCTTTGTGAACAATTCCTGTGAAATTTATTTTAGAAAAGAATGTGTTGGAAATGCATCCTTGATAAATGGTTTATATTATGTTAATTTCCAAAATAATTGCAATGTTAATGTTGTAACAAGAAAGCGCAATTTGCATGATACAAACTTAAGACAACTGTGGCACTTAAGATTAGGTCATGTCGGGGAACATAGACTACATGAGTTAGAAAAGGATGGAGTCATAGACTCATTGGGATGGGATCCCTATCCCACTTGTGAGTCTTGTATTCAAAGCAAGATGACCAAATCCCACTTCACAAGGTATCTTGAAAGAGCCTTTGAAGTCTTTGGATTGATTCATACTGATATGTGCGGTCCTTTTGGAAATGTGGCTAGCGGTGGGTTTCAGTACTTCATAACATTTATCGATGACCATCCTAGGTATGGCTCTGTGTATTTGATGAAGTACAAGTCTGAATCACTTGAGAAATTCATTGAATTCAAGACTTTAGTCGAAAACCAAATCGGGCATCGTATTAAGGCACTTCGATCTGACCGCGGTGGTGAATATATGAATGCCGAATTTAACCAGTTCTTATGAGAACATAGCATATTGTTACAACTTACTCCTCCAGCTACTCCACAATTAAATGGCGTAGCAAAACGAAGTAACCGAACACTGTTGGACATGGTTCGATCCATGCTCAGCTACACAGATTTGCCCATTTCGTTGTAAGGGCATGCGCTGCTCACATTCTGAATAGATGTCTCTCTAAATCTGTTCCTAAAACACCGTATCAGATATGGCGTGGAAGGAAGCCTAATCTAAAACACATAAAGATATAGGGTTGCTCAGCTTATATGAAAAAGACCAAGGTAGAGAAATTGGAGGCTAGGTCCTTGAAAGGATGCTTCGTTGGTTATCCCGAGGATTCCATGGGATACCTATTACACCTTCCTGATGATTAAAGGATCATTGTAGCCTTACAGGCTATCTTTCTCTAAGAAGAATTCATTCGAGAAGGTGGAGTTGGTAGGAGAATTATTCTAGAAGAAAAAAATGAATCTCCTTTGGAAGACACTGTTCAAGAGACCCAACCCGAACCAGAAGCACCATAGCTGTCAATGCGAAGGTCTGCTAGAGTATCTCAACCACCTGAGAGATATGGTTATCTGCTACAAGGAGAGCATAATTTGTATGCAGTAGTGGAAGGAAACTATAGAGATGATCCCTCTAGCAATGACCAAGCAATGATGGACATGGATTCTGCAAAGAGGCATGAAGCTTTGAAAGTAAAAATGGATTCGATGTATTTGAACCAAGTCTGGACTCTGACAGATCGACCCAAAGGTATTGTACCAATTGGATGCAAATGGATCTTTAAGAGAAAGATTGGTCCTGATGGCAAGGTAGACACCTATAAGGCCTGGCTAGTGAAGAAAGGGTATAGTCAAAAGGAGGACATTCACTATGAGGAAACCTTTTCGCATTTAGCTATGATCAAATCCATTAGAATTCTACTTGCCATAGTTGCATACCTAGATTATGAGATCTGGCAAATGGATGTAAAGACCGCGTTCTTAAATGAATTCCTCAAGGAGAAAATCTATATGGAACAGCCCAAGGGTTCATATCAAGTACAGATTCTCATAAGGTCTGCAAATTGAAAAGGTCCATTTATGGACTCAAGCATGCCTCTCACAGTTGGAACCGTCGTTTTGATGAAGAAGTACGAAGCTATGGCTTTATCAAAAACGAGGATGAACCATGTGTTTACAAAAGGGTCAGTGGGAGCAAAATCTTACTCCTGGTACTATATGTAGATGATATTCTACTTATAGGGAATGATGTAGGTTTGCTAACTTCAATTAAGACATGGCTCCCAAGCACGTTCTCCATGAAAGATTTGGGAGAAGCCACCTATATCCTAGGAATTGGTATCTACAGGGATAGATCGAATAAGATGAGAGGACTCTCCCAAGCCCTCTACTTAGAGAAAGTCCTAAAGCGATTTAGGATGGAGAACTCTAAAAGAGGTCTTTTGCCCATGAGACATGGAATTCATCTCTCCAAAAAGATAAGTCCTCAAAGTGAGGAAGATCGAAAAGAGATGAGTACAGTTCTCTATGCCTCAGCAGTGGGAAGTTTTATGTACATGATACCAGATCTTGCTAGCTAACCCGAGCAAAGAACATTGGACTGCCGTGAAATCTATCTTGAAGTACTTGAGAAGAACAAAAGATATGATTCTCGTTTATGGCAGTGGAGAAATGAAAGTGGACAGTTATACCGATTCTGATTTTCAATTTGACATCAATGACCAAAAGTCCACTTCTGGGTTCCTATTCACTTTGAACGGTGGAGCAGTGTCTTGGAACAGTTCCAAAAGCACAACTGCTGATTCCAGAAGCTGAATCTGTGGCAGCCTCAGAGGCAGCCAAAGAAGCTGTTTGGATTAAGAAGTTCATGACAGAACTTCAAGTTATTCCTAGTGTGGAGCTGTCGTTGCCACTTTGGTGTGACAACAATGGATCCATCGCACAAGCTAGGGAACCAAGGTCTCACAAAAAATCCAAACACATAGAGAGGAGATATCACATAATTCGAGAAATCATTGGAAGAGGCGACATTGCCGTGCAGAAAATAGCCTCAGCGGACAACGTGGCTGACCCACTCACTAAGCCATTGGCGCAGGCAGTGCTAGAGCGACATCTTGAGAAGATGGGTATTAGATACCATGGCAATTGGCATTGAGTGCAAGTGGGAGATTGTTAGGTTAGATTGTATAGGGTATCCAATTATATTGTACGAACTTATCATTAATAAAGGCATTTATTCTTTTGTTCATATAAAACTTGATGGCATTAATAAGTATTGAACAAGTAGTCTATGTGTATCGAGGTTGACCCTTCGCCCTTTATGGAATAAAGAAGTGGCACGGGAAGAGTCTGACACCTGATCACATAAGAGGTTCGCAAGTCAAAGAATCTTAATTGGGCATTAAGATTCGACTTGTATGACACATGTTCTGACAAAGAGTGCTAGTCGAACACTATGGGATAGTGAGAACACTTGTTATAGATATACCAATGGAATTGGTATATTCAAACACGGCTCGCAGTAATCCGATCAAATGGGTATTTACTCAATGACTGCCAATGATTGGATTACTGATCATAATAGTATGCGTGAGCCTTAGACATGAGGGGTCATGATCAATGTACTTGTGCTGTTGAAATAGTTACTAGAGTAGTTAGGCCCAAATCACCCTTTGGTGGGGCCGACCGTAAAGGACGATTTCAATGAGTCAAGTAGCACTTGTGAAGTGATCTCCAAGATGGGATTCACTATCTCGAAGGTAAACGAGAAAGTATCATGTGCGATCATAGGCAAATGAAATTATAAGTCTTTGGCCAAAGCAATGAAACTAACTAATGTAAGACATGGAGGGTAGTTTGGTAATTTCATTATGCTATGATTTAATGCACAATATCAAGTTTAGTGAGTTTGACATATACCATGACTCTCACTTGATCGGGATACATCAGTGAAGGGCTTATGCACATACGGTATTTATGGTCTAGAGGTTCATAAATGATTCGTTCTCGTACTCCATTGGGTTACGATTTGAGTCCGCTGGACTGGCTAGGTAACACTCACATTCTATGATAATTCCTCCCATTGCCAATTGAGACGAACCTAAAGAGTCGCGCTATAAGAAACAAATAAGATGTCTTTTTGTGTTAATCTTTTAGAAGGATAAAATTAATTGGACGGATTGATTTAATGCTAAATCAACAAATTAAATATTTAATTTAATTAGATTAAATTAAATTGTTTATGTAAATAATTAATTAAATGGAATTAATTAATAATATATATTTTGGATTTAAATCAAATATATATTAAAAGGTGGACTAAGTTGACTGGGCCAACTAGAAGCCCACCTTGACCATCCATGGAACCCTAAGGGCCGGCAACTAGGAGTCCCAAGGGGATCTCTTACCTGTTGCATAAGTTAGAAGAGTTACAAATACCTCCAACTGTGTAACAAGAAACCAAAAAAAAAAAAAACTTATTACATAACACAAAAGGAAGGAAACTCCTACCCTAATCTCTCTCTCTAGCCGTCCACCATCACCAAGGAGAGACTTTCGGGGATCTTTGGAAGGTTTGTTTCGTGTGAAGCTTTGGAGACAGGAATTCTAAGAGAGTTAATGTTACGCGAATTGAAGAAAACAAAATCGATAAGGTATTTAATTTCGTTTAAATTTTGTAAAACCTTGAAAATCATCAAACCCACGTTAAAGTGATTCAACTCTAGGAATCCTTTTTATTTCCACTGCATTTTTCGTTCATA
This sequence comes from Buddleja alternifolia, assembly GCA_019426215.1. Lineage (NCBI taxonomy): Eukaryota > Viridiplantae > Streptophyta > Magnoliopsida > Lamiales > Scrophulariaceae > Buddleja > Buddleja alternifolia. The sequence continues at coordinate 18,301,174 of CM033408.1, read as the reverse complement.
GGATTCCTAACATGTATGACTGTTAATTACAGAACTGATTATGCGTAATAGATATAAGTGAACCTTTTACCTGAAGTATCAGGCTGAAGATACACTTGTGACGTCAAGTCTGTTACTAGAGTAGTTAGACCCAATTCACCCGTTGGTGGGGTCGACCTCGAAATGTGGCTTGGTGGGCAAGTGGTAGTCTTAGCTGATAACTAATACGGGATTTGTTCTCTCATAAGTGAATGAGAAAGTATCCTATGTGATTATAGATAATAGAGATCAAAGTCTTTAGCCAAAGCAAAAGAGAAGATTGTGCGAGGCACTAAATCGAGCTCAATGATCTCGTATTAATATAATTAATACATATGGTCAAATCCAGTGAGTTTGACATTAGGGTAATTATTAAGTGAGTTTGACATTATAATTAATACATATGGTCAAGTAATTATTCGTTTTAGCAGTTATTCGATTCAATTATGCAAATCGAGAATTCAATTTCGGATTTAAATTTAAAAACTTCTGCTGCGCAATTTATTTTTCGCGAAACCCAACAGTAGTATCAAAGCCAATCTCTGATTTGCATATTTGATCAAATTAATGTGATTTTTGATATGCATATTATGTGTTTTTGAAGCATGCGTTTATGCATTCTTAAATATGCGTTTTTATGGTTTTTAGCATAGATTTTGATTTTTTTATGTTTATTATAAATCTAGGTAATTTTATGATATGAGAAAAAATCAAGAAACGAGAAAAAATAAGGCTCGAAAGCCTTGAAAAATACGCGCACAGCGCTGCGCGCTTGCTGGGCACACGCGCACAGTGCGCACGATACTGGTCCATGTGGCCAAGCCACACGGCCACACGGCCTATCGGGTCATGTGTTTCAACACACGACCCGCTGAACCGAGTCGTGGATCCGGGTCTGAAAACGGGCTGTGAATCTGGGTCAAATTGGTATTTGGATTTTTGGTAAATTTAATTATCCGATTGTGTCAAAAGGATGATGACCGGGAATAATTCAAATTAAGTGCAGAAAATTACTTGATTCGACTTATTAATTGGTTTGGGCTTAATTTAATTAATTCCAAATGGGCCAATGGGTTGGCGATTTGGACTTAAATTAAAACTAGCCCAATAGAAATTAATAACACGTGCATATTTTTCTAATTAATTAATTTTGGGCCCAAAAGTGGACCAAAAGGATGGTGACTTGGGTTTGATGAAATCGAGCCCAATAAACATTGATTGGAATAAAAATATTTAATTAGAATAATTAATTATTTTTCTTGGAGATTAATAATTAATTTATGGATTAAATATTATTTATTTTTCCTCAACTTGGAAATTACTTAGATATTTGAATAAGGAATATAAATTATTTTTCTTAGATGATTAATAATTAATTCTTTAATCAAATAAAAAGGTTTTTTTCCAATTTATGATGGCTTTAAATCATAATAAAATAAGATTCCATATTTTATGTATTCATTTTAGTTGGACTAATATTATTTTAGTTAAAGGTAGATATACTTAAATTTATAATTTAAAGAAGCCTATGAAGATTAGATAGGTTTTCGTTCTTACCTTTTTGTGATGGCCCATTGGCTCGGGCGCTCTAATAAAAATCCATGATCGAGTGTGATTGTTTTATTTATTTAATTCCATGAATATTTATATTAATAGGCATGTTTATTAGTAGTATAAATTATGCATGTTCGATATGTGATAATTGTGCTATATAAATTGATTAATGTGCAAAGTGAGACCAAACATTAGACAATTTAAATTCTCCCAAATAAATAATACCGAGTTAGTAAAGGATGTGGAACATCCTCGCCCTACACTAAGCTTAATAAAATTAAGATTACTACAAATGTGTAATGCTTCCCAGTTATGGGGGTGATGCATTTGGAAATCATTTGAAATTTTATTAAGTGCATGAAATGCCTTAGTCGAAGCATATTTCACCATAGAAACCGGTTAGGTTGCAAGGTGAAATTCAAATGTTAGATTAAAGGAGTTAGTGGGAAAGAACTCGGGTAGTTCACGAGCTTAGAAATCGGTTAGATTGCGGCTTGGTGAACTATGGGGAAAGGTATTGAAACATTTATTGGATAAATTGATGTGATACATCACTTCAAATAATTAATGGGCCAGAAATCGTTTAGGTTGCAACCCATCTAATTAATTGAGGACCTCAATACCCACTGTGGAATCGATGCCAATGATGATTCCCGATTTCTACATAGGAGTGTGGGATTTGAAAAATACAGTGGGAGCCAAGATGAATTTTAAGGTCCTTAATTTTTCGTGGTGAAGTCACTTACAAGTAATCTAACTAATCTGGTATATTTTTGCAGTTATTTTCTCATTTATCTTTCTCAAATATGAAAAACCCACTTTCAATTCTGCTCGGAAAAAATACCCCTACTGGACCCAATTTTGTGGACTGGCTTAGAAATTTGAGGATTGTCCTCAATAAGGAATTTCTGATATACGTCTTGGAGGCTGATATCCCAGCGGCTCCCACTAGAACACGTGCTAGTGAGGAAGAGATCGGCGCCCATGAAAAATGGGTCAAGGACGACGTCTGGGTGAGAGGATACATGCTGGGATCTATGACCAATGAACTTCAAAGTTCACACGATAAGATGCCCACTGCAAGAGCTATCCTAGCACATCTGGTAGAGCTGTATGGTGAGCATAGTCGAACTGCACGATATGAGATATCGAAAGAGCTCTTTGAAGCCAAGATGAAAGAACATGAGAAGGATGGTGATCATGTCCTCAAAATGATATCGAGGATTGAGAAATTAGAAGTTCTCGACTTCACCATGAATGCCACCCTTCAAACTGACTTAATCTTGCAGTCTCTTCCTGATTCCTTCTCCCAATTTGTGGTTACTTTAACTGCAACGAGATAGAGTGCAATTTAGCAGGGCTAATGAACAAATTGGTTACTGCACAATCTCAAATGAAACTAAAGGGAAAGGAAACTATCTTGGTTATCTCATCTGGACCTAAAAAGTCTAAATCTAAGAAGAAGAACAACAAGAAGCAGGCTGGCGAGCTAGGAGCAAAAGGGGGTGTTCAAAAGGGTAAGGGAAAGGCTCAAGGATTTTATAAGAGCAAAGGGCCTAAAAAGATGGATAGATGTCTCAAGTGCGGTGAGCTTGACCATTGGAAGAGGAACTATCCTAAATTAGGCAAAGGCGCAAAAGGTATGGAACTCTTCGTTTTTTAAACTAATTGTTCTATGACCATTTTTTCTACTTCATGGATTCTGGACTCAGGGGCTAGTGCTCATGTATGTTGTTTGGATCAGGATCTGGAGAGAAGTAGAAAGCTCGGCCGAGAAGAAGTGCTGATCAAAGTAGGTAGCGGGGAAAGCGTCGCAGCCACTAGAATTGGATTTACTTCTTTGATTTGAATTCTGGACATTTATTGTTTTTAAATAATGTTTTAGTTTTGCCCAAAGGGCTTAAGAACATTGTTTCCATTCCTATATTAGTTAAGATTGGTTATACATTCCATTTTTCTAAATTGAATTGCGACATTTATTGTGGAAATAAAATAGTTGGCAATGTATCTTTAGTTAATGGTTTGTATTATTTAAATAATCATAATCCATCTGATGTGAATGTTGTAACACATAAACGTGGTAGCAAGAAGCTAACTTAGGACTCAAGTGGCATCTTAGACTAGGCCATGCTTGAGAGCACAAGATCCACAAAATGGAAAAATATGGGCTTTTAAGCTCACAACGGTCGAATCCCTATCCAACATGTGAATCATGTCTCTTTGGCAAGATGGCTGGATCTTCCTTCACCGGGAATTTTGAAAGAGCTACCACGTCTTAGGATTAGTGCATACCGACGTTTGTGGACCATTTGGAGAACTGGCTCGTGAAGGTTTCTACTACTTCATCACTTTCACAGACGATCATTCAAGATGTGGTCTAGTGTATCTGATGAAGCAAAAGTCTGAATCCTTTGGAAGGTTTAAAGAATTCAAAGCTTTAGTAGAAAATCAAACTGGGCAAAATATAAAAACTCTACGTTTAGATCGCGGAGGAGAATCGATGAGTGCCGAGCTTGATGAATTCCTTCGAGAACAAAGAATAATGTTACAACTTACACCACCAGCGACTCCTCAACTAAATGGAGTAGCTGAGCGTAGGAATCGAACACTGTTGGACATGGTTCGTTCCATGCTTAGTTACACTGATTTACTCATTTTGTTGTGGGGACATACGCTCCTTACTACTGCTTATATATTGAACCGATGTCCCTCCAAATCCGTTCCTAAAACTCCACAGGAGATGTGGAATAATAGGAAACCAAGTCTTAACCACATCAAGATTTGGGGATGTCCTGCTTATGTCAAAAAGACTAAAGTGGAGAAATTGAAGACAAGATCCTTAATGGGACGTTTCATTGGTTATCCTGAAGATTCCATGGGATTCTTCTTTTACCTACATGATGATCAAATGATCATTGTGGCCCTACAAGCCCATTTCCTTGAAGATGAGTTCATCTTGGAAGGGGGCAAAGGTAGAAAGATTGTTAAGAACAAAATGAAATTCCCTCTGAGACATCTATCCAAGAACCAAGGCCTGATCCAATAGTAGCACAACCACCACGTAGATCTGGTAGAATACCACATGAAGCTGAGAGGTATGGGTATCTAATGCAGAGGGAGCTAGAGCTTCACACTGTAGTACAAGAAGGTCAAGAAAATGATCATTGTACCTATGATCAAGCCATGGTGGATGTTGATGCTTCAAGATGGTGAGAAGCAATGGAAACAGAGATGAACTCTATGCAATCGAACCAAGTCTAGACTTTGGTAGATCGTCCTGAAGGTATCAAACCTATAGGATGTAAATGGATCTACAAAAGAAAGATAGGTAGTGATGGCAAGGTTGACACCTTTAAAGCTAGGCTTGTAGCAAGAGGCTGCAGTCAAAGAGAAGAAATTGACTATCAAGAGACCTTTTCACCCGTGGCCATGATAAAGTCCATCTGAATACTGTTATCCATAGCTGCATACTTATATGAGATGTGGCAGATGAATGTCAAAGCTGTTTTTCTAAATGGATTCCGAGAAGAGGACATCTATATGGAACAGCCAAAAGGTTTTGCATTCGAGACCGATATCCATAAAGTATGTAAACTTGAGAGGTCCATATACGGTCTCAAGCAAGCATCTAGAAGCTGGAATCATCGTTTTGATGAAGTAGTAAAGGAATATGGCTTCATCAAGAACGAAGATGAACCCTGTGTCTACAAGAAGACTAGTGGGAGCAAGATCTTGTTCTTAGTAATATATGTGGATGGCATTCTACTTATAGGAAATGACGTGAGAATGCTCACCACTATCAAGAAATGGCTTTCAAGTACGTTTTCAATGAAAGACTTGGGAGAAGCAACGTACATTCTAGGAATTCATATCTATAGAGATAGAACGAATAGAATGATCGGTCTTTTCCAAGCCCTTTACTTAGAAAAAAATCCTAAAGAGATTTAGTTTGCCTAAGGGGCTTAAAAACATTATTTCCATTCCTATATTAGTTAAGATTGGTTATACATTCCATTTTTCTAAATTGAATTGCGACATTTACTGTGGAAATAAAATAGTTGGCAATGTATCTTTAGTTAATGGTTTGTATTATTTAAATTTTCATAATTCATCTGATGTGAATGTTGTAACACATAAACGTGGTAGCAAGAAGCTAACTTAAGAATCAAGTGGCATCTTAGACTAGACCATGCTTGAGAGCACAAGATCCACAAAATGGAAAAATATAGGCTTTTAAGCTCACAAGGGTCGAATCCCTATCCAACATGTGAATCATGTCTCTTTGGCAAGATGGCTAGATCTTCCTTCACCGGGACTTTTGAAAGAGCTACTCAAGTCTTAGGATTAGTGCATACCGACGTTTGCGGACCATTTGGAGAACTGGCTCGTGAAGGTTTCTACTACTTCATCACTTTCACAGACGATCATTCAAGACGTGGTCTAGTGTATCTGATGAAGCAAAAGTCTGAATCCTTTGGAAGGTTTAAAGAATTCAAAGCTTTAGTAGAAAATCAAACTGGGCAAAATATAAAAACTCTACGTTTAGATCATGGAGGAGAATATATGAGTGTCGAGTTTGATGAATTCCTTCGAGAACAAAGAATAATGTTACAACTTACACCACCAGCGACTCCTCAACTAAATGGAGTAGCTGATCGTAGGAACCGAACACTGTTGGACATGGTTCATTCCATGCTTAGTTACACTGATTTACTCATTTTGTTGTGGGGACATACACTCCTTACTACTGCTTATATATTGAACAGATGTCCCTCCAAATCCATTTCTAAAACTCCACATGAGATGTGGAATAATAGAAAACCAAGTCTTAACCACATCAAGATTTGGGGATGTTTTGCTTATGTCAAAAAGACTAAAGTGGAGAAATTGAAGACAAGATCCCTAATGGGACGTTTCATTTGTTATCCTGAAGATTCCATGGGATTCTTCTTTTACCTACATGATGATCAAAGGATCATTGTGGCCCTACAACCCCATTTCCTTGAAGATGAGTTCATCTTGGAATGAGACAAAGGTAGAAAGATTGTTAAGAACAAAATGAAACTCCTTCTGAGACATCTGTCCAAGAACCAAGGCCTGATCCAATAGTAGCACAACCACCATGTAGATCTGGTAGAATATCACATGAACTTGAGAGGTATGGGTATCTAATGCAGAGGGAGCTAGAGCTTCACACTGTAGTACAAGAAGGTCATGAAGATGATCATTGTACCTATGATCAAGCCATTGCAAACCCCATAGCCAAAATCCTTCAAACTTCTCAAATACATTCCAGACAGTCACCCGATATCTCAAACATCTTCCAAGAAGAACCCTACACTATTATTGAGATATCCCAAGTTGTTTGAACTTCCCAACATCAAACAAACCTGTTACAATAAACCCTCAACACCTTTCATCTGAGTGAGAAAGATTGTTGACTTCCACAAACAGTATTTTTGAGTAAGAGAAGCTTGTTGAAGAAAGGTCTTTATTGGAGCTGAAGTCTGTGTGATCAAGGAGCTCAAGGCCATCTTAGAGAAGATCTTTATTGGAGCTTAAATCTGTGTGATCAAAGAGCTCAAGATCGTCTTTCCAGAAGCAGAGGATTGAAGTGACTTGTAGCAGAAATCTGTGTGACCAAGGAGCTCAAGTCATCCATATCCATCTCTTCCATTGTTCCCTATTTTGTAGAAGTCTCTGTGTGACTCTTCGAGAATCAATCTAGTGGATTGCCTCCGAGTGCAAAGGAGAATAAGGACGTAGCTGGGATTACACCACCCAGTGAACCTTACAATATTTTGTGTCACTTACTGCTTTATTGATTTACCTTTACTCTTGCATATCACATCATTAAAAAGGCATTAAAACAGTTAAGCGACTATTTCCAAAAAGAGAACGCTAAGCTTTCAAATCAGTCTTAAGCGCTTGACTAAGCGTTAAGCACTCTAAGCTTTCAAAACATTTTAAAGAAAAACAACTAAGGAAAACTTTGTGACGCTAAAACCTTTCAAAGAGAAGACTTGTAAAATCATTCTGTTGTGCTAACCCCGATTAAGTGATTGAAACATTACTCTACTTTGGTAATCGTTGAAATCACTAAGTCTAAGTTAACTTTATCAAAAGAGTCTTCAAGTAAACGCTTAGCCAAGCGTTTACATTTTCAAGCGTCCAAACTATTTTAGTACGAAACTTTTTGAAGTCGAAAAAGACTTCAGGGTCTATTCAACCCCCCCTCCTTTTAGACCCTTTCGTATGCAATCTCGGGGACCCAACACCAATGAACTAAGGTCTCATAACAAGTCTAAACACATTGAGAGAAGATTTCACATCATTAGGGAGATCATTGGCAGAGGAGAGATAGCAGTGCTAAAAATAGCCTCAGCTGACAATGTAGCTGAGTCATTTACTAAACCACTACCTCAGGTTGCTCTGGACCGACGCCTGGAAAGGATGGGTATAAGATACCACAATGAGTGGCATTGAGTGCAAGTGGGAGATTGTTAGGATTATGTCCTCAGATGTCAAAGAGGATAGAATGAAAGGGCATCTTTCTTGTAATAAACTTATTTAATATTTATAATAAAAGGCATTGTTTGGTTTTCACTTAAATCTTATCTGCATCTATAAGTACTGTAAAACATTTGTCCCTGTTTTCAGTGCTATCTCTCTACTTCCTATGGGAAAGAAAGATTGACACTAGAGGGATTGATCTTGGTTACTTAAACTCGTTCGCAAGTAATATGTAGTCTTTAATGGAAAAATAAAGACTTAGAACACTTGTACAATCTGAGCCTTGACATTGGAGTTCCAGTCGAACACCATGTGATGGCGGGAGCTTAAGACTGTAGGCACATCAGTGGAACTGATATGCTCGCACACGACTCTCATCGGTTCTGTCACATGGGTTTTCACTCTGTGACTATCAATGACAGAACTAATTATGCGTAATAGGTATAAGTGAATCTTTGACCTGAAATATCAGGCTGAACATACACTTATGACGTCATAGGTATAAGTGTATCTATATATATATATATATAATATGTATATATATATATATATAATATGTGTGTGTGTGTATATATATTATACACGCCTAGTGGCGTGTTGACACAGAAAATTCCTAGCAAGTATATTAGAGTCATGCAAGTAATAAAGTGGATTGAAGTCCGGATATCGTACCCTAGAGATAGCTAATTCAAGTACCAGAACTACTTTTTTATTTATTCCTAAATTAAGCAAATCGATATTTTGAGAAGTGATTAATTAAACTAAAAGAAAATTAATTACTAAAGAAAAATTAAGAGATGTGATATATTATGAGGAAAAGAGACTAAGACTACTGATCGGGTTGATTTATCCACTCGATTTAATTTATAGGATTATCAGATTTTTTAGACTATGGCGAAATTTCCGTATGTAAATTATTACTCAGTCCCTTGGATGTAACAACTCTATAATTCCTAACGGTTCCCTATATCCCTATAGTGAACAACGTATTAAGAACTACACATTAACTGAATCTGTGAAATTTCCTTTGTTCCACAACCTTTCGAGTTATTTTCCAAAGCTAGCAACGACAATAGAAACTGAATCTATTCCTAGTCAATTTTACTATGTGTTATTTATATCCCGTGAACCCAGTTTATTTCTTCCTAGTCCTAAACATAGGCAAAAGATCATGTAAAATGTGGCCCAACAATCACACGTATTAAAAGCAGATATAAACAATAGCCATCATAAATCATAATCCAACAAACTAGAATTTCATAAAACAAATATCAAAATCAACTATCACATAAATCTTAGTCAAAAGGGAATTAGTTCATGATCAACGAGAAGAAAACTAAATCTATATGAAAAGACATGATGAATCTAGTGTAAGAAAATAGATTGAATCTCCCTGTCGAAAATGTAACTTGTTCTCTCCATTCTTGAATTCTTCGTCTTCGAAGATGAATTTGAAGTCTTCAAGTTCTCTCTACTTCCTTAGGCTTTAACTCAAATCTATATCGCATAATATCCTCTGAAAACTGCTCTGGGGACTCTTAAATAGGTCAAATATGACCTAAATTCGTGATTCATGCCAAAAAGACTGATTTGCCCTTAAATACGTCCGATGCCCGTGGTCATATAATCTGCGCCCGCGGGCGTACATATTCTGCGTCAAATTGGCATCAATCGTGTTTCTTTCATAACTTGATCCACAGATATTGGATTTAGGTGATTCAAGTTTTCACATGAAGCTAAAACATAGCTCTACAACTTTGTAGAAGAAACCTTCCATAAATTCATCCTCTAACATAAAGAAAATTGCTTGGTTCTATGAACTCTGTGCAGATATTGGACATTATTCTCCCCTTTTATGCTCAAATCAACTCATATCCTACAAAACACAATAAATACCAATAAAAGCACAATGTGGGATAAAAAGTGATTAAAATACCAACCTAAACATAGTAAAAGGGACCTAAAATATTGTATAAAATGTGGACTTATCACGTGTGTAAGTGGTTTTGATCAAATATATACATATATATATATATATATTATATTCCATGCTAATCACAATTTTTGAGTTGTGGATTATATTCTCTCTGTTAGGAAATTTCATGTTAGATGTTTTGATGATGACAAGATAGGATTCAATGTTAGACCCCAAATAAAATGTAAGTTTATGCTTTCATAGATCATTGTATAAAGCGTTTAAAGAGTTTGTAATTTTGTTTAGGCTTGTAATTTTTATCCTCATAGATTTTAGACTAAGTCTTAGCAACTGAATCAATAATAGAATTCTAGGTGAGTCTATTTAAGAAGAAGTTGAAGACCAGCGTCTGAAGTCAACCGAAGATGAAGATTCCTTCTTAGCGCCTGTCAAACGCTAAGAGACCGCAGTTCAGGATTCATGAATCAAGCGTTCAAATACTCAAGCGACTTATAGAAGATTCACCTGAAATAAATCCTCAAGTCATGAAGGACTTAAATGCAATCATTCAACGGACATTTATTTCCAACGGAAAATAAATTCAAATTGCATTAATTGCCTGATAAGAGCATTAAATGTGATAAGCTACTGTGACTTGTGGACAAGCCTCCTTTTGACCAGACTGTCAGAACTTTCAAAGTTTTAGCTGCTCCCGTCCAATCGGTTCCAGCGAATTTTCAGGAATGTCAGATTTTAGGTACAATCACGCGCTACGTGAAAGGCACGCTCCTACATGTGTCCAACGGACAAATCCCAAGAAATTGCCTATAAATACCTTACTCCAGAAAATCAAAAAAAAAGATAACAACATCAAGAATATACGAGAAATTATTGCCAAAAATCCTACGTACATTCTTTCTGGAAAAAGCTTCGAAACTTCATAGCCAAAACCTTTCAAGCTTTCTATCTACATTCCAGACAGTCACAAATATCTCAAATATCTTCCAAAGAAGAAATCCAAACTCCAACTGAGATATTCCAAGTTGTTTGATCTTCTTTAAAACAAACAAAACCCTAGTGATAAACCTCAACCTTTCATCTGAGTGAGAAAAGTTGTTGAAACCTTTCAGGCAGTATTTCTGAGTGAGAGAAGCTTGAAGAAGACGATCTTCATTGGTGCTGAAGTCTGTGTGATCAAGGAGCCCAAGATCATTTTCATCTATTACTATTTTGTAGAAGTTTTTGTGTGATCCTTTGATAATCATCATAGTAATTTCCTCCAAGTGAAAAAGGAGAAGAAGGACGTAGCTGGGATTACATCACCCAGTGAACCTTACAAATTATTGTGTCATTTATTTTATTGTCTTATATTATTCACTTCATATTATTCTGAAAAAGACAAGTAAAATTGCAAAGCGATTAATTCAACTAAAAGAACGCTAAACATTATTTCCGCTGTGCTAACCCTGATTAAGCGATCTAAGTGTTGCCCTACTTTGGTAAACTGCTGAAATCACTAAGTCTAAGTTAACTATTCTGAAGCGTCTGACCCAAGCGCTCAGTTCTTCCAAGCGTTCAAATTTCTAAAGTGATACGAAAATTTGTGAAGTCGAAAAAGACTTCAGGGTCTATTCAACCCCCCCCCTTCTAGACCCTTTCGTATGCCACTTGGGACCACCACTCTCTTCTTTTCTCTCCATCTCGTTCATCATTCTTCCAACTCATGTGTTAAGTACGAAGAACACAAAAGTGAAATAATCCTACCCTTCATCTCTATAAGCCAAAAGCTTCGAGTCATTTTTAGCTAGCACTAAAAAAATGAATCGAGGGTATGAACTAAGGTGTGGATACACAACACTTGGGGCGTTAGATCAAATTACACCGAGAAAATCGATTGGAGTAGATCCATTCGAGGGAGATGAAATTGTAAAGACTTGTTGCTGAAATTTCCTCAACAAGGTAAACGCTAGAAAACACCCTATGTATATTTTCGTTAATCCGATAGTACCATGTCAACATAGTCCTGTTTAGAGGATGTTGTTTATTTTAAATTATTTTTCAACTTTGCTATGCCGGTATCCTCGGGATGATCCCAACAATATCCATATATGTGAAGGAATTCTTAGCCATCATCTTAGCAGTTTCAAAGTGGAGGCATTACCTAGTAGGAGCTGAATTCATAATTAGAACAGATCAGCAAAGTTTAAAGTACTTATTAGAGCAGAAAATCACCACTTCTTTCCAACACAAGTACATTAGCTAAATTCATTGGCCTTACTTACAAAATAGAGTATAAGAGAGGCTTGGAAAACAAGGATGCTGATGCCTTATCTAGATTGGGAAGGGAAGATCAATCTATGGAGGAACAAGTATCCTAGTATACTATAGTTACTGTTGTTCAACCAGTGTGGATCCAACCATTGACAGAATCATGTGAAGGTGATGAGGAAGTGAAAAAAGCAATTACTAACCGTATCCTTAGACCAATTGATGTCTCTTGGTTTTCATTTCAAGGAGGTGTGCTAAGATTTAAGGGTAAGCTATATGTGGGAAAAAGCACTAGCTTAAGGCAGGAAATCATTGATTCTATGCACAGCTCCACTAATGGAGGACATTCTTGGACTTTATACTGAAGTTAAAAAGGTGAATAAAAGTTGTGAAGTGTATCAGCTGTGCAAGGGTGAACATGTTGCTTCACCAGGGTTGCTACAACCACCTCCTGTGCCTGAGCAAACTTGGCACCATGTATTTTTAGATTTTATAGAACAACAGGAAATATCAAAAGGAAATGACACCGTATTCGTACTAGTTGTTAGGCTTACTAAGTACACCATTTCATAACAATTTCACATCCATTACCAATTTCTAAGGTAGCTAAGGCTTTTATGGAAGAGATTTATAGATTGCATGTGCTGCCTGCAACCTTAACCACTGATAGGGATAAAGTCTTTGTTAGTCATTTAAGGAAGGAATTCATGGGCATTCTGATTTCTGGGGATTCAAATGCCTATGACAACATCATATCATCCTCAAAGTGATGGGCAAACTGAGAGGGTGAATCAATGGTTACAAGTGTTGGGATTTATTACATAAATACGCAGCGGAAAATTAAACTCCCACGTAGTTCATCTCGATTTCACATATTCAAATTGGGTTTCGAAATTATGTGCCTTTCTTCGTGTATGTTGAATTCTGAACCAGAAATCACGATCCCTTTTGGATAGCAAAATTGTCACCGTCTCTAAATTGCCACGCCGGAATCAAAAGCGAAAACCCTCTTTTTTTCCTCCTTGAAATCGGCTAGATGGAGAGAGAGAGAGATGGAAGATTGTTTTGGCTTGGAGAGAAAGTTATGACTTGAGACTTGTTATTAATTTCACTAAGTAGTATATTTATACTACTACTAGAAGTCAATAACCCTAGGCTTGACGCCCACTTTAAGTGTTTTAAAGCCTTCGGGCTTTAATCCACTTTTGTTTGTTTAATTAATTAATATTATTTATCCAATAAATAATTTAATTAAATAACTAATTAAATCCATGTTAATTCTATAATTAATTTCCTCTAAGAAATTATTTAACACATTAACTTAATTAATTAATAGAATCATCCAATGATTAATTAATTAATTGCGATATCCAATACCGAAAAAATCTCTCAAGTCAATTCCATATTTTTCCTTTTGCAATTCCTTTAAACGCGACTCTTTAGGTTTGTCTCAAAAGGCAATTGGGAGGAAACCAAGAGGATGTGAGTAACACCTAGCCAGACCCATGGCTCACATCGTATCCCAATTGAGAACGAATGAATGGGATCATTCCAAACCTTTTACGTTGTGAATACCGTACGAGTATAAACCTTTTATTCTTATATCTCAGTCAAGTGAGAGTCATTGTTTAGTCAAACTCACAGGACTTGACCATATGCTTAGCTCATAATGAATCGAGGTCAAGGAGTATAGCTTCATGTCTAACATGAGTATCTGTTAGGAATTTCATGTTAGATGTTTTGATGACGACAATTAGGACTTTTTGTTAGACCCCAAAATATGTAAGTTTGATTTTAGTAGAAATCATGTATAAGCTTTGAAGCGTTAGACTTGTAATAGGTTAATAGGCTTTGTTTTATTTTATTCTAGATTGCTAGGCTAAGTAGTCTTAGGCTGAGCGTCTGATAATTTCTGAGTGAGTTTATCAGTGGTAAAGTTCGAAGACTCAAGCGCCTGAATTCTGAATGAAGATAAAGTCTCCAAGCGTCCAATTGACCAGCTATATCAAGCGTTACCTTATAGGACAGAAGTGATTTCGCCTGAATTTATTTCTAACTCCAGAAGGAGTTTAATGCAAATATTCTCAATGCATTAAGTACCAACGGGTATTTAATTCAAATGCATTAAATGCTGATAAGAGCATTAAATGTGATAAGAACTTTCAGACGTACAGAGAAGCCACCCCATTGGACTGCCAACTTTCATAGACTGCAGCACCAACTTTTGTGCAGCAGATTTTCAGGAAAAATGACAAAAGTTGTTCACTCGCGGAAGTGAAAGACACGCGCCTGTGCATGTGTCAAACGGGCACTTTCTCTAAGAATGCCTATAAATAGGACTTCAACAACAAGCCACAAACACAATCAATCTCTAAGCCGAATTGCTGTTGCATTGAAGTCTCATTCCTTAAACTCTCAGAAAAGCCAGCATATTCAAGAAAACATTCTCTTTGCTTTTCTTCAATTCCTAAGACAGTCAACAAATATCTCAAACATTGTTTTCGAAGAAACCACATTACTACTGAGATATTTCCAGTTGTTTGAACTTCATCAAAATCAAACAAACCGCTTAGAAAACCCCATCCAAGCCTCGCGATCTGTGTGAAGTCGAAGTTGGATACTTGCATTATTTCTGGGTGAAAGAAGCAAGGGGATTGAAGTGATTTGGAGCAGAAATCTGTGTGATCAAGGAGCTCAAGTCATCGACATCTATCTCTCCCTAATTTGTAGAAGACTCTTTATGATTCTTTGAGAATCATTTTAGTGGATTGCCTCCAAGTGTTCTAGGAGAAGAAGGACGTAGTTGAGATTACACCACCCAACGAACCTTACAAATATTGTGTTATTTACTTTACAGTCTATTCCCTTATCTATCATATCATTGCATAATCTGATTAAGTAAAGCACAATCAAACGCTAAGCAACTAAGAAACTTCTTGTAACGCTAAAGCTTTTAAAAAGAAGACTACAAAAATCATTCCGCTGTGCTAACACTGATTAAAGAACTGAACGCTTAAGCCCACTCGGTTAAAGTATTCAAATCTTGAAGTCTAAGTTAACTCTCTAAAAACAGTCTTCATCATACGCTTAACCGAAGCGTCTATATTTCAAGTAAATGCTCAGCCAAGCGTCCAAAACCATTTTTAGTACGAAATCTTTTGAAGTCGAAAAAGACTTCAGGGTCTATTCAACCCCCCCCCCCCTTCTAGACCCTTTCGTATGCCACTTGGGACCAACAGTATCTCTTATGCTTTGGCCAAAGTCTTTTAACTGTTAGAGTTAGTGCCCGGCGCACCAATAATTGGGCGCCATTCTATGTAATAGTAACTCTAGAGTTGAACAATCAGTTTCTTATAAATAAAGTCAATCTCTTTTATAAGTATGGCATGTCTTTATTCTTAAAATAGTTTTTACTTTAGCTTAGAATAAAGTCTCGAAGGATCACACATAGCTATGGGACATCATTGCACATTGGGTGTGGCAATGATGGAATATGTCTCGAAGGCTATGATCTTTAAACAAATGTTCCAAGTCGTAAAAGGGTTCATCGAGATAAAGGGATATCGATGCAACCCAAAAGACTTGCTCATATGATGCATACTCTGGGAGAAGTGTATCTCGTTCCATAGATACTGGCACGGTGAAAGCCAATGCATATATGAGGGTTGCCATTCTGGTGATGGGCGAACTGAACAACCCCATGGAAGTTCCTAAAATGGATTCCCAGTCGAATGTGGAACTTCCAGTGGTCTTGTAATATAAGAGTAATCCTTATGGACCTAAGATTCCATTGGATGTCTTATGCGTAACCGCACGTGTTCTTGATTTGTTACATGATCACTCTAGATGATCGAATATGGGCAAACTCAGACATATGCTTCTTACATGGTAAGGCACTTGAGAATCGAGAGGAATCTATCTCTGACATTAGCCTGTCGGTTAATCTCCTATGGTTACATAGTGAATCGACTTAGGGAATCTTCGGCCGAAGTATGATATCTAAAGAGGAGTAGGGTTTCCTCGTTTAGATAGTCGAAGTCGATCTCACATAACGTGGGAAACATAGGATTGAATTAATAGAGCTTCGACCTTAGCCACTACTCTAGATTCAATCGGGAGATTAGGTAGAGGGATCTTACTTATGCGAGGATCGAGATCGCAAAAGGCGTATCTTTACTTTCGTTTTATCTAGGTCTTCGGGACCCTATGCTAGGTGGGCAACCGCGATTTGTAAGTGCCGAGAATTAGCTTGGTGACTAATTCGAGGCTTGATTAAATCAAAGGATTGATTTAATCTAGTACTTTCCATTTAAGGAAAGTACACTAGCACTGTGGGAAGGTGTACTTACTACTAGATAGAAACGAGCCTAAGGGGTCACACACTAACTCGAGAGAGTCACTGCTTGAATAGATGTGATTAATCAATTTCGAGGGAATTGAGGGAATTAGGAAAGTTAGTACTTTCCTAATATGGAATATAAATTAATTGAAGGATTCAATTAATTTTACTCTTTTAATTAATCTTGTAGAATTTATTAAATTAATGGACCTAGTAGAGTCTAAGTATTTTATTTAATTGGGTAAAGCCCAAATTAAATAAATAATATGTTGGAAATTAAATTGGTTGGATTTAATTAGACTTGTATTTAATTGATGGGTTGAGCCTATAATTAAATTGAGAAGTCAAAATTAAATCCTAGAGCCCAATTTCTTGTGTTGACCGATTTTTATGTCTTGAAATAAGGGAAGGGGGCGATTTTACATGTGGTGGAGGAGGAAAAGAGTTTTCCCCTTCTCCAAGTCTTCATAGGATAAAGATTACTAGAGAGTTTAGGAGAAAGGAAGTTTCCTTTTCCTAATTGGACTCTAGGTAATCTTCACCTATAAATAAGAGATGAAGAAGACTAAATAAAGGATGATTTTTGCTGGAAAAATTCGCCCCCTCTCCCTCTAAAAATCGGCCACCTTCTCTCCTCTTTCCAACAAGACGTCGTTCTATTCATGTGTTGAATTAAACGACTTAGAAATATTCCTACCCTTCACATATTCAAGCCTAAGGCAAGCTTAGAATTGTTTTGTTGTCTAGCACGCAAGGCAAAACAATTGGTGACTTGAACGAGGTGTGGATACATCTTAGAGGTGCGACGCTTGGAGCACTCTAAATCGAAAGATACGAAAAGACGACAGGCAATTTCTCACCCAAGGGAAATTGTGTGGATTTGCACCACAGGGTTGCTGTGATCCAAAGCTCGAGATGATAACGAAATTTTCGAAAGGTATAATTTCGTTTACCTCCCCATAAATTCGATCGAACCAATCCATATTCCTGTTTTCGGGTGGTTGTACGTTTACTTTTGTAAAATTTTAACTTCCGCTGCCACGAGCCACCTGAGGGAATGAGTCAACCCAACATTAACCACATTCAATCATGACTGCATAGGATATTTAGCTCATCCACTTATGAGCAAATAAATTCCATTTTGTTAATCAGTTAAGACTGCTACTTGCCCATCAAGTCGCACTTCGAGGTCGATCCCATCAACGGGTGAATTGGATCTAACTACTCTAATGACAGACTTGATGTCACAAGTACATCTTCAACTTGATTCCTCAGGTCTAAGGCTCACGCATACCTATCACAACTTATCAGTTTCATCATTGACTATCAATGAGTGAAAACCCATGTGATGAAACCGATGCGAGTCGTGTTCGAACATATCAGTCTAACTGAGGTGTCTATGACATAAGTTCCCACTACCATTCCCATAGTGTTTGACTGGCACTTTCTCTGTCAATACTTATATCTTACAAGTCTTTATCCAGTGTTGATGTCCAGTCAATACTCTCTTCGACTTGCGAACCAGTTTTAGATAATAAGGATCAAACTCTTCTAGTGTCATTCTTCCTAACTCATAGGAAGTAGAAAGTTTACCTTATTTACGTTGTTTATTAAAACCTTACAAATGCCTATAAGAAAACAACAAAATAATGCCTTATATTACGAAAAGATATTGTTTAGTTACAAGTCAATGCCCTATAAATCTATCCTCTTTATGGCATTTGAGGGCATACACACTAACAATCTCCCACTTGCACTCAATGTCATTTGCTACGGTATTTTATACCCATCCCTTCCAGATATTTTTATAGCACCGCCTGTGTCAATGGCTTGGTCAATAGGTTAGCGACATTGTCAGCTGAGGCTATTTTCTGAACAGATATTTCTCCTCATGCAACGATCTCTCTTATGATGTGATATCTCTTCTCAATGTGTTTGGACTTGTTGTGAGACCTAGGTTTCTTCGCCTGCGCTATTGCTCTAGTGTTTTCACAATAAAGTGGCAACGAGAGCTTTATGCTTGGGACCACTAGTTCCTCTATCAACTTCCTAAGCCAAACAGTCTCTTTAGCTACCTCAGAGGCAGCTATGTATTCAGCTTCTGTTGTGGAGTCCGCGGTTGTGCTTTGCTTGGAACGTTTCCAAGTCATTGCCCCACCGTTGAGGGTGAATATGAATCCTGAGGTGGATTTTCGGTCATTGAAATCTGATTGAAAATCCGAGTCAGTGTACCCGTCCACTCTCAGGTTACCACTCCCATAGATGAGAATCATATCCTTAGTTCTCTTTAGATACTTTAGGATATTCTTCACAGCTATCCAATGTTCCTTGGCATGGTTTGCTTGAAATCGACTAACAACGCT
The DNA here is from genome assembly GCA_019426215.1 of Buddleja alternifolia. Classification (NCBI taxonomy): domain Eukaryota; kingdom Viridiplantae; phylum Streptophyta; class Magnoliopsida; order Lamiales; family Scrophulariaceae; genus Buddleja; species Buddleja alternifolia. The sequence goes on along the minus strand of CM033408.1, from coordinate 18,282,204 downwards.
TACTGCATAAGCAATGTTAGGTCTAGTACATAGCATTGCGTACATCAGGCTACCTACTGCAAATGGATAGGGTACAGTGCTCATTTCTTTTCTATCTTCCTCACTTTGAGGACACATAGATTTCGAGAGATGTATCCCATGCTTCATTGGCAGGAACCCTTTCTTAGAATCCTACATCCTAAAAGGGCTTGAGAGAGCCCTATCATTCTATTTGTTCGATCTTTGTAGATTCGAATCCCTAGAATATAGGTTGCCTCTCCCAAGTCTTTCATGGAGAAAGTACTCGAAAGCCACTTCTTAACAGTGGTGAGCATTCCTATGTCATTCCCTATGAGTAATATGTCATCTACATATAACACAAGGAATGTTATCTTGCTCTCACTAACATTTTCGTAAACACATGGCTCGTCTTCGTTCTCAATGAAGTCAAATCCTTTGACAACCACATCAAAACGTAGATTCTAGCTACGAGATGCTTGCTTGAGTCCAAAAATGGATCTCTCAAGCATACACACCTTATGAATATCGTCCTTGGATACAAAACCTTTAAGTTGTTCCATATAGATGTCCTCTTCTAGGAATCCATTTAGGAAAGCAATTTTGACATTCATTTACCATATTTCATAGTCTAGGTGTGCTGCTATTACAAGTAGGATCCTTATTGATTTGGTCATAGCCATTGGCGAAAAGGTTTCTTGGTAGTCAATTCTTTCCTTTTGACTATACCCTTTCGCCACTAGCCTGAATTTGTAAGTGTTAACCTTGCCATCAACACCAATCTTTCTCTTGTAGATCCATTTGCACACAATTGGTTTTACCCCATCAGGCCGATCCACAAGTTTCCAGACTTGGTTTGAATGCATCGAATCGATCTCAGTTTGCATAGCTTCACGCCATCTTGTAGCGTCCACATCCACCATCACTTGATCATAAGTGGAGGGATCATCTCCATAACCCTCTTCTAATGCAGAATGAAGATCCAGCTCCCTCTGTACTAGATATTCATACCTCTCAGGCGGTTGAGGTACCCTACTTGATCTTTGCGGTTGTGATTTTGTTACAGAAGGTTCGGTTCTCACTTCCTGTGTAGATGTATCCACTGGAGTTTCATTTTGTTCTTCAAGAACAATCTTTCTACCCGTTCCTCCTTCTTGAATGAACTCATCTTCAAGAAAGTGAGCTTGTAAAGCTACAGTGATCCTCTGATCATCGTACAGGTAAAAGAGGTATCGCATTAAATCCTCAGGATATCCAACGAAATGCCCTTTCAAGGATTTAGCCTCCAATTTGTCCACTTTAGTCTTTTTGACATAAGCCGGACATCCCCAAATCTTGATGCGATTAAGACTTGGTTTCCTATTCCTCCACATCTCATATGGAGACTTAGGAACGGACTTGGACGGACATCTATTTAAATTGGGTACAGTTGTAAGCAGCGCACGACCCCACAGTGAAATGGGTAAGTCAGTGTAGCTGAGCATAGAGCGAACCATGTCCAACAGGGTTCGATTCCTTCGCTCTACTACTCCATTTAACTGTGGTGTCGCTGGAGGTGTGAGTTGTAATACTATACCATTCTATCTAAGGTATACATCAAACTCTTCGCTCATATATTCTCCTCCTCGATCCGATCGAAGAGTTTTTATATGTTGACCAGTTTGATTTTCCACTAAAGCCTTGAATTCCTTGAACTTTTCACCGGATTCAGACTTATGCTTCATCAGGTATACCAGACCATATTTTTTTAATGGTCATCAATGAATGTGATGAAGTAAAGGAAACCTCCTCGAGCCATTTCTCCAAATGGTCCACAAACATTAGTATGCACTAAACCTAAGATTTGTGAGGCTCTTTCAAAAGTCCCTGTGAAGGGAGATCTATCCATCTTGCCTTTGAGACAAGATTCACAAGTAGGATAGGGATCCAATCCCAATGGACCGATTAGTCCATCTTTCTCCATTTTGTGAATTTTGTGTTCGCCGGTATGGCCTAGCCTAAGACGCAAGATCAATCTTTGGTTAATTCCCAGCCTACTACGTTTCCTTTGTATAGTATTCACAGAACACTCATTCTGGACATTAAGGTAATACAATCCATTTACCAAAGAAGCAAAGCCTACTAATTTATTACCATAATAAATATTGCAATGTTCATCAATAAAACAGAAAGTATAACCAAGTTTAACTAAAATGGGAATCGAAACAATGTTTTTAAGCCCATTGGACAAAACTAAAACATTATCCAGAAAAAGTAAATGTCCAGAATTTAAAAGCAATTAGGTAGATCCAATTCCAGTAGCTGCGACGCTTTGCCTGCTGCCTACTCTGATCTTCACCTCATTAGGGCTCAACTTCCTACTTTATTCCAGATTCTGATTCACACAACATACATGAGTATTAGCTCCTGAATCAAGAATCCATGAAGAGGAAAATATGGTAATAGAGCAATTAGTTTCAAAAACATGAAGTTTTTTACCTTTTGCTCGTTTGTTAGGAAAGTCTCTTCTCCAGTGGCCTAGCTCACCACAGCATAAGCATATGTCCTTATTTCTAGCCCTTTTATTCCTCTTTCGTTGTGCTTTGTTGCAAGTCATGTTGGATGCTCCCTCTTTAATATGGTTGTTGTTATTCCTTCTTCCATCCAATGGATTAGGAAAATTAACTACCATAGGATTGTTCAATTTGTCCGCCTTTATTTGATTCTGAGCAACTTTGAGTCTTTCCAGAAGCCCAGCTAATGAACCCTCAATGTCATTCATGTCAAAGTTTATGATGAAGTAGTAGAACGAATCGAGGAGTGACTGTAGGATGAGATCAACTTGGAGATGTAGATCCATGTAGAAGTTTAAAGATTTTAGTTTTTTTTATCATGGTCATCATTTTGAAAATGTGTTCTCCAACATCCTCTCCTTCAGTCATCTTAGTTCGGAAGAGATCTCTTGATATGAAATATATAGCCGTCCTACCGCGTTCTCCAAACAACTCATCCAGATGAAGGATAATGTTTCTTGCATTATCCATCTTATCAGGGGACCTTTGCAACTCAATGCACATGGAGCTTAAGATGTACACTCTTGTTCTATGGTTGTCACAACACCAATCCCAACGAGCCAGGCGAACTTCATCACCCTCGTCTTTTTCAAGAATGGGATGACGACCAACTTCCAGTACATAGTCTATGGATTCACTGCTAAGGACCATCCTCAGCTTTGTGAGCCACTCTATGTAATTAGGACCAGTGAGAATCGTGGTTTGGGAGACATTTTTAGAATTGAGAGAGATAAAATAAATAACTGCAGAAAATAAACCAGACTTAATTAGACATATGTAACTAAACTAAAACCAAGTTTAAAATCAAGGACTTCGACTTATAACTTGGCTCCCACTACATTTTTCGATATTCACACTCCCACTGTGAAAAACGAAAGTGATCGTTGTTTATAACTTCGTAGTGGGGATTGAGTTCTTTAATTAATGTAATGGATGGCAACCCTTTAATGATATTTGGTCCATTACTTAACTAAAGTGAAGTCCAACATCAATCTATCCAATAGACGGTCCAATCTTCTTTTTCCCATAACCCACCAAAACCGCAACCCTTTAACGATTTATAGGCTTTGTGGACTATCTAAGTTGATTCCCACTAACTCCTCATAATTTAACATTTGAATTTCACCTTGCAACCCTTTCACGATATTTGGGGTGAAATATGTCTCGATTAAGGCATCTAATGCACTTAATAAAATTTTAGAATTAAATCTTGATATATGACCCCTACTTACTGGGAAGATACCATATACTAGGTTTAAATCTAAACTTTATTAAGTTTAGTGGAGGGAAAGGACGCCTAGCGCCCCTTACTAACTTAGAATTATTTTTGTTTGGGAGAATTCATGCTCTAAATATTTATCTAAGTATTACTTTGCACATTATCATATTTATATAGCGCATATTAATTACATACATGCTTCATACAACTAATAAACATGCATCGAAAGCAATAAAATCCAACACATTTATCCATGAGTTTTATCTAGAATGCCCAAGCCAATGGGCCATCATGAAAATGAAAAAAATAAGCCTAGCTATTCTTCTTACGCTCCAAGCTCCTCTTCTTTTGGATTGATCTCCTCTTAAAAGGCCTATTCTATTTCTATCTATTACATGAGATTAATTTAACAACCTATACATAATCCTAGAAATAAAATAAACGGGCTCAAATCCGGCCCTTACAACCCATTAAAAGGAAATACAATAAAAAGAAAACAACCTAAGCCCATGAATAAATGTCACCATCACATAATACATGCTCGCGTTATTTAAAGCAACTATGTTGGTGAAAAATTAAAATTAATCAGTCCAACTAATTAATCTCCTCAGTAAAATTCCAAATTTTATTGGCACTTATGATAATAAACCATCTAGTGGGAAGTTATTATTTAAATAAATTAATTAATTAAAAATCCTCCAAGAATAATTAATTAATTATTTTAATTAAATAATTAATATTCAATAAAAACAATTCGGGCTTGATTTCATCAAACATAGATTACCAACCATTGGCATATTTAAATTCAATTAATTAGGCCCAAAACTAATTTATTGAAAGTTCATAATTTTTAAATAAAACAATTTGGGCTTATTTAATTAAATCCGGGTCATCATCCTTTTGACCCACCCGGATAATTAAAATAGCCCAAAACCCATTTATTTAAAATTGGACCCGCGAATTATACAACCCGACGCGTTAGGACCCGGGTCATGGACCTGGGCCCCCAAAGAACCGCTGCGCGCCAGGCTCACGGCACAACGTGTGCTTACCATGCGCTAGTGGGCCTGGCCGCGCGCCAAGGTGGCCAGGCGTACGGCGCCATGCCCACGCATAGCGTGTGGCCCGAAGGCCACCTGCTGCGCGCACACGCACAGACTGCGCACGTCGTGCGTGTCGTGCACGTTGCGAGATTTTTCCAATCTGATTCTCACACAACTTTGATTTTTCAATTCACATATCATCATACTACAATACTCATAAATTAAACGCAGAAAAATCATGGCTTTAAAATCATAAAAACATATTCGAATAACATGCTTCAAAAACGCGAAAAACACATAATTCATGTATTCAATTAAATACGGAAATCAGAGATTGACTCTGATACCACTGTTGGGATTTATTACATAAATACGCAGTGAAAAGTTAAACTCCCACGTGGTTCATCTCGATTTCACATATTCAAATTGGGTTTCGAAATTATGTACCTTTCTTCGCGTATGTTGAATTCTGAACCAGAAATCATGATCTCTTTTGAACAGTGAAATTGTCACCGTCTCTAAATTGCCACGCCGGAATCAAAAGCGAAAAACCTCTTCTTTTCCTCCTTGAAATCGGCTAGATGGAGAGAGAGAGAGAGAGAGAGAGAGAGAGAGATGGAAGATTGTTTTGACTTGGAGAGAAAGTTATGACTTGAGGCTTGTCATTAATTTCACTAAGTAGTATATTTCTACTACTATTAGAAGTCAATAACTCTAGGCTTCTAAGGCACATGGACGCCCACTTTAAGTGTTTTAAAGCCTTCGGGTTTTAATCCACTTTTGTTTGTTTAATTAATTAATTAATTAATATTATTTATCCAATAAATAATTTAATTAAATAATTAATTAAATCCATGTTAATTCTATAATTAATTTCTTCTAAAAAATTAATTAACACATTAACTTAATTAATTAATAAAATCATCCAATGATTAATTAATTAATTAAATGCGATATCCAATACCGAAAAAATCTATCAAGTCAATTCCATGTTTTTCCTTTTGCAATTCCTTTAAGCGCGACTCTTTAGGTTCATCTCAAAAGGCAATTGGGATGAAACCAAGAGGATGTGAGGAACACCTAGCCAGACCCGTGGCTCACATCGTATCCCAATTGAGAACGAATGAATGGGATCAGTCCAAACCTTTTACGTTGTGAATACCGTATGAGTATAAACCTTTTATTCTTATATCCCAGTCAAGTGAGAGTTATGGTTTAGTCAAACTCACAGGACTTGACCATATGCTTAGTTCAAAATGCATCGAGGTCAAGGAGTATACCTTCAAGTCTAACATGAGTATCTCTTATGCTTTGGCCAAAGTCTTTTAACCTCATTCAATCATGACTGAATAGGATATTTAGCTCATCCACTTATGAGAGAATAAATTCCATTTTGCTAATCAGTTAAGACAGCTACTTGCCCATCAAGTCGCACTTCGAGGTCGATCCCACCAATGGGTGAATTGGATCTAACTACTCTAATGACAGACTTGATGTCACAAGTACATCTTCAACTTGATTCCTCAAGTCTAAGGTTCACGCGTACCTATCACAACTTATCAGTTTCATCATTGACTGTCAGTGAGTGAAAACCCATGTGATGAAACCGATGTGAGTCGTGTTCGAACATATCAGTCTAACTGAGGTGTCTATGACATAAGTTCTCACTACCATTCCCATAGTGTTTGACTAGCACTTTCTCTGTGAAAACTTATATCAGACAAGTCTCTATCCAGTATTGATGTCCAATCAATACTCTCTTCGACTTGAGAACCAGTTTTAGATAATAAGGATCAAACTCTTCTAGTGCCACTCTTCCTAACCAATATGAAGTAGAAGGTTTGCCTTATTATCAAGGACTTTACGTTGTTTATTAAAACCTTACAAATTCTTATAAGAAAACAACAAAATAATGTCTTATATTACGAAAAGATATTGTTTAGTCACAAGTCAATGCCCTATAAATCTATCCTCTTCATGGCTTTTGAGGGCATATACACTAATAAGAAGCATAATTGTGTTAGGTGTATGGCCTCAATGCCAATGAGGAATTAGATTGAGTAGGGCTTTGATAAGTTATTTGTAAAACCAATTATATGTTTCTATTTATAAAATAAAGATTTCGATTTTGTTCATGTAAACCTAATGGCATTTAAGTGTGTTGAACAAATAAGCCCTTGAGATTTAAAGATAGACTTTCATCCTCTTATGGTTAAGATGAGACACTGGAAGAGTCAAGTACTTAGTCTCTTAAAAGATAGTTCGCGAATTAAGAAATTTTAATTGGCATTGAAATTCAACTCGCATGACACATGACTTTGACAAGAAAGTGTCAGTCGCATACTAATTAGATAGTGGAGCTGGTGTCATGAATATAGTTAATGGAATTAACATATTTGAACTTGACTCACATTAATCTGATCACATGGGTATTTACTCTTTGACAGTCAATGATTGCAATTAAGATTGTGATAGTATGTGTGAACTTTAGACTTGAGGAGTTATTTACAATGTGCTTGTAGTATTGGATATGTTATCAGAGTAGTTAGACCTATATCTCCTGATAGGTGGGGTCAACCTCAAAGTACGATTCACACGGTGCATTCGACATTGTAAGATAACTGCTAATAAGGGATTCACCGTCTCGATAGTAAACGAGTATGTGACCTGTACGATCATAAGTAATTGAGATTACAAAGTCTTTAGCCAAAGCATGTAAACTAACTAGTGATGGTCACAGAGGGTAGTTTGGTAATTTCACGTTATTATGATTACTGAATACAACATCAAGTTCTATGAGTTTGACGTACCATGGCTATTACTTGATCGGGTCACGTCAGTGAAGAGTTTATACTCATATGGTAATCGTAATCAAGGTTCGTGATGACATGCTCATCTCGTATTCAATTGGGTTACGATTTGGTTCCACGGTGCTGACTAGGTGACAACTTTATCCTTTGGAATCCTCTCATTGCCAATTGAATCGAGCGTAAAGAGTCGCGCTATGTGAAGAAAATGAATATTTTTCCATGCTAAGGGTATTTTGGTAAAAGTCACATTGATGTGATTGACTAACAAAATGGATGGCATGATTTAATTAAAGATATTTAAATGGATTAAATAAATTAATTAAATCATTTAATTCATAAGTTAAATTAATTGGAAATTAATTTAAGTTGAATTAAATTAATTGGATTAAAGTAATTAATTAAAAGTCAATTGGATTGGAATTGGATTTGGATTTAAATTACACATGGGCTAAAATGGAACAAAACCTGGAAGCCCATTCTAATAAGGCCTAGCGACCGCCCCTCTTATTGTACCTAGGGGTTTTGTTTACTTGGTATAAGTTGTTAGTCAGTGTCAGAACTCTGCACAAGTCACAATTCAGAATCTGACTTTGAGCCAAAGAAAACCTAGAGCAAAAGAAAGACAAAAAATCCCCTCCTCTCTCCACCTAGCCGCTGCCATTGTTGCCGGGGAGGAGATCGGAATTTTTTCGGGGATTTTTCTTCCAAGTGATAATCTAGAGGCAGGAGTCTGGGGCTGTTGCTGATTGTTAAATTTTTTTCATCAAGAGGTAATTTAATTATCCTCTTTCGTATATTTCTTTTTACAAAATAATATCATGAAAACCCTGGATTTGATTTCTGGAGTGATTCGGATTAAAACATTTATCCGCTAGACCGAATCACAACATTGGTATCAGAGCCAAAGTTCGGGAGATTCATGATATTCGATGCATGTTCATGTGTTTTAATTATTTTACTGCAGAAACATGTTTTTACATATTGTATGTAATTGGATAATTTATATTATGCATGCGAATCTGTAAAATTAAATTTTGAGTTGAATTGAATTTATCGGGTAAAACAAAAAATTGGATACATAATTTTAGAAAAATCATGTATTTGCTTTACTGCAGAAACATTGTTTTACTGCAAAAACATGTTTTTACATATTGTATGTAATTGGGTAATTTATATTATGCATGCGAATCTGTAAAATTAAATTTTGAGTTGAATTGAATTTACCGGGTAAAACGAAAATTGAATTGGATACATAATTTGAGAAAACTCATTTAATTGTTTTACTGCAGAAACATGTTTTTACATATTGTATGTACTTGGGTAATTTATATTATGCATGCGAATCTGTAAAATTAAATTTTGAGTTGAATTAAATTTACCGAGTAAAATGAAAATTGAATTAAATACATAATTTTAAAAAAATCATGCTTTTTGGAAAAACGCGTCGCCCAAAGGGCTGCACGCCACCACTGGAGCAGCGGCAGCAGCGCGTGCTGCTCACCCGCGCCGTGGAGGTGGGTGGTGTTGGGCTTAGCCCAACACCGTGCATATACGTGCGCTAGGCTCAGCCCAACGCAGAACATGCACAACGCTAGGCTCGACCCAACGCATTAAATTAGTGTTGGGCTCAGATAGCAATCGGCCCAGTGCGGTCAACCGTGTTGGGCTTGGCCCTGCACACTATTTTAAGTGTTGGGCCGAGCCCAGCTGATATTTAAAATTAATCTAGGTCGGGCCCAGCATAATTAATTATGTCGGGCTTGGCCAGCGATTTAATTGGGTTACCCAATTGAGAAATAATTAATTATGTGGTTTGACCCAATTAAAGTTTGACCAAACTATTTATCAATTGTGAAACCCTAATTAAATAAAATCTTTCGTTTCAACTTCTAAATTGGATTTAGTTAAATAATATAAATTCAATTTAATTTTATTCTAAATTAATTGGACTTAAATTTTTCAAACCAAATTAGATTTATTAAATGATTTAAATTAGATTTAAATTCCTTTAATAAAAGTTGGTATGTACAAAATTAGATTTATTAAATTGGATTTAAATACCAATTAGTTTATCTTACATGATATTGCTATGTGTTTAGATTAGATTACCCATGTGATTTGATTTGATATAGTCACACTTTAATTTGGTTAAAGTAGTCAAACTAAATTACATTTATTTTGATATTATTAAATTACATTTAAGCAATGATTAAATTAGATTTAATCAACCAATAAATTAGATTTAATATATATTAAATTAGATTTAATGTTTAATTCACATAAGTGTTTAATTGTTTTACATGCTCCTTATTTATGTGATGGTGGCACCATGTATGGACTTAGGGTTTATCTTTGCTGTCTTATCTGGGTTGTATTGGGCCGGAGTTTGAGCCCCCCAGCTTGTATCTTCAATTTCATAGATTTTTTATATAGGTTTTTTCTATGTAATTGTTTAGAGATAGGCCCAATTGGCGGTTCATGGTGGCGCATGAAGTCTTAGAGAAGAAGCTTACATCTTGTATAGGCGAAAACCTATGTAATAGATAGAACCCCTCCCCGATCACTCATTAGATCGAGTTGATTTAGAATAGTCCATACGTGTGTGTTGTTAGAATTGCTAGGCTTATTCTTTTGCATTTCCTTTAAATTGCTCGATAAAGAAACTAATGTGCAAAGTGAGACCAATCTTATCAACATTTTTCAAATGTTGTAATTCTCCCATTAGAAAAATACTGGGCAAGTAAAGGGGCATTGGATGTCCTAGCTCTCCATCAAGCTTTAGAAGGTGGGTTCATTTCTAGTGCATGGCGACGTCTCGGAATAAGGGGGTCATGCATCAAGACGTGATACTCTATCTTCTCTAGTGCATTTGATGCCTTCATGTCGAAATGAATTGCTCCCCATATATCGAAAAAGGTTGCAAGGCGGGATTAAATTGTTGGACTGAAAGGAGTTGATGGTAAAAATGACTCAGATGGATCACCACCTATATATCGAAAAAGGTTGCGGTTCAATGATCCATGAGCTGAAGGAGATTGAATCATCGGTTAGACCGATTGGTGTAAGACACCACCTCAAAGATCTAACAAGGCATACATAGAAAAAGTTGCAATTTGTTTAGATCATTGAGGAATTCAATCACTCACTATGAAACTCATCCAATGAGGTTTTCGATTATTGCAGTGGGAGTGCAATGTTTCAAGAAAAATAGTGGGAGTCAAGTAAATATTGAAATCCTTGATTTTACTTGAAAGTAAATAATGACACATCTTATCATAAATCTTGGTATTTTCTGCAGTTTATTTCCTACACATTGACTAACCCTTTGAAAGCAATGCTTGAAAAAAATATCCTCACTGGACCTAACTGCTATGATTGGATCAAAGTTCTAAGGGCAGAGCTCAAGAAGAAATCACTTGAGTATATTTTGGAGTAAGATGGTCCATCTTTACCTGGGGTTGATGAATGAAAATCTGCTCTGAAAGCATTTAAGAGATGGATCTCTGATGCCCAGAAGGTCAATGACTATATGTTGCATTCCATGAGCAACGAATTGAGACGTATACATTTTGATATGGAAAGTCCTAAGTCAATGATGCTACACTTGGAGGAAATGTTCGGGGAACATGGAAAAGCAATTCGATACTATTTATCGAAAGAGCTTTTCCAGACTAGAATGAGAGAAGATGATGAAGTTGCCAATCATGTTATGAATATGATATCTATGATAGGAAGACTTCGGTCTCTGGGTAGCTATATGGATTTTCGTCTGGAAGTAGATCTCACTCTTTAATCTCTCCCTAAATCCTTCTCTGCTTATGTCACTAACTTTGAGATAGCTGACATAGGAGGATCCTTGATAGATCTCAAAGGCAGACTTATATATATGCAAGCCCAATTGAGAAAGGAATGGATTGATGATACTCCACCTCCAACCGGGCTACTTGGAGTAAGGATTGCTTCTGAAGACTATGTGCAAAGATCTAAACGCTCAAGAGTTGAAAAGACTTGTCTCCACTGCAAGGAAGTGGATGAATGGAAGCATGACTGTCCTAAGCTAAGAGCTTAAAGCAAATAAGGTATAGAACTTTATGTTTTTTAAACGAATTTTTCTATGATGATATTTTCTACTTCTTGGATTCTAGACTCCTGAGCTAGTGCTCATACTTTTGTTTTGAACCAGGATCTGGAATAAAATAAAAAGCTGGAGGAAAAGGAAGTAATGATCAATGTTGGAAGCGGACACAACGTGGCTGCGACGCACATTGGAATTACTCCTAGTTTTGCCCAATGGGCTCAAGAATATTATTTCTATTCCTGTATTGGCCAGGAAAGGATATTTGTTTTCTTTTAAACATAATTCTTGTGATATTTATTTTGGACATAAGTGTGTTGGCTCTGCATCTTTAATTAATGGTTTATACTATTTGAATGCCCGAAATCAATGTATGGTTAATACTATGATTAGAAAATGTAGTATCAATAACGTAAACCAAAAACTCATATGGCACCTTAGACTGGGACATCCGGTGAATTCAAGATTCATGAGTTGGAAAAACATAGACTTATTGGTCCACATAGGTCTGACCCATATCTTACTTGTGAATCATGTCTAAAAGGCAAGATGACTAGGTCACCATTCACAGGGCATTTCAAAAGGGCAAATGAAGTTTTAGGATTAATTCACATTGACGTTTGTGGGCCTCTCAAGGATGCGGCCCTTGGAGGTTTTCAGTACTTTATAACCTTCACAGATGACCACTACACGTATGGTCTAGTTTATCTGATGAAGTATAAGTCAGAAGAACTTGAATGGTTCAAGAAATTCAAAGCTTTAACTGAAAAACAAACTGGGCACAGTATTAAGGCACTTCGATCTGATCGCGGTGGTGAATACATGAGTGCGAATTTGATGAGTTCTTAAAAGAACAAGGCAAAATATTACAACTAACTCCACCAGCAACTCCACAACTTAATGGGGTAGCAGAAAGAAGGAACCGTACACTATTAGACATGATACGTTCCATGCTTAGTTACACTGATTTACCCATTTCACTGTGGGGGTATGCTTTGCTTACAGCTGTGCATATTCTGAACAAATGTCCCTCGAAATCTATTCCCACTACACCATATGAGATTTGGTGCGATGGGAAGCCTAGTCTCAAGTACGTAAAAATATAAGGTTGCCTCTGTTAGAGTTAGTGCCCGGCGCACCAATTATTGGGCGCCATTCTTCGTAATAGTAACTCTAGAGTTGAACAATCATTTTCTTATAAATAAAGTCAATCTCTTTTTTTATGTGTGGCATGTCTTTATTCTTAAATTAGTTTTTTACTTTGGCTTAGAATAAAGTCCCGAAGGATCACACATAGCTATGGGACATCATTGCACATTGGGTGTGGCAATGATGGAATATGTCTCGAAGGCTGTGATCTTTAAACATTGTTCCAAGTCGTGAAAGGGTTCATCGAGATAAAGGGATATCGATGCAACCCAAAAGACTTGCTCATATGATGCATAATCTGGTAGAAGTGTATCTCGTTCCATAGATACTGTCACGGTAAAAGCCAATGCATATATGAGGGTTGCCATTGTGGTAATGGGTGAACTGAACAACCCCATGGAAGTTCCTGAAATGGATTCCCAGTCGAATGTGGAACTTCCAGCGATCTTGTAGTATAAGAGTAATCCTTATGGACCTAAGATTCCATTGGATGTCTTATGCGTAACCGCGCATGTTCTTGATTTGTTACATGATCACTTTAGATGATCGAATATGGGCAAACTCAGACATGCACGTCTTACGTAGTAAGGCACGTGAGAATCAAGAGGAATCTATCTCTGACATTAGCCAGTCGGTTAATCTCCTATGATTACATAGTGAATCGACTTAAGGAATCTTCGTCCGAAGTATGATATCTAGGGTTTCCTCGTTTAGATAGTCAAAGTCGATTTCACATAACGTGGGAAACATAGTATTGAATTAATAGAGCTTCGACCTTAGCCAATGCTCTAGATTCAATCGGGAGATTAGGTAGAGGGATCTTACTTATGCGAGGATCAAGATCGCAAAAGGCGTATCTTTACTTTCGTTTTATCTAGGTCTTCGGGACCCTATGCTAGGTGGGCGACCGCGATTTGTAAGTGCCGAGAATTAGCTTGGTGACTAATTCGAGGCTTGATTAAATCAAAGGATTGATTTAATCTAGTACTTTCCATTTAAGGAAAGTACACTAACACTGTGGGAAGGTGTACTTACTACTAGATAGAAACGAGCCTAAGGGGTCACACACTAACTCGAGAGAGTCACTGCTTGAATAGATGTGATTAATCAATTTTGAGGGAATTAGGAAAGTTTAGTACTTTCCTAATATGGAATATAAATTAATTGAAGGATTCAATTAATTTTACTCTTTTAATTAATCTTGTAGAGTTAATTAAATTAATGGACCTAGTAGAGTCCAAGTATTTTATTTATTTGGGTGGAGCCCAAGTTAAATAAATAAATGTTGGAATTAGTTGGTTGGATTTAATTTGACTTGTACTTAATTGATGGGTTGCACCTATAATTAAATTGAGAAGTCAAAATTAAATCCTCCAATTAAATGGAGTTGACCGATTTGTGAGTGTAAATAAGGGAGGGGGCAATTTTATGTGTGGTGGAAGAGGAAAAGAGTTTTTCCCTCCTCCAAGCCTTCATAGGATAAGGATTACTAGAGAGTTTGGGAGAAAGGAAGTTTCATTTTCCTAATAGGACTCTAGGTAATCTTCACCTATAAATAAGAGATGAAGGAGACTAAAATTGATGATGAAAAAGCTGAAAAATCCGCCCCCCTCTCTTAGACCTAAAAATCGGCCACCTCTCTCCTCTTTCCAACAAGACGTCATTCTATTCATATGTTGAATTAAACGACTTAGAAAATATTCCTACCTTTCACATAATCAAGCCTGAGTTAAGCTTAGAATCGTTTTGTTGTCTAGCACGCAAGGCAAGACGATTGGTGACTTGAACGAGGTGTGGATACATCTTAGAGGTGCGACACTTGGAGCACTCTAAACCGGGAGATACGAAAAAAGACGGGCAATTTCTTGTTGGGTTAACTCATTCCCTCGGGTGGCTCGTGGCAGCGGAAGTTAAAATTTTACAAAAGTAAACATACAACCACCCGAAAACAGGAATATGGATTGGTTCGATCAAATTTATGGGGAGGTAAACGAAATTATACCTTTCGAAAATTTCGTTATCACCTCGAGCTTTGGATCACAGCAACCCTGTGGTGCAAATCCACACAATTTTCCTTGGGTGAGAAATTGCCCGTCGTCTTTTCGTATCTTCGATTTAGAGTGCTCCAAGCGTCGCACCTCTAAGATGTATCCACACCTCGTTCAAGTCACCAAATGTTTTTCCTTGCGTGCTAGACAACAAAACAATTCTAAGCTTGCCTTAGGCTTGAATATGTGAAGGGTAGGAATATTTCTAAGTCGTTTAATTCAACACATGAATAGAACGACGTCTTGTTGGAAAGAGGAGAGAAGGTGGCCAATTTTTAGAGGGAGAGGGGGCGAATTTTTCCAGCAAAAATCATCATCTATTTAGTCTTCTTCATCTCTTATTTATAGGTGAAGATTACCTAGAGTCCAATTAGGAAAAGGAAACTTCCTTTCTCCTAAACTCTCTAGTAATCTTTATCCTATGAAGACCTGGAGAAGGGGAAAACTCTTTTCCTCCTCCACCACATGTAAAAATCGCCCCCTCCCTTATTTCAAGACGTAAAAATCGGTCAACACAAGAAATTGGGCTCTAGGATTTAATTTTGACTTCTCAATTTAATTATGGGCTCAACCCATTAATTAAATACAAGTCTAATTAAATCCAACCAATTCAATTTCCAACATATTATTTACTTAACTTGGGCTTTACCCAATTAAATAAAATACTTGGACTCTACTAGGTCCATTAATTTAATTAATTCTACAAGATTAATTAAAAGAGTAAAATTAATTGAATCCTTCAATTAATTTATATTCCACATTAGGAAAGTACTACACTTTCCCAATTTCCTCGAAATTGATTAATCACATCTTATTCAAACCATGACTCTCTCGAGTAAGTGTGTGACCCCTTAGGCTCGTTTCTATCTAGTAGTAAGTACACTTTCCCACAGTGCTAGTGTACCTTCCTAAAATGGAAAGTACTAGATTAAATCAATCCTTTGATTTAATCAAGCCTCGAATTAGTCACCAAGCTAATTCTCGGCACTTAAAAATCACGGTTGCCCACCTAGCATAGGGTCCCGAAGACCTAGATAAAATAAAAGTAAAGATACGCCTTTTGCGATCTTGATCCTCGCATAAGTAAGATCCCTCTACCTAATCTCCCGATTGAATCTAGAGCAGTGGCTAAGGTCAAAGCTCTATTCATTCAATCCTATGTTTCCCACGTTATGTGAGATCGACTTCGACTATCTAAACGAGGAAACCCTACACCTCTTTAGATATCACACTTCGGCCGAAGATTCCTTAAGTCGATTCACTATGTAACCATAGGAGATTAACCGACAGGCTAATGTCAGAGATAGATTCCTCTCGATTCTCACGTGCCTTACCACGTAAGACGCATATGTCTGAGTTTGCCCATATTCGATCATCTAGAGTGATCATGTAACAAATCAAGAACACGTGCGGCTACGCATAAGACATCCAATGGAATCTTAGGTCCATAAGGATTACTCTTATACTACAAGACCACTGGAAGTTCCACATTCGACTGGGAATCCATTTTAGAAACTTCCATGGGGTTGTTCAGTTCGCCCATCACCAGAATGGCAACCCTCATATATGCATTGGCTTTCACCGTGCCAGTATCTATGGAACGAGATACACTTCTCCCAGAGTATGCATCATATGAGCAAGTCTTTCGGGTTGCATCGATATCCCTTTATCTCGATGAACCCTTTTACGACTTGGAACATTTGTTTAAAGATCACAGCCTTCGAGACATGTTCCATCATTGCCACACCCAATGTGCAATGATGTCCCATAGCTATGTGTGATCCTTCGGGACTTTATTCTAAGCCAAAGTAAAAACTAATTTAAGAATAAATGATAGGGTGTGAATTTACATGTTTTAGAGCCTCATATTTATTGGATTTATATTGGTTTATACATGATTTATACCACATTTGCGTTTAATTTGTGTACTTATCGAGTAAAAGTGGAAAATCACTACAATAGAGGAATAATGCGCGCAAATACAGAATTTATCTATATTTTGATGTCGAATTTGAGGACGTTTCCTTCAACAAAGTTGTAGATCTCTTTGTTAGCTTCACGTGGGAACTTGAATCATCCAAATCGGAGGTCTGTGGAAAGAGTTATAAAGGAAATACGATTTCTGCACAGAAAAGTAAGAAAGCTGCCTAGACTTCGCACATACGCGCCTAGGCGCCGAAATACCCGCGCCTGGGCGCCGACACCTCCGACATTTGATTCCTTTTAGCCAAAAGTTCAGCATTTTAAGTGGAAGGGAATCATTTAAAGCCAAGAGGTCAGCACATGTGTTGAGGGATGGTCATAAGTGTGTTTCTTGGTAGATTTACTTTATGGAATTTTATACTACACACTTTAGAGTGATGGAGGACACAAGAGAGGGACAACACATGGGATGGAGGAGAATATACACCTATAAAGGCAATCATCTCTTGCATTCTTCATGATGAAATGAGAGAGGGGGGCAGCCCCTAATCTGATTTCACCATCATTCATCACCATTCATCATCATTGAGAGGGAGGGGAAAACTAGAGGAAGGAAAAGAGCTTGGGGATTGAAGGCTCAATTTCAAGATCCATCATCATTCACCATTTAGGGAGTTTTTAAGAGCTTTTCATTTCATTTATGTCTATGAATATTCCTCTTATGTCTTTTATGCTTTCAATTATGAACTAAATTCGTAAGACTAGGGTCATGTAAGGCCAAATTGTGATTTATGTTTATAATAGATGATTGTTGAGGTTATTCTTATATTGTTATGTGATGTGAATTGATGTTCTACTTATCTTGCATATACTTGATCACTATATGTTAGAATCTTATGCCTAGGTGAATATTTCGGGAGAAAATTGACTTAGGGTGCAAGAAATTCACATCATGACCCGCAACTAATGAGGAATTGCCCTAGACATAGGTAAAGATTCCCGGGTGAAGTTGTTCGATTCAAATCGAGTGAGCTCTAGTAAGTTAATGCATGTTTAGTGGTTAGATTTTCGGATAGGAATATTTGGGAAATCACGATCTAAGCATAGGAGTTTATAAGCGAGACATCGGTTATTCTCTACCCTCGGAGCTCTCACCATAACAATATAAGTGCAATCCTTCAACAAGAACCTTTATAAGTATATTTGATCAATTTGAACCTAGCATGTGCCTTAGTCTCCCTTTATAATTGATTTTAAATCACTTGCTCATCTTTGTTCTTGTTCTTTACAAATTTTATTTGAATTTATTCTTACTTTGTTTATTCACTTCATTACAAATCTTAAACTAGAATTCAAGTCCTTGTGGTTCGACAATCCGGACTTACCGTCCATTTATTACTACACACGACTAGTGCACTTGCTACAATAGCACGTTAGCTTTTAGCGTGTCAATAAAGACATGCCATACTTATAAAAGAGATTGACTTTATTTATAAGAAAACGATTGATCAACTCTAGAGTTACTATTACATAGAATGGCGCCTAATTATTGGTGCGCCGGGCACTAACTCTATCATTTCTCACCCAAGGGAAATTGTGTGGATTTGCACCACAGGGTTGCTGAGATCCAAAGTACGAGGTGAAATAAAATTTTCGAAAGGTATAATTTCGTTTACCTACTTATCAAATTCGATCGAACCAATTCCATATTCCTATTTTCGGGTGGTTGCACGTTTACTTTTGTAAAATTTTAATTTCCGCTGCCACAAGCCACCCGAGGGAATGAGTCAACCCAACAGCCTCGCATATGTAAAGAAGACAAAGGTAGAGAAACTAGAGGATAGATCCTTGAAAGGACGATTTGTCGGTTTTCCATGGATTCGATGGGATACCTCTTTTACCTGCAAAATGATCATAGGATCATCGTGGCCTTGCAAGCCTACTTTCTTGAACAAGAATACATTCGAGGAAGTTGTGTAGGTAGAAAGATTGTTCTGGAAGAACAAGACGACGCCCCTTCGGAGACATTAGTTCATGAATCAGAAACTAAACAAGAAACGACACAACCGTCGCAGCAACGATCTAGCAGAGTATCTCAATCGCCTGAGAGATATGGCTACCTGCACGATACACAACATTATTTGTATGTTGTTGCAGAAGGGAGCCATGGAGATGATCCCTCTAAAAATGATGAAGCAGCGACGGACATAGATTCCTCAAAGTGGCTTGAGGCTATGAAAGCAGAGATGGATTCGATGTATTCACACCAAATCTGGACTCTTACTAATCTACCAAATGGTGTAAGGCCAATTGGATGCAAATAGATCTATAAGAGAAAGATTGGTCTGGATGGCAAAGTGGATACCTATAAGGCCAGGCTGGTAGCGAAAGGGTATAGTCAAAAGGAGGGCATTAACTATGAGGAAACTTTTTCGTCATTAGCCATGATCAAATCTATTAGAATTCTGCTTGCCATAGCTGCAAACTTGGGTTATGAAATCTGGCAAATGGATGTGAAGACCGCATTTCTAAATGTATACCTCGAGGAGGACATTTATATGCGATAGCCCATGGGCTTCATATCTGAAGCAGATTCTCATAAAGTTTGCAAACTCAATAGATCCATTTATAGAATAAAGCAAGCCACTTGTAGCTGGAATCTACGGTGCGATGAAGAAGCAAAGAAATATGGCTTCATCAAGAATGAAGATGAACCATGTGTCTACAAAATGGTCAGTGGGTGCAAGTTGACATTCCTGGTTCTATACGTAGATGACATACTACTTATAGGGAATGACATAGGCTTATTGACGTCAGTCAAGACATGGCTCTCAAGCACGTTCCCCGTGAAAGACTTGGGAAAAGCTACCTCCATTCTGGGAATTTGCCTTATATAGAGATAGAGCGAATAAAATGATATGACTCTCCCAAGCGCTCTACCGAGAGAAAGTCCTTAAGAGATATGAGATGCATAACTCTAAGGGAGAACTTTTGCCCATGAGATATGGTATTCATCTTTCCAAATCTATGAGTCTTAAAATGGACAAGGATAGAATGGAAATGAGGAATACACGCTATGCATCGGCAGTAAAAAGTCTCATGTACGCGATGTTGTGCATGAGACCAGATCTGGCATATGTTGTGAGCATAGTTAGTAGGTTTCAAGCAAACCCGGGGGAGCAACACTGGACAGTAGTGAAGTGTATCTTGAAGTACTTAAGAAGAACTAAAAATATGCTATTGATATATGGAAATGGAGAATTGAAGGTGGATGGTTACACTGATGCAGATTTCCAATCTGATCCTGATGACCTCAAATCCACCTCTGGTACATATTTGCGCTCAATGGTGGAGCAGTGTCTTGGAAAAGTTCCAAGCAAAACACAACTGCTGATTCCATAACCGAGGAAGAATATGTGGCCACCTTTGAGGCAGCCAAAGAAGCTGTTTGGATGAGAAAGTTCACAGCTGAACTTCAAGTGTTTCCTAGCATGGAAATGTCACTGCCACTATGGTGTGACAACAATGGAGCAATTGCGCAAGCTAAAGAACCAAGGTCTCACAACAAATCTAAACATGTGGTGAGGAAATATCATATAATACGAGAAATTGTTGGAAGAGGCGATATCGCCATGCAGAAAATAGCATCAGTAGACAACGTGGCTGACCCACTCACCAAGCCATTATCACAGGCGGTGCTAGATAAACATCTTGAGAAGATGGGCATCAAATACCATAGCGATTGGCGTTGAGTGCAAGTGGGAGATTGTTAGGTGTATGCCCTCAATACCAATGAGGAATTAGAATGAGTAGGGCTTTGATAAGTTATTTGTACAAACGAATATATGTTTCCATTTATAGAATAAAGGTTTTGACTTTGTTCATGCAAACCTAATGGCATTTAAGTGTGTTGAACAAATAAGTCCTTGAGATTTAAAGATAGACTTTCCACCTCTTATGGTTGAGAGGAGGAATTGAAAGATTCAAGTATTTAATCTCTTAAAAGATAGTTCGCGAGTTAAGAAATTTGAATTGGGCATTGAAATTCAAATCGTATGACACCTGCTTTGACAAGAAGGTGTCAGTCAAACACTGATTAGATAATGGAAGCTGATATCATGAATATAGTTAATGGAATTAACATATTTGAACTCGACTCGCATTAATCCGATCACATGAGCATTTACTCTTTGACAGTCAATGATTGGGATTAAGATTGTGATAGTATGTGTGAACTTTAGACCTGAGGAGTTATTTACAATGTATTTGTAGTATTGGATATGTTATCAGAGTAGTTAGACCCGTATCACCTGATAGGTGGGGTCGACTTCGAAGTACGATTCACATGGTGCTTTTGACATTGTAACATAACTGCCAATAAGGGATTCACCGTCTCGATAGTAAACGAGTATGTGACCTGTACGATCATAAGTAATTGAGATTACAAAGTCTTTGGCCAAAACATGTACACTAACTAGTGATGGTCATTGAGGGTAGTTTGGTTATTTTACGTTATTATGATTACTAAATATAGCATCAAGTTCTATGAGTTTGACGTACCATGGCTTTTACTTGATCGGGTCACGTCGGTGAAAAGTTTATACGCATATGGTAATCGTAATCAAGGTTCGTGATGACATGTTCATCTCGTATTCAATTGGCTACGATTTGGTTCCACGGTGCTGGCTAGGTGACAACCTTATCCTTTGGAATCCTCCCATTGCCAATTGAATCGAGCCTAGAGAGTCGCGCTATGTGAAGAAAAGGAATGTTTTTCCATGCTAAGGGTATTTTGGTAAAATCACATAAAATGTGATTGACTAACAAAATGGATGGCATGATTTAATTAAAGATATTTAATTAGATTAAATAAATTAATTAAATCATTTAATTTATAAGTTAAATTAATTAAAACTTAATTTATGAGTTAAATTAAATTAATTGGATTAATTTTTAATTGGATTAAAGTAATTAAATAAAAGTCAATTGGATTGGACTTGAATTTAATTAATTACACATGGGCTATGATGGAATAAAGTCCGGAAGCCCATTCTAATAAGGCATAGCAACCGCCCCTCTTATTGTACCTAGGGGTTTTGTTTACTTGGTATAAGTTGTTAGTCAGTATCAAAACTCTACACAAGTCACAATTTAGAATCTGACTTTGAGCCAAATAAAACCTAGAACAAAAGAAAGACAAAAAATTTCCTCCTTCTCTCTCCACCTAGCCGCCACCGCCATTGTTGCCGGGGAGGAGATCAGAGCTTTCTCGGAGATTTTCTTCTGCGTGATAATCTAGAGACAGGAGTTTGGGGCTGTTGATTGTTGAATTTTTATCATCAAGAGGTAATTTGATTATCCTCTTTCGTATATTTCTTTTTGCAAAATAATATCATGAAACCCCGGATTCGATTTCTGGAGTGATTCGAATTAAAAAATTTATCCGCTAGATCGAATCACAACAATTTGAGGTGTATGTGCAATCAACACCCTAAACAATGGGTTAAGTGGAAACAATATACTTTGAGGGACAAAAAGATGTGGAAACTCAATGCCAAGTATTGTGGCCCTTTTGAGATCATAGCAAGTATTGGGAGGGTAGCTTATAAGTTAAAATTGCCAGAAGACGCCGAAGTACACCCAATTTTCCATGTGTCCTTGCTGAAAAGTTCAATTTCTTTTACTGCCAGGGTCACTCCAACATTCCTATCTTAACTGAAGAGGGGCTTTCTATTTTGGAGCCAGTACAACTTTGGGCAGACAGATGGTGTGAAGGAATAACGAGGCTATTAATTAGATTTGGTGCAATGGGCCCATTTTCCACCTGAGGAAGCTGCTTGGAAAGATTGGAAGGTGATCACAGTTCAGTTTCCTCACTTAGAGGTTTGGGGTCAAACATCTTAAAAAGGGCAAAGATTTGTGAGGAGAAGAGCGATCACAAAAACATAAATAAATAAATAAAAGGGCAATTTTATAAGTGGGCAACGCGTTAGTTAGACGATGTCATTTGGATGATTATTTTATGGTTGACCGAGACCATTAGTTCCAGTTCACAAATCACCATTGGATTGGGAGTAATTTAGTAATTGCCCCCTAGTGGGAGATCCAATGGTGATTTGTGGACCGAGACCAAAATTGCCCGGTAGCATTACGGTTTTGAATTACAATTAATGCTAGATTATAAGGGGCTAATTGGAAGATTACACGTGGCGACGAGTTTTGGAGCGGAGAATTCACAAATATCCGAATTTGTTAGGATGTCAGATTGAGTTATTGAGTTTTTGCACATTATGGAAACTCACGGAAATTCCTCTCTCTCTTCCTTCTTCCTTCTTCCTTCATCATGAAGTATCAGGGAAAATTCTTGACTATGTTGGATCCAGTTGCATGCACCAAAACACAACATAAACAATAAAAAATATATATTCAATATAAAAACAAATCAAATATTTTTATTATTTTTTATTGTGTTTTTGTGCATGCAACTGGGTCCCACTGTATACAAAAATTTTCTCAATTTCTGGAAGTTGGTACTGAAAGCTTACTCTATTCAGCAGGTTCATTATCCAGCTCAAATTACAAATACAGATTGAAGTGCGCTTTTTCATGTTATTGTTGCTTTAGAAGGTGTTTGGCTAAACTTATCTAAAATATTTTATAAATTTCTACATCTTATAAAATGTTCAAAAAATAGTGAGATTGGGTTATTTTTTTAGAAACAGTTTATAAAACCCAAATATCTTATTTTTTGGTCTAAGCTTTTTTTTCAAAAAAAAAAAATTACTAAATAAATTTACTAAAAAGTTGAAGTAAGAAAAATGGCGTCAGAAGCGTAGAAAGTAGTTGTTGACCCCGCATACACATACGTACGAGTGCTAAACTCCCACACGGCCACACGTTCTTGTTTAAACCCCACATATTCTTTCCTGCCAACAGTTCATAGAAAAAGAAAGACACGCACGCTGCTTTTAATTTCATACTGATGATGATGAAAATTGCGTCTTCGTCTTCTCTCTCTCTCTCTCTCTTCCCTCTATACTTGACTAACGACTTGTTTGTATTATTGACAGGTACTACAACTCTCGCGCTCTCTCTCTCAAGTTATATATATTTTTTCTTTCTTTATATTAAGGTGCAAGAATTTGCACTTTGTATGTATTGATTGGGCCAAGGGAAAGGGGAAAGTGGGAGAGGATTCTCTCATTTTATTCTATTGTTTCTAATTCTATTTGTCTGAAACAAACAATAATGATGATGTACTTTAAGAATTCAGTAGTGGGATGTGTTTTTATGCTAATAGCTATTACCTGTTTGATTAAATGCCAAAGAAGCGAAGCCTTTGGTACATTCGGGTTCGATATCCACCACAGATATTCAGATACTGTGAAGGAATTCTTGAACGTTGATGGATTGCCGGAGAAGGGGTCGCTTGACTATTACGCCGCCATGGCACACCGCGATTACCTCTTCAAAGCTCGCCGCCTCGCCACCACTCCCCTCCTCACTTTCTTCGGTGGCAACCAAACTTTCCGTCTCAGCTCTCTCGGATTGTACGTTCTTTCCTATTTCTTTAATTAGAGAGTGTTTGGATGAGATTATAAGCTCTTGCAGAGTGTTTGATAAATATTTTTTGTAAAACGGCTTATGAATTCTCAAAATAAGCTCCTTATTTTAAGCTCCAAAAACATCTTATAATCTTATTAGCATTAAGAGCTTGGAAGCTATTTAGAATAAGCTTAGCCAAGCACCCACTTAGTTTCTTTGTTTGCTCTGATATTTGGAATTTTTTATATCAGTTAATTGGTCAGTTGGGCTACTGTAACTGTAAGTTATCATCTCTGTTGTTCATCTGGTTTATGGTGCTTTATGTGAGATAATTAATTACCCTCTCTCTCTCTCTCTCTCTCTCTCTCTCTCTCCATATCTGTCTCTGATGCGAAGACGTCCACAGTCTACTTGTTTGTAGAGTTAGATACGTAATTTAGTTGGAGTGCCAAACAGATGAAAGGAAGTGGAAGCTTTATTTCTTCCTAAAAGCAGAATTCTTTCTTGAGGGGTTTTTATATTTATCCATTACAAACATTACGCCCAAGGGATTTTGATTGCTTCTGTGTAGTAGTTGTGGTAGTAAATAGTCGTAGAAGTGTGTGGTGTTAGTGGGAGTTGGAGAATTGACTATTTATTCACATCTCTTGGAGAAGTAAACTCTTACATTTTCGTTGGTTTCTCTATTTAATAGTCGATTATCTCATTGTATCGGAATCAATTGCAACAAGATCCGATCGGATTTTATCAGTATTCTTCTATCCGCTGTGCAAGAATATAATAATTCTAAAAAACTTCAAAAAATTTGCTCAATGTTCTCTGCATTTCTTATTCTATAATGGTAGAAACAGTCGTGTTAAATGGTTTGTACTACTTTTCTATTTGATTCTTTAATTGTAAAAGCATGCAAAGAAACTGTCACATATTCATTTACGTGGATAACAATTCAAGGTCGGAAAAGATACACTTGGGGGATTTGATCAAAACTAAATCAGTACATTTTCTAAAAACAGGAAATTTGAGAGGATTCACATTGTAGCCTTTTAGGTCACAGAGGAATTAGAAAGAGATGAAAGGTCATTTATTCCTATAAACGTTGCTTAAACTTTCATCTGTATGCGATATGGAAAACTGAAAGAAATTAGCAGTTATTATAAACTTTTCCCATCTCTTAATTTCAATAAATGACATTTATTCTGTTTATTTGCTGCTTGCACTATGCACTAGTCACTGTGGGTACTCCTCCTTTATCATTTCTTGTGGGACTTGACACCGGCAGTGACCTATTCTGGTTACCATGTGATTGTACCTCCTGTGTACAGAGTTTGAACTCCACCTCAGGAAGGGTATGGTAAATACTTGGTGACGTTCCGTTCGATTCCAATGCATTGTTATTCATTGTTTAGATATCTTTCATACCAAAATATTAGTATTATATATATATATATATATATATTTATATATATATATATGTGTGTGTGTTTAACGATCATTGATCAAGTGAGAACTAATTAAAAGCCTGCCATTGGGACATTATTTGGCTAGCCTACTACTGTGGTTATGATTCTTATATATATGTATGTAGTTTTTTCATTGCCCAGTATTTTATCTCGAATTAATGATATTAAATTTGGATGAAACAGATGTTAAATCTAAACATATACAGCCCTAGTACATCTTCAAGTAGCGTGCCAGTTCCATGCAATAGCACTACATGTGGAAGGAGAAGAGGATGCTCGTTAAGACTTAATGCTTGTGCTTATCAAGAGGTCTATCTTTCCAGCAACACCTCCACTGCTGGGATATTGGTAGATGACGTTTTGCATTTGGGTACCGATTCCACTCCACAAAACATTGTTGAGGCCCCAATTACATTAGGGTGGGTGCTTCTTGTTCACACTGATCATGTGGTTATACCCGCCAAACTCTTATTATTTTTTCTTATTTGTTCCATTTATACTATTATAGAATTGAAAAGAGGCTTACAGAAACTGCTTTTGGATTGTCAACGGTTTTGGTGAAGCCAAGTACAATTTTATTTTATGAATCAGGTGTAATGCACCATGTGATAGGTATAGTGCCACCTTAATAGTTTTGGTAATGTGGCTTAATGACAATCACATGATCCAAGCTGATATATGGAAGTTTTTTCTTGTACTTTTCTTTTCATTTCAATTTTAATTTCTTTTAAATTTTATTTCTCGTCTCTTTTTCTTTTTTCCATTTCTTCTTCTTTTTTGTTGTAACTTACTTAACTAAATTAATTTTAATTTAAAAATTTCTTTTCTGTACGCGAATCGAGCGTGCGTTACCGACTGGTAACAAATTAAGCCTTAATGCATTATTTTCAATATTTCAAGTGTGGAATAATTCAAACTGGTGGTTTCTTGGATGGTGCCGGTATTAACGGTCTGATTGGGCTTGGTATGGACAGTGTATCTGTTCCTAGCATTTTAGCTAGCAGAGGACTTGCTGCAAATTCATTCTCCATGTGTTTTGGGCCTGATGGACTTGGAAGAATTGAATTTGGTGATAAAGGCAGTGCAAATCAAAAATCAACTCCATTTAATCTCGAACAATTACAGTAAGCAGTCAGTTATTTTTATGTTGATCGAGTTAAGCATCTGAATTTTTTTTAATGTTTATTAATTTCCTGAGCTTTTTGGCAGTCCAACTTATAATGTCACTGTGACACAAATAGCTGTGGAGAATAATGTCACTGATATTGAGTTTACAGCAGTCTTTGACTCTGGCACCTCATTTACATACTTGAATGACCCAGCTTACACAGTTATTGCTGAGAGTGTAAGTTAGATAGGGCTTGTTTGTTTACGTTTTGAAATATCGTTTTCTGTTTTCTGTTTTTTGGATTACCATCTTCTAAATGTACAAATTATTTTCAATCAAAAAGACGTTTTTAACTTTACTTTCTCATTCCCCTATATAAACTACCTCTGAATTAATACATCCATCATTCCGCACTATCTCTCATCAATAATTATATACTCCTCAAATTTTTCTTCTCACTTTCTTACTTTACTATTTTTTATCACATAATCATTACCAAAATAACTAATTTAATCATTTTATACATCATACACCAACCAATCATTTTTTATTTGACATATTTTCCTATTACCAACCATTTTCTAAAAACACAAACAAACACAATACATATCACATCATTTTCACACTAACACCCATAATACACATTCCCAAAAAGAAAGTCAGAATATTTACTGAAAAACAAACTAACAAAGCCAAATTTTTTACCAATTTATCCTGAGATCTCTTCTTTTTTTTTTTTCTTTTCTTTTCTTTTTTTAACCTGGGAAAATAACAAGTATTCTCTTTTGCAGTTTAATTCGCAAATAACTAATGAGCCACCTTATCAACCTGAGACCCAGATTATTTTTGACTCCTGTTATGCACTAAGGTCGGTTAATTTCTGAGCTGCTATATATATATTTCATTATGAACCAATTTTTAGCTCATTATTTGCATGCCCTCGGCCGTGCAGTGCGAGTCAAGATAACTATACAGTTCCCAAGTTGAACTTGACAATGAGAGGTGGAGACCAACTTTATATTACTGCACCAACGGTTGTAATTCCCCGGCAGGTGAGAAGATACTTTTAGCGCATGAATATGTCTCTGTGTGCGTGTGTGTGTGTGTGTGTGTGTGTGTATGAGAATTCGACTTGAAAGTGTGCTAAGATTCTATTCATTGCAGGGTGGATATGCATATTGTTTGGCTATTGTGAAAAGCGAGGATATTAACATCATTGGACGTGAGTTTTAAAATTATCTTTAAGTTGCTTGATTTTCTCCAATGCATTTTATCCCCTTTGTCATTTCCACTTCTGAAATCTGAACTAACTTGGCTTCAAGAATTGCAGTCAACAGTTAGAATAATTTTAAGATCTTTCTACATATTTATCTACAGATATATAGTCTATGAATATGGATGGATCATTAGAGTCTCATCAGTGATATCTGCTAAATTGGAGAAGCTTATGTGCTTTTGCTAAATATAAGGGCTCGATTTATACCTCTCAAAATGGATAAATTCAGCACCATATGTTATTACTTGAATAAGCTTTTCTCAATTATCAAAAAAGAAAAGAAAAAATGCATAAACATCTTTGTCACTTTTGTATCTCTTTATCATTTTTCTGATAACAATCAACTGAGAGTTTGAGCGCCAAGTGACTGGAGACAATTAATATAGTTAATTGTTCAGTTTTGAATTGGAGTGTATTTTAGTGCACTAAGAAAAAATAAAAGTTAATTGCTAATATTTTTACTATCAATTTGGCCCATCTCTTGTTCCTTTTTTCACCGTCTTCTTTCTAACAAAATTATGCCCAATATCTCGATTGGAACTTCAGTCAAGATCTTTATATCGGGCCAATCCTCGAACCTATATACAACTAGCCCTCTAATTAAATAACATGAACGCTGATTTCTCATGACTTACTATGTTAATGTGTCATTAATTTCTCCCCAGAAAATTTTATGACTGGGTACCGCATAGTGTTTGATCGTGACGAGATGGTTTTGGGTTGGAAGGAATCTAACTGTAAGTTTCTTCTTCTCTTTTCAATATTAATGTTAATTCTTGCATCTAAAATGCATGCAAATGTTTTGACTGTTGTGAGATTGATATCACTCAGGCAATGATTCCATCTTGTCAAACACTCTACCCGTAAACAAGCGCAACTCCACTACTAATGCTCCCCCGCCTTCTCAATTGGATCCGGAAGCCACCCCTAGCAATAGAACGCTAAGAGCTCCACCACCACCACCATCATCAAGGCCACTTTTTGGAAGCAATGATGCTACTCGCTTGAATTCCATGGCTAACAGGCTTCGCATGGTTATGTTTTCCATTTTTTTTCATAACTTCTTCACTCATTCTTTTTGAGATTTTGTTTTTGTTTTTACCAACTACTTTGCCTTATTTGAGTGATATTTGTTTACACTATACCACAGGGAGATTTGGAAAATTATGGCTATGTTTGGATGTGTTTTCATTTCATTTTCAACCGTCATTTTTTAAAATGTATGGGGGAATGATTTTTTTTATTTTTGTGTGAGAAAAATGAAAAAAGTAAGTGTGTTTGGTTGTGTTTTTAAAAATGGTTGAAATTGGTGATTGTGATGTGTGAAGTGATTGAAATCTAATGATTAGATGAATAGTGTTGGATTTAAAAATTTAAAGGAAGGAGAGAGAGGTTTAAAAAATTAATAGGAGGTGAGAGAGAAAAGTGATAAAAAGAAATTGTGAGATGAGTGATGTGAAATGTAATTTTAAAGAAATGATTGAAATTTATTAGGAACGTAAAAATGAGAATAAAAATGAGAATATTTTCAGTTAAAAATAGTATAAAATGTGTATTTTTATTCTCGAATGAAAATAAAAATGAAAAAAGTGTTTTGAAAACACAAACAAACAAAGCCTATGTTTTCAATTTTTACATGAATTGATCTCTAATATTTATGTACATGGACATTGGACAACTACAATAATAAGGCCAATTTTTGAATTGGGTTGTAATGTTGATAGAGCATTCTGGCTTTCTTTTGAAACAAGGTGTCACATCCCGAAATTGTCTCAACTAAAATATTACTAACATAGCTCAAGTACTTAAAAATATCATATACTCAAAGGACGATAAACAAAATTTCTTCACATCACATACTAAGAAACTTACTAAAATGACTATCAGTCTCCTAAATAAACAAATTCTGAATCACAAAGAAAACTAGACAAAATTATCTCCAAGTCAAACCTGAAACATGCAAGTTATTCACTTGAAAAAAATTAACGAAAAGACAATCTTCTAAATTAATAGGGAAATCGACAATCTTTCATCTTAAGGTTATCTCGAGGTGTCAATCCTAGCTAGTCGTACCTCCATGTCGTGGCATAGTCTGTCAATGAATATAAAAATAATAAGTGAGATATAATCTCAGTAAGTAAAACACATCACAATCGATAATTAGTGAATATATTGCATAATCTTATAGAAGAAAGAAAACAATTTCAGTTGTAACACTTTTATATTCCTTCATAAGAACAACAATGATTCACTACTTGAAAGAAGAATTATTTCCTCTTTTTCTCCATCTTTATTTTTTTTTCTCTTCCAAAAATTTCAATACATCAATGTTTAACCACATCGACAAAGGTCCAAAATCACTATTTACCCTCGTGGTCCGAGGTCCATAAGAACCGTAGTTTTAATGTTCATTCCTTCTTAAAAATTCAAAATTGAATATATATACTTCTTGCAGTTATCATTCCAAAATATAACTCTAAAACAACCGACTTCAATCACAATAAATTATAAGAATTTCATTATCAGGAAACCATCAATAACTCCCTCTAACATACGATAAGAACAATCATTATTTTATTATGTAAAGAAAAAGTGATAGTTTCACTTTCCTGTAAAGCTTGATTGACAAAGTCTACTTCCTCTAAGTGAAAATCTTTAAACTTCACCTGATGAACCTGATTTATTCCCGATCATGAATTCCCATGTCAATAGAGTAGTCAAATATAATTAGGTGATTCACGTGTTCACTTCTATTTATTCCTGATAAGAAGCAAAATCTAAGGCTATGTTTGGTTATGTTTTCAAGTCATATTTGGTCCAAAATTTCCGCCAAACAATGTTTGTTTCACACAATATTTCATCAAAAATACACAACTTTTTTCATCCAAAAAAATATAATCATTATTTTTCCTCTTTCTCTCACTTTGTCCCCTATCTCATTCTCTCTCCTCTATTTTTTATACAAAAATTCTCTCTCCTTTTAATGTCCACTATCTCTCTCTCATCTCTCTATGCCCCTCTCCTCTTTCTCTCTCTTCTCTCTCCTCACTCTTTCTCTTCTCTTTGACCGTGTCTTTTTTTTTTTTTTGGTAATGTTTTTTTGTAATGTTTTGTTATATCTTTGACCGTGTACCATTAAACTTTAAAATGGAAAAAAATTTGTTTGTTTGTAATTCTATCATGAGAAATAGTATTGATAAAACTTAGATTAAAATTTGTGGAGTTTTCTAAAGTAAAACTTTCAAATTTTGTTTTTCAAATTAGTTATAGTGAAAGTATTTGGATTTATATAGATCTATATTTATATACATATATATGTTATTTGTACATATTATTTTAAAGTTTTATTTATTTTTTATGTGTGTGGCTGTGTATAATTTATCTCATTGCTAAATTTGTGATTTGATTGTGTGTGTGGATCGAGAAATGCATGTGTGTTATCCATATTTATATGTGTATGTTTTCTTAATGTATATTATGTGGAAAAAAAAAGGTCTTGGGACGGTCAAAGGCAATTTGACCACGGTCAACTCGGATTTGACCGAGTCAACCGTGTGGTCAACGCAAATTTGACCGCGTGAATAGTGACTTGAAGCAAGGGTTTCTTATTTAGTGGTTTTGGTTTAAATTTGGTAATTGACTTGTAGTAGAAGTGACCTAATTATCTAATAATAGGATTGTATTTTAATAATTTTTAAAATAAATTATTTATTAATACTTTTTTTATAAATTAAATAAAAAAAAGGAAAAAAAGAAGAGGGGGGGGGGGGGGGGGGGGAGAGTGTTCATCGTCTTCCCCAATCTCCCCCAACTCACACCCCTTTCCCAGGCGCACACACATACATAGTTTGAGCGCGCACACACACACAGTTACACGCACACACAAACACACACAATTACACACACAGTCACACACACACACTATTACACGCACACACAAACACACAATTACACACACACGGTCACACACGCACACTGTTACACGCACTCTCACACACGCTGATACATATATATATATATATATGAATATATATACTTTTCTTTTAATTATATATCAACTATTATTAACACTATTACTTATATATATATATATATATATGTGTGTGTGTGTGTGTATACTTTTCTTTTAATTTTATATAAACTACTATTACTACTATTACACATATATATGTACACTAATATATATATACACACACTACTATTACTTACATGTATACATATATATTTATCTATAGAATAATTATTTCAATCTCAATATTATATTATAATTTTTAATTATTAACAAACAAAAACTTACATGATTTGACAGCTACAGTAATTTATGTTCCCTCTGAAAACAAAATCAAACACTATCTCACCAAAAAATCACTCAAAAACCAACTGCCAAAACATAACCAAACATTATCCCATCAAAATTGCACGTGTCCCCATAAAATTTTCACCAAAATACCATTCCAAAACATAACCAAACATAGCCTAACTGTTTGATCTCTTCGTGTTGCTATCTGTTGAAATTACAAGTATTTAAGGCTTAGTTTTCTCAAAACCAAATGCATAAACCATAGGTGGACATTCTGCTGCAACACCCACCCACCATCTATATTAATTATGCTTATATACACACACATATATATATATATATATATACATACATACATATATATCATATACTTGTGTTCTTGCACAAATTCTAAAGCAAATCAAATTCTCACTTCCTTATTCAAGTTTCTACGGGCAAGACACACAACAGCAAATTATAGAAGAAGGGTTTAAGGGTTCCATATTACATATTTCTAAGATTTCCACTTAGTCTCCACTATTCCGTTCCTATAAACAAAACACATGCTAATACTAAAACAATTATTCAAAGAATCACTTACCCCTGGAGACTCAAAATCTGCTTCTCTCGTCTGTCAGTTTTCGCCCCTTCTCTTCCCGCCTTTGCATGTCGTTATTTTATTCTATTTATTTTATTGTTGAAGAATGACTCATTTCAAAGTTGAGCAATATCCCACATTGGAAAATGGTTGTAAAGAGTGGTCTCTTTACACTATAAAAAGAGACCATCTATTTACATTTGAAAACATCCCAAATTGCCTAAGTCTTTTAGCAATTTCTTCTTTCTTCCTCTATAGTTTGTAATAGTTTCACTTTAGTCCTTTAGTGAAATATTTTGGTGGGGTCCGAGGACGTAGGCTAAATTAGCCGAACCTCGTTAAATTTGGTGTTCTTTATTTTGTGCTATTCTTCAAGTAGCCATTGTTAGTTATAGTTGTAGTGTTATATTGTGCTATTAAATTCGTCTAGTTAATTCTGTCGAGGAGGTTGGGTTTTAAGCGCGACCGTTGTGACGCCTCCAATCTTTCCTGGGAATTAAATCTAGTGTGGTTTTCTAGTACAATATTTCCCTCGCTATTTCTATATTTGGTGAAATATGACTCTGAGTTCCACAACAAGTGGTATCAGAGCTCGGGTATTCTGAGTATGCTCTGTGGTCGCAGTTTAATCTGATCTTCCACATCAGAAAAGTTTTCCCGGGCTATTTGGCTTTCGCATTTGGAGGGCTATTGAAGAATAATTTGTAAACCAAAAATGGAAGACACCTCAAAAGCATCGTCGTCGTCCATTTGGGCGAGAACCACTGTGGCGAATACGCGATTGGCAATGGAGTCTTTTGATGGCACAGGCCATTTTGGTATGTGGCAAAGCGAAGTTGTAGACGCACTCTTTCAACAAGGTCTATACTTAGCTATTGAAGAGAAGAAACCAAATGATATAGAGGAAAAAGATTGGAGTATGATGAATCGGTTGGCATGTGGAACAATTCGTTCGTGTCTATCCAGAGAGCAGAGATATGCGTTTTCGAAAGAAAACTCGGCATATAAATTGTGGATGGCACTGGAGGAGAAGTTTCTGAAGAAAAGTTGTCAGAATAAGCTCCATTTGAAGAAGCGGCTCTTTCGCTTCACATTTGTCTCGGGTTCCACTATGAATAGTCACATTACCAGTTTTAATCAACTGGTTACCGATTTGATCAATTTGGATGAGACTTTTAAAGATGAGGGTTTGGCTCTGATGTTGCTGGGATCCCTTCCTGAGGAGTTTGAGTTTCTTGAAACCACTCTACTTCACGGGAAGGCTGCTGTATCTCTTAGCGAAGTTTGTGCTGCCCTATACAGTTATGAACTGAGAAAGAAGGACAAGCAAGTTAGTTCAGGCGGAGATGCAGAGGTTTTGTTCGTCAGAGGTCGTTCACAAAACAAAAACAAAGGAAAGAAAGGGAGATCCAAGTCCAGGCATAAACTAAGCAAAGACGAGTGTGCCTACTGTCGAGAAACAGGACACTGGAAGAGAGATTGCCCAAAGCTGACAACTAAGGGCAATTCTAAGGCCGTGGCGGAATCAAATGTAACCGCGTGTGATGATGCCGAATCGGACTTCTCATTGGCGACATCATCCAGCGGTGCTTCTGAAGTATGGATGCTGGATTCAGCATGTAGTCATCATATGACACCACATTTGGATTGGTTCTTTGATTTCAAAGAACAAAATGACGTTGTCTTCACAGCAAATGAAGCTCCTCTTACTACACTTGGGATTGGTTCAGTTCGCTTGAAGAATCACGATGGATCAATCATAACCCTAAAGGGTGTTTGGTATGCACCAGAAGTGAGGAAAAACCTTATTTCCGTTGGAACTTTAGAATCGAAAGGTTTTGAAGTAAGAGCTAAGGATGGGGTGATGAAGATCATCTCTGGTGCACTCGTGGTAATGAAGGGAATTCGGAAGAACAACAATACGTATCACTACATGGGTGGTACAGTTGTGGGTGCAGTAGCAGCAGTTACTGTTGATGATCGGAATTCAGAAGCAGTTAGGCTATGGCATATGCGCTTGGGACATGCAGGTGGAAAATCCTTGAATCTCCTCATAAATCAAGGATTGTTGAAAGGAGTGAAATACTCCAAATTGGAGTTTTGTGAACATTGTGTTCATGGGAAACAAACAAGGGTTAAATTTGGAACAGCAATCCATAATACTGAGGGTATCTTGGATTATGTTCATTCGGATGTATGGGATCCCTCAAAAACGAGTTCTTTGGGAGGGAAACACTATTTTGTAACCTTTGTTGATGATTTTTCCCGGAGAGTTTGGGTGTATACGATGAAGACAAAGGATGAAGTGTTTGAGGTATTCCTCAAATGGAAAAAGATGGTGGAAACTCAGACTGATAAAAGGGTCAAACGTCTCCGTACAGACAATGGTGGAGAATTTAGGAGTGGTCCATTTCAAAAATTTTGTGAGGATGAAGGCATTGTCAGACACTTCACTGTTAGACATACACCACAACAGAACGGAGTGGCAGAACGCATGAATCGGACTTTGCTGGAGAAAGTTCGGTGTTTGTTATCCAATGCTGGGTTGGGTAAAGAATTTTGGGCTGAGGCTGTGACGTATGCGTGTCATCTCGTTAATCGTCTACCATCTACTGCTATTGATGGAAAAACACCATTTGAGAAATGGTTTGGAAAGCCTGCTGCTGATTATGATTCCTTACATGTGTTTGGTTCCGCTGCATATTATCATGTTAAGGAATCAAAGTTGGATCCTAGAGCAAAGAAAGCAGTGTTCATGGGGATCACCTCTGGTATAAAAGGCTATCGCCTTTGGTGTCCAGAAACAAAGAAAATAATCTTTAGCAGAGATGTCACCTTTGATGAATCTACCGTGTTGGAAAAGGTGAATGCAGAACAGCAGGATGGTACTCCCAAACAGGTGGAGTTTGAAAAGTTTGTTGGCCCAGCAGATCAAGAAATGCTTGATCATTCTCCTACGGTAGAAGGAGATTTTGAAGAAGAGGAAGTTCAACCCCAAGAACTTCCACAGCAACTTGAATCAATTGCAACTAGCAAGCCAAAGAGGACAATCAGAAAGCCTGTTCGCTTTGATGATATGGTGGCTTGTGCATCTGCAATTGCCGCTGATGATGTTCCTACCACTTATATTGAAGCAGTCAAAGGACCAGAGAAAGATAAGTGGAGGATTGCCATGAGTGAAGAAATGCAGTCCCTTCATAAGAATCAAACATGGGAACTGGCCAGTCTCCCGAAGGGAAAGAAGGCAATTGGATGTAAATGGGTATTTGCAAAGAAAGATGGATTTCTTAGCCAAGGTGATGTTCGCTACAAAGCCAGATTGGTGGCCAAAGGTTACGCTCAGCAGGAGGGCATTGATTATAATGAGGTGTTTTCTCCAGTTGTAAAACACTCCTCCATTAGAATTTTGTTGGCTTTGGTAGCACAGTTGGATTTTGAACTAGTTCAGTTGGATGTAAAAACTGCATTTTTACATGGAGACTTGGAAGAGGAAATCTATATGACTCAGCCAGAGGGATTCAAAGTTGCTGAAAATGAAAATTTGGTTTGTAAACTTCAAAAATCGTTGTACGGATTGAAGCAATCTCCGAGGCAGTGGTACAAGAGATTTGACAAGTTTATGATGGGAATTGGGTACACAAGAAGCAAATACGATCATTGTGTGTATTTGCACAAGCTACAAGATGGATCCTTCATATATCTTCTTCTGTATGTTGATGATATGTTGATTGCCTCCCCAAGTCTAATAGAAATTGAGAAGTTGAAGACTCATTTGAAAAGGGAGTTCGAGATGAAGGATCTAGGTGAGGCGAAGAAGATTCTCGGCATGGAGATTTTCAGAGATAGAAAATTGAGGAGGCTTTGTTTGACTCAGAAACAATATCTGAGTAGGATGTTGAGGCGTTTTGGCATTGATGAAAAGTCAAAACCAGTTAGTACTCCGCTTGCTCCTCATTTTAAGCTTAGCGCCGCTTTGTCACCGAAATCTGATGCAGAACGGGAATACATGTCAAAAGTACCGTATGCAAATGTTGTTGGTAGCTTGATGTATGCTATGGTGTGTACAAGGCCTGATATTTCCCAAGCAGTGGGGGTTGTGAGCAGGTATATGCATGATCCTGGAAAGGAACATTGGCAAGCTGTGAAATGGATTTTGCGATACATCCATGACACAGCTGATGTTGGTTTGATATTTGAGCGGGAACATAGTCAGTATGTAGTCGGATATTGCGATTCAGACTATGTTGGTGATTTAGATAAGCGTAGATCAACTACAGGATACGTATTTACTCTTGCTAAAGCACCAGTCAGTTGGAAGTCTACCTTACAGTCAACGGTTGCTCTGTCAACTACGGAAGCAGAGTATATGGCAATTTCAGAGGCTGTAAAGGAAGCAATTTGGCTTCAAGGGTTGCTTGGTGAACTGGGAATTGGACAAAAGTATGTGAAAATACATTGTGATAGTCAAAGTGCTATCCATTTAGCAAAGAACCAAGTTTATCATGCAAGGACGAAGCATATTGATGTTCGATATCATTTCATAAGAGAGATACTCGAAGAAGGTGGAGTCAGGATCGAGAAGGTCCATACTACTGAGAATCCTGCTGATATGTTGACAAAAGTTGTGACTGCAATCAAGTTCAAATTTTGTTTGGACTTGATCAACATTGTCAAAGTTTGAAGATTGATTTTTGGTGACCCCGTTTGACGAGGAGATTGAAGATTTTGGAAATTCGCCAAGGTGGAGCTTTGTTGAAGAATGACTCATTTCAAAGTTGAGCAATATCCCAAATTGGAAAATGGTTGTAAAGAGTGGTCTCTTTACACTATAAAAAGAGACCATCTATTTACATTTGAAAACATCCCAAATTGCCTAAGTTTTTTAACAATTTCTTCTTTCTTCCTCTATAGTTTGTAATAGTTTCACTTTAGTCCTTTAGTGAAATATTTTGGTGGGGTCCGAGGACGTAGGCTAAATTAGCCGAACATCGTTAAATTTGGTGTTCTTTATTTTGTGCTATTCTTCAAGTAGCCATTGTTAGTTATAGTTGTAGTGTTATATTGTGCTATTAAATTCGTCTAGTTAATTCTGTCGAGGAGGTTGGGTTTTAAGCGCGACCGTTGTGACGCCTCCAATCTTTCCTGGGAATTAAATCTAGTGTGGTTTTCTAGTACAATATTTCCCTCGCTATTTCTATATTTGGTGAAATATGACTCTGAGTTCCACAACACATATTACATATTTCTAAGATTTCCACTTAGTCTCCACTATTCCGTTCCTATAAACAAAACACATGCTAATACTAAAACAATTATTCAAAGAATCACTTACCCCTGGAGACTCAAAATCTGCTTCTCTCGTCTGTCAGTTTTCGCCCCTTCTCTTCCCGCCTTTGCATGTCGTTATTTTATTCTATTTATTTTCTTGTTGGAATTTTTCTCTTAAGAATCCTATTTTAACCCGTTTCCCAATTTCCCCTTATTCTCTCAATATTTTCTTTTCTTATTGGGCAGATAGCCTAATATCTGATTTTTTTTTCTTAGATATGTTTCCGCTTCTTTTTTTTTTAGAATAATATTTATTTAGAAGCCCATGAAAAGTGTAACACCTAATTTAACTAAGCCCACTAAAAGTCATGATAAATTACAATAACAACCTAATTATAATATCTTTTAAATAATATGGGTATTACATTCTCCCCTCCTTATTAAAAGTTTAGTCCTCTAAACTTGTACATAACTCTGTTCTTGAACAATTCAGGATATATTTCTTTCATTTCTTCTTCATGCTCCCAAGTTGCTTCATTCTTGGAATGATTTTGCCATAGTACTTTCACCAAAGAAACCGTTCCCCTTCTCAAGTTTTGCTCTTTTCTGTCGAAGATAAGAATTGGACGTTCTATATATGTCAAATCATCCATGACTTCGAGCGGTTCATAATCAATGACATGGGATGGATCATGTATGTACTTTCTCATCATTGACACATGAAACACATTGTGCACACTTGACAACTCAGGTGGCAAGGCAATTCTATATGCGACTGGACCGATTCTCTCGAGAATTTCAAAAGGACTAACATATCTCGGACTTAGCTTTCCCTTTTTCCCAAATCTCATTATTCCTTTTGACGGGGAAACCTTTAAGAAAATGTGATCTCCAATTTCAAATTCAATATCACGTCTTCTATTATCGGCATAACTATCCTGTCTACTTTGAGCTGTTCGGAGACGCACTTGAATCAAATGGATTTTCTCACTCGACATTTGAATCAACTCAGGTCCCGTAATTCGTCGTTCTCCCACTTCGTCCCAATAGATAGGAGACCTACACTTCTTTCCGTATAGTGCCTCGTATGGGGCCATCTCAATGCTTGCTTGATAACTGTTATTGTATGCAAATTCAATGAATGGTAAGTGTTCGTCCCAACTACCCTTTAAATCCAAAACACAGGCTCTGCGCATGTCCTCCAAAGTTTGTATCGTCCTCTCAGATTGACCATCTGTTTGAGGATGAAAAGCCGTACTGAGATTTACCTTTGTCACCAATTCTTTTTGGAAACTTTTCCAAAGTCTTGGAGTAAATCGTGCGTCTCTATCCGACACAATAGATATAGGAATACCATGTAATCTCACAACTTCCTTATTATAAAGCTCAACTAGCTTATCATGCGAAAATTTAGTGTTGACGGGTATAAAATGAGCTGTTTTTGTTAGTCTATCCACAACCACCCATATCGCATCATGTTTTCTTAGGGTTCGCGGTAGTCCACTCACAAAATCCATGGTAATGTGTTCCCACTTCCATTCTGGGATAGGTAGAGGTTGTAGTAATCTCCCAGATTTTTAGCGTTCAGGCTTAACTCGTTGGCATACCAGACATTGAGCAACGAACTCCGCTATCTCACTCTTCATGTGATTCCACCAATATAATTCCCTTAAATCTCTATACATCTTTGTAGTGCCCAGGTGTATGGAGAAACGGGATGAATGAGCCTCTTCCAAAATTTCTCGTTTTAAAATTGGATCATTGGGGACACAATAACTTTTTCCAAACTTTAGTATGCCATCTCCTAGTATCATAAATTCAGATTTACCACCACTCATGACTTCTTCCTTAATTTTTTGTAACTGTGGATCTTTATCTTGTGCCACTTTAATCCTTTCCCTAAGGGTTGATTGTACCCGTAAAGATGCAATTGTTTCAGTACCTCCTTGCCTTACGAGTTCAATCTCCAGCTTACCAATATCTCGTAATAATTGTCTTTCCTTAGTAATCAAACATGCAAGTTCTCCAAATGATTTTCGACTTAAAGCATTAGCCACCACATTAGCTTTCCCAGGATGGTAGTCAATTGTCAAGCCATAGTCCTTCATTAGCTCCATCCATCTTCTTTGCCTCATATTAAGCTCTCTTTGGGTGAATAAGTACTTTAGACTCATGTGATCAGTATATATCTGACAAGACTCGCCGTAAAGGTAATGTCTCTATATCTTCAATGCAAATATAACGGCAGCGAGCTCGAGATCGTGGGTGGGATAGTTAAGCTCATAAGGTTTCAATTGCCTCGACGCATAAGCAATAACTTTGTCATGTTGCATAAGTACACAAGCAAGTCCCTTTTTAGATGCGTCACTATAGAAAGTATCGGTGCAGTAACCAACCTATTTTTCATCTCTTGAAAACTCTATTTGCAGGCATCAGTCCACTCGAGCTTGACTTTCTTTTGTGTTAACCTGGTCAAAGGGCCTGCAATACGCGAAAATCCCTCCACAAATCATATATAATATACCGCCAAACCCAGAAAACTTCGAACTTCCGTGACATTCATAGTTTTGCCCCAATTAACCACGGCTTCCACCTTCTTCGGGTCTACTGATATGCCATCTTTTGATACTACATGGCCCAGAAAACTCACACTATCCAACCAAAACTCACATTTATTGAGCTTTGCGTAAAGTTGTTTCTCTCTCAGAGTCTGCAAAACAACTCGCAAATCATTTTCATGTTCTTTGGTGCTTCTTGCATACATGAGGGTGTCGTCGATGAACACTACAACAAACTGATCGAGAAACGGCTTAAAAACTATGTTCATTAGATCCATGAATGATGTTGGTGTGTTAGTCTACCCAAATGGTAGCACGAGGAATTCATAATGTCCACATCTTGTTCGAAATGCTGTTTTTGGGACATCCTCGAGCCTAATCCTCAATTGGTGGTATCCCGAACGAAGGTCAATCTTTGAGAAAATGCTAGCTTCACGCAACTGATCAAAGAGATCATCTATTCTGGGCAGGGGGTACTTGTTCTTCACCGTAACCTTATTTATTTCTCTATAGTCAACACACAATCTGAAAGTTCCATACTTCTTCTTTACAAATAAGACTGGTGCACCCCAAGGTGATACACTCGGTCTAATGATCCCCTTATCTAACATATGTTGTAATTGACCCTTCAGTTCTCTGAGCTCAACAGGTGCCATTCTATATGGAGACATTGATATAGGTGCAGTTCCAGGTATAAGATCTATTGAAAACTCCACTTCTCTATCTGGTGGTAAGCCTGGCAATTCATTAGGAAAGACGTCTGGAAATTCATTCACTATCGGGATGTCCTCAAACTTTATCTCATCCCTTTGAGTGTCTGTAACATATGCTAAATATCTATGACACCCTTTTGTCAAAAGACGTCTAGCTTGTAAGGCCGAAATAATAGCAGGTGGTTCGACAATCTTAGCTCCTTGAAAGGAAAATTCAGATTCACCCGGCATTCGGAACCTAACTTGCTTTTCAAAACAATCAAGAGTTGCATGGTATACTGCAAGCCAATCCATGCCTAAAATCACATCAAAGTCGTAGATGTCTAGTACTACCAAGTCAGCTAACAATTCCCTATCTCCCACGTGAATAACACAAGATCTATATGCCGAGTTTAGAATAACAGACTCTCCAATTGGTGTGGTTACGCACAATTCAGTATCTAAGAGCTAAATTTTTATATTTAACCAATTAGCAAAAGCAGGGGATATGAATGAATGAGTAGCTCCAGGATCAAATAGTACCTGAGCCAATTTAGAGAATATAGGTAAAGTACCTGTGATCACAGATTTAGATGCATGAGCGTCCCCTTGATTCATCCCATATGCTCTACCTTGGATCCTTTGAATTTTTTTATTTTCCTTCTCTTCCATAGTAGCAGTTGTTGGATTCTTTGGCTCTGATGGGCATGATCTAGCAATATGGCCTACATCTTCACAATTAAAGCATGCTTTAGTTTCCCAATAACAAGGCTTTCCAGACTGAAACTCGTCACATCGCAGACACTTTGCAACCTGTTCATCCTTTCCCTTTGCTTTATAAGAGTTTGTGGTGGGTTTCTTAAATGGACCATTTGTCATCTTCCATTGGTCGCCTCTAGATGCACTCCTTTTTCGTTGCTCCCTAAACTTACGCCCCTCTTCAACTTCTTTTTTTGCTATGAAAGATCTATCAAGGACCTCAGTAAAGGTCGGCAGTCTGAATATAGTAACTTGCTTTCCGAGTTCATATCTCAACCCCCTCTCAAACTTCCTAGCTTTCAAATTCTCAGTCGATATAACTTGTGGGCCAAAACGCTGTAACTCAGTAAATTTAGCTTCAAATTCACCTACTGAATTGTTTCCTTGTACTAACTCCAAGAGTTCCACAGCCTTTTGATCACGAATACTCTGGGGAAAGTATCGCTCATACAAACAGTCCACAAACTTTTCCCATGTTATTAGTTCATGGTTCACTGTGAATCTCTCTCGTTCCGACCTCCACCATCTATTGGCCTCGCCTTCCATGATAAAAGCAGCACATGTCACTTTTTCTGTCTCGGGGCATTCAACAGCATCAAAAATCTTTTCAAGCCTGGAGATCCAATCCTGAATTCCTTGGGAGTCAGAGGTGTCTTTGAATGGAGGTGGGTTCATCTTTCTGAAACGTTCAATAATAGTGCTTCTACCCGCACTTTGACGACCTTGTAATGCTCCAACTAAAACTTCAATCAATTGTTGTGTAGTTCCAGGGGTTTCCATAGTAGCTTGATTATTTCCCTCCCCAATAGTAGTATTGTTTCCTGCTTAGTCCCCACCTTCTCTAAGAGCATTACGAGCCATGGTGGCTTGATTTTCTTCTCTGCGACGTGGCATTTCCTGTCAAGCCACCCATTCATTGCATCAAGCTCATTAACATTTAATATTTCCAATTTAATAACACAATTAAATAGACCAGGTGAAAAAGCATCATTCTTCTTTAGTAATGACCCATGTCTGACCTACAGACCCAAAAGATCAGAACCATGCTCTGATACCACAATTGTCACATCCCGAAATTGTCTCAACTAAAATATTACTAACATAGCTCAAATACTTTTCCAATAAAAATATCTTATACTCGAAGGACGATAAACAAAATTTCTTCACATCACATACTAAGAAAGTTACTAAAATGACTATCAGTCTCCCAAATAAACAAATTCTGAATCACAAAGAAAACTAGATAAAATCATCTCCAAGTCAAAACTGAAACATCCAAGTTATTCACTTGAAAAAAAATTAACGAAAAGACAGTCTTCTAAATTAATAGGGAAATCGTCAATCTTTGATCCTAAGGTTATCTCGAGGTATCAATCCTAGCTAGTCGTACCTCCGTGTCGTGGCATAGTCTGTCAATGAATATAAAAATAATAAGTAAGATATAATCTCAGTAAGTAAAACACACCACAATCGATAATAAGTGAATATATTGCATAATCTTACAAAAGAAAGAAAACAATTTCAGTTGTAACACTTTTGCATTCCTTCATAAGAACAACAATGATTCACTATTTGAAAGAAAACTTCGAACTTCCGTGACATTCATAGGT
Organism: Buddleja alternifolia; assembly: GCA_019426215.1. Lineage (NCBI taxonomy): Eukaryota > Viridiplantae > Streptophyta > Magnoliopsida > Lamiales > Scrophulariaceae > Buddleja > Buddleja alternifolia. The sequence goes on along the minus strand of CM033408.1, from coordinate 18,238,235 downwards.
CTGCCCAAGTTAACCACGACTTCCACCTTCTTCGGGTCTACTGATATGCCATCTTTTGATACTACATGGCCCAAAAAAGTCACACTATCCAACCAAAACTCACATTTATTGAGCTTTGCGTAAATTTATTTCTCTCTCAGAGTCTGCAAAACAACTCGCAAATGATTTTCATGTTCTTTGGTGCTTCTTGAATACACGAGGGTGTCGTCGATGAACACTACAACAAACTGATTGAGAAACGGCTTAAAGACTCTGTTCACTAGATCCATGAATGATGTTGGTGCGTTAGTCAACCGTAATGGTAGCACGAGGAATTCATAATGTCCGTACCTTGTTCGAAATGCTATTTTTGGGACATCCTCGAACCTAATCCTCAATTGGTGGTATCCCGAACGAAGGTCAATCCTTGAGAAAATGCTAGCTTCACGCAACTAATCAAAGAGATCTTCTATTCTGGGCAGGGGGTACTTGTTCTTCACCGTAACCTTATTTATTTCTCTATAGTCAATACACAATCTGAATGTTTCGTCCTTCTTCTTTACAAATAAGACTAGTGCACCCTAAGGTAATACACTAGGCCTAATGATCCCCTTATCCAACATATCCTGTAATTGACCCTTCAGTTCTTTGAGCTCAACAAGTGCCATTCTATATGGAGACTTTGATATAGGAGCAGTTCCAGGTATAAAATCTATTGAGAACTTGACACGCTAATACTTAACGTGCTTTGATAGCAAGTGTACTAGTCGTGGTAGTAATAAAGTGGACTAAAAGTCCGGGTTGTCGAACCACGGAGACTTGAATTCTAGTTTATGATTTTAATGAAAGTAAAGACAATTAAAGTAAAGCAAGAGGAAAACCATTAAGTAAACGAAAGATCAAAGGAGGGAACAAGCTATGAATTAAATCTCACGAATTGGTTAAAATGACTAAGGCACATGCTACAACCAAATCTACTCGTCAATATATATGAACTACTCTTCGAATTATTAGACTCCTATTGCTTTGGTGGAAACTCCTAAATTAATTATTACCCGATGTCTCGGCACATAATAATCCTATGATTAATTGACGGTTCTCTAAATATGTCTATCCGAGAATCTAATCAAAAATCACGCATTAACGTTCTAGAGCTTCCCCGAACGAATCCGGCTAACAACACCCGGGAATCTTTACCTATTTCTAGGGCAATCCCTCATTTGTTTCGGATGATGTGTTAATTCTCTTGCACCCTAATCTATTTTCTCTCGAACAACTAGATTAGGCAAGATAGCAAGCATATGGTGATCAAACACATGATTGGAATAAAAGCATAGAATTAACACACAAAGCAATAGGAGAATTAATACAAAGAGCAACTTCACATATATTGATTCATAAATTTGGCCTTCACATGGCCTTAGTTCTACAATATTAGCCTCTCATCAAAGCCTTAAGAAAATCTAATACAAACATATACATACTCATGGAAATAAACATGTAAATGCAAATAATTAAAACTCCCTCAATTGATTGATGATGGATCTTTGCTCTTGATCTTCAATCCTTAGCTCCTCCCTCTTTGTTCCCCTCCAAAAGTGATGAAGAAATGGTGATCAATGATGATGAGTGAAAAGTGATGGATCCAATGCCTCTCTCTCCCTCCTCTTTCTAAGATTGATCGGTCAATTGCCCCTTAGGATCCCTTAAGAAGACCACCACAAATCAGCCCCTCATGTGTATGTCCCCCCTAGTGTCCCCTCCACTACTCTTAAAGTGAGTAGTATAAAATTCTCAAAAGTAGATCTAGTAAGAAACATACTTATGACATCCCCCCATACATGTGATGACCTCTTGGCTTTAAATGTTCCATTCCCCCATCAAATGATGATCTTTTGGCTGAAAGGAGTCAAATCTCGGATGTGTCCACGCCTAGGCGCGGGTTTTATGGCGCTCGGGCGCCCAAATCAGAATGTTCGGAGTATTTGCCTCTGTCTGGCGCAGTATTTGTATTTCCTTCATAACTCTCTCCACAAAACTCCGATTTGGATGATTCAAGTCCTCATTTGAAGCTAACACATAGTTCTACAACTTTGTAGAAGGAAACTTCATCCAATTCGGTCTCTAAAAATAAGAAAATATCGCTCGAACGTGGAAACTGGTGCAGATACGGCGCCCAGGCGGGGACAGAACGGCGCCTAGGCGCCCCTTTCAGAATCGGGCGCCTAGGCGCCCGATTTCTCGGCGCTTGGGCGTGGACAACAGAAGCAAATTGGCCTGAACTTGTTTTATACGTCGTTTTTCATCCCGTTCTTCGATTGTATCCATTTAAGACCTGAAATCACTTAATGCACGAATTAAACGCACATGTAGCAAGAATTAAGCGATAAATGAACCTAAAACATAAACGCAAAGGGGCTTAAAAACACGTAAAAATGCCTCTTATCAACACCCCCACACTTATCAATTGCTCGTCCTCGAGCAATAAGAGTTCTAAGATAAGGAAACACATCAATCAAAGAGAGAAACAAAAAGAAAACTACCTAACTCACTTTCGTGGAGTAAACGGTTGCATTTAGCGAATGCAACAAGCCTTTGAACCTTTGAGTCACCTCAAAGGACGAGTTATAGTCTCGTGAGGGTTTGCATATGATATACCCACAAAATCTAGTAAATTTTCAATCATAACCAAATCAATACATCTCAACATAATCAACAAGAATGAATGGCATAAAATCAACCTTTTAAAGCTCACAAGTATACATATCAACTACTTTTGCTCATGTGACACTAATACTTGAAAAGACTCCTTAGGGTGTAGTGAAAAATAAATCTAAGGCATTATAGTCGAGAGGCATCCTTACCAAATTTTGGACATTAATCCCATATCTATAAACTTTTGATCAAACACAAAGCATAAGAATCATAGAAAATCTCATAGCCATTTAAATTTCATTATGTCAAACATTCAACTTTCAATTCGTATGAAACTTCCATTAAATTCATTAAGGCTAGATCATGTGCAATGTTTTATTCCATTAGGCTTTCTATGACGCCCATGTAACAAGTTTTAGATCAATGACTCCCAAACTAGATAGTTTTGGGGCATTAAGTGTAGAGACACTCCTACGGATTTAATCACTCGAGTGTCAAAGGCCACGAAATAAAACTAGATCTTTTAAACAAATCACTTCTTTTTGGCTTGAGCTTAGCTCAAATTAGCATAATAGTATAGTATATAGGCATGAAACTTATCACCTCCGGTACGTATTAGCCTGACCACTTTTGGTCATACCAAAATTCAACCTTTTCAATTCATTGTTTAGCATATAAAATTACTACTTAACTTATAACCTTATGAGAAATCTAAGTTAATATTTCTGGGAAAAACTCCTTAAGTGTCTCAAGATGGTTATCCTCTCAACTCCTCTACCCTCGATTCATTGTGCAATGTGAATCATCTAAAGAATCAATCCTAGTCTAGTGTCTCCACGAGCAATTTCAAAGATATATATATTCCATTAAATTCAAATTATTTCAAGAGATCATGCCATTTCTCCAAGTCAATCAATTTCAATGCATCAATTGGAAGGACTAAATTTTTTTTTTTTTTTTTTTTTTTTTATACTTGATTTTCTCAACAAAGAAGCATATAAATATGATAGCAAACAACTTTCCCCCAAACTCAAGCTACAAATTAGGATTGCATCATCAAAGTTCAAAATAAGTACTCTTCTACCCCCAAACTTAAATCCAACATTGTCCCCAATGTTGTTATGACAAGCATACACAACGGTACAAGAACACTTACAACCAAGGATATTGAACAACATCCTTAAAATTCCAATACATAATCCTATAGCTTCCTCTCCTCTCGAGTACAATACGCATCTCTTAAACATGGGGTCCAAATGTGCATTATATCTAACACTTCAACTCTTTAAACCATCAAGCATAAGACACATACATGCTAAAAGTGCATGCTTGAACACAACAAAAAGAAACAAATTAAACAAAACAAAAACAAAAGCAAAAAGAAAAAGAAAAGAAAACTTACAAACTTGGGTTGCCTCCCAAGAAGCGCTCTTTTAAAGTCATTAGCTTGACTTTACCGAGTTATTTTAAGGCGGTTTCCGAATGAATGCCTTGTTCATTCTCCAATCAAGAATGAAACATGGCCCGGTGTTTGTGAGAAGTAGTTTGAGTATGGGCCAAGAAATCGTCATTTTTTTCCCCATGTCTCGGGTGATGATATAGACTATTCTCAAGATATGGACAGTAGATCTTTCTCCTTCACCCATCGAAGTGATAAACTTGGAGTTTGTGAGGTAGGACTCGAGGAGATTATTGGTTATCCTTTCCTGAAAAAGCTCAACACTAAAAGGATCAAAAGCATCAATGCGTAAAGATAATGTAGAATCAATTGGATGCTTAAAAACCTCATAGTTATCAGAAATAACCATGTCATCTCCTATACTATAGGACAACTTACTATCATGGGCACAAATTGCCTCCACACCCGTGGAGATGGGGCCGGTTATCGCTGGGGAAGGAATAAGAGTGGATTTCTCGTAACTTGGAGATTCTGCCTCGGATGCTTGAATGTTAAGTGTGCAACACTGAGGCGATGACACCTTAATAGAAATCCTCTCATTTTTCATTTCCTCAATGATCATTAGAGCCTCCTTAATTGGTCCTTCATACAAAGCATCAATGGCTTTGTGTACCAATTTCATATTTTCCGGCTGATCCAAATCATCTAGTGTGAGTTGTAAGTCGTATAGGAGTTGTCGAACCCATTCTCGTTCCTCCAGAGTTGGAGATAAACAATATCCCTCCTGTATGGGGAAGAAATTCAGTGATAGACTATCCCGGACAGATGGGAGTGGTTGAAAAGGAGGTGGTTGCATAGCTTGGAAAGTGCCTTGTAACCACTCCCAATTCTCCGGTAAATTCATATTCGAGAAACTTGAATTCGGATTCGATTGATAGATATTGTCCTCCATCTCTCAAACTCATCTACTACCCCGGAGCACATGTTCAAAATAAAAATAACAAAATCAAGTAAAGGCTCATTTGAGGAGCGGGTCATGCACCACAAATCGAACCTATCAATTAAGCACAAGGAACAAAATTAGACTAGTACGAAAATAAAAGGAAAGCAAGAAAATAAACAACAAACTAGAAATTATGAAAAAATGTAAACGAAAATCAAAAACTAAAATGAACAAGTCCCCGGCAACGGCGCCAAAAACTTGACACGCTAATACTTAACGTGCTTTGATAGCAAGTGTACTAGTCGTGGTAGTAATAAAGTGGACTAAAAGTCCGGGTTGTCGAACCACGGAGACTTGAATTCTAGTTTATGATTTTAATGAAAGTAAAGACAATTAAAGTAAAGCAAGAGGAAAACCATTAAGTAAACGAAAGATCAAAGGAGGGAACAAGCTATGAATTAAATCTCACGAATTGGTTAAAATGACTAAGGCACATGCTACAACCAAATCTACTCGTCAATATATATGAACTACTCTTCGAATTATTAGACTCCTATTGCTTTGGTGGAAACTCCTAAATTAATTATTACCCGATGTCTCGGCACATAATAATCCTATGATTAATTGACGGTTCTCTAAATATGTCTATCCGAGAATCTAATCAAAAATCACGCATTAACGTTCTAGAGCTTCCCCGAACGAATCCGGCTAACAACACCCGGGAATCTTTACCTATTTCTAGGGCAATCTCTCATTTGTTTCGGATGATGTGTTAATTCTCTTGCACCCTAATCTATTTTCTCTCGAACAACTAGATTAGGCAAGATAGCAAGCATATGGTGATCAAACACATGATTGGAATAAAAGCATAGAATTAACACACAAAGCAATAGGAGAATTAATACAAAGAGCAACTTCACATATATTGATTCATAAATTTGGCCTTCACATGGCCTTAGTTCTACAATATTAGCCTCTCATCAAAGCCTTAAGAAAATCTAATACAAACATATACATACTCATGGAAATAAACATGTAAATGCAAATAATTAAAACTCCCTCAATTGATTGATGATGGATCTTTGCTCTTGATCTTCAATCCTTAGCTCCTCCCTCTTTGTTCCCCTCCAAAAGTGATGAAGAAATGGTGATCAATGATGATGAGTGAAAAGTGATGGATCCAATGCCTCTCTCTCCCTCCTCTTTCTAAGATTGATCGGTCAATTGCCCCTTAGGATCCCTTAAGAAGACCACCACAAATCAGCCCCTCATGTGTATGTCCCCCCTAGTGTCCCCTCCACTACTCTTAAAGTGAGTAGTATAAAATTCTCAAAAGTAGATCTAGTAAGAAACATACTTATGACATCCCCCCATACATGTGATGACCTCTTGGCTTTAAATGTTCCATTCCCCCATCAAATGATGATCTTTTGGCTGAAAGGAGTCAAATCTCGGATGTGTCCACGCCTAGGCGCGGGTTTTATGGCGCTCGGGCGCCCAAATCAGAATGTTCGGAGTATTTGCCTCTGTCTGGCGCAGTATTTGTATTTCCTTCATAACTCTCTCCACAAAACTCCGATTTGGATGATTCAAGTCCTCATTTGAAGCTAACACATAGTTCTACAACTTTGTAGAAGGAAACTTCATCCAATTCGGTCTCTAAAAATAAGAAAATATCGCTCGAACGTGGAAACTGGTGCAGATACGGCGCCCAGGCGGGGACAGAACGGCGCCTAGGCGCCCCTTTCAGAATCGGGCGCCTAGGCGCCCGATTTCTCGGCGCTTGGGCGTGGACAACAGAAGCAAATTGGCCTGAACTTGTTTTATACGTCGTTTTTCATCCCGTTCTTCGATTGTATCCATTTAAGACCTGAAATCACTTAATGCACGAATTAAACGCACATGTAGCAAGAATTAAGCGATAAATGAACCTAAAACATAAACGCAAAGGGGCTTAAAAACACGTAAAAATGCCTCTTATCAGAACTCCACTACTCTATCTGGTGGTAAGCCTGGCGATTCAGTAGGAAAGACGTCTGGAAATTCATTCACTATAGGGATGTCCTCAAACTTTATATCATCTCTTTTAGTGTCGGTAACATATGCTAAATATCCATGACACCCTTTTATCAACAGACGTCCAGCTTGTAGGGCCGAAATAATAGCAGGTGGTTCGACAATCTTAGCTCCTTGAAAGGAAAATTCAGATTCACCTGGAATTTGGAACCTAACTTGCTTTTCAAAACAATCAAGTGTAGCATGGTATGCTGCAAGTCAATCCATGCCTAAAATCACATCAAAGTCGTGGATGTCTAGTACTACCAAGTCAACTAACAATTCTCTATCTCCCACGTGAATAACACAAGATCTATATATCGAGTTTAGAATAACATACTCTCCAATTGGTGTGGTTACGCACAATTCAGTATCTAAGAGCTCAATTTTTTTATTTAACCAATTAGCAAAAGCAGGGGATATGAATGAATGAGTAGCTCCAGGATCAAATAGTACCTGAGCCCATTTAGAGAATATAGGTAAAGTACCTGTGATCACAGATTTAGATGCATGAGCGTCCCCTTGAGTCATCCCATATGCTCTACCTTGGATCCTCTGAATTTTTTGATTTTCATTCTCTTTCATAGTAGCAGTTGTTGGATTCTTCAGCTCTAATGTGTTAGAGTTTATGCCCGGCGCACCAATTTTGGGCATCATTCTATGTAATAATAACTCTAGCTGGACGATCTTTTTCATATAAATAAAGTTAATCTTTTGGCATTCTTTATTCGCGTATATAGCTTGGTCTTAACTTAGAATAAAGTCCCGAAGGATCACACATAGCTGTGGGACATCATTGCGCGTCGGGAATGGAAATGATGGAATATGTCTCCAAGGCTGTGATCCTTAAACATATGTTCCAAGTCGTGAATGGGCTCATCGAGATGAAGGGATATCGATGAGACCGAAAAGACTTGCTTATATGATGCATATTCTTGATAGAGTGTATCTTATTCCATAGATATTGGCACGGTGAAAGCCTATGCATGTATGAGGGTTCCTATTGTGGGAATAGGTATACTGAACAACCCATGGAAGTTCCATTAAATGGAATCCCAGTCGAATCTGTAACTTCCAGTGGTCTTGTAGTATAAGAGTAATCCTTAGAACCTGAGGTTTCATTGGATGTCTTATACACAATTGAACATGTCTTGGTTTGTTACATGATTACTTAGATGATCACAAATGGGCAAAATCAGACATGGGCTGATTGTGTATGAAGGCACATAAGTATCAAGATGGGATCTATCTCTGACATTAGTCTTGTCAGTGAATCTCCTATGTTTACATAGTGAATCGACTTTAGGAATCTTAGGCCGAAGTATGATATCTAAAGAGGCGTAGAGTTTCCTCGTTTAGATAGTCGAAAGTCGATCTCACCGTATTTGGGAAACATAGTTATTGAATTAATAGAGCTTCGACCTTAGCCACTGCTCTAGATTCAATCAGGAGATTAGATGGAGGGATCTTACTTATACAAGGATCAAGATCAAGAAAGGCGTATCTTTATATTCGTCTTTATCTAGGTCTTCGTGGCCCGTTGCTAGACAGTAATCACGATTTGTAAGTGTCGAGAATTAATATGGTCATTAATTCGAGGCTTGATTAAATCAAAGGAATGATTTAATCTAGTACTTTCTATTTTAGGAAAGCACACTAGCACTTTGGGAAAGTGTACTTACTACTAGATAGTAGACGAGCCTAAGGGGTCGCACACTTAACTCGTAAGAGTCACTGCTTAAATGATGTGATTAATCAATTTAAGAAAATTGAGGAAATTAGGAAAGTGTAGTCCTTTCCTAATAAGGAATATGAATTAATTGAGGCGATTCAATTAATTCGACTATTTTAATTAATCTTGTTGAATTAATTAAATTAATGGACCTAGTAGAGTCCAAGTATTTTATTTAGTTGGGCTTGACCCAAGTTAAATAAATAAGCCAATTGGAATAAGTAATATATATATAATTAAACTGGTTTTAATTATATGGGAATATTTAATTGTTGGGTTTAGCCCATAATTAAATATGAAGTCAAGAATTAATTCTTGGATTCCAATTAAAGGATGATGGCCGATTTTTTAGCCCAAAAGATGAGAGGGGTTCGAATTCTTGGTGAAGAAGAAAAGTGTTTTCTTCTTCTCCAAGTCTTGCAGTTGGATTAGGATTCTAGGACTCCTATTCTATATATATGTGAATGCAAGACTAAAATCCTAAGCCTCCTATGAGCGTAAAATTTGAACCCTAGCTAGAAAAAGAAGAGAGTTTTTTTTCTTGTCATCCTTGAGAAAAATCGCCCCCTACCTTGTTCCAATACGACATCGCTTTGTTCATGTGTTAAACTCAATGATCCACATATTCCATCCCTTCACATAATCAAGCCTAGGTTTTAGACTTAGATCTATTTCCTTGGCTAGCACCAATAATGAAGTAGGTGGTGACTTGAACGAGGTGTGGATACATCTTAGAGGTGCGACGTTTGGAGCACTAACACCGCGGATACGATTGACAGGCGATTTCCTCCCAGAAATCGTGTGGACTTGCACCACAGAGTTGAAAAGATCTGAATCGTTGCTGCGAGAATTTAATCAAAAGGTAAAAAATCTCGTAACCTTCCTTATAGCGTAATCGAGCACACCACTATTCATGTTTCGGGTGGTTGTACGTTTAAATTTTAATTTCTGCTGCCACGAGCCACCCGGGGAATAGAACCAACCTAACATGATGGGCATGCTCTAGCAATATGGCCTGCTTCTCCACAATTGAAGCATGCTTTAGTTTCCCCAATAACAAGGCTTTCCAGGGTGAAACTTGTCACATCGGGGGCACTTTGCAACCTGTTCATCCTTTCTCTTTGCTTTTTAAGAGTTTGTGGTGGGTTTCTTAGATGGACCATTGTCATCTTTCATTGGTTGCCTCAAGATGCACTCCTTATCCGTTGCTCCCTAAACTTACACCCCTCTTCAGCTTCTTTTTCTGCTATGAAAGATCTATCAGGGACCTCAGTAAAGGTCGGTAGTCTGAGTATAGTAACTTGCTTTCTGAGTTCATATCTCAACCCCCTCTCAAACTTCCTAGCTTTCAAATTCTCAGTCGATATAACTTGTGGGGCAAAACGCGATAACTCGGTAAATTTAGCTTCATATTCACATACTGAATTGTTTCCTTGTACTAACTCCAAGAATTCCACAGCCTTTTGATCACGAATACTCTGGGGAAAGTATCGCTCATACAAACAGTTCACAAACTTTTCCCATGTTATTAGTTCATGGTTCACTGTGAATCTCTCTCGTTCTAACCTCCACCATCTATCGGCCTCGCGTTCCATGATAAAAGCAGCACATGTCACTTTTTCTATCTCAGGGCATTCAACAGCATCAAAAATCTTTTCAAGCCTGGAGATCCAATCCTAAATTCCTTGGGAGTCAAAGGTGCCCTTGAATGGAGGTGGGTTCATCTTTCTGAAACGTTCAATAATAGTGCTTCTACCCCCACTTTGACGACCTTGTAATGCTCCAACTAAAACTTCAATCAATTGTTGTGTGGTTCCAGAGGTTTCCATAGTAGCTTGATTATTTCCTTCCCCAATAGTAGTATTGTTTCCTGCTTGGTCCCCACCTTCTCTAAGAGCATTACGAGCCATGGTGGCTAGATTCTCTTCTCGGCGACATGGCATTTCCTGTCAAGCCACTCACTCATTGCATAAAGCTCATTAACATTTAATATTTCCAATTTAGTAACACAATTAAATAGACCAGGTGAAAAAGCATCATTCTTCTTTAGTAGTGACCCATGTCTGACCTACAGGCCCAAAAGATCAGAACCATGCTCTGATACCACAATTGTCACATCCCGAAATTGTCTCAACTAAAATATTCCTAACATAGCTCAAAAACTTTTCCAATAAAAATATCTTATACTCGAAGGACGATAAACAAAATTTCTTCACATCACATACTAAGAAACTTACTAAAATGACTATCAGTCTCCTAAATAAACAAATTCTGAATCACAAAGAAAACTAGACAAAATCATCTCCAAGTCAAACCTGAAACATGCAAGTTATTCACTTGAAAAAAAATTAACGAAAAGACAGTCTTCTAAATTAATAGGGAAATCGTCAATCTTTAATCCTAAGGTTATCTTGAGGTGTCAATCCTAGCTAGTCGTACCTCCATGTCGTGGCATAGTCTGTCAATGAGTATAAAAATAATTAGCGAGATATAATCTCAGTAAGTAAAACACATCACAATCGATAATAAGTGAATATATTGCATAATCTTATAAAAGAAAGAAAACAATTTCAGTTGTAACACTTTTATATTCCTTCATAAGAACAACAATGATTCACTACTTGAAAGAAAAATTATTTCCTCTTCTTGTTTCCTCATTCTCTCCTTCTTTATTTTATTTTTTTCTCTTCTAAACATTTCAATACATCAATGTTTAACCCCATCGACAAAGGTCCAAAACCAATATTTACCCTCGTGGTCCGAGGTCCATAACCACTGTTTACCCTCGTGGTCCGAGGTCCATAACCATTATTTACCCTCGTGGTTCAAGGTCCATAAGAACCGTAGTTCTAATGTTCATTCCTTCTTAAAACTTCAAAATCAAATGTATATACTTCTTACAGTTATCATTCCAAAATATAACTCCAAAACAACCGACTTCCAGACTTCAATCACAATAAATTATAAGAATTTCATTATCACGAAATCATCAATAACTCCCTCTAACATACGATAAGAACAATCATTATTTTATTATGTAAAGAAAAAGTGATAGTTTCACTTACCTGTCAAGCTTGATTGACAAAGTCTACTTCCTCTAAGTGAAAATCTTTAAACTTCACCTGATGAACCTGATTTATTCCAGATCATGAATTCCCATGTCAATAGAGTAGTCAAATATAATTAGGTGATTCACGTGTTCACTTCTATTTATTCATGATAAGAAGCAAATCTTAAGTGTTTGATCTCTTCGTGTTGCTATCTGTTGAAATTACAAGTATTTAAGGCTTAGTTTTCTCAAAACCAAATGCATAAACCATAGGTGGACATTCTGCTGCAACACCCACCCACCATCTATATTAATTATGCTTATATACACATATATATATAGATATATATATATATACATACATATATATCATATACTTGTGTTCTTGCACAAATTCTAAAGCAAATCAAATTCTCACTTCCTTATTCAAGTTTCTACGGGCAAGACACACAACAGCAAATTATAGAAGAAGGGTTTAAGGGTTCCATATTACATATTTCTAAGATTTCCACTTAGTCTCCACTATTCCGTTCCTATAAACAAAACACATGCTAATACTAAAACAATTATTCAAAGAATCACTTACCCCTGGAGACTCAAAATCTGCTTCTCTCTTGTCTGTCAGTTTTCGTCCCTTCTCTTCCCCCCTTTGCACGTCGTTATTTTATTCTATTTATTTTCTTGTTTGAATTTTTCTCTTAAGAATCCTATGTTAACCCGTTTCCCAATTTCCCCTTATTCTCTCAATATTTTCTTTTCTTATTTGGCAGATAGCCTATTATCTGATTTTTTTTCTTAGATATGTTCCCCCCCGCCTTTTTAATTTTTAGAATAATATTTATTTAGAAGGCCATGAAAAGTGTAACACCTAATTTAACTAAGCCTACTAAAAGTCATGATAAATTACAATAACAGCCCAATTATAATATCTTTTAAATAATATGGGTATCACACTAGGGCAGTGTACTATTCCTATGTATCCATAAACATAATCTTATCACTCTTTTTGCTCACTGAAACATTTGGTTTTATAAATGTACTACTGTGGATAATAAATTATTAATTGAGTATAACAATAGTATGAGTAATAATAGAAGCAACTTTGTTTTGCATAAAGGTAAATAGTTTGAACTCCACAACAATTCATGTTTCTGGAAATTTCCTGTACCTCCTAAGTTTTGAGAAAAAATCTGAAGGCCAAATGAAAAAGCGCAAATAATCAAAGTACCACTGATTAAAATTTAAAAAAATAATAGTAGGAAAATGAAGATATAAGAATTAAAAAAGAAAAATAAGAAGTAAAAGCAAATTACGAAAAGACCGATGAGTTCAATCTTCCTCGACCCACCGGTCCCCCGACTGCCCCGGCACCCCCACACCAGACCAGCATGCAATATAATTAATTATTATTGTATGCGAAGAATTTAAATATCATCGCGCCTAGCATCCCGAGTACACCCGAACCCAACAAGGAGGAGAAAGAATGGGAGCACATCATAAGTATTTGAACCCTTGAAAGATCAAGAAACAAAGTGATGACAGCTACTTTGAAAAGGATTCAAGTATAATAATCTACTGAATTGCTTCTCAGGAGGCACAATTAACATTCAGCGAAGGGCATACACAAACCATTTAACTGCTTGCACTAATTAACAGAAATTGTTTACCTTTCAATGAAAACCATCTTCTCCTCAAATACAAATTTGATTAGATTACAAAGAAAATACTCAATTTCTATCAGAATCTTCATCGAGTATGTACAAGTACGGAACTGCAGGTGCATGCTCAAGAGGTTCTTCTTCTGCATGCCTGTCATCGTCGTCTTCTTCACTTGTATCGACAACTTTCCAACCTAAATGCTTCATGTAGACTTTATCAAAGGCATCAATACTGAGGCCTGAGGCCAGAAACAGTTCCAATTCCTTCACAAACCTTTCTGTTCTACCTGTTAAGAAAGGCCTGACTGCTTCAGAAACCAACATTCTCAACTCTTCTTGAATCATTTCACTTGAAATTCTTGATTTATTTAACCAATCTCTGCAATATCCAAACAACAAAAAAATATAGTAATCATCCTGTTTCGCCACGTCGCATCATGCTGAAAATGGAATCTTTTCACATGAAAATGCTGGATACCTTCTTAATGAGTCAATAACACCAAGTATATGATGCATGATAATGTCTACATCCTCCTCCTGCATTCATTAAGCTATGAATGATACCTTGAGGAGTAAAAAGAGCATTAGCCGACAAAACATTGAAGGGAAAGGAAAATAGAAACCTTCAAGGGTCAACCACTTATTAAGGAAAAAAAAGAAAATGACCAGATTCGGGTTGTGATTGGATTGACGGATTTGGATTTGAGAAATGAATTTGGTGGAAGCAATTCAAATGACTCCAAACTACAGCCATTTGAAATCCACTTTAATGATTGAAAAAATAGCTCAAAATCTGAAACTCATTGTAACTTAAAATTATCCAAACAAGCTCAATGAATTTGTCGGTGAATTTGAAATCTATGGCTCTCAAATTCCTCCATCCAAACACATCCTTACAGCTTTCGAACTTGACTATATTAGTTCATAAAATTAGAAAGGTTCCCATAGTGCCAACTTAAAGAAGAAGGTTTTAAGTTAGGTAAGGGCGGTTGGCTAACATGGAATTTTTTTTGGGGGGGGGGGGGGGGGGGGGCGGGGGGCGGTGTACATAATATTATTCAGTCTGATAAATTTTTGAGGAAATACACTTAAGCCGACAATTTTTTTGCACTATCTAACCATTCATTTATTCCGTACTTGCGAGAAATATTCCTTATTTCCCTTGATAGTTTATTTCCCAATGTAACCACTCCACAAAGAGCATTAGAACAAGCTAACCTACTACCATTATAATACAAGGATGGGGTTATCATGTAGAAGATGCAACACGGAAGAAATGGAGAAAAAAACTGTTAAAACAACCTGCATTAGAGCCTGAATTTCCCTTCTCAACCAGCCAGGCAGAAAAAGATTCTGCTGTAGATACTTACGAGACTTCCAATAACGTGACACATGAAGTTTATCAGCTAGATCACCTGTCGCACCAAAAAGGGTATGAATATTTGAGTTCATTAATGGTGATTTGGCAACAATGTTTAAAGTCATAAAGAAACAAAAAATACCTGGTTCAGTGTAGTAGCACTTCAATCTATACCTGTGAGCTTCTGAAAAGAATTCACTGCAGAAATAAAAAGTTAACATAAAATGCTTTTAGGATTTATGAAGACAAGTTAGAGAAAGATCTCCCAAATATAGCCTACTGCAGTACCTATTTCCCACACTCTTACTAAAATAATGCTGTTGAAAAGATGTTCCGTCATATCCATGAATAATGGAGAAGTTCTGAGTCTGAAGTAAGATATAAAAAAATGTCAATATAAGAGAATAAGCTAAGTACTCAAAAGGGAGTAGAGATACCACTAATTAGTCATGAATGATAAGTAAAGTCTTTGTATTTCAAATCTATAGAATTGTACGGAACACTCTTTTTTTTTTTTTTCCGTCTTCAAAAATTGTTGAAGAGGCTGAACAGGATGGTATGCAGATGGTCTAGGAAGACAGTATTGATAACATTGAAAAAACAAAAACCTCAAGTCAGGAACAGCAGGTGAACTACACATGTAATGAATAATGCTTACAATTTATTTTACTTTCTTTGACCATGTAACTAGCTGATCATTAATGGTTGTAAGCAAAAGAAGAGCTTAAAGTTGCAACTATTTTACCACACATTTCTGAATCTTTTTTCCATTTCTTCACTCATCAAAAAATGTTCAGTCGAAAATATATATCATTTTAAAATATCTAACCTTTTCTTTTTATGGATTTATTGTTTTTGAGTTTCTTTTTATGGATTTATTGTTTTTGAGTTTTCTTACATCATACAAAGCACATGATCATTGAAAAGTTTCACGGATCAATTTAGAACTGAATAATAATTTTCCACTATGATTTGTTATCAACAAGTTCAGGTATCAACTCCAACATCAGTACAAATTTAATTTACACATTCTAAGGGTGACCCAAGTTCGTATAAGATACACTAGTAGCCATGATGTGGTACTCTTCGACAATTAAGTGCACACCCTATTAGGCACTGAAAGATAGAGCAAGAATGTCCCATGAATCAAGTAACAGTTTCTAGCTCTTTCTTATCCGGTACTTCCAACAAACAAAGTCATCTCACATTGTACATAAGAAATCATGTCATTATGCTTAATTTTTTTTCTTTTAGGCTTGAAGGTGTTTAAAGAAGCATAGAATATATCCAATTCCTTTTATCTTTTCTCCTACCCATATCTCTTGGTTTTTCATATTCACAACTAAAGAGAATATTAACAGCAGTAGCAAACTGACAACTTTTGCATTCGTGCAGTGAAAATCCACTCTACCTCTAGAGAGCAGTGTAATAGACATCAGGAGACCTTAGTTTTACGGATTTTGACATATGACAAGCATTTTGAGATACAGAAAATAGAAACTTATGCTATGTTTGTTTGTGTTTCCAATTTACTTTTTCCATTCTCATTTTCATCTGAAAATGAAAATACACACTTTACACTGTTTTTAACTGAAAATATTCTCATTTTCATTCTCGTTTTTACGTTTCCAATAAATTTCAATCATTTCAGTAAAATTACATTTCACATCACTCATCTGACAATTTCTTTTTATCACTTTTCTCTCTCATCTCCTTTCAATTTTATAAACATTTCTCTCTCTTTTCCTTTAAATTTTTAAATCCAACACTATTCATCTAATCAACTTTTCAATCGTTTCACACATCAGAATCACCAATTTCAACAATTTTTAAAAACACAACCAAACACACCTACTTTTTTCACTTTTCTCACACAAAAATCAAAAAACTCATTCCCCCATACATTTTTTAAAATGACGGTTGAAAATGAAATGAAAACACATCCAAACAAAGCCTTAGGGCTCGTATGGTATTGTTTTGGTTTTCAAATCTCATTTTCAATGTTGAAAAATGAGATTTAAGAGTTGTACTAGTTTTTATGTAGAAAATGAAAATATGTTTGGATTAGTTGTTTTGAATTGTTAATTTATAAGATGAAAATGAGGTTACACATTATTCGCTCTTTTCCTGAAAACACAAGAAGGGTAATTAGGTTTTCTTGATAACACAAGGGATGATAATGTCTTTTTCAAGAACACAAGGGATAATTTATCATGTGAAAACGAAAAAAGATAAAGCTAACCTTGCACAAAGGACACTTCAATGACGATTGTGCACATAACTGCTTGCTTGCAGATACATTTGACCACCTTATGATGCAACTATAGCAGAATCTATCTGCAACGTCATAGCTCAAGCGTCATGGATTTTCACACACCATAAAAAATCGACTAAAGTCGAATTGCTTTAAACCCTATGACCATAGTTGAGATAGAGATGAAGTGCCACAAGTAAGAACTGCAATTGAAGTTCTACAAGCAAGAACAATACTGCACAGTTGTTTAATTTTTGGACATTCGAATGTGATTTCACATATATTAGTAAAGAAGAATTGTGCATAATACAATAAGAAGCACAGGTAATTTCTTAATCGTAATTATGACAAATTCTAGGAAATAAAAGTTTCTAACATTATGTGAAGGAGGAATGGAATTCCATCTGCAAGATAACCAATATGTGTGCAAGCAAAACTGCAATTGAACAGAGAGAGAGGGATACCAAAAATATAGTGGAATTATTACAAGTCATTGCATTGCATTCATATGTATGTATGTATGTATGTATGTGCGTGAGAGAGAGAGAGATAGAGAGACGTACGGAAACAATGGTCCAAATAGGATTCTTGAGTGACTGTTGACAGACAAATCGGACACGGGTTTGGGTTTGGGTTTGGGTCGGAAGAGGAGCCCCTCAAGCTTTCATCTTTCGCCATCATCACCCACCCCAGGGAAGAGAGGAGGAAAAGAGTAGCTTCTTCTGCTTATTGTCGGAAATCTGTTGTTCATATACCTTTTGACATATCCCAATATTATTTCTCATATCATTTCAATCTATATCTATATCTATATCGTATACCTTTTGATAAATCCGAGGGCGGGGCAACAATTTTCTAAAACCGCCCGAACCGCCCTCACCGAACCGCACCGAACCGTTTTCGTCAAATTGTTGTGCAAACTGTGGTTTCGATTTTAAACAAAAATCGCACCGCAAAATTGGTTTGGTTATGGTTTTGGACCAAAACCGAACCAAACCGAACTGCAAAACCGCCATTATTTTATATATATATATATATAAATTTATATTTATACATATGTATATTTATATACATATTAAGTTTTATTTTCTATGCGTTTATTTATTATTTTACATGAAAATTATGAATTTGTTATTTAATCATATTGAAATTGATATTGAGAATTAAATTTCATTTGCTATAACTAATTATTTATTTTGAATTAGGATTAAAGTAATACTAGATTAGATATATCAAATAACATGAACCGAACTGATGAACACCTCTATAGATTGATACCTTAAGCCCTAAACCCTAAACTCTAACCCCTAAACCATGAACTCTAAACCCTAAATGCATGATAGATTAAATAAATAATTAAATAGAATGAGTTTTTATCTAATATGGACCAATAAAAAATATATAACCATTATTGAAGTGTTCACCCAAGATGCGTGTCCATATTTTCTTAAATTAACATGTTCATATCTTTTTGTAGGGTATGATAAACTATTTGGGTGTTAATCATATACCAAGAGATATAATAATATTGCATGGATATTGTTGTTTTAGAATGAATGTGATCATAATTTTGCATTACAACCTAAAACATTTTACTACAATTACTTTATTATTGTTTAGCTCACTTTCTAATCAAGTTTATTAATTTACAGGCTTTTAAGAAGAGAAGTATGAGTTTAATTGGCTATCATCTTCGGTGCACTTCACTATTGAAGTTGAAGTTGTGTGCAAGAATTTTATCACTTGGCTAAACTTTTAATAGATTAATAGGTTGTTTTGTAAGTTAAAAGTACCGAAAAATTTGTACTTCTCTTATTTTGTTTTAGCCTTGTGGACCAACTTTCATATTGTTTTCGTTTAAGCCTTGTAGGCTATTTCATTATTATGTATGGATTATTTAGTAGGACGACTTAGTCCAATATTTTAAGTTTTTACGAAACTTTGATTATGTTACGTAGTTTTTGAATAAATATTGTTTGTTAAGCATAATTTTTATGTATGTGAATTATTATTATTAGATTTAGTTAGGTAATGTTTAAAAAATGACACTTTTAGGCAAATATCTTGAAATATTTTTTTAGCTAGATAAAAAGCGTAAACCGCACCGAACCGCACCCTTGGTTTTATTTTTCAAAATGGCAATTTGAGATTTCTCTACTAAAAAACCGCACTTGGCAATTCGATTTCAAATTAGTAAAAAAAAACCAAAACCGCACCACGAACACCCCTAATAAATCCCTCCCTAATAT
Organism: Buddleja alternifolia; assembly: GCA_019426215.1. Classification (NCBI taxonomy): domain Eukaryota; kingdom Viridiplantae; phylum Streptophyta; class Magnoliopsida; order Lamiales; family Scrophulariaceae; genus Buddleja; species Buddleja alternifolia. The sequence goes on along the minus strand of CM033408.1, from coordinate 18,218,902 downwards.
TTTCTTCAAAACGAATGGGATACCCTATGGCTGTGTATGGTTGTATTTTTAAAAATGAATTTTGAGTTTTTATTGAAAAATATGTATTATAAAAATTCGTATAAAAATATTTATTTTTTTTGTTTGTTTGGATGTGTTTTTGAGAAATGTTTGGAAATTGTGTAGATGTGATATAAAGTTGATTAAAATAGTTATATATGTAATGATGATAGAAGAAAAAATTAGAATAATATTTTATTTATGATAAAGTAAGAAAGAGAATGTGTTGAATAGTTGAATTATGTAATATTAAAAGAGGGAGAATGAAGTGATTGAAATGATGAAATGATGAGTAGTTATATAGGAGAATGTGTAGTAGGATTTAAAATTTGAGTATTTTCTATAGAATTTAGCTTGGAGTGTGCATTTTCATTTTTTGGTGATCCATTTTCATTTTTTAGTGATCCAAAAAATGCAAATGTTCTCAAAAAACATAAACATACAGAGCCTATAAGTTTAGTCAGGCAAATCCCTCCCTGATATTGGCGTCTTAAAAGGGTGCCTTTAGCAAAATAGTGGCCATCTTATTAAAACTCTAGCCCCTATCTTCAAACAATTAATTTGCATAGCCTCCTCACTTAATAAAAATATTAATTCCCTAAAATACCCTTATCAATAAAAATAATATTAAATAAAATATTTATAAGAATCAAAAAGAAAATATGCCCGAAAAGAAATCCACTCACCTCACTACCCAAAAACAAAAAGAAAAAACCAAAATCACCATTCATCAAATCCTATTCTCTTCCTTTCTCATTGATCATTGTCAACTAAATTATCAAATTCCGGCAACCATCTTTCACTACTGTCTTAGAGTTCTAGTAATGAATAAGGAGAAGAAAAATTGAAGAAAATGAGACATAGAATTGGTTGTTTAAATACTAGACATTCATATTTAAGAGCGTAATTTAAAATATTAACAAGATTAATTTATTTTTTTTGCTTTTAAAACCTAAAAATCATATTTTTCACGAGAAAGAAGATGAACAGTAATGGGCAGATCGGTATTTAGATTGACCGATCTGCCTAGTCGGAATTTGTTAATCTTTGGACCGACAGACCAGTCAGACAGATCTACCAATTTGCCCAGTTATTCTAGTCTGACTGCCCCCAATCTTCTCAATTTTCTCAGTTAGCTCATTTTGTAATTTTTTTATAAATATTTATCTTTTAATTTTTCAATATATATAACTTTTTTTCTTGTTTTTATAAGAAAATGACAACGATTAAATTATATTATTAGTATGATGGTGAGTGGAAGAAAAAAGAGGATGACTTATATATGAAAGGAATAACGAAATGATGAATATATTATTAGTAGATGATCCAAACTAGGTAAAACTTTCAGAGCTTCACGACTGTATATGTGAAAAGACTCTTGTGGATCGGATAAATGCAGATATAAAATTGAGTTATGTTCCTTTCTCTTATAAAGCTTTAAGTCCTAAATATATCATCGATGATGCTGACGCCAAGTGTTTTTTTTTAACCGTTGTAATGTATCGAAATGTAGGAGCATTCTATATGTTGAGCTGATCAAGAAGCATTCTAAAACGTGGAAGGATTAAGATAAATACAGATATAAAATTGAGTTATATTCCTTTCTCTTATAAAGCTTTAAGTCCTAAATATAACATCGATGATGCTGACGCAAGTTTTTTTTTTTAACCGTTGTAATGTATCGAAATGTAGGAGCATTCTACATATTGAGCTGATCAAGAAGCATTCTAAAACATGGAAGGATTCAGCATGCAAGATTTTCTTCTGCCGGAGAGCGTCGAAAACGCAAAAGTACGAAATTACAACGGGCAACAATTTTCTAAATCCCCTGTTTTGATATGACTTTTGTGAAATTATTATGCTTGTGGTTGGAGTGCATCACTTTAAAATGTTATTATGATTGTGTTAATGCAAATAATTAGAAGTTTTACTATTTTTAATATTTTATTGTATTTGCATTATTTTTATTTGGTGCTCATCAATTATAACTTCTATTATAATTGTATTAATATTTCGAATTGTTTATACGTTTAACTACATATTGATCCCTTTTTTCAAATATGTGGGGCAGTTTGGGGTCTCATTCTGATTCGTGACTTTTTTTTTTATATTTTTGTGTCTTGTAGATGGGATTAGGAGGAATGAGCTAACTAGGGAGTTGGAGATGGAGAAAAAAAAAAGAAATTGAATGAGTTAATTGAGAAACTTGGGAAGATTGGGGCTAGTTAGTCTGGAATGATTGGGCAAAATGATAAACTGGTCTGACCAGTCCGCCGGTCAAGAGACCAAAAGCTCATAGAATAAAATTCCGAGTGGGAAAATTGGCAGACTAATCTGACCAATTGGCATGTCCAGAGACCCAAAAGATCATGCAAAAAAATTCTGATCGGGCAAACTGGTACACCGTTCTGACCAGTCAGCCAATCCAGAGACTAAAAGCTCATACAATAAAATTCCAACTGAGTAGACTAGTATTCCGGTTTGACCGATCGTCAGTTCAGAGATCAGAGATGATACAGTAAAATTCCGAACTGACATATTGGTTGACTGATCAATCTAAAGTTTAATCTTCCTAATGTTTAAAATTCTAAACAGGCAGATCGGTGGACGGTTTGACCGATTGGGGAGGAAAGATTTTTTTGCCTAAACTAGCATCATCTCCTTATTGATATATATATATATATATATATATATATGTTAGTTAAAACTCGTATTATACACTAACATATAATTGAAAAATACTTTTGTTTCACGTATGCATTCTGAACATATCGAATAATACTCGTACTTTTGAGTTAAACCGTTTAGTACATGTACTATAAGTATTCCGTATTAAACTTGACCAATAATACTCTAATTTGGCAAAAAAATAATAATTTCTAATTGAAATTTGAAAATTATAATTAATTTTGAAGTACTAACTAAGTATTTCATGGTTAAAAACCTACGAACGTCGATAATTTATCCAAATATTAATTATAATCAACAAAAGGCTCATATAAACTATTATTTTTATAAAATAAAAGCGAGTAGATGCGATATACCATTCAAATTTATATGAAAATATGCCGTATTTTTACTCCCGATTAATTCATTGTATTCACATTATACTCGTACTTCTACTTATTCATTTTTGGTTCCTGTATTTTTTAGTTGATTTTTTCACCATAACTTTCAAGCAAATTTTGTAGTATACTCGTACGTATTAAATGACGATTTTTTTTGTCCCGTATTTAACTAACTAGGTTATATATAGAAAAATACAACATTTGAGGCTATCAAAGTAATCGCATATGTGGACATAATCATATAAAATTAGTATGATATAAAACTCACATAAAAGATTTTTTAATGATAATCGTCAAATTGAGTAAAATCTTTTAATTTTGTAAATTATAAATAATTAATTTATGTAATGATATATATATACATATATATTTATTATTAATCTCTATATAATTACTAGTGGTGCCAACGCACGTGGTTACAACTAATTTATTATGATAAAGAACAAGACATGTTTCTTATAAAATACAAGTAGTGAGGTATACATATTAAATTTGAATATAAGGACTTTCTTGAATAGCACATAATCAATCTACTAACATTGGATGACCGAGATGATTCTTTCAATGTATCAGCGGGACTCAAGCCAAGTGTGGATAATCATCAACCGTATCATTATTTTAAATTATTCTGAACTCAAAACCCCAAACTCCAAACCCCAAACTCCAAACCCCAAATCCCAAACCCCAAACCCTAAACCATAAAAACATTGCAGCTTGGAAAATCACCAACCATATCGTTGCTTTATAAGAAACTTGGTTTGTTATTTATCATAATAAATGTTACTAATAAAATAATTCTAATTCACCAAAGCAATTTTTCTTGACAGACCGGTCTACCAATCTAATCGTTCAGAACTTTATACACTGGGAAGATCAGTATTTAGATTGACCAGTCTACCAATCTGCCCATTCGAAATCACAGTGTATCATCTTTGATCTCTGGATTAATCGATTGGTGAGACCGGTATATCAATATGCCAGTAGGATTTTAGTCATGAGGTTTTGGTCTCTGGACTGGTTGATTAGTTAGAACAGTCTGCCCAGTTTGCCTGATCGAAAATTTTTGTATGATCTTTTGGTCTTTGGACCGCTCGACTGGTCAAATTGGTCTGCCAATCTGCCCGATCGGAATTTTATTTTATGAGTTTTTGGTCTCTAGACTGGCCGGCTGGTTAGATTGGTCTACTATTCTGCTCGGTCAGTATTTTTTTGTACAATCTTTTGGTCTTTGGACCGGCCGACTGGTCAGGCCGATCTTCCAGTCTGTCCGATCAGAATTTTTTGTACAATCTTTTGGTCTCTGGACCGGCCAACTGGTCAGATTGGTTTGCCAATTTGCCTAGTCGGAAGCTGATTGGTCAGATTGGTCTACCAGTCTGCCTGATCGGTATTTTCTACACGATCTTTTGGTCTTTGGATCGGCCGAATAGTCAGACCAATCTACTAGTCTGCCCCAGTCATTCTAGACTGACCGACCCAATCTTTTTGTTTTTCTCAATTAACTCATTCAATTTTTTTTTCCTGCTCCATCTCCTAATTCCCCAGTCAATTAACTCCTCCAAATCCCATCCATAATGCACAAAAACATATTCAAAATCAATAATAGATTGAAAGCAAAAGTAACATTGAGAAACTTCCACTAAACTATAAAATAATGAAGCAATAAACTACTTTAAACAAATCTACACAAAAACATAACCAACGTTAATATAGATTGAAATCAAAGCCAATATTGAGAAATTTCCACTAAACTATAAAATAATGAACTAGTAAACTGCTTTAAACAAATTCAATCCACTACACACAAAACTTTTAACCAAAGTCAATAATAGATTGAAAGCAAAGCAACATTGAGAAACTTTCACTAAAATATAAAATAACGAAGCAATAAACTACTTTAAAATTTCATCCATTGGAACAATTGTTGTTGGTCTTGATGTTGTTGTCTGTGGCGATTGATTGCCTTCAACAGTATGAAATAGAGTCTGACTTATTCCTTCACTTTTGGTTCTCGTAAAATCTAGATGTAGTAACTGGCTAGGGCAAGGGGAGGAATTTGGACTGGGTCGAGTTTGTGCCATGATACCGTGGGCCTGGAAAGAAAAGATTAGATGATTCAATAAAGTAAAATGAATTTAATGAACTGTTGGTAAAATGAAAATAAGATGGAAGTTAGATTCTTAATAACAAATGTTGGAGTGCATTTATGAACTTCCTCCTTCAAAATGAAATAACTGTTTAGTAGCGTAATACTGATAATTGACCAAACATGATATATCCTTTTACTCAAGTACAGTAAGTTCCAGAATTGCATGATGAAACATGACTAAATATGAAAACAATGTACTGTTTCATGAAATCCGCTATAAACGAAAAATTAAATTGAAATATCATCAAATAGAGCTCTTGCATAAATTTATAATAAAATAGAAAAGACACTACTTAAAATATTGTTCTTGTGGATTTAAATCCAGCCCATTTAGCGCAACTATTCGCCAATTTATCGGGTTTATTTGCAAGCACACAAAGACTAGGGATTGTCAAACACCAAACAACCTCAGAAATTATTCCAAGCCACCATATATTACAACAGAGATGCAAGTATTGTGCATGTATTATTGAGTTTCTGTACAATCTAAAAGTAAAACTTATTCACACTATCAAACCATACAATAAAACAACAAACATGTCCAAGAAACTACAGTAGTACACAAATATCGTCCCCTCCCAGACAGAAAGAGATTCAAGTTATGGAACTTGGTCTAACAAATTGAATGTAAAATAGTGGTTCCAATCCCTAATTAAGTAGTTCTATTAATAGAGACCGCAAACACTAATAAGAAATGAGAGTTACATTGTTGTTGCATTATAATATGAGTTACAGGGTCTAGAATTTAATTAAACATTGATTTATAAATTCACTTGAACTACCTGCAATCAAACATTCTTGAGCTACACAAGCCTCAACGAGAGACTATGATATTCCTAATGTTTTCTAATAGCCTATCCTTTACATCCAAGTTTATAAAACAAGAATCGATTTACTGCGAGCCGTGATCATCGGACCCTACGGCACGCCATACCGCAATGGCCTTTTCTTTTTCGACATTCTCTTGCTTTACGATTACCCCAAAAAACCCCCTAAATTTCACTACCATTCCCACTGTTATCGTTTGAATCCAAATCTCTATTATAATGGGAAAGTTAGCTTGAGTCTGATTAACACATGAGATGGTAGCAAAACTGAGAAATGGACACAAAAGTGATATCTTCTTCTATGCATTCAAAAAATAACAAATACTCGAGATTGCAAAAGTCCTAATAAGCATTCAAATATGCTGCCAAAATGACATATCATATTCCTTTTTAAGTTCAAATATGTCTTAACGATCAATATTTTTCATTTGAAACTTCCAAGTTTTTCTCAAATAAATAACCCAGGCAATAATTGTAATTGTCATGCGGTGCTGCAGCAATAGCTAGACTTAAAAAGAGGCCCACTTTTGTCCCTCAAGCATCACATGAAATAAACTTAAGGATTAAGAAGTAATTAATTGACAACAGATGGAATCATATGCAATCTTATACTTAACTTTTCAATAAGTCACCATTCTTCAGATTTTGGTATCAATTCTAGGACCTGAATTGATGAAGAAAAGCCATATTTCAATGAGCTTGTATATGAACATAAAACAAAATTCAAATTATTTAGTACCTTTTAGAATTTATTTTTTAAATAATTTGATGGATTCCAAATCAACTTAGATTGGTGTCTGTCGAAATATTTCCTATTATGGAGAGCCCCAAACAACAACAATAAAAATAAAAATAAAAATAAAAACACTTTCTTCCTCTTGCACTTACAAGTTACAAGATAATGTAGGGGTGTTCATCGGTTCGGTTTGGTCCGAAACCTAGCCAAAATTTAGTTTCTCCGATTCCAAACCGAAAAAGTTCGGTTCGATTCGGTTCCGTTCGATTTTCGATTAAAGCGAATTTTTGAAAAATAAAATATAAAATAGGGAAAATTGCAAAACATACCCCTGTGAAACACGAAAGTTGCATGAAACCTACCTGTGTTATAAAAATAGCCTAATATACCCCTGTGTTTTTTAAAACCCTGCAAGAAAACCCCCATCCGTTAGAAACTAACGGAGAGTAGCATCCACGCTCGATTCTAGCGAATTTGGAAGTGTTTTTAAAGGTTTTAAATAAAAGTGTAATAGATTAAAATGCCCTTTTCCTACTTTATTTTTCCTCTTTTTTCTTTTTTCTTTTTTTCTTTTTTTCTTTTCTTTTTTCTTTCCTTTCTTTTCCCTTTCACTTCCTTCTTCTTCGTCGGTCTGTACAGCAGCCTTACCTTCACCGCCTGCTGTCTCCAATCACCACGACGGCACTGCAAATAACAGCATCAACACGCCGGCAACAACCCGCCCCTACAAACTAGCAAATCCCCGAAAAAACGCCACCATTCAACATCTCGTCTCCAAAAGATCTGCCGCACCACCACCGTCCAACCCCGTCGCCCCTCTTTGTAGTAAAACCAGGCACCATTGACACCTCCGCCACCAGTCCACTTGTTCGCCACCACCCAGTTGCTTGGATTTTTGTTTTTTTTGATTTTTTGATTTTCGAATTTTATAGATTTAATCTACTTTTCTGAATTTTATTTTTGAAAATTTATATAATTATTTTTGATGCTTTTTATGACTTTTTCATAAATTTTTTGATTTTTTTCTTAAATTTTGATATTTTTTTCCTTAAATTTCTGATTAGTTTTCTATTTTTTTTGAATTTTTTAATTTTCAGAAAAAAAAAATTCATTATTTTCTTCTTTTGTTTGTGACAATTTTCAGTAATTTTTTTATTTTTTGTCAAATTTAGTTGAAATTATTTTCTGAAATATTTCCTGAATTTCAAATTCGTTTTGCATTTTTTCATTTTTTGAATTTTTTCTAGTTTTTTTCAATTTTTATATTTTTCTGAAATTAATTTGATATTTTCTTATTTTGCCAATTTTTTGGGGGGAAATAGAATAACATAAAGCTTAATTAATTTTTTTTTCTAATTTTCTATTGAGTTTTCCTAATTTTTATTGTTATTTCAGATTTTTTTGAATTAAATATAAAACATAATGAATAAAATATAAATAATAATCAAATATAAAACATAATGAACAAAACATTTAATGATTGGCAATAAAAAATATAAAATTGAGGGGTATAACGGTCAAACTGTACAAAATATTAACGCCGTTAGCGTAAACTAACAGAAAGGGAGAGTGTGCAGACTACAGGATAACAGAGAGGGTATATTAGGCTATTTTTTTAACACAGCTGGGTTTTGTGCAGATTTTCGATAACACAGGGGGGTTTTATGCAATTTTCCCTATAAAATATAAAAAATAAATAAAAATAAAAATTTTGTTCTCTCTTTCTTTTCCTATAAGTTGTTAATAGAAAACATATTTTTTTATAATTTTTGGTCTCTATTATACAATATAAAAATTAAAAAAATAAAAAATTCGGTTTTTGGTTAACCGAATTGAACCTCAAAATCGAAAAACCAAAAAATTTTGTAAAAAAATAAAATGAAAACCGAAACGAATTTTTCGGTTCGGTTTCGGTACAAATTCCGAATTCTTGATTTTCGGTTCTATTCGATCGGTTAACTAAATTTTTTATTTTTATGAACACCCGTATAACAACTCATACCTTTTTTGCCAAAGGAAGGCCTTGCGGCAGCGACACGACGGAGGAAGACCTGAGGTGGTGTTGTTGCGACGGAGGAAGGTCTTGAGGCGGCGGGCGAGGAGGAGGTGATAGCGGCGATATGGGATTTGGGGGGTTTAAAGATTATTCTTCTTTACGTGACTTAGAGAGATTGAGAGATAACAGAAGAGAAAGAAAATAGATTTGTTTGTGATTTAGTGTGTGTGTGCATTTTTTTTTCAAAAGGGTAATTTAGTCTTTTAACAATAAAATTGAGTAAATCAAATAAAAAAGAAAATATTTTTTATAAGCGGGCTATTTTTTGAAGAGGATGCATTGGCTATACAGCCAATTGTTCCGTCTTAAAGCCGGATATAAATATTACCAATGATAAACTATGCCCAAGGTATTTACGAGTAAAATGCACTTTGCACCCCATGAAGTAGTGTATATGCAAATTCCACCCTGAAAAAAAAATTAACATTTTGCACCATTAAATCCTCAATCATGGCAAGTTGCAGCCTCTTAGCATATTCCAGCCAAGAGAGTTGCTTCTCACAGTTGACCGAGGGAAAATACGTAATTGAATGGTTTTCCACCCTTTTGAGATCTATTGGCCTCAAATAAAAGTTGAAATCTGTTGAGAAGTGAAAAGCGTATTTATGATTTCACGTTTTAGTTAAGTTCATTTTTTTCCTTTGTTACCGTTAAAGTATATATAGTTGTATCTGTCTTTCATAACTTAATACACAGAAATACAAGTATGTTTAGTTTTCTCTCTGCAATTGATATTCTTAACATGGTATCAAGAGCTGGATTCTTTCTCTTGATTTAAAACCTGTATCATTGAAGGAATTCTGCTATCTTGAGGATTTTCCTTAATTTTTTTCCTCAATTTTTTGTTTCTTTCTTTCTTCCGCAATTCAGATTCCTTCTTGGAATTCTTGATCAATAATTCAATTTAAGCGTTCCAATTCTTCATCATCATGTCAATGTCGACATCGATCACTGAGAAATCATCAAACTCCTTTATTTCGATTGATATTAATAATCCACTTTATGTGCATCCTTCCGATGTATCGAATCTTCATCTTGTTCCTCATGAACTTAGAGGATCAGAAATTATGGAGTTTGGTGCAAAGCTATGAGACTAGCGTTAAATTATAAGAGTAAAATAGGCTTTGTCACTAGAAAGTGCAAGAAACCGCCTGAAGATTCACCGGAGTTTGAGCAATGGGAAAAGTATAATGCACTGGTGCTCCCTTGGATCTTAAAGTGAGTGAGCAAAGAGGTATACAATGGATTAGTCTACTGTGAGAGTGCAGCAGATGGGTGGAAAGATCTTGAAAAACAATGCAGTAAGATGAATAGAGCAAGAGTTTTTGTACTGTTCAAGAAAATTAATTCATTCACCTAAGGAACAAATTATGGTACCATCTGTGATTCAAGATTGAGGCGGATGTGGGAAGAATATGATTCCCTAGTGAATCTGTCCACCTGTGAATGCAAGGCATCAAAATCTTTCTTCAGTCATGCTCAAGAACACAAGCTTATGCAGTTCTTTATAGGTCTTGATGAATCTTATGGTTCTATTAGGTCATGGATACTCATGATGGATCTTGCATCCTCTCATAAGCAAGCATACTCTATGTTATGCAATGACGAGTTACAAAGGACTATCCACAACATCGGAAACACTGACATACCTGTGACTTTCTATTCAAATGCACCTAAGAATTCTAAATTTGAGATTGTTTGTGAGCATTTGGTATACAAGGTCACACTAAAGACACTTGTTATAGGATTATTAGATATCCACCAAGGTGTGATGGTTAAACAGAGGAAGAGGCAGATAAAGGAACAATAGAGGTGGAGGACAAGGTAGAGGTTACTCTTTTAATCAAGCCAATTTTGTGTAGAATCAAACCATGATAGACAATAAATGCACAAGCTGGTTACACTTAATAACCATGGAATTCCTCCAAAGATACAATCATCTAGACAAATGAACTCTCCTAACACTGCATTTAATCATACTTCTTCTTTCACATCACAACAGTATCAACAACTCTTACACATTACCCAAAATGACAATAAGACATCTGGAGCAAATGTCACACCACCAACCTCCAACAATGTCACATGTATAACAGGTAACATCTCAGGAAATATTGCTCAACCTTGTGCTTTATTTTCCTCGTCTATAGATACTGAATGGGTTTTAAATGCTGGTGCAAATCATCACAAGGGTTATAACCTAAATTTGTTCACTAATATCCACCCAAATAAGCCCATACAATCTTCTGTGAGATTGCCTACCGGAAATGTTGCCTCTATTGATCATGTTGGCACTGTAAAATTAGGAGAGGATTTGTGTTACAAAAGTCCTATATATCCCTCATTTTCAGTTTAATCTCCTATTTATCTCAAGATCTACACAGTAGAACAAATGTTATGCTATTTTTTACCCTCACTTTTGCCTGTTTCAAGATCTTAATGGTGGCAAGAGAATGGGGATTGGTAAAACCAGAAATCAGACCTATCTTTCAGTCTCTACCGAAGAAATTAGATTTTTCCCGTAATTCATTGATTACTGCTTATGATAATAATCACTCATGTATGACTGCAGAACATTTTCCTGATTGTAATAACTCTCATTGTGCAAATAATATACCTTCTTGTTTTGTTTCTGTTGATTCTCAGCTGTGGCATCTAAGAATAGGACACATGTCTTTTTCAAGATGGAAAACATTATCTCAGATAGGATTTTCTCTTAAGAATGATATTGTGCACTGTCGTATATGTCCCATTGCCAAACAGCCTAGAAACCCATTCCCTCACAGAACACGCATTACTAAGCACATATTTGAGATTGTTCATCTTGATATATGGGGACCATACAGAAATAACTCATTCTAATCATAGGTATTTTCTTACTGTTGTTGATGATTATTCTAGAGCCACTTGCCTTTTTCTTATGCAATGTAAGACTGATGTCTTGCCTATTATGCAAAAGTTTTTCACTTATGTGAAAACTCAATTCAACACTAATATTAAAATTATTAGAATAGACAAGGCATGGAATTTCTTATAAATCTTCTTGTTTGGATTTTTTTTATCTCTCAAGCTACGTTGCACGAATACTTTTAAAATTGGACCCGGCAGTATCGTACTCGTATTATATACGATACTCTATGGATACCACCCGGATACATATCAAATACTTTTTTTTAAGTATCCAAAAATTAAATGAAAAAGAAAACTTCAGATAACGTATCCAATACTTCCAGATGTCGTATCCCTTATAAAATTTGAAGTATCTGACAAGCCTTGGAAACCGAGCATAGTATTTGTTTAATATTATATAATACTTTATAGGTTAAAATAGGAAAATAATAATGACTTTACTGTACGTTAAAAAGTTAAACAAACAAAAAGGAAATTTAAAGAAGCAAAAAATCATTTTGGTTTCATTTCTTAATATGTTTTTTCTTCTCTTGCTTCACATGAAACCTATCATTCACACTTTATCACAAAGATTTTGGATAAGAAAGTAAATGTTGGTTTCAATAAAATGATGTTCATACACCGCAAATGAGGAAATTTTTTTGTTACCTTCGAAATTTTTTGAACTTATAAACAATGAACTGGTGACAGTATTGCAAATTTATTTATGTTAGTGAATATATTGACTCAAATTTATTTTAAAATATTATATATATATATCGTATCCCCAACGTATCGTATCCTCTAATTTTGAAATTCGCCCATATTTCGTATCCGTATCGTATCGTACCCTTATCCTCGTATCCATATACGTGCATCATAGCTCTCAAGGGATCAAATCACATGCTCCTATCAAGTATTGGGGAGAATGCATTCAAACTGCAACTTATTTGATAAACAGAACACCTACTCCCTTACTAAAAGGCAAAACTCCTTTTGATATCCTATATAACAGACCACCTAGTATTATTCATCTAAAGGCGTTTGGTGTTGGGAAAAATTAATGAAACGCATCGGAAAAGGTATAACGATTTTTTTTTTAAATTTTTTTCAAAATAGGATCAACCCGGGTTTAATCAGACGTATGTAAAGGAAGGTTTTCGTTACATCACCCGTTGTAGCAAAGTGGTTGGAGAAACTAAAGCTTTCTTCAACTTCTTGAAATCTTCAAGCTTTTCGCATATTAATTTGGTTGACTGAATCTTGATTTGAGTAGTACAATATTTCTACCTCTAAATAATCTCACCGGAAAACTTGAATGAAAAATCTCCTTCTTCTTGGCTTGATGGCGGATGGCTAGGGTGAGAGAGGGGGAGAGAGTTTTTCTTTTTCTTGTAGCTCAAGTGTATAATGACCTATGTTGTGGCTAGGTTTAATTAAGTGATATATTTATATCACTTAAGTTACAACATTGGGTTTAAAAAGCCCATGTAGGAAGCCACTAGGGCCGTCCCACATGCCTTATGGTGCACCAATTTTAAGCTCAGTCCAATCATTTATTTAATTAATTAATTAATTCAATTAATTAAACTAATTAAATAATTGATAGTACAATTAATTAATTTTATTTCTCTAAGAAATAATATATTAATTAATATCATAAATGAATTAACTTATTCCTCCAAATAATTAATTCCACTTAATTAATTTTTATCCAATACTTAAAATATTGCTACAAGAAATACTCCAAATATTCGTTCATTTTTTTTCTTTTTAAGCGTGACTCTTTAGGTTCATCTTAATTTGGCAATGAGAGGATTTCATTAAATGTGGGTGACACTTAGTAGTCAAGTTGGCCACATTGTATCCCAAATAAGATGAAATGATTAGATCATTGTAAACCTTTCCTATTGTAATTCCCGTGTGAGTAAAAACTCTCCGTTTCCATATCTCAGTCAAGTAAGAGTTATGGTTTAGGTCAAACTCATAAACTTGACTCTATGCCATATTTATAATAAGTCTAATCAGTGAGCTTTCTTATTTGATTATTTCTCAAATAGCTCGTATGTTTTGGCCAAAGTCTTTAAATCTAACTTACTTATAAATGCATAGGATAATTTCTCGTTCACTTCTGAGGGAACAAATTTCATCGTGGATATCATTTAAGACTACTACTTGCCGATTAGGTTGCAGTTAGAGGTCGACCCCACCAAAAGGTGAATTGGGTCTAACTACACTAATGACAAACCTAATGTCACAAGTATATCTTCAACTCGATTCTTCACGTCTAAAGTTCAGACACACCTATTACAATTAATCAATTCTGTCATTGACTATCAAAGTGTGAAACCCATGTGACGGAATCAATGCGAGTCATGTCTGAGTGTTGTGACCTCCATCGGTGCACCTATGATGTGAGTTCTTCACTACTTCCTAGTGATTAACGGGCACTTCTCTCGTCAAAACTCATATCATACATGTCTTAATGATTTCCAATGCCCAATTGGGAATCCTTGACTTGCATACCAATATAAACTTTTTGGGAATTGAAGTTGTTAGAAATGAACAAGGTATTCATTTAAGTCAGAGAAAATATATTTTGGATTTGTTAAAAGAAGCTGGATTGACTGCTTGTAAACCATCTATAACTCCTCTAGAGCAAAATCTAAAGCTGGCTAGCTTTGAGTATGATGAAGGGTTGAACTAAAAATAATGATCCTTATTAGAAGGTGTCACTGAATATCAAAGACTTGTAGGAAAGTTGATTTGTCTAGGCATGACTAGGCTTGATATTGCATTCTCTATACACTTGTTATCTCAATTTATGCACAGACCTGAAAGGTCTCATTAGTTAGCTGCCCTAAGAGTGTTAAGATATCTGAAAGAAATATTGGGTCTTGGACTATTTTTATCATCAAAGTGCAAGTTACATTTAACAACTTATTGTGATGCAGATTGGGCATCTTGTTTGATGACAAGAAGATCAGTGACAGGTTTTTGTATCCAGTTGGGAGATTCTTTGATATCTTGGAAAACAAAGAAGTAGGAGACAATTTCAACGTCTTCCTGTGAAGTTGAGTATAGATCAATAGCTACAGTTGCTTGTAAAGTTGTGTGGATAAATGGATTGCTCAAAGACTTAGGAGTACAACTTAAAGATTATGTGACAGTGTTTAGTGACTCAAAATCAGCTATGAGTATTGCTACTAATCTTGTTTTCCATGAGAGGACAAAACACATAGAGGTGGATTGTCACATGATCAGAGATTTGATTCAAAAGGGAACAATTGGTATGAAGTATATAAGGAGTGAAGAACAACCCGCAAATTTGTTAACAAAGGGAATGGGAGGAGAGCAATATAAGAATTTAGTTTTCAAGTTTGGTTTTGTTGATATGTTTAAAGTAGACCAAACTTGAGGGGGAGTGTTGAGAAGTGAAAAGCGTGTTTATGCTTTCACGTTTTAGTTAAGTTTATTTTCTTTTCCTTTGTTACCGTTAGAGTATATATAGTTGTATCTTTGTATCTGTCTTTCATAACTCAATACACAGAAATACAAATATGTTAGTTTTCTCTCTGCATTTGATCTTCCTAACAAAATCTCTTTGCCTCTATCTCTTCTCTAAAATAAACTGCCTTCTTTTGGCAAAAAATATGTTTCTAGAGAAAGCCAAGATTTTGAGAAATCTACATGCGATGAAACAAGGAGAAACTACTAACCATATTCATAGGGATATCAATCAATCAAGTTGTTAGACTGAGCTTGCTTCTACACACACTCGATTTAATATTAAATGAGCATTTGTACAAGTCTGAGGCTTGACTTAATGAGTTTCAAATCAAGCCCAAGTCTTCTTGAATTTGGAATTTAAATATTTTTATCTTCGTAGTACAAGTAAAATAAATCACCATAACTTATTTTTAGTTTTATTTTTTAATTTGAAACTATTCATATTATTCTTATAATTATAGATTTTCATTTAAAATGTATGAGTGGTAGTAATATAATTTTACATGTTAGTACACTATTTTTATTATCTGCGTGTATATATATGTGTATATATATATATATATATTATTTGTATGAGCTCAAGCTTAAGTCGAGCAAATAAAAACCAAATGTATGTTGAACACAAAGTATTGACTGAAATACCTTTGCTCAACTATGGATTTGGGCCTGGATATGGTATGGGGATGCAATTTGCCATTGACTTAGGTTTTGAGGGTACAAGTTGTTAGTTTAATTTTTTGAGGGTGGAAAATGTCAAAATCTCTACTTTATAGGGTGCAAAATGCATTTTACTCAGATATTTACTAATGATAAATCTATATTGTCAGGAAAATCGTTGGCAGGAGTAAAATTACTGTGCAAAAAATAGCCTCAGTAGACAATATTGCTGGCCCGCTGACCAAGCCACTATTACATGCGGTGATAGATCGACATATTGAGAATATGAGTATTTAATACCATAGTGTGACATTGAGTGCGAGTGGGAGATTGTTATGATTATTCCCTTAGATGCCAAAGAGGATTGTTATTATAGGGCTATCTGAATTGTAATTTATGCTTTATATATAATGAAGGCATTTTAGTTGTTTTCACGCAAATCTTATGGGCGTCTATAAGTAGTGTACAACATCTAGTCAATGTAGTCAAGTCAAACCTTCCACTCCCTATGAGTTGGGGGGATTGGCACAGGAAAGGATAGGAGTCTCAATCGGACATTGAGACTGGCGAACACTTGTACAACTTAAGCTTCAACATGGAAGTGTCAGTCGAACACTATGGGATAGTGGGAGCTTATGTTGCAAACACAATAGTGGGACTGATGAATTCACACTCGACTAGTCGGTTCTGTCACATAGGTTTTACTCTACAACAGTCAATGACAGAACTGTTAATTTGTGATAGGGCATGCGTGTGAACATTAGACTTGAGGGGTCACATCGAAGATGCACTTGTGACGTCAAATTTGTTTTATTGTAGTTAGACCCAATCCACCAGTTAATGGGGTCAACCTTGAAATGCAACTATGATGGGCAAGTGTCGAGAGGGGATTTGTTCTATCATAAGTAATGTGTAAGTATCTTATGATGTCATGAATAAACGAGATCAAAGTCTTTGGCTAAAGTATTGGAGTTGCTCCTGTTAGACACGAGAGGAAGCTCAATGATCTCATCTTATTATGACATGTGCATATGGTCAAGTCCCTGTGAGTTTGACATGACCATGACTCTCACTTGACTGAGATACTAGAACAAAGGTTTATACTCATATGGTATTCAAAATTGGAAATGTTTCGAAATGATCAATTCATTCGATCTCGTTTGGCTTTTGATGTGGACCACGTGACTGGCTAAGTGTTACCCACATACTTTAGTTTCCTCACACTTCCAAATGAAACAAACCTAAAGAGTCGCGTTTAAAGTTTTTGCAAAAGAAATTAAGGGAATTATGATGGAAGCAATTTTAGTATTTAATTAATCATTGGATGAAATAATTAAATTAATAGATAAGATTAATTATTAATTAATTTTTTGAAGAAATTAATTAATAAATCAATTTATCTAATTATTTAGTTTATTTATTTATTGGATAAATAAATAATTAATTAAAATAAATTAATTGAGCACAAGCAAACATGGGCCATGGTTGGCCGTCCATGCATCCTCATGGACTCCTCATATTATGTTGCTTAGCTTTGGTTTTAAGTCTTGTGATATAAATGTATTACTTGAAGACTTTTTGACCTAAGACTTCAGCCTAAAATAGTGAGCCTCCACAGGATAGAAAAATATTCCCTATCCTCCTCCCCCTCTTCTCTCTCCCTCCTCGTCGTCTCCTGCATAGAAAAAGAGAGGACTTTCTGCTGCAACTCCGGCGTGATGATTTAGAGACAATAGCAGTTCTGCTGTTCGGATAACAAATCAAAGAACCCCAAGAGGATTTTCTGCTGCAACTGCAGCGTGATGATTTATAGACAGTAGCAGTTTCGCTGTTCGGATGATAAATCAAAGAACCACGAATTTGGCAGAAACAACGAAATCATCAAAAGTGTGCTTTCATTTTTACGATTTGAATATGCGATACAGAGATGATGGCGTTGGTTTATTTTCCTCGCTGCGTTTTATATCTAGAACTAGGGGTGTTCGTGGTGCGGTTTTGGTTTTTTTTTTTACTAATTTGAAACCGAATTGCCAAGTGCGGTTTTTTAGTAGAGAAATCTCAAATTGCCATTTTGAAAAATAAAACCAAGGGTGCGGTTTGGAGCGGTTCGGTGCGGTTCGGTGTTTTTTATCTAGCTAAAAAAATATTTCAGGATATTTGCCTAAAAGTGTCATTTTTTAAACATTACCTAACTAAATCTAATAATAATAATTCACATACATAAAAATTATGCTTAACAAACAATATTTATTCAAAAACTACGTAACATAATCAAAGTTTCGTAAAAACTTAAAATATTGGACTAAGTCGTCCTACTAAATAGTTCATACATAATAATGAAATAGCCTACATGGCTTAAACGAAAACAATATGAAAGTTGGTCCACAAGGCTAAAACAAAATAAGAGAAGTACAAATTTTTCGGTACTTTTAACTTACAAAACAACCTATTAATCTATTAAAAGTTTAGCCAAGTGATAAAATTCTTGCACACAACTTCAACTTCAACAGTGAAGTGCATCGAAGATGATAGCCAATTAAACTCATACTTCTTTTCTTAAAAGCCTGTAAATTAATAAACTTGATTAGAAAGTGAGCTAAACAATAATAAAGTAATTGTAGTAAAATGTTTTACGTTGTAATGCAAAATTATGATCACATTCATTCTAAAACAACAATATCCATGCAATATTATTATATCTCTTGGTATATGATTAGCACCCAAATAGTTTATCATACCCTACAAAAAGATATGAACATGTTAATTTAAGAAAATATGGACACGCATCTTGGGTGAACACTTCAATAATGGTTATATATTTTTTATTGGTCCATATTAGATAAAAACTCATTCTATTTAATTATTTATTTAATCTATCATGCATTTAGGGTTTAGGGTTTAGAGTTCATGGTTTAGGGGTTAGAGTTTAGGGTTTAAGGCTTAAGGTATCAATCTATAGAGGTGTTCATCAGTTCGATTCATGTTATTTGATATATCTAATCTAGTATTACTGTAATCCTAATTCAAAATAAATAATTAGTTATAGCAAATAAAATTTAATTCTCAATATCAATTTCAATATGATTAAATAACAAATTCATAATTTTCATGTAAAATAATAAATAAACGCATAGAAAATAAAACTTAATACGTATATAAATATACATATGTATAAATATAAATTTATATATATATATATAAAATAATGGCAGTTTTGCAGTTCGGTTTGGTACGGTTTTGGTCCAAAACCATAACCAAACCAATTTTGCGGTGCGGCTTTTGTTTAAAATCGAAACCACGGTTTGCACAACAATTTGACGAAAACGGTTCGGTGCGAGCGGTTCGGGCGGTTTTAGAAAATTGTTGCCCAGCCCTATCTAGAACCCCAACACAAACACCATCATGGTGTTCGATCCCAGCTTAAGATGGAACACTTTGATGGTGTTTGACCCGTGTCTGGCTCGATTCGGATATTGGTCACTTGGTAGAATCTTGGCGATAAACGTCTGACGACTGACGTGAATCCCCCCCCCCAATGCGCTTCCACTCCAAGACTTGAGCAATGTGGCTATAACGTGGGCGGTTATCCATTGACCACGTTACAATAACTGATTCAGTAAAAATGGACCAACACTTGATGACAAGGAGGACCCTCGACTATCTATATCTATCTATATCTATACTATACTAAAAGTGTGGATCTCATAGTTGTTTGTTCCAATTGTGAATTGACTCAATTACCCTTACTAACACACTTTTTATAAATTCAACCATCCAATTCAATTTTATTAATTTGAGGGGTAATTAATATAGGACTCTTCAACTTTTTTTATTTTGTAACCATTATTTGATTGTTTATTATTAATTAATATTATTAATATTAATATTAATTAATATATATCTATATCTATATCTATATCTATACTATACAAAAAGTGTGGATCTCATAGTTGTTTGTTCCAATTGTGAATTGACTCAATTACCCTTACTAACACAGTTTTTATAAATTTAACCATCCAATTCAATTTTATTAATTTGAGGGGTAATTAATATAGGACTCTTCAACTTTTTTTATTTTGTAACCATTATTTGATTGTTTATTATTAATTAATATTAATATTAATTAATATATATCTATATCTATCTATACTATACTAATCTATATCTATATCTATATCTATACTATACTAAAAGTGTGGATTTCATAGCTGTTTGTTCCAATTGTGAATTGACTCAATTACCCTTACTAACACAGTTTTTATAAATTCAACCATCCAATTCAATTTTATTAATTTGAGGGGTAATTAATATAGGACTCTTCAAAAAGTTGAAGAGACCACTTAGAAGTGGAAAAACTTTCCACCTCCTATGGCGGTTTAAAGGACAAATTAAATTTCACCAACTCTTCAAATCCGTATTAACACACTAGGTGATAATGCTACTTTGTAACTTCTTCTCAACCTTAAAACTCGTGATAAAAAAGCCAAGATTGGCAGTTTCCAAATCCTCATCATCATTAACACACCTAAAGAGCCAACCCCACAACTTCCAATGTAAATGCATGAGTTTTTCTATATAAATAGCTGGGTATAACATTGCAATGATTTCTATGTAAATATAAGGTTATTAATCTCTTGATCAGTATAAAATTCAAGGTGTTGCCCAACAATAATGAGTTAGACAAGAAGACTCGTCAATATATGATTTAGAAGATTCATGTGGATAATTTTGAGCAACTTGTGGCACAAATGCATAATGTGTAGAAATTGCCAATGATGTATTGAAGAAAGAGGAAGGAAATTGTAGAGTATCTACTCAACTTCATGTTGCCACCAACAAGCTCAGTTGCACGATCAATATAACGAATGAGCTCTTTGACAGACCTAGGGGTTGTATAATTCTTGTGATGCAATTTAATTCGTGTTTTGAAGAGATTACAAACTTTATATACTGTGCTTTGAATATATTATCTATTTGTAAATGTTAATAATATATTTGTTTGACATGCTTGATATTTTTGAGTTGAACTTCTTAGTTTTGACAGAGTAAGTGACCGAAATATTTCTTAAAGTAATCACGATTTACAAAAAAGTTATAATTTCATGCCTAGAGTATAACAAATTACAACAAGACCACCCATTAGAAAGCTACACACGTGTGATTAAAAAAAGAAAATAAAAAAAGGGCTTGGTCTCATTCACCCAATATACACTTATTGAAGCTAAATCTCCGAATGCAGTAATTACTAACTAGAAGTGCTTTGTGATATTAAAATGAATAAATTAGAGTGAAAAGTGATCCTTAATTTAGATTAATTATATATATATAGTAATTCTAGAATTTTTAGATCTCAATATATATTTATATATATATATATATATATTTTATATCTCAATGTTAATAGGAATATATTCAATATATATATTCTAGAATATATATTCAAGGTGTTGCCCAACAATAATGAGTTAGACAAGAAGACTCGTCAATATATGATTTAGAAGATTCATGTGGATAATTTTGAGCAACTTGTGGCACAAATGCATAATGTGTAGAAATTGCCAATGATGTATTGAAGAAAGAGGAAGGAAATTGTAGAGTATCTACTCAACTTCATGTTGCCACCAACAAGCTCGGTTGCACGATCAATATAACGAATGAGCTCTTTGACAGACCTAGGGGTTGTATAATTCTTGTGATGCAATTTAATTCGTGTTTTGAAGAGATTACAAACTTTATATACCGTGCTTTGAATATATTATCTATTTGTAAATGTTAATAATATATTTGTTTGACATGTTTGATATTTTTGAGTTGAACTTCTTAGTTTTGACAGAGTAAGTGACCGAAATATTTCTTAAACTATTCACGATTTACAAAAAAGTTATAATTTCATGCCTAGAGTATAACAAATTACAACAAGACCACCCATTAGAAAGCTACACACGTGTGATTAAAAAAAGAAAATAAAAAAAGGGCTTGGTCTCATTCACCCAATATACTCTTATTGAAGCTAAATCTCCGAATGCAGTAATTACTAACTAGAAGTGCTTTGTGATATTAAAATGAATAAATTAGAGTGAAAAGTGATCCTTAATTTAGATTAATTATATATATATAGTAATTCTAGAATTTTTAGATCTCAATATATATTTATATATATATATATATATTTTATATCTCAATGTTAATATTCCTAATAATAATACGGAAATAATTGGGCTTTCACGTGCAACGCACGCGAGCACCCTAATTACCCCCTCTTTAGCCGCCGATACATCAAACCACTCCTCATTGTTCTCTTCTTGTAGTTTACTTAATCAAATTAAAAGATTGATCTTTCTTGTAACATTTTCAACTACTAATTAATCAAATTAAAAATTGATCTTTCTCAATCAAGATATAAAAAAATTTAATCAAACATGCTGCAATGTGTAGCACAATCCTAGAAAGAAAACATGGATCACCAGTCACCACTAGATCAACAACCTATCTTATCAGCATATTCATACTAACACACTTTTTATAAATTCAACCATCCAATTCAATTTATTAATTTGAGGGGTAATTAATATAGGACTCTTCAACTTTTTTTATTTTGTAACCATTATTTGATTGTTTATTATTAATATAATTTAAACCTCAATAGGAAGTGAAAAGAAGTTTTTCTACTCTATGCGGTTGATTAAAAAGTTGCTCAATTTTATTAATTTGAGGGGTAATTAATATAGGACTCTTCAACTTTTTTTATTTTGCAACCATTATCTTTTTGTAACACACTTAACGTATTTCAACCGAATCAATTCATCACAAGCTCAATTCTTCTTGCTTATTCCCTGAAGCCTCACAATGGAAGTTTAAACTATATTATATTATATATATGAATGCAATAATATAACCATTATCTTATTGTAACACACTTAACGTATTTCAACCCAATCAATTATCACAAGCTCACTTCTTCTTGCTTATTCCCTGAAGGCTCACAACAGAAGTTTAAACTTTATTATTATATTATATGAATGCAATAATATACGCCCTTAACATTTAGTCCCACTAATCTTAACATTAATACATGTTTAGCCCTTGATTGAAAATGAATGCAATAATATATATACCCCCCTAACATTTAGTCCCACTAACCCAAATATTACTACACTTAAAAATACCTACCTCCTCACCTTTCTTCTACAATGTAAGTTTATGTCTTTCCATAACCTTTTCAACTGCTATATAATATTATCTAACAATTTGTGAATTCCAATGGTATACTAATATAAAAGTGTGGATCTTGGAAGTGTTTATTCCAATAGTGAAAAGACCGTTTAGCCCTTAATATGCACCCCTAACATTTAGTCCCACTAATCCTAACATTAGTACACTTTAAAATACACTTAATAATACTAAATCAAAAAAATCTAAAAACTCTCCAACTCCTCACCTTTCATCATCTATAACGGAAGTTTAAACTATATTATTATATTATATCATATTAAATTATATATATGAATGCAATAATATACACCCCCAACATTTAGTCCCTTTAATCCTAACATTACTACACGTTTAGCCCTTGATTGAAAGTGAATGCAATAATATACACCCCTAACATTTAGTCCCAGTAATCCTAATATTAATACACATTTAGCCCTTGATTGAAAATGAATGCAATAATATACACCCCTAACATTTAATCCCACTAACCCAAACATTAATACACTTAAAAATACCTACCTCCTCACCTTTCCTCTACAATGTAAGTTTAAAAGTCTCATATATCACATTAAACAAATGGTGTCTTTCCATAACCTTTTCAACTGCTATATAATATTATCTACCAATATTTGAATTCCAGTGGGCTTCACAGCTAGGAAAATCTCCCAAATGAGAAAGAGATAAAGAGAATGTGCAATCCTGAATCTTGAAATTTTCTTTATACTCATATTTTGAAGGATGACCATCTTGTGAATAAGTTCAAGTGAAGAAAATTATTGCTTGCGACTCGTGAGATCAAGTTGCTCAATGTACTCCCCTTCCAATATCATACAAGCAGCCATCAAAGCATCATTTTTGAATAAAATGATGCATTAGTTCCTTACTGTAAATTTATGTTATATATTAAATGCGTTGTTTGCACGAAGATAGTTGGTGAGAGATGAAGATTTTGATCCTTATCTTTGTGATAAATATTCATTTTACTTGTTCCTAGATAGAAATTCTAAAATGTGATTCGGTAACTCAATCGTGATCCAATTTTTTTCGTGGGACTGGTCATATGCATAATTACTATATAATAACACTAGATATAATTAGCTCTGCCAATTATATAAACATTAAATTAAGTTATAAATAAACACTAAATATATTAGTTTGGGAAATGATGTTGGAGCTCCACAAATTACAATACGAACTCCACTTTTATTTCTCTATCTAACAAAATGACTATAACACCCCTTTACAAATAAAAGCCTAACAACCTACAAATTGAATATATATTTAAATAATTTATTAAATCTTTATACTTCAAATATCTTTTTTCCTACTTCATACCTTTTTTTATGAACTAATATAACATTTTTTCCTTTATCTAAATGAAATGTTTATTAACTGCATAATGGTGTAGAACATATGTTTTTACTCATATATAAAACTCATACAAAATGAATATTAAATCATCAAAAGAATTGTTTTTATCTTTTTTGTTATGAATTATGTACTTCACATACTTCATCTATTTATATGCATTAACTTATATTAAAAAAAATACTAACTACTTCATTTAATAGAAGCAATGGTTATATAAGCATTTTTTTTCTTGTATAATTGTTGCTGATATATTTATTATTATAATTTTTTTTTTTTTGCATAATGGTGTATTTTATTGAAGAAAGAAAATTTTGAATTTGATTGCTTGGTTTTAGTACGATGTCAAACTGAAGTGGATTCAAGTTGAATTTACTTTTTTGTTGGTTCATATTATAATTTTATTTCATTTTTCAAATTTAACATACTATATACTTTATTTTGTGGATGATGCTCCATAGTTTTAATGGACTAATTTTGATATAAAGTAGTAAAGAAACATCTATGACTTGATAATGTTTTGCTATAAGTTTTGAAAATTATAATTAATGTATTTTAAGATTAATGGGCATTCTTGTCATATTTTAGTTTAAAAATTAAAAATGGAGCTCATATAGTAATTAGTGGAGTGCTAATATCATTACCCTATTAGTTTTAGTAATATATAATATTGGAGCTCCAGTAATATATTTGGAGTGATGATATCATTTTCCAATGTTAGATTATAACAATACATATACATGTAGATGTAGGTAAAGCGAACACAACCAATTGAAAAAGTATATTGTATAATCCAAGATAACAAAGAAGAGATGAAGGGCCCGAAAATACCCTCTCCTGAGAGGGCGGTTACGTAAAAAAAAACAAAAATAGATTACTTCGTTACGGCTCAAGACTTTTGGACTTTTAACTGTTATTGTTGTTACTTGGTGGCCATCAATTTGGTTGTTGTTTATGTAGTTTGTATAAATGTAAAATTAAGCCCGACAACAAACTTTGTTCTTTTCTTTTCAGAACCCAAGATCGACTCATTCAACTTTGAACCCACCAAAAGGATTTTGTGGGATAAAAAAATGGGTGCAATGTAATAAAATCCTATAAGTAGACTTTATTTTCTTATGTAATCAAGGAGAAAAATGTACATTTTTATTGTTTAGTGAAAACGATGCAGACAATTTAGGATTTTTATGAACACCTCTACACATGTACGGATTAACAGGGGCCTGAAGTACCATAAAAGAAGATCAACATAAATAAAGATTGAGGAACCTTTCTATTTACAGATCTTGATATTTATCTTATCAAGAAATAATTTGCCTTCCTAATTTGTGATCTATGTTATAATTTTCTACACAAGAATTATAGGAATATTTGACTTACACAAGGAAAAAATTCAACTGAATAGGAAAAATAATTCAATTAATTTTAAAAAAAATAGTAGCTACGGCTTTTGTATGGTTAATAATTAAAAAATAATGTAATATTTGAAAGAACCACAATCTATCTTCTATGCAATCCAAGTATGAATTATTCATGTTCATTATTGATTTGATGTCATACAGACACAAAGATGTATATAGAGACGTGGACTTTCGTGATAAAATTAGAAATAAAATTTTTAATTATGTATTTCCAAGTTGACCATTAATCACGACATTACATATAGCCAATACATTTACTTGAGTTATATCTAATTATAGCTACTTAAGATCAATAAGTTTGGATATTTTATTCCTCCCAATTAGCACTAAGATTATTTAGGTTATAGTATCAATGGGAACTTAGATAAATAACAATAACTATTAAGCTAATTGGTATTCACGTGCAACACACGTGCTTTGTACTAGTAATACTAAATAGAGGAATAGAGTAGGAACAAGAGACTTTAGGCAAAATTTAGAACTCTCTCTTTTATTCTCTCAGCGTAAACGGTTTTTTTTTTTTTTTTTTTTTTGTATACTTTATTTTTGGTTACTTGTTTTTTTTTAATTTGAGCCAAATAATATTCGGCAACAAAAATACTAGTATCCATAACTATTAAAGAGAGAAGCCCTTGACTGCTCCAGTTGCTAGCGAGCGGGCTTGTGTTTGTTGTACTGGAAGAGATCCCATTAAACCAATTTGATCTGCCAATATTACGTCATATTATATTCTTTAAGAATTTGACAAGTGTCAAAAAATGTTTCTTTTCCCTCTCTCACACACACTCAATAAATTTTTCCCCTTATTTTTTAAAATCTTTTTTATATATATTTTCATTAATTTTTAACAATTTATAATAATGGACGCAAAAATCATGGATAAAGTTTATGCTTGAATGGTTTCAAGCAAAAAATATGACACTGAAAAATTTCATAGTGCAAAGTAATAAAATAATTATTATTCATATTGCAACAAATAGCTTTACACGAAAAGAATTCTTTACAGTATTCGTTATTCATCTATGCTACAATCCTTCTCTGTAAGCTGTTTTTATTTCTCAAGTGCAAAAAATAAGAGTACAAATTGAGAGACAAAAAGTAAGTATTCAACCTCAGAGGCAAAGATATGCCTAACTGTGCTGTGCTATTCACATATATTGGACAAGTTCTTTCTACCCCTAACATGATGAATCTATTGCTATGACAGACAGAAGAAACATGAAAATCTGTCATAAAAGAGTCAAATCATAAACCAAAGGCAAATTCTATTATTAATTAGTTCTGTAAAGGCTGGAGTTCTTGCTCTGTTACAACAGAATCGACCGGGTTATATGAAGCAATTGTTCCCTCCTCCAAATAAGCCATGCCCCATATGATAATACTCCAAATACAAACATAACAAGAAATGGCAGAACTATAACCCAGTAAATACGGTCCCACCACGTCCTGTGCCATCGCAACCAGACCCATTAATTGATCCCCAACAAATATTTACTCGTATTTATACCAGCAGTAATAAGTTATCCACAAAACTAGCAGACATGAGAAATGACAAAAAGGAGTAGATCACAAATATTGGTGGTTTTTGCTTCAAACCCAAAATATACAAATACAGAATAGTTTCAGATTCATTCATCGTAACTTATTGTTGCACTTCCATTTGCAAGGATAGATAAATACAACAAAATGAGTAAAGAAATACAGCAAAAGGCAAAGGAAAGAGACATGATAACTTAGTCTTATAAGCTGGTGTAATTAAAGGTGCGTCACCTTTTGACACGTTAAAGGGGAATGTTCAAGCTTTTGATTTATTCAAATGTTAAGTCTAGCAAACTATGTTTGTTTCCCTGCCAATTGAATAAATAGGTCCATGAACTATTTTGCTAAATCGGAGGTTAGCTTCCAATCAATCGCCAAGATTTTAAGAGAAGTAAAAAGTTAGAGAAACAAAATGAGCTGCTCTTCATTTCTCGACCTACTTTTCATTTCTCGACCTACTTTTTGTTTTCTATTTTCTAATAATTTATGTCCACAAAAAACTGAAAAAACATTACACAAAAAGAAAAGAGAAAAAGCAAAAGCCCTATACATACTTTTGATAGGATTTGGATAGGAAGTATTCTAGTGGCGAGAGGCAAAGATTAGAAAATAGGAAAAGATTTGGCCAATGTTCGGTTACATTCGGGAACTTTTTCATTTCGCCATCAATAAGCCAAACATGGTAAAAGCACTTTGGGGTTTTATATCAACAAATAGGCTTACGTTCTTGTACTTCGAAAACACCTCAACCATGACTCTATATAGACATATATACATGATTATATATATATATTGCATATGTTTATATTATATTTGATGCATAACACTGAATAATACATATCTATATATTCAAGCATTATCTTAATTAAATACATAATTGGCAAGCACTACATTAACAATATATAACAACATACAAGTTTGATTTGACTTCAATAACCAGACAAAATGTTGATATTACGTGTACATTCTGGAGAAATGAAACCAAACACATTTTTCTCCAGAAAAATATCACACCAACCATCTCCAGACAAAATCAAACATATTTTCACTCTCCTTATATTCTGCAGTACAACTAGCAAAATGCAATTTCCTCCTCCTAGACAACCCAACATGATAGTGTGGGTTTGACTTGCAACCGCTGCTCACTTGCTAGCTCACTAGAAAGTCAAGTATTAAAGTGAAAACCTAAGAGTCAAAGGAAACTTGATTGCAGCCTACAGCTAGTGAATGGCAGCAGTATTGATTCAAGGATGAAAAGTCTGGATGCTCAAAGATGGTAGGTGGGGCTAAAGGCAGGTTCTGGGATAAATGACGGACTTCTGTTGTCCAGACTAAATGCATCATTTTTTTTTTTGTTTTGTTTTCACTACTTTTTATTCTATTTTTTCTTTTCCTTTAAAGAGACAGAGACAGAGAAGGTGGGGGGTGGAGCTAATGCAACAAAATGAATTTAAAGAGACAGAGACAGGGAATCACTAGCACAGATGATAGAAGCACCCAAATTTTCTAAAATTGCTTCACATTCTAAAAAATCAAACTTTAGGCATGTAATATTCATTTATCCTTGAGCAAAATTTTCCTTAGCAAAATTACTGAAAGGCATGTAACGGAACACAAAGAACATATTTTATTTTACCGTTCTGGAGGTGGCTCAATGTTCCATTCAAACAATTTGTAACTTCCAAAGCTATCAGGGAGATGCACACGATTTTCAGTCAACCTGGATATAATATCCTGCCAAAAATAAATGGTTGTGAGCTCCTGAAACCCAATTATGGAGAAGAAGTCCTGGTAGTTCAAATAAAGCTTACCATTGCAGTGGCATTAGAAATATAATCATTAGATTCTGCTGGGAAAATGTCCTATCTTATGAGGGTACCATTTTCTCTAGACGTGAAATTCCGCAGTTGAACCTGCAAAAAGGTCATCCCATAAAGCAAGTTATAACCTGATGAATACGGAGGTTACATGTAAGAATTAGCGTTGACCACCATAATTGCCAGATTTTAACGAAAAATTAAATTAGATTTAAGTCATCTTATTCCATACTAATCCAACCAGATCAACAATTGGTATTCATCTACCTGAGAAGCATTGAGATCTAAATCCTTTGCAATGAACTGAGCAAGTTCTGAGATGTGAGGCTTTAACTCAGGGTACTTCATACTCAACAACATATAGAATGTTATGAGCCCAATTTTAATCTCCCCTGCAAATTGAAGGATACACAAAACTCATGAAAAATCTGCTCATTGTCTTCAAATTGGTCTCTCCGCAGACAAGAATTATTTACATTATGCACAAATAGCAAATAGCAAATAATCTACTTATGCAACAGAGTTAAAAAGCCAGTTCCTAGTTCCAGTTAGTAGCATTTAATGTTAGTTCATATGTTCAAAACATACGATACTTAACTACAATTTTTCCTGCACCCTCCTTAAGTAACCATAGTTGCATATCTTGTGAACTAGCTGTTCGGGATCCCTTGATGACAACCGATGGCAAAAGTAAAATCATCACAACCAAGAAATGCCACAATATTTAAAAATATCAAGAGAACAGTTGCACAATGAGATCTACCGTGAAATATGTTTCTTGCTGGTATTTGATTCAGTTTCTGTTCAGGATCAGTTAGCAATATTCTGAAAGGAATACATTGGCATGCTATTCGAAACAAATAACTTTTCTCTCTGAAATTTAATGGAAGGGAATGATCCAATTTCAACACAGACCTTTCCCTTTTCAATTAGCCCTATGTCAAGTCAATAAGCAAGGAAAAGAAGGGCTGAACTAAATTGTGCAGTATTATCTTTTTCTGGTTGCTTCACAACAACCCCAAAGAAAAAGCGCCACTCTTTCGCATTTTTCGCATTTAATGAATCAATAATCATCAAAATGTCAAAGAGAGAGAGAGAACAAAAAGGAGCGTCTTTATAA
The DNA here is from genome assembly GCA_019426215.1 of Buddleja alternifolia. Lineage (NCBI taxonomy): Eukaryota > Viridiplantae > Streptophyta > Magnoliopsida > Lamiales > Scrophulariaceae > Buddleja > Buddleja alternifolia. Next base: position 18,188,494 of record CM033408.1, on the reverse strand, counting down.
GATATCCTAAAATGAAGACAATGCAAGAGAACTCTTGTTCTTGTGGGCCAGGGAAGAAAGAGAAACTGACACTGGAAGGTTGTCTTTGTAGAACTGTAACCTTATGCTTCAAGAAATTACTTGCAGGGATCTCAAAAAAAAAAAAACATTGGATAAAATTTGCAATGTACGCAGGGAAGGCCTCACATTCTTACCTTTTCAACAAATGTTGGCTCCTGGTTGTGGAAATTCTTCTCTAAAGATCCTTTTTTTTCTCTCATAACAGTAATGTAATTGAAAACTTTAGTGTCTCCAAACCAACATGGGAACAAAACAAAGAAGCTCTCCATTTAAATCCATCAGCGTTAAGTTCTTGAGGGACATTAGTTATGATATTACTCCACATGAGTTACCACGAGTACATATTGAAAACATTGGGCTATGTATTTAGTGAAGAAAACTAAGGAAAATATTATCGACGCTTCAAATACTAGTACTTTGTTCTTTATTTATTGTTTTCATTCTCGTTATCCGTTTCCTTTTCCCCGCCAAAATCCAAGATGCAAACATAGTACTGAGGTTTCATGGTGTTCAATACTACCTCGCTGCAAGTACACCTACATTGACCAAAACTTCAATCAGTACCAGTTAACTCATTAATCTGAACTTTATGATGCCGATGCTCACTAATATTCCTAATCAGACAATTTAACTTGTACTCTCATCCACAAGTATGATATGATCTGCTACATGCAGACAATAAGGAAGATCCATCTGTATGTCCTAGGACATTTATTCCTCAATTTAACAAAATTGCAGATTTAAAGCAGAGCCTTGATGAGAACTCAAAGTAAGCAGAACTCACTAGACTCTTTTGTACTAGTTCTTACTGCAATCATTACCTCCTTCGGCATATCAAGGTCTAACCCCAGTCACATAAAGCGATTGTGGAGATGATGGCAGGATATGTTCACAAAAACATCTAAATTGACAACAAAATAAGAGTAAGAGCGCCTTAATGCAGCTGTTTCATATATTAAAAGTAATAATATTATCAATAACTTAATATTTGTGATAAAATTTACAGTTGATGGCATAACATAATCCACCAATATAAAGCTCTGACCCAACAAATAAGTCTTAACATAAGCCCGGTGGACATATCCAAAAGCTAAAGGTAGTTAAGACCCACTAACTCTAAACAATTACTTTTAATCTCGAAGTATACTATAACTTCAAACTTTTCCAAATCTCATTTAAAACTCCATATAAGTCAAACTAGACCAATCATTTCAGGATAGAAGAAAGTATGTTTCAGGGATTGGCTAAAGAGTTAGTTTATCCTCAACCATAAAAATGGGACTCAAAAAGCATAATAAACTGTGCCAACACTAATATGATCACTGAAGAGACTTGATGCGTAGGAACCAATGATACTGGTACAAGACAAAAACATCATGATATCGCATTGATATGACAATAAGTTACTAAAGCATTAACACAAACATTATGCTAATCTGCAGTATGAAGTGGCTAAATTCACATCTCACTATGCTTATTTACAACTGTCCTTAAGATATTGATGGCATGTAAATGCAGTTGTATATCAGCTCCATGCACCCACCTCATAGTAATCATGCTACCTCATAAACCATAACAATCAATGTGATAGGATAAGCCTAGATGAAGTGCTCATAGGTTAAATTTTGCAACCAAATACTTGAAGGTGATGAATGAGGAAAAAGCTCAGCTGAAATTACACAATTACCAGATTTTCTTTCTCCTTTCATGGAATTAGCCACCATATCCATCGGAGTTTCAACAAATACTGATCCATGACTTGGAGTTTCCAATTCAAGAGCGTTATCAACCGTCAAAGTTTTCGAGCATATAGATAAGAGATATATACGATATGCTTACTATTACACATTTTAATACACTAAAAGGATATACCCATGTGCACAAAATTGTGGTGAGTTTATATTATAGATTAAAAGTTTCATTATGGAAACTTATTACTTCAATGCTATGATCTAATTAATGGCTATGTAATTCGAGGAAAACATGAGGTAGAGAGGGATTTCCGTGTTTTTTCTTGTGCAACTCTCTTTAGGATTATTATTTTTGCAGCAAGTCGCAAATAAACCAATAAGCAATGGAAAGAATAAATTAATTTGAAATGCTATTTACCTTACAGAAATTTGTCAACCATGTTTTGTATTAACATTTTTTCCTTTTGCCAAGTGTTCCAATTTTACTTAAAAGATTTATACCAGATTTTTCTGCAAGGATAACTTGCTTTTCAATGTTTAAATGCATAAACAGAAAATACACATACTGTACTCTCCATCAAATTCAAGAAACCATTAATCAACTTAAACTGCTCTTCAATCAAAAACACATCCAATCAGGATGTCAAAACTTGAAAACAAGCACAAAACTGAAATAAAAAATCGCAACGGGCAAAAATTAACAGAATCGAACATGCATATCAAACACAAAGCCTGTATAATAACACTTCCTAACAAAGAAAACCTCAAAACACTCTTCTTTTTCTTCTTCCATTCATCTTCATTGTCCCGAAACACCTAACCCATGTCCGAAAATCGTCCTTCTTCAAAACTAAACCAACCAAAAAAGCACAGCAACAGAACCCTAAAATCCAATCATTAGCCCCTTTTCTCCAAACTCCCACAGAAAGCCCAAATAGAAGTAAACCTAAACCACCCAACAAAGCATCAGCATCCAACACCAATTCATTACCCGCAACCAACCACAATCCAACACCACAAATCACTAAAACACCCACCATTAATCCCAATTTTGTTCTCGTACTCCTTTTCCGACCATCGAACCCACCCCATCCAAATCCATTCCAAAATCCTTTACCACCACCTCCATTTCCGCCGCTAAATTCCCTCAACAACAATTCTAAAGGCTCGGGTAAAATCCTGAGCTTCGAAGCGATGATGAAAGCTGATTCGAGCATGAGCTTGCTAGATCTTCGAATCCCATATCGGTTCCTCCTGTTTATAGCGCAGAGAATGGGTTTCTGGATACGTAATTGAAAACTGTAATAAGGGGTGGGAGAGTACAATTTAGTGAGGTTTGAAGAAATGTTCATATTAACATTTAACATTTGGGATAAAGGTGAGGTTTAAAGAGGGATCTGTGAAATGAAATAAGAGATGTGAAGAGCCTTCTTTTGCATTTGCTCAGTAAAGTTCAGAGAAGCAACAAAGCAGACCGTTGCAACGAACGTGACTGCGCTCAATTTTGAAATTTTTGAGAAGAAATTACTTTTATTTACGTGGACTAAATTTAATGCGTGCTATAGGCCTTGGAAAATTGAAATTGGTTCTCATCAGAAAATCGAACCAGCGAACCGAAAAAGTGATTAAATTACGAATCACCGGTTCAACCCTCAGGTTAATTGGGGTCGAACCAGTGACATCATAATTATGCAATAAATAATAATGAATAAGGGAATGATATTGGAGCTCCACAAATTACTATAGGAGCTCTACTTTTTTTTCTTTCTCTAGGCAAATGACAATACTACCCATTTATTAACAAAAAATCAATAGCTAACATTTTAAAAAATAATGTTCCTTTTTAATAATCAATTCATTTTTCGTAATAATTTATCCAAATAATAACTTGAAGAATGCATATTGGACAATACGTACATGAAGTACAAAACTATCAGTTTAAAAACATAAAAGAATTACGTGAAGAACAATTTTTTTTATTATTATTATTATGATATTTAAATATAAAATATATTTATATACTTTGCCTCTTTATATATAACTGAAAAAAATTATTAGCTACTTCTAATATTATCATCATCATCACCACTATTGTTATTATTAATTTTTATTATTATACTGTAACTATGTTTTTTTACAAGGATTAGGTTTATCTGGGTTGTACTTGTTTATGCCTAAATCTTGATTTACTATACATAAAATTGATGGTTTGGTGCCAATATGAGGTAAAAAGAAATAATCTTTTATTTGAAGCTCAATATTTTGTCATTTCTATTTTGACATATGTTACTATCTTTTATTGTTGATGATGGTATAAAGTTTTCATTGACGGGCTGCATTCTATATAAATATTTAAAACAATTCATTTTTAAAATTTATATTTATTATTTGACATGTAATAAAATAGTGAAGTATAATAATTTGTTCTGATTGCATAAAAATTCTTTTAGAATTTAATTATGAAGTTTACATGTTTTTATACTCCATGGACATTGTTGTCATATTTTACTAATAAAATTAAATTTGGAACCCCTATAGTAATTTATGGAGTGCCAATATCATTTCCCTAATTAATATACTATTAAATATATAAAATATAAAAATATGAAAAAAAATGTATTTCCTATATATATGAAAATATGAAGAAAAAGAAATATGTATTTCCTATATTTGGGGGGCCAATTTTAGATTTTTAAATTTTAAAGGGGTCAATTTCAAAATTTTAAATTTTAAAATGTTGAATTTCATTTATTTTTCGGTTTTACCGGTTTTGACTGGTTCTGACCGGTTTTAACCGGTTTTGAGTCCTGAACGGTTTTATCGCATAACCAGACCGGTTTGATGGCCTGTTCCGGTTTTAACCGGTTGGACCGGCAGGTCCGGTCCGATTTTCATAACATTGGTTCTCATAGCTTCATAATTGCGTCAATTTTTTAACTACAAATCCTGATGGTTAGCTTTGATCCTAATTCGTTGAGCTATCAAACACAGGTTAGAAGTGAATTACGAGTCAGACCAATCTGCGAATCGAGCTACCATTGCATGCAATGACGTGGTGGTGAACCTCTCATTCTAGTTCAAAACTCTCCGAATTGTGCGGAAGAATAGCAGTATTGGCCGGTCGACAGCCATGTCAGTACCATGTAACGTGGAGAAATCAAATTTAATGGTCATGTGGAATTTTCTACCTAAAATATGAGGATGGGGTTACTTTTGCAACTATTGATGAGTTGTGTGAGTAGTTTTATGTACAAAAGCTAGACAACAATATCATTTTCGGCTAAATTCTGGGACTACTTTTGGAGTTCTCCCGTTGCATGTCTAAATACCGAACATTCGGCAAGAAATCACTTTTCTCCCTTTTTGAAAATTATGTATTTACAGAACATTTAAAAAGAATTCACCTCTCCCTTGTTAAAATCCTTTGTGCTATCCAAACGTTGTAATGGAATCAAATTTCTGGCAATCAACATTTTGGCAAACTCACTCCTCAAAATCAGATTACATTCTGTATATCATATTTCATTCTTGCCAAACATAGCCTAGAAGATAAGAAATCAAACAAAGATGCTTCGAAATTAAAACTATTTCGAATGACAGTTTCAACTTACTTTTTTACTATCCCATAAAAAAATGTAACAAATCAATTTATAGTTTTGTTCGATTTGAGTCACCAAAATATTTCTTTGGAACTGCAATGCGCCATGAAGTAATTTGTGCAGTGTCATTATTACATTTTTATAAGTGATCTTTAACTTCGGCAACGAAGTATCTCAACAATTAAGGGAACGGAAGTTGCTAAAAAGGTAAATTCTGTAATCGAAAAACGCGAGCCATTATCGAAAAGAATTCTTTACAGCACATTACTTATTCATCTATGCTACAATCTTTCTCTGTAAGCTGTTTTTTTTTTCTCTCAAGTGCCATAATAAAGAGTACAAATTGAGTGAAAAAAATAAGAATTCACCACAGAGGCAGAAATATGCCTAACTGTGCTCTGCTATTCACATATATTGGACAAGCTCTTTCTACCCCTACCATGATGAATCTATTGCTATGACAGAGAAGAAACATGAAAATCTGTCATAAAAGAGTCAAATCATAAACCAAAGGCAAATTCTATTTATAAGTTCTGTAAAGGCTGGAGTTCTTGCTCCGCTACAACAGAATCGACCGGCTTATACGAAACAAGCAAGTGTTCCCTTCTTCTCCTCCAAATAAGCCATGCCCCATATGATAATACTCCAAATACAAACATAACAAGAAATGCCACCACTATAACCCAGTAATTACGGTCCCACCATGTCCTGTGCCATAGCAACAAAACCCATTAATTAATCCCCATCCAACATTTACTCATATTTATATCAGCTGTTATAAGTTATCCACAAAACTAGCAGATATGAGAAATGATAAAAAGTAGAGCATAAAGATTGGTGGTTTTTGCTTCAAACCCAAAATATACAAATACAGAATAGTTTCAGATTCATTCATCATAACTTATTGTTGCACTTCCATTTGCAAGGATAGATAAATATAACAAATTGTAGTAAAGAAAACACAGCAAAAGGCAAAGAAAGAGACACGATAAGTTAGTCTTATAAGCTGGTCACTTTCAGAGTAATTAAAGGTGCGCCACATTTTGACTCGTTAAAGGGGACTGTTCAAGTTTTTTATTTATTCAAATGTTAAGTCTAGCAAACTAAGTGTGTTTCCCTGCCAATTGCATAAATAGGTCATGAACTATTTTGCTAAGTTAGGAGGTTAGCTCGCAATCGATCACCAATATTTTAAGAGAAGTAATAGGTTAGAGAAACAAAATGAGCTTCTCTTCATTTCTTGACTTATTCTTTGTTTCTATTTTCTAATTATTTATGTTCACAAAAAATTGAAAAAACATTATACAAAAAGAAAGAAAAAAGAAAATGCAATAGCCCTATACTTACTTTTGATAGGATTTCGAAAGGAAGTAGTCTAATGGAAGGGACAAAGATTAGAAGATAGAAAAGATTTGGCCAATGTTTAGTTACATTCCTAGGGAATTCTTTCATTTCCCCATCAATTAGCCAAACATGGTAAAAGCTTTTTGGGGTTTTATATCAACAAATAGGCTTACTCCCTCCTGCATTGAAAACATCTCAACCATGACTCTACGTAGACATATATATATATATATTATGTATATGTTTAATATATATATATATATATATTCCACTTATTGCATAAGTTTATATATATTTGATACATAACACTGAATAATACATGTCTTTATCTCCAAGCATTATCTTCATTGAATACATAATTTGCAAGCACTAATTAACAAAATATAACTATATAAAAAGTTTGATTTGACTACAATAACCAGACAAAATGTTGATAGTACGTGGGCATTCTCAAGAAATGAAACCAAACGCATTTTTCTCCAGAAAAATATAACACCAACCATCTCCAGAGAAAATCAAATATATTTTCACTCTCCATATATTCCCCAGTACAACTAGCAAAATGCAACTTCCACCCCCAAGACAACCCAAAATAACAGACTCTGGGTTTGACTTGCAACCGCTGCTCACTATAAAGTTAAGTATTAAAGTGAAACCTAAGAGTCAAAGGAAACATGACTGCAGCAGTATGACTATTGATCACCGACGGAAAGTCTGGATGCTCAAAGTTGGTGGGTGGGGCTAAAGGTAGGTTCTGGCATAAATGACGGACTTCTGTTGTCCAGACTAAATGCATCATTATTTTGTGTCGTTTTCTATTTTTATTCTCTTTTCTCTTTTCCTTTTTTTCTTTGAGGGGTGGGTGGGGAGGTGGGGCGGTAGGGTGTGGGGCTAATGCAATGAATTTGAAGAGACAGAACCATGGAATCACTAGCACAGGTGACAGAAGCGCCCAAATTTTCTAAAATTGCTTCACATTTTAGAAAAACTCGAACTTTAGGCATGTAAAATTGATTTATCCTTGAGCCAAATTTTTAGTAAGCAAAATTACAGAAAGGCGTGTAACGAAACACAAAGAACATATTTTATTTTACCGTTCTGGAGGTGGCTCTATGTTCCATTCAAACAATTTGTAACTTCCAAAGCTATCAGGGAGATGCACACGATTTTCAGTCAACCTGGATATAATATCCTGCCAAAAACAAATGGTTGTGAGCCCCTGAAAACCCAATTATGGAGAAGATGTCCTGGTAGTTCAAATAAAGCTTACCATTGCAGTGGCATTAGAAATATAATCATTAGATTCCGCCGGGAAAATGGCCCATCTTATGAGGGTGCCATTTTCTCTAGACGTGAAATTCCTCAGTTGAACCTGCAAAAAGGTCATCCCATAAAGCAAGTTATAACCTGAAGATTACGAAGGTAACATGCAAGATTTATTGTTGACCAACATAATTGCCAGGTTTCAATGAAAAATTAAATTAGATTTAAGTGATCTTATTTTTATACTAATCCAACCAGATCAACAAATGGTATTCATCTACCTGAGAACCATTGAGATCTAAATCCTTTGCAATGAACTGAGCAAGTTCTGAGATGTGAGGCTTCAACTCAGGGTACTTCATACTCAACAGCATATAGAATGTTATGAGCCCGATTTTAGTCTCCCCTGCAAATTGAAGGATACCCAAAACTCATGAAAAATCAGCTCATTGTCTTCAAATTGGTCTCTCTGAAGATAAGAATTGTTTACATTATGCCAAAATAGCAAATAATCTAGTTATGCAACAGAGTTAAAAAGCCAGTTCCTAGTTCTAGTTAGTAGCATTTAATGTTAGTTCATACGTCCAAAACATACAATAACCACAATATTTCCTGCACCCTCCTTAAGTACCCATAAGTGGATATCTTGTGAACTAGCTGTTCGGGATCCCTTGATGACAACCGATGGCAAAAGTAAAATCATCACAACCAAGAAATGCCACAATATTTGAAAAAATCAAGAGAACAGTTGCACAATTAATTCTACAGTGAAATAAGTTTCTTGCTGGTAATTGATTCAGTTTCTGTTCAGGATCAGCTAGCAATATTCTGAAGGGAACACATGGTATGCTATTCGAAACAAATAACTTTTCTCTCTCGAATCTAATGAAAGAGAATGATCCAATTTCAGCACAGACCTTTCCTTTTTCAATTAGCCCTATGTCAAGTCAATAAGCAAAGGAAAAGAAGAGCTAAACTAAACTACAAGAAAGGTATATGCAATAGTATCTTTTTTTCTGATTGCTTCACAACAACCCCAAAGAAAAAGCGCCGCTCTTTCGCATTTAATGAATCAATAATCATCAAAATGTCAGAGAACTCTTAAATGCACAATTTAAGAGAACTCTTGTTCTTGTGGGCCAGCGAAGAAAGAGAAACTGACACTGGAAATTCCGCTTTCTCAGATAATCCTCCACTTATGCTAAACAGTTAGCACTCAGCTCATCATCTTCCAGATCATGGATTGAGTAAGGTAGGTGTCTTTGTAGAACTGTAACCTTACGCTTATAGAAATTACTTGCAGGGATCTCTCATTTTCTTTCCTTTCCTCAAAAAAACACATTGGATAAAAGTTGTAAGATACTCAGGAAAGGCCTTACATTCTTACCTTTTTAACAAATGCTGGCTCCTGGTTGTGGAAATTCTTCTTTAAAGGTCCTTTTTTTCTCTCATAACAGTAACGTAATTGAAATTTTAGTGTCTCCAAACCAACATGAGAACAAAACAAAAATGCTCTCCATTTAAATCCATCAGCATTAAGTTCTTGAGGGACAGACATTGTTATGATATTACTCCATATGATTTGCCAAGAGTGCATATTGAAAACATTGGGCTATGTTTGGTTCTTGGGGTAGTGAAAAAAAAAAAGGAAAATATTCTTGCCGCTTCTAATAATAGTACTTTGTTCTTTATTTATTGATTTCATTCTCATTATCCGTTTCATTTCCCTGCCAAAATCCAAGGTGCAAACATAGTAATGAGGTTTCATGGTGTTCAATCTTTACTACCTCGCTGCAAGTACACCTACATTGACCAAATCTTCAATCAGTATCACTTAACTCATTAATCTGAACTTTTTTGATACAGATTCTCACAAATATTCCTAATCAGACAATTTAATTTGTACTCGCATCCACAAGTATGATATGATCTGCTACATGCAGACAATGGGAGATCATTCCGTATGTCCTAGGACATTTATTCCTCAATTAAACAAAATTGCAGATTTGAAGCAGAGCCTTGATGAGACCTCAAAGTAAGCAGAACTCACAAGACTCTTTTATACTAGTTCTTACTGCAATCATTGCCTCCTTTGGCATATCACGGACAAGGAAATTTGTGACCAGACCTAACCTTAGTCACATAAAGCGATTGTGAAAATGAGAGCAGGACTATGTGCACAAAAGCATCTAAATTGACGAAAAATAAGAGCTAGAGCGCCTTAGTGCAGCTGTTTAATATATTAAAAGTAATAATATTATCAATAACTTGATATTCGTGATGAAAGTTACAGTTGATGGTGTTGGAAATCTAATTAGATTATGAATATTTTTAGATATGATGTGATATGATTTGATATGTTTTAGATTGTACATATATTTAGAGATTGAGTAGGATGATTTGATTTGATTTGATTTGATTTGGAGTGATCTTCTCCACTTAATTAGTTGTAATATTTTCACCTATAAGTAGAGGTGATAGCAGCAGTTCTAATACAAGTGAATATAATTTTTACTTCTCTCAGTTTATTTGTTCATGGCATCAGAGCCGACGTTCCTGTCGGCCTAAACTTGTTTCTTCTCCGGCAGCCAAAAAATGGCAAACACGAAACCTGTTAATTCCACAGAGGAGTCCTCACCGATTCCGACTGTACGTAATCCACAACTTTCTTATGCTCCATCTCAGTCTGTTGATAACCACCCCATTCAGATTACCATCCACAGATTGAATGGAAGTAATTTTCGAGAATGGTACCAATCAATCCTACTTGTGATTAAAGGGAGAGGAAAGATACCTAACTGGAGCCACAGCTATGCCAGACTCCACTTCGGCAAGTTACAACACATGGGAGGCGGAGAATTCAATTGTGATGGCTTGGCTAATAAATTCGATGGAGCCAAATATTGGGAGACTCTATCTGTTTTACAATACTGCCAAAGAAATTTGGGAAGCAGTACAAGAGATGTATTCTGATTTCGAAAACGTTGCTCAGAGCTTTGAAATCCGTTCTACACTTCGAAATACAAAACAAGGTAACCTATCAGTCACTGAGTATTTTAACACTTTATCCGAATTATGGCAGGAGATGGATTTATTTTACAATGTAAATTGGAAGTGCACTGATGATGGAGTTATATTTAGCAAGATGCTAGAGAAGGATAGAATCTTTGATTTTTTACAAGGCCTTAATAGAGATCTTGATGAAGTCCGTGGACGCATCCTTGGAACAAAACCACTACCTAAGTTGAAGGAAGTATTTGCTGAAGTTAGGCGTGAAGAGAGCAGAAAAAAAGTGATGTTTGCCTCGCCTAAAAGCATATCATCTGATGTTGTACCCCAGGGATCTGCTTTAGTCACAAACCGTGGAGGAGGAACTAATCAACCTGTTCAGCGCTACAAAGATAAACAGTTATGGTGTGACCACTGCAACAAACCCAATCATACGAAGGACACTTGTTGGGATATACACGGAAAACCCCCTGATTGGAAGCCTCGTAACCAACAAAAGAACAATCGATCCGCATACTCTGTGGAATTGGCAACCGAAACAGCCTCTAACCCGTTCACAACAGAACAGATGGACATGCTTAGAAAAATGATGCAAAATAACAAGGAACAGGAGCCTATTTCATCCAAATCCATGGCATTAGCAACTCAGAAAGGTAACACAAACTTTGTCTCATCCTTTTTATCATATAAGGGTCCGAGGAATGGTTGGATTGTGGACACCGGTGCGTCTGATCATATGACGTGTTTTGCAACAGAGCTCACCAATTATGAGCCTTGTAGAGAAAATATTGGGATCACAGTGGCAGATGGTTCAGCTTGTAAGGCTATTGGACGAGGAGATATGGATTTATGTGGTTTAAAATTAAATTCAGTACTTTATGTTCCAAATTTGAAGTGCAATTTACTCTCTGTTAGTAAAAATACTAGAGATTTGAACTGCTCAGTGATATTTTTCCCTTCTTATTGTGAATTTCAGGATTTGTCATCGGGGAGGACGATTGGCAATGCTGAGGAACGAAATGGTCTCTACTATCTGTCTAGTGTTAGCTCTCCTTCAAGACTAAAGCCACCAGTTGTTTTATCTACTTTTTCTGATTCTAATGTCCGTCTTTGGCATAATAGGCTAGGTCATCCGAGTTTTTTGTACTTAAAGCATTTATATCCTCATTTATTTACTAATAAAGATCCCTCTTTGTTTCATTGTGATAATTGTATTTTGGCAAAACAATCTCGAGCACATTATCCCCCTCATCCTTATAAACCATCTACTCCATTTCATCTTATCCATAGTGACTTGTGGGGTCCATCCCGTTTGACAAATTTAACTGGAGGACGTTGGTTTGTTACGTTCATAGATGACCATACACGAGTTTGTTGGGTTTACCTAATGAAAGAAAAGTTCGAAGTTACAACTATTTTTAAGCAATTTCATAAATTTATCACAAATGTGTTTCAATCCTCTATCCATATTCTTCGTACTGATAATGGAGGAGAGTATTTTTCGCATGAACTAAATGAATATCTTGTTGAGTATGGTATCTTCCACCAGAGCTCATGTGCATACACACCCCAACAAAATGGAATCGCAGAGAGAAAAAACCATCATTTACTAGAAGTTGCCAGATCAATCATGCTTGCTAGCCATGTACCACATTCTTTTTGGGGGGACGCCATTCTTACTTCGGCATATCTTATCAATCGTCTTCCATCTAAAATTCTCTATTTTCATACTCCTCTCGATACACTATTGTCTGTCTTTCCATCCGTTCGAATCCATAATTTTCTCCAACCTAGGGTTTTTGGGTGTGTAGCTTTTGTTCGCAATGTTCAACCAAACCTTGGCAAACTTGAACCTAAGGCCCTCCAGTGTGTTTTCGTTGGTTATTCCCCAACACAAAAAGGTTATAAATGCTATCACCCTTCTTCGAAACGGTTCTTTGTCTCTTATGATGTCTCTTTTTTAGAAGATCAATTCTTTTACCCCCAAGTTTCTCTCTAGGGGGAGAGTGATACTCAAGGAGATAAACATTGGGATCCCACTATATCTTTCCCTATCATTCTGCCAAGTGAAACTCTTCTACCTACTCAAACAAACAAGCCTACCACCATAGGTCAAGAGGGAGAGTTGCACAACATGACAGACCCAAAACCAGTTTTGGTTTATTCTAGGAGACCACGAGTTCCGCTGCGAAACCAAGAATCTGAACCAGTGGCAAACCCTCCAATTATGGAATCTCAAGAGGATACAGAGGTATGTTGTGAGAATGATGAAAGGACAAATGATATAGAGCTTCCAATTGCTGTCAGAAAGGGAGTAAGATCTTGTGTTAAATACCCAATCTCGAATTATCTAACATATTCCAAGTTATCAGGTGATTTCAAGGGCATTCACTTCCCAAGTTGATAAGATACAGATACCTAGAGATGTCCATGAGGCATTTCAAGACCCAAAATGGAAGGTTGCTGTGTTAGAAGAAATGGGGGCACTCAATGACAATGAAACTTGGGAAATTGTTCCGCTGCCGCTGGGGAAAAAACCAGTTGGTAGTAAATGGGTTTTTAGTGTAAAATGTAGAGCAGATGGTACAGTTGAAAGGTATAAAGCACGGCTGGTAGCACAAGGATTCACTCAAACATACGGGATTGACTACGAAGAAACATTTGCTCCAGTAGCAAACTTGAATTCTATTAGAGTTTTGTTGTCCCTTGCTGCAAATTTGGATTGGGTATTACACCAGCTAGACATTAAGAATGCGTTCTTGAATGGAACTTTAGAGGAGGAGGTATACATGAAGGTTCCACCGGGTTTTGAGGCTCAGAGAGATTCCGATAAAGTGTGTAAACTGAAGAAGTCCCTCTATGGCTTGAAACAATCCCCAAGAGCATGGTTCACTCGGTTCAGTACTGTAATGAAACAACTTGGCTATAAGCAAGGACAAGCTGACCACACTCTATTTGTCAAAAGAGGTGAATCTGCAAAACAAGTTATTCTCATTGTTTATGTAGATGATATAGTGATTACAGGAGATGACGAACATGAGATTGAGAACCTTAAGAAGAAGTTACAAGTCAAGTTCAAAGTGAAAGATCTTGGAGCACTTAAGTACTTTCTAGGGATGGAAATTGCCAGAAGTAGAAATGGAATCTTCATTTCTCAAAGAAAGTACATTGTTGATTTGCTTAGGGAGACCGGGAAGCTGGGATGTAGACCAGCTGGAACCCCCTTAGACCGAAACTGGAAGCAAAAAGTGTCTGATAAAGACCCTCAAGTGAATCGAGAGAGCTACCAACGTCTAGTGGGAAAATTGATCTATTTATGTCTTACACGACCAGATATTGCTTTTAGTGTGAGCATAGTAAGTCAATTTATGCATGCTCCAACGAAAAGACACTTGGATGCAGTGAATCAGATTTTGCGATACCTCAAAGGAAGTCCTGGAAAAGGATTGTTATTCAAAAAGACTGAAATCAGAGACATAGTTGGGTATTCGGATGCAGATTGGGCAGGGGCTGTTGAGGATAGCAAGTCTACTACCGGGTATTGCACGAAAGTATGGGGAAACTTGGTTACTTGGAGAAGCAAGAAACAATCTGTTGTCGCTCGGAGTAGTGCAGAGGCCGAGTATAGAGCTATAGCACAAGGAACATGTGAGCTTATCTGGATACTAAGGTTAATGGCTGACCTAAATATGCCCCTGACAGGTCCTATGAAACTACTTAGTGACAGTAAATCAGCAATAAGTGTGGTTCACAACCCTATTCAGCATGACAGAATGAAGCATGTGAGGATAGATAGAAATTTTATCAAGAATGAGATAGAAAATGGAACAATTATTCTGTCCTATATTCCTACCAAATCCCAGGAAGCAGATGTCCTCACAAAGGCCTTGTCTAAACCAAGTTTTGACTTATGTATGAGCAAGCTGGGAATGATTGATATCTATTCACTAGGGGGAGTGTTGGAAATCTAATTAGATTATGAATATTTTTAGATATGATGTGATATGATTTGATATGTTTTAGATTGTACATATATTTAGAGATTGAGTAGGATGATTTGATCTGATTTGATTTGATTTGGAGTGATCTTCTCCACTTAATTAGTTGTAATATTTTCACCTATAAGTAGAGGTGATAGCAGCAGTTCTAATACAAGTGAATATAATTTTTACTTCTCTCAGTTTATTTGTTCAGATGGCATAACATAATCCACCAATATAAAGCTCTGATCCAACAATTAAATCTTAATACAAGCCCCGTTGACAAATCCAAAAGCTAAAGGTAGTTAAGACCCACTATCCCTATCATAATACACTAAGACACAAAGTCAAGTCAAAAACCTTAAACCGAATTAATTAAAAATATAAAAGCAGCAAATCCCAAACTCGTTGATGGAATTGCATGTTCTGAATCGCGCTGCCATAATCAGGCATCTCTTCTTTAGTTGAAATTTCCTCCAGTAAATAAAGATACAATGAAGAAAAGAGATCTTTCTCTCATCTTTTTCCATCATTTCTTCTTTCTATTGTGCAAAACAGCCTAATCCACAATAGGCCTGAGCTTTCCCTCCTTTTCTTTCCTTGCCACCACTCACAACGGCCAAGTTACGACATGTTGCTATGCAAATTATGGATTGGTGGAGCGGCAGACTTGCACTGAGAGCGCCAGCACACGCTCAGGCCACCGAATGGAAGCCCCTTTGGACGAACAAGGTGACCTAGGTTCTGACACTATTCAACAAGCTCTTAGAAATATCCAGAGAGTCGATCAGACCATATAGATATAGTTGCAGTTATACCCACTTTGTCACATATTTATTACTCCCTCTTCCTCTTCGCAAAATAAGTCTTCATTTCCTAAAATGGAAATTCTTTTACGATGACTATCCTCTCAGCCAGAGTAATGATGTGACACCACTAACTCTAAACAATTACTTTTAAGTATACTATAACTTAAAACTTTTCCAAATCTCTTTAAAACTCCATGTAAGTCAAACTACACCCATTATTTCGGGATAGAAGAAAGTATATTTCAGGGGTTGGCTAAAGAAAGTATATTTAAAGAGTTAATTTAGCCTCAACCAAAAAAATGGGACTCAAAAAGCAAAATTAACTTTGCACCAACACTAATATGATCACTGAAGAACTTGATGCTTAGGAACCAATGATACTGGTACAAGACACAAACATCATGATATCGCATTGATATGACAATAAGTTACTAAAGCATTAGCACAAACATTATGCACTCTGCAGTATGAAGTGCCTAAAATTCACATCTCACTATGCTTATTTACAACTGCCCTTAAGATAATGATGGCGTTTTTGGCAGTTGAATATCGGCTCCATGCACCCACCTCATAGTAATCATGCTACCCTATAACCATAACAATCAATGTGATGGGATGCATGTCAACAAAATCATCGCAGAAGTGCGCGTATTCTGCTCTATTATCAGGTCCCACCACTTGACATCTTATTCATTGGCACATGGCAGCACCAAGTAAGCTACATGCAAAATTTACAATAATGATTTATCTTCATTCAAACCCTAGCTTCACATTAAGCATACAGGTTTCATAGATTCCACATTTTCCATACCTTTAGGTGATAAGATTGTACTTGATTTTCACAAGCAAATCCCATATGACCCAATATATCTGACAAGTTGCACTATACGTCAACCCAAGATGCATCTTCCTCTCCAGGACTTCGAAAAAGTACTTTTGAAACACCAATAGGCATGAATTGAAAGAAAAATGAACTAAAATACTATATTTCACTTTGATGAGGTTCGTAGCTTCTAGCCGTCCACCCCAAGAGAAAGCATTCACAGTAAGGTCTACGCGTAACCTTTTCATTGACAAATACAACAAAGTCCTCAAATACCATGTTATCAGATCAAACCAAAATGCTCCCAAGCTTAAAACATGTATGTTTATAGAAGAGAACAAAGGTTGCGATGTTGAGCAGGATACAAATTGTTTGGGGGCAGGATCCATTTGTGTGTGTACTCTGTGTGTGTATATGTATAGAGAGAGAGAGAGAGAGAGAGAGAGAGATGAAATAGGTTAATTGTGCTCTTGGACAGACACTACAACCAAAGTCTTCAATACGTTGGCTTCACATTTCACATGAGATATTGTCTGTCTCATGTTTTTTAAAGGAGTGGATAAGAATGTTCATGGTTTCACTTGGCCATGTGTGAATGTACCCATGTATTGATTTGAACCATGCCAAAGTACATAAGTAAATAACCCAAACAAACTACAAACTACAAACTACAAACACATGGAATGGGCATCACAACATAACATGAAAGATAATTTAATTGAACTTTAACTATGAAAGATATTTTGATGTTTTAATGGAAATAAGTTTTCGAAATTGGAAAAAGTTTTTGGACATGGAGCACTTGGAATTATAATAACAAGATAGTTTCTAGAAAACACAAAACTAAGGAATTTATATCCAAAAGAACAAATGTGGAAAATACATGTATAAATATGATTAGTTGAGAATACTTTTTTTATTCTATCTCTTAACTTGTCTCTAACTGATGCCGGCACAAGCGCAACAAGAGGATAGTTACTGATTCATGGTTGAACTCAACATTTATTAGAGAAAACCATGGAAACTTGAGCAAAACTGATGTTCTTAGTACAAACAATAAAGCCGAGCGCCAATTTACCTGATTGTCGAACTAAAAAGAAGACATTATAACTTGTAAGCTATGATGCAACGATGAAGACATGAGCACACGACACAACACGCAGACATGAAAATTCAAAAAAAAAAAAAAAAAAAATTAGCAACTAATATATATATATATATATATATTAGTTTAACACACTAAACTAAATAGCAAGTTTGTCTTATTAAATGTTTCAAATTAATTAAACCTTTGCAATCGATAAGTAGTGGACGTCGAGTGGTATTCGTGCTGACCTATTCCAGGTGTCATGCAGAGTTCAAATCCATCTTTTTCTAGTCATTCATATCAGTGCCAGGAAAAAGAAAGAAAAATATAAATAACAAGTCAAGTGGAGCAATCCCTAGTAACCTACACTTTTTTTCATTCTACCCTTCTGTTACGTTTTTTACCTATTCGTTCTTCTTCCTTTTCCTGTACTTACCTGTCACCTTGACCACTGTTAATCTCTTTTGCTTCTTCCTGAATTCTCTTTGTTCCCCCTAATTTCTTTTTCCCATATCCATGCCCTTTGTTTCCTCCACTATCATTGGACAGGCATCACCTCCAGCCCGTCACCTCTTGTGCCCATTTTAAATCACATGATATTGCTTTCCCAGCCTTCAGATGTATTGAATCTTCGACAATGATCTGGACTTTCTTAGTGCGGTATAAATAAAATGTAGGACACATCCACCGCCACGTCGGAAACGGCATCTGTATTTTTTCTTTTTTCTCAAAAAGATCTGATACGCAAAACTGTGTCCTACACGTGTCGGAGCAATGTCCGGCGTGTGCCCCCTGGCCGACACATGTCGAAGACTACAAGGACGGATTTTATGACATGTTGGTGCATCCTAGCTTGTAAAGCACATCATCGATTGTATTAAAAGATTATTCCTAACTTTGGCAATCTTAAGTCTGGGATTAACCAAAAACAAGCCCCTAATAGCTAGAGCTCGGGAACAATTTTGTAAAACCGCCCAAACTGAACCCACCAAACCAAATTATCAAATTATTACACAAACTGTGGTTTAGATTTTTAAAGAAAACCACACCGCCAAATCGGTTTGGGGCGGTTTTGGACCAAACCGCACCAAACCGAACACCCATTATTACATATTTTTTATTAATGGAATGTTATTTTACTCGTTAATTTATGTTTAAGTACCAAATAATTTGAAATTTTTAGGTTTAACTATGATATTTGACTATTTATAGACAACTTTTGTAGTGCTTTTTTAGCCTTGTAGGCTATTTCATTATACATGAACTGTTTAGTAAGTGAACTTTGTCCAATATTTTTAATTTTAATGAAGTTTTTTATTATGTAATCTAATTTGTTTGCACTGGCTTTTATCTTTGTCAAATTTGACTGTATGGTTTAGTAGAATGATTTATAAGTAATTACTATTTTTCCACTAACAAATATGTATTTTTAGTTTTGTTTAACCGTTTCTGTTGTTAGCTAAAAACTGCAAACCGCCCCAAACCACTCAAAACCGCACCCTTGGTTTTATTTCTAAAAAATAGCAATTTAAGATTTCTCTATCAAAAACCACAGTTGGCAATTCGGTTTCAAAATAGCCAAAAGAAACCGAAACCGCATCAGGAACACCCCTACTAATAACTAGTAAAAGAACAGTACTAGATCGCAGAATGTTCAAGAAAAAATAGAAGAATGTTACAACCTAAATATACTGATGTACCGCATCATGAACACTGCTCACTCAAAGTAATTTATAAATAGTAAAGACGTCTCTTTTCTTCTATATTCTGTTTCTTGTTCTTTATACTTAGTTCAACAGAAAAGATGGATATTAACTCAATGTGAATCCATTCACGGGAGGTCTTGCCATTTATTTGTACTTTACATTTATTTATGGTTATAATTTGAATCTATTGGAACCTGTATAGTCTATACATGCCATGCTCTCCATTTTATATGCTGATGAAGTTGCTGGCATTGCCATTCACACAGTATCGGAGAGTACATTTAAAGCTTTAAAACTGATCAATGTAACTGCACACTTCAAGCTTTAACAACTTCAAGAATTTGAAGTTCTAAGAACTAAAACCAAGATATGGTACATAAAAGGTATCTGGCCAAAAAATACCATTGGTTAATTTTAATCTACAAGGGTAAGGTTAATTCAGTCCGTAAATTTATTAATCCCAACTGTTGAGTTTTTATAGTGAAAAGCGGGTAGAATGAATCTTTTGGACGGGTTTGTTGGATATAAAAGTTTGTTTTATGGGGTTTTTAGTAATTTTACCTTATTTATTATTATTTGCCATAAATTTCATCCTGCATTCTCCCTCATTATTATCAATTTACTACTCTTCTCTCTTCACATTCTGTCGATGGGATATGACATTCCTGAAATAAAAATCGGTGAAATTTGGTTTATGGGAACTAGATTTCTGATTTTTTTACTAGGACAAGTAGCTGTAGGTTAATCAGTCTATGAACTAGAAGGGTAAGAAAAATGGCAACGTAAAAGATAACTTGTGTTAGGTTATCTATTATAGAGGTGCAATAACCAAATATATGATACAAGACCCTAAATGTCAATTTACTCCCATAATAGGTAATCATAACAAGGTGTTTGCTTTTATTCAGTACATATGTTATCCCTTTCAGCATCAGTCGTGAATCATGAAAAGATAGATGCTCAGGACTGAATTGAAACATTATTTAACCCTTGAAGCACGGTCAGACATCACAAATGCATTGGAAAAGATGTGGAGTAAATGTTATTATGTATTGGCACAGAACAACTTCAGCAACAACCACCGAAGAAAAAGCAATAAAAATGTGAAGTAAAACCAAATCAATCCATCATTAGAAGTTGATGTTCCGTTTGAGCCCAAGAATGGAGCACAATGTGAGTAAGAAACAAAGAGGTACACATAGAGCACGTCCAAATTTCATGTTCAAAAGTAACTATAAAGTGAAGTCTGAAAAATCAAGAAATCATGATAAAGTGAAAATCATCAATTCTGCCCAAAAACCAACATGCTGTAAAAGTGCAGTTTATATTAGAACTTGAAACTTGAAACTTAGCAAATAAAGATACAATAATTTTAATCTTCCAATGTTCGATTACAGAAGTAAATTCAAATCAATGTGAATTTAAAAACTAATGCCAAAAAACCTTGTTACAATTTAGTACTTCAGCAGAAAAGGATTCATGAGTAGATTCAGATGAGAGACAATAGCATAGAGAACACAGCAACTTGTATACCTGGAGCTTTGGGTTGCAGAGCCTCACTAGGAGCCATATGCACGGTTGAGTTATCATCTGACCCTGAAGGCAGTGGTGGAGATGATGGCAGTGGTGGAGATGATGGCAGTGGTGGAGATGAAGGCAGTGGTGGAGATGAAGGCAGTGGTGGAGATGAAAGCAGTGGTGGAGATGCAGTGGATGGGTTAAGTCTCTCCCATAACTCAGAACAATTGGTTTTCCAGAAACCAATCTTTTCATGTTCACGGTCATAGGTTACAAGAGTATTTCGAACAATAATACCTGTCATAGAGAAAGATAATCAAAAGATACAGCCACTACATAATCAACTTTAAAGCACATGATAAAGTGGAGTATACCCCCCAAAAGAGTGGTTGGATCCTTCCCATTCTGAAAAATACCAAGGCAGTATGAACCAGGCACCTTCGAATGCTGTATGACAAAAGACAAGAGATATCATGACCCAAGAACAAAAAAACAAAATTCAATATCAATAGCTACATAGTTAAAAAAAAAAAAGTATAGGTGTGCATATGTATATTTGTATAGGCGCTCAGTAGAATACTATATGATTTGAAAGGCAAGATTTCCAACATTATTAGATAAAGACAGCCACCTACTCTGAACAAGTAGTTTTCAGGGGACAACAATAGCTTCTGTCCATTGCCAAACACCATTTCAACTGATGGAAAGGCTTTTGAGAGTTGTGTACTGTCACTGAAGCAACACCAGTACATAACATCACTAACTACAGAAATAAGTGAATGAAATTTTTTATTATCTGGTAAGGTTCTATAATGATATTCATATTACCTTCCAGCACCCGAGAAGCAGATATCATTGTAATTAGGGTCAGGACCTTGTATTCGTTTGAGGGAGTGGGATTCCTTGAAGATCTGCATGCCAAAATGGGGAATTGAGTACAGAAGATAGAACATTATTTAACAGTTCATGCAGTTGTACAATATCGTTTATTTGCTGCAAAGAGGTTTTGATTATTTAAATAAAATGTGAAACAAATAGGAATTATCAGCTTTCATGTGCACGTATGTGTGTGTATGTGTTTTTTTTTTTGGGGGGGTGGGGGGGGGGGTGTCGGGTATTCATATTTTCTATTCTGATTGTCAGCCAAGTGTAAAGCTAAAAGGTGACACAAAGCCTAACTATTGAGATAAGCACAGATGAAAGTAGCATAATCAGAGAAATGAATATCTTACTGCTTCTTTAAATGCTCCAAATGCCACTTCTGGAAGGTAAGCATAAGTTGTGCCACTATCCAGAACAGTTCCATGTTTACCATCAAAAACCCTGGGATTAAGAGACAGCATCTTCCCAGCAACATGTATCTCCTTCAAATCAACATTGTAATATGGACTGTTTCCATCCCGAAACTAGAGTAAATGTGTGAGATGTATCAAGAGATACTTGTTAGGAAAGAGCCTAACACTCTGTTATAAAACCACAACAATCTTCCTAAACGTACCTGCGCACAGGGTCAGAACGGGTAAAAACCATGTCAGCAGGGGGTGAAATTCCTCCAAGAACCATTGCACCACCACCCACATCCATCCCACCATAGCATAAGGAAAATGAGTCACTAATTACACCTTTATCAATAAGTTGATCCACAATACTAAGATCTCCGCGACCCAGACCCATTATTCCATCAGCATGCTGACTGTAAAGATCACCCGTTTCCATATTCTCACAACCAAAAACAGCTCGTTGTGGGTCCAGTTCACTTTGATTGCCAAAGGACACGATGTCCTCACCCAATACCCCACTGCTAGAACTCATTTCAGCATATTGCCTCTCATAAATGCATTGTTCTCTATCGTTATCACAAGTGCAATCAATATTGCATTTCACAGGTTGGTAGGAGCTCGACAATTCTGGTTGAAACTTTGGATCCTATTGAAGAGAGAAAATTGGAACCGAATCATGCAATGAAAGTAAGAAAACGAAAAACAAAATGCAAGGTTGTGTGCCATTAGTGTGGAAGAAGCAGCTAGAATATTTTAAGTTACTAGCAGTGGTACAAATTCAACTATTTACTCTAGTAGGAGGCAGTCCTAAACAGTAAGACTCTATACACAAAAATTACCCAATAAATTTAATCATAAAATTGGCACAGAAAATATAGCCTTTTCCATAGGTAATAGAAATTTTTTTTTTACAAACCAAATCCCATTCCTCTTTTGTGAAGAAACAGTATTTAATAGAGGTTTCCTCGTTTCTTCTCCCAGAAAGACTACCCATTGAAACAGTATCTTTCGTTAATGGTGACCTTCACACTCTCATTTTCTCTCTTTCATTCTTTTCTTCTCCGCTTTTTTGTTCTTTTCGAGTAATGCCAATTGTACAGCACCCAAGAATCACACCAAAATTATTTAATCACAAATCGGAAAAAAGGGCAAATAATTGATCCAATTATAAACGACAAAAAAAGGAAAAGAAGAAGCAAATAACCTGGTGCTTGCCACACTGTTCGCATGTGGCGCAGGGAACATAAGTAACCGTACTACCGGTATCAACTATAAGAGCAAATCTCTGGGGTGGTGTTCCGATCCACAAACGAGTCGTGTAATACCTGTCAATCATAATGTACATACACATCAGATATTCAGATCAGATCTCATGGTGAAATGAAAATACAAATGGAGAATCGATCATTACCCGTTGAGGAGGAGATCGTCGTGGAGGAACATGCGGGCGTTGGGAGGGCTGCGACTATGGAGATGGCGGCGAGGATCGAAATTACCTTTGTGGCGGTGGTTGTTGAAAAATAGAGGTAGGAACATTGTGGTGCCATTATTGTTGGTATTATCTCGATGCGATGAAATCGAGAGAGATGGCATGGGTAGGAGGGCGACGGAGATGAAGAAGGCGAAAGTCAATGCCCAAGCCATCATCGTAGAAATATAATTTTTAACTACTGATAATGGGAGGTATAACAATGGCGGTCGCTCTCCCTCTCTCTTCTTTCTCTCTCTTAGTTGAGGAAGAGAGAGACAACAGAGAAACACATAGAAGAAACCGGAGAGAGTCGTCTCGTCTCGGTCGGTCGGATTGTTGGGAGTTGGTGCGTTTCTATCGTGCTGCTGTTAGAGCTTGGGAAGTTAGCAAATTTTAGACCCCATAAGGGGGGCGTTGCAAATTTTAGACCCGTCTGGGATTTTTCTCTGTCTTTTTTATTTTTTAATTCTGCAGCGGCCATTTGGATGGGCAATGCCAAAATTACCCCTTAATAAAAGCCCCACCTAAAGAGAAAAAGGGTATAGTGTTTCTTGTATTCATTTTTTTTTCTCTTTAATCTAATGTATTATGTAATTACATTTTAGCCCTTTCTGCCAAAATAAGTGAAGAAACACTAACAAGAAGTACAAAAACGCTTTGACAACTCCTAAAAACTTCAATTTAACACTTGGATGAAAATTGAAATCTCCAACACTTGGAAACGACAAGAGAGCAGAGACGAGAGCAGAAGTATAGCACCATACCGGAGGGATATTTAAACAGTATGCCAGAGGAAAGAAACCAAGTAAATCTAGTGTAATTGTTCATAAACTGCTTCCTCCCGCCTCTTCTTCATTTCCCCCAAGGTAATTTGAATTTTGAAGCCGTATTAGCAAATTTAGAGTTTTTGTGAAGTAATTTTAATTTTCTAATTTTGATTGTTAAATCATTCTTGTTTAGTCCCATTATCGATCAATGGCTGCTTCCTCCAAGTCGGGTACCAAACGTCGCCGTGTAGAGTCTTCAACGGGCCCTGAAACTTGCTCCACACACACCCCCGGTAAGTAAACTAACTTCCTAGGATTTAATATTTTTATCAAAATTTATCAATATAGTTGTTTCAGTTTGTGTGTGATCTATTTATTTATTATTTTTTAGGTTTTATGGTTGGTATCTTTTGTTGGTTAACTTTCTAAAAAACTGTTTTTTTGAATGGTATAAAAGTATATATGTGACAAATGTTGTGTTGAAGCATGTTGTTTACTTGTTTTCAGGCCAATTAAGAAGTATATAATTTTAGGGTTATATCAGTTTGTATTTATAAGTAGTTTAATTGAAATTTTGTATTAGGTTTCCGAAGCAAACGACATCCCTCGGCCCACTTTTACACTGAGTCCCGATATATTTAACTTGAAGTGTAAAATTGGTAGCAAATGCAAATTGAACGAGGATCTTAAATATATTGAAGTTTGTTTGAGTGACCTTCCTAATGGTATCATGTGGTTTAAGTGTTGGGGAAAATATACCATACGCAGCGGAAAATGGAATTAAATTTTTTTATGAATTTTCCCATGACAGGATCAATCCCGGGGTTTAATCACACGTATGTATGATAGAGTAAAATTAACTTTACCCGTTGTAGTGAAGTGGTTGATAATTCCTATGAATTTGAATTCTTCAATTCTTCGCGAATTAACTACGGCTGAAATTATGTTTATCCAAGCAGTCCAATTGTTCTGCCTCTAAATCGTCTCGCCGGAAAATACTTGATGAAATTTTTTTCCTCCTTCTAGGCTTGAAGGCCGACGGTTAATATGAGAGAGGGAGAGGAATTCTTTTTATTGTGGTGTTGTGTAATTCAACTTATGACCTAGGCTTATAGCTAATGTGATATTTATATCACTTAAGTTATTACCTTGGACTAAACCAAGTTCCATATTAACCTCCTAGTGACCGCCCACTTTAGGGCTTGGAGTGCCACTTGGTGTATTAATTTTATGCTTAGTTTATTCTAATATTTAATTAATTAACTTAATCCAATTAAATAATAGATAACTCACTTAATTTATTTTATTTCTCCAAGAAATATTATATTAATTAAATCATAAATAAATTAACTTATTTCCTCAAATAATTAATTCTATTTATTTAATTTTAAGTATCCAATACTTAAAATATTACCACAAGAATTATTCCGTTTTTCATCAATGTTTCCTTTTTAAGCGTGACTCTTTAGGTTCATCTATATTTGGAAATGGGACGATTCCATTGAATATGGGTCCCACCTAGCCAGTAGAGTGGTCCATATTTTAACCCAAATAAGATGAAATGATTAGATCATTTTTACCTTTTCATTTGTAAATACCGTGTGAATACAAACTCTTTGTTTCCTTATCCCAGTTAAGTGAGAGTCATGGTTTTGGTCAAACTCACTTACTTTACTCTATGTTATATTTATAATAAGTTCATATCAATGAATGTTTTGGCCAAAGACTTTAAAGATCTAACGTACTTATAAATGCATAGGATAATTGCTCGTTCACTTACGAGGGAACGAATCCTTTCTTGGATACTAGTTAAGGATACTACTTGCCCATTAGGTTGCAGTTCGAGGTCAACCCCACCAACGGGTGAATTGGGCCTAACTTCTCTAATGACGAACCTAATGTCACAAGTACATCTTCAACTCGATTCCTCAAGTCTAAAGTTCAGATACACCTATTACAATTAATCAATTCTGTCATTGACTGTCAAAGAGTGAAAACCCATGTGACAGAATCGATGCGAGTCATGTCTGAGTGCCACTATCTCCATCAGTGCACCTATGATATGAGTTCTTCACTACTTCTAAGTGATTGATGGGCACCTTTCTCGTTAAAACTCATATCATACAAGGCTTCATGATTTCCAATGCCTAATTGAAAATCTTTGACTTGAAGACTATTTTAGTACACAAGTATCAAACTTCTCTAGTGCTTTAGAGAGTTAACTCTTGTGTTCATGGACTTATAGATGATTACAATATATAAATGTCAATATTAAAGTAAACAACTAAAATGCCTTTTATTAATTGATTTAAAAAACAATTACAATTGACAATGTCCTATCATTTACTAATCCTCTAGTGGCATTTGAGGACATTAACCTAACAATCTCCCACTTGTACTCAATACCAATCACTATGGTATCTAATACCCATCTTCTCAAGATGTCAATCCAGCACTGCCTGTGTCAAAGGCTTGGTCAATGGGTCAGCGACGTTGTCTGCTGAATTTACTCTCTGAACAGCTATTTCGCCTCTTCCAACGATTTCCCTTATTATGTGATATCTCCTCTCTATATGCTTGGATTTGTTGTGAGACCTTGGTTCCTTTGCTTGTGCGATAGCTCCGTTATTGTCACAATAAAGTGGCAATGGCAGCTCCACACTAGGGACCACTTGAAGTTCTCCAAGAAACTTTCTAATCCAAACACCCTCTTTAGAAGCTTCTAAAGCTACTACATATTCTGCTTCAGTGGTGGAATCAGCGGTTGTGCTTTGCTTGGAACTTTTCCAAGTCACTGCTCCACCATTGAGCGTGAACATAAACCCCGAAGTGGTTTTGCGATCATCTACATCAGATTGAAAATCTGAGTCAGTAAATCCATCCACTCTCAAATCTCCACGTCCATACATTAGGACCATATCTTTAGTTCTCTTCAGATACTTGAGGATATTTTTTACAGCAGTCCAATGTTCTTTTCCCGGGTTAGACTGAAAATGACTTACCACGCTTACCGCGTAGGCTATGTCTGGTCGTGTATATAACATGGTGTACATCAGACTACCCATTGCAGACGCATATGGCACCGTACTCATTTCTTTCCTATCTTCCTCACTTTGAGGAGACATAGACTTTGAAAGGTGCACCCCGTGTCTCATGGGCAAGAAACCTTTCTTAGAGTCTTCCATCCTAAATCTCTTTAGAACTTTCTCTAAGTAAAGGGCTTGGGAAAGTCCTATCATTCTATTTGTTCTATCTCTATAAATACGAATCCCTAGAATATAGGTCGCTTTTCCCAAAGCTTTCATGGAGAATGTATTTGAAAGCCATCTTTTGACTGATGTGAGCATTCCTACATCATTTCCTATGAGTAGAATGTCATCCACATATAAGACAAGGAAAGTGATTTTACTCCCACTAACCTTCTTGTAAACACAAGGTTCATCTTTGTTTTTGACAAAGTCAAATCCCTTGACAGCTTCGTCAAAACGTAGATTCCAACTCCTAGAGGCTTGCTTAAGTCCATAAATGGATCTCTTAAGTTTGCACATCTTATGGATATCAAACCCACATGCAAAGCCTTTAGGCTGCTCCATATAGATATCCTCTTCGAGAAATTCATTTAAGAAAGCCATCTTTACATCCATTTGCCATATCTCATAGTCCAAGTGTGCAGCTATTGCGAGCAAAATTCGGATAGATTTGATCATTGCCACAGGTGGAAAGGTCTCTTGGTAGTCAATTCCTTCTTGTTGACTATAATCTTTTGCTACAAGTCTTGCCTTGTATGTGTCAACTTTTCCATCCAAGCCTATTTTCCTTTTGTAGATCCACTTGCACCCAATAGGTGCAATGCCATTAGGACGATCTACAAGAGTCCAGATCTGGTTGGAATGCATCGAATCTATCTCTGCCTACATAGTTTCTCGCCACTTTGCAGAGTCGATGTCCATTATTGCTTGATCATAAGTAGAAGGGTCGTCTCCTTGGATTCCCACTGCTATAGTGTGGCCACCCAGTTCCTCTTGTAGCAGATACCCATAGTACCTATCAGGTTGATGTGGTACTCTACGAGATCTTCGCAACGTTAGTTGTGTTTCATCAGGTTCAGTGTGTGTTTCTTGAATAGTCGTCTCCCTAGGTGTTTCATCTTGTTCATTAAGAACAATTTTCCTACCTACACCACCTTCTAGAATGAATTCATTTTCCAGAAAATGCGCTTGCAATGCGACAATGATCCTTTGATCATCTTGCATGTAGAAAAGGTATCCCATGGAATCCTCAGGAAAACCGACAAAACGTCCTTTAAGGGACCTAGCTTCCAATTTCTCTGCCTTTGTCTTCTTGATGTAGGCAGGGCATCCCCAAACCCTAATGTACTTAAGGTGTGGTTTTCTATTTCTCCATATCTTATATGGGGTCTTAAAAACGGACTTAGAAGGATATTTATTCAAGATATAAACAGTAGTAAGGAGTGCATGTCCCCACAAAGAGATGGGTAAATCAGTGTAGCTGAGCATAGATCGAACCATATCCGATAGCGTTCGATTCCTACGCTCTGCTACCCCATTTAGTTTTGGAGTTACCGGTGGTGTGAGTTCCAATATCATCCCATGTTCCCTAAGGAACTGATCAAACTCGTCACTCGTATATTCACCTCCACAATCCAATCGTCGTGTTTTTATGTGATGACCAGTTTGTTTTTCCACTAAAGCCTTAAATTCTTTGAACTTATCAAATGATTCAGACTTGTATTTCATTAGATACACAAGACCATACGTTGAATGGTCATCAGTGAAAGTAATGAAATAGTGGAAACCTCCCCGAGCCATTTCTCCAAATGATCCGCAAACGTCGGTGTGCACAAGTCCTCATACTTCAGTGGCTCTTTCAAAAGTCCCGGTGAAGGGTGATCTAGCCAGTTTGCCTTTAAGGCAAGATTCGCAAGTCGGATAGGGATCCGATCCCAATGGGTCAATTAACCAATCTTTCTCCATCTTATGTATCTTTCGCTCACCGACATGGCCTAGTCTTAGATGCCACTTTAAGTTTAGGTTAATACTTTGCCTACAACGCTTCTTTGAGATAACATTCGCAACACACTCATTTTGCATTTTTAAGTAATAGAGGCCATTGACTAAAGGAGCAGTGCCAACAAAATTATTATGAAATAAAATGTTGCAAGTACTGTTAATGAAATTAAAAACATAGTCGTTCCTAACCAAAACAGGAATTGAAATAATATTTTTAAGCTCATTGGAAAAACCAAAACATCCTCTAAATTTAAAACATGTCCAGATGATAAACATAAAGAATTTGATCCAATGTGAGAAGCCGCGACACTCTATCCGCTGCTAACACTGATCAGCACCTCCCTATGTTCCAGCTTCCTACTTCGCTGCAGATCCTGATTCATTACACAAACGTGAGCACTAGCTCCAGAATCTAGTATCCACAAAGTGGAAAATACAGTTATAGAACAATTGGTTTCTAAAACAAAAAGTTTCATACCTGGTGTATTGCTTCGATTAGGGCATTCTCTTCTCCAGTGGCCCAATTCACCACGGAAGAGACACCTACTCTTTTCTTTAAGCACTTCCTTATGCTTCTTGTTATTTCCTTTCTTGTTTCCTATTTCTCTTCGAGCCTTCAAGGGTGCTTCCATTTTTCCCTTCCCTTTCCCATACTTGTAGACATCCAATGGTACGTTCTCAGGATTGGAAATTGTATTCCCTCTTCTATTTCTCCTTATTTGCCTTTGAATGAGCTCGAGTTTGGTTGTGAGCCCAGCTAACGAACCCTCGATATCGTTCATGTCAAAGTTCATGATGAAGTAGTAGAAAAAATCAGGAAGCGATTGCAGTATGAGGTCAACTTGGATGTGAAGATCTATGTAGCAATCTAGAGACTTTAATTTTTCAATCAAGGTCATCATTTTTAGCACATGATCTCCCACATTTTCATTTTCCCTCATTCTTGTTCTGAAGAGTTCCTTTGATATCAAATACCGAATGTTCTTTCCTCTCTCTCCAAACATTGAGTCGAGATGGAGCAGTATGTCTCTTGCATTCTCCATCTTCTCATGAGAGCTTTGCAACTCACTGCACATCGAGGTTAACATGTATCCTCTAGCTCGATGATTATCACAGACCCAGTCCATATAGGAAATTCGAACCCTTTCATCTTCCCATATTGTCGGTACAGGAGGACGTCTGAGTTCTAGTACATACTCAATCAACTCACTACTTAGGAACATCCTTAAGTTTGTGAGCCATTCTATGTAGTTTGGTCCAATCAAAGTATATCTTTTTATCAAATCAGATAAGGGCTTAGGTGACATTATAAGAGAGATAATAAGTAAATAACTGCAGGAAAAGTAAAAAGACTTATTAGATTCTTATGTAATTGTTGTTCCAAGTTTAAAATACGGACTTTTAAAATAAATTTGGCTCCCACTATATTTTTTGAAAAATCCACACTCCCACTGTGGAATTCGGAAATCATCGTTGGAAGGCTTCGTAGTGGTGATTGAGTTAGGTTACAACCTTTTGTTGGTATGTGGCCTAACTAATCTATTAAAGTGATGTCCAACATCAACCCATCAAATGGATTGACACGCTAAAAGCTAACGTGCTATTGTAGCAAGTGCACTAGTCGTGTGTAGTAATAAATGGACGGTAAGTCCGGATTGTTGAACCACAAGGACTTGAATTCTAGTTTAAGATTTGTAATGAAGTGAATAAACAAAGTAAGAATAAATTCAAATAAAATTTGTAAAGAACAAGAACAAAGATGACCAAGTGATTTAAAACCAATTATAAAGGGAGACTAAGGCACATGCTAGGTTCAAATTGATCAAATATATTTATAAAGGTTCTTGTTGAAGGATTACACTTATATTGTTATGGTGAGAGCTCCGAGGGTAGAGAATAACCGATGTCTCGCGTATAAACTCCTATGCTTAGATCGTGATTTCCCAAATATTCCTATCCGAAAATCTAACCACTAAACATGCATTAACTTACTAGAGCTCACTCGATTTGAATCGAACAACTTCACCCCGGAATCTTTACCTATGTCTATGGCAATTCCTCATTAGTTGCGGGTCATGATGTGAATTTCTTGCACCCTAAGTCAATTTTCTCCCGAAATATTCACCTAGGCATAAGATTCTAACATATAGTGATCAAGTATATGCAAGATAAGTAGAACATCAATTCACATCACATAACAATATAAGAATAATCTCAACAATCATCTATTATAAACATAAATCACAATTTGGCCTTACATGACCCTAGTCTTATGAATTTAGTTCATAATTGAAAGCATAAAAGACATAAGAGGAATATTCATAGACATAAATGAAATGAAAAGCTCTTAAAAACTCCCTAAATGGTGAATGATGATGGATCTTGAAATTGAGCCTTCAATCCCCAAGCTCTTTTCCTTCCTCTAGTTTTCCCCTCTCTCTCAATGATAAAGAATGGTGATGAATGATGGTGAAATCAGATTAGGGGCTGCCCCCCTCTCCAATTTCATTGATGAAGAATGAATGCAAGAGATGATTAGCTTTATAGGTGTAGATTCTTCTTCCTCCCATGTGTTGTTCCTCTCTTGTGTCTTCCATTACTCTAAAGTGTGTAGTATAAAATTCCATAAAGTAAATCTACCAAGAAACACACTTATGACACCCCCTCAACACATGTGCTAACATTTTGGCTTTAAACATTCTTCCCCACAAAAGATGCTGAACTTTTGGCTAAAAGTAATCAAATTCCGGACGACGCGGCGCCCAGGCGTGGGTATTTTGGCGCCTAGGCGCGGTTTTGCGAATTCTGGGCAATTTTCTTGTTTTTCTGCGCAGCAATCGTATTTCCTTCATAACTCTTTCCACAGACCTACGATTTGGATGATTCAAGTTCCCACGTGTAGCTAAGACATAGAGCTACAACGTTGTTGAAGGAAACTTTGTCCAATTCGGTCTCTAAATGTACAAATTATGCGCTCAAACGTGGCAAGTGTTACGAAATCCGCGCCCAGGCGTGGATATGATGGCGCCTAGGCGCGGGAGTGCGAAGTAAATCCTCGGAACTGGATGTCATATGCGCCTGGGCGTGGTTGGAAGGGCGCTTGGGCGTGGTAAGCCGAAAGTCTGAACCGTTTTCTTGGTTTTCAGCGCAGCAATCGTGTTTCCTTCATAACTTTCTCCACGGACCTCCGATGTGGATGATTCAAGTTGCCAAGTGAAGCTAACAAAGAGATCTACAACTTTGTTGAAGGAAACTTCCTCAAATTCGACATCAAAATATACATAAATTCTATATTTGCGCGCGTTATTCTTCTATTGTAGTGATTTTCCACCTTTACTCGATAAACACACAAATTAAACGCAAATGTGGTATAAATCATGCATAAACCAATACAAATCCAATAAATATGAGTCTCTAAAACATGTAAATTCACACCCTATCAACACCCCCAAACTTACCCATTGATCGTCCTCGAGCAATGAGAGCTATAAGACAAGATCAACATCATTCAATGCGAGAAAATAAAACAACTAACTAACTCACTTTCGTGGAGTAAACGATTGCACTTAGCGGGTGCAACAAGCCTTTAAACCCTTGAGTTACCTCAAAGGACGAGTTATAGTCTCGTGAGGGTTTGCATGCGATATACCCACAAAATCTAACAAAATTTATCCAACCAAATCAATACACCTCAACATGATCAACAAGAATGAATGACATAAAATCAACCTTTTAAAGTTCACAAATATATATACATATCAATTACTTTTGCTCATGTGACACCAATACTTGAAAAGACTCTCTAGGGTGTAGTGAAAAATAAATCTAAGGTATTATAGTCGAGAGGCATCCTTACCAAATTTTGGACATTAATCCCATATCTATCAACTTTCGATCAAACGCAAAGCACAAGAATTATAGAAAATCTCATAGCCATTTAAATTTCATTATCTCAAACATTCAACTTTCAATTCATATGAAATTTCCATTTAAACTTCATTAAGGCTAGATCATGTGCAATGTTTTATTCCATTAGGCTTTCTATGACACCCATGTAGCAAGCTTTAGACCAATGACTCCCAAACTAGATAGTTTTGGGGTATTAAGTGTAGAGACACTCCTAAGGGTTTAATCACTCGAGTGTCAAAGGCCACGAAATAAAACTAGATCTTTTAAAGAATTCACTTCTTTTTTTTTTTTGCTTGAGCTTAGCTCAAATTAGCATAATAGTACAATATATAGGCATGAAACTTTTCACCTCCGGTACATATTAGCCTAACCACTTTTGGTCATACCAAAATTCAACCTTTTCACTTTATTGTTTAGCATATAAAATTACTACTCAACTTATAACCTTAAGAGAAATCTAAGTTAATATTTCTGGGAAAAATTTCTTAAGTGTCTCAAGATGGTTATCATCTCAACTCCTCTACCCTCGATTTATGTGCATTGTGAATCATCTAAAGAATCAATTCTAATCTAGTGTCTCCACGAGCAATTTCAAAGATATATATATTCCATTAAATTCAAATTATTTCAAGAGATCATGCCATTTCTCCAAGTCAATCAATTTCAATGCATCAATTGGAAGGACTAAATTTTATTTATTTTTATTTTTTTATACTTGATTTTCTCTCAACAAAGAAGCATATAAATATGATAGCAAACAACTTTCCCCCAAACTCAAGCTACAAATTAGGATTGCATCATCAAAGTTCAAAACAAGTACTCTTCTACCCCCAAACTTAAATCCAACATTGTCCCCAATGTTGTTATGACAAGCATACACAACGGTACAAGAACACTTACACCCAAGAATGTTGAAAAACATCTTTAAACTTCCAATGCATCCTCACAAAGATTCTCCTCCTCTCGAGTAAAATAAGCATCTCTAAACATGGGGTCCAAATGTGCATCATATCTAACACTTCAACTTTTCAAACCATCAAGCATAAGAAAACATACATGCCAAAAGTGCAAGCTTGAATACAACAAAAAGAAACAAACTAAACAAAACAAAAACGAAAGGAAAAAGAAAACAAAACTTACAAACTTGGGTTGCCGCCCAAGAAGTGCTCTTTTAAAGTCATTAGCTTGACTTTACCGAGTTATTTTAAGGCGGTTTCCGAATGAATGCCTTGTTCATTCTCCAATTCACTCTAGGGTATCGCTTCAACTTATGGCCATTGGTAGTGAAGGTTGGCCCATCATTTGTGCTACATACCATAGGTTGGGACCAAGCAATCATCCACCCCCGAATTTTTGTATGGTCCCTCAACACCTCAATTACTCTTTCTTCCCCGTGCGTTGGGTGATGGTGTGAACTTTCTTCACCCATCACTTTGACATATGCGGAGTCCATGATGTAGGGATGTAGAAGATGATTGGTTTGTTTTTCCTGAAAGTGCTCAACACTAAAAGGATCAAAAGCATCAATGTGTAAATACAAATCAAAATCAAGTGGATGCTCAAAAACCTCATAGCTATCACAAATAACCATGTCATCTCCTACACTAAAGGACAACTTACCATCATCGGCATCAAATACCGATTCACTTGTGGTTAGGGGAGATGGTAAATGAATGTCAACAACCTTAAAAAGGATAGGAGTCAAATGCTCATCATTGGAGGAATTTGCTTTCGAATTTTTCAACTTCCTTTCATTCAATGTCACGGTGTTGCATTCCTCCTTTTGATCTATCTCAGTGGTACCAAGCAATGCCCATGGTACTTTCTCATATATGTCGCTCGTTAGTTGCTTGAGTTGATGATTCATCTCCTTCATTTCCCGCAATGCGTCCTTCATCATAAGGCGGAGCTCTCCAATGGAGTTATCACGTTGTTCCTCCAGCCTAGGAATTCTTTCTTGGTAATGTTGTGGAAAGAACCCTTGTGCATAACATGCTTCAACGACGCTTTGCAGCCATAATTGATTCTCTGGTAGTGTCATATCTGGGAAATTGCTATCCTTTGCAAATTGAATGATGTTTTGCAGCCATAATTGATTCTCCGGAATGGTCATATCTGGAAAATTGCTAGCCATTGTGAGGTAATCGTGCAACAAAAAAAATAGACAAAAAATAAATACATAAAACTTGCAATAAAATCAAAAACTAAAATTAAACAAGTCCCCGGTAACGGCGCCAAAAACTTGACACGCTAAAAGCTAACGTGCTATTGTAGCAAGTGCACTAGTCGTTTGTAGTAATAAATGGACGGTAAGTCCGGATTGTAGAACCACAAGGACTTGAATTCTAGTTTAAGAGTTGTAATGAAGTGAATAAACAAAGTAAGAATAAATTCAAATAAAATTTGTAAAGAACAAGAACAAAGA
Source organism: Buddleja alternifolia (assembly GCA_019426215.1). NCBI lineage: Eukaryota > Viridiplantae > Streptophyta > Magnoliopsida > Lamiales > Scrophulariaceae > Buddleja > Buddleja alternifolia. The sequence continues at coordinate 18,152,723 of CM033408.1, read as the reverse complement.
TGACCAAGTGATTTAAAACCAATTATAAAGGGAGACTAAGGCATATGCTAGGTTCAAATTGATCAAATATATTTATAAAGGTTCTTGTTGAAGGATTACACTTATATTGTTATGGTGAGAGCTCCGAGGGTAGAGAATAACCGATGTCTCGCGTATAAACTCCTATGCTTAGATCGTGATTTCCCAAATATTCCTATCCGAAAATCTAACCACTAAACATGCATTAACTTACTAGAGCTCACTCGATTTGAATCGAACAACTTCACCCGGGAATCTTTACCTATGTCTATGGCAATTCCTCATTAGTTGCGGGTCATGATGTGAATTTCTTGCACCCTAAGTCAATTTTCTCCCGAAATATTCACCTAGGCATAAGATTCTAACATATAGTGATCAAGTATATGCAAGATAAGTAGAACATCAATTCACATCACATAACAATATAAGAATAATCTCAACAATCATCTATTATAAACATAAATCACAATTTGGCCTTACATGGCCCTAGTCTTACGAATTTAGTTCATAATTGAAAGCATAAAAGACATAAGAGGAATATTCATAGACATATATGAAATGAAAAGCTCTTAAAAACTCCCTAAATGGTGAATGATGATGGATCTTGAAATTGAGCCTTCAATCCCCAAGCTCTTTTCCTTCCTCTAGTTTTCCCCTCTCTCTCAATGATAAAGAATGGTGATGAATGATGGTGAAATCAGATTAGGGGCTGCCCCTCTCTCCAATTTCATTGATGAAGAATGAATGCAAGAGATGATTAGCTTTATAGGTGTAGATTCTTCTTCCTCCCATGTGTTGTTCCTCTCTTGTGTCCTCCATTACTCTAAAGTGTGTAGTATAAAATTCCATAAAGTAAATCTACCAAGAAACACACTTATGACACCCCCTCAACACATGTGCTAACATTTTGGCTTTAAACATTCTTCCCCACAAAAGATGCTGAACTTTTGGCTAAAAGTAATCAAATTCCGGACGACGCGGCGCCCAGGCGTGGGTATTTTGGCGCCTAGGCGCGGTTTTGCGAATTCTGGGCAGTTTTCTTGTTTTTCTGCGCAGCAATCATATTTCCTTCATAACTCTTTCCACAGACCTCCGATTTGGATGATTCAAGTTCCCACGTGTAGCTAAGACATAGAGCTACAACGTTGTTGAAGGAAACTTTGTCCAATTCGGTCTCTAAATGTACAAATTATGCGCTCAAACGTGGCAAGTGTTACAAAATCCATGCCCAGGCGTGGATATGATGGCGCCTAGGCGCGGGAGTGCGAAGTAAATCCTCGGAACTGGATGTCAGATGCGCCTGGGCGTGGTTGAAAGGGCGCTTGGGCGTGGTAAGCCGAAAGTCTGAACCGTTTTCTTGGTTTTCAGCGCAGCAATCGTGTTTCCTTCATAACTTTCTCCACGGACCTCCGATGTGGATGATTCAAGTTGCCAAGTGAAGCTAACAAAGAGATCTACAACTTTGTTGAAGGAAACTTCCTCAAATTCGACATCAAAATATACATAAATTCTGTATTTGCGCGCGTTATGCTTCTATTGTAGTGATTTTCCACCTTTACTCGATAAGCACACAAATTAAACGCAAATGTGGTATAAATCATGCATAAACCAATACAAATCCAATAAATATGAGGCTCTAAAACATGTAAATTCACACCCTATCAATGATTCAATCCCTTTGTCCATTATTCATCAAATCTCAACCTTTTAACGATCTTATTGATTAATGAATAATTTAAGTTTAACCCACTGACTATCTATTAGTCTAACAATTGAATTTCACCTTGCAACCTTTTGCTGGTATGTGGGGTGAAATTTGTTTTTGACCAACGGCATTTCATGCACTTAAGAAAAATATAAAATATATTTCAATATATAACCCCCATTGCTTATGGATGATATTATATATTAAATATCATTTTAATTTCTCCAAAGTTCAGTGGAAGACAGGATACCTAATACCCTTTACTAACTTAATATTTTTCAAAGTGGGAGAATTTAAATTATTTATTAGGTCTCACTTTGCACATTAATCTATTTCATATCATGCATACAAACATGGATTAAATTAAATAAATAGCAATCCTAGAAAGCTAACAACACCTGGTTCATGGACTATATTTTCTAGATTTGTTTCAATCATAAAATAAAAAGAAACTATACTAAAGCTTTCAAAGCTCCTTCTTGAATCTCCTCGGCTCGACTTGAATTCCTCCTTTTGGCCCATTCTATTTCTAACTATTACATTTCAATATATTTTTCACTTATACAAATTTATCTAGGAAGAAAATAAAACTAGGCTCAAAATGGCCTATACAACCCATCAAAAGAAATACAATCATAAAAACGAGCATAAGTCCATGAATCATGTCTCTCATCACATAACATGTCAAATATGATATTAATCACATAACACACGAAAATCATATATGCTAATTTCTAATTAAATTCTAAATTTAATTATGTTTTCATATTCTTGAGTAAACCTATTTATTTAAGTCTATTTGAAATTTCAATTTAATTGAACCCAAATTAATTTTCTAGTAAAATCTAATTTTAATAAAAAATTAACTTCTAAGTTCATTAAATTAATTTCACAATAGATATAATCTAATTTAATTCAAAGTCTAACTTTAATTAACATTAGATTTGATAAAAATAAATTAACCTTTATCAAATAACTAATATTATTTAATAATTGATCCGGGTCACCCATGGATCGACCCGGGTCCCATTGCAAAAACCCGTGTGTTAAAAAACACACGGGTGGGCTCACCATGCGAACCCATCGCTCCAGCAGCCTAGCTGTTGTAGTGCGCGGCCCATTTGCGTGCTGTGCGCGCGCAGGCTGCACAGCGCGCTGTCTTCAGAAACCGCCGGCGTCCCGACGCCGCCACGGCGATGGGTCAACACCGCAATTTGCAATTTTTTATATTCATCACATTAAAATTACATAAAATCCAATTTTCATTAATTTCTAACGAACGAAAATAAATAATTCCTCAAGAACACGAAAGACACGAAATCCACATATCTAATCATGCATCGACAAAAAATCATAAATCATGCATCTATATCACATAATTTCACATAAACTACATACACCGAACCCCGCGATTTGGCTCTGATACCATTGTTGGGGAAAATATACCATACGCAGCGGTAAACGGAATTTAAAATTTTTATGGATTTTCCCACGACAGGATCAATCCCGGGGTTTAATCACACGTATGTATGATAGAGTAAAATTAACTTTACCCGTTGTAGCGAAGTGGTTGATAATTCCTATGAATTTGAATTCTTCAATTCTTCGCAAAATAACTCCGGCTCAAATTATGTTGATCCAAGCAGTCCAATTGTTCTGCCTCTAAATCGTCTCGTCGGAAAATACTTGATGAAAAATTCTTCCTCCTTCTAGGCTTGAAGGCCGACGGCTAGTATGAGAGAGGGAGAGGAATTCTTTTTCTTGTGGTGTTGTGTAATTCAACTTAGGACCTAGGCTTATAACTAATGTGATATTTATATCACTTAAGTTATTACCTTGGACTAAACCAAGCCCATATTAACCTCCTAGTGGCCGCACCCTTTAGGGCTTGGAGTGCCACTTGGTGTATTCATTTTGTGCTTAGTTTTTTCTAATATTGAATTAATTAACTTAATCCAATTAATTAATTCAATGAAATAATAGATAACTCATTTAATTAATTTTATTTCTCCAAGAAATATTATATTAATTAAATTATAAATAAATTAACTTATTTTCTCAAATAATTAATTCTATTTATTTAATTTTAAGTATCCAATACTTAAAATATTACCACAAGAATTATTCCGTTTTTCATCAATGTTTCCTTTTTAAGCGTGATTCTTTAGGTTCATCTATATTTGGCAATGGGAGGATTTCATTGAATATGTTGGGTTTCGTTTGAAAAAGCATAAACGCAGTGGAAGGGATTTCAAAAATTAAAACGAAAACCCAATTGGTACTCTAATTCGCATAATTGAATCTAAAAGCGTATAACGAATGAAACTTACTCGTTAATATGAATATGATGATGGAGAAAAAATTCTTCTTCTCCAAACTCGAAATATTGAAGCTTTCAAATCTTCAATCCTTTGGTTTGATTCTTCAAACTTGAACTTGATCCGAACAACGAAAATACGTCGTCTCTAAATCGTCACGCACGGATCAACAAACGAAAAATCCCCTTTCTTCTTTCTCTATGGTCGACGGCTAGGTATAGAGAAGGGGAGGAATATTTTTCTTTTTGAGAGTTATGAAAGTTTTGCATTCTCCTTACTTGTTCTAAGTCAAAGAGTCCTTATATACCTCATGACTTATTGAACAAGTCAAAACAAAAGAGCCCTAATATGTGGCCTCTCAAAGACGCCACATTGAGGCCTAGTAGGCGTCCAATTGGACTCCTCATTTAGCCCCGGAATTTGTTTTGTTTAATTAATTTCTTATTTCAATTAATAATTTATTGTATCCAATAAATTAATTAATTAATTAAATAACCAAATTAATTAGATAAATTAATTCATTAATATATTTCACAAGGAAATTAATTAATAATTAATCTTATCATTATAATTAATTATTTTATCTAATGAATAATTAATTATTTAATTTATCCAATAAATTAAAACTCCCAGAAGAAATAATAGAAATTCTTTTTTCTTCATTTTTCTTTGTCAATCCTTTAGTGCGACTCTTTAGGTTCGTTTCGTTTGGCAATGAGAGGAAACCAAAGGAAGTGGGTAACACCTAGCCAGTCAGGTGGCCCACTTCGTAACCCAAACAAAAACGAATGATAGGACCATTCCGAAACCTTCCAATCGTAAATACCGTATATGTATAAACCCTTTCTTCACGTTCCCCAGTCAAGTGAGAGTCATGGTTATGTCAAACTCACTGGACTTGACCATATGTATAAATCATAATAAATACGAGATCATTGAGATCGATTTAGTGCCAAGCACAATCGTCTCATTTGCTTTGGCCAAATACTTTGATCTCTATTTATCTATAATTACATATGGTACATACTCATTCACTTATGAGAGAACATGGACAAAACGTTTTACACAACTTATAGATGCAGATAAGAATTAAGTGAAAACTCAATAATGCCTTTTATTTAAGAAGAGTTTAAGTTCAATACAAGATATATGCCCTATACATTCTATCCTCTATGTCATCTGAGGGCATAATCCTAACAGAATATGGGTCCTAACTAGCCAGTAGAGTGGTCCATATTTTAACCCAAATAAGATGAAATGATTAGATCATTTTTACCTTTCCATTTGTAAATACCGTATGAATACAAACTTTTCGTTTTCTTATCCCGGTTAAGTGAGAGTCATGGTTTTGGTCAAACTCACTTACTTTACTCTATGCTATATTTATAATAAGTTCATATCAATGAATGTTTTGGCCAAAGACTTTAAAGATCTAACGTACTTATAAATGCATAGGATAATTGCTCGTTCATTTACGGGGGAACGAATCCTTTCTTGGATACTAGTTAAGAATACTACTTGCCCATTAGGTTGCAGTTCGAGGTCAACCCCACCAACGGGTGAATTGGGCCTAATGACGAACCTAAAGTCACAAGTACATCTTCAACTCTATTCCTCAAGTCTAAAGTTCAGATACACCTATTACAATTAATCAATTCTGTCATTGACTGTCAAAGAGTGAAAACCCATGTGACAGAATCGATGCGAGTTATGTCTGAGTGCAACTATCTCCATCAGTGCACCTATGATATGAGTTCTTCACTACTTCCTAGTGATTGACGGGCACCTTTCTCGTTAAAACTCATATCATACAAGGCTTCATGATTTCCAATGCCTAATTGAAAATCTTTGACTTGAAGACTATTTTAGTACACAAGTATCAAACTTCTCTAGTGCCTTAGGGAGTTAACTCTTGTGTTCATGGACTTATAGATGATTACAATATATAAATGTCAATATTAAAGTAAACAACTAAAATGCCTTTTATTAATTGATTTAAAAAACAATTACAATTGACAATGTCCTATCATTTACTAATCCTCTAGTGGCATTTGAGGACATTAACCTAACATTAAGAATTTTCAGTTTGCTCCATTATTCGACGTAGCTTCGGACATGGACATGGTCTTAACTCCTCTGTGGATGCTTTTAACCCGAATAGTGGAGTCTCCAGATAAATTTGAAATCTGGTTTATTCTAAATGGCATATCTATTCGTTACTCTTGGATGGAGCATACAGCTACGAGCGGGTTGAATTGTTCCCCGTATACGGAAGAATCAAAGGTTGTGGAAGATGATTGTTTTAGTCATAGATACCTTAGCCTTAAAGCCACAGTAAAAATTCTTAGGGAACAACTTAAGTAGTGTGTGATCTGTGGAGAAGTAGTGTGTTCTCGTACTTGTCGAAAGTCTTCGAAGAAGGCTGCGATTAGTTCTAGTGACAAAGCATTAGTGATCCTTGCATCTGACAAGTTGAAGCTTGCGTTATTATATTTGTTGGTTTCTGTTTTTTTTATCTCGCCAAATGATGATTCACCAATAGACTCCCGTTTTCTTGCAATTGTTGATGACCTTGAGTTTGAGAAAACCTATCCATGGGGTAGGCTTTCTTATTCTGTTCTGATGGAGCAATTGAAATCTTTGGACCTGAAGAAGAAATTGGCTGCGGCAAATCCACAGTGCAACTTTCGTTGTTTCATTCTCCCACTTATGGTAAATTTTTGTTTTTATCTTTCATTGTTAATTGTCGACTTACTGTTATTTGAATATTTGATAACATCTTTTTTGTTTCTATGTTAGCTTCTTCCTTTCGAGTGTATATCTGCACTCTCACCAATGATTGGGCGTTTGAGGGAAAATATGCCTGGACAATTGCCGAGAATGTGCAAGTGGACTACTAAACTTCTTCACAAGAGACAATATCCCACCTTGTCTCAAATTCTTATGTTGGTTGGAAACAACCAGGTTAGTATTTCATTGACAATTTTAAATGTTAAAACCTCAAACCTCAAACCTTATAAATTCTGTTATTTGTGTATAATGAATTTATTAATTCTATCATATTTATTTGTTTATTTGTTTGCTAAGATATTAAAAGCATACTTCAGGCCATGCCGGAGGAACTGGCAACAGACCACATGCAAAGGTTTGCTCCTTTTGATTAAACCAATAGCACGGTAAATGACACCACCACCAAATTATGGACTAAAATACTGGAGAAAGGAGGTAGAATTGTATTTGATGATATTTTCTGAATAGATTTGGAATCTCGATGTTCCGTTCTTCCAGTGACTAAAATTGCAGCCATAATTGATGATGGCAGAAGACCTCAAAAGGAAAGTGTTCAATGTGGTACATCCAAACCTACATAGGACAGTGTACGAGGTGTTTCATTAATGCCCATCAATACCAATGATACGGTTCTGAAAGTCCTTGGTGAGTTAATAGCAAAGGTTGATTTGTTATCACAAAACCAGATTGCTATGAGTGGAAGGTTAAAAGGGTTGAAAGTGTGTTAAACGACATTTCAAGAAAGTGTAAAAGTGTTGAGGATGATGATGAGGTTCTTGGTGAGGATGAAGGAGTTGGTGATGATAAGGATGAATTTGTTGGTGCGGATGTGGATGAAGGACTTGGTGAGGACGAGGATGGAGGACTAGGTGAGGATGTGGCTGAAGAACATGGTGGGGATAATGTTGATGGTTTAGCTATTGTCCTTTTTAATGATGGTGGAGTGGAAGTAGGTGCTGATCCCATGGTAGATGTAGTTGTACAAGAAGAATCTAAGTTTTATTTGAAGTGGATGCCTAAGAAATCCAAGTATCAAAAATCTCTATTTACGAATCCTGATGCAAAGAAGAAGAAGAAAAAGAAAGTACATAAGACGTAATATGGCATTATGTGTACTGTTTTTATTTGTTGGTTTGGTTTGATGACTGTGTTTGTATACAGTATTATGGGTATTGTGTTTGTATTAAATATTAGTATTAGTATTAGTATTTATATTTTTATACAATATTTATATTAGTATTAGTATTTGTATTTGTATTTGCATACAATATTTCATAATATTGTACTGTGTGTATTTATGTTTTTGTTTAACTTGTCTTTATGTACCCCAGGGGGAGTCGGGCCTAATACTGTTATAGAATCGGTGAACAAGGATATTGCTGCGGATTTTTTTGCCACTTACTCCAAAAGAAAAAAAGGCTGTTTCCGATGCCATGATCTGTTCCAATTCTGAAAAAGTGTTGGTGACTCACACTTCCTCTAATATTGAGATAACCGGTGAAAAGTTACAGTGTTTGCGGGAAAGAGGTTGGCTTAATGATGATGTGATTAATTTGTATTTTCAAGTGTTGAAAGAAAGAGAGAGGATGTAGCCAACAAATTTTAAAGGTGCCATCATTTTAGCACTTTCTTTTACCAGGATTTGGTTCATAATGGTCAATATAATTTCAATTCAGTGAAGGAATGGGCGACCTCGTCCTCTCTGGGATATCACCTTCTTGATTGTGACAAAATTTTTGTGCATATTCACAAACCCAAACATTGGTGTTTAGCTATTATCAACAAAAGGACCAAAAGTTGTAGTATCTTGATTCAGATGGTGGACAAGATCAAGAAGTTTTGAAATTTCTAGCTATGTATTTTGTTGATGAGGTGAAGCACAACAACGGAGAATCCACTGATTTGAGTTTGTGGGTTCACGAGTACGCCACGACTGTGAAATGTTCATGATCAAGTACGCCGACTTTTGTAGTAGTTCTTGTTAGTATTATGCCCTCAGATGCCATTGAGGATAGAATGTATAGGGCATATATCTTGTATTGAACTTAAACTCTTCTTAAATAAAAGGCATTATTGAGTTTTCACTTAATTCTTATCTGCATCTATAAGTTGTGTAAAACGTTTTGTCCATGTTTTCAGTGTGATCCCTCTACTTCCTATGGGATAGGAAGATTGGCACTAGAGAGATCGATCTTGATTACTAAAATAAGTTCGCAAGTAATATGAAGTTTTTAATGGACAAATAAAGACTTCGAATACTTGTACAATCTTAGCTCCGACATGGGAGTGCCTGTCTGGTATCATGGGATGATAGGAGATTATGATTGTAGACACGTCAGTGGAACTGATATGTTCGAACACGGCTCGCATCGGTTCTGTCACATGGGTTGTCACTCTGTGACTGTCAATGATGGAACTGATTATGCGTAATAGGTATATGTGAACCTTTGACCTGAAGTATAAGGCTGAAGATGCACTTGTGATGTCAAGTCTTTCACTAGAGTAGTTAGACCCAATTCACCCTTTAGGGGGGTCAACCTCGAAATGCGGACTTGATGGGCAAGTGGCAATCTTAGTAGATATCTAATATTGGATTTGTTCGCTCATAAGTGAATGAGTATGTACCCTATGTAATTATAGATAAATAGAGATCAAAGTATTTGGCCAAAGCAAACGAGACGATTGTGCTTGGCACTAAATCGATCTCAATGATCTCGTATTTATTATGATTTATACATATGGTCGAGTCCAGTGAGTTTGACATAACCATGACTCTCACTTGATTGAGGAACGTGAATAAAGAGTTTATACATATACGGTATTTATGACATAACCATGACTCTCACTTGACTGGGGAACGTGAACAAAGGGTTTATACATATACCCACTTCCTTTGGTTTCCTCTCATTGCCAAACGAAATGAACCTAAAGAGTCGCGCTAAAGGATTGACAAAGAAAAATAAAGAAAAAGGAATTTCTATTATTTCTTTTGGGAGTTTTAATTTATTGGATAAATTAAATAATTAATTATTCATTAGATAAAATAATTATTTATAATGATAAGATTAATTATTAATTAATTTCGTTGTGAAATATATTAATGAATTAATTTATCTAATTAATTTATTTATTTATTGGATATAATAAATTATTAATTGAAATAAGAAATTAATTAAACAAAACAAATTCCGGGGCTAAATAAGGAGTCCAATTGGACGCCTATGAGGCCTCAAAGTGGCGTCTTTGAGAGGCCACATATTAGGGCTCTTTTGTTTTGACTTGTTCAATAAGTCATGAGGTATATAAGGACTCTTTGACTTAGAACAACAGAAGAGAATACACAACTCTCATAACTCTCAAAAGAAAGAAAAATATTCCTCCCCTCCTCTATACCTAGCCGTCGACCATAGAGAAAGAAGAAAGGGGATTTTTCGTTTGTTGATCCGTGCGTGACGATTTAGAGACGACGTATTTTCGTTGTTCGGATCAAGTTCAAGTTTGAAGAATCAAACCAAAGGATTGAAGATTTGGAAGCTTCAATATTTCGAGTTTGGAGAAGAGGAAGTTTTTCTCCATCATCATATTCACATTAACGAGTAAGTTTTATTCGTTACACGCTTTTAAATTCAATTATACGAATTAGAGTACCAATTGGGCTTTCGTATTAATTTTTGAAATCCCTTCCACTGCGTTTATGCTTTTTCGAACGAAACGCAACAGTGGTATCAGAGCCAATCTCTGATTTGCATATTTGATCTTGTTTACTTGATTTAAGAATTGCATGTTATGTGTTTTTGAAGCGTGTTTGTATATTTTTCTTAAATCTGCGTTTTATGGTTTTTTGCCTAGTTCTTTTGATTTTTAGTTATTGTAAATCTGGGGATATTTGATGATATTGAAAATCTAAAAATACCGAGGAAAAACGGGGCTCGAAAGCCCCGAGAAAAATGCGCACAGCTGCGCGCGCTGTTTAGCGCAGCCGGGCCGAACAGTCACGGCCCGTCGGGTCGTGACCGTGGCCAACGGGTCGTGGGTTTGGATACCCAATTTGTTGATCCGAGTCATAGATTCGTGTCGTAAAATGGGCTATGTTTGGGTCAAAATTGTTTTTTAAATTTTGGGTGATTTTAATTAATTGGGTGGATCAAAAGGATTATGACCCGAATAATTTAAATCAAGCCTAATTGAAAATTATCCAATTTTGATTTGTTAATTAGTTTGGATTTAATCTAATTAAATCTAAATGGGCCAATTAGATTGGTGATTTGGACTAAAATTAAATTTAGTCCAATAAGAAATTAATAAACGTGAATGTTGTTCTAATTAATTATTTTGAGCCCAATTAAATTGAATCCAAGTGGACCAAAAGGATAGTGACTTGGGTTTGATGAAATTGAGCCCAATGAGATTAATTGGAATATAATATTTAATTAGAACTAATTAATTATTTTTCTTGGAGATCAATAATTGATTTATGGATTAATTATTATTATTTTTTTCTCGACTTGGAAATTACTTCATTTTGAATAAGGAATATAAATTATTTTTCTTAGAGATTAATAATTAATTCTTTGATCAAATAAAAGTATTTTCAATTTTTGATGGCTTTAAATCATAATAAAATAAAATATAAAATTCCATATTTTATGTGTTCATATTATTTTAATTAAAGGTAGATGCACTTAATTTTTAATTTCGTACATCTAAGTCATCTAGTTGGACTAGAATGATTTTAATTGAAATAGTGAATATGTGAAATCATAAGGAATTTTATAATGGACTTTTTAGTTGGACTAAAATTTTAATAATCAACATAAGTGATTTAATATTGCGAGCATGTATTAAATGTTGCGAGCATGTATTAATTGATGCGAGCATGTCTTATGTGATTAAAACACTAATCATGGACTTAGGATTATATGTTTTACGTTTAATTTTATGGGTTATCCAATTTGAAGCTATTTATTATATTGTTAGAAATAATGCATGAGTTGTTTTAGGAATCGAGATAAAATAGTTCAAAGTTGATAAAGTCAAAAAGCCCTTGAATGTTTAATAGGTTTACTCTATGCCTTTTGTGATGGCCCACTGGCTCGGGCCCTCTAGTAAAAGTCCATGATCAAATGATGAATTTATTTATTCATTTATTTACATTCTATGTTTATTTATATTGAAAAGCATGATTATTAGTAGTCAAAACAAGTCAAAACCCACTCTCTGCAATCAATTTCTCGTTTATCTCTCTCAAATATGACAAACCCACTTGCAATTTTACTCGAAAAGAATACTCTGACTGGACCCAATTATGTGGACTGACTTAGAAATTTGAGGATTGTCCTCAATGTGGAATCACTGGGATACGTCTTGGAGGCTGATATCACGGCGGCTCCTGCTAGAACACGTGCCAACGAGGAAGAGGTTCAAGCCCATGAAAAATGGGTTAAAGACGACCTCCGGGCGAGAGGATACATGGTGGGATCTATAACTAATGATCTTCAAAGGTCACATGATAAGATGCCCACTGCAAGAGCTATCCTAGCTCACCTGGTAGAGCTCTATGGAGAGCATAGTCGAACTGCACGATATGAGATATCGAAAGAGCTCTTCGGAGCCAAGATGAAAGAAAGTGAGAAGGTTCGTGATCATGTCCTCAAAATGATTTCGAGGATCGAGAAATTGGAAGCTCTCGAATTCACCATGAATGCCACCCTTCAAACTGACTTAATCTTGCAGTCTCTTCCTAATTTCTTCTCCCAATTTGTGGTTAACTTTAACTGCAATGAGTAGAGTGCAATTTAGCTGGGCTAATGAACAAGTTGGTTACTGCACAATCTCAAATGAAACCAAAGGGAAAGGAAACTACCTTGGTCATCTCTTCTGGACCCAAAAAGTCTAAGAAGAAGAAGAACAAGAAAAAGTCTGGCGAGCTTGGAGCTCAAGGGTTTTACAAGAGTAAAGGACCTAAGAAAATGGATAGATGTCTCGAGTGTGGTGAGCTTGGCCACTGGAAGAGAAACTGTCCCAAATTAGGCAACGGCGCACAAGGTATGAAACTATTAGTTTTTGAAACTAACTGTTCTATGACCGTATTTTCTACTTCGTGGATTCTGGACTCAGGGGCTAGTGCCTATGTTTGTTGTTTGGATCAGGATCTACAGAGAAGTAGAAAGCTGGGCTGAGAAGAAGTGATGATCAAAGTAGGCAGCGGGGAAAGCATCGCAGCTACTAGGATCAGATCTACTTCTCTTTATTTGAATTCTGGACATTTACTGTTTTTAGATAATGTTTTGGTTTTGCCCAATGGGCTTAAGAACATTGCATTTATTCCTATCTTAGTTAAGATTAGATATACATTCCGTTTTTCTAAATTAAATTGCGACATTTATTATGGAAATAAATTAGTTGGCAATGCATGTTTAGTTAATGGTTTGTATTATTTAAATGTCCGTAATTCATCTGATGTTAATGTGGTAACACGTAAACGTGGTAGGCAAGAAACTAACTTAAAACTCAAGTGGCATCTTAGACTAGGCCATACCAGAGAGCACAAGATCCACAAAATGGAAAAAGATGGGCTTTTAAGCTCACTAGGGTCGGATCCTATTCCTACATGTGAATCATGTCTCTTAGGCAAGATGGTTAGATCCCCCTTCATAGGGACTTTTGAAAGGGCTACACAAGTCTTAGGATTAGTGCATACCGACGTCTGCGGGCCATTTGGAGAAATGGCTCGTGGAGGTTTCTACTACTTCATCACTTTCATTGACGACCATTCAAGATTTGGTCTAGTGTATCTGATGAAGCAAAAGTCTGAATCCTTTGAAAGATTCAAAGAGTTCAAGGCCTTCGTAGAAAATCAAATTGGGCAAAATATAAAAACTCTACGATCGGATCGTGGAGGAGAATATATGAGTGTCGAGTTTGATGAATTCCTAAGACAATAAGGAATAATGTTACAACTAACACCACCAGCAACTCTTCAACTGAATGAAGTAGTCGAGCGAAGGAATCGAACACTGTCGGACATGGTTCGTTCCATGCTTAGTTACACTGATTTACCCATTTCGTTGTGGGGATACGCGCTCCTTACCGCTGCTCATGTTTTGAACAGATGTTCCTCCAAATCCGTTCCTAAAACTCCGCATGAGATGTGGAATAATAGGAAACCGAGTCTTAATCATATTAAGATTTGGGGATGCCCCTCTTATGTCAAGAAGACTAAAGTGGAGAAATTTGAGGCAAGATCCCTAATGGGACATTTCATTGGTTATCCTGAAGATTCCATGGGATTCTTCTTTTACCTGCATGATGATCAAAGAATCATCTTGGCCCTACAAGCTCACTTCCTTGAGGATGAGTTCATCTTGGAAGGGGGCAAAGGTAGGAAAATTGTTCTAGAAGAACAAAATGAAACTCCCTCAAATACATCTGTTCAAGAACCGAGGCCTGAACCCATAGTAGCATAACCACCACGTAGATCTGGTAGAATACCGCATGAACCTGAGAGGTATGGGTATCTATTGTAGGGGGAGCGAGAGCTTCACACTGTAGTACAAGAAAGTCATGAAGATCATCCTTGTACCTATGATCAAGCGATGGTGGATGTCGACGCTTCAAGATGGCGAGAAGCCATGGAAACAGAAATGGACTCTATGCAATTGAACCATGTCTGGACTTTAGGAGATCGTCCTGAAGGTATAAAACCTATAGGATGTAAGTGGATCTACAAAAGAAAGATAGGTAGTGATGGCAAGGTTGACAGCTTTAAAGCCAGGCTCGTAGCGAAAGGGTATAGTCAAAGAGAAGGAATTGACTATCAAGAAATCTTTTCGCCCGTGGCTATGATAAAGTCCATACGAATTCTGTTATCCATAGCTGCATACTTAAATTATGAGATATGGCAAATGGATGTCAAAACGGCCTTTCTAAATGAATTCCTCGAGGAGGATATCTATATGGAACAACCAGAGGGTTTTATGTTCAAGTCCGATATCCATAAAGTATGTAAACTTGAGAGGTCCATTTATGGTCTCAAGCAAGCATCTAGAAGCTGGAATCTCCATTTTGATGTAGAAGTTAAGGGATATGGCTTCATCAAGAATGAAGATGAACCATGTGTCTACAAGAAGACTAGTGGAAGCAAATTCTCGTTCTTAGTACTATATGTGGATGACATTCTACTTATAGGAAATGACGTAGGAATGCTCACCACCGTTAAGAAATGGCTTTCGAGTACGTTTTCCATGAAAGATTTGGGAGAAGCCACATACATTCTAGGAATTCGTATCTACAGGGATAGAACGAATAGAATGATAGGCCTCTCTCAAAAGGTCCTAAAGAGGTTTAGGATGGACAACTCTAAGAAAGAGTTTCTTCCCATGAGGCTTGGAGTACACTTATCCAAGTCTATGTGTCCTCAAAGTGAGGAAGATAGACAAGAGATGAGTAATGTACCCTATGCTTCTGCAGTTGGTAGCCTGATGTATGCAATGTTGTGTACTAGACCCGACATTGCCTATGCTGTGAGCGTGGTGAGTCGATTTCAGGCAAACCCGAGAAATGAACATTGGATAGCTGTGAAGAATATCCTAAAGTATCTGAAAATAACTAAGGATATGATTCTCATCTATGGAGGTGGAGACCTAAAGATGGAAGGTTAATCTGATTCAGACTTTCAATCTGATGTTGATGACCGAAAATCCACTTCAGGGTTTGTTTTTATTCTCAATGGTGAAGCGGTGTCTTGGAAGAGCTCCAAGCAAAGCACAACCGCTGATTCTACCACTGAAGCAGAGTATGTAGCAGGCTCAGAGGCAGCGAAAGAATCTGTTTGGATGAGGAAGTTTCTTGGAGAACTTGGAACGGTCCCTAGTGCTCAGCTCCCGTTGCCACTTTATTGTGATAACAATGGAGCAATAGCGCAAGCCAAGGAACCGAGGTCTCATAACAAGTCCAAACATATTGAGATAAGATTTCACATCATCAGGGAGATCGTTGGCAGAGGAGAGATAGCAGTGCAGAAAATAGCCTCAGCTGACAATATAGCTGACCCGTTCACCAAACCACTACCTTAGGCTGTTTTGGACCAACACCTAAAAAGGATGGGTATTAGATACCACAATGAGTGGCATTCAGTGCAAGTGGGAGATTGTTAGGATTATGCCCTCAGATGCCATAGAGGATAGAATGTATATGACATATATCTTGTATTGAACTTAAACTCTTCTTAAATAAAAGGCATTATTGAGTTTTCACTTAATTCTTATCTGCATCTATAAGTTGTGTAAAATGTTTTGTCCATGTTTTCAGTGTGATCCCTCTACTTCCTATGGGATAGAAAGATTGGCACTAGAGAGATCGATCTTGATAACTAAAATAAGTTCGCAAGTAATATGAAGTCTTTAATGGACAAATAAAGACTTCGAATACTTGTACAATCTTAGCTCTGACATGGGAGTGCCTGTCTGGTATCATGGGATGATAGGAGATTAAGATTGTAGACACGTCAGTGGAACTGATATGTTCGAACACGGCTCGCATCGGTTCTGTCACATGGGTTACTCTGTGACTGTCAATGACGGAACTGATTATGCGTAATAGGTATATGTGAACCTTTGACCTGAAGTATCAGGCTGAAGATGCACTTGTGACGTCAAGTCTTTCACTAGAGTAGTTAGACCCAATTCACCCTTTGGTGGGGTCAACCTCGAAATGCGGACTTGATGGGCAAGTGGTAATCTTAGCAGATATCTAATATGAGATTTGTTCTCTCATAAGTGAATGAGTATGTACCCTACGTAATTATAGATAAATAAAGATCAAAGTTTTTGGCCAAAACAAACGAGACGATTGTGCTTGGCACTAAATCGATCTCAATGATCTCGTATTTATTATGATTTATACATACGGTCAAGTCCAGTGAGTTTGACATAACCATGACTCTCACTTGACCGGGGAACGTGAACAAAGGGTTTATACATATACGGTATTTATGATTGGAAGGTTTCGGAATGATCCTATCTTTCGTTTTCGTTTGGGTTACGAAGTGGGCCACGTGACTGGCTAGGTGTTACCCACTTCCTTTGGTTTTCTCTCATTGCCAAACGAAACGAACCTAAAGAGTCGCGCTAAAGGATTGACAAAGAAAAATGAAGTTTTGGGAGTTTTAATTTATTGGATAAATTAAGTAATTAATTATTCATTAGATGAAATAATTAATTATAATGATAAGATTAATTATTAATTAATTTCCTTGTGAAATATATTAATGAATTAATTTATCTAATTAATTTGGTTATTTAATTAATTAATTTATTTATTGGATATAATAAATTATTAATTGAAATAAGAAGTTAATTAAATAAAACAAATCCCGAGGCTAAATAAGGAGTCCAATTGGACGCCTATGAGGCCTCAAAGTGGCGTCTTTGAGAGGCCACATATTAGGGCTCTTTTGGTTTGGCTTGTTCAATAAGTCATGTGGTATATAAGGACTCTTTGACTTAAAACAACAAAAGAGAATACACAACTCTCATAAATCTCAAAAGAAAGAAAAATATTCCTCCCCTCCTCTATACCTAGCCGTCGACCATAGAGAAAGAAGAAAGGAGATTTTTCGTTTGTTGATCCGTGCGTGACGATTTAGAGACGACGTATTTTCGTTGTTCGGATCAAGTTTGAAGAATCAAACCAAAGAATTGAAGATTTGGAAGCTTCAATATTTCGAGTTTGGAGAAGAAGAAGTTTTTCTCCATCATCATATTCACATTAACGAGTAAGTTTTATTCGTTATACGCTTTTAAATTCAATTATGCGAATTAGAGTACCAATTGGGTTTTTATTTTAATTTTTGAAATCTCTTTCGCTGCGTTTATGCTTTTTCGAACGAAACCCAACAGTTCCGCCGACATTGGTCTTTGTTTTAGGCAGACTCACATGTCGTATTTTAGGCAGAGGGTAGCTAAGGAGATTCTGAACATGAGAGTTGATTGATGAACATAGAAATTGCTCTTAACTTGTAAATATTTTTATCTGATCTAGATCGGTACGCAATATACCTAGAAAATGTTTAATTTTTTGTATCAAGTATGAAATATATGCAGAATTTTCTATTAAAGTATCAAGAATATTGAATATACTGCCTAGATTGGTATCAAGTATAACCAGTATTTTTAGTATACTGCCAGATTGCTACCCAAGATAACAAGTATATTGTGAAAAATGATATGATCAATTTTATTAATTAATTAATTTAAAGAGTCGAGCTTTACATTTACTAACAAATACTAAAGACATTAAATACGTATCTTAGCATGATTAACAAGATTTCTATGGTTGGTAAAAAATTAAGATGGAATTTAATGCATTAAAGTGGTTGGTTCTCAATCCCATCTATCCAATCTATTTATTCAATATAGGACTTGTACTCCAGTAAAATAGTTATACTACATATACTAGAGGTCATTCAGTATATTGGAAGTGGGGAAGTTAGCACCTCGTTTGGGGTGAGAGGAAGTTTTAATGACTCACTAACTACATCCACCCACCACCAATTTAGTGAGTAAGTTAAGATTTTGACAGCTGTTAAGAGGGAGAGTAACTCACATTCCTGCCCTTTCCACTTCTTTATTTATCCTCTACACTTTCACCTTCTTCCTTCCTTGTTTCACCTTCGACTTTGGTTTTCCTCCGAGTTTATTAAATCTGAACTTCCCAAACACTTTGAATAGCAAAGCAGGCCTTATGAGAAGAGAGGGGAGAAAATTTTACATCCAAACCCGGCCTTTTGAATACACCTATCATCTTTCAATCTACTCATCTTCACCTATATAACACTTATAAATAATTGATGATTGATTAAGTGCGCTTCATCACGACTTGATATTTGACATTATGGAGAGGTTATCAAGGCTATCAATGGTGGAGGCATCCAGATTGGGGTTTGTATCCAAACGTTTCCAACATCTATGGTATTCCATCTCTGAACTTGACTTCTATGATGAGGATTTTCTACATTATCAACATCATTGGTACCGAGGTTTAAATTTTAGTGATTTTGTTAATCGCACTCTTGATCAACACAACAACAGTGTTGTGCATATGTTGATATTTGATTTGGGTAGGGGGTGGAAGAATGGGGCCGGATTAGGGAAGAGTGGGTGTTATTTGGTGTTCATCATCATGTTCAAAAAACTTAAATTAATAGGTCAACTGTTAAATTCTCTCCCTAGCAGCCTATTTTTCTCCCAAACGGTTGTTGAGTTGAAATTATCACTACCTAACTATATTGTTATGTGGGAGAATGGAATTAAGTTGATGAACTTGAAAAAATTAGTATTGAAGCGTGTTGTTATGATTGACAACCAGTTTGGCAGTAAGATTAGAGATTGGTTTCCCATGTTAGATGAGTTGCGAATATATAATTGTGATTTTGAAAATATTAGTGAATTTGCGGGTTATTTGCCGAGTTTGAAAAATTCAAAATGGCTTTCAGCCGTAGCCAAAACAATGTCAAAGTAAACCTACGTATCCCCCATCTAGAGGTGTTGGTTATTTTAACAACACAAAATCAGGGGGGAGTCGGGGCATACGCATGTGTCTAGAGCTCGTACATTGCAATGGATATTACATGGTGATTCTATTAACTTGGAACATAATTGCACTGATAACCTTTTCCATCGAGAGGTTGTTAAAATGGCGAAAGAATTATTCCTCACCGATGATGCTCATGTCTCGATGGTTTTCGGACAGGTATACTTATCATTGTTTCAATAAGGGCTTATTGTGTGTGCATTAAATCTATCGAGTTGTTTTTGATTTTATATTTTTGGTACTTCGGCAGATTTTGGAGAGCGTGGATGGTCTACATCACCGTGTGTCCTCGTACTATTTTGTTGAAATATTCCGCTTGAATATTACATGTTTTAACAAGACCGAGCATCTCGCAATGACACTGGTGATGATTAGTAGATGTCCGCACTTGCAAGATGTTTCAATTAATTTGGTGGTAATATTTTACATTTTATGATTCGTTGATTATAACATGGTTATTTAACACTTTCAATTTTGATATTTCAAAAATAAAATTCAACTTGAAATTTTACTTGTTTTGTAGGCAAGTGACATCTTGGTAAACAATCCCACAAGTGTTGGCCAATATGTACAAGAGTGGAATTTGGTGATTTGAGAATGGAAAATTTGGATGTGGTCAGCATAACAAATTTCACGGGCACTGAATGCGAGATGAGCTACGTTATGTACGTGTTGGCGCACGCATTTAACTTGGAGAGGATAAATATTTTGTGCAACTTCGTGTTTGCTGCTGGACCTGATAGAATAAACAAAAGGTTGTCGATAAGGATGTCTCCAAGATTATCGGCAAATGTGGACGTTCGTTTTGCGTATGTGCTGTGATTGGCTTATGAATATATGTGACTAGTATCTTCAGTATGAGGCTTAGGTTATCTTGTGATTGGTAGGTATGTTGTAGTAATATTTTGTCATTTTGACCTTAGTTTGTAAAAGATTGATCTCTGATTTGATAAACACTATCTTCACAAAATTGGGCGGGAAAATTAAATTATGGGTCGGCACCACAGTGCGATTCTCACTACAACAGTGCCAATTTCATCCACGTGTGCCAAAAATATACTGGCAAGATTGGAACACAGTATAACCGGTATTTTCTGTATACTGGCAAGATTGCTACCCAGTATAACATGCATTGTGGCAAAAATATTGGCAGGGGGCTCGGCACCATTGTGCCAAAATTCGGCACCCTGATGCCGGCTCCCCTGACTAATTTTGGCACATAACCATAACTTGCAAAGAATCCCCAATTTGAGAGTTCATTGATGAACAAGAAAATTGCTCTTAACTTGTAAAAATTAAGTCTTTAATAGTTAATTTGTTTTACCTTCAATTTGTGATTATTTTGGCCTTAATTTTTTAACATAGAATGTGGTATGAAATATACTGGCTAGATTGGTATATAGTATATATGTATACTGGCAATATTGCTACCCAGTATAAGAAGCATTGTGCTAAAAAAATATAGACAGGGGGCTCAGCACCATTGTGCCAAAATTTCGGCACCATGATGCTGACTCCCCTGCCTTAAAACAACATTACGTTACATTTTAAATGCATTACACCGCCACACCCACATGGGACCCACATAAACTTGAAAATCCCCAATTCCCAAACTCAGGAAAACGTGAAATCCAAATCCGCAACCCTCTCTCTCTCTCGATCTTGCTCCACACACATTATATCTGCCGCTGTAGTCTCTCTTCTCGGATGCCTACACAACAATCGGCGCCCCACTCAGTGACCACCTCTCCTCTCATACTCCGACCGGCAGCCACTACTTCTTAATACCTCTTTTGTCTTTTAAAATGGGGAGAAAAAGGGCTCGTACCGCCACGGGACCTTCCACGGAATCACAACTCATACCTTTCACCGGCGATAATAGCACCCAAGATGGATTACACACCAAAGGTTTGACGAAATACCCTAAAATGAAGAATCCTCCTCCTCCCAAATATGCAATACTTGCTAAGTTACCATGTTACCCCTCCCGATACATGGATCTTGTCGCTTTGAATTACCTTGGTATCAATTTAAATGATTTTCGTGAAAAGTTGAATGTTATGGGTTGGAGTGACCTTAATTTCATGGATGAACCGAGTTACCACCGGCTCACGTTGGAGTTTTTGAGCACCTTTGAGTACAATGATGATACGAAATGGTTTAGAATTGCGAATGTTCCCTATGTGAAATCAATGACGGAGATAGCAGATATATTTGGTTGGCCGACAAATGACACTTCGTCCCTACTTGAAGCGGACAAGGATGCATTTTGGCAGGATATTACACGACTACTTAATGAGAAGTTTTCGGGACACGTGGCTAAGGCCACGGATCTTGTCCAACTAGGCCAGCAGTTTCTAGTCCGGTTGATGCCACTATTCTCTCTGTTATTTGCACCGTGTATTGGCATTCACCCTTTTTGGGCGAGCGGCTAATGGTAAAGTATCCATGGAAGAACTTGGTGTTCTATTTTATTTTCACATCGCAAAACGAGCGGACTTGACTAAGATTTTATGTGAGAGATTTGTTCAAGTGTCGAGACAGGATATTGACCAACTACTTATGGGTGGTCTTATTAAATGCATTGCCGAGCGTATCAGGGCATTCAATCGAACTATGACTGATCTAACTCCTATTGATGGTCTGATGACAGTCGATTTACATCAACTCTGTGACATGCACCTACTGAAGAAGAATTCATTCGGCTTCGATTATCTGCAACAGCCACACCCTCGGGACCAAACCAAGGCGGCAGCTGAGGTTGTTACTAACAAGCCTCCACTTCAGGATCCACCACCGAGCAGTACATCAGGCACCTCAACTGCTATCTATCGTCTTGAATCTCAGTTCAATGTTTTCGTGCAAAATCAAACAGAGATGATGAGGCAATTGACACGCGAAATCCTAGCAAGTATACTAGGTCGTGCAAAGTAATAAAGTGGACTATTTAGCCCGGGGTGTATCGTCTCCACAGGGACAATTGGATTCAATGCTCGTAATTGCTATATTATCTAACTCTAAGCTAAATCAAAGTATAAGATGATGGTTGATTATACTATGAAAATAATCAAAGACAACTATGTGATAAACAAGATAATAAGTCGAATGGAAAGAGGTGATTGGGTTATGATCCTACTATGTTCTATTCTATGTTCATGAACTCTCAATTATCCGGATTCTTAGAACGTTCTTGTTATGGCGAAACCCCCTAATGTATTTATTATTCAATCTCTTGAAATAACAAGCCTATACTAGTTAACAACTTCCTATATCTCTATAGTGAAGATTGAATTAACTAACATGCATTTATGTTCGAAGGAATTCCTTGTTTACGAAGATCCTACATTCAATCGGGTCATCTTATCACAAAAAGCCATACAACGCAATCGATTCTATCTCTAGTCAATTGTTACGTTATGATGTTTTATTTTTCGATCTCCCTTTATCTATCTCCTCTCGGTCTCAAGACAAAGCATTTTATCAAACATATGGTGATCAAGCATATGCAAGCATTAAGCATAAAATCAAACATGTAACAAGAATGTAATAAATCCAGAAATTAATGATTCATTAAACACAAAACATCACAAAGTATTCACATAACCCAATCACAAAGATGCTTAGCTCATACTTACAATAACAAATGATTCAACAATTCTATAAGACATAGTTGATAACTAATCAAAGAGAAAGAGTTGAATTACTCCCTATTACAAAGTGTGAATCCAAGCTTTGATGATGAAATTGATGATGATTAGGATGATGAGGATGAGGATGATGATCCTCTTCAAGCTTCCTTGGATGGTGGCTGATATGTAAGGAGTTTAGGGTGTGTTTAGGGCATTTTCTAGGGTATATCTCGTCCAAATGACCTGATGGTCTATTTATAGGCCAAGTCCGCTGCCTTGAACGCCGCGGCGTTGAACTTTCTGCCATGAATCGCCACGGCGTTAGACGGTGAACGCCGCGGCGTTCCCAAGTGGACGCCGCGGCGTTGCTTTGTTTCCAAATTGTATGTCTTGCCTCCGGCTCTCACCCTTTGCACCGAATGTTATCCAATTTTCACTGTTTTCGTCCTTTCTTCGATTGTGTCTCAAAAAGACCTGTAGTCACTTAACGCACAAATTAAACGCACCAATGGCATGAATCAAGCGATAAATGAACTTCAAAATGTAAAATCAGAGGGCTTAAAACGAGTGAAAACAACTCTTATCAGCAATTATCCGAGTACTTCAAGTTTGTGGGGTTTCACCCACCACCACCTCCTTCCGTATGAGCATCACCCAATCAAGTGTGGGTTTTTTGTGACAGCATATTTATCTTGTACAATTATTCAAGTGTGGATTTTTGTGATCGAAAATTGGTTTCAGAATGGACATGTACATATTTTGTTAAATTGTTGATTGATTTGGTGACATATTTGCGAGTTCCCATATTACTCACAATTTGAATATACTACTAAAACATTTTACTTAATTGAAATAATATGTTTATAGATTAGATCACAATTAGCAGGAATAAGAACAATTTATGGTTGAAAAACACACAACTATACCAGCAACATATTTATCCTGTATAGGCAGTATACTAGGCAGATTGGAAAAATACTTAGGTATCAATCCATCAACAATACAATTAACATATGATTTTGCTTGCTAAAATAATATAAGACAAATTCTTAAGTAAAACACAACAAATTCTGACATACTCCAATTAAACATAAAAGAAGTTTAAATTACAACAAATAAAAACAATTACGCCGACGGACCATCCATTCACTCCTCAAGGCCGTTTGGGGGTACTGGCTTAACATACCCGTCACTCAAATTCTTGGTCTTCTCACAAACTCAAATTTGAAACATATTTTTCAGAGCTTCCCACTGTGGCTAACTACTCCTCTGCAAACGGTTGAACCTTCAAAATATATTCTCACGCATCATCTGAGGCATGGATCTTGTTCTTGTCTTCGACATATTCAACGTTGATAACATTAGGCTTATTAGTAAACCAGTAATAAACACGAAACCCTTTTATAAGCATTTTCCACTTTTCCAAGATAAATTCATAATTGTATGAGGTTTTGAATCTATAATTCAACGAGTTCATTGCATTGAAAAATGGAATATAAGGGTTTTTTGTAGACACAGTAACACGTAATGGCCTACTTGAATCGGTGAAAAAAGAGAAGTGTCAATTAAATGTAAAATTAGAATAAATCTCAGTGGGGGAGCTTTAATTTGTAGGCTGTCACAATAAATATCACATCCTACGCAGGGCTAACTGTAAGGAACTGGAGAGTGATCATTGGTCAGGAGAGGTGATGATATAATCCTATTTACCCTACTCTTACATTAAGGCCATTAATGTAAATTTATCCTGTAATGAAATATTATGAAAAGAATTCTCATTTCATTAAATTATTTAGGTTGGGGTAGGGGTGGGCAGGTCATGAGTGAAATAACCGCTTTTAGTAGAGCTCTCCAAAGACATGATGAACATTTCATCGTGCTGCCAATTCCATTGTCGATCATAAAGAAAATGTTCCCGCGGGGGAACAAGTGGTGGAACAAAATGTTTGTTTTGATACTCGTCCCACCATACTCCGTGCTCTGAGTGGGACGCGGTACATGCATAGTAATATCTACCCGGATACTGTGGGTTGGTTGTCAATACAATCGACATTCTACCAAACCCACAAATGCAATTCGGAGCAGGTCGGTCACCCATTAACTGTTTTAATATACATAAAAATTAATACTATTTCAGAATTAACCACTGTATTGCAGCTCAATAATCATATGTTTAATATTCCTAACCGAAAAAAGTATTCAATAATATCATAATAATTCTATTAAATCGCAATATTCATAATAATTACACATAATATTGA
This sequence comes from Buddleja alternifolia, assembly GCA_019426215.1. Lineage (NCBI taxonomy): Eukaryota > Viridiplantae > Streptophyta > Magnoliopsida > Lamiales > Scrophulariaceae > Buddleja > Buddleja alternifolia. The sequence goes on along the minus strand of CM033408.1, from coordinate 18,127,411 downwards.
CAAAGACATTATATTAAACACAGAATCTGTTTACAAATCAAAAAATTAAACCAATTCTCCCAAATTTGTAATATTCTAAAATCCCTTTTCTAAAACCCTAATTTCTTCGTTACTCCACTTTGAGATACAATGTATGGTAATTTTGTATTAATGTACGACAATTACACAAAAAAAGTTAATAGCTAAAAAAATATTACAAATCAATGCATATATTAAACCCTAAACCAATAAAAAATTACAGAAAACCGACCTTGTCGTCGTAAATTATTTTGCAAGAACATTGTCTGATTTGTGCTTGCTGGTGGCGGTCCCGATCGTCTGATTTGTGCTTGATGGTGGCGGTCAAAGATCCAAGACGGAAGGCTGGCGCTTTGGAGAAAGTAAGGAAGGAAGGGGATGGAAGAGGAAAGAATGAAAAATTCTGATATAAAATTCGAAATGAAAAAAACGGGAAATAATGGAAATAAAGTGTTTTTGAAATTTTGCCTCAAAATCGCTTTTTTGAATAGTGTTTTTGAATTTTTAGTTAAAAAGAAGCGGGAAATTAATTGGGACAATAAAAAAGTGAGGGAAATTAAAAAAAGCGTTTTTAATTGTGAAATAAAATAGCAATTTTTAAATTGAAAATGTGGGCGGAAAGCATATAACATTTTCAAATTTACGCGGAAAGCATATACTTTTATAGATTACATCACAATTAGCAGCAATTAGAATAATTTATGGTTCAAAAACACACAACCATACCTGCAGAATATTTATCCGGTATAGGCAGTACACTAGGCAGATTGATAAAAATAATTGGGTATCAATCCATCATCAATTGACATATGATTAGTTGAAATAGAATAGTACTAAAATATTTTACTTAATTGAAATAATATGCTTATAGATTAGATCGCAATTAGCAGCAATTAGAACAATTGATGGTTCAAAAACACACAACTATACCGGAAGAATATTTATCCGTTATAGGCAGTATACTAGACATATTGATAAAAACAATTGGGTATCAATCCATCATCAATTAACATATGATTAGTTGAAATAGAATAGTACTAAAACATTTAACTTATTTGAAATAATATTTTTATAGATTAGTTCACAATTAGCAGCAATATACATGGTTAGGGTATCAAGTTTTAGGGTTTAGGGTATCGATATCGAAATTATGTGAATCTAAATTTTTTGATGTTTCAAAACAACATATAGTGTGTGACAATCCATATTTGATAAATGTAGTACAATCAACGTATTTAACATATGCTTCTACGACTTATTAATGTTAATAGATTCCCATAGTAAGTAATAACATGTTTATATGTTCTACTTAGTATACTAGGCAGATTGGAAAAACAATTGGGTATCAATCCATCATCAATTGACATATGATTAGTTGAAATAGAATAGTACTAAAACATTTAACTTACTTGAAATAATATATTTATAGATTAGATCACAATTAGTAGCAATTAGAACAACTTATGGTTCAAACTCACACAACTATACTGGCAGAATATTTATCCGGTATGGGCAGTATACTAGGCAGATTGATAAAAATAAGAGAAATAGCAAATACCCCCCCAAACTATTAGGTGATGTGCACTTTGCCCCCCAAACTATTAAAAGTTGCAATCAACACCCTAAACTATCATATATGTGCACTTTGTCCCCTCGGTCAGCTTTGGGCAGCACACAGGGGGCAAAGTGCTACAAACCGCATAGGTGAGGGGCAAAGCGCACATCACCTCATAGGTGAGGGGCAAAGCGCACATCACCAGATTTTTTTATTTTTTAAAATTTTTACTAATTTTTTTATTTTTTTATTTTTTTTTATATTTTTTTTCATTTTTTTTTATTTTCATGTTTCCGGATTTTTGAATTGTCTTTTTTGTTTTTAGAAAATTATGAATATTTGAATTTATACTTCTTTTCATTGTTTTCTTATTTATTTCATGTTTTATTTTTATTTTTCTTATTTTTATATTTGAAAATTATTTATTTCAAACCTAGAAATAATATTTCAAGAAAAATCCAAATAAATTCCAATATGCATGATTTAAATTGAATGATGAATGGGTAAAAATATCCCCGAAACTGACCGAGGGAGTTAAGTTAATATTAAGAATATTTGAATTTAAAAAAAAGAAGAGAAAATAGCAGATAAACTCCCCCCCCCCAACCTATGAGGTGATGTGCGCTTTGCCCCCTCACCTATGCGGTTTGTAACACTTTGCCCCTTGTGTGCTGCCCGAAGCTGACCGAGGGGGCAAAGTGCACATATATGATAGTTTAGGGTGTTGAGTGCAACTTTTAATAGTTTGGGGGGCAAAGCACACATCACCTCATAGTTTTGGGGGGGGGGTATCTGCTATTTTCTCTAAAAATAATTGGGTATCAATCCATCAACAATTGACATATGATTAGTTGAAATAGAATAGTACTAAAACATTTTACTTAATTGAAATAATATGTTTATAGATTAGATCACAATTCGCAGGAATAAGAACAATTTATGGTTCAAAAACACACATCTATACCGACAGAATATTTATCCGGTATAGGCAGTATACTAGGTAGATTGATAAAAATAATTGGGTATCAATCCATCATCAATTGACATATGATTAGTTGAAATAGAAGGAATAAGAACAATTTATGGTTAAAAACACACAACTATACCCACATAATATTTATCTGGTATAGGCAGTATACTAGGCAGATTGATAAAAATAATTGGGTATCAATCCATCATCAATTGATATATGATTAGTTGAAATAGAATAGTACTAAAACATTTTAACTTACTTCAAATAATATGTTTATAGATTAGATCACAATTAGCAGCAATTAGAACAATTTATGGTTCAAAAACACACAACTATACCGGCAGCATATATATCCGGTATAGGCAGTATACTAGGCAGATTGATGAAGGCGGAAAATCCGAAAAAGGGGGTTTGAAATAAAAAAAAAGGCGGGAAAAAAAAGAAAAGCAGGTTTGTGATATTATTCCCATTAATTTCCCTTATTTATTATTTCTATTACTTTCATTATCCCTATTATTTTCATTATCCCCCCAACATTTTCCAAAATATCCCTATTATTTTCCCCTAGCTTCCTTCCTCTCCCCCGTTAGTTATCGTCTCTCTCCTCTCTCTCCTCTCTCGTCTCGTTGTTAAATCACTGAATCATGGAGGGATTTTGGTCACCTACTGTAAGTGCGGGGGAGGCAGAATGAATATTTATCGTGCAGGACCGGATGCAAAAAATCCAAGCCGTTACTTTTATCGATGTCCTGGTTGGAAAATACATACAGATAGTTATCTTTGGTGCGATGAATACCATGACGAAAATTCTGATATACCACAGCCTAGTTTTACGGAGAATAACGTCCGCCCAACGCAGGCAGAGCAAGGTGCTTCATCCAGTAAGGACAAGGGTTCCGCCACTGGTTGCCCGAACTTTGATGCAGCCATTGACAGCTCAATGGTAAAGAATATATAAAGAATAAATATTTACATATGTAGCATTTTATTGTTACTTAAGCTAATAGAGAATTGTTGTGAATGATAATATGCTAATAATCTAAAGTTACGAAACAATTTGGAGTGAGCTTACATATTTCGAGGTCCGAATTATTCTTTTATATTTTTATTATGATTACATTGTTAACATATTATATAATTCTTAGGGATAATAGCAGATACCCCCCTCAGTTATGGGGTGAAGTGCACTTTGCCCCCTCACTTATCATAAAATGTGCACATTGGTCCTTCGGGCAGTTTAGGGCAAAAAAATACAAAGGAAAATTCAAATCCGGGCAGCAACGTACGGAAATTCCTTTGTATTTTTTCTGCCCAAGCTGACCGAAGGATGAAAGTGCACATTTTATGATAAGTAAGGGGGCAAAGCGCACATTTCAATAAGTGAGGGGGCAAAGTGCACTTCACCCAATAACTGAGGGGGGTATCTACAATTATCCCTAATTCTTATAATGTTTAGTTATTTCTGTACGTTATTTAAAGCATAACATGACGAGTAGTTTTTTGTAGAATGGCCCCAAAACACAATATTGATTGGAAATTCGGCATCCAATTGGTGATAGTCGAAAAACATAAAATGTAAATTTTGTCAAAAAAAGATTTCAATGGCGGGATTACAAGATTAAAAGAACACATTGCACTTGTCACGTGGAATATGGAGAGATGTACAAAACCTCCAAAAGAGGTGTCACTAATGCTTCGGAAGCATATTCAAGACTTGAAGAGTGAAAGAAATATAATGAAAAGAAAAAAGGATGCAACATTACATGCTATTTGAGAAGACACCATGAATGTACATACATTAGATAGTGAAAATAGCAGTGGCGACGAAGAATTTGATGGTCAACATCTCAATGAATTAGAACAAATGGAAATTAGGCAATTGAGAAATGCCTGAGAGAGAGTCGTAAAACCACTGAATTCGAGGATAAGATGCATAATCTCTATGGTTACGATATGTCCAATATCTCTCTCTAATCCATTTTTGTATGTTCATATGATATGTATACTATTATTTTTTATTTATTATTGCTTGTAGGACATTCTGGGTCCTGTTCCTCCATAAGGTCCAACTTTAGGTGTAAAAAGAGGAATATCTCATAGGCCTAGCGCAAAAAAAGGAGCTAAAATGTTGTCAAGAGGTATTGATTCCCTAATGTACCCCTCAAAGCAAAAAAGTATAAAACAATGGTTTGCACCTGAGAAAGGGAAAGCAGTTGGCAAGGCCATTTTAAATGATTTATATTCAATGATATTCCATTTAATGCTGCTAATAATGATCTTTATTATCAATCAATGATAAATACTATTGCTGAGGCTGGGAAAGGAATACAAGGCCCTTCAGGACGTTAAATTGGTGGTATTTATTTGCAGGAAGAGGTGGAAGAGACGGAGGGGTACATACCCACTCTAAAAGCAAAATGGCCTGAGTTTGGGTGTACACTCATGTGTGCTGGCTGGATCGAGATATGATTTATCACACTTCTGTTGACTGCACAACAAAAGGAAAATGACTAATTTTCTTTTGTCTATTATAAATAAAGTAATCATTGAGATAGCAGAAAAAAATGTGGTGCACGTGGTTATAGACAGTGAAAGTGCAAATAAGGCCGCTAGCTAAAGATTGATGCAAGAAAGACCACATCTCTTTTGGTCCCCTTGTGCTGCACATTGCATTGATCTGATGTTAGAAGATATTGTAAAGATGAAAAAATTAAAAAAATATATTGAGAAGGCAAAGCATATCACAAACTTCATATACAATAGTGATAAAATAGTGAATCTCACTCATTTGAATGATCGAGAATTGTTGAGACATGGATCACAAGATTTGCCACAAATATTTCCATCAAAAGCCTTCTTCGACATCATATAGATTTGAAGAAAATGTGCACAACTCCTGATTGGGAAGAGTATAATAATACTACAAGAAGAAGAAAAGAAGCTAAAAAGTATTAAATCTTGGATGCCAAATTTTGGAAGAAGGCAAGAGAAATTTTTGCAGTAATAGAACCAGTGGTTAAGATTTTAAAACTTTTTGACTACGACAAGAAGCCCACATTATCAATCATCTGTGAGGAAATGGACAATGCAAAACTCGCAATAAAAGATGGAGTTAAAGAGTGGCATTTGTACATGGAATGTCATTGATGATCGTTTACAATCAGTTACACCAACACTTACATGCTACAAGTAATATAATATCATTTAGTCAATTATCATATGTATGTTTAAAAATAACTTTAGTATCTCTATATTTCAGCATATTTTTTGAACCACACACTTCTATATTTCGGCACTTGTGTTTACAAGGATGAGGTTAGACGAGGTATGAATGTCGTAGTAAAGAGAGAATGAATTTCCTACATTGTCAGATGATATTTTGGATTCAGTGGATCGAGCTATTACAAAATCACTAGAAGAAGACAATCATGCAATTGCTAGTGTTCCAAATCGACCTAATGAGGAGCAATCAAGAAAGTTCAAAGGAAAAAATATCGCATCAAGAAATTCAAGTGATAATAGTGCGAGAGTGGTGATGGAAACGACAAGGGAAACTATGGGAGGTCTTAAGGATCACATGATAATACTACTGACCAAAGGGATGAGGACAGAAGTGCCCGCAACTATCAAAATGATCAATATGATGCCGGTATATCTTGGGAAAAAGAGGTGAAAATTATTATGGCACGCAAGATACATACCATGGATATAGCCCGGGTATAGAAGAGCAACGATATTTTTTTTATCATCATTGACAAGTTTTTCTAGTTGTGATGATCATCTTTATTCTGGGTGGATCTTCTGGAAGATACAAAAGTGTTGATGAACAACTACAAAGTCTTGGCTTGGTAGGGATCCAACAAGTTCCACTTGGATATAGTTACTGATTTAGCAATGATAATCGGGTTCCTCAAGAGGTAGAGTATAATCCTCATCAAGATTTATCAGGAAGACATGGTCACTTTGATGGGTACTTGGACTATTCACACAATAAACACCATGATCATATATCTTCCACCACAAGTGGGATAGGATACCATGGAGAAAATTATGGATCTTCTGGTGGTTCTAGTGGATATCATGGATATGATTACCCATCTTCGGGTAATGCTAGTGGCAGATACATTTAGAGTGATGGGTAATTTGGCCATGATAGATATAAAGATCATTTGTCTTCTGGTGCAAGTGGTGCTGGATATTGTGCACATGAATATGGATCTTCTGATAGTGTAGGTAGTAGTGGATATCGAGGATTTGGGTACTATAGTCATCATAACGAATGTTTGTCAGTGCACATCCGTTCCATTCTACAATGCATCAAATCTCGCCATCAACATGACTCCCATAGATTATATAGATGATTTTGTACCACCTCGTCACTCTACTTGGTATTAGTGGAAATTTGATATTTAATAAATTTTATGTACTAAACCTCATGTTCCTAGACTTGTAAGGTGATATCGACTCTAATTCAAATGTTTTTGTGCGCAAAAGAAATCCATAGTAATACAAAAAGCAAAAATTAAATGATTCTATTTTGGAGTTACAATAGCACTAGTGCATTCCATTTTATTAGTTTTTGGTGTTCAAAATCTTCCAATTAAGAAAGTCAGACATTCAATACAATATTTACTAATTATAATATTTTTATGATTTTTTTTAAAGTTTTTGAGTAATTTAAGCCAAAAAGTTTCTATAGCGTTGCAATAGAACTGGAACGGTGATCTTCGTGACAACCGCCGCAACCGTTCTGATGAACAATGCACTAAATGGGTCGGGGAGTCGAGTCCTTTACTACTATTGTTGCGTGTAAAGGTTGGTGCAGTGGTAGAATTTTGTGATACAGTGTATATGGTCTAATGCAACTTGTGCTACCGTTCGTGGATGTCAATATGGACAAGACCATGTTTTGGGGTAATTCTATGTCAGATCGAATCCAATGGTCCGAGTGTATAATCTATGTCTATTTCTTTCACATAATTGTGTGTAGAAACCACACATAAAACACCTTTCTATGTGAGAGAAATAGACACTATGACAATTGAACTCGGTCTGGCATAAAATTTTCCCATGTTTTGCCAAGATGGGACTTGGAGTTCAGAAATTGCAAATTCTATTTTGTACATTTGGAATTAAAAAGTTCCAAGTAAATAAAAGTTGTATGTGATGGAAATTGATTGCAGTAGTAAAATTCAATAGAAGAAAGATAGAACCTAGATCTTCAACTGAAGGTTTAATAAACTCTGCAAAATGTAATCCAGATCTTCAAAATGTCCGTGTTTCCGGACCCTATATTCCAAATCCAAATCCAAATCCAAATCCAAATCCAAATCCTTATCTTTCTAATAAATTCAAATCCAAACTTAAATCCCGATTCTAGTTGACTTTAAACATAACAAAATAAAACCACCCATAAAAAAAAAAAACAAAAAAAAACCAATACATTATGATTTTGCATTAATAAAAGTTACAATGGTCCTCTTGAATGACAAGTTATAACTTGAAAGAGCTTAGAAAATAACACAGATTTTTTGGTAACTGAATGGGTTAATTCAGGATAGGATAAAATCCTCGCGTACACATTCTAAAGTTGTACTCGACCTGAAATCATATGAACGTTTAGTACAACCTTCCTGCCAAATTCCACTATTATTCAACAGAAATTCGTCGACAGTCCGATGCTTGCAGCTCTCGTCAAGTATCCTAAACTCAACCATGTACGTTATAACTGAGTTTCACCATCAATTGCTTTTGTCCTTTCCACAGCACCTTCAAATATAACCACTTATCAGACAACTCAAATTTTAAGGACACAAAAGTATGTATCAACTTCAACAAGGGCCTCATAATACAGGATTGCATTTATCACGTACAAAATAGGCACGGATGCCAAAGAAGGGCATCAGGTGCATAGAGAAAGTTCTTCGGATGAGTACCAAAAGAAAGTTATAACTAATAATCATGTAGCACAAAGAAAGACTCGTTATTCACAGGAAAAGAATCAGGTCACTTAAATTTACAACATAAGTTAAAGAACACATTCATAAGGAATGTAGATGAGTGGTGGATAAAAGTTGCATGAAAAGAGGAATGTAAACTATTCGTTCGACCAAAGTTCATTGGTTGTGCACACCAAAAATTGGATTGATAGTCATTTAGAACAAAGAATGACGCTGCAATTCTCAGAAGACAGCAAGGCTACAATAAGAAGTCTAAAATTATTTTCTTCAAAACAAACCTAAGCAGTTGAAGTATCCCTATCTACCAGAAAGGACTAACAGTGGAAGTAAACACAAGCTGTGACCAATAGAAATGCACTTTGACACCAAAAGAACCCATAAGAAGCACCTTTTTTATTGCTTTATGAGTTTACACCAGAAAGTTTTACATTTGGGTAGATGAGATTTTATAGAATTAAGATATTATTACAACATAACCATAGGAATGCAAACAAACTGAACTACCGCGTGATATTTTTGAGATTGTTCGAATAAAATTTAAGTTTAAACGGATTATCAAGAATAGATGAGCTTGAGTAGGACTGAAAATACATTCAACCAATCTTACAGGCCTCTTTATTCTTGCTCGTTAGACCACAAGCTGCACTAGTTTATATAATCTAAAATATTTTTATTTTATCTTTTAGCAAAATCCTAAATAATCAAGCTCAACAATCACGAGCCTAATGAATTGGGCCCGGGCTTTACACTTTCACTATCAATCTCATCTTGACCGAAAGATAAAGAGAAATATCAAGACTAGTCAACCTCAAAGCTTCATATACACATGAAATTCGAGATCGAGAATCGACATTTATCTACTGAATTTTCCCATATTAAGCTGTTGAATTAGAGAAGCACGAGATAACCACAGTAATTTCAAAGGGAGATCATGAGATTAGAGGAAGTATCAGATCAGGTGGTTGTTAGTTCAGATAATAGGGGTAGAGTACCCAGACTATCTGGAAGTCTCCTTTTTAACACCACTCACCAGTATATGCGCTAACTAATATAGATACTCAAAATTACAGACCATACTTGGCTGTTCGGATCCAGTTCACATTTTTCCCTTTCTTTCCTTCTTTTACGTTCTTTGGCTTGACTTAAAAATTACAGGACCCAATTGAGCACAGGAGATTCCTTATCTATGACTTCAAAATTTCTTAAAGATGACGAAGAAAGTAGAAGAATTTTGGTTCTCTCACTTGGAAAATTCAATCAGCAGTAGTCCAACAAAAAACGAGAATAAGAGCGATAATATTCTAAAGTAACTTCACCACCGAGGACCAGCCCAATAGTGAAGTTATATTAAGCATGAACCGATTTAACGCACATAAATTCTTAAGAGAATCTAAAACTCTCATTTTTCATCAGTTTTTACGAGTGAGATCTGAAAGGAGCCAGATCAGCCATCAATCTGAGCTACTGTCTCATTAGGACTACCAATTTTTAAAATTTTGGTATCTTAAACCAAGTTCAAAAACGATTCAGCATTCCAGCATAGATCAGAAAAATTCGAACAGATTAAATTTTAACAACACCATAGATACATTGAGGAGACAAACTTCATGTACTTTGAGATCAACTCAGCATGTATATCTATTGCCTCCCTAGTTTACACATAATAATTCTTATACTTTTTTTTTTCTGATAAAAATAATTCTTATACTTTGAAAACAGGATTTAGGATTTATATAGGATATAATTCAAGTTGAGAATCTTGATGATTTTACATACATTAACATCAAGCTTAATTTTTTGTTCAAATTAACACCACTTCCAACTTATTTACATAGATCACACAAGAAAACTAAAGAAGTACCTTTTATATAATTTTTTAGAACCACAGGGACAGGGCGCATTTCTACTTGTAGAACCACTCTTAGCCAAGTTTGATCGTGCAACATCCAAGGGGGATGTTCCCATCAACTTCTGAAGCTGCAGCCAAAGATTCCTTGACAAGTCAATGATTCATAATAATGTAAAACTAGAAAACTAATATGTCAAAGCATACAAACGATCTTTCTCTGTCTCTTCATCCCCTCATAAGTTGACAAAACATGGCCTTTAAGTGATATTCACATAATCATGCTTCAAGACAACATTAGATTGTGAATTTAGAAAGAGAAGCAAAGGGAAAAAAGAGAAATAGTAGAAAACAGATACCCCTCGCTTTTATCGTCATATAATACTCAAAGCAGATTTTTTTTTTCAAGCACACTATTAAAAATTAAAATGAAAGGATGAATAGTGAAAAGATTGCAAAAGTCCCCTTTAGTTGTGCATGTTTTCCTTTGGATCATATAAGAGAAAGGTCTTGCTTTAGCAGTTGCCTCCATTTTGTTTTATACATTTTCTTTTATACTTATAAAACAAAATGGAACCCAGGGTTTTGTAAATCCATTTGGCTCAAATTCTTTTCCCATCTGTTCTCGTCCAAGGCGTGCCGCATATATATACAAGGAGAAATTGCAAGCTCCAGGATAGAATCTCAATGGATGACTAGCAAGAGACGCATCAAATTTTTCTTGTGGCCTTCCTTCCAAGTTGCATGAACGACACCCTTATCCCTCACGCTACATTATTCGTGTAATCTTTCTGACTAGGGACTAAGATGTCAAAAATATGATCATGAAATCTTGCTCCACACCAGCATCTAATCATTAAGTTTGGGATTCCAACCAATTATATCATTTCCTATTTAACACTCCTAGTGAATACATAAATAAACAAGGTCAAGTTAGAATTCTAATTAATCGCCAAACACACAATAGCGAAGAAAATAAAATTTTCCAGAACTATGAAAGTTGAATTTGAAAAAGACACTTACAAAAGAGGACGATGGTGAGAGTTTTCTTAGGATAGTAGGGACATGCGGCTATTCTGAAGGAAATCAAACTACAAGCAAATGATGGAAAGACCTAGGTGTAGCATTAAGACCCAAGGATGTGATTTTGGTCTAGGAAATGAAACTGTAAAGGTTGATGGTCTGCTTTGGGGTAGAATTTTCTCCAACAATGAAAATGGACCAAACAATCGCCAATTTAAGAATCAGATATAACAGATAACAAAAATCAGCTAATAATTTTCATTATTCTATCAGGAAAAATTCAACTTCCAAATGCTTTTTCAATTAGCATAGAGAAAATCAATCATAAGACTAAACTGATGACTCACCAATCAACATAACTGAAAGAAAATACTCTGCATGGAACCTGAACACATGTCCCTGTTTGCCTTGCTAGCAAAAGTCCATGTGATAATGCTCTCTAGAATCTTAAAACATAATTCACCACACTTATAGCAAATGCAATCAAAGTGAAGGTTGTGAGATGCGGGATATAAATACTTCCATCAAGGAAAAAACCTACAGCACGATAGGAAAATAGTGCATTATATGGATACCTCTGCCAAGCTCTTCGGCATTGGTTTGCCTTGCTCCTTGAGTTCTTCAATCTTTCTCTGTGCTTGTTTTGCCCATGTAAACTTTGCTAAGGCATTTTCAACGTCTGTTATTGTGCAATTACAGTGTTTTGCTGCGTCTCGCTTTTGACTAGTTTGAATATTCTACATCAAATAGAAAGCAAAAGCAAAGTGAAAACCACTTAACTACACCTAATATTCATCAATATCACCAGCATTCAGACATGATATTTGATGCCTAATTTAGTAAAAGCAATAGTTTGCTAAAACTGTCAAATTAAAAAAACAAAATTAACTATTCAGCTAATGATTAATTTGAACTATAGGATTTCGTAAGCTTTGAATATGCACATTTCTAAACGCATAACAGGTTTTAATTCTTTGTTTTCATGATAAGGACTTATCTCAACTTGTGAAAGTGATTATTTGTTGAGAATGTCAAAGATGTGATCTAGTTTCTGTTAATATATATTTGGTCTATAAGTTAATACAAGAAAGTTAGTCTGTAATTATGTGTTGGTTTGCTGTTCTTGTGTATAGTAAGAGGCATTGTAATACCATTGTTTGAGATATATAGAAAATGTTTTCTATCTTTTTAACATGGTATGACAGCTATAACAACCCTTAAGAAAAACCTAGCCAAAATCAAACCTTAGTGGCAGCTTACAATGTTTTTTCTTTCTTTCTTTCTTTTCTTCTCTCTTTTCTTTTTTTTTTTTTTTCAAGAAAAGCTAATCTTAATCATGTCTGAAGGTACTTCTTATTTCAACCTAAGACATCCCACTTTTGAAAACCATGTTGCACAGATTACCCAAAATTCGATTGAATGGCAATAATTTCTGGCGCTGGTCTCAATCAGTGCAAATGTATCTACGCGGATGAGGAAAGATGGGCTATTTGACAGGTGATATGGAATTTCATATATGCAACCTGGCATGCTGAAAATTCCCTGGTTATGACTTGGAGCGTACACTCCATGGAGGAAAAGATCAGCTCCAATTATCCGAAGACAAAGGAACTCTGGGTGAATGTCAATCAGATATGCTCTGAGTTAGGTAACCAATCTCAAATTTTTGAACTAACCATGAAACTCAGTGAAATTAGACAAGATGATGATAATGTTACCAAGTAATTCAATCAATTGAAGCGTTTATGGCGAGATCTGGATATGTTCAATGACCATGAGTGGGCAAGTCTACCGATGACGGCGACCACTTCAAGGAAGTGGTGGAAAACAATGATTTACAAGATCTTGGTTGGAGTTAGTGTTGAATTTGATGAACTCAGACAACCCTAGCCATCACCCGTGAGGTTTTCTCCAAAGTAAAAAGGAAGAAAAGTCGAAGGAATGTTATGTTCGGAAAGAAGGGTTCCATGGAATCCCTTGAGAGCTTGTGATACTAATCCAGGCAGAAGTTTCCATTATTCACGAAAGCAAGATGAACGTCCAAGAGTTTGGTGTGATTAGTGCAACAAACCTCGCCATACAAGGGAGAAATGCTTGTGGAACCAGCAAATTGAAAGATTAGCATAATGACAAACATGGCCTGGGAAATCCAGTAGCAAATGAGGTTAAATCTGTCCCTTCTAATCCATCCAGTAAAAAGGCAAACCGATCAACTCCTTATGATGCTAAAGTCCAATGCGTTATCTAGTATTAATAGTGTAACTAGGGGACAATAATGTAGAAACCCTAATGTCTTTTCTTGTTCTCTAAATTATGTCGCTTGGATCATAGAATCAGGTGGTACAGATCATATGAACAGCTTTGCTGATCTGTTTAGTATCTATACACCTTGTCCTGGTAACAAAATAATCGAATTGTCGCTGAAAGTTTCACCAATTGCAGGAAAAGGTTTAATCAAACTTTTTGAACAAATAGATCTTCAACATGTCCTGCATGTAACCAAATTAACCTGTAATCTTCTGTCCGAATTTCCAATGAATCTAACTGACGTATGTTTTGTCTCATTTGAATCACACTGATTTTTAAGACAGCTCGGGAAGGGCAATTGGCGATGCTAAGACGATAGAGGATCTTCAGTTCTTTAGTGATCTAAAGTAATAAAAAGGCTCAAGGACTTATTGGTATCCATTCAAATTTTGTTAGTGAAAAGATAATGCTTTGACATCATAATTAGGTCATCCTAGTTTTCAATATCCTGCAAATTTGTTTTCCATCTTCATTTAGATATGTGGAATGTGCTTCTGTTTAATGTAGAAGTTGTGTTTTATCTAAAAGTCATCACACTACTTATAAAATTAAACCTTATTGTGCGTCAACAAATTTCATCTAATTCATTGTAATGTTTTGGTCCTTCTAAGAATACAACTGTGTCTGGGAAACAATGGTTCACAACTTTAATTGATGATCACGTACGCTTATGTTGGTTATACCTAATGATATTCTGATGGGTAAGATTGTTTAAAGATGTTTCTATATTCATTAAAAACCAAATTCGAACAAATTTCGTCCGAATAATGGAAGAAGGTTTCTTAATAACTGCTTGAGGAATTCTTTTAAAGAGAAGGGTATTTTTGCATCAATGTACATGTCGCAATGCTCCTAAGCAGAATGGCATTGCCGAAAGGTAATAAAAATATCTGTGAGGTAGCATGGTCAATAATGCTTTCCATGCATGTTCCAAAATATTTTTGGGAGATGCTGTAGTATTGACAACATTTCACTTGAATAATAGAATGCTTACTCAAGTCTTGCAATATATGACAACTTTGGAATGTTTCAAAAACATTTTTCCTAGATATAGTTTCTAGAAATAGTTGAGCAGATGATCTACCAAGGGCCCTATGCATAATATAGAATTTCTACCAAGCCTGACAGCTTTTTGAAGTCTTTATAAATCATTTACTGATCCAACTGATGACAGAGTTTGTTTAATAAGAACCTGCATCATTTTTCTTTTGTCTTCAATGATGTGATGCAACTTTAACCATTGGTTTGATCCTATAGTATATAGGTAACTACTGATGCTACTTCCTTATCCATTCTTATGTTCCAGTAAACAAGAGCAAATTCACTCTTTATAAGTGTTTATCCATCTGCAATCTGAAAACTTCAAAGTGGATTTCCTAAAAGAACCAACCTATAAAGTGGTTTTGATGAGGTCATCAAGTTCAAAAAGGTGCAAAAACGGAGCATAAGAAAGTAGGGTAGGCTTCACCAAATAGACCTACTTTCCAAATCATAATTCTATGAACAAAGCCAATATTAATTCATAATAATAAAGATAACACGCAGAAACTACATAGTTATAATGGATCTAGATGCGATCGAAAGACAAAAGACCAGTCATTGTGCAGCCTATGAGAAAGCAGACTTTTCAACCTTCTGGAACCAACAGAAGCCTACCAGACACAAGGACGCAACCACATTGCCGATAACTGCTCCTTCCACCCGTTGGATACATGTTCTATAAATGACCAATGTTTGACAAAATTGTTTTCTTAAAGTTTCACCTATCTAAACTGCCTAAAGATCAGAAAAGGTTTGATACACTTTTAATCAGTAACTGCTAATTTGTAAAAAAACAGGTGAGCATGTATAGGAAATGCAGAAACACATTCTTTTGCATAGAAAGCCCTCAAAACGGAATTTGAAAGAGTACCGCTTTGGAGCTTTTTAGTAGAATTATGATCAAAGTTCCCATTTAAGTCCCAGTTGCATGCCACCAACAAAATCCCCAAAAGAAGAACTATCCGATGCTGGTTCACATTTGGACTACGAAATGTTTGAAGCAGTTGAATTAAGCCCATGTTCAGCTATTAGATATCCTAAGAAATTCCATTTCAATAAAATTCATCAACTAGATAAACTAACATTACAATGCAGGTGGAATAGGTACACAGAAATGAAAATGTACAGCTACAGAAAGACCATACAATTCTAATGATGAAAACAAGAAGAAGATAAATCTTTGAACTACTTAATTATAAGAAGAGAGGCGACCAACCTCCCCGGTAGGATCGAAACCCCCTAGACATCGAATTATAGCTTCTTGCTTCTCAAACGCATCCGCGAAAGTAGCCTCACTACTTCTCCCTACAATGTACTGCTTCAAAGACCCCAACTTCCTCGCTTTCCTCATTTCCTCCGCAAACCCTGTTCATATTTCACAAAATAAGTAAAAATAGATCAATATATGCAGCAGATTATACGGGGAAAAACCACTCACGAAGAAGGGTGAAAGATTCGGCGGATTCCGCGGCGGTCTTCTGACCGGTAAAAATTCCTTTCATCTTGTCCATCCATGAGTCCGTGAGATGCGACGTGGAGGAGATCAATCGGTAACTGGACGGAAGGAGGCTTTGACGGCGACAGCATGGGAGAATAATCGAAGCATTATTAGTGTTGATATGTTGTAATATGTATCCATATGAATGTCTTGAATGCATATTTTGCTAATTTTACTGTTTGTTTTGATCAACTAGGGTTTGGAAATTTGGAACCCCAACTATTTAAAATTACGCTGAATGGCCTCCTGAATTGAAAATCCCATTTTTAC
Source organism: Buddleja alternifolia (assembly GCA_019426215.1). Lineage (NCBI taxonomy): Eukaryota > Viridiplantae > Streptophyta > Magnoliopsida > Lamiales > Scrophulariaceae > Buddleja > Buddleja alternifolia. Next base: position 18,110,920 of record CM033408.1, on the reverse strand, counting down.
CCTGAATAAATAGCACTGAAATCTCCTTTTATTATTATGGCTGAGCCATGGTTGGTTTGTGCATTCCACAGATTCTATCATGATGTAAGAATGCACTAGTATGAAAAATCTAAGAGTAGAAGAATGCTATATTAATCTTTGATGTTTCTTCTCTCTGTCACATTGTATGGTGTATCGATTTTAGTTCTGGGAGATAGATATTCGGTCTAATATAAAATTAAATTACTTAGAAAGTGTTTGTATAAGCTCTTGGTGTAAAGATAATTTTTTGAAGTTTATAAATTCTCTATCTTTTAAGTGTTAATAAACTTATAAATCATTTATCTTATAAGCTCTTAAAAAGTAAATTTGGATTTTCTGTTTTATTTTTCATGAGCTTATAAGTTAGTGATAGACTGACAGCATATTTTGACACCTTATAAGTTATTGCACAAAAAAATGTATTAAATACTTTTTAAGAGTTTATAAACTCTCAAAAAATTAGTTTTTGATTACAAATGTGGGAATGCAGGGGTGGAGATTTGAACACTTGACCTCACACTTAACAGGGACAGGCCAATACTGCTTAATTAAATGATTATAGGCTAAGAAGTGTATAATCTCAGCCTTAGAGATAGAAGGACGGAAGATGAGGAATAAGATTAACGATGAAGATGATGAAATTTTACCCAAGTTTCGCACAATTTAAGTACAAGAATACATATGTAAGACTTTTTCCTTAGAAAAACTATAAATTTTTTCTGCATCACGTTTTAGGAGTTTCAATCCACTCTCTAATTGCCTCATAAAATTCTCTGAAAAAAAGTCTCATCACTTCTCTCTTTTTTACCTTTATTTTGCACGAATTTCTCATTTATTTTGCCACTTCAACTATTGTTTTTCTCGCGTATGACAGTAATTCACCTGGGAGAAGATTGGAAGTTGCATGATGGTCTTCTTTCTATTAAAAATGTGATATATAACTATTAGAGAAAAAATTACACAGACCCCTCGCATATTATATAATTACCAAAGAAAACCTTGTTTTTATTTCCCTCATATTTAAACATTTCTTACAATTTTAACCCCTTAAACCTTACAGTATAGAGCCCTTTAGGGGTGGGGGGGGGGGGGGGGAGTTGTTGCTAATTTTAGATAAGTGGGGATTTCCGGTAATTACACAATAAGGGGTAGGTGTTGTTGCTAATTTTAGATAAGTGGGGATTTCTGGTAATTACACAATAAGGGGTAGGTGTGTAACTATCCCTAACTATCAAAATGGTGTCTTCGCACAAGATTAATATGTTATTGTTATTCATATAAACAACTTGATGCTGCGGTTTATCCTCAACTTTCAATGCTCCAGAAACTATCTCTTCATATCATATGCAAACTATGCGTCTTCCTCTCGGTATTTGTGATGCAATAGATAAGAAGAATCGCCAGTTTTTGTGGGGAGGCTCGGACACGGAACGTAAAATGCACCTTGTCAATTGGGACATAGTTTGTAAGCCAAAGAACCAGGGAGGGTTAGGTCTACGACGGACAAGAGTTACAAACTTGGCTCTACTTGGCAAATTGGGATGGCAATTGATGAATGATGACGCTCGCTTATGGGTCCAGGTGTTCAAACATAAATATATTTTGCGGCATAGAGCTAGAGCGAAGAATGCTACTTCGTCTACATGGCGTAGCATTCAGTCCGTGATACCTCTCCTTAAATCAGGAACTAGATGGATTTTAGGGGATGGATCTCGAATTAAATTTTGGGAGGATATCTGGCTCGGAGAGGACCCGTTTGCCCTCCATACCGTACAACCTATTCAGCCGGAGGAGCTACGCAGCACGATTGACCACTATTGGATACCGGGTATTGGTTGGCATTGGGCATCATTACAGGGATTGCCGGAGGATATTGTAACTCGCCTGCAAGCGGTGGATTTGGATATACTAGCTGGTCAAAAGGACAAACCACGTTGGATTTTCTCTCCGGATGGGAAATATAGTTGTAAGAGTGCATATGCAGCACTAACTCAAGCCTCCGAGACAATGGTGGACTCAAAATGGTGGGAAAAAATATGAAAATTACCGGGTGCCCACCGACGTCGCATGTTTTTATGGTTACTCCGTCATAATAAAGTGACTACGACCTCGGTGTTGAAAAATAGGAGGATTGTTCATAATGATACTTGCCCCATTTGTGGGCTCGATTCAGATACCCCCATACACGCCGTTAGAGATTGTGATTGGGCGAAAAAAATTTGGCTCCAAATCGTGCATCCTAATTTTTTTTACTTCTTTCTTTTCAGGTACCGCGAAGGAGTGGATCGACTGGAACCTGTCACACAAAATAAACAGGTATGATTGGTGTGACAAATGGGATGTTGTTTTCACTGAAACTATTTCATTCCTTTGGCAGGCTCGAAATGAGGTGATCCATGGTACTCGTGAGGAAGTCCCTACCGGGGATATCGACGTGTTACATAAACGAATTGATTGTATACTCAATGCCCTTAACTTTGATCCCGACGTGATGCATCGTCAGATACACACGGGATGGATCAAACTGGCACCCGACTACATCAAATTAAATGTGGATGTTGCAGTGACGTCGGGTGGCCAAACGGGGGTCAGAGGTACTCTTTGAGATGAGCATGGAACTTGGTTAAGGGGGTCCAGTGGTCACATTGACCTGTGCTAGTCGCTGGAGGCTGAGATACGTGCCATCCTATTGGGACTAGAGATGGCGTGGGCCGTAGGGATAAAGAAATTAATTGTGGAAAGGGATTGTCGAGCCGCACTTTGTAGCATTGTGGACGCCTCCACGGAACATCGCCACTTTGAGGTGATTTCTCGCATCTGTAGTGTGCACACTCGAGGTTGGGATGTCTCTTTTTGGCTCATTTATCGGGAAGCGAATCAAGTAGCTGATACTTTAGCAAAAATGGGTATTCACACCCATATACACCACATGGATGTACCGTGTTCACAAACTTATCACCTATTAGACAATGATAGGGATGGCCTCACATGTCCTCGTTTTGTGACTATTAGCCTGGGTATGTCGGGCTAGCGAATTATTTTTTTGGGTACCCCCCTCTTTTGGAATAAAAATAAAAATAAAAAATGCTTCAGCTCGGTTTTGTTTCCTATGGCGTAATGTTTTGCTATTTACATCAATGCCATTAAGGTTAGGGCTTTGACAATTAACGACATTGGGATTAGTAAGGCCATAGTCATCCTCTTTAATTGGGGTGGGGGTGGCATGAAAGGTGGTTGATCTGTTGACGTTGGCCCAGATTTTGGAAGAGATTTCGAACATCGCCTAATCATGAGGGCTCTTGAAGGCTTAAGCTCTGCGAAAGCCAAATTTGTTAATTATATCAACGACTCGTTCTGTTGAGCTGATTTCTTGGTGATGACCATTTGTTGTTGATTCAGATGGAGATCGTGGACTCCCGACATGTTGACGGTGACTTGGGCGGAGGACGTGGATGGAGGAGAGCGATCAACGGCGACGACCGCCAAGGAAGCGGAATCGTCTTTGTCATGGTTGGAGCTTTTGTCTTCATCGTCGTCGTCTAGAACGTCATTGTCTTCATTTAAGATATTAGCGACGATAGATTTAGCGAGGTCCTCGGCAAAGGCCATTAGATTGGTTAATATGTGTAAATGTGTGTTTTGGCTGATTGAAGTGGGGGTTAGGTTGGGGTGGGGATTAGGTCGAGATTTGAATTTCATGAGTCCGTTCTTGTCTATTTGGTTTCTTTCGTGTGAAGACTAAGATGGTTTGAACGCTTCACCACATGCCAACCCCATATTTGGTTAGATATATACCAAAAAACGTTGAGGCTTGTTTTTAGGTAATTTGCACTTTCCACCTTCAAATTATCATTCTTTGGGTTACCCTTAAATTGTAAATTGGCATACAACGCCTCCAAATTAGCATTAGCTTGGTGCATCGCATCCCCAATTGAGTTCAACTAGGTTCAGGCTATATTCTTTGCGATGAAAAAACATGATGTCGATCCCAAGAGGGTAAGTTCAACAGTACCACCCCATTTTCTTCTAGCTTGGTTCACGTGCATTGAGTGTGTCTCAACAACAAATTGAGATCTAGAAAAGGGCAAGAATCAAAAAACTAAAAAGAAAAAAGAAAACGTCAGACAAGGGTATATAAAATGTGAAAAAAGAACTTTAAAAATATTTTCATTTTTTGGATCACCAGAAAATGAAAATGCACACTCCAAGGTAAATTTGATAGAAAATACTCAAATTTTAAATCCTACTACACATTCTCCTATATAACTACTCATCATTTCATCATTTCAATCACTTCATTCTCTCCCTTTATTAATTACATAATTCAACTATTCAATACATTCTCTTTCTTACTTTATCATAATAAAATATTATTCTAACTTTTTCTCCTATCATCATTACATATATAACTAATTCAATCAACTTTATATCACATATACACAATTTCCAAACATTTCTCAAAAACACATCCAAACAAACAAAAAAAATTAATGTTTTCACACGAATTTCTATAATATACATTCTCCAATAAAAACTCAAAATTCATTTTCGAAAACACAACCATACAGAGGCTTAGCAATTGAATGGAAAATTCGGAGGAGAAAAAGTATAAATTACATTACATGGATGTAGATATAGTGACATAAATATGGTATTAATAAGTGATAGAGTTGCACTGGTGAGCCAATTAGTCTGGGCGCCAACTTGTATTAAATTTTATTATACCAATCTTATTTATTATAAAGTGGGAAAATTCCGTATTGCCCTTCTGTGAAACACGAAATCTGCAAGAAACCCCCTTGTGTAAAAAATATAGCCACTTATACACCTGTGTTATGATAAACCCTGCACGGAAACCCCTCTGCGTTACAAACTAACGGAGAGTGGCGTTCACGCGCGGGTTGTGCGAACCAGTGTTTGTTTTGTTGATTTTTCAGGTCAAAGTTGATGTTCAAAGTACGAAAATGCACCTATATGTGTTTTATAAGTTAAACCCCCTTCCACCCCTCATTTGTCATTGTTTTTCCTCCCAATTTTTTCTCCAAGGCTCAATTTTTTCCTAGTTTTTTCTGCCCAGCTCGACATAACAGGTAACAATTTTTTTTCTTCAAATGTTTTTTATTTATGTTGATAACTAAACTCTTCTGATTGAAATTAAATCGTGAATTTCCCTATTTTTGTTTGTTTTTAATAGAAATGTCATCTACTTCCAAAAAACCATTTAATGCAAATGATGAAATTATTGATTTGAGGTACAAGATTCCAAATTGTTACTACAAAAAACAAGCTGCTATCAGGGTTGTTGGTCCGACAAAAGAAACCCAAGGAAAATTGTTTTGTAATTGCAAAACCAACAAATGTGACTATTTTGGATGGCTCGATCCCGTGAGTTTTTCCTTGAATAATTCACAATCGGCCTCATCAGTGCAAGTGCCAACCATGGAAGAAGAGATTCAGTCCAACAGATCTGGGATGAATGATGATTACGCAGAAGTTGTTTCAATTTGCCAAGAACTCACATCCAAAATGAAACATTTGGATGCACAACTGGGGTTGATTAAGATGTTAATTGTAGCAATTTTTTCTCCTTCTCATTGTTTTACTAGTTAAGTAACTTGATATGTAACATCTTTTGAATCTAATGAATTTTACTTGTTTTTCAACCCACAGAAACCAACACACACACACACATATATATACATTACAAATGAAACCTAGAAAAAATATGAGATTAAAGTCAAAACCAAACAACTTCCATTAATATTAATCTCAGTACTTTGTACAAAGCACAAACAAAATACAATCACCAGTTTGCTAAATATTTAGTTTCGACAAAAGCTTCTAAACCATCATATCCAACAACGTACAAAAACAACTTACAATCACTAGTTCCCAACACCACATGGCTATCCAATTGTTCACAGATTTACTTTCAAAAATACCCAAATTAACTTAACAACTTCCAAAAACTTAATAGCTATCCAAAAATAAAACAAAACAGCAACACATTTACTGCTTTTTAGGAGTTCCAACAACATCTGATTTTGAAGTGGTTGGCATTGAAGTAGATGTAGGTGCTGGCATTGAAGATGAGGCTGGTGCTGACATTGAAGAAGGCTGTGCAGAAGTAACTTTTAGGTTGTATGATGCATATACCTGCTTCAGCATTGATTAGACAGATGAGGAAGCTGCAGGCCTCTTAAATGCAGGATTGAAGGATTTGGAATTGGGTTCAACACATGTCTCATCTTTTGAATCTTCCTAGAAGATAAGGAAACTGGAATTGCTTGTTTCCTATTTTTGGGAGTGTGTCTTTGCAGTTGTTGTGGAATCTAATTATATAAGAACACAATTTCATGTTAGAAATATGTAGTATTATTAAAAGACAATAAACACACTTATTTTAGTGACATTATACCTGTGCAGGCTCTGAACCAACAGAAATTTGATGTCCATTTTTTTTTACTTGGTCTATGGGAAGACTATGTGGAAATTTAACCAAATATTCTCATTAAAACTCAAATTAAAATGAGAAATTTTAAAAAGTAGACCAATTGATAAATACAGAGAAGACCACTTGATAAATACATCTATCTATACTTGTTGAAAGACTCACTAATGTTGTTCACAACAACTTCACATTTGGTTCTGGATGGAAAAAAACACCTAGCCCAATGTTGTGCAGGTATCTCACTCATCCATTCATAAGGTGTTTGTTGTGCCCCTCTCTTTGGATGCAATCTTTCAATTTGTTTCATTATCCTTAAGTGTTGCTTAACACTATAGGTTGAGGCTGCCTTCCAAAACAATCTTTTCAATTCTTCATCCTTGAACATACCCTTAAAATTGTTATACAAATGTCTCACACAAAATCTATGCTCAGCCCTTGGAGCCACACTATGTACAACATCAATTAATCCCTTCTGCCTATCACTTAAAAATGCCCAACCCTTTTCCTCAGCTGACCCTATATCCCTAATCAATAATTCTAGAAACCATTTCCATGTATCAAAATTTTCAACCTCAACAAGACCTCATGCAATGGGATAGAGATTGTCATTCCCATCCCTACCCACTGCACACAACAACTGTCCCTTAAATAACCCCTTCAAGAAACACCCATCAAGACCAATAATTGGTCTACAACCATCCAAAAAACTATCTCTCAGCCCACTCAAACAACAATACATTCTGGAAAGTACAGGTGGATTAAATGATTTATCCAATTTAAGCACCAAGTGACTGTTAGGGCTATGTTTAAGTACTGTGGCACAATAGTCAAACAACTTGTTATATTGTTCCTTTAGATCACCCCTCAACAGCTCAACTGCATATCTCTTAGCCCTATACACTTTGTGTAAACTGCACTCAATTTGGACATCCCTTCTTATTTTATTTTTCAGTGATACCAGCCCTTCATTAGGATTGTCATTGATGAAATGTTGGATCCTCTTTCCAATGTACTTGTAAGTTGCTTGCTTATTATCAGTTCTGAAGTTACAAAAGTGTTGGCCTTTTATGGATTTAATTTGATATGTGGTGGAACTCATGATTGGGGAGGCATGAATCCTCCATTCACAGCCATTCTTGCAAATTGCTGTCACTTTTCTTTTTTCACTTCTTAAAAATTTAACATCCCAGCTCTTCCTCATTACCCAATCTTTTAAGACTTCTGTATATTTTTTTTGGTTTCAAATTTAAGCCCTACAAACAAATTCACCTTCCTTCTCTCCATGTCATCATTCCACATTTCATAAACCTCACTGTCATCATCACTACCCCTCTATGACCTCAACTCATCATCATCATTTGCATCACTACACCAACCCTCATTATCATTATTAAAATTTCTTTCATAAAATTGTTCTTCTTGTTGTTCTGCTCTTCTTTTTCTTTTTTGATCTTTAAGAAATGCCCTCATAGATTTTAACAACTTTTTTCCATGGTTAGGGGGTCTTATAGTGAAGATATCATCATTATTGGGACCCTCTAAATCTTCACACATCCAAGAGGGGCAGTCTGATACAGAGGATGCATCAGACTCTGATTCATTGTTGGGATCAACTTGATTCCCCACATTTTCAGCAGGTTGCTCAACCTCTTGAGGGTGAACTCCCTCACTTACAGCAGCATCCACACCCTCTACATTTTCACCCTCCTCACTGACACTAGTCTCAACCCCCTCTTGGAATTCAGTGTTCACATTTTCTGCATTGTTTAAGTTCTTAGCAGCTTCATTTTCTCCTTCATTGTTCAAGTTCTCAAATGCTTCAGGTTCATTGTTCAAGTTCTCAAATGCTTCAGGTTCATTGTTTAAGTTCTCAAATTACAAGTTTTTCGAACAAATCAAGAAATTCAGTCTTTTAAGACAAAACAAACACCAAAAAAACAAAACACTCATACCTTTCCAAACCCTAAGTTCGTGGATCTGGACGAATCGAACTCAGCAAACCCTAAAACTTCTGACGAATCGAAGAAAGTACTGTCACCGGGCCCTATTCAACAAAAAAAACTAACTAATTAACAATAAATTAAACATAAAAGGGTACAAAAGTCAAAGATTAAAGAACCCTAACCTTCGGACTCCAAGCAAAATAGAAAACGAGGTTTCAAAACAAGAATATCGTCCAGCTTTCTTGTTTTAAGCACTTTGAAAGCCGAAATTTGCTAGATTCTTCACTCGATTTCAACTGGAGAAGCCGAAATTTCCTAGATTGTTGAAACCCTAGTTAGGTTTTTTCACCTCTCTTTTTTCACCCCTTTCATTTTCTCTCCCTGTAATTTTTTTGCAGGTTTAAAATGAATATTTACTATTTTCAGATTTGTTAAGTATAAAGGGCATAACGGTCTAAAGATAAAAAAAGGAGATACCGTTAGTTTGAATAGACGGAAAGGGAGCGTGTGCAAAAAAAATTTAACAGAGGGGTATATAAGGCTATATTTTTTACACAGGGGGGTTTCTTGCCGATTTCGTGTTTCACATGGGGTTTTATGCATTTTTCCCTTATAAAATTGAATCAACATATTACCATCATTTTTCATTACTTGTATTTACCATTACACATGTGATAAAGTCCCTAGAGTTAGACATAGTTATGGGATAGAGTCACGGTTAGAGTAATGCCCAAACAAAGTGCGATTTGCGAGATTCTCCTATTAATTCGACTTTCTCGTTTATTCAAACATTATAATTAAAAGTCAAGTCTTCATCTCAATGTATATTTACTATATTTGGTAAAGTACCCTACATCACCCATTGTTAAGGGACACGATTGCATTGGGTATGCAATCATGAAATGTGTTCTAAGAATGTCTTCTGAAAAATGATTTCAAATTATAGTATCATCAAGAAAGGAATACTGGTGATTCAAAAAGGTTTATTTGAATGATGCACCTTCTTGTGTGAGTGTTTCCCATTTCATGTATACCGGTAGTGAAAGCGTATCTTTGCTCAGTCATGTGCAAGCGCAATAGAAGCAACCTATTAAAATTAAAGCGATGCGCATGCGAGCAGACTGCACTACTACAGAAATGACCTATTACAGCGGGTTTTTTTTGCCAATTACAGCGATTTTAACCGCTGTAATAGGTATCACTGTAATTGGTTAAGGCCAATTACAGCGGTTATACAAATAACCGCTGTAAAAAAAAAAAAAAAATTCTGGAGCCTATTACAGCGGTTATTTCCATAACCGCTGTAATAGGCTATACTATTACAGCGGTTATTTCCATAACCGCTGTAATAGGTAGTATTTTTTTTAAATTTTATTTTTTGTTTATAATTTTACCGTGTTGGAATGACACGAAATTCACACAGTCATAGAGAAACAACATTCTGAACAAAACGCAAGACTTTTGTCTTGCGTTCTCGTGATTTTAGCCATCCGAGATCGTTTAAGGCCTCAAATACGCGTTTTATTACAAAATTTTTGTAATAAAACGCGTATTTGAGGCCTTAAACGATCTCGGATGGCTAAAATCACGAGAACGCAAGGCAGTGCATTTTGTTTAGAATGCCGTTTCGCTATGACCGTGCGAATTTCGTGTCATTCCGACACGGTAAAATTATAAACGAAAAATATTTTCGTAAATACACAAATTTATACATACACCCATCCACACATACACAAATATACATACACCCATCCACACATACACAAATATACATACACCCACACATACACAAATATACATACACCCACATATACACAAATACAAATACACCCACATATACACAAATATACATACACCCACATATACACAAATATAAATACACCCACACATACACATATACATACACCACACATATACAAATATACATATAGAGAGAGAGAGAGAAAGAGAAAGAGAAGAAGCTCACGGTGGTGGTGGTGGTGCCGGCGGTGCCGGTATGTGGTGGTGGCGGCGGCGGTGCCGAGCTTTTGGGGGTGGATCGAGAGAGAGAGAGACCGAGAGTAGAGAGAGAAAGAGGCTGAAATGAGTTTTAAATTTTGAGAGTGAGAGAGAGAAGCAGGAAGATAAAAGAGTTTCAAATTTTTTCGTCGGGACCTATTACAGCGGTTCTTATGTGAACCGCTGTAATAGGCTGTTTTTTTAAAAAAAAATTTCTTTTTTTTAAAAATATACCTATTACAGCGGTTCTTCTCAAAACCGCTGTAATAGGTTGGGAGATATTACAGCGGTTCTGAGAAGAACCGCTCTAATAGGCTATTACAGCGGTTCTTTTCAGAACCGCTGTAATAGGTCCCGCGGTCAACCCTATTACAGCGGTTCACCCATGAACCGCTGTAAAAGGTCCCTCCGTTCAGCGGTTTTCAAAAAACCGCTGTAATAGGTGCGCTGTAATAGACCATTTTTGTAGTAGTGCTGTATGGTACTATCGAATTACAAAAACAATCTCCATAGAGTTTTTTAAAACCATTATACCTCAATTGATTTGTATCGTAACAAATCAAAACCACGGTCGAATCAGCCTGGCTGATGAACAGGAACTAATGGTGAAATTAGGTAGCAAAACCGTCCCCTTGCACTGCAGAAGTCGTTGCCTCTCTGGCTCAAATATGGTTCCTTTTGCTTTTTCGTTCTTCTTGGGATAATTCCTTCTTGAGTACTTTAATTTTAGTACCTCTAAGTTTATCTACACCTTGATTTGATTCTTCGCCTTGATTTTTAGTGCTAACGAATAATCATACTATTTTTAGCTTGTTAAAAATAGAGCAGGTATTTGTGTTTGAGCTCTAATGTAGAAAGAGAGAAACAAAAGAAGAGAAATGCCAATTACATCAGCAGCAGAGGCGTCTGTCCTTCCCTTAAGTAAGAGAGTGGACGACTACTGCTTATTTTCCTCAGTCCACCGTATTCCCAATGTCTCTCTTTCCTAATCCTAATATAATTAATCCTACATAAGTCATAAGTAAATTAGAGTTTAATATAATCATTTCTTATCTAACTATCTATATCTATCTATCTATATCTATATCTATACTATTATAAAAATGTGGATCTTGTTGTTGATTCTTTCAATTGTGCAATGACATTATGGCCCTTATTCAAGTAACCTTACCAAATTATATAAAAATAAGTAACCTTACCAAATTATATAAAATATAAAATATTAGTATATTAATTTTCACCAACAACAACACTTAGTACTAATATTCATATTCACGGATCAAGTGACTCTTGAGGTTACAAAAGGTAATAACTGATATGAATTAGAAGAATTGAAGTGTCCTTCAGTTTTTATTTTTATTTTTTATAAATTTATACATGTAGAGATATGATGAAGAGTCATAATTACTACTAATATTTATATTCACGGATCAACTGACTCTTGAGGTTGCAAAAGGTAATAACTGATATGAATTAAAAGCGTTGAAGGGTCTTTTATTAATTGATTTTGTAGATATGAATTAAAATCACTGAAGGGTCCTTCAGTTTTTTTTAAATATAAATACATACATGTAGAGATAAGATGAAGAATCATAATTACTTGGGTTTGTACAATTTTTCAATTCCTACATGAATGAAGAAACTTTCTATCTTCAATAAAAGTCTAAATGTTAATGTTAGTTAATAGCCTATAAGTTGTGTAGCACTTCTTTTTAATGCACAACACTAATAGCACATGGTATAGAAGTTACAGATGGTGCCGATACTTCCCAATCTTGAGTGATATCTGAACTCATGAGAAGTCAAAAAATTCATCCACAATGATAGAAATTGTGATGGTAAGAATTTGCAAAAACCTTCATCGTTTTCTCCTTTTGATAATTTCATATTTTAACTTTTCTTTTTCAGCCGAGATTGAATAAATTGTGCTCCGACGAGTGATCCGTCACTTTCACAGAGCACATTGACGATATGTATTCTTTAAGTTAAGGTGGTGTAGTATTTAATTTTCTTTTCCTAATTATAATTTCTGGACTCTTTTCCCTTTATTTATTTCGTTTCATATTTTTTAGAAGTCAACAATTTTTTTTCTTTTAATTAATTACCTTGTTTATTTGTCATGCTTGAAGCTTAGCCCACATGTCATTTTTGCATATAATTCGAAACGAATTTTTGTTTACAATGCAGAATCAGAGTTCATCAGCCTACTATTTGGCTTTGGAAAAGCCAAATAGTAAGAACTATAACTTTGTTTTCATGCTAGACAAAAATGTAGAAGTTTGTAATGGAGTATTATTTGTCATTGTTGAAGCTATTAGAGGTTACACACAACAAACCACAACGACAAAGAGAGGATGAAAGGCTGCACTAGAAATTCAAAAGTAGAAGAATAAAATCAAGAAACAGTTCAAGAATGAAAAAACATCAAAAGAATTAAATTGATTAATTGCAGCTTATTGATGAAGATATAGATGAATCCAAAGAACATTGCCGTCAGGTAATGGGAAAAGAAAATGCAGCTGAAATGAAAGGAAAAAGGAAAGAGCATAAGAAGAAAGATACAAATCCAGATCAAACTGAAGAAAATTGAGAAACATACAAATTATATGTGTGAATAAAAAGAAATATGCGGATGCGGATGTGGAGGATGATGATACATTACCAAATTTATTTGCCAAGAGGTAATGAACAAAAAAGTACACGGGCAAACAAGTACCAAAAACAACATTAAAGAGGATCAAAATAGAGAGATTGAGGATATTGTTGTTTTAGACATTTGAAATTTTTTATTAGAAAAACGTTAGTTGATTTTGGAAAAATTACTTTTTGGGCTCTACTATACACTAATTTACTCTAGGAATTTTCATTTAATAGTGGAGCCCCACTAATATATTTGGACTGCAAATACCATTTTTCATTGTTTGAGCATTACAATATTCAATTATTATGTTTCTTAATTGTTGTTCATTTATTAAAATGTTCAATAATTAGAGTTTTTAAAAGGTTGGTTAAAATATATTGTTTATTACAATATTCTGAATTATTTTGTTCTTATGCACAAAGTTATAAATAATTATAAAAAATTAATAGGTATCCACGTGCAACGCACGTGCTTTATACTGGTTCCATAAAGGTCTAAACTGATTAGATCTCAATTAAATAACTAATTAATCTACTCAAGGACTATTAATTTATTAGTGCCTACATAATTAATTAATCTACATAAGACAGTTATTAAAAAGGACAGACCCAATTAATATCCTTATGAAATTAATCAAATTATTAATTCGTTTCATCTAATTAATTCCACTAAATATTTATTTCAATCCACCTAAGATTAATCTTCACATGTTAGAACCATTAATCAAGTATTGTGTGTGACCCCATAGGTTCAGTACTATGCTATCAGTGAGACCTTTCTCTAAGGCTTAAATAATTATAACTTAGATAATTAATTAAGGTCTTGGATTTATCACCAAAGTCAATTCAAGGCTCTCATCGACCATGATTCGTTGTATAGCAATGTGGCCATGAAGACCTAGATGCTAGTGATTATGAGAAAGACCAATTCAAATTATGATCTTCTCATGAGTCAATTCCTTCCATGAAGTTTTCGATCCAAGTCTAGAGTTTAGGTTTAGTGGAAACTCTATTAACCCAGATTACTATGACTGCGTTGTAACAATAGTGGCCTTCGTCATCTAACCTAGAATCGCCAATCCTTCTTAATGACTTCGATACTCTGGCAAGAGATTTTCCACTGGTCATCCATGTTTATCAACCTCATAGGAAATATCTATGTCCCCTACCGTGGATAGACACCCTTATGATGTCATCTACTTCGTCGTACAACCAAATCAGACCTAACATTATCCCTTCTCTTGATTCTTGTGGAATCTAGGATATGTCAAAGTATAGTGCGCTGCACAGTAGCAGCCATAACATCTCAAGTCATGAGGATTATCTCACACGATGTAACCCTTAGGATTCCAAGTTTGACATAGAACCAATATGGAATCCTGCGGATTGTTTAGTCCTATACCTCTAAGTGCAGATCCTCTATGCATACACTGATCCTCGATCAATGCCCATGGAACAATGCACTCTTACTATGAGAATGTTGCACGAGCAAATTTTGACGAAACTATGATTTCCCCTTTTCTCATGCCTCAATGACTTCAAACCAATTTAGGATCACAACCTTAGAGAATGTTCCACCATCGATACCTAGTGCATACGACCGTTCCCATAGATTATCAATGATCCTCAGGAGTCTATCAACTACGACATATAATTATAGATAAAGAAAGAACCACATTTTATTGATATATAAAAACAAGACTATTTACATGAGTATTTAGAGGTTTGGCAACGCCATTAAATGGCTAGTCGTACACCTAACTGTTGGGATAACGGTGGCTAACCCACGGGATTGTGCGTGCAACAGAAACAAAACAGGGATTAGACAGACATTGTACCATAAAATTTCTTGCAAAACATACATAAGAGTTTTCGTGAATTACCTTTTTGAAAATTCCTATCAACAAAAACCTTTTAGCACTTTCTGCTTTACGGAGAGAATGGTTTTGCTCTAACCAATTCTCTTGACTTGTTTGCTTCTACGCTCCAAATGTGTAAGGCGTCTCTAATGGTATCCACACCTTAGCTTGTACCCTCGATCTTCTCTATAAGTTCTAGCGAACCTTTTGACTTATGGAGAAAAGGATGGAATATTGTGTGTATGCTCTAATTTGTTAGAAAAAGAGAGAAGAAGAGAAGAATAACCAAGCTTTTAACTTGTTAATTAATTCGACCACGCCTAAAACATATACAAACACGCAAACACGCCGAGTGTGTGCTTCTTATGCACACACACTTACACCTTGAGCGTATGTGTGTTATTTATATATATATATATATATATAATATTTTATATTTTCCTTCTCAATCTCTCCTCCTTAATTCATTAGATCCTCTAATTAATTATTTAGATCCTTCCATATATTTAAGATCCTTTCCATTTAATTAATTAGGCAACTAATTGAATAAATAGAACTTACTATATATTTTAAGATTCCTTCCATATTAATTAATTCGACTACTAATTAATTAAATAGTATTCTCCCAATTTAATATTCCAATATTAAATCATAAGATTATTATCAATGAAGACAACTTATTTAATATTTATTTTTAAATTAATTAATGTCTCCATTGATTCACAAAGAATTAATTCAGCCAAAAGGTACTACACTAAGTTAAATGTGTCACTCCTTAAACTCATTAATAAGCTAGCAATAAGTCATATCCCTCAAAGGCTAGACAATCCACACATTGTCTTAAGTAACTACTTAGTCAAATAATTAATTAAGCCTTGAATTAATTTTACCATATTAATTCAAGACATCTATTGGTCATGGATCGATGTCTAGCAACGTCACCATGACTTTCTAAATATTAGTGATGAATAGAAAACCTCTCCAGGTTACGATCTTCATATGAGTTGAATTCTTCCATCCTTTTCCCATATGTAGTCTAGGGTTTTGCGCCGGTCGAAAATCTAATAGCTTAGAAACTATGACTGTGTTGGAATACTAATGATCTAGCCTTCTAAGCAAGGACCCCCCTCTCTCTTTTAAGACTTCGCTCTGGCAAGAGTCTTTTACCAAACATTCAGCTTACACAACATCATAGAAAATACTAGGCAACCAGCCGTGGATGGATCCCATATCTAATGTCATCTGTTCCATCATACTATGAGACTACACCCGACATATCTCATTTAATGATTCTCCTGGAATCACGAGATATATCAAAGTGCAGTGGGTAGCCGACATCATAACCATGACGCCTCAGGCCAGAGGACTAATCTCACACCTACGCAACCGTATGATTCCAAGTTTGACACGGAACCAACAAGGAATGCTAACGGGGTCGTTCAATCTTATACTCACAAAAGTATGGATCTTTGTGCATGCACTGACCTCTTCTTCATTGCCCATGGAATAAAGCACTCTTCCATGAGAATGTCATACACAAACAAGTCTTGACAAGACTTTGATATTCTATATTTCATAGTCTCTATGATTTGGAACGTGTTTTAATAATCACAACCATAGAGAGCACTCCACAATCGCCACTCTCCACATGCACTGCTCCCCTAGCTATAAGTGATCCATGGGATCTTTATCTAAACTAATGAAAGTATATGCAATAAAGAAAAGGTTGCCAAAACAAATTCGATATAATATTAAAGACAAGACTGTAATAGTGTTTATAATCTATTGGTCAACCCATTAGATGGCTCATCGGACACCTAACACTATCAATCTCCCACTTGCCCTAGAGCCAGCTACCCATGTATGAAAGGCCTATCCTCCACAGATTTCATTTGAATACAACTTCACTTAGGGGTTTACTGAAAGGGTCTGCCATATTTTCTGCCGAGTCGATTCATTCCACTTAAATGTCTCCTCTGTCACTAATATCCCAGACTAGATGATATCACCTAAGGGTGTGATTGGATTACTGGTGAGGCATTGGCTCTCTCTAGAGCCATAGCACCATTGTTGTCGCAGTATCCCCGTACTAGATCTATAATGGACGGAACCACGTGCAATCCCTGCACAAAGTTCCTCACCTAAATAACTTCCTTTTTTGTTTCTGTAGTGGCTATGTACCCATCCTCCTTGGTGGAGTCAGCCTTTGTATCCTGCTTGGAGCTTTTCCAGTTTACCCCTCCACCGTTGAGTACATAAACAAATCCCAATATCGACTTCAAGTCATCAGCATCTGACTGAAAACTAGACTCTGAATAACATTCTAGTTCCAATTCTCCTTCTCCGTATACCAAGAAGAGATCCTTAGTATGACTTAAGTACTTAAGAATTGCCTTCATGGCGTTCTAGTGGTCCATTTCCGGATTAGATTGGAATTGGCTTGTCACACTAAGTGCATAAGCCACATCTGGTCTAGTACATAACATAATATACATAAACTCCCTATTTCTAAAGTATAAGGTATGTATGACATCCTTTCTCTTTCCTCTGGAATCTTCAGGGACATTGATTTGGAAAGATACATGTCATGTCTTACAGGCAGGAATCCCCTTTTTAAATTTCTCCATGTTGAAGCTTGTCAATATTCTATCTACATACGCAGACTGGGAGAGTCCCAGCAACTTACTGTCCCTATCTTGATATATCCTTATACCGAGCACGTAGGATGTTTTTCCCATGTCCTTCATAGAGAATTAGGTCGATAACCATCCCTTTGTTGAGTATAACATTCCTAGGTCATTTCCTATGAGTAGAATGTCATCAACATAGAGTACCAAAAAGTTAGTTGCGCTCCCACTAACCTTGTACACATATATCTCATAGCCATTCTTGATAAAATCATACCCTTTAACGGTTTTATCAAATCGTAAGTTCCAGCTTTAGGAAACTTGTTTGAGACAATAGAGTGATCTTTACACCTTGCATACTTTATGCTTGCTCCCATTAGATGTAAAGCCCTCTGGCTGATCCATATCGATCTCCTCATTTATATTACTATTCAAAAAAGTCGTCTTTACACTCATTTGCCAAATCTTATGGTCAAGATATGCAGATACAACTAGAAGTATCCTAATGGACTTAGTCATCACTACCAAGCGAGCCTTGAAGGTGGTGACCTTTTCATCTACTCCCTATTTTTGTTTGTAGACCCTACTCAACCAATGGGCCTAATACCTGTCGGTGGGTCCACCATGGTCCAAACCTTGTTGGAGTACATGGATTCCTTTACTTCTATCCATTCTCCTGAGTCCTTATCGGATGTTGCCTCCCCATATTACCTTGGATGTGTATCCAATGGGAGACTCTCCTAGTTGTCTTCCAGCAAAAGAACATAGGAGGTGGAACTTATGTGTTTACAGGTTGTGATTCACAATCATTATGCATTTCCTTAACTGCTGGTGGTGTTTGTGTCTATTAAGTTCCTTCAAGCTCTATTATTGTTAGGAAATTTCATGTTAGATGTTTTGATGATGACAAGATAGGATTTTATGTTTGACCCCAAAAGAATGTAAGTTTATGCTTTCATATGAAAATTTGTATACGCGTTGAAAGTTCATTATTTTGTTAGGCTTAAATTTTTATTTTTATAGATTTTAGACTAAGTGTTGGAAACTCAATCGCTGATAGAATTCTAGGTAAGTCTATCAAAGAGAAAGTTGAAGATCAGATTCTGAAGTCAGATGAAGATGAAGATTGTCTTAAATGTCTGTCAAACGCTGAAGACATTTCAGGATTTCTGAAACAGTGACGAAGCGACCAAGATTTACCTGAAATAAATTCTGAAGTCATGAAGGACTTAAATACAATCAATAACGGGCAT
This sequence comes from Buddleja alternifolia, assembly GCA_019426215.1. Taxonomy (NCBI): domain Eukaryota; kingdom Viridiplantae; phylum Streptophyta; class Magnoliopsida; order Lamiales; family Scrophulariaceae; genus Buddleja; species Buddleja alternifolia. Next base: position 18,092,128 of record CM033408.1, on the reverse strand, counting down.
TTATTTCCAACGAGAAATAAATTCAAATGCATTTAATTCCGGATAAGAACATTAAATGTGATAAGGACTATTGACGCAGGACAAGCCACCATTGACTAGACTGTTAGAGTTTAAGTCTGCCACATCCAATCCTTGCAGCAGAATTTCAGGAATGTCAAAAAAAGTAACTATCCACTCGCCGAGTGTTAGACACGCGCCAACATGTGTCCAACGGAAAAATCCCAAGAAAAAGTCTAAAAATAGCACATTTCAGCAAACCCTAATTACATAAGAAATACAAAAGAAAATATGTAGAAACTTTGCTGAAATTTTTCCAAGAAAATCTTTCAAATCTCCATATCCAAATCCTTCAAAGTTTTCATACATTCCAAAGACAGTCACCAATATCTCAAACATCTTCCTTGAAGAATCCTATACTATTACTGAAATATTTCAAGCTGTATAAACTTCTTAATCAAACAAACCCTAGTGGCAAAAACCCTCCAACCTCTTTTCTCTATGTGAAGAAAAAGTTATGTTTCAAGCATTATTTCTGGGTGAAAGAAGCTTGTTGAAAAGAGATCTAAGTGGAGTTGAAGTTTGTGTGATCAAGGAGCTCAAGATCATCTTCATTGTTATTCACCATTTGTAGAAGTCATCTTTGTGAAGACTTTGAGAGTCATTTAGTGAATTCCTCCGAGTGCAAACGGAGAAAAAGAACGTAGATGGGATTACACCACCCAATAAATCTTTCATATTTTGTGTCATTTACTTTACTGTTCTATTGATTTCTTTATCATTTGCATATTATCTTTTAAAAACATTAAAATCAGTCAAGCGACTAATTGGCAAATTGAACGTTAAGTAACTAAAATCATTTCCACTATGCTAACCTTGATTAAGTGATCTAAGCTTTACTCTACTTTGGTAATTGCTAAAATCACTAAGTCTAAGTTATCTCCATTCTAGCATTTAACCTAGCGCTTTGCTTTCCAAGCGTTCAAAACATTTTAAAAAGGCAAGACAATTTTTGAAGTTAGAAGAAAACTTTAGGGTCTATTCAACCCCTCCTCCCTTCTAGACCTTTTTCATATACCACTTAAGACCAACAAGTGGTATCAGAGTGGTTGAAGTAGAAACCTAAGCGTTTTCGAGTGTAACTGCTTGTTTAGATCCATTTTTCAAACTTAATCGCTTTATGAAAAATTATTTTATCACATATTATGGCATGCCAACGTTGACTGAGTCAAACTATGACTCATGGAAACTTAGAGCATTTACATATTTATGATCATGCGATACATGATAATGAAATGTGTAACATTATTTCAGATGGCCCCATTCAAGTCACAACTAGAACTCCTGGAGCGATTGAAGTAACTCTAGACGGTTATGTCAAGAAACCCAAAGTTGAATAGACCCCTAAAGATCGTAGATGGCAAATAAAGACAATGTTGGATATAATGATCTTTACTCAACGTTGAATGATCATGAGGGATTATTCAACAAGATCAAGTCATGAAAAACCTCAAAGGAAATTTGGGAAAAGTTGGCCATCGTATGTAAAGGATTTGCACAAATGAGGGAGAATAAGCTCTCCATGGCCATGCAAAGATTTGAGCATTTCAAGATGCATCTCAATGAGACGCTAGGTTTACTATGCTAATTAGAGAGTTAGCGTTATTGGACAAAGAATTGACCAATAAGGAAATGGTCAATAAGATTTTCAGGAGTCTTCCAAGCAAATATCTTATGAAGACTATTGCAATTAGAGAATCCCAAATGTTGTCTCTTCTAACGCCAGAATATATATTTTCAGAACTAAGGGCTTTTGAATTTGAGTTAGGAGAAGTCAGTGATGCGTCAACTTCATCGATTGAATCTGGAGCGCTAATTGCAAATGTTAAGGTAAATCAACAAGTGAGGAACAAGCGTCAGAATCAAATGAAGACAAGGAAATGGCTCTATTGGTAAAGAAGTTTAAGAAATTTATGAGATATGAGAAAAAGAATCCCAAAGGACAAACTTCATACCAAACACCCTTGTACAAGCGCAACAGTATCAAGCGTCTGTGTATTCTGTATAACTTCCTCAAGCACTGATTCAGTACCAAGTGTCTCCCAATCAAAACTTCTCAGCGCCCATTGTTCCAGGACCAAAGGTTCAAACAAAGTTGACATATGAGCAAAAATTAAGAACTGATCTTTGTTATAACTGCAGGCAACCAGAGCACCACCAGGCAAAATGCTCTTATCCATTTGTTGCTAAGCCTTCCAGGTAAGATAGAGAGGACAGAAGCCAATTCAGGAGTGATCTTAGACAAAAAGGTTTGCTAGCAGAATCTGAACCATTCTCTGCACCTGAAGAGGATCTGGAATCTTCAGAAGAAAGTAGTGATGATGAGCCATCAAGTGACTCAGCGCTTATCTGTCTTATGGCAACAGACGGAGAAACGACTGAAGACTCACTACCTGAGGTAACCATTGAACTATCTAATCCTCTTTCTTATGAAGAATTACCTGACAAGATCAATGATTATCATCTTGGGTTGGGGTAATCCCCAGGGTAGGTTAGCATAGAGGAATATTGAAAATTTAAAATCCTACCCCAAAACAAAATTAATGGCCGGTTTAATCAAACTAATATTAATGAGAAAAAACTAACTACACGAAATACCTTTCGTGCTATTTCACTCGTACAAGTTTCAAATCAATCAACCCGAACCAAAAAATTCCGTCGCCTCCAAAATTCCGTTCAAACCGTCGGCCTCCATGAAATCACGACGCTCCAATTTTTTGTTCCTTTTGTATCTATAAGTGCGTCCAATAGTATTTAATATAAGATCTATACAATGTTAGGATATGCTCTCCATCCTGCCTATTATTTTAGAGAATTAAGATTATTTAGGGCCATTGACATTTATGTTGTACAAACTTTATCTGATAAGAATAGTTTGTCTATCAATCTTGATGGTTATAAATATAAGTATTGAACAAGAAGTCAACTTCAGAGCAAGGATGGGAGATGGAGAGAAGGTGAGAGACCATTTACTTAAAATAATTTCAGTAATTTAGAGATTGGAAGCTCTCAATATTTTCATAGATTTCCACCTTCAAGCTGATCTCATCCTGCAATCATTCCTTAGCTCTTTTTCCCAGTTCATTGTGAACTTTAATATGAATGAGATCGAATGTACATTGGCTGGGCTAATGAACAAACTGATCAGTGCCCAGGGCCAAATGAAGCCAAAGGGAAAGGAGTCTGCTCTAACCATCTCAACCTTTGGAGGGACTTCAAGTTCCAACAAAAGAAAGAGAGGCAAGAAGAAGAAGGGAGCGTTGAAGGCTGAGAGAAACATAGGAAAAGGAAAAGCTTCTAAGAAGTACAGAGGGCATGGGTCGAAGAAGACAAATATTTGCCTTTACTGCAAAGAGGCTGGTCACTGCAATCGTGACTGCCCAAAGCTAAATTCTGATACTGCTGCAGGTATGGAACTTTATGTTTTAGAAACTAATTGTTGTATGACTATATTCTCCACTTCATGCATTCTAGACTCAGGAGCGAGTGCTCATGTATGTGTTTTGAAATAGGATCTGAAAAGAAATAGGTGGCTCGAGGAGCAAGAATTGATGATCCATGTATGCAGCGGACATAGTGTTGCAACTATTCACATAGGATCCACTTCTTTATTTTTATCTACTGGACATTTACTAGTTTTGGATGATTGACTTGTTTTGCCCAATGGGCTTAAAAATATTTGTTCTATTCCCGTATTAGTTAGACTTTTGGATACGATTTCTGGTTTTTGAACAATGTTTACAATATTTATTTTAAAAATAAGTTTGTCGGCTCTTCATCTTTAGTAAATGGTTTATATTACTTGAATGTCCAAAATAGACGTATTGTGAATACAATCACCAAGAAATGAGGTATGTTTGGGACAGACAAAGAATCATCTGCACTGGAGACTAGGTCATGCTGGAGAATACAAGATTCGAGAACTTGAGAACAATAGGCTAATAAGCACATTGGGTGGGATCCAATCCCCATTTGCGATTCTTGTCTCAAAGGTAAAATGACTAGGTCACCCTTCACAGGGCATTTTCAACGAGCCAATGAAGTCCTTGGTTTAACACATACTGACGTTTGTGAGCCTTTCGGGGAAGTGGCTCATGGAGGTTTTCAATGCTTCATTACATTTACTGACGACTACTCTAGGTATGGTCTCGTATACCTAATGAAGCATAAGTCTGAATCTATTGAATGGTTCAAAGAATTCAAGGCCTTAGTTGAAAACCAAACTGGCAAACGTATTAAACCACTACGATCTGATCGAGGTGGAGAATATATGAGTGCTGAATTTGGTGAGTTCTTAATTGAACATGGAATTGTATTACAATTGACTTCTCCTGCAACTCCACAACTAAATGGGGTAGCCGAACTGAAATAGAACACTATTAGATATGGTTCGATCGATACTCAGCTACAAGGATCTTCCCATATCGTTGTGGGGCCATGCATTGCTCACAGCAGCCCGCATTTGAATAGGTGTCCATTTAGGTCTGTTCCTAAAACTCCTTATTAGATATGGAGTGGAAAGACGCCTAGTCTTAAACACATTAGGATATGTGGTTGTCCAGCCTATGTGAAAAAGACAAAGGTGGAGAGATTGAAAGATAGATCTTTAAAAGGTCGATTTGTTGGTTTCCCAAATGATTCTATGGGATACCTCTTCTACCTGCACGATGATCAAAGAGTCATCGTGGCCCTACATGCATACTTTCTCGAAGATGAGTTCGTTCGAGAAGGTGGTGCGGGAAGAAAGATTGTTCTGGAAGAACAAAACAAAATCCCTTTAGAGAACACTCTTCAATAGGCTCAAAATGAACCTAACCAAACACAACCAGCATCGCGTAGATCAAGTAGAGTATCTCAGCCACTTGAGAGATATGGTTATCTGCTACAGAGAGAGCATAATTTGTATGTCGTGGCATAAGGAAACTATGGAGATGATCCCTCTACTTTTGAGCATGCGATGGAGGACATAGATTCTGCGAAATGGCTTGAGGCTATGAAGACAAAGATGGATTCGATGTACTCGAACCAAGTCTGGACTCTAGTGGATTGTCCTAGGGGTATTGCACCAATAGGATGCAAGTGGATCTACAAGAGAAAGATTGGTCTGGATGGCAAGGTCGATACCTTTAAAGCTAGGCTTGTGGCAAAAGGGTATAGTCAAAATGAGGTATTGACTATGATGAAACCTTTTCTCCCATTGCATGATCAAATTCATTAGAACTCTTCTTGCAATAGCCACACACCTAGACTATGAAACTTGGCAGATGGACGTGAAGACCGCGTTCCTGAATGGATTACTAAAAGGAAGGTTATACTGACTCTGACTGTAAGTCCACATCAGGGTTTGTATTCGCTTTAAATAGTGGAGCAGTGACTTGGAAAAATTCCAAGCAAAGCACGACGGCTGACTCAACCACCAAAGCTGAGTATGTGGCTGCCTCTAAGGTGGCTAAAGAGGTTGTTTAGATAAAAAAATTCGTGGCTAAAATTCAAGTAGTTCCTAGCATGGAGCTCCCGTTGCCACTATTCTGTGACAACTATGGAGCCATCGCACAAGTTAAGGAACCCAGGTCTCACAATAAATCCAAACATATTGAGAGAAGATACCACATCTTTAGAGAGACTGTTGGAAGAGGCGACATCACCGTGCAAAGAATAGATTCAGCAAATAACGTTACTGACTCACTGACCAAGCCACTATCACAGGTGGTGCTAGAACGACATCTTGAGAAGATGGGTAGTAGGTACCATAACGATTGACATTGAGTGCGAGTGGGAGATTGTTAGGATTATGCCTTCCATCCATAGAGGAATTGGATTATTAGGGCATTTACATTTATGTTGTACAAACTCTTATTCATTAATAAAGGCATAGTCTTGTTCATATCAATTTTGATGGCATTAATATAAGTATTGAACAAATAAGTCCAAGGTAATCAAGAGGGAGCTTCTACTACTCCTCAGGACACTAGGAGTATTGGTTCCTTGTTTACTTAAACTAGGAGTTCGCAAGTCGATGAGTTTTAATTGGGCATTAAGACCAGACTTGTATGACGTAAGCTTTAACAAGGTGTGTCAGTCGGTCCCTTTGGATGGTGGGAGCTTGGTCATAGATATGTCAATGGAATTGATTTATTTGAACGCGGCTCGCTGTAGTTCAATCACATGACATTTACTCTTAGATAGTCAATGATTGAATTACTGGTCGCGGTAGTGTGCCTGAGCCTTAGACCTGAGGATTCATGAAGGTTGGACTTGTGACACTGAACAAGTTATTAGATTAGTTAGATCCATTTCACCCTTTGGTGGGATCAACCTCGAAGTGCGGTTCAATAGGACAAGTGGCAATTGTTCGGTGATTACCAATAGGGGATTCAGTGTCTCGGATAGTAACAAGTTAACATCCTGTGCGATCATAGGTAAATGAAATTATAAGTCTTTGGCCAAAGTAGGAAAACTAACTTATGTATAGTACATATAGATAGTTTAGTAATTTTATCTTACTATGATAACCTATAAGCACAGCATCGAGTCCTGTAAGTTTGACATATTCCGTGACTCTCACTCGATCGGGATTTTACAGTGAAGGACTTATACTCACATGGTATCTGTGACCTAAAGGTTCGTATTGATCTATTCATTTCAATTGGGTTTCGATGTGAGTCCACGTGACTGGCTTAGTGACACTCACGTCCTTCGTTTCCTCCCAATGCCAATTGAAATGAATCTAGAGAGTCGCGCTTAAAAGGAATTGAGCAAAGAGAATTCTTTCGTTGTCAAATACATAAATTAGGTAGTTTGCTATTTGATGAGCAAATTAGTTTATTTGATTAATTAGATTAATAGAAATAAATTAATTATAATAAATAAATAGACTTATTTATCATACTCATCCTTTTATTAAATAATTAGATTATTTTATTTGGAAGAATATTACTTAGTATTATATTTTAATTAGATTAAAATATATTGGACCTAATTAATAATTAGACTAAGTTGAAAGTCAACTTAGCCCAATGAGGATGATGATGGGCGTGTATGTGGCAGATTTAGAGGAGTTGGATGGGCCCAAGGAATTAGTTAATTTCAAGCCCATCACTCCTTATAAATATTTAGCACTGGTTTAGTCAAAACCTAACTCTCACATTAGACTTGATAGCAAAGAAAGAAGAGAATTTTTTTTCTCTTCTTCCCTAGTGTAAGCGTCGGCCATAGTAGGTCTAACGGTGGAGGATTTTTCTTCGAAGCTCGTTTCGGCGTGATATCTAGAGGCAGGGGTTTGGAATTGCTGCTACCCGGAAGATCAAGAATTTCATCAAAATCAAAAGGTTAGTAAAAAGGATGAAATTAGATTTCATCCTCATATATAATTTTTGAAATTTACATGAAAATTATTAAAACCCAAAAGTGATCCAATTGTGAATCCGGATCTGTTTTTATAGTTTCCGCTGAGCATGAATACAGGATTCACAACATCCACACCTCCGTATAGTTCCCAATAAACATATATGGTGCTAGCCTATATATTTATGTTAGATCCAATCTAAGCTTATTATATGAAGGCAGGAATATATAGTGAAAGATTAAGCTCAACATATGAGCAAAATTTTGTCTAAATAATATGGGTAGGGGGGGGGGGGGGGCTTCTATGAAGAAAATAGGAAGACTATTATGAATAATTATTTTGTGGATGTCCATACAACTCCCAAAAACTCTTCATCTCCATGACTTCTCATTTTCCACCATGAGTAAATATAATTTACTCTTTAGGTAATAAACCTTTGAAATTCTTGTTTTGTGCCTATAAATAGGCAATGACATTGTATTGTAAATACACACAAAAGTATCAATAAAGGAATTCTCTCATTCTCTCATTTTAGTGTCTCTCAGATATATAATATTTTAGGGTTATTTTCATAACACGTTATCAGCACGATCCGTCTCAAGTTGTTAGCATTTTGATTTGAGGAATTGTGATAGTGAGTCGGTGGAGTTTTTAGTGATTATCAAAACAACAAAGGTGAGTTTTCAATTAGAGTGTCATGGCTGCTCCATCTCTTTATAGTTGTCTTTGTTCACGAGTAAATGAATAAATTGATAATGATTAATTGCTCAATCACCTTTAACTCATATGCTAATTTCTGGCGACTATTTAGCATGCTTATAAACTACTTTTGTAAAACAATTGCATATTATAATAAAGAATAATGATACACGTACTCCATGGTAATGAATTCTTGTGAATCATATGTTGTCATTATACTTTTTATATATGATTATATCATTGTTCTATTTAGTTACCGTAATGCTTCATGAGAAATTATATATTAATACTTCATATCATTTTCATCGATGTTCGCCTAGCGACTTATATTTTGTATGGATTAATATATTGTTGAAAATATTTTATGAAGTTGAATGATTGTTATGTTATTCATCTTATACTTTGATGATACTATAATGACGAATCTTGCAAAACTTGATTTTGTGGCTCTTGACATTACGGGGAAGAATTATTTATCTTGGGTATTAGATGTTGAAATTCAAATGGTCTTGAAGACACATTCAAAGAAGGAAACAAAGCATCTAATCAAGATAAAATCAAAAATCATGAGCCTCGTCCAATTGGTTCTGCTTCATTCCCTGAAGTGAATGTAGCAGCACATAACTATTTTAATCATTAAAGAAATCATAGATGTGGACGTGGTCGTGGATATGGTCATAGAAATAGTGGTGGTTATTCAAAGAACACATCTTTCCATCTTAAAGAATGAATTTTTACTCGATCAGCAGCAACATCAATAATGAAGATATATGTTTTGCTGATAGTGCAAAAACTCACACCATCCTCAAGAATAAAAAATACTTCTCTTATTTAGTAATGCAAGAAGCCAATGTTAGTACTATATCGGGTAGTGCAAAATTAATTGAAGGCTCCGGCAGAGCTAATATATTGTTACACGGAGGAACACAATTTTATATTGATGAAGCATTATATTCTACTAAGTCTCAAAGAAATTTACTAAGCTTCAAAGATATTCGCAGAAATGGATATCATATTGAGACAACAAGTGATGGCAATATTGAGTATCTTTACATCACTAATACAATATCTGGTAACAAATGTATATTGGAAAAGTTGCCTGCATTTTTCTCTGGTTTGTACTACACGCATATATCTACTATTGAAACACATGTTATCGTAAACCAGAAGTTTGCAAATCAAAATAAGTTTATTGTTTGGCATGACCGGTTGGGCCATCCCGGATCAATTATGATGCGAAAGATAATTGAGAATTCATGTGGTCATCCATTGAAGAGCCAGCAGATTCTTCAATCGAATGATTTCTCATGTGCTGCTTGTTCACAAGGAAAGTTGATTATTCGACCATAACAACAAAAGTAGGAAGTGAATCTCTTACGTTTTTGGAATGTATTCAAGGCGATATTTGTGGACCAATACACCCGTCGTGTGGACCATTTAGATATTTTATGGTTTTAATTGATGCATCAACAAGATGGTCACATGTATCTTTGTTATCAACTCGCAACCTGGTGTTTGAGAGATTGCTCGCTCAATTGATTAGACTACGAGCACAGTTTCCTGATCATCCAATTAAGAAGATATGCCTTGATAATGCGGGTGAATTTACTTCCAAAACGTTCAATGACTATTGTATGTCTATTGGAATTGATGTTGAAAATCCTGTAGCACATGTTCATACACAAAACGGTCTAGCAGAATCATTTATTAAGCGTCTGCAGTTAATTGCAAGACCTTTACTTATGAGATCAAAACTTCCTATTTCTTGTTGGGGACATGCTATTTTGCATGCACCAGCACTTATTCACATAAGGCCAACAAGTCATCATAAATTCTCCCCATTACTTGGTTTTTGGTCAGGAACCAAATATTTCCCATCTAAGAATTTTTGGATGTGCGGTCTATGTTCCAATTGCTCCACCACAACGCACTAAGATGGGTCCTCAAAGGAAATTGGGAATATATGTTGGATTAGAGTCTCCATCGATAATAAAGTATCTAGAGCCTTTAACTGGAAATTTATTTACGGCTCGATTTGCTGATTGTCATTTTGATGAATCAGATTTCCCCACATTAGGGGGAGAAAATAAGCAGCTAGAAAAGAAAATTAGTTGGAATGAATTATCTTTATCTCATCTTGATCCTCGAACAAAACAAAGCGAACTGGAAGTTCAAAAGATAATTCACTTGCAAGGTTTAGCTAACCAACTGCCAGACGCTTTTACTGACCTAAAGAAAGTGACTAAGTCACATGTACCAGCTGTTAATGCTCCAGTAAGAATTGTTGTCCCTGAAGGTCAAAGTAATGAGTCTATTGCACGTCTGAAGCGTGGTAGACCTATCGGTTCCAAAGATAGTCATCCTCGAAAAAGAAAAGGAGCTAAAAATCAAGATGGTCTAATCGAGGATAAAATAACTCTAAAAGAATCCCCAGTCATAACTAATATTTCAGTTCCAGAAGAACCTCAGGTACCTGAAACTTGTGAAAATAATGAGATCTCAATAGATTATGTTATGAACGGGAAACGATGGAATCGAAATGAAGTCAACGTTGATGATAAATTTGCATATAATGTAGCGCTAAATATGATGAATGATAATGAGGATCAAGAACCAAAGTCTGTTAATGAATGTCGATAAAGAAATGATTGGCCAAAATGGAAAGACGTAATGGGGGCAGAGTTAAACTCGCTTTAAAAATAAAAAGTTTTTGGACCTGTAGTCCGTACACCTGAAGATGTAAAGCCAGTAGGATACAAATGGGTATTTGTGCGAAAACGAAATGAGAAAATGAAATTGTAAGATATAAGGCACGTCTTGTTGCCCAAGGGTTTTCGCAACGACCTGGCATAGATTATGAGGAGACTTATTCTCCTGTGGTGGATGCAACTATTTTTCGTTATATAATAAGTCTGGCAGTGCATGAAAAACTTGATTTGCGTCTAATGGATGTTGTTACAGCCTATTTGTATGGCTCACTTGATAATGCTATATATATGAAAATCCCTGAAGGATTTAATATGCCTAAAGCATATAATTCAAGTTCTCGAGAACATTATTCAATTAAATAAAGTAAGTCATTGTATGGATTGAAATAATCTGGACGAATGTGGTATAATCGTTTCAGTGAATATTTGTTGAAGGAAGGATATAAGAATGATCAAATTTGTCCTTGTATTTTCATGAAAAGATCTGGAAATGAGTTTGTTATAATTACAGTTTATGTTGACGATTTAAATATCGTTGGAACTCCTGAAGAGATTCAAAAAGCTATTAATTGCTTAAAAAAAGAATTTGAGATGAAAGATCTTGGAAGAACAAAATTTTGCCTTGGGTTGCGAATTGAATATTTAAAGAACGGAATTTTTGCATATCAAGACGCTTATGTATCAAAGGTGTTAAAGCGATTTTACATGGATAAATCACATCCATTGAGCACCCCGATGGTCGTAAGGCCATTAGATGTGAACAAAGATCCTTTTCGACCTCGAGAAAGTGATGAAGAACTCCTTGGTCCTGAAGTACCATATCTAAGTGCAATCGGTACACTAATGTATCTTGCTTGTCATACTCGACCTGATATAGCATTCGTTGTTAATCTATTAGCAAGATATAGTTCTTCTCTTACACGAATGCATTGTGGGGTTAAACAGGTACTCCGCTACCTTAGAGGAACAATCGATATGGGCTTGTTTTATTCAAATGTACCCAAGTCCGAATTGGTTGGATATGCAGATGATGGATATATGTCTGATCCTCATAATGGTCGTTCACAAATGGGCTATTTATTTACATATGGTGGCATATCCATTTCATGGCGGTCTATGAAACAAACCATATCGGCCACATCATCTAATCATGTAGAAATCTTGGCTATTCACGAGGCAAGTCGAGAATGTGTTTGGTTAAGATCCATGATTCAACACATTCGAGAGACTTGTGGTTTATCTTCTGGAAAAATGATCCCAACGATCTTATATGAAGATAATTCCGCATGTATCGCACAATTGAAAGAATGGTACATTAAAGGAGATAGAACAAAGCATATTTCACCAAAGTTTTTTTCACTCATGATCTTCAGAAGAATGATGATATCAATGTTCAACAAATCCGTTCCAGTGATAATCTTGCTGATTTGTTCACCAAGGCACTTCCAACAGCAACATTTGAAAAACTAGTCTACAATATTGGTGTGCGTAGACTTAAAGATCTTGACTGATATTGTCATGAGGGGGAGATAATACGTGCTGCACTCTTTTTCCCTTAACCAAGGTTTTTCCCACTGGGTTTTCTTGATAAGGTTTTTAATGAGGCAGCATCTGATTGCGTATTGATATGTACTCTTTTTCCTTCACTAGGTTTTTGTCCCATTGGGTTTTTTTTAGTAAGGTTTTAACGAGGCATATTTTTAAGTGATGGACATCCAAGGGGGAGTATTATGAATAATTATTTTGTGGATGTTCATACAACTCCCAAAAACTCTTCATCTCCATGACTTCTTATTTTCCACCATGAGTAAATATAATTTACTCTTTAGGTAATAAACCTTTGGAATTCTTGTTTTGTGCCTATAAATAGGCAATGACATTGTATTGTAAATACACACAAAAATATCAATAAAAGAATTCTATCATTCTCTCATTTTAGTGTCTCTCAGATTTATAATATTTTAGGGTTATTTTCATAACAAAGACAATTTTTTTTCTTTTTCTCTCTAAGGGGGACGAAAATTGCACCTTCAAAAGGTGTGTGTGTGTGTGTTTTTAACACATATATTTATAGAGAGACTCCTAAGTTTAATTTACTTGAAAGTCAAGATATAATCAAATCTCCAAGATTTGACTTTCATCTAATCCTAAGTAAACTCAATTAAGGAGTTTACTTAAAATAAGGAACTTAGTCAACAAGGTAACTTATTCCTTTTCTCTCTCCTAAATATTTTCTTGATTCCACTTGATCAAGACTTGGAGATGAATTAATTCCTCTCTTTTATTTTCGTCTACCTGCACGCCCCTTCTATCCCTTGGAGTCCAAAATTTTTATCTTACTTGATTTAATTTTTGACTCCTTATTTAATTAAATAGTCCAACCATTTAATTAAATATTCCATAATAATTAAATTCCAACCTTAATTATTATTACCCATTTATTTTATTAATCTTATTTAATTTTTGACCAAGTCTACTAATTAAATAAAACCATTGGACTCTACTAGGTCCATTAATTAATTAATCTACCTTCATTAATTAAATAGTCCAATTAATTGATTTTCCACCAATTAATTAGTATTCCATTTTAGGCAAGTACTAGACATTCCTAATTTCACCTCAACTTACAAAGTTGATTAATCATATCTTATAAGCAGGAACATTAAGAGTAAGTGTGACCTCTTAGGCTTGTTCATGTGCTACTAGTAAGTACACTTTTAAAAAATGTCATTGGACCTTTCTTTATTTAGAAAGTACTAGATTAAATCTTCCTTGATTTAATCCGACCATGTATTATTCACCATAACATCATGGTACCTACATATCTAGGTTACTGTCTAGCAATGGACCCAACAATATTAAGATACTTAACCTATCATAACCACGATCCTCGCGTAAGTAAGATCCCCCCATCGAATTTTCTGGATTGGTATCTCAAGTTATGGCTTAGTTGAAATTGAATCTTTATGTTTCCTTCATTGCATAATACCGATTCTCGCAATCCAAATGAGGAAATACTCCGCCTCTTTGGATTGCGATACTTTGTCCAAAGTTTCCTTGAATCGATTCATTAAGCAAAACATAGGAAATGTCTGATTAGCTAAATTAGTGATGGATCCCATCTTGGTCTCTCATGTACCTTAACCATTAATCATACTATACCTAGGATATGCCATATTTTTGTGATTCGGTCTAGCGGATAAAAAATTTAATCTGAATCACACCTGAGAATCCAATCCAGGGATATTCATGATATTAAGCATATAGATCAATTGACGAGAATTGACAAGAGTAATCGAATTACCTTTTTTGTCTATTGAATCTCGAATTATTAGCAGCAGCCCCGGACTCCTGCATCTAGATAATCACGCGGAAGAAAAATTCTCTGAGAAAAGCTCGATCTCCTCCTTGGCAACAATTGCAGACGGCTAGATTGATGGAGAGGGAGGGATTTTTCTTTCCTAATGCTCTAAGTTTATTTTGGCTCAGTGTCAGATTCTAAAACAATGACTTGTGTGTATGGAGTTCTGACACTGACTGATTACTTATACCAAGTAAAAGACTCCTCTAGGTTTACACTGAGAGGGGCGGCCGAATTAGGCCTTGTAGATGGGCTTCGGGCTTTGTTTTGACTTAGCCCATGTGTAATTAATTAAATCCAAGTCCAATCCATATGGCAATTTAATTAGTTACATTAATACAATTAATATAATTCAACTTATAAACTAACTTCCAATTAATTTCACTTATGAATTAATATGATTTAATTAATTTATTTAATCCAATTAAATATCTTTAATTAAATCATGTCATCTATTTTGTCAGTCAATTCACATCAAATGTGATTTTACCAAAATTCCCTTAGATTAAGGAAATATTCGTTTTCTTCACATAGCGCGACTCTCTAGGCTCGATTCAATTGGCAATGGGAGGATTCCAAAGGATAAGGTTGTCACCTTGCCAACACCGTGGAACCAAATGGTAACCCAATTGAAAACGAGATGTTCATATCATCACGAACCTTGACTACGAATACCATATGTGCATAAACTCTTCACTGACGTGACCTGATCAAGTAAGAGCCATGGTTTAGTCAAACTCATAGAACTTGATACTGTACTTAGAATCATAATAATGTGAAATTACCAAACTAACCTCAGTGACAATCACGGGATAGTTTATATACTTTGGCTAAAGACTTATAATTTCAATTACTTACGATCGTACATGTCACATACTCATTTACTATCGAGACAGTGAATCCCGTTATGGCAAGTTATCTTATAACATCGAATGCACCATTCGATCGTACTTCGAGGTCGACTCCACGTATCTGGTGATACGGGTCTAACTACTTTGATAACATATCTAATACTACAAGCATGTTATTAATGACTCCTCAGGTCTAAAGTTCACACATACTATAGCAATCTTAATCCCAATCATTGGCTGTCAAAGAGTAAATACCCATGTGATTGGATTAATGTGAGTCGAGTTCAAATATGTTAATTCTATTAATCATATTCATGACACCAGTTCCCACTATCTAATCAGTGTACGACTGACACTTCCTTGTTAAAGAAGGTGTCATATGAATTGAATATTAATGCCCAATTAATATTCGTTAACTCACGAACTCCCAGTTTCAGAGATTAAGTACTGGACTATTCCAAGACCTCCTCTTGTCCATAATGTTGGGAAAAATTGCATAAGATCAGAAAAACGCAGCAGACGAATATGTTTAAATCCCAGTGGCTCATCTCTATTTCTCATATTTAAATTGGGTTTTGAATTCAATTACCGTTCTCGCGTATGTTGAATTCTGAACCAGCTTTGCAATCCCTTTTTGAACAACAATCCGTCGCTGTCTCTAAATTGCCACGACGGAGTCAAAAACGAAAATCTTCTTCTTCTTCTTTTGAGGGAGATAGCTAGAGAGAGAGAGATGACGGAGTGTTTTTACTTCGAGAGAAAGTTTGTGTGTTTCTTCACTTAGGTTAATTTTCTCTTAGTAGTATATTTATACTACAATGAAACAATAACCTAGGCTAAATTACCCCCTCATGTGGACGCCCACTTTATGGCCTTTTTAGCCATCGGGCTTTAGCCCTATTATGCTTATTTAATTAATTAAATGATTAATATTATTTATCCAATAAATAAATTAATTAAATAATCAATTAAATCCATGTTAATATTATAATTAAATTCTTCTAAGGAATTAATTAATTCATTAACTTAATTAATTAATAAAATCATCTAATGATTAATTCATTAATCTCGATATCTAATACGAAAATTCTCTCAAGTCTTCTCCATGATTTTCCTTTTGCACTTCCTTTAAGCGCGACTCTTTAGTTTCGTCTCAAAAGGCAATTAGAAGGAAACCAAAAGGATGTGAGTAACACCTAGCCAGTCACGTGGCTCACATCGTATCCTAATTGAGAACGAATGAGTAGGATCATTCCAAACTATATACGCTATGAATACCGTACGAGTATAAACCTTTTATTCTTATATCCAGTCAAGTGAGAGTCATGGTTTTAGTTAAACTCACATGACTTGACCATATGATTAGCTCATAATGAGTCGAGGTCATTTTATGCTTTGGCCAAAGACTTGTAACCTCACTCATTCATGACTGCATAGGATATTTAGCTCATTCACTTATGAGAGAATAAATCCCATTTTGCTAATCAGTTAACAATGCTACTTGCCCATCAAGTCGCACTTCGAGGCCGATCCCACCAAAGGGTGATTTGGATCTAACTACTCTAATGACAGACTTGATGTCACGAGTACATCTTCAAATCGATTCCTCAGGTCTAAGGTTCACGCGTACCTATCACAACTTATCAGTTTCATCATTGACTGTCAGTGAGTGAATACCCATGTGATGAAACCGATGCGCGCTGTGTTCGAACATATTAGCCCAACTAATATGTCCATGACATAAGCTCCCACTATCATTCCCATAGTGTTCGACTGGCACTTTCTCTGTTGAAACTTATATCATGCAAGTCCTTGTTCTGTATTGATGTCCAGTCAAATACTTTCTTAGACTTGCGAACCCTATTTAGAGAATAAAGATCAAACCCTTCTAGTGCCATTCTTCCTATCCCATAGGAAGTAGAAGGTTTGCTTTATTCTCAAGGACTTTACGTTGTTTATTAACACCTTATAAATGCCTATTAGAAAACAACAAGATAATGCCTTATATATAATAAAAAGATATTGTTTAGTTACAAGTCAATGCCCTATAGATCTATCCTCTTTATGGCATTTGAGGGCATACACTTTAACATATAAGAGGTGGAAAGTCTATCTTGAAATCTCTTGGACTAATTTGTTCAATACAATTAAATGTCATTAGATTTATATGAACAAAATAAAAACATTTATTCTATAAATAGAAACATAAACGTTTTGTACAAATAACTTATTTAAGCCTTACTCAATCTAATTCCTCACAGGCATTGAGGACATACACCTAACACATATGACGTCTCGCAAAGGAATCATGAGATAAGTCAAAGTATAATCGACTATGCTCAAAGTAATCAATGGAACCTCAGGTCTATAAAGATTACTCTTACGCCTACGTGATTATTGGAAATTCCATATTTGATCAGGAAAACCATTTTAGGAATTTTTGGCGGGGTTGTTCAGTTCACTTATTATCCAATGAGAACCTTCGTACACATCTATGCCTATGGATTGAGGCACGTTATCTAAGAACACATGTGTACAAGAAAGTGTTTCTGGTCTTTGACAATATCCCTCATCTTGACAGACCCTTTATCGACTTAGAACCTTTTAAGAATCACGACTTGGAGACATATTCCATCATTGCCATTCCTGATGTCCGATAATGTCCCATAGTCATGTGTGATTCAAGGGACTTCATTCCAAGCGTATAAAGACAGTTAAAGAACAAATAATGCCATAATAAAATTGATTTTATTTATTAGAAAAGATTATCTCATAGAGTCTATTAAACAGTAATGGCCCCCAAATAAATGGTGCACTGGGTATCTACTCTATCATATTATGGAGCTTGTCAAGGTGCCGCCAAACTATATCAAAAACACTCCGAGGAGATCTCAGCGCTTAAAAGTGAAAACGTGATTCTCAAAGAAGAGTTGCAAGTTCAGCAACAATGCATTGAGAAGAACCAATCACTTGAAGTTGAAATCGTTCAATTGAAAAGTGATCTTGATATGGTAGTCAAGAGAGAAGCTGAGCTGATCGCTAAACTTGTTGAATCAGAGCAGAAATTTAGACAATGTGACTGAGGTAACTAGTGTTAGGAATTTCATGTTAGATGTTTTGATGATGACAAGATAGGATTTCATGTTAGACCCCAAAAGAATGTAAGTTTATGTTTTCATAGAAATATTGTATAAGCGTTTGAAAGTTTACTTATTTGGTTAGGCTTGTAATTTTTGTCTTTATAGATTTTAGATTATGTGATACAAAATCATTAATAGAATTCTGTGTGAGTCTATTAAGTGATGAAGTTGAAGATCAACATCTGGAATCAAAAGAAGATGAAGATTTGTTCCAAGCGTCCAGCGCTTACTATTCACGCGTCACTATTCAAGCGCTCAAGCGTCCAGCGCTTACTATTCACACGTAACTATTCAAGCTCTCAAAGCGTCCAGAGACTCAAGCGTCCAGCGCTTACTGTTCAAGCGCTCAAGCGCCTGTTGAATAGTGATACTATTCATCTGCACTATTCGACGTACTATTCAAGTGAACAGTCCCCAAGCGCCTATTGAATCGTGATACTATTCACCGTCACTATTCAAAGTATTACTATTCACACGATACTATTCAACGCTCAAGCGTCCAGCGCTAACTATTCAAGAATACTATTCACGACTATTCAGGTGAACAGTATCAAGCGCTCAAAACTTCAAACGTACTATTCATATGAACAGTATTTTCAAGCGCTAACTGAATAGTATTACTATTCAAGAGTTACTATTCAAGCATCACTATTCAAGCGCCAGCTGAATAGTTCTACTATTCATGTGAACAGTTTTTGGCGTCTTGTGAACAGTGCTACTACTCAAGCAATTATTTCCAACGGAAATAAAGACAAGATGCATTAAACAATGGATAAAGTGCATTAAAATATGAGCACTATCACATGGGCAAGCTACCTTTTGACCAAGACTTGTCAGATTCCAAAAAGCAAGAAAATGCCTGACTATTTAATATAGCCAAATATCAGGAATGTTAGAGACAAGGAATGTTTAGGGAACCGTGCTCCTAATTGTGTCCAACGGACAAAATTCCAAGAAACACTTAAGTAGTACCCTTTCAGCAAAAACAAGTGTGGTGACAAGCGTAACAACAGTGAAAAGAGACCGAGATCACACGCTCATATACACTGAAAAAGGTCCAAACTTTGCTGATATTATTTGAGAGAAAAAGCTTAGAAACTCCATAGCCGAAATCCTTCAAGCCTCTCAAATACATTCCAAAGACAGTCACCAATATCTCAAACATCTTTTTAGAAGAACCACACACTATTACTGAGATATTCCAAGTTGTTTGAACTTCCCAACATCAAACAAACCCGTTACAAAAAACCCTCAACATCTTTCATCTGAGTGAGAAAGTTTGTTGATTCACAAGCAGCATTTTTGTGTAAAAGAAGCTTGTTGAAGTTGATCTCTATTGGAGCTGAAATCTGTGTGACCAAGGAGTTCCGAGATCAGTGGAGTACTTGAAGTTGATCTCTATTGGAGCTGAAATCTGTGTGACCAAGGAGTTCCGAGATCAGTGGAGTACTTGAAGTTGATCTCTATTGGAGCTGAAATCTGTGTGACCAAGGAGTTCTGAGATCGAGCGTAACTTGCACTATTTCTTGGTGAAAGAAGCAAAGGGGTAGAAGGTCTTTATTTGAGCTGAAATCTGTGTGACCAAGGAGTTCCAAGATCATATCCAATCTCTCTCTATTTTGTAGAAGTCTCTGTGTGACTCTTCGATAATCATCATAGTGGAAAACCTCCCTGATAAAAGGAGAAGAAGGACGTAGCTGGGATTACATCACCCAGTGAACCTTACAAATATTTTGTGTCATTTACTGTTTTATTGTCTTACATTATACTGTCATATTATATCTTGAAATTAAAACTAATAAGCGACTAATTGGTTAAAACGAACGCTAAGCTATAAAAACATTTCCGCTGTGCTAACTCTGATTTAGTGATTAAACTCTGCCCTACTCTGGTAAGCGTTGAAATCACCGAGTCTAAGTTAACGTTTCTCAAGCGCCACATCTAGCGCTTAAACTTGTCAAGCGTTCAAATACTTCAAAGTAATACGAATTTTTAAGAAGTCAAAAAAAGACTTCAGGGTCTATTCAACCCCCCCCTTTTAGACCCTTTCGTATACCACTTGGGACCAACAAGTGGTATCAGAGCGGTTGAAGTTGAAACCTAAGCGTTTCCAAGCGTAACTGCTTGTTCAGATCCTTTATTTTCTTTTAAAAAAAAATTTAGTTGCTTTAAATTCTTTTTTCCATGGCATTTGCTAGAGTTCCTAAGTTGACCGAGTCAAATTATGACTCATGGAAGGTCAAAGCGTTTACTTATTTGTGTTCGTGTAATGATGAAATGTGTGATATTATTTCAGATGGTCCGATTCAAATTCTCAAAGTCATCACTAGAGCGCCTGGAGCTACAGAAGCAACACCTGGCGATTATGTAGAGAAACCTAAACATGAATGGTCCCCAGATGAGCGTCAAAGAGCTAATTTGGACAATGTTGGGAGGAACGCTCTATATACAGCCATAGGTGACAATGACAACTTATTCAACAAGGTCAAGTCATGTAAAATGACTAAGGAAATATGGGATAAGTTGACTATAATATGTGGTGGCTCAGCACAAATTAAGGAAAACAAGCTTTCGATTGCCAAGGAAAAATTTAATGGTCTTAAGATGCAACCCAATGAGACGCTAGATCAATTAGATACGAGATTCACATCTCTTATATCAGAGTTAGCGTCATTAGGCATGGAGTTGACCAACAAGGAAATGGTCAACAAGATATTCAGAAGTCTTCCCAGTAGATTTTTGATGAAGACAACGGCTATAAAAGAATCACATATGTTGGAGAATCTAACTCCAGAGCATGTGTTTTCGGCACTAAAGACTTTTGAATTCGAATTGGGTGCAATCAGCGACAAGTCGACTTCAGTGACTGAATCCGGAGCTTTAATCGCTAACATTAAAAACAAGGGAAAATCAGTCAGTGAGGCGGAAGTGACAAAATCGAGTGAAGAAAAGGAAATGGCTTTATTGGTCAAGAAATTCAAGAAATTTCTAAGATATGAAAGGAGAAAATCCGATTCTTCATTCCAAGACGAGGTATGAATAATTTAAACGCTTAATCATTATGCATCATATTTTCATTAGACATATAATGTAGGGGGAATTCACTTTATTATTTTGTCTAAAAGCGTTTTCAAAATTGTTACAAGTTATCAAATTTAGGGGGAACCTTAAAATTGTACTTGTACATATGTATAAGCGTCAATGATAAAAAAAAAAAAAAACTGTTTTCATATGCATCGATCATTAACGCTTATCGTCATTTGTGCATGATATGTTGGACGCTCAAACATAAAAAGATTTAATTTCAAGCGTCAACATAAATCTTACAACAAGTGATATCATTTTAACAAGTAGTATATGTTAAGCGTTGAACATATTCCCCTCAACACTTAATATAAACTTTGATAAAAATCATGCATTTAAAAATAAAATAAAATATATATATATATACATATATACACACATATATATATATATAATATATTTATATATATATATATTTAAATTAATAATTACTAGAGAACTAGAGGTCAGATATAGTTGGTTGTTGATTTACCAACAAGTGGTAAAACCTTTCAATAAGTTAATGAACAACAAGTTGGTTGTTCATTAAGCATAAATTTAGGGGGAATAAAATTCTTTCTACACATAAAACCTTTCAATAAGTTATCAATATTAAGGAGAACCCACATAGGGGGAACCTTAAAAGGCATAACTAAACCTAAGTGAGAATGACCAAAACCGTTTTTTTTTTATTTATTACATTGGTCATAAGCACTTAGCGTTATACACTAAACTCTTTCGGACGCTTATCAAACGTCTTTCTCTTAGTGTCTGCGTCCTCTCAAGATAAACTGAACGCTTAGCTTTATTCCCAGCTAAGCGCTCAGTAAAAAAAATCCTTTAAAAGCAAGCGTACATTACCCTACGCTAAACAAGAAAGTGGATTAGTCAATCAATGCAATTAATGCTGACTTGACATCCCTCACCTTTTGCTCAAAAAAAAAAAAACAAGGGTACTCATTACGTTTTTCAAAGATGGTTCAGCATATGTACACGTGTAAATACAATTACAATGTATTTTAGGCGAATACAACCAGCGCTGAATATTTTAAACCAAAGGTAAACACTACCACCAAGACATAATGATAAGTACTGGGAAACTGTGTCCTCATACATATCTTGAAAAGAATAATTATATATATTACGATGACCACTTGGCACAAAATGTCTCTTGAAAGAGAACCTCAAGATTCTCAAGCGACAACATAACACTGAATTGTTTCAAGCGTCATTCTCTTCTGAATAGGTCCGGACGCTCCAACAAATTTTTGGCGGGTATTTGAATAGTTGTTCAAAATTACGATTCCCGAACAGTTTTCATAAAATACGTGTCCGCTTTTCATGGGCACATGTACCACACTCAGTATATCAAAAGTCTCTGTTTCAAACCTTTAATCAGACGTCAAAATAGTATGTGGTATCAATGGTGGTGGAAATCTCTAGAGAATTTTTTCACTGTCCATCCAGACGTGGATGCGACTGTGTAAAATCACTAGAAGATTTTTTTTTTCACTGTCCGTCCAGACGTGGATGCGACTGTGGACGCTGAACGGTCGATAGAAGTGGCCGAGTTTTTTTTTCCCACACCAACTGGTCCTCCTCCTCTAGTATGTATCGCTTGAACTGCAACCTTCCCTTGATGATGCCAAGAAGGGAGAAGAAGAGAAAGAAAAGCAGTTTAGGAGACGAGAAAGAAAAGTTTTTTTGAAAAGGAAGAAAGAGAAAGAAAAACTTTTAAAAAAGAAGAAGAGAAAGAAAAGTTTTTTGAAAAGGAAGAAAGAGAAAGAAAAACTTTTAAAAAGGAAGAGAAAGAAAAGGCATGTATTCATTGTTTCAGTATAAATCATATACGCTTTCAATTCTATATATATATTAATGAATGATTTATTGCTGAAACATCTTGTTGAAGCTAATCTAACATTAGCTAACTTATCTAGCTTTCTAACGCTAACTTATATTATTTTGGGCTTTTCTTTGAACTCTTAAACTATAAAAGAGTTATAAGAGTTAAGGTCTTGACATCATCAAAAAGGGGGAAATTGTTAGGAATTTCATGTTAGATGTTTTGATGATGACAAGATAGGATTTCATGTTAGACCCCAAAAGAATGTAAATTTATGTTTTCATAGAAATATTGTATAAGCGTTTGAAAGTTTACTTATTTGGTTAGGCTTGTAATTTTTGTCTTTATAGATTTTAGATTATGTGATACCAAATCATTAATAGAATTCTGTGTGAGTCTATTAAGTGATGAAGTTGAAGATCAACATCTGGAATCAAAAGAAGATGAAGATTTGTTCCAAGCGTCCAGCGCTTACTATTCACGCATCACTATTCAAGCGCTCAAGCGTCCAGCGCTTACTATTCACGCGTAACTATTCAAGCTCTCAAAGCGTCCAGAGACTCAAGCGTCCAGCGCTTACTGTTCAAGCGCTCAAGTGCCTGTTGAATAGTGATACTATTCATCTGCACTATTCGACGTACTATTCAAGTGAATAGTCCCCAAGCGCCTATTGAATCGTGATACTATTCACCGTCACTATTCAAAGTATTACTATTCACACGATACTATTCAACGCTCAAGCGTCCAGCGCTAACTATTCAAGAATACTATTCACGACTATTCAGGTGAACAGTATCAAGCGCTCAAAACTTCAAACGTACTATTCATATGAACAGTATTTTCAAGCGCTAACTGAATAGTATTACTATTCAGGAGTTACTATTCAAGCATCACTATTCAAGCGCCAGCTGAATAGTTCTACTATTCATGTGAACAGTTTTCGGCGTCTTGTGAACAGTGCTACTACTCAAGCAATTATTTCCAACGGAAATAAAGACAAGATGCATTAAACAATGGATAAAGTGCATTAAAATATGAGCACTATCACATGGGCAAGCTACCTTTTGACCAAGACTTGTCAGATTCCAAAAAGCAAGAAAATGCCTGACTATTTAATATAGCCAAATATCAGGAATGTTAGAGACAAGGAATGTTTAGGGAACCGTGCTCCTAATTGTGTCCAACGGACAAAATTCCAAGAAACACTTAAGTAGTACCCTTTCAGCAAAAACAAGTGTGGTGACAAGCGTAACAACAGTGAAAAGAGACCGAGATCACACGCTCATATACACTGAAAAAGGTCCAAACTTTGCTGATATTATTTGAGAGAAAAAGCTTAGAAACTCCATAGCCGAAATCCTTCAAGCCTCTCAAATACATTCCAAAGACAGTCACCAATATCTCAAACATCTTTTTAGAAGAACCACACACTATTACTGAGATATTCCAAGTTGTTTGAACTTCCCAACATCAAACAAACCCGTTACAAAAAACCCTCAACATCTTTCATCTGAGTGAGAAAGTTTGTTGATTCACAAGCAGCATTTTTGTGTAAAAGAAGCTTGTTGAAGTTGATCTCTATTGGAGCTGAAATCTGTGTGACCAAGGAGTTCCGAGATCAGTGGAGTACTTGAAGTTGATCTCTATTGGAGCTGAAATCTGTGTGACCAAGGAGTTTCGAGATCGAGCGTAACTTGCACTATTTTTGGGTGAAAGAAGCAAAGGGATAGAAGGTCTTTATTTGAGCTGAAATCTGTGTGACCAAGGAGTTCCAAGATCATATCCAATCTCTCTCTATTTTGTAGAAGTCTCTGTGTGACTCTTCGATAATCATCATAGTGGAAAACCTCCCTGATAAAAGGAGAAGAAGGACGTAGCTGGGATTACATCACCCAGTGAACCTTACAAATATTTTGTGTCATTTACTGTTTTATTGTCTTACATTATACTGTCATATTATATCTTGAAATTAAAACTAATAAGCGACTAATTGGTTAAAACGAACGCTAAGCTATAAAAACATTTCCGCTGTGCTAACTCTGATTTAGTGATTAAACTCTGCCCTACTCTGGTAAGCGTTGAAATCACCGAGTCTAAGTTAACGTTTCTCAAGCGCCACATCTAGCGCTCAAACTTGTCAAGCGTTCAAATACTTCAAAGTAATACGAATTTTTAAGAAGTCAAAAAAAGACTTCAGGGTCTATTCAACCCCCCCCCCTTCTAGACCCTTTCGTATACCACTTGGGACCAACAACTAGACTTTTCGGTGAAAAGACTGGTTTAGGATATGATAAATTTGGTAACAAATCAAAAATGTCAAAGGTTACGACAACCAACAAAGAAAAAGGTGTATCCTTTGTTGAGAAAAGTTCAAACAGTCAAATGCTAAATGAACTAAAGGACAATGGTAAGAGGTCAAATGAGAAAGTGATAGGTAAATCAGGCAATAAGGGACAGGCAAACGTGAATGATTCACAAAGAAAAGGTCATCCAAATGCTCAAAAGTCTAAGGAGAAACCTTGCACATGTGAATCAAACTCTAAACGTCAAACGCCCAAAGCACACCCTAAGCTAGTGCTAATGAAATGCCAACGTCAATATCCACAAAGATCAAGATCATACTATCAATATTATGATGACTATGATTACGATTACGATTAAGATTACAATTATGATCAAGAATATTATTGTACACCTCACAAGCACACCCACAAAAGGTGAAACCTGAAAAAGCCAATCCTCCCGCAATGAAGACTAGGCAAATATAGGTTCCCAAAATTTTTAATTTAAAATGCTAACAAGACTAATGAGAAAGGACCCAAGTCACAATGGATCCCTAAAAAGAATCAGAACTGCCCTTTCATGCAGGTACCTAGAGCCAACGCCGATTCATCTATTTGGTACATTGATAGTGGGTCTTCAAGGCACATGACAGGCTCAAAGGATCTTTTAATCAACTATCGTTCTACCAATGGTCTTCAAGTTATATTCGGTGATAACTCTAAAGGTAAAACCAAAGATATAGGTGTCGTGCATAGAGGTAACATCATGATAAGTGACATATATTATGTTGAGGGTCTTAGCATAATTTATTGAGCATTAGTCAATTTTGCGATAAAGGTTTTGAAGTTAAATTTTCAAGTGACTATTGCTATATTAATGGAGCTAAGACTGGATCTACTAAATTGAAAGGAAAAAGAACACATAATGTTTATTTAGTAGATTGGGTTCACTAATTGACATGTTTCGTGGCTAAATATCAAAATGGAATGGGTTGGTTATGGCGTAGAAAAATGAACCACCTCAACTTTAAGGCAATCTCTCAATTAATATTGCTAAATCTTGTAGAGGGATTACCTAAGGGTTCCTTTAAGCTATGTGATGCATGCCAAATGGGTAAACAAGTTAAATCATCTTTCAAGAAGAAACCTCATCTATCAACTTCTAGGATTCTTGAACTATTGCATATGGATTTGTTTGGTCCAATTCAAATTTTAAGTGTAAGTGGTAAAAAGTATTCGCTAGTGATAGTTGATGATTTCTCATGCTATACATGGGTAGAATACCTAGCATCTAAAGATGAACCTTGTGGCAAACTTATAGCGCTAATCCATCAATTACAAACATCAAAAGATTTAAAGGTGACGAGAATAAGAAGTGATAGAGGAACTGAATTTACTAACCATATTGTTGAGAAGTTTTGTATAGATAATGAAATATTCCATGGGTATTCAGCTGCTAGAACGCCTCAATAAAAGGGAGTCGCTGAGCGACGAAACAAAATGCTTGAAGAGACTGCAAGGACTATGTTAGCCGAGTCCAAACTTCCTCAAAGATTTTGGGCCAAAGCAATCAGCACTGCTTGTTGCACTAAGAACCGGTGTATGATCAACAAGCAACATGAAAAAACTCCATATGAGTTAGGAAAGGGATGCAAGACTAACGTTTCTTATTTTCATGTATTTGGTTCAAAATGTTTTATTCATAACAATGGATCCCACATCTTAAAGACATTTGATTCTAAAGCGGACGAGGGAATCTTTTTAGGCTATGCCAAAAATGGAAAGAATTTTTTGTATCCTAAATAGGAAAATGTCCACGATTGAGGAATCTATTGATGTTGTGTTTGATGATGCTAACCAAGAGCCGAGTAAGCTTCCTATTAATGATGTAGGAGTTGAAGATCTTTCTCAACAAGCGTCTCAGATGAATCTTGATGATGATAGTGACGACGATGAGGATGATGAGATCTTTGTGTCGTCTCCTAAGGTTACTCGTGAGGTTATCAATGATGATATTGTAAGAAATATAATGCTAATGATCATGAAAAGAATGATCATCAAGAGCAAATTGGAACTGTGAATGGTCAAGCGACTACGCAAGAGGTAAATGAAGGACAAATGATTGATAATCAAGAACATCTTAACCCCTTCCAATCAGACCATACATCGCTTGGAGATCATCCACCAGATGTAGTAATTGGAGACATTGGAGCACCAGTTAGGACTAGAGCTGCTACATTTAAGGAGGCCGTGTCCGCTAGCTTCCTATCTCAAATGGAACTAAAGAAAGTGGATGAAGCGCTTAATGATTCAAGTTGGGTAGAAGCAATGCAAGTGGAGATTAACCAATTTGAGTGTAGTAAAGTTTGGACGCTAGTTCCTAGGCCAACTCACCAAGGAGTTATTGGGATTAGATGGGTATTTAGGAACAAAATGGACGAGAATGACATTGTCATAAGAAACAAAGCCAGATTAGTCACTCAGAGTTATTATCAAGAAAAGGGTATTGACTTTGATGAAACATATGCCCCCGCAGCCGGTCTTGAAGTGATTCGGATGTTTTTAGCATTTTCTGCAATCAACAAATTTACCATGTATCAAATGAACGTGAATGTTGTATTCCTAAATAGTAAACTCCAAGAAGAAATGTATGTTGAGCTACCCCCAAGATTCATCAACAACCATGGCAAACATATGGTCTACAAATTGGTTAAGGCACTTTATGGCCTTAAGCAAGCACCAAGAGCATGGTATGACATTCTCTCTATCCTCCTTATTGGTAAAGGCTTTTCAAAAGGCAGCGTTGATACAATGGTACTTTAAATTACTGATGCACCAAAACCCAGCCGTGTATTTAACAACAAGAAGACTGATCGTGTGTAGTAATAAAGTGGACAATTAAGTCCGGAATGTTGAACCCACAGAGACTTGTGTTTTAGCAAAAACAGTAAATTAAATCGAGAAACTGTAAACTTAAAGCAAAAGAATTATAAACTTATGTTTAAGACAATAATTATAGATTTGCGAAGAAAAATGGATAAAAAGCAACTAAGACACATGCGTCGACACAAATTAATCAATTCTTGTTATATAGGTATTCTCGTATTGCAGATAAATATTGCTAAGGTGGAAAATTTCTTAAGATTATTATTAATTCGATCCTTCTGTCTTGATAACCTATGCTAGATTGGGTGTAGCAATCTCTATTGCATGCATTATAAACTAATATTTTCCCTGGATAAATTCGGCTAACAGCATCCGGAGTATGTAGCCATCCTTAGCATCAACTAACTTAGAAGATGTTATTAATCCTTTTTGCACCTGAATTTACATTCTTCCGAATAGATAAATTAAGCATAAAATCTTACATATATTGGCCAAACACATGAACATTAAGAACAAGATTAAACTACAAGGCAATATGAATCATTCATACGAAGAATACTTTTATAACTCAAAAATCATAATTCGGCCTAAGCATGGCCTTAGTCTACAAATTTAGCTACTCATAATGAAAAAACTAACTAAAGAATTCATGAAAATAAAGAACAAAGAAGAAACCCCTCTATGTTTGTATGGATCTTCGTCTCTTGCTCTTCCTCAAGATTGCATTCTTCAATCTTCAACTACCTACTAATCTACTTCTAAAACTTGTATAGAAAATAAAATTCTATTATATCTCTGTTTTTCTTCTCAAAAGTCGGATCTTTTACCCTACAACAACGTCTGGTACTTATAAATATAAGATTGGGAGAATCGTTTTAGGTTTAGAGTTTGGAAATTTCCAAATCTGCTCTGCCCGACATCCACATCCGAAAGTAACACTTCCAGCATCCGTGCATAAAATAGCTACCAAGTTCGAACGTTGATCTTCCCACATCCGTCCGTAAACTCCTTCTCACGTTCGAACTTGAATCTTCTGGCGTTCGTATGTGAGCAGCAAAACTTTCTGCTTCAAACTTCCTTCTTTTACTGTTTCTTCATCCTTTTTCCTCAATTGTTATGACTTATACCTGAATACTCAAAATAAACAGATTAAACGCATATGTGGTATAAAATCATACCTAATTCAATGAGAAACATATGAATAAAGGATTATAAAACACATAATTCTCAACCCCTTTCAACTCCTCCAAACTTAAACGTTGATTGTCCTCGAGCAATGATAAAAAGAAAGCATAATAACCCAAGGGAAAACAAAAACAAAACAAAGATAAGATAAACTCACATTCGTGGAGTAAGCGATTACACTTAGCATGTGCAACAAGCCTTTAAACCTTTATGTTACCCAAAAAGGACGAGTATAGTCTCGTGAGGGTTTGCAGACGATATACCCACAAAGTCTAACATTTTCAATCCCAACCAAATCAACACATATCAACATAATTAACAAAAACCATTGGCACAAAATCATTCTTTTGAAAGCTCGAAAATATATAAACATATCAAATAATTTTGCTCATGTGACACCAAGATTTTGAAAAGACTCCAAAGGGTGTAGTGAAAATAAGTCTAAGGTATTATAGTTGAGAGGCATCCTTACCAATTTTTGGATATTAATCCCATATCTATCAACTTTCGATTAAACACAAGGCTCAAGAATCATAGAAAACATTATAGCCATTTAAATTTCATTATCTCAAACATTCAACTTTAAACTCATATGAAACTTCCCATTTAAATTCATCAAGGCTAGATCATGTGCAATGTCTTATTCCATCAGGCATTCTATGGCACCCATGTAGCAAGCTTTAGATCAATAACTCCCAAACTAGATAGTTTTAGGGCATTAAGTGTAGAGACACTCCTGAGGATTTAATCACTCGAGTGTCAAAGTCTACGAAACAAAACTAGATCTTTCATTTAATTAACTTTCTTTTGGCTTGAGCTTAGCTCAAATTAGAGTAATAGTAAAATATGTAGGCATGTGACTTTCACCTCCAATACATATTAGTCTGAACTCTTTGGCCATACCAAAATTCAGCCTCATTCATTCATTATCATACAAAATTAACTACCCAACGTATAACCTTCATGAAAGAATCTAAGACAATATTTTCGGGAGAAATTCCTTAAGTGTCTCAGAATGGTTATCCACTTAACTCCTCTACCCTCGACTTATGTGCAATGTGAATCATCTAAGGAAATCAAATCTAGTCTAGGGTCTCCATGAGCAATTTCAAAGATATGTTTTCCTTTAAATTTAAATTACGAAATCATGCCATTTTAACAAGTTAATCAATCTCAATGCATCAATTGGAAGAACTAAAAAAAATTTCATACTTGATTTTCTCTACATAAAAGCATATAAACATGATAGTAATTAATATTCCCCCAAACATGAGCTAAAAACTAAGATTGCATGAAAATCATCCACATATAAGTACGATCCCATACCCTCAAACTTAAATCCAACATTTTCCCCAATGTTATCTCACATAAAAGCATGGAAAAAGGTAAAAAGGAAAACTTACAACCAAGGATGTTGAAAAACATCCTTCATCCTCAAATGCATCCTTAAAAAGCTCCAACTCCTCTTTGAGTAAAATAAGCATATCAAAACACGGGATTAAATTGCTCATCACATCTAAACGTCATCTCAATCAAACTATCAAGCATAAGAAAACTATATACCAAAAGTGCATGTATCACAAGAAAACACAACGAAACAACCTAAAAACTAAACTAAAAAAGAACGAAAAAGAAAAGAAATGAAAAAGAAAAAGAAAAAAAAAAGGTAGGATACAATATCATCAAGACCGCACCCCCGTCGGGGCGGATGCGGGCTCCTCATCATCGGTGTCATAATCACTTTCAACCTCGGGTAAGTGGTGGAATACAAGTACGGGTGGATAGAGAAAATATGGCCTCCCCGCGGATCGATCCATGGCAAGGGCTAAGTCCCTTTGATAATGTGTCCTTATTCTCATATTAGCCATCATAACGGATTGTGTCGCCCTAATCCCTTTTTGTGCTTTCCTCACTAAATCAATATCATGTGAAATAATCTCAAGAGAAATGGGTGGGGAGGGACTCTTAGAGCTCTCACCCCTCTCACGGGTAAATCTAGCCATTGGGGCCTTTTCTTTCCTCTCTTCTCTAAAAGTAATATCCAATCCTAGTTTCTCAAAACCTTTATCACTTTCTCGCTTTACTCTTGTTTTAGGCATAAAGTGCTAATCAAAGACGAAAAAATGAGTGGAATTTTCTTGTTGAGAGAAGGATTAACCATATCACTTCCCATCTTCCTCACTTGGTTCAACAAAGCATCAAAGATAAGTTGTGAAAAATCAACTCATTTCAAAGTCATAATGCAATAAATTAAAAGGGCTCACTCTTTGTTAACCGAAGACCGGTTGCTAGTAGGTAAAATACAATACTGAATAAATTCAAACCAAAAGAATGCCTCCGTTTTCAACTCCCTTGGTAGTATTTCTTTCTTGTTTTCACTAATCTTAGCTCCTTCTATTGCAATCTCTCTCAACACCATAATCCAATCTAATATTTTTGCCTCATCTTGATCCATCAATGTTTCATATGTACACTTTGTAGGTATAGGGAGTTTCATGTGTTCATTCAATTTTGTCTTTGAGAAATCTACCTCTACCCCTCTTACCTTAACCTTGTACACCCCATTTTGAAAATTTTCTCTCGACTCCGTGCTTGCACTATTTGCATAAAATTCTGTTACCCATGCAAGCACAATCATCCTAGGAGTGGTGGCAAAGAATGATAGAAACAATTGTTGTCTTGTAGTTAACACAAACATCTTCTTAACTCCAATTGATCTTTCATTATGTAGCTCATAACCTTGTATCCTTTTGCAAAATTGTTGAATCTCTCCGATTCATTCCTTGGAGTAGTAGCCTCTTTCTTGACACCTTTATCCATCTTCGTTCCAGAACTCTCTCCTCAACATAATCTCCCTGATCTTAGCCTCGCCATATGTAATCTCAATGCTCAATTTCTCCCAAACTTATCCAATTCAATCCTAACCCGGTATAATCCAATCACCAAATCACAATCAACCAATACCAAACAATATCACACAATAACAATACACAGAGTTTCACACGGCTGCCACAAATAATGTACTAAGAAAGGATCAAGCCAATCACTTACAACATAAAGGAAACAGGAAGCAGTCTGAAAATCACCGGCTCACGTTCGGGCGTGAGTCATGTATGATATCTTCATCTTTCTTCTTTGTTTTGAATGTATAGGATGATGAACTCTTATGTCCAACAGCTTCTTGTGGTCTCTTTGCATGCTAATATATAGTGATTAATGTATTTGTTATAAGTGTTTTAGGATTTGTGATAGATGGGTTTATATGGAAAAAGTCCTAATATGTGAAGAATTATATATAGAATGGATGATGATAATGATGAGTAATGATGGAAGAATTTTATGGATATTTTAGGTCTTGGAGATTGACTTGGAGTAGGAAAGTATATTTGGCGTGAGTTTCTTGAGAAGACGAGTATTTTGAATGGGTTGGGATTTAAAAAACCCCCAGTTATGCTCTTTCAGCTGACGGGCGCCACATTCGGAACATTCGGGCGTGCTGACATGATATCTACTGATTTTCTCACGGCTGACTTTCAAACGTTGTGTGAGGCACATTCAGGCATCCTGAACAGGAGTCTTTTTTCAAATTTTCTACCTTTTCTCAGCATAAAAACAAAACAAAAGATCAAAAATGAACAAGGAAAGAAAAAACAAACTAAAAAGAAACAAAGCACGAAAGAAAAAAATTAAAACAACTCGGGTTGCCTCCCGAGAAGCATTCTTTTAAAGTCATTAGCTTGACTTTGCAGAGGTGGCTTAAGTTGCCGGATCATGGGGTGGACTAGAATCCATGTCCAATCTCCCATCAGTTGGTTCTTTATGTTGCAGTTCAACATTTTCAGTAGTTGTCACTTGGTCTGAATCATCGAGGTCTCCAACCTCGCTACCATTCGTCTCTTCCTTACTTTTTCAACTCCTTGGGTTGTCAGACATATGTTCCTAAGATTCTCCAACATCAAAAGGATCAAAAGCATCTAATGTAGAACAAGTATTATCATGAAATGCTTGCTTAAAACTCCTATAGGCATTTAATGTTACCTTCCTATCCCCTATGTTCAATGTAAGCTTACCATATGCCAGGTCTAGCTTAGCTTTACGTGTGGCTAGGAATGGTCTTCCTAAGATTAATGGGACATCAAAGTCTTCCTCCATCTCAAGGACTACAAATTCGAATGGAAAGTAGAACTTGTCAACTTTAACTATTACATCTTCGATCACTCCAATGGGATTCTTAACAAACTAGTTCGCGAGCTGCAAATGCATAGTTGTTGGCTTTGTATCCCTGAGGCCTAATTATTGGAAAAGCGTATAAAGTATTAAATTGATCCAGGCCCCGGAATCACAAAGAACTCTCTCAAACTTCATATCTCCAATAGTGCATGGAATGGATAGGCTGCCTAGATCTTTGCACTTCTTTGGTAAATTATTCAGCACAGCAGATGAACCTGCTTCTGTCAAGCATACGGTACCTATTTCTTCCCACTTCTGCTTGTTTGATAGAATATCCTTGAACAATTTTGTAAAGTTTGGCATCTGGAAAATTGCATCTATAACAGGCACGTTAATGTGCATTTCTTTTAGACTTTCAAGAAACCGTAGAAAACTCTTATCATGTTCATTCTTTTTAATTTTCTGATCTAAAGGGAAAGGAAAACATATTTCAATAGGGAGAGAGGGATCAAGAGTAGAAAACCTAGTACTGAAGTTTGCTTCTTTGGGGGCTCGAGCGTCTGGAGGGTCTACCTTCGTACGTTGATCATGCAACGTTCGAACGTTAGCTCCCCCATGTTCGGGTGTCTGAAGAAGAACTTCCTCTATTTCAGAAATATCATCGGACGTTCGAGTGTCAGATGAAACACGTTCGGGCGTCCTTACCGTATTCTTCAATTCCTTGTCACTTCTGAGCGTGACTGCAAAGCATTGCTCTTTTGGATTTTCCTCTGTATCACTAGGCAATGTCCCCGTGTGTCTCCCTGATAAATTATTCAAAAGCTAGCCTATGTGATGTTGCATCACCTTCATTCCAATGACAACATCCTCAAGCATCAAGTGGAGTTCTTTAAAGGACTCGTCAGATTTGCGAATGTGTGCATCGAGCCTATCATAAATGTTCATGGCTCTTCCTTGACCTTGCCGCTCAAAGTGCACTTGTCATTGGGATTATTTAGCTGAAATGGTGGTCGAGGAGCTTGGTATGCTCCAGGATTTCCTTGTGGTGGGTGAGTTGGCCTTCGGGGAAAATTCTCTGCGCCTCCAAATATAGCTTGAGGTCTATGCTGATTCACATAGTTGACTTCTGACACAACCTCTATCCCAACTCCTTCTTCCTCAACCTCTTTTATTGATGCCACCTTCTTTGGAACAGGTGTTGTTGGGATCGGTACAACCCTCGGGGATACCGGCGCAACGGAATACATATAATTTAAAAATTAAAGCAGAATCCCCGAAATTATGGCTAGGTCAACATGGTACCATCGGATTCAAAATTATCGTAGGAGGAAGTTTACTCGTGTTTACCTCTTGTAGACCTTAAGCATCAACGTCTTTTTAAGCTACTCCCTGCTACAGTCTTCGAATCGATTTACCCTAACGCCCCAAGTGTTGCGCCTCTGAGATGTATCCACAACCTAGCTCGTACCCTCAATTATCTCCACCAGTGCTAACAAGGAGAATATCGAAACTTGGCTTTTTAGAAAAAAGGGTTTGGAATTATTTAAGTGTTCTTCGTACTCAACGCATGAGTTTGAAGAAATTATGTGAAAGAAAATATTAGGAGAGAATAATAGAAAATGTATTTCTTTGAAAACTTATTTTTTCTCATGTAATTTTCAAAACCCAAAATTCATTAGTATTGCATTAGATTAAAAGAGGGGTGGAATACACACACACACATATATATATATAGAGTCCACCTAGGGTTAAAACCCTAGGTAGATACACGCCTACCTCTGCCCTAAAAAATAGGGAGTAGGCGTGTACATATATATATATATATACATGTATATTTCTTTTTCTTTTATTCTCTCTCCTTGTTTAGTTGGACTCCTTCCAACTAACTAGATATTAAATAGAATCCTTCCATATCCAATTAATTATTTACTTTAACTAATTAAGGATTCTACCAGATATATATTTATAGGATACTAATTAATATATATATTTTACAAACTTGGTGAGCAAGATAAATCTTTCCACCTAATCCACATACACCAATACACACGCCCACTCGTGCACTTGTGTATGTGTATATATATATATATATATTATTTTATTTTCTTTCATCTCATTAGTTAATTAGTCCTTCCCAATTTAAGATTTTAATATTAAATTATAAGACCATTAATTAACTAGTTAAATTAATTCCTTTTCCTTGATTAATTAAATCTAATTAATTAATCCCACCATTAATTCACATAGAATTAAATAACCAATAGGTACTACACTAAGTTATGTGTGTGACCCCTCAGGCTCGTTGTCAAGCTAGCAATAAGTCCTCGTAGGCTAAATTAATTATTCTAAATAATTAACTAGACCTTGAATTAATTTCACCAAATTAATCCAAGACACATATTGGTCATGGTTCGATGTCTAGAAACGTCACCACGACTTCCTAGATGTCAACGATGCAAAGCAAAAACCTATTCGAGTTTACGATCGTCATGTGAGTAGAATCCCTTCATTATTTTCCCTTCTATGGTCTAGGGTATGGCGACGGTCGAACCCTAATAACCTTAGAAACTATGACTGTGTTGTGACATCTAATGATCTTGTCTTCTAATCCGGGATCACCAATCCCTCTCAGAAGACAACCGCTTTGATCAAAGGCTTTTAACGATCATTTAGATTCTCGCAACAGCATAAGAAATACCGGGTACTCGTGACTCTGGATGAATCCCTCTCCGACTGCCATTTGTTATGCTACACTACCAGACTATACCCAACATACACGCCGTATGAATCTCCTAGAGTGCACGTGCATATCAAAGCAGAGTGAGTAGTGCCCTTTCCAAATGACATCTTAGGTCTAAGGATTAATCTCACACTACGAAACTCAAGGACTCCATGTTCGACAGCACCAAATAGGATCCTTTGTCTGGGCCGTTCAATTCCATAATCCAGTATGAATCTTCATACATGTATGACCATATAAGCCATCAACAATGGAACGCATCGATCTCTTGGAAGAGTTACATGCATGAACAAGTTTTGAAGAGGCCAGTGATATCCCACATCTCACAGCCTCTATGACTTGGAACAATATTTAGGATTACGGTCTTTGAGAGCATTCCATATGTTTTCCCTGACCGCTCCTCTAACCATATGTAATCCATGAGATCTTTATCTATACTAACACTAGTTATAACAATAAAGAAGCATACCCTAAATAAAAGTTCAATATATTTAAAACAAGATTGTCATAGTGTTACATTTAAGATGGCAGAGCCCAAAACAATTGGCTCGCCAGGCACCTAACACTATCAATCTCCCACTTGCCCTAGAGTCAGTTGCCCTTGTACTTTAGTCCCATCATTTCCAGATGTTTTTCAAGTACACTTTGACTCAGAGCTTTGGTGAATGGGTCTGCTACATTTTCCGTCGAGTTGACACGTTCCACTCGAATGTCTCCTCTTTCCACTATCTCTCTGATGAGATGACATCGTCTAAGAATATGTTTGGATTTTTGGTCAGACCTAGGCTCTTTCGATAGAGCTATAGCTCCATTGTTATCACAGTACAGAAGTACTGGATTAACAATGGAGGAAACTACCTCCAATTCATGGACAAAGTTCCTCATCCAAATAGCTTCTTTTGCCGCTTCAGCAACAACTATATACTCAGCTTCCGTGGTGGAGTCAGTCGTCGTCTCTTGCTTGGAGCTCTTCCAACTTACAACTTCTCCATTGAGTATAAACACATATCCGAATATCGATTTAAGATTGTCTAAGTCCGACTAAAAACTAAAATCCATGTAGCATTCTAGTTCCAATTTTCCTCTGTCGTATACCAAAAAAAGATCTTGAGTACACATCAAGTACTTTCAAATCATTTTCACTGTAGTCCAGTGGTCTTTCCCAGGATTCGACTGGAACCGGCTTGCCACACTAAGTGCATAAGACACATCCGGTCTAGTACATAGCATAACATACATAATGCTACCTATTGCCGAAGCATAGGGAATCCTTGACATTCTCTCTCTTTCTTCGGGTGTCCTTGGGGACATCGATTTAGTGAGAGGGATTCCATGCCTAACTGGAAGAAATCCTTTCTTAGAATCTCCCATGTTGAATCTATTCAAGATTTGTTCTATGTACTTAGATTGGGAGAGTCCTAGCAATCTACTTTCCCTTTCACGGTATATCTTCATACCAAGAACGTAGGATGCTTCTCCCATATCTTTCATTGAATATTGGGTTGACAACCAACCCTTCGTTGATTGTAACATTCCTACATCGTTTCCAATGAGTAGAACGTCATCAACGTAGAGTATTAAAAAGTTTATGGCTCTCCCACTAACTTTCTTGTACAAGTATGGTTCAAAACCATTCTTGATGTACCCGTATTCTTTTACAGCTTCATCAAATATCAAATTCCAGCTTTGGGAAGCTTGCTTCAATTTGTAAATGAATCTTTGCAGCTGGCACATCTTGTGCTCGCTCCCACTAGACGTGAAGCCCTCCGGCTGTTCTATGTAGATTTTCTCGTTAATTATTCCATTGAGGAAAGCAATTTTCTCATCCATCTGTCAAATCTCATAATCGAGATAGGCAGATATGGCCAATAGAATCCTAATTGACTTGGTAATCTCCACTGGCGAAATTTTTTCCTCATAGTCAATTCCTTGCCTTTGAGTATAACCCTTCGCCACTAAGCGACCCTTAAAGGTGGTAACCTCTCCATCTACTCCTAACTTGCGTTTGTATACCCACTTGCAACCAATGGCCTTAATGCCAGGCGGTGGATCTACCAAGGTGCAAACCTTGTTGGAGTACATAGATTCAATTTCAGATTCCATAGCTTCAGACCATGTTCCTGAATCCTTGTCAGACATTGCATTGTCATAAGACGTTGGATCTTCATCCAATACGAGGTTCTCCTTCTTGCTTTTTAGCAAAAGGCCATAGTACCTCTCAGGTTGTCTTGGGATCCTTTCGAATCTCCTTGGAGGTGGAATTTGCGTACTTACGGTTTGGGGTTCATTTTGCTCTTCATTCACTGCCAGTGATGTTTGTGACTCTTGAGTTTTCTCAAGTTCTATCACTCTATCTATGCTCCCACTGAAGAGTTGCTTCTCTATGAAACAATTACCTTTTGTTCCAAGGTGTGATAGAAGTAGTACCCACAGGACTCCTTAGGGTAGCCCACAAACCTACATAAGACAGATCTTGAATTTAACTTATCTCTCACTAGATGCTTGACATGAGCAGCACACCCCCATACTCTTAGGTATTTGTATGAGGGTGGTTTACCGTGCCACATCTTATATGGCACTTCAGGAACACTTTTTGATGGTAATCTATTTAATAGATAAGTTGCCATCTCCGGGGCATAGACCCTGAAGTGTGTAGGTAAATCTGTGGACAACATCATCGATCGAACCATGTCCATCAATGTGCGGTTTCTCCGCTCAGACACACCATTTAATTGTGTCGTTCCAGGCGGCGTTCATTGAGAGAGAATCCCATTCTCTTTCAAATAATCCAAGAACTCACCGGACAAGTATTCTCCTCCTCGATCAGATCGAAGAGTTTTAATACTTTTACCAGTTTGTTTCTCTAATAAGATACAAATAACCATACCTAGAATAATTGTCGGTAAAGGTTATGAAGTAAGAAAAGTTCCCTAATGCATTAACACTGAGTGGTCCACACACATCTGTGTGAACTAGCTCAAGCAAATCCTTGGCACACTCCATTTGGCCTCCAAATGGTGACTTTGTCATTTTACCTTTCAGACAAGACTCACAAGTCGGTAGTTCCTCTTCTTCATCAAGCTCGAGGAAACTTGACGACTTGTGAATCCTATCCTTAGATGCATGACCAAGTCTAGCATGCCAGTTCGTGCATTAGGCGGATCATCAGATTTACGCTTCCCCGTGTTTATTGGTTGAATAGCAAGAGAATTAGTATACGGGTAAACATAAAGGTTGTTGTACATGCATGCTCTCATGATTAATTTAGAACCATAAAACATTGAACAAAAACCAATGTTTATATTAAAAGAAAAACCTTCTTTGTCCAAAACGGAAATAGAAAGTAGGTTCCTAATTAATCCGGGAACATAATAGCATCCTTTAAAATAAACCTATGATATATGTTATTTTTACACTAGTTTTCCCCCGTTTATCGGCTTAGTTTTGATTGTTTTCTTGATAATTTGATCACATATGATGCTTTGATCCTTGTCTTCTCATATTTTGTAGAATAACATAACATTTGGAGGAAAAGAACGAGGATTGAAGGTAAATCATGCATAAATATACAAACTATCTGCGCAGTGATAGAGTTTATTGAATAGAGTTCTCTACCCATGTCCAAATTACACACTTGATTTACCAATGGAAAGATAAGAGGCAAAGGTACATTTCTTATGTTGAAGACAAAGATCAGATATGTAGGGAAAGAGGTGAAAACGTCATCGGAAGAGACGTCTTACGATGGAGTTTTCTCATTCAGTGACTTGTGAGACAATTTTGTCATCTTTATCGTTTGATTTCGGCCCTAGTGTCTTCTGGAGAGTTGTAGATCTTTGTTTTAGGATTCTACAGCAACTTGAATCAGTGAATTCCGACATCGGTAGAGAAAGTTATACGAAGTTTACCAAAACTGGCTGGAGCAGCAGGGGACGAACGCCGCGGCGTTCACATGCAGTAGCCAACGCCGCGGCGTTCAACAAGCGAACGCCGCGGCGTTCGAGGCAGCGGGTTGGTCTATAAATACCCCTTTTAGCCATTTTTTACCCTAACTCACCTTGGATAGCAGCTGCCACACGAAAATAGAGAGAGATGGAGCTTAAAAGAGAAGATTGAAGGTCAAAACATGGAGAATTCAACAAGGAATCCACATCTCTACAAGAATTAGGGAGTTTTTACATATTTTTTTCTTGAATTTGTTCAAATCTCCTATGACTTGTATGATTTATATTTGCACTTTTGACATGAATATGAACTAAACTTGTTTGATTGAGGCCATGGATAGGCCATTTATGTTATTTTGATTGTTGTTTTGTTGGTGTTTATTGGATTAATTTTGGTTTTAGCTATGTATTCAATATTTGATCTCAATGCTACATTTGCTTGATCACCAAGTGTTTGATAAAATGCCTAGGTTAGAGATCGAGAGATAATAACCTAGGGAAGATATAAACATTGAATACCCTATAGTTAAACCGACTAGAGATAGACTCGGTTTCTTTAGGTGGCTTTCCATTCACGTGGGGAATTCCTAGAGCTTAAATGCATCCTCGTTAATCGGGTTTTCATATAGAGATATATAGGAAATCGTTACCAAAGGTAGGGTTGCTATGCCAAGAGATTGGGTAGTACGTACGTTAGGGAATTTCGCCTTAGCTAAATCAATCTAATAATCCAATAGAACCTAAATCACAATCGAAATGCATAATTGGTTGAACCATGTGCCTTGATCGCTTCTCTCTATTGTTTCCTCCCTTTATTTGGTGTGACGTTGCCTTAGTTTATTTTCTAGTATTTATTAATTAGTTAATCAACCTTTCTATCGACTGATTTAACTTAGAATTGAGTAATATAGTAGTCTTGGTACTTAGATTATAGTTGTCCCTGCGGATACGATAACCCCGGACTTAGAAATCCACTTTACTACTTACGCGACCTAGTTCTCTTGCTAGGATTTGTCGTGTCAAGTTTTTGGCGCCTTTGCCGGGGATAACTATGGTATCTAATATTGAGATTCTCTTATTCTTTCTGAGCTTAAATCATTTTTTTTCTTTCTACTAATTGTTTTGTCTTTCTTTGTGCGAGATTGATCTCATTAGTGCATGACACGTACTAGTAGGATTGGACTAGCAGAGTTGGACCCTGAGATTGAATGCACATTTACTCGAGGGGTAAGACTACCAAGGGAGACTCAACCACAACAAGCCACGATGGAGACTCCTTATACACACATAGATCCCGCTGTCCTAGCAAAAGCGGTGCGTCGGGAAATTGCAAAGCTTGGCATCCCTCTAAAGCAACCGGAGGTATCTCCACAAATCCTTATGAGGGATTACATGATGTCAAACATTCAAGGAGCAGCTGGGCCAATTGTTTTACCACCTATGGAATCCTATGAGCACACTTACCATCGCGGTTGGCTAAATCATTCAAGATCAACATGGAGTTACAACAATGATGGAATGATGTTTTCACCAGGATTGGCGCATGATTGGGATCCATCATTCGCCTCATCAACCCCAATGAAAATGGAAACCTATGAGCATACTTACCATCCTGGTTGGATAAATCCTGCAAGCTCAACATGGAGTTACAACAATGCCTCAGGATTTGACCATGTCTGTAGCCTTCCCTCCCAACAATATAATAATTCCTATCAACAAGAGCCAACGATGACATCTACTCTTGAGGACCAGTTGAATGTAGATTGTGCAAGCTCACAAGCTAGCATAAACGAGATGGAAGCTATCATAAAGGAGATGGAAGCTCGTAGAAAGGATTCAGAAGCTCATAGTAGGGAAGTGGTCATACTAGTCGATCAAGCAATCAACTTATGGAAGGAGAGAGAGTCATGCACCCTAGAGAATCGCACAAAAGAAAGTGAGGCTTCCCTCAATACAGAAGTTGAACAAGCAGTTGATTTAGGACTACAATGTATCCCCCCTATCACTAAAGATTCTCCACCCTCTGTCCTCTCCACATGTAAAGAGGTAATTGATTCCAGTGAAGGTGAGTTGTTTTTAACTACAGGAGTTAATATGGTTATTTGTGATAGCTATGAGGTTTGTAAGCATCCAATTGATTCGAATTTGTCTTTACGCATTGATGCTTTTGATCCTTTTAGTGTTGAGCTTTCTCAAGTTAAAAGAACCAATAGTCTCCTCGAGTCCTACATCATGAACTCCAAGTTTTCCACTTCGATGGGTGAAGAAAAATGGCCATCTACTTGTAACTTGGAGAATAGTCCAAATCATCACTCGGCACAATGGGAAGAAAGAGTGATGGAAGTGGTGATGGACTATGAGAAAATATTTGAATGGGTGATTGCTTGGTCACTACTCATCATATTTTCTAGTAACACCAGGGCCTATTTCATCCTTACTTGGAGAATGAACAAGGCATTCATTCGAAAACCCCCTTGAAATAAATCGGTAAAGTCAAGCTAATGACTTTAAAACAAGCGCTTCTTGGGAGGCAACCCAAGCTTTTTATCGCTTTCTTGTTTTTCCTTTTTGTATTTATCTTGCTTTCTCTCCCGTCTTATTGTTGATGTGATTTTCTAGATATTTCTTTTCTTCAGGTTTTGATCCCAGGATACTAGCCCACCACCGTGCTCACTCCGCATCTCTCCATTTCAGAGTTGTAACACTTATCCCTCTTACTTTGCATTTAATTCAGGAACATTGAGGACAATGTTTAATTTAAGTTTGGGGGTACAACCTTACAACCTTGTTGATTTAGAATTCATGAATTGGTGCACCCTTGCATAAGAGCATAATGCGTTTGAATATCTCTACTCTCTCGAAGTCAAAGTTCCTTATTTGTGGTCAACATGTCATATGTTGTGACTTGAAAGCCCTTTTTAGTCATGCTTATACGAATTTTTGAGGATTTAAAACGTTGAACTTTCAATTTTGTTGACTATGAAGTGTGTATTAATGTTGTGAAGTCATAAAATGATTTAGGCCATCTTTCATTGTCATTAGCCTAACATTTTTGCCTTCTCTATATTGCATAATCTCTAGACCTTGGTTTGAGCCGTATTGAAAAGAATGGAGTGTGTTAAGCACACTAGAAACCACCATTCGTTTTTATTTCATAAGCCACGACAACCACCTTCTAGCCTAAAAGAAAAACAATGTCTTGCACCCAATCAAGAGAGTTTAGAACTTCATATCATTTGACTTGAATATGGGTAGTCACCTTGTTTTGATTTGAATGTATATGAGTTAGATAGTGATGTTTTGGCTATGTTGGGATATTTGAGGTTTGAAGTATTATGTAAAAAAGAGGATGAAATGAAAACTTGAGCAATGGGCTAAATAGTCGAGAGAGAGAGAGATATATATATGAAAAAAAAAAGTGTGCTCTCGACTAGTCTTTGATCTTGGCACTCAATTGGATCATTTGGCTTGGAAATCTGTGTACCACCCGCTATGAAAAGAAACAAGTTTGGGGGTTGTAAGTTGAAAGGCAAAAGAGAGTGAAAAAGGGATAAGTGATAAGTTGTGAAAGTTTTTTGTAGTCTATTTGCGAATTTAGATCGATGATTTTGAGTTATAGGCTCTCTTGACTTAGTTACTTTATCCAAATTTTCCAACCTAGCCATCACCTAGCCTTACGTTACAAGCCGGAAAGACCTTTTGATTGTGACTTTTGCACTTTATACACACCGACAGGTTAACGAATGTTGAATTGTTTCAATGCCTTTACTTTCCAATTGGTTTGCATAATCTTTTCTAAAGTGTGCTCTTGACATGAATATGGATGTGGGAGTTCATAATATAGGGATGGAAACTAAGATTTTGTGAGGTTTTCAAATTGTTGAATGTTCAAAGCATCGTGTAGCTTTTCATAATCGTTTTTGAAGGTATAATGCTTGCTCTTTTGTGTATGAATTGGCAAATGAAATTTTCAATCTTCATATGTGTGTTTGATTGTATTTGATCGAGGACGATCAAAGCTAAGTTTGGGGGTAGTTGATATATGTTATTTTTACACTAGTTTTCCCCCGTTTATCGACTTAGTTTTGATTGTTTTCTTGATAATTTGATCACATATGATGCTTTGATCCTTGTCTTCTCATATTTTGTAGAATAACATAACATTTGGAGGAAAAGAACGAGGATTGAAGGTAAATCATGCATAAATATACAAACTGTCTGCGCAGTGATAGAGTTTATTGAATAGAGTTCTCTACCCATGTCCAAATTACACACTTGATTTACCAATGGAAAGATAAGAGGCAAAGGTACATTTCTTATGTTGAAGACAAAGATCAGATATGTAGGGAAAGAGGTGAAAACGTCATCGGAAGAGACGTCTTACGATGGAGTTTTCTCATTCAGTGACTTGTGAGACAATTTTGTCATCTTTATCGTTTGATTTCGGCCCTAGTGTCTTCTGGAGAGTTGTAGATCTTTGTTTTAGGATTCTACAGAAACTTGAATCAGTGAATTCCGACATCGGTAGAGAAAGTTATGCGAAGTTTACCAAAACTGGCTGGAGCAGCAGGGGACGAACGCCGAGGCGTTCATCCTCGAAC
Organism: Buddleja alternifolia; assembly: GCA_019426215.1. Classification (NCBI taxonomy): domain Eukaryota; kingdom Viridiplantae; phylum Streptophyta; class Magnoliopsida; order Lamiales; family Scrophulariaceae; genus Buddleja; species Buddleja alternifolia. The sequence continues at coordinate 18,047,253 of CM033408.1, read as the reverse complement.
GCCGCGGCGTTCACATGCAGTAGCCAACGCCGCGACGTTCAACAAGCGAACGCCGCGGCGTTCGAGGCAGCGGGTTGGTCTATAAATACCCCTTTTAGCCATTTTTTACCCTAACTCACCTTGGATAGCAGCTGCTACACGAAAATAGAGAGAGAGGGAGCTTAAAAGAGAAGATTGAAGGTCAAAACATGGAGAATTCAACAAGGAATCCACATCTCTACAAGAATTAGGGAGTTTTTACATATTTGTTTCTTGAATTTGTTCAAATCTCCTATGACTTGTATGATTTATATTTGCACTTTTGACATGAATATGAGCTAAACTTGTTTGATTGAGGCCATGAATAGGCCATTTATGTTATTTTGATTGTTGTTTTGTTGGTGTTTATTGGATTAATTTTGGTTTTAGCTATGTATTCAATATTTGATCTCAATGCTACATTTGCTTGATCACCAAGTGTTTGATAAAATGCCTAGGTTAGAGATCGAGAGATAATAACCTAGGGAAGATATAAACATTGAATACCCTATAGTTAAACCGACTAGAGATAGACTCGGTTTCTTTAGGTGGCTTTCCATTCACGTGGGGAATTCCTAGACCTTAAATGCAAACGCGTTAATCGGGTTTTCATATAGAGATATATAGGAAATCGTTACCAAGGGTAGGGTTGCTATGCCAAGAGATTGGGTAGTACGTACGTTAGGGAATTTCGCCTTAGCTAAATCAATCTAATAATCCAATAGAACCTAAATCACAATCGAAATGCATAATTGGTTGAACCATGTGCCTTGATCGCTTCTCTCTATTGTTTCCTCCCTTTATTTGGTGTGACGTTGCCTTAGTTTATTTTCTAGTATTTATTAATTAGTTAATCAACCTTTCTATCGACCGATTTAACTTAGAATTGAGTAATATAGTAGTCTTGGTACGTAGATTATAGTTGTCCCTGCGGATACGATAACCCCGTACTTAGAAATCCACTTTACTACTTACGCGACCTAGTTCTCTTGCTAGGATTTTGTCGTGTCAACCTACTACTATCCTCAAGAACTAAAATGACGTTTCCAACAGCCTTCGCAGCGACAGACGCTCCATTAGCCATTCTCAGGACCATGTCCCCGTCATCTAGCTCTCTGCTTCTAGACAACACCTACAAGTCATTGCAAAGGTGAGTACCACAACCGGTGTCAAACACCCAAGAAGCATGGTTAATTGACAAATTAAACTCAACAATAAACACACCTTCTTTGTGGCTTTTGAAGGTAGCAGGACAATCCTTGCTCAAGTGTTCCATCCCATGGCAATGAGGGCAATCACCCTTTAATGTTTTGTCTCCAAATGTTCTCTCCAACTCATCAACGATATCCTGGGCTAGTTTGATCTTTCCATATGTCTCAATCAAACGCTCAGACATCATGGACAATATGAAACATCGAACATAAGCCTCATTATTGTTTTGCATTGTCCAGTACTCCAAAGAACGAGCACGAGTTGCAGGCTTGGGCCTAGGTGGGACTTCCCCTTTCATTATATAATCAAGGTCCTTAACCCTGAGATATATACCTAAAGCCAAATGCCAATAGGTGTACTTCGAGCCATCAAACTTGTTGCGTTTGAGAATTCTTAGACAAGAATAAATGATATCCATGATAATACTGTGTAAGATGCGATAAAACGAAAAACGATCATTTGCTTTCAGTTCTCACATATATTCACATGCAATTAAGGATTTTTAAATATACATGTGTTTTCCCACTAACTTTACGAAATCCGTCACCCTAATTTGACTGAAGATGGGAACTTAAAATTTCCAGTGGGCTCGAGCGTCAAATGTCCCAACCTCATTCCACGACTCGTGAGACAATGGGCGGTAACATTGAATAGGCATGACGACCCCATCCACATCTAGGTGGTTCTCAAGATGTTTGCCTCCACATTTCATGCACGTCCCGCGAAATACGATGCAACCGTACACTAATCTGTGTTTAAATTCGGCCCATCAAATTCTCACGCAATAACAGTGCCCAAGGTAGTCCCACAATTCATGGACGACTCCTTAGGTAGACTGAGATCCGTGTGCACTTCTAGTATGACCGCCTGTCATAGTAGAAAGCCTAGTTGTGAGATTACTACACTTAACTTGCCACCATTCCACGACTTGTGAGACAATGATGACAAGCCGCGTTATTCCCTCTCACATCTAATGATGGAAGGCACTGGACCTAATCAAGGAGTTTTCGGGACCCCCGATTTATCTATTTATGGACTTAATATAGATTAAAGGGGTTTTTTCAAAAAACAAGGTCTCACACTTTTTTAATGACTTATCTTTCTTAGGTGATTATGCATACATGCACAACATATATAACATAAGAAAATAAGCAATCATACATAAAGCGGTAAATGTGATCTTAGTCAAGCCAATACCTAAACACCCCGAGCCATCAAGGTGTTGACCAATCTAATCTAAGGACCCGGACCCTACACTAAGGTCTTCAAAACTCCATGAGCTTGATCGTCTCCATCTCCATCTTCAAAATTACATTTAAATAAACCTTTCCCTCTCATTTACAATAAAAGGAAAAACATGGCACGCAGGCCTCAAATTATAACAACGACTAGTCTATGGCTCGACCCGGATCACCACATAATCACATAAACATGCTATCATGCAAATATGAATTAATATTCACCGTCTTTAATTAAAGATGATCTAATTAATTAATGGATCCAAAGATTCTAATTTCTAAAACTAATTTTAGAAACTTCCATGAAAAAGTCGAACTTTTTCAATTAATCTAAAGTTCAAAAACTCAATTTTATTCAATTTCGAAAATTAACAAAAAAAACATCTTATTTTTTAATTCTCAAAATTAAATAAAACGTTTCCAATTTTGAAAATCCAATTTTAGAGTAAACTTAAATAATTTTTATTTGAGATTCAAAACTTAATTTTACAAAATCACAAATTAGGGTTACGTTTTTAATTTAATTTCAAAAACGACCTAAGGCCTAAAACGCAATTATAATGAAAAATATTTGGAAATTGGGGAAATTACATTTCGACCCCTTAGGTAAAAACACGGGCCCCTTAGGCAGCCCAAACCTTTTCTACTTCGCGCCGTCGCCGTGACAGCGCTGCTGGAGGAGTGTTGTCAGTGACGGCGCGAATCACTGCCGGAGCAGCGCCGTCGCCGCACAGCAACGAGCACCCGGTGCAACCTGCGCATGCGACGACGAACAGCAGCCACCATCGTGCACGACGACAACATCCCCTTCCTTCCTTCTTTTCTTTTTTTTTAAAACATAAAACGCAGCCCTTCGATTTTCAGATTAATACCAAATCAATGGATCCAAAAATTAAACAAAAAATCCAATTAATTCCAATATGCAATAAAACAATTTTTAAAGCATATAAACACGAAAAGAATACGAGCCATGTCTAAACCTAGGCTCTGATACCACTGTTGGAATCGGTACAACCCCCAGGGATACCGGCGCAGTGGAATACATATAATTTAAAAATTAAAGCGGAATTCTCGAAATTAGGGTTAGGTCGACATGGTACCATCGGATTCAAAACTATCCTAGGAGAAAGTTTACTCGTGTTTATCTCTGGTATACCTTAAGCAGCAACGTCTTTTTAAGCTACTCCCTGCTACAATCTTTGAATTGATTTTGCCCTAGCGGCCCAAGCATTGCGCCTCTAAGATGTATCCACACCCTAGCTCGTACCCTCAATTATCTCCACCAGTGCTAGCAAGGAGAATATCGAATCTTGGCTTTTTAGGAAAAGGGGTTTGGAATTATTTAAGTGTTCTTCGCACTCAACACATGAGTTTGAAGAAATTATGTGAAAGAAAATATTGGGAGAGAATAATAAAAAATTTATTTCTTTGAAAACATATTTTTTCTCATGTAATTTTCAAAACCCAAAATTCATTAGTATTGCATTAGATTAAAAGAGGGGGTGGAATACACACACACACACACACACACACACACACACACATATATATATATATATGTATATACATATATATATATATATATGTATAGAGTCCACCTAGGGTTAAAACCCTAGGTAGATACACGTCTACCTGACCCCTAAAAAATAGGGAGTAGGCGTGTACATATATATATATACATGTATATTTCCTTTTCTTTTATTCTCTCTCCTTGTTTAGTTGGACTCCTTCCAACTAACTAGATATTACAATATCTAATAATATCCTAACATATATATATTAAATAGAATCCTTCTATATCCAATTAATTATTTACTTTAACTAATTAAGGATTCTACCAAATATATATATTTATAGAATACTAGTTAATATATATATATATTTTACAAACTTGGTGAGCAAGATAAATCTTTCCACCAAATCCACATACACCAATACACACGCCCACATGTGCACTTGTGTGTGTGATATATATTATTTTATTTTCTTGCATCTCATTATTTAATTAGTCCTTCCCAATTTAATATTCCAATATTAAATTCTAGGACCATTAATTAGCTAGTTAAATTAATTCCTTTTCCTTGATTAATTAAATCTAATTAATTATTCCCACCATTAATTCACATAGAATTAAATAGCCAATAGGTACTACACTAAGTTATGTGTGTGACCCCTCAGGCTCGTTGTCAAGCTAGCAATAAGTCCTCGCAGTCTAAATTAATTATTCTAAATAATTAACTAGACCTTGAATTAATTTCACCAAATTAATCCAAGGCACCTAATGGTCATGGTTCGATGTCTAGCAACGTCGCCACGATTTCCTAGATGTCAATGATGAAAAGCAAAAACCTATCTGAGTTTACAATCGTCATGTGAGTAGAATCCCTTCATCATTTTCTCGTCTATGGTCTAGGGTATGGCGATGGTCGAACCCTAATAACCTTAGAAACTATGACTGTGTTGAGACATCTAATCATCTAGTCTTCTAATCCGGGATCACCAATTCTCTCAGAAGACAACCGCTTTGATTAAAGGCTTTTAACGATCATTTGGATTCTCGGAACAACATAGGAAATACTGGGTACTCGTGACCCTGGATGAATCCCTCTCTGACTGCCATTTGTTCCGCTACACTACTAGAGTATACCCAACATACATGCCGTATGACTCTCCTGGAGTGCACGTGCATATCAAAGCAGAGTGGGTAGTGCCCTTTCCAAATGACATCTTAGGTCTAAGGATTAATCTCACACTACGAAACCCAAGGACTCCATGTTCGACAGCACCAAATAGGAGTCCTTTGCCGGGGCTATTCAATTCCATAATCCAGTATGAATCTTCATACATGTATGGCCATATAAGCCATCGACAATGGAACGCGTCACCCTCTTGGAAGAGTTACTTGCATGAACAAGTCCTGACAAGGCCAGTGATATCCCACATCTCACAACCTCTATGACTTGGAACAATATTTAGGATTACGGTTTTTGAGAGCATTCCATATAATTTCCCTGACCGCTCCCCTAACCATATGTAATCCATGGGATCTTTATCTGTACTAACACTAGTTATAACAATAAAGAAGCATACCATAAATAAAAGTTCAATATATTTAAAACAACTCTATCATAGTGTTACATTTAAGATGGCAGAGCCCAAAATAATTGGCTCGCCGGACACCTAACACTATCAGGTGTACCCCTCTGCTTTTCCTCGGGGTATAACTCATCTGTTAGGAAATTTCATGTTAGATGTTTTGATGATGACAAGATAGGATTTTATGTTAGACCCCAAATATAATATAAGTTTCTGTGTTTAATAGATCTATGTATAAGCGTTCGAGAGTATGTAATTTTTAGTTAGGCTTGTAATTTTTATCTTTATAGATTTTAGACTAAGTATTAGATACCGAATCGCTAATAAAATTCTAGGTGAGTCTATTAGAGAAGAAGTTGAAGATCAGCGTCTGAAGTCAACCGAAGATAAAGACGTGTTCCTAGCGACTGTCAAACGCTAAAGGACTATTTAAGTATATATGGATCAAGCGCTCAAAGTATTATAGCGATCAGCTTTTAGATTCACATGAATTAAATCCTCAAGTCATGAAGGACTTAAATGCAATCATTCAACGGACATTTATTTCCAACGGAAAATAAATTCAAATGCATTAAATGCCTGATAAGCTATTATGACTTGTGGACAAGCCACCTTTTTTACTAGATTGTCAAAACCTCAGAGTTTATAGTTGCTCCCCGTCCAATCGGAACCAGCGAATTTTTAGGAATGTCAGAGAAAAGGTAGAATCACGCGCTGTGTGAAAGGCACGCTCCCACATGTGTCCAACGGACAGATCCCAAGAATTGCCTATAAATACCCTACCTTCAGCAAACCCAAAAAAGAGAGAGACAACAGAGATATACGTACATGCACAAGAAACTCTGCTGAAATTTATCATTCAAAGAAAAATCTTAGAAACTCCATAGCCAAAATCTTTCAAGCTTTTTATATACATTCCAAACAGTCACAAATATCTCAAATCTCTTCCATAGAAGAAACCTAAATTCTTACTGAGATATTCCAAGTTGTTTGATCTTTCCAAAAACAAACAAACCCCTGTGACAAAACTCACAATCTTTCATCTGAGTGAGAAAGCTGTTGAAACCACTTACAGGTAGTATTTCTGAGTGAGAGAAGCTTGTAGAAGACGATCTTCATTGGTGCTGAAATCTGTGTGATCAAGGAGCCTGAGATCATTTTCACCTGTTTACTATCTTGTAGAAGATTCTGTGTGATTCTTTGATAATCATCTTAGTAAAATTCCTCCAAGTGAAAAAGGAGAAGAAGGACGTAGCTGGGATTACATCACCTAGTGAACCTTACAATTTCTTGTGTCATTTACTTTAATTATCGTCTTGTTTTACATTATATTATATTCTTTGAAAAAGACAAGCCAATCCACTAAGCGACTATTTAACCAAAACGAACGCTATGGCTTTAAAATTATTTCCGCAGTGCTAACCCTGATTAAGTGATCTAAGCGTTACCCTACTTGGGTAAATTGCTAAAATCACTAAGTCTAAGTTATCTTTACTGAAGCGTCTGACCCAAGCGTTCAGCTGCTTAAGTGTTCTAACCTTTAAAAGTGATACGAATTTTTGAAGTCGAAAAAGACTTAAGGGTCTATTCAACCCCCCCTTCTAAACCCTTTCGTATGCCACTTGGGACCGCCAAGTGGTATCAGAGCGGTTGAAGTAGAAACCTAAGCATTTCCGAGCGTAACTGCTTGTTTAGATCCATTTTTCTAAAAAATTAGTCGCGTTAAATTTTCTCCTAAAACATCTCATTATGGCTTTTAACAAAATGCCTAAGTTGGTAGAATCAAACTATGATTCTTGGAAACTTAGAGCATTCGCTTATTTATGCTCTTGCGATAATGAAATGTGTGATGTGATTACAGATGGCCCCATTCAGATTATGAAAGTTGTAACTCGAGCCCCTGGAGCGACCGAGGCTACTCCAGATGGTTATGTCGAGAAACCTAAGTTAGAACGGACGCCAGAGGATAGAAAAAGAGCAAATCTGGATAATGTTGGACGAAGTGCACTCTACTCAGCGTTAGGAGATAATGATGCATTGTTCAACAAGATCAAGCAATGTAAGACTTCCAAAGAAATATGGGATAAGCTGGCTATAGTATGTGAAGGTTCATCACAAATGAAGGAGAACAAGCTCTCCATAGCCATGCAAAGATTTGAGCCTTTCAAGATGCAGCCCAATGAGACGCTAGAACAATTGGACGCTAGGTTTACTTTGCTCATTACAGAGTTAGCGTCATTAGACAAGGAGTTGACCAACAAGGAAATGGTTAATAAGATTTTCAGAAGTCTTCCAAGCTAGTATTTGATTAAAACTGTTGCTATGAGAGAATCACAGACATTGGAGACTCTTACTCCAGAACATGTATTCTCAAAATTAAAGGCATTTGAGTTCGAATTGGGTGAAGTCAGCGACACATCGACTTCAGCGATTGAATCAGGAGCTTTATTCGCTACTACCAAAAGTAAGGGTAAAGCGTTTAGTGAGGTTAAAACAACAGAATCTAATGAAGAAAATGAGATGGATTTATTGGTCAAAAAATTCAAGAAATTTCTAAGATATGAAAAGAGAAATCCTAGTGGACAAACGTCATTTCAAACTCCTCCCCCTGCTCTAGTGCCTCATTATCAAGCGCCAGTATATTCTACACCTCAACCTTTAGCGCCAGTTCCTTACCAAGCGCCTACAACTCCTACTCAGAATCTCTCAGCGCCAATTGGATCAAAGTGATTAACCACTAAACAGAAAATGAAAACTAATTTGTGTTATAATTGCAGGAAACCATGGCACTACCAAGTAAATTGCCCTTATCCAAATGTGTCTAAGCCCACAAGGTAAGACTATGTGGATAGAAACCAATTCAGGAACAACCTTCGCCAACAAGGTTTGCTAGCAGAATCTGAACCATTCCCCACACCTGAAGAGGACTTGGAACCATCAGATGAAAGCAGTGATGATGAGCCTACAAGTGACTCAGCGTTGATTTGTCTTATGGCAAGAGATGATGAAGCATCTGACGATTCGCTACCAGAGGTAACCAACGAATTATCTCATCCTCTTTCTTATGATAAATTGCTTGACAAAGTCAATGAATATTATAGAGATTGTCAAGATGCCGCCAAAATATATCAAAATCACTTCGCCATTAGCTCATCGTTCACAAGTGATAAAGTAACGCTCAAAGCAGAGTTGCAAGTTCAACAACAATGCATTGAGAAGAACCAATCGCTTGAGAGTGAGATTACTCAATTGAAAAGCGATCTTGATATAATAGTCAAGAGAGAAGCTGATCTGATTGCTAGACTTGCTAAATCAGAGCAGCTCGTCTCATCATTATCAAAAGCTTCAAGAAAGTTGGATAATGTGACTGAGGTAACAAGAATGTTTGGTGAAAAGACCGGTTTAGGATGCAATAAATTCGGTAAACAACCAAATACATCTAATGTTAAGGCAAACAACAAAGAAAAGGGTGTTTTGTTTGTTAAGAAAGGTTCACAAAGTCAAACGCTGAATGAACCAAGCAACAATGGTACGAGGCCAAATGAGAAAGCCAAAGCTGACTCAGGCAAGGGAAAGACAAAGGCAATTGATTCGCAAAGAAAGGTTCATCCAAATGCTCAAAAGGCTAAGGATAAACCTAATCACTGTGAATCAAGCGCTAAGCGTCCAGCACCAAAAATGCAACCCAAGCCAGCGCCAAGGAAATACCAACGTCAATATCCAAGACAGTCAAAATCATATTATCAATACTATGATGATTATGATTACGACTATAATTATGACTACTACTATAATCGAGGATATTATTATACACCCAAAAAACACACACAGCACAAGGTGAACAAAAAGCACACACAACACGATGTGATACCCAAGAAGGCCAGTATTCTTATAATGAAGACTAGGCAAATATGGGTTCCTAAAGTTCTAATTCAAACCAAAGTTACTAACACTGAAGGACCCAAGGCAACATTGGTACCTAAGAAGAATTAGAATTGTCCTTTAATGCAGGTACCTAGAGCCAACACCGATACTTCAGTTTGGTACATTGATAGTGGATCGTCAAGACGCATGACGGGTTCCAAAGATCTCCTGATCAACTATCAGGCTACCAACGGTCCTCAAGTTATATTCGGGTAAAACCAAAGGTATAGGTATCATGCATAGGGGGAACATCATGATTAGTGATGTATATTATGTTGAGGGTCTTAAGCATAATCTGTTAAGCATTAGTCAATTTTGTAATAAAAGGCTTTGAAGTAAAATTTTCAAGCGACTTCTGCTATGTTAACGACACTAAGACTAAGTCTACTAAATTAAGAGGAAAATGAACAAACAATGTGTATTTAGTAGATTGGGATTCTACATTTGATAACAACCCCACATGCTTTGTTGGTAAAAGTCAAAATGAATTGGGTTGGTTATGGCATAGAAAAATGAATCACCTCAATTTTAAGGCAATCTCTCAGTTAATATCCCTAAATCTAGTGGAGGGATTACCTAAGGGTTCCTTTCAGAAGAATCGCTTATGTGATGCATGTCAAATGGGTAAACAAGTTCAATCACCTTTGAAAAAGAAATCATGCCTATCTACTTCTAGAGTTCTTGAACTATTGCATCTAGATTTGTTTGGTCCTATTCAAATCATGAGTGTAAGTGGTAAAAAGTACTCACTAGTAATAGTTGATGACTTCTCTCACTATACATGGGTAGAATTCCTAGCGACCAAAGATGAAACTAGTAACAAGCTCACATCACTAATTCGTCAATTGCAAACCTATAAAGACTTAAAGGTGACAAGAATTAGAAGCGATAGAGGAATTGAATTTACTAACCAATTTTTTGAGAAGTTTTATATAGATATTGGAATACTTCATGAGTATTCTGCTCCTAGAACACCTCAACAGAATGGAGTTGCCGAGCGATGGAACAGAACGCTTAAAGAAGCTGCTAGGACGATGCTAGCAGAGTCTAAGCTGCATCAAAGGTTTTGGGCCAAAGCCATCAACATTGCTTGCTACACTCAGAACCGGTGTATGATCAACAAGAAACATGAGAAGACTCCATATGAGTTGTGGAAGGGACGTAAGCCTAACGTTTCATATTTTCATGTATTTGGTTCAAAATGTTTCATTCATAACAATGGATCCCAAAGCCTAAAGACATTTGATCCCAAAGCGGATGAGGGAATCTTTCTAGGCTATGCCAAAAATGGAAAGAGTTTTCGCATCCTAAATAAGATCAAATCAAAGGTTGAAGAATCCATTCATGTTGTGTTTGATGATGCTAACCAAGAACCGAGTAAGGTTAATCCTGATGATGTAGGAATTGAAGATCTATGTCATCAAGCATCTAAGATTACCATTGATGATGATAGTGACGACGATGATGAGATCTCAGTGCCCATTCCTAAGGATACTCGTGAGGTTAACAATGGTAATAATGTCAGAATTGCTGATGATCAGGAAGAGAATGACCATCAAGAGCAAATTGGAACTGTGAATGACGCAGCGACTGCGCAAGAGACAAATGAGGGTCAAGTGATTGACAACCAAGAGTCTCTCAACCCTTTCCAACCAGACCGCAAATGGCTTAGAGACCATCCACCAGAGCTAGTAATTGGAGAGATTAAAGCACCTGTTGGAACTAGGTCCGCTACAATTAATGAGGCAATGTTCGCAAGCTTCCTATCTCAAATGGAACCAAAGAAAGTGGATGAAGCGCTCAGTGATTCAAGTTGGGTAGAAGCAATGGAAGAAGAGCTTAACCAATTTGAGAGAAGCATGGTTTGGACGCTAGTACCAAGACCAACTCACCAAGGAGTTATTGGGACTAGATGGGTTTTTAGGAACAAGATGAATGAAGATGGTATTGTTATAAGAAACAAAGCCAGATTAGTCGCTCAGGGTTATTGTCAAGAAGAGGATATTGATTTTGATGAGATGTATGCCCCAGTAGCCCGTCTTGAAGCAATTAGAATCTTCCTAGAGTTTGCCGCCTTCAACAAATTCACAGTATACCAAATGGATGTAAAGAGTGTTTTCCTGAAAGGTAAACTCCAAGAAGAAGTCTATGTGGAGCAACCTCCAGGATTCATCAACAACTATGACAAAAGTATGGTCTACAAATTGGATAAGGCACTCTATGGCCTTAAATAAGCACCAAGAGCATGGTATGACACACTCTCTCTATCTTCCTTATAGGTAAAGGCTTTTCAAAAGGCAGCGATGACACAACATTATTTAAAATTACCCATAATGAAGATATTCTCTTAGTCCAAATCTATGTTGATGATATTATATTTGGTTCTACTAATAAGCGATTGTGTGAGAAATTTTCGAAAATGATGCAAGAACAATTTGAAATGAGCATGTTGGGTGAATTAACTTTCTTCTTAGGATTACAAGTTAAACAACTCCCTAATAGAATATTTATAAACCAAGCTAAATATACAAGAGATATGATTAAGAAATTTGGTATGGAAAATGCATCATTTTAAAAAAATCCAATGAGCCAAACGCTTAAGTTAGATAAAGATGAAAGTGGGAAGAAGATTGATATCACTAACTATAGAGGTATCATTGGATCACTCCTTTATCTTACCGCTAGTAGACCTGATATTATGTTTTCGGTATGCATGTGTGCAAGCTTTCAAGCTGATCTTAGCAAGTATACTAGGTTGTGTAAAGTAATAAAGTGGACTATTTAGCCCGGGGTGTATCGTCTCCACAGGGACAATTGGATTCAATGTTCGTAATTGCTATATTACCTATTTCTAAGCTAAATCAATTTATAAGATGATAGGTGTTTATACTATGAAAATAACTAAAGATAACTAAAATGATTATCAAGGTAATAAATCAAATGGGAAGAGGTGATTGGGTCATGATCCTACTATGTTCTATTCTATGTTCATGAACTCTCAATTATTCGGATTTTTAAAACGCTCTTGTTATTGCGAAACCCCCTAATGTATTTATTATTCAATCTCTTGAAATAACAAGCCTATACTAGTTAACAACTTCCTATATCTCTATAGTGAAGATTGAATTAACTAACATGCATTTAGGTTCGAAGGAATTCCTTGTTTACAAAGATCCTACATTCAATCGGGTCATCTTATCACAAAAAGCCACACAACGCAATCGATTCTATCTCTAGTCAATTGTTACGTTATGATGTTTGATTTTCGATCTCCCTTTATCTATCTCCTCTCGGTCTCAAGACAAAGCATTTTATCAAACACATGGTGATCAAGCATATGCAAGCATTAAGCATAAAATCAAACATGTAACAAGAATGTAATAAATACGGAAATTAATCATTCATTAAACACAAAACATCACAAAGTATTCACATAACCCAACCACAAAGATGCTTAGCTCATACTTACAATAACAAATGATTCAACAATTCTATAAGACATAGTTGATAACTAATCAAAGAGAAAGAGTTGAATTACTCCCTATTACAAAGTGTGAATCCAAGCTTTGATGATGAAATTGATGATGATTAGGATGATGAGGATGAGGATGATGATCCTCTTCAAGCTTCCTTGGGTGGTGGCTGATATGTAAGGAGTCTAGGGTGTGTTTAGGGCATATTTTTTCGTCCAAATGACCTGATGGTCTATTTATAGGCCAAGTCCGCTGCCTTGAACGCCGCGGTGGTCAACATTCTGCCCCGAACGCCGCGGCGTTACCCTGCTGCTTCGTCCAGGTATGGTAAAATATGCATAACTTTCTCTACCGATGTCGGAATAAGATGATTCAAGTTGGTACGCGAAGCTAAGACAAAGATCTACAATATTGAAGAAGAAATATTAGTCTGATTCAGCCTGAAAGGGGACGAAAACCTTGTTTCTCTATGAGCATTGTGTAAAATCTTTCGTCAGCTATCTTCTTTTGTTTCTTTCTTCAATTTCAAACTCAATTTGGATCTCTTTTCTCGTCTTTCATGCGCAAATCAACTTTTATCCTACAAAAACAAAATATATACCAATCAAAGCATTATGAGGATAAAAAGTGATCAAAGTAACGGTTAAATCATATTAAAATGGGGCCTAAAATACTGTAAAATGTGAACTTATCAACTACCCCCCCAACTAGGCTATGATCGTCTCGATCAATAAATGGCGAACAAGTATTCATAAGTTCAGATTTTACAACTTAGTTTGGGATCTTGAAAGGTTTCATGTCTCAATAATCAAGCACGTAAAAGAATTAGACCCTCGAAAATGATTATGACAAGTTACACTTTACCTAGAACACTCAACAATTTGAAAGCCCCTAAACATCTTTGACTCCATCTCTAAATCATGAACTCCATATCCATTTTTATTCCGAAAGCACACTTTAAACAAGATTATGCAAACTCATTAGATAATAAAAACATTAAAACACTTCAAAACTTTGTTAACCTATCTGTGTGCATGAAATGTGAAAGTCAAGATCAAAAGGTCTTTTTGGCTTGTAACGTAAGGCTAGGTAATGGCTTGGACGGGAATATATGGGTAAAGTGACTAAACTTAAGAAAGCATACAACTCAATATCATCGAGCTAAACACTCACTCATCAACCGAATAAATTTCTAAATCTCGTCTCTTATAGCTTTTTGATTTCGTTTCCCTTTGAACTCATAACCCCAAAACTTGTTTCTTTTGATGCTGGGGGTGAATAATGATTCCCAAATCAAATAAATCACATTGAAGTTCAGTTCATAGCCTAGTCGAAAGAGCTCATATATTATACTTTTCGGTAACTTTCGATCTCTCGACTCTTTAGCCAACTTTCAACATTTCTTTTCATCTCATTATTTCACATAAACTCAAAAACTCAAAAATTCTCAACATCATCAAGAACAAACACACCTCTTAACCCATTAATCCATGAGGTTTGATACCCAAACGAAGCGTATACCCAAATTAAAGCTAAATGATATGAAGTTATATGCCCTCTTAATTGGGAAATAGACTTTGTTTTTCTTTTAGGCTAAGGGGTGGTTCGTGTGGCTCGCGAAAGAAAAATGAATGGTGGTTTTTAGTGTGCTTAGCACACTCCATTCTTATCAATACGACTCAAAATAAGGTCTAGAGATTATGTAGTATCGTGAAGGCCAATTGTAAGGTTAAAGAAAATGAAAGATGGCCTAAATCATTTCATGACTTCGCACACTCAACACACACTTCAAAATTGACAAAATTGAAAGTTCAATGCTTTAAATCCTCAACAATTCACATAAGCATGGCTAAAAAGGCTTTCACATATAAAATACGACAAATGATTTCATCTTAGATGAAGTAGAGACATTCAAATGAATAATGTTCCAAGCAAAAGTGTATCAAATCATGAATATGAAATCATTGATTATCACAGTTTTCTAATCCCAAATCAAGCATGAAACTTAACAAATGAGTACAAGTTACACCAAACCACCACATCACAATAAAATTAGGACGTCTATCCCACCCCCCAACTAATCTAGCACATTGTCCCCAATGAGCGAACATACAAATGTAAAGTAAAGGAAGGAAAGACGTCCCTGATGTTTGAATCTATGTGATGTCCAAAAAGCGAAAGAGCAACAAGACGGAGAGTCTGAAAATAATGCCTAGCCAGCTGTGAAGTTAGAAAAACAAGAAGAGACAAAAAAACATCACCATAACACTAAAAACACACAAAACGAGAAAAACAAAACAAAAAGAAAAATAACGGAAATGAAAGAAAGCACGAAAAACGTGGGTTGCCTCCCACGAAGCGCTTGTTTTAAGTCATTAGCTCGACTACCTTGCATTGCTCATGGTGGATCATAAGGAGCAATGCCAACTTTGTATGGATGAGCCTTTTTGTGTTTTTTCCAGTTGCATAAAGGCTTCTCCCCTCCAATATCTATCACACAACCTAAAAAAATTAAAAGTAAGCATAAGGTCTCTTTCAAAAATACATAATTGAATTGAAAAGATGAAAGTTTAATTGGAAGTGAAAAAGGATCGTCAATGGATGATTGCAACTCATATGTGGCTGCTCCATACTCCCATATACTTGGTTTTGACAACTCAAATGGTGGTATATCTAAGTGATTTAGACATCCTCTAATTTTCTCATTCTCGACCGTAGCATCACTTGGGTTTTCCAAATATGTATCGAATGGATCACTAGAGTTGTAAACCTTGACTTCAACCTCCTCCACTCTGTCTCTCTGGTTATTGATACACTTTTGTAAGAATTCGAGAGATATGGTGGTAGGAGGTTTTGAGTTCTTGAACATTTCTAATGTCTTTTCTTGGTCATCTGATGGGATTTTTAAAACGCTCTTGTTATTGCGAAACCCCCTAATGTATTTATTATTCAATCTCTTGAAATAACAAGCCTATACTAGTTAACAACTTCCTATATCTCTATAGTGAAGATTGAATTAACTAACATGCATTTAGGTTCGAAGGAATTCCTTGTTTACGAAGATCCTACATTCAATCGGGTCATCTTATCACAAAAAGCCACACAACGCAATCGATTCTATCTCTAGTCAATTGTTACGTTATGATGTTTGATTTTCGATCTCCCTTTATCTATCTCCTCTCGGTCTCAAGACAAAGCATTTTATCAAACACATGGTGATCAAGCATATGCAAGCATTAAGCATAAAATCAAACATGTAACAAGAATGTAATAAATACGGAAATTAATCATTCATTAAACACAAAACATCACAAAGTATTCACATAACTCAACCACAAAGATGCCTAGCTCATACTTACAATAACAAATGACTAAACAATTCTATAAGACATAGTTGATAACTAATCAAAGAGAAAGAGTTGAATTACTCCCTATTACAAAGTGTGAATCCAAGCTTTGATGATGAAATTGATGATGATTAGGATGATGAGGATGAGGATGATGATCCTCTTCAAGCTTCCTTGGGTGGTGGCTGATATGTAAGGAGTCTAGGGTGTGTTTAGGGCATATTTTTTCGTCCAAATGACCTGATGGTCTATTTATAGGCCAAGTCCGCTGCCTTGAACGCCGCGGTGGTCAACATTCTGCCCCGAACGCCGCGGCATTACCCTGTTGCTCCGTCCAGGTTTGGTAAACTATGCATAACTTTCTCTACCGATGTCGGAATAAGATGATTCAAGTTCCTACGCGAAGCTAAGACCAAGATCGACACTATTGAAGAAGAAATATTAGTCTGATTCAGCCTGAAAGGGGACGAAAACCTTGTTTCTCTATGAGCATTGTGTAAAATCTTTCGTCAGCTATCTTCTTTTGTTTCTTTCTTCAATTTCAAACTCAATTTAGATCTCTTTTCTCGTCTTTCATGCGCAAATCAACTTTTATCCTACAAAAACAAAATATATACCAATCAAAGCATTATGAGGATAAAAAGTGATCAAAGTAACGGTCAAATCATATTAAAATGGGGCCTAAAATACTGTAAAATGTGAACTTATCATGAGGCAACAACTTAGAGATTATGGAACAATCCTAGGTCCTACCCCAATCCATTGTGACAACTAAAGTGCTTTAGCTATGACCCAAAATCCTGTCCTTCACTCTAGAACCAAACATATTGACATTCGATACCATTTCTTGCGTGATCATGTTCAAAAGAAAGATATCTCCATGCACTTCATTGGAACTGACAAACAATTGACAGATATCTTCACCAAAACGCTTAATGAACAACGTTTTCTCACCTTGAGAAGTGAATTAGGTATGATTGATTTAAACACTTAAAGCATAAAGCATCATATTTATAGGCATACAATTTAGGGGGAATCCACCTTATGTTTATGTCTAAAGCGTTTGCCAAAAAAAAAAATCTGAAATAAGTCATCAATTTTAGGGGGAACTTTAAAATTGTACTTGTCTCAACATATAAAGCGACTGTGATCAAAATGACTTTTAAAATTTTATTCATTGATCACTAGCGTTTATCTTTATGCATGACAAAGTCAATCTCTAAATGAAAATGTCTTTTATTAATCCAAGCGATTGATTTTATTTTTTTTAGAAATTAAAACCAAAAGATTAGATTTGACAACTGCTCACACGTGCTTATCAAATCAAACTGACGGTTAATGATTCCTATCTAAAAACTAGGCGGTTCAGTAACTGCACATGTCTGAGTACGTGTCAGTGTACCATCAGGTGCGTGCATTTCACGCTGAAAAATTTAAAATTCAAACGTTTTAAAAAAGTAACTGCGGATCTGAAACGCTTTATATTTCACAGCAGTTAACCTATTTTACTGCACTTTTTGACATCCGTATTTATATGTAAATGGCTCAGATTTGTTTTTGTCATTAACTTCTGTACACGTGTCATTCATCTATCAGTTGAGGAGCTACCTTTTGCTTCCTATTTAAACTCTTCAAAACCTTTACAGTAAAACTTTATCTCTTCCAAATTCCTCTACTGTAAAAGTTCATTCTCTCTAAAGGCAAAAATAATATCTTTCATCTCCTCAACCGAAGTTTTTCTTAAGTTCATCAATGGCACCGAAGTCTTCAAAATCTGCTGCCGGAAAATCTTCTAAACCAGAGAAACCAGTCACTCTTAATGCTGGTTTTCTTGTTAACTGGGACTTTCTATTTAACAACCAGAATTTCCCTCTTAGGACTGTTCTTCCACTCGTCCAGGAGTCTGGTTTGTATGATATGCTAACTACTATTTTCAACTTCTTTGAGGAAGAAACCCTATTCTTCTTCAAGAATGCAAAAATTTTCGACGATGGAAACTCCATTTCCTGCGTCTTTCCTTTTGCTCGTGAAACTTTTGTTCTCACTCCTTCTCTAATTTCATCCTTACTGAACTTACCAAACGATGGTGTCGAAGTTTAATTTGTTACTCTTGGAGATGCTACCAAGGTCTGGGTATTGATCAAGAAAGATGAAGTTGAAGCTGCCTATGAACCTAATTTCAAGAAAAACGACATGAAGGGTGAATATGTCATTCTTGCGAACATATGCGCCAAAATGGTCAAATGCAAAAATGGAAGCTTCGATAAGGTTACAAACCTTCAATACAAGATGATGGTGGCCATTCTGACCAAACTGAAGATAAATTGGTCGCTTTACGTTTTTAATCTCTTCAAGGCAGCGATGGCTAAGTCAGTTAATCCCAAGCCTTACGGGATTATTTTAAGTCAAATTCTTAGCGCTAGCGGTTACACCAATTCCGCTGGAAAAAAGATCACAGCGCTCAAATTCTATGGTAAGAAGATAATCAGAGAGCTGCTAAGGCCAAGGAAGCGAGGTGGTGCAGCAGTTCCCAAAGATGAGCATGAGCGACTTCTTGCCGAAAGGATTGTTCGCAGCGATGATGAAGAACAAGCGTCTTCGTCTTCATCATCATCTTCATCAGAAGAAGAGGTGGTGGTTAAGCAACCCAAACGAAAAATTGCTATTAAGGTCGCTGAGCCAGCTAAGCCAGCAAAGAAGCAGAAGTAGAAGCCGGAGCCCAAGAAGAAACAAAAGTCTCCCTCTCCTCCATCTGCCTTCATCATCTCTCCAGAAGAGGACGAAGAGATAGAAAAAGTACCACTTGCCCGAAGGCGTACTTCTTCATTCACTCCAGCTGCATCGACAAGCGCTCCAACAGAGCCAGCGCTTGACGAGCCAGCGAGTGTTCCACCTCCTTCTAATGCTGTTCCAAAAATCAGCTCAGATCCCAAAGCCTATGATCAATCTGAAAGGATTTCTCGTGTTCGGGGTAAGTACTTGTGATAAGCAACATCATTTATCCTTTCCTCGTTAGTTTCCATTCCCTAACGCTAGGATAAAATCTTTTTCAGTGGAGTGTGAAGCAAATATTCAGACTGTTCTTAACACTCTTGAGGATTTGCATATTCCTATCCGTGTTGATCCTATTACTTCTTTTCTCGATTTAGATCCAGAAGAAGTTGTTCCGGAGCCTGAGGAAATTGTACCAACAGTAGAAATAGATCAAGCGACTGAGACAGTCGATGATAATCCTCAGGGTAAGCGTCTTAGTTTTTTTTAATTTCTACTTTGTAGAAATTTCACTTGCTTTTCTCAAACGCTTACATGTATTAGCTCAAGATGCACCAGACGCTGATGCACCTCCACCTTCAGAGGTTCCCATTGAAGTAGATGTTGATATGGCAACTATTGTGGATATCGCTAAGGAAGTAGCTCATGTCCTTCCTGACGCTGAAACTTCTCCAGTCAGTGAAGCGACGGAGCATGCTGAGCGGTCAATAGAATTGACCTCGATTCCAACAGAAGAAATTGCCTTTGTTCCTACTCCAACGGGTTCTCCTCCTCGTGTCATCGATTTCTTTCCTCGCGGATATTCTTTCAAAGTTAAATTTTATTATGCCGCTAGAGAACGAGACACCCAGACCTTTGCTGAATCAGAAATCAGCTTTCAAACCACTCTTCCTCAGCCTGATATTTCAAACACTGATAAATTTGAATTCTTTGAGCGATTTACCGACCTTGGCTTCTACACTCTGGAACGCCTTCATTCTCGACTTGAGTATATCCGAAGACCAGTGTTCAACAAAATAGAATTTGATGAGAAGCGATTTAATTTCACCGGTCGCTCTGATGAGTCCTTTTATCCTTTGCACCAGACTAAAATCGTCTTCAAGAATCCAGACAAAGAAATTCTCAACAAGATCGGATACTCTGCTTATCGCAAAATTGTTAAATATCCTCAGAACGCTCTATCCCCCAAACCTCTAAAGCTTTTGAAAGGAAAAGGACCAGTAGTTGCTGAGCGTCCCAATCCTATCAATTCGTGGATAGAAGCTGAATCCCGAGAATACCTTGCAAGTTTATGGGCTGAGCATTAAGATGAAGAAATGGAACGCTTTGAAAAATTCCTTGCCGCTAGAAAAGATCAAAAGAAAGATGACAAGCTTGACAAGCGATGGATGATGGATACAGCCAGATGGGCCAAAGAGTTTGTTATACACTTCTATACTCTTGAAGAACTTGTAAGACATCCATTCCTTTTTTAATTTGGAATTAAATACAGATGCGGAGGGTTTGCTACCTTTTTGCTTCAACAGCGTCAGCATATTGCCGGGAATGTTAGCGCTCTGCCGGGTTACAGGCAACCCATTGAGACTTACATACGTCAGTAGCTAGCCCTATTCAGTCAAGGCAGACGCTATGTGTTTCACCCTTGTCAAGCGTTTGTTCAGCGCATCTTTCTAGATTTGAACAAAGAAACCTCCAACAGTAAGCAACCGCTTCTTCCAGGACAAAGTCAAATTTTTGTTGATGTTTTAAATGAGCACGCTGAGTTTGCTAAACTCCACAGAGATAGAAGAGCAGTGATAGAAAATGCACAAGCGTTGGACATCACTTTCAACCACTATTCAGGGCTGAGCGACTTCAGAGGATACAATCTTCACCCTGTGCTCTTCTGTCAACAAAACATTCAAGTGGCCAAGATGATTTTGCTGATCAGGCCAGTGGACCAGGAAGCAGCTCAAGCGCTAATGCCATTTATTTTGGACTTCTTCACTTCTTATACTTCAGGAATTGATTTTCCAGAAGGAGTGCAGCTTGCACTGAGCACTGAAGAGCACGAAGACGCTATATTCTTTATTCCGCAAAGCAGCCTGATAAGTCCAAGGCATGTGATGGAAGCGCTTGGCCCACTCTGGGTCATTGCTATTGAAGAACCTTTTCCTTCCGTCCAAATAGTTGAAACAATCAATTCTCCTACTGCGGATGCCGCTCAAATTCCCGAAGCCTCTTTGCCAGATCCTTCTAGTGCCCCAGTAGTTGAGCCCCCATCAGCAATTGCAAATTCTTCCATGGATCTAGCGATAGAGGAAGTTCACGCTGAATTTACTACAGAGCCTAAAGAGCCTTTTATCAGAGATAAAACCAAAGGCAAGACTGCAGTTTCTAGCTCCTATGGACTCATTCCGTCTCCTAAGCGTTCATCCTCCGACTCGGACTCGGATAGCGATTCAGACGCTCGAGATTTCAGAAAAGTAGTACGGAACTCACTTAACAACATTGAGGGTTCTTGTTCAAAGTTTTTGGATACAGCTGATAGGCAAATCAAAATTATTTCTGATACTCGAAGCAGTGATATCTCAAACGCTGCTAACAAGAGCACAATCGCAATCATGGAAAGCATATCTCCTCTAATCGCTGGACTCTCCTCAGAATTCAATCGTCATTTAGCCCAGAGCGCTTCAGCTGATACTGAGAGGCACATTTCTTCAGATGTCGCTGCCCAATGTATCGGTCAACAAGTCGCTCTACTTGTTGATGAAGTTCGGCTATTGCGCAGAGATATCGCTGAGTTGAAAACCTCTCTTGATGATGCTACGAAGGGGGAAAAGGAGAAAGAAAAGCATCAGTCATCCAAAGCAATATCTAAAACAGATAATAAACACTGGCGATCAATGTTTGAAGAAACAGTGAGCATAAAGAAGATGCTAACTAAAAAGAGAAAGCTAAGATATTATCTAGGAAAGTACTTGCTTCCAGACTTGGACGTCGAATTTTTGGAAAGTATGGGATTTCATCCTTATGCTGGACAGCTTAGATGACCTATCAACTGGAAACCATCCAAAGATAGAAGACTAGACATCTATCACTACTTAATTCATGAAGTTGGTATTTCTCCAAGGGAATGGATGGATAGGTTGTTGGAACTGAATGAAAGTGCTAGACTATGAAGGCATGACTATGATGAACTCCAACATACCACCATGATAGATATTAATCGACTCCTTATGGATTTAGCAAATGAAATCTATCAAGGTGAAGAAAGAGCAAAGCGACAGAAAAAATGAATGCTTTATATTTTTTATCTCCTTTATCGCTTTCAATTATCAGTATAAATCATGTATGCTTATCTTTCTATATAAATGAATGATTTATCGCTGAAACAACTTGTTGAGGCCAATCTAACTTTAGCTAACCTTACTATCTTTCCAAACACTAACTTATACCGATTTGGGCTTTTCTTTAAACTCTTAAATCCATAAAATAGTTATAAGAGTTAAAAGTTTTGACATCATCAAAAAGGGGGAAATTGTTAGGAAATTTCATGTTAGATGTTTTGATGATGACAAGATAGGATTTTATGTTAGACCCCAAATATAATGTAAGTTTCTGTTTTTAATAGATCTATGTATAAGCGTTCGAGAGTATGTAATTTTTAGTTAGGCTTGTAATTTTTATCTTTATAGATTTTAGACTAAGTATTAGATACCGAATCGCTAATAGAATTCTAGGTGAGTCTATTAGAGAAGAAGTTGAAGATCAGCGTCTGAAGTTAACCGAAGATAAAGATGTGTTCCTAGCGACTGTCAAACGCTAAGGACTATTTCAGGATTTATGGATCAAGCACTCAAAGCATTATAGCAATCAGCTTTTAGATTCACCTGAATTAAATCCTCAAGTCATGAAGGACTTAAATGCAATCATTCAACGGACATTTATTTCCAACGGGAAATAAATTCAAATGCATTAAATGCCTGATAAGAGCATTAAATGTGATAAGCTATAATGACTTGTGGACAAGCCACCTTTTTTACTAGACTGTCAGAACCTCAGAATTTATAGCGGCTCCCCGTCTAATCGAAACCAGCGAATTTTCAGGAATGTCAGAGAAAAGGTAGAATCACGCGCTGCGTGAAAGGCACGCTCCCACATGTGTCCAACGGACAGATCCCAAGAATTGCCTATAAATACCCTGCCTTCAGCAAACCCAAATTGCTGACCCTGATTAAGTGATCTAAGCGTTACCCTACTTTGTTAAATTGCTAAAATCACTAAGTCTATGTTATCTTTACTGAAGCGTCTGACCCAAGCGTTCAGTTGCCTAAGCATTCTCACCTTTAAAAGTGGTACGAATTTTTGAAGTCGAAAAAGACTTAAGGGTCTATTCAACCCCCCCCCCCTTCTAGACCCTTTCGTATGCCACTTGGGACCATCATCATCCTCCCCAGCTAACTGTTCCATTTTCTTCCAGACGAATTTATTATCTATCCCCAACAAATCACCCCCGACTCCAGCATTGAGTCGGTGCCTAATCCAAGACCTTACTCCATTATAAAATTGTTACACTAATTCATCTTGAGTAAAATTATAGTCTGGACACTTCCTAATCATTCCCTTGTACCTATCCCATCCATTTGATAACGACTCATTCTTCCTCTGCATAAACCCTTTTATATTACTTCGAAGCTCATTTATTCTAGAGGGTGAAAAAAATTTGTTTAAAAATTCTTCTAAGAGCTCTCCCCGAGTGGTAAGTGATCATGGGGTGACTCATTATTTTTCCATAAAAAGGGTCGTTTTGTACTGCACTAAAGTTTGATGAGTGAAAGCGGTATGACAACAGGGCTAGGTAAAATGTGTACCCTAGGTGGTTGACTACCACGTACAGATGGTAATGGAGCCAGTGCTGCCGGCTGCATAGCTTGTAAAATATTTTGGAGCTATTCACGATTCTCCGAAAGATTCATATCTGGAAAATTAGCTGCCATGGCTCAATTTCTTCGGTTTGCTCTAATTGTTCTTTCAATTTCTGGATCAAATTTCTCAAAATCTCTGCCACGAGATCGGGTCATAAACCTGAAAAAGATATCAAACGAAAAACGAAATTAAAAACAAAATTAAGACTAAAAACAAGAAAACTTGAAATAAAATAGCTATACTAAAAAACCAAGTCCCCAGCAACAGCGCCAAAAACTTGATGCACGATAACCCAGTCGTGTATTTAACAGTAAGAGGGCTGATCTTGTGTGGTAATAAAGTGGACAATTAAGTCCGGGATGCCGAACCCACAGAGACTTGTGTTTTAGCAAAAACAGTAAACTAAATCAAGCAACTTGTAAACTTAAAGCAAAAGAATTATAAACTTATATTTAAGACAATAATTATAGATATGCGAAGAACAATGGATAAAAACCAACTAAGACACATGCGTCGACACAAATTAATCAATTCTTGTTATATAGGTATTCTCGTATTTGAAATAAATATTGCTAAGGTGGAAAATTCCTTAAGATTATTATCAATTTGATCCCTTTGTCTTGATAACCTATGCTAGATTGGGTGTAGCAATCTCTATTGCATGCATTAAAAACTAGAATTTTTCCCAGATAAATCTAGCTAACAGCATCCGGAGTATGTAGCCATCCCTAACATCAACTAACTTAGAAGATGTTATTAATCCTTTTTGCATCTTAATTTACTTTCTTCCAAACAGATATATTAAGAACAAGATTAAAACACAAGGCAATACAAATCATTCATATGAAAAATACTTTTATAACTAAAAAATCATAATTCGGCCTAAGCATGGCCTTAGTCTAAAAATCTAGCTACTCATAATGGAAAAAATAACTAAATAATTCATGAAAATAAAGAACAAAGAAGAAAAACCCCCTATGATTGTATGGATCTTTGTCTCTTGCTCTCCCTCAAGATTATATTCTTCAATTACCTACTAATCTACTTCTAAAACTTGTATAGAAAATAAAACTCTATTCTATCTATGTTTTTCTTCTCAAAAGTCGGCTCTTTTACCCTACAACAATGTTTGGTATTTATAGATATAAGATTGGAAGAATCCTTTTGGGTTCAGAGTTTGGAAATTCCAAAACTACTCTGCCCGACATCCACGTTCGAACGTAACACTTCCAGCATCCGTGTGTAAAACAGCTACCACGTTAGAATGATGATCCTCCCATGTTCGTTCGTAAACTCCTTCTCACGTTTCGAACTTGAATCTTCTGACGTTCGTACTTTTTTGCTTCAAACTTCCTTCTTTTACTGTTTCTTCATCATTTTTCCTCAATTTTTATGATTTGTACCTGAATACTCAAAATAGACAGATTACACGCATATGTGGTATAAAATCATACTTAATTCAATGAAATACATATGAATAAAGGATTATAAAACACCTTGTTCTCAATCCTATCAATTACCAATGACGAAGATATTCTCTTAGTCCAAATTTATGTTGATGATATTATTTGGATCTCCTAATAAGTGATTGTGTGAGAGATTTTCGAAAATGATGCAAGATCAATTTAAAATGAGCATAATGGGTGAATTAACTTTCTTCTTAGAATTACAAGTTAAACAAACTCCCTAATGGCATATTTATAAACCAAGCTAAATATACGTGTGACATGATTAAGAAATTTGGTATGGAAAATGCATCATCTTCAAAAATTCCAATAAGCCAAACTCTTAGGTTAGATAAATATGAAGGTGGAAATAAAGTTGATATCACTAATTCTAGAGATATCATTGGATCACTTCTTTATCTAACCGCTAGTAGACCCAATATTATATTTTCAGTATGCATGTGTGCATGCTTTCAAGCTGATCCTAAAGAATCACACTTAATTGATGCCAAGAGAATCCTAGGTCCTACCCCAATCCATTGTGATGACCAATGTGCCTTATCCATGACTCTAAACCCAGTTCTTCATTCTAGAACCAAATACATTGACATTCACTACCATTTCTTGTGTGACCATGTTCAAAAGAAAGATATCTCCATGTATTTTATTGGAACTGACAAACAATTGGTAGATATTTTCACTAAAACGCTTAATGAACAATATTTTCTCATTTTGAGAAGTGAATTAGGTATGATTGATTTAAACACTTAATCATGAAGCATCATACTCTTAATAGGAATATAATTTAGGGGGAATCCACTTTATTATTATGTCCAAATATCTTTCAAAATTGAAATAAGATATCAATTTTAGTTAAAATTGTACTTATTTCAGCTAGTTAGCGACAATGATAAAAAATGACTTTTCAAAATTTATGCATTGATCATCAGTGATTACTTTATGCATGCAAAATTGATCGCTAATTAACACACAAAGTCTTTTTCTCAAGCGGTCAATTTTTTCCTTTAAAAGAACAATGCAAACGTTAAATATTCCCTTTTGACGTTGAGTAAAACTTTATGAAATTCATGCATTGCTTTCATCGCTAAAAGGTTGTGTGTGGATAAGTCCAAAAGATACTATTTTGATTACTTCCCACATGACCCTATCAAATCAAACAGGCTGGTAGTTATGCCTATCAAAATACGCAGTTCAGTGTATGTGCATGCATGTGTATGTGTTAGTGTACCAACAGGCGCGTACAG
Organism: Buddleja alternifolia; assembly: GCA_019426215.1. NCBI lineage: Eukaryota > Viridiplantae > Streptophyta > Magnoliopsida > Lamiales > Scrophulariaceae > Buddleja > Buddleja alternifolia. The sequence goes on along the minus strand of CM033408.1, from coordinate 18,020,555 downwards.
TTCACACTGAAAATTTCAAAAATTTCAAACGTTTTTGAAAAGTAACTGTGGATTTGAAATTTCTTATAGTTTGTTTTTGCCATATGCAGTTACCTAATATATCCCCTCTTTTCACATCTGTATTTAATTTTAAGTGGCCCAGATTAAATGTTTTCTTTATCAGATTAATTGTATTTACACGTGGCCATTATTCGAGCATATGAGATAATTTTTGCCACTTCATTTAAATATCTCTAAATTTTACAGAGAAGTCATCACCTTCGTACTTTCTTTATGCAAAAATTTCCTAAGGTAAAAAGAGCTCTTTTTTTTTCTCAAAAAGCTCAAACTTTCTTCAATGGCACCACGAAAATCAACCAAATCTGTTGCCGGAACTTTTTCCAAATCCAAGAAAGACAAACCCATGGTCGTCACCACAGGTTTCTGGCCAACTAGGAGTATCTGTTCTCTAATCAAAACTTCCCTATGAGAGAGATTCTTCTTCTGGTTGAAGAATCTGGACTTAAAAAGTTTCTCACTTGTTTCTCCAGATATCATCCAGAAGAATTGAAATTCTTCTATGAAAATGCCTTCATTTTTTACGATGGAAATTCCATCTTCTGCAATTTCTCTTTTGACCCTAAACCATTCATTCTCACTTCCAATCTTCTTTCTGAAATGTTAAAACTTTAGACTGAGGGCTAATTGGTCGAAGAAGTAAATATGGGTGACTCTACCAAAGTATGGGAGATCATCAAAAGGGCAAACGTTGGGGATTATGAGTCTAACTTCAAGAAGAACGATATGAAGGATGAATACACCATCCTCGTTAATTTTTGTGCCAAGATGGTGGAGTGCAGAAAGGGATCGTTTGACAAAATCTCTCGCCTCCAATACAGGATGATAATCACTATCATTATGAGGATGAAAATTAACTGGTCTATGTATGTCCTCAATCGTATTAAGGCTGGGTTGAAGAAATCCGTCAATCCAAAGCCTTATGGAATCATTCTCAGTTTCCTCCTGAACTGTTGTGGTTTCACCAACACCGCAGGAACTGAGGTGCCATCGCTCAAATTTTATGGGAAAAAGATGATCGCTGAGTTGCTGAACCCTAAGCGAAGTGGAGCAACGATTCCTAAAAAAGATAAAGAGCGACTCGCCGCTTTAGCGAGATTTCAAGGTGACACTGAGGAACAAGCGACTTCATCATCAGATAAACCTAAAAAAGGTGGTCATCAAGCGACAGAAAAGGAAATCTTCAAAGACTGACACTGAGCCATCAAAGAAGTCAAAAAAGGAGAAGACGAAGCAAAAATCTCCATCTCCTCAAAAATCCCCTTCTCCTCCTGCTGCTTTCGAACTCTCTCCTGAATCTAAGGATGATAAAGAAGAAGAAGAAGAAAAAGAGGAAGAAGGTGTTGTGCTGCTAGCCCAAAGGCGGACACCATCATCTGCATAAAGGGGATCGACAAGCCCTCTATCTGAACAACAAGCGTTTAAAGAAACCTTGAGTGCCAATCCTGAAGAAACCCAAGAGCCTGACACTACTCAATTCACTATTGAGATTAGTGAACAGGGTAAGTACTTTATAAGTGTTTTAGTACTTAGCGTTTCTTTTTCTAGGTTATCCTGCTAACACTAGGGTCATCTTTATTCAGCTCATTTAATAGGCTTGAGAGACACCGCTGAAATGTGCGTGAAAATGAACATTCCTATCGTAGTTGTTCCTCTCTCACTATTGAACCCTTGGAGAAAGATGCGTCTATGGAGCCTGAGACTGAGGAACCATCTGTTCCAGAAGCCAAAGCAACTTAGGTCAAAGAAAGTCCTCAGGGTAAGCATTTAACCTTCTTAGGTATAATTTCTAATTCATAGAAATTGTCTTTTCTCAAACGCTTTCTCTTTTCAGCTCCAATTCTCGCAGACACTAAAGCAACTCCTCCTCCCTAAGTTGCTATGAAGTTAGACATCAATCTGACGACGGTAATGGCAATCGCTAAAGAGATTGACCAAGTCCCTCCTGACACTGAGATTTTCCTAGCCAAAGAAGAGACATTAGAAGTTGAGAGATTGACAAAAGTGGCCCCGATTGTTCCCACTCCAACTCCTCCTCCTCCTCTCACAGTGAATTTCTTTCCCAGAGGCTATGACACTAATCTGGAGTACTACTATGCCTGGAGAGCACGTCAGATGATTGAAATGGAGCTTACTTTCTAAGAGACGCTCCACAATCCTCTCTGGCCGCCATCCAATCATCTCTCCCTAATGTCAAGAAGGGGAAAGATCAGCTAAAAGCCAAGCCTGATTCAAAATCTGATAACAAGAATTGGCACGCGACGTTTGATGAGATAAAAATCCTTAAAAAAAAGGTTAACAAAACATGCAAGCCAAGATATTTCTGGAAAAAGTATATGCTCCCAGACTTTGACATTGAATTCCTTGAAGGAATGGGTTTTCACCCATATGCTGCACCTCTAAGAAGGCCGCAGAACTGGAAGCTTTCAAATGACAGGGTCTAAGATGTGGGATGCTGTAAATAATGCATGGCCCCACAACAATATGGGAAGGTCCGTGTAACTAAGCATCAATCAAACCATATCCAATAGTGCTCTATTTTAGCGCTCGGCTGCCGCATTAAGTTGTGGAATCGCAGAAGGAGTTAATTGTAATACAATTCCTTGTTTAATTAAGAACTTACCAAATTCAACACTCATGTATTCTCCACCTCGATCAGATTGTAGATTTTTGATACGTTTGCCAGTTTGATTTTCAACTAAGGCCTTTAATTCTGTGAACCATTCAATGGATTCAGACTTGTGCTTCATTAAGTATACGAGACCATACCTAGAGTGGTCATCAGTAAATGTTATGAAGTATTGAAAACCTCCACGAGCTATTAAACCAAGGACTTCACTAGCTCATTCTAAATACCCCATGAAGGGTGACCTAGTCATTTTACCTTTGAGAGATTCACAAGTGGGAAATGGGTGTGACCCTATGTGTTTATTAGCCCATCTTTCTCAAGCTCGTGAATTTTGTACTCTCCAACGTGACCTAGTCTCAAATGCTAGATGAGTCTTTAGTTTGTCCCTCACATACCTCGTTTCTTGGTGATTGTATTCATAATACATCTATTGTGGACATTTAAGTAGTATACACCATTTAATAAAGATGCAGAGCCAACAAATTTATTTCCAAAATAAATATTGCTAACATTGTTCATATAACGGAAATTATATCCAAGTCTGACTAGAAAGGGAATTGAACAAATGTTTTTAAGCCCATTAGGCAAAACAAGGCAATCGTCTAAAGTAATTAAATGTCCAGAATATAAAACTAAAGAAGTGTATCCTATGTAAGTAGCTTTCACACTGTGTCCGCTGCCAACATTGATCATCACTTCTTGCTTCTCGAGCCTCCTACTTCTTTTCAGATTCTGTTTCAATACACAGGCATGAGCATTGGCTCCAGAGTCTAGAATCTATGAAGTGGAGAATACAGTCATAGAACAATAGTTTCTAAAACATTGAGTTCCATACCTGTAGCAGCTCTTGTCTTACACATGGGATAGTCATGTCTCTAGTGGTCCGTCTCTTTCTAGTAAAGGCAAGTGTTTGATCTTTTTAAATTCTCATTATGTAACCCTACATCTCCAGGTGCTTTCCTCTTGCAACAACCAGCCAGCATTAATACTTTTGTGGGCTCCTTTTCCTTTTCCTTGGGTTCTATAGGCCCAGCAACATATACAAGCATGTCTGAATTTCTTTCGTTTCATCTGACTTTGTGCAATAATGAGTTTGTTCATTCGTCCAGATAGTGAACACTCAACATCGTTCATGTCAAAATTCACAATGAACTGACTGAAGGAATCAGGAAGTGATTGAAGGATGAGGTCTATTTGAAGGTGGAAATCTATGTGGAAATCTAGAGACTGCAACTTCTCTATCATGGAAATCATCTTCAATATGTGGTCAGCCATGTTTTCATCTTTCTCCATCTTTGCCCTGAAGAGCTCTTTCGACAAGAAATATCAAACAGTCCTACTAGGCTCTCCAAACAGCTCTTTCAGATAAAGTAGTATGGTCCTCGCATTATCCATTCTTTCATGGGAGTGTTGAAGATCATTACTCATAGAGCTGGGCATTAACCCTCTGGCTCATGCATTATCTGTGACCCAGTCTTTGTAAAAAGAATGCACACTTTCGTTCGCATCTGCCAAGGGGACAGTGGGATGATTTATGTCCAAGACATAGTCGATTGACTCGTAACCAAGGGCTATCCTTAGGCTTCTAAGCCAGTCGATGAAGTTCGGTCCAGTGAGAATATTTTTCTCAAGCAATGTAAAAAGCGGGTTCTCAACCATTTTGAGAGAAAAATGAATAACTGCAGAGAATAAAGAAAGATTCAATTAGGTTATTATGTTGTACACAAAGTAAAATAAGCAGGACTTTGAATTTTCACTTAGCTCCCACTATATTTTTCGAATCATTGCACTCCCACTGCAATATTCGGAAATCTCGTTGAAAAGACTTTGTAGTGAGTGATTGAGTTCTTTAATAAATTCAGTGAGTTGCAACCCTTTAACGATATATGGCTTACTAAATTTATTAAAGTGGCAATCCTTGCCAGCACTGCCAAACATGCAATTCAATCTTTAGTTTGGCTCATAGATCACGTGACCACAACCCTTTAACGATATATAGGTTGTGATCTATATGAACTTGGGCCCATCAACTCATATCTATCTAACAATTGAATTACACCTTGCAACCCTCTGTCCATATATGGGGTGGAATTTGTTTTGATTGATGGCATCAAATGCACTTAGAAAATTTAAATAAATGTCACGATGCATAACACCAATTACTGGGAAGAAGTTATGCACTTAGACGTTAATTTAATTCTCCTAATTAAGTTCGATGGAGAGCCAGGACATCCAATTTCCTTTTATTCTAAATTCAGTATTATTCCAATATGAGAATCTTGCGTTTATTTGGTCTCACTTTGCACATTATCAATTTATAACGCACATACATGAATTATAATATAGAAAACGCCTAGCAATTCTATCACACATGCTTTCCATGGACTTATCTAGATTGAGTTAAGCCAATGGCTCAATCGCGGATTAGGGGACCTATAAGAGCTAATCTATATCTAACTTTAGGTCTTCCAGCTCCTAGCAGATCCTCTTCCAAAAGGTCCTATTCTAATTACATAGAAAATAAATGCATCCTATACATAAATCTATGGAAAATTAAAATACAAGTTGGGGGGTACTAAAAGACTCAATACAACCCAGAAAAAAAAAATCTGAAAAAAATCTAGTCCATGGAAGGCATCCCACAATAAACAAGCATCAAAGCATAACAAAAACGATAACTAATATGTTGGAGTTCTTTCAAAAAGAAATAAATTAAAATCTAATTTTTATTAAGTGTGGTTTGAAAATAATAGAATTAATTTCAATTTAATTGTAAATTAATTCAACTTTAATCCTATTTGACAAAAAAATCGAATTTAAATTGAAAAAATCAATTTTCAATTGATTCGACAAAGAATTAATTCAAAATAAATTCTTTTGTCTAGGATTAATTTCAATTTTAAATCTAATTTAAAATTAATTTCAAAAAATAATTTTATCCTTTAATTAATTTTAAAATCATTTTAAAATAAATATTTAATTTAATTTAAAAAATTGAGTTGACCCATGGATCTATTCATGGGTTGACCCATAGGTCAAAACCGTGAGTCAACCAGCCGTGTCAAATCCAATGTGCGAATTTTTTTAAAAAAATAAAATATACGGGCCGAAGAGTGACCCGACAGCGTGGGTCGCTCTGTGGCCTTGCACACACACACATCACCCATTGGGCGAGGCGCCGTGTGGTCCAAAAGGGCTCTGCTCACACACACATCACCCACTAGCACGCGCCGCGCGTTCTGCGATGCCGTCTCGACTTATTCGAGTCAAATTTCAGCAACTTTTCAAACCACATATCCATGTTCATGCATTAATTCATATCCAATACAAAAAACTGATTTATGTTCAAAAATAAATCACGTGATTGTCTAACAACACAAAGTTAACTTTCCAAAAAATTAATTCTATACATGAAAAAATATAATCTAACAATATTTTTCATCATAAACATAAATTTCCAACATATTCATATCGAAAAATCATTAAAAACCATAAAGTTGGCTCTGATACCACTGTTGTGAATCTTCGTTCATGCGCTACGGAAAAGAAAATATATCTGAATTCACAATCGGATCACTTTTGGATTTTAATAATTTTTATGAACTGAAAAGATGAAATCTAATTTCATCGATTTACTAACCTTTATGAAGAATCGAATTCTTGATATACCAGGTAACAGCAATTCAAAAACTCCTACCTCTAGATTTCACACCGGAAGAAGTTTGAAGAAAAACTCCACCACCTTTGCACTCCTAGAGGCCGACGGCTATAAGGGAGGGGAGAGAGAATTTTTTCTATTCTTTCTTTGCTGTCAAGCCACTTTGATAGTGTTAGGTTTTTGAACTAGGTATTAGGTATTTATAAAGAGTGATGGGTTTGGAATTAATTAATTCCTTGGGCCCACCAAACTCCTCACATACACGCCTACTTCTAACCCTATTGGGGTAAGTTGAGTTTCAACTTAGCCAATTATTAATTAAGTTCAACATATTTTAATCTAATTAAAATATGATTTTAATTAATAATCTTCTAAATTAAATAATTAAATAATTATTTAGGATAGGATGATTATAATATATACAACTAATTATTTATTATTAATTTATTTCCATTGTTCTAATTAATCAAAGAAATTAATTTGTCCATCAAATGATAAATTACCTAAATTATGTATTTGACAACGAAAGAATTTTCTTCGCTCAATTCCTTGAAAGCGCGACTCTTTAGGTTCGTTTCAATCGGCATTGGGAGGAAACTAAGGATGTGAGTGTCACCTAACCAGTCTCATGGACTCACACCGAAACTCAATTGAGATCAAATCAAATTAATCATATACAAACCTTTAGGTCACACACATCCTGTGAGTATAAGCCCTTCACTGTAACATCCCGATCGAGTGAGAGTTATGGTTTGTGTCAAACTCACAAGACGCGATGATGTGCTTAATAAATCATAGTAAGATGAAATTACTAAACTTCCCTTGTGTTCTATACACAAGTTAGTTTTCCTACTTTAACCAAAGACTTATAATTTCATTTACCTATGATCGCACAGGACGTTGACTCGTTTACTACTTGAGACAATGAATCCTATATTAGCAATCACCGAAAAATTGCTACTTGTTCATCTGAACCGCACGTCTAGGTTGATCCCACCAAAGGGTGAATTGAATCTACCTACTCTAATAACTCGTTCAGTGTCATAAGTACAATCTTCGTGGATCCTCAGGTCCAAGGCTCACATACACTATAGTGACCAGTAACTTAATCATTGACAGTCACCGAGTAATTACCAATGTGATTGAATTACGGCGAGTCATGTTTGAATATATCAATTTCCTTGATATATCTATGACACAAGCTCCCACCACTCCAAAGTGACCGACTTCCACTCGTTATCAAAGCTTGCGTCATACAAGTCTGGTCGTAATGCCCAATTAAGACTCTTCGACTTGCGAACTTTTGTTTAAGTAATCAAGGAATCGACACTTCTAGTGTCGATCTCCTCGAACCATGAGGATTAGAAGCTCCCTCTTGATTATTCGGGACTTATTTGTTCAATACTTTATTAATGCCATCAAAATTGATATGTACAAAACAAATGTCTTTTATTAATTTAAAGAAATTTTGTCCAACATAAAACTAGATGCCCTAAACAATCTAATTCTTCTATGGCATGGAGGGCATAATCCTAACAAAATGAATCTTGTCCTACAACTTCTACAGTGTCAGACGCTTCATCAGCCATCCTCGGGACCATGTTTTCATCATTTAGCTGCCCGCTTCTTTTCACCTCCTGCAAAATATTGCAAAGGTGAGTACCTCAATGGTGACAAACACCCAAGAAGCATAGTTAACCAACAAGTTAACCTTAACAACAAACATACCTTACTTGCGTTCCCTAGGAGGTTTTGGGCATTCATTCTTCCAGTGTCCCTTCTTGTGATAGTTAAAGCACTTCTCCTTTGGCACCTTGGGCTTATCCACATTGCTCTTCACTTGCTGCTTGTTGTTCTTGCCCTTTCCTTTGCCTTTCTTAAAAGCAGGGGAGAAACAAGTACTAGCAAGCAACACTGATTTAGCCTTCTTGACTGTTGCCTCAGCGGTGCGGAACATATCCAGCAACTCTGGGAGAGTACTAACCAGTCGCTTCATGTTGAGCTTCACTGTGAACTAATCATAGGAGGTAGAGAGGGACTGAAGGACTAAGTTGACTGCCAAGTCAAGATTCACCAGAACCTCCATTTCATTGAGTTTGTTCACCAGAGAAATCATTCTCAATACATGGTCGGCCCCAAATAGCTCGCAAGAGATAGCATACCTCTCTCAACGTATCTTAATTCCATACAACTCTTCCAATGCAAGAATAATCTCTGATACATATTCCATTGTTTCATTCTGCATCTGTAACTCATTAGTCATGGAGGCAAGTATGACACAACACACATAGATGTTGTCCTTGTGCCACTTTCCATGCGCATCGCAAACAGCTCTAGCAGCAGTCTGCTCAAGAGCGGGCTCGACAGCTTGTGTCAACCATAGTCAAGCCCCTCAAATTGCAAGACTTTCTTATAATTGCGGTACCAGTCGAAGAAGTTTAGGCCAGTCAACTTATTGGATTCAAAGATTACATAGAGCGGAAATTTAGCCATTATGTCTGTATATTTGCGAAAAGCAAAAACATTATCATTCAATCTTAATTATATTTACTTGCAACTTAGTCTTTAATTACACGTGCACTCCCACTACTTTTTGAGCTTCATCACCCCCAGATGAAAAATGAGAAGATGCCAATCTTCTAGTAAGCTTGATCTTCAAGTACCCTACGACTCATGGATGATTAACATTAGCATCTGACGGGCAAGCCTAGCCCATCCGCTTTTAGTTGTTCTCAAGATATGTTCGCTCACTTTTCGTGCATGTCCCAAGAACATGGATCTCATGCAGTACTACATGATAAGTCCGACTAATCAAATTTTTATGGCAAACCGGTAGTCTAGATAGTCCCATAACTCATGGACAACATCTAAATGAAACTAGTTCTCATGTGCTCTTCTATTTGACTTCCAAGTCTTATAGAATGCCTAGCTAGTTGTGAAATTACTACGTTTAAATGACACACATCCCATGACTCATCGACAATAGTGCCAAACTTGACTATTCCTTTTCACAACTAATGATGGAAGGCCTGGATCTTTTTGGAATCAACCAAATTCCCAATTAATCCATTATAGGACTTAAAATAATTTTAGTGGGGTTTTTCACAAACAAGGTCTCACCATTTTCAGTTATTTATCTTTCTTAGGAGATCATGCAACCAAGAACATCATAAATATAAGAATAAATAACTAACCACAAGCATGCCATAAATAAAGCGGTAAATGTGATCTTTGTCGAACCACCTAAAAATACCTCGAGCCATCAGGGTGTAGACTAATCTAATCTAAGGACCCAGACCTATTCTAAGGTCTTCACAGCTCCAAACTTGAACGTCTCCATCTTCATCTTCGATTACAATAGTACCATATAAAAATAAAACCTCACACTCTCATGTACAAAAAAGAAAACATAGCACGCATACCTTAAATTAAAAAAAATAACTAGTCTAAGGTTCGACTTAGATCACCATATAACACATAATTTATGCTCGCATCATGTACTTAAAGACATAAAATTTACCATCTTTAATTGAAGATAATCTAATTAAATTAATTGATCAATTAATATTTTTCGAAAACCCAATTTTAGAAATTCCATGAAGAACCCTGTCTTTCATAAATCCAAAAATTGCCCAACTTAAAAAAAAATTAATTTATTTAATTTCATAATTAATAAATACCAAAAAAATAATTTTCCAAGAATTAAATAAAAACCTATATTTTTTGAAATATCTGCAAAGTAGCCCCCAAAGAATAAATTGCATTTTAAACCCTAAGTTAAAAATCCATGGGCCACCGCCATCTACACGGTGGCTCGGTTCGTTTAACAAGGGAAGTGATACGCTGGCCTAATTTTGCACGCGCCGTCGTGCACAACGCCACCCGCGATGGCGCTTACCAAATAGCGATAAATCGTTGTTCAAGATCTGCGCACAATAGCCATGTTGTTTGTGCAGATTGCAACGACGATCTTCGCCATTCTTGAACAGCCACTGTCAGTTGACAGAGGCGAATCTGGGTGTACAAGCAATGATGCGTGAGTATAGTCGTGAGTTCAAGCCCATTCGATCCGCTGCCTTACGCGGACAGCTTGTTCTTCGTATTTTGAACCTTAAAATGTAGCTATATATTTCAGATTTAAAACCATTAATTGATCCAAAAATTTAATCAGAAAATCCACTAGTTTGCATGCGATAAAAACATAAAACTAAAGCATATAAGCATTTACAAATCTGAGCCATGTCTATCCTTGGCTCTGATACCACTACTGGGATAACGGCGGCTATGTTAGGTGACACGCTAAAACTTAACGTGCTTTGATAGCAAGTGTACTAGTCGTGGTAGTAATAAAGTGGACTAAAAGTCCGGGTTGTCGAACCACGGAGACTTGAATTCTAGTTTATGATTTTCGATAAAGATAAGATAATTAAAGTGAAGTGCAAGAGGAAAACAATTAAGTAAACGAAAGATCAAAGGAGGGAACAAGCTATGAATTAAATCTCACGTATGATAAAATGACTAAGGCACATGCTACAACCAAATCTACTCGTCAATATATATGAACTACTCTTCGAATTATTAGACTCCTATTGCTTTGGTGGAAACTCCTAAATTAACTATTACCCGATGTCTCGGCACATAATAATCCTATGATTAATTGACGGTTCTCTAAATATGTCTATCCGAGAATCTAATCAAAAATCACGCATTAACGTTCTAGAGCTTCCCCGAACGAATCCGGCTAACAACACCCGGGAATCTTTACCTATTTCTAGGGCAATCCCTCATTTGTTTCGGATGATGTGTTAATTCTCTTGCACCCTAATCTATTTTCTCTCGAACAACTAGATTAGGCAAGATAGCAAGCATATGGTGATCAAACACATGATTGGAATAAAAGCATAGAATTAACACACAAAGCAATAGGAGAATTAATACAAAGAGCAACTTCACATATATTGATTCATAAATTTGGCCTTCACATGGCCTTAGTTCTACAATATTAGCCTCTCATCAAAGCTTTAAGAAAATCTAATACAAACATATACATACTCATGGAAATAAACATGTAAATGCAAATAATTAAAACTCCCTCAATTGATTGATGATGGATCTTTGCTCTTGATCTTCAATCCTTAGCTCCTCCCTCTTTGTTCCCCTCCAAAAGTGATGAAGAAAATGGTGATGAATGATGATGAGTGAAAAGTGATGGCCAAAATGCCTCTCTCCCTCTCCTCCCCTTGATCAATTGCCCCCTCCAATCCTTAAGAAGACCACCACCAATCAGCCCCTCATGTGTATGTCCCCCCTAGTGTCCCCTCCACTACTCTTAAAGTGAGTAGTATAAAATTCCCAAAAGTAGATCTAGTAAGAAACATACTTATGACACCCCCCCCATACATGTGATGACCTCTTGGCTTTAAATGTTCCATTCCCCCATCAAATGATGATCTTTTGGCTGAAAGGAATCAAATTTCGGATGTGGGCGCGCCTAGGCGCGGGTTTTACGGCGCTCGGGCGCCCAAATCAGAATGTTGGGAGTATTTGCCTCTGTCTTGCGCAGCAATTGTATTTCCTTCATAACTCTCTCCACAAAACTCCGATTTGGATGATTCAAGTCCTCATTTGAAGCTAACACATAGTTCTACAACTTTGTAGAAGGAAACTTCATCCAATTCGGTCTCTAAAAATACGAAAATATCGCTCGAACGTGGAAAGTGGTGCTGAAACGGCGCCCGGGCGTGGGCAAGATGGCGCCTAGGCGTAGGGGTGCATAGAAATTTGGCCTAAACTTGTTTTATACGTCATTTTTCATCCCGTTCTTTGATTGTATCCATTTAAGACCTGAAATCACTTATTGCACGAATTAAACGCACATGTGGCAAGAATCAAGCGATAAATGAACCTAAGACATAAACGCAAAGGGGCTTAAAAACACGTAAAAATGCCTCTTATCAACACCCCCACACTTATCAATTGCTCGTCCTCGAGCAATAAGAGTTCTAAGATAAGGAAACATCATCAATCAAAGAGAGAAACAAAAAGAAAACTACCTAACTCACTTTCGTGGAGTAAACGGTTGCATTTAGCGAATGCAACAAGCCTTTGAACCTTTGAGTTACCTCAAAGGACGAGTTATAGTCTCGTGAGGGTTTGCAGACGATATACCCACAAAATCGAAAGATTTTCAACCCCGATCACTCAACGTAAATTACAATGATTAATAGCACACAATGGTATGAATTCATCTGTTTAAGCTCATATTACAAATATATACACATCACACATTTGCTCATGTTACGCCTTAACATTGAAAAGATCATCCTAAGGGTGTAGTGTAATAAATCTCAAGTATTATAGTCAAGTGGCATTCTTACCACTTTTCAAACATTAACCCCATATTTATCAACTTTTGATTATTCACATGGTACGAGAATTGAATACAACTTCATAGCCACTTAAAAATTTATCACTTCATTCCACTTTCGGATTTATCTTATGCACTTTCAACTCGAAACATTAGAGGCTAGACCATGTGCAATGTTTGATCCTCTTAGGCTTTCTATGACACCCGTGTAACGAGTTTTAGGCCAATAACTCCTAAACCAGATGGCTTTAGGGTATCAAATGTGGAGACATTCCTAAGGGCTTAATCACTCGAGTGTCAAAGGCCACAAAATCAAACTAGGTCCTTATTCACTTAACACTTACATTGGCTTGAGCTTAGCTCAAATTAGCAAAATAGTACAGTATTCTAGGCATGGTGCTCTTCGCCCCCAGTATCTATTAAGCCTGACTTTTTTTTTTCAGTCATACCAATGTTCAACCTCTTTTTATTATTATTAAGCACACGAAGTTAATGTTCTCAACTCATAACACATGTGAAAATTCTAAGTTGATATTTCCGGGATCAAGCCTTTAAGTGTTTCAAAATGATTGCCCACTCAACTCCTCTACCTTCGATTTAGGTGCATATGTGAATCATCTTAAGGTTAATCTAGTCTAGTTAGGATCCCATAAGCAAGGAACGATGTGTATAGCCATTAAAAACCAAATTGATAGAGAAAACATACCATGTATTCAAATTAACCATGCTCAATGCCTCAAGTGAAGGGTTGAAATTCTATCAAAATAAATTAAAATTGCACACATTTCACATGTAGAGGTACAGCACCCCCCAAACTTGACCAAACTTGGACCGAAATATGTAAAACATGAATCAACATGACTATAATGGATCTAGTATACCCCCCACACTTATCATGAACATTGTCCCCAATGTTTGAAAAAGAAAAGGGCAAAGTACACGTCACCATAGGGAAGCTGAAAAGCAAACCCGAGTCCACTTAAGGCAATCAAGTCCACGGATGGCAATCACTGTGTCGATCACTACATAGGTAAACAAATGCTAGACATCATCAAACATTGGATAGAATAGAATAAAACAAAACGAGATTGAGAAACATGCATGGAAGGAAAACATCGAGTGCATGGAAATAAAACAAGATAAGCCTAATCGGTGGTGCCAGGTGCCAAAACGGTCAATGTAATCCTCATCCTCGCCGCCTAGATCATCCAAATCAATCAACGGGCTACCCTCATCATTATGAGCCTCATCATCACCTCCGTCAGGAACGAGAGCACCTGACTCGTGCATATCTGCGGGCTGCTGAGGCGGGGGGTGCGGGTAAGGTGGAGGAGCAGAATAATCAAACGGCCCCCAACCGACAAACGCATCATGCTCTACAAAAAGCTGACGGAAATAAGCACAAGTGTCGGACATGACCACCCTCATCTCATCTCGCAACTCCTCCCTCAATTCATCCTTTAATTGTCTAATGGCGGCGGCATCCATAGGTGGAAACTGTGGGGAGCTAGTAGACTGGGATGAAGATGGGCGAGGCCTCTTTGAAGTAGCTGGTGGTGGAGGAGCCTGGGAGTCGTCATCTACCACGGTGAGATAAGAACCAGGAAGCTCAGTACGCTCCAAAGGAAATGTGGGAACCTTAGCCGCCTTGCATAAAGCTGTGATCAGTGACGGGAGAATTGGGAATCTTCCGACCTTCTTTTTGCTTAGCCAATTCTTTGTTAATCCCCTAACTCATTCTTCAACTTTTAAAGTGGTCCGTCAAAGACTTGTGGATTACAAAGTCCACAGCTTTCGGGCGTAGATGAGGGTGGCCTAGGGTACGCGAATCTGTGAAGTTTAATAGAGCCCTACGCATGAGCTTCTAGGCCAATAACCTGCGCGGCTAACTCGGAGGCAATTGTAAAGAGCTGAACTACCGGGGTGCCTATGCTCTCCCTAATCTGTCTCAACTCATAATTGACATGTTTGGTAAGCCATCCTCGTGTCGGAGCTGCCTAGGCCTCGGGCTTTTGTGTAAGCGATGAAATTGTATCAATTCGTGCACAGAGGGCTGTCCCCGGGTGGTTAAATAGTGCGCCCAAACTCTGACACATTTTGGACAGGGTACTATCGGGAGTCGGGCTCATTAGAGGAACCCTCAGACGGCCTGTTGGTAGTTCTCGTGCAACAACAATTATCAACTTCGACCCAAATGCAACCAACCAAATACAACAATCTTCAACGCTCAGAGCGGGATAATAACCCACGGATTTAGCAACAATAGACGCTCTCAAATGCAATAACAACTTCAATCAACAATCGGCCAATGCCCCAATCGCAAGGCACCTACGCGTCGGCTATGAATCGCGCACCGAGTCGATGTTCTTGTGCAACGAATGATGTTGATGGAAGTGGCGGTGAAATCCGGTGGAAATGGCCGGAAATGTTGAGGAAATCGCCGGAATTCGAGTGGGAGAGGAGTTGTGAAGATTTTGGGGAATTTTGACCGCCCGTTAGATTCAGAATCGGGCGCCTAGGCGCGCGTCAGGCGCGCGATACAACTTACCTCGAGTCCTTTGGGCCCGCGCCTAGGCGGGCCTGAGAGTTTGATTTCTCGGCGCTCGGAGTCGGGCGCCTAGGCGCCTGATTTCTCGGCGCTTGGGAGAGTTAGGCGCCTGAATAGTGATTTCATTTCGTAACGAATTTCATTTCCTGTTTCAAAAGGGAAGAGACAAAACACTTAAAACACAAACTAACAAAGATGTAAGGTTAGAAAATAAAGCAACAAACGGAATAATAAGGGAAAAAGAAAAGGAAACGGAAAGAAAACATGGGTTGCCTCCCAAGAAGCGCTAGTTTAGAGTCATTAGCTCGACTGAAAGCGAAGAATCACGAAGGGTCCGCGAGGATGAAGGACTCTTTGTCTCTTGGCCCATCCATCCCTAAGTAAGGTTTTAGACGTTGAGCGTTGACCAAGAAAGTATGTCCTTTATCTGTTGTAAGTTCGACGGCGCCGGATGGATAGACCTGGGAAATCAAAAATGGTCCCGACCATCGAGACTTAAGCTTCCCGGGGAAGAGTCGGAGTCGAGAGTTGTATAGCAACACCCGCTCTCCCTTGTGGAATTCCCGGGGGAGAATATGTTTGTCATGCCACATTTTGGTCCGCTCCTTATAGAGTTTTGCGTTCTCATAGGCAAGATGACGCCATTCTTCGAGTTCGTTGAGTTGTAGCAAACGTTGTGTACCTACACTTTGAGAGTCAAAATTTAGAAACTTAATGGCCCAATAAGCACGATGCTCGAGTTCAACGGGCAAGTGACATGCTTTACCAAAAACAAGACGATACGGGGACATGCCAATTGGGGTTTTATAGGCGGTCCGATAAGCCCAAAGAGCATCATCCAATTTAAGGGACCAATCCTTTCTTGATGCATTGACCGTTTTTTCTAAAATACGCTTAATCTCCCTATTCGAGACCTCCACTTGGCCACTAGTTTGTGGGTGGTATGGGGTCGAAATTTTATGCTTCACCCCGTACTTGGTCAATAAAAGTTCAAACTGCCTGTTGCAGAAGTGGGTGCCCCCGTCACTAATGATGGCTCGGGGAGTTCCAAATCGAGTAAAAATATGTTTCTTCAGAAAACGAGTGACAACCCGAGCATCATTAGTAGGCAAGGCCACGGCTTCCACCCATTTGGAGACATAGTCTACCGCAACGAGGATATATTTATTTGAACAAGAACTGGGGAAAGGGCCCATGAAATCCACACCCCATACATCAAACAACTCACACTCTAACATGCTATTTAAGGGCGTTTCATGATGTTTAGAGATGTTCCCCATTCGTTGACAGCGATCACAAGATTTGACATAATGATGTGCATCTTTAACAAGAGTAGGCCAGAAGAAACCTGATTGGAGGATCTTAGCTACCGTTTTGGAAGGCCCAAAATGGCCACCTACCGCCATATCATGACAATGAGATAGGATAGCATGCACGTCCGTTTCGGGTATGCAACGTCGAATTAAACCATCTGCACAAACTTTGAATAAAAAGGGTTCGTCCCAAAGATATTGCTTTACATCAGATAGAAATTTCTTCTTTTGATGAAAAGTGATATCCGGGGGAAGACGGCCCGTGACAATGTAATTGGCAAAGTTAGCATACCAAGGTGAAATTTTTTCAGAAATAGCAAGGAGGTGTTCATCTGGGAATTCCTCACGAATTGGTGTCTCATCTAACGGATCATTCACTAGCTCTAATCGTGAGAGGTGGTCGGCTACTACATTTTCGGTGCCTTTCTTGTCTTTTATCTCTAAATCAAATTCTTGGAGTAACAAAATCCACCTAAGGAGTCTTGGTTTAGCATCTTTCTTGGCAAGCAAATATTTTAAAGCCGAATGATCGGTGTAAACTATCACTTTGTTTAGCACGAGGTAAGAGTGGAATTTATCGAATGCAAAGACTATGGCGAGTAATTCTTTTTCCGTGGTGGCATAATTCAATTGTGCGTCGTTAAGAGTTTTACTAGCATAGTAAATGGTTCGAAATACCTTTTCCTTCCTTTGGCCAAGGACCGCTCCAACCGCGGTGTCACTCGCATCACACATCAATTCGAATGGTAAGCTCCAATCGGGGGATGACATGATAGGGGCGGAAACTAAGCGTTCCTTCAAATCAAGAAAGGCCTGCATACAAGAAGAATTGAAATCAAAAGGTGCATCTTTAACAAGCAAATTAGACAACGGTTTCGCAATTTTAGAGAAATTCAAGATGAATCGCCTATAGAAACCAGCATGCCCGAGAAAACTCCTAACAGCTTTTACCGATGTGGGTGGGGGAAGTTTTTCAATGACCTCAATCTTGGCTTGGTCCACTTCGATCCCTTTTTGAGAGATCTTGTGGCCAAGTACAATCCCCTCTCGGACCATTAAATGGCATTTTTCCCAATTCAAAACAAGGTTGGTTTCTTCACAACGTTTAAGCACAACATTTAGATGAGCAAGACAAATATCAAAAGTTGTTCCGAAAACAGAAAAGTCATCCATAAAAATTTCAAGGAAATCTTCAACCATATCATGAAAAATAGCCATCATGCATCTTTGAAAAGTGGCCGGGGCATTACACAAGCCAAATGGCATCCTTCTATAAGCAAATGTGCCATAAGGACAAGTGAAAGTGGTTTTCTCTTGGTCCTCAGGATCTATGGCAATTTGATTATAGCCGGAGTAACCATCTAGAAAACAATAGAAATCATGCCCGGCTAATCGTTCAAGCATTTGGTCAATAAAGGGGAGGGGGAAATGATCCTTACGTGTGGCATCATTCAACTTACGGTAATCTATACATACACGCCACCCACTAATTATACGAGTTGGGATAAGCTCATTATTCGCATTCTCAATTACCGTTATTCCCCCTTTCTTAGGCACCACTTGGGTAGGGCTCACCCACGCACTATCAGAAATAGGATAGATTATACCTGAGTCGAGCAGTTTAATCACTTCCTTCTTGACTACCTCTTGGATTTGTGGGTTTGATCTCCTTTGGGGTTGGCGTGTAGGCTTGGTGGAGTCCTCCATAAGTATTTTGTGCATACATATCGCTGGACTAATGCCTTTGATGTCCGCAAGTTTCCACCCAAAAGCCCGTTTGTGAGATCTCAACACCGTCATTAATTGCTCTTCTTGTGATCCTGAAAGAGATGAGGAAATGATCAATGGGAGTGTCTCGTCATCGTTCAAGTACACATATTTAAGGTGGGAGGGGAGGGGTTTGAGTTCGAGAGAGGGGGGTTCTTCAATAGATGGGCGAGGTGATCCTGACAATGATCTATCAACTTTGATGAATCCTCCCGAATGAGAGGAAGATTTGTACTCTAAGCTTAGAACCTTTTCCACTAGATCATCTTTCTCCGAGTCCACTTGCATGGATTTCATAAGACTCTGTTCGAGAGAATTTTCAATTGTATTGTCCTGTAAATACTCAACAATCAAATGGTCAAATGTATCAATTCGATAACACGAGTCATGATCAAAAGGATGTTTAAGGACTTTGTAAACATCAAAGGTAACTTTGTCATCGCCCACATTCAAGGTAAGCTTACCATTAGCAATGTCAATTACCGCCTTACCCGTGGCTAGGAATGGTCTCCCTAGGATTAATGGTACTTCCACATCCTCTTCCATGTCGAGTACTACGAAATCAACGGGAAAATAAAACTTGTCGACTTGGACAATAACGTCTTCGATTATCCCCTTGGGCCTCTTGATCGATCGGTCGGCTAGTTGAAGGCTCATTGAGGTCGGCTTGGGATTTCCAAGGCCTAGCTTTTTAAACAGTGAGTATGGAAGAAGATTGATGCTGGCCCCCGAGTCACATAACACCTTCTTGAATGATAAGGATCCAATTGTGCATGGGATTGTGAGACTCCCGGGATCTTGGAGCTTAGTTGGCAATTTATTGAGTAATACGGCGGAGCATTCTTCCGTGAGGCACACCGTCTCATTCTCTTCCCACTTCTGCTTGTTGGAGAGTATGTCCTTGAAGAACTTCACATAATTCGGCATTTGGAGGATGGCGTCAATAAACGGAATATTAATTCTCACTTCCCGAAGGATTGCCAAAATTCGAAGAAAGCTCGGATCCATCTCCTTTTTCTTCTTTTTGTGAGCATTTGGGAAGGGGAGACGAACTTCGATAGGGGGAGAAAGCGTTGGATTAGACGGATGAAAACCTACAGAAGCAGTGGGCGGCGCCTGGGCGCGTGTATCGGCGCCTAGGCGCGGATCTTCTGGCGCGCACTGGGCGCTCGGGCGCGGGAAAAACAGTGGGCGGCGCCTGGGCGCGTGTATCGGCGCCTAGGCGCGGATCTTCTGGCGCCTGGGTGCGTGTATCGGCGCCTAGGCGCGGATCTTCTGGCGCCTGGGCGCGCATATCTGGGCGCTCGGGCGCGGATGTACTGGCAGTGTCATTTTCCAATTGTTTGCCACTTCTCAAGGCTATGGCATTGCATTGGGCCTTCGGGTTCTTTTCCGTGTCGCTTGGGAGAGTCCCCGGGGCTCTACCGTTAACCGCATTAGAAAGTTGCCCTACTTGTGTTCGCAAATCCTTCATCTCCATACACATATCCTTTATCATATTCCGAAGTTCGTTGAAAGATGTATCGGACTTTTTCATGTGAGCATCCAGTTTCTCATCGATTGTGGGAGGTCGCATTTGCACTTGACCTTGACCTTGTCCATTGAAATTGCCTTGCCTCGGGGGTGGGTTATTGAAGGGTGGTCGTGGAGCTTGATAGATCCCCGGTTGTGCGTTCTGTGCGGGGTTGGGCCTTTTTGGAAAATTCTCGGGTATATGAAAGTTCACCCGAGGTTTATTTTGATTCCCCACATAATTAACATTGCCAACCTCCGGTTCCAAGAGTACTACTTCCTCAACTACTTCCTCAATACAAGCAACCTTTTTAGAGGATGAGGCCTCTTCATCGTCGGGGTAAAGCTCGTCTTCTCGGGCCAACTGTTCGACTTTGTCCCATACACTTTGACAATCTAACCCAAGGAGATCTCCTCCCGCACCCGCGTTGAGTCTATGCCGAATACGTGACCTAACCCCATCATAGAAATGGAGTACTTGTTCATTCAACCCAAAATTATGATCGGGACATTTACGGAGCATGCCCTTATATCTAGCCCAAGCCTCGGCTAAAGATTCATTGCTTCTTTGCCTAAACCCTTTTATATTACTCCGTAGCTCATTTATTTTTGAGGGTGGAAAGAATTTATTTAAAAAGGCATCGACCAACTCACTCCATGTTGTAATAGATTGTGGAGGTAAGGATTTGTACCATGTTGTCGCCCTATCCTTCAATGAGAAATGGAAGACTCTTAGACGAATCGCATCAAGATCACGTGGGTGATATTGAATGGTCACAAGAGCCTCATCTATGGTTTCCAAATGAGCGTGTGGTGATTCGTGTGGTTCTCCATAGAAAGGATCTCCTTGCACCATATTAAAAATGTGAGCCGGAATGTGGTAGTTTGGTGTGACGAAATTAGGCACGACTACGGGCCCCGGAATGGTATGGACCCTAGGTGGTAAGCTACCCCGAACCGACGGGAGTTGTGGAGGAGGTACCGCTTGCATGGCTTGTAGAACACCTTGTAACCACTCCCTAGTTTCCGGTGAGTTCATGTCCGGGAAATTTCCATTTGGGTTTTGGTTGAGATTATTGGCCATTTCTCTTGCTCGCCTACTAGTCCTAAGAACTCTTTCAATTTCGGGCTCCAACTCGTATAGAGGCTTGCTTGAGGAGCGGGTCATGCACCTCAAGAACCTAACAATTAAATACAAGAACAAAATTAGACTAATCACGAAAATAAAAGAAAATCAAGAAATGAACGAAAACTAAGAATTATTAAAAATGTAAACTAAAATAAACAAGTCCCCGGCAACGGCGCCAAAAACTTGACACGCTAAAACTTAACGTGCTTTGATAGCAAGTGTACTAGTCGTGGTAGTAATAAAGTGGACTAAAAGTCCGGGTTGTCGAACCACGGAGACTTGAATTCTAGTTTATGATTTTCGATAAAGATAAGATAATTAAAGTGAAGTGCAAGAGGAAAACAATTAAGTAAACGAAAGATCAAAGGAGGGAACAAGCTATGAATTAAATCTCACGTATGATAAAATGACTAAGGCACATGCTACAACCAAATCTACTCGTCAATATATATGAACTACTCTTCGAATTATTAGACTCCTATTGCTTTGGTGGAAACTCCTAAATTAACTATTACCCGATGTCTCGGCACATAATAATCCTATGATTAATTGACGGTTCTCTAAATATGTCTATCCGAGAATCTAATCAAAAATCACGCATTAACGTTCTAGAGCTTCCCCGAACGAATCCGGCTAACAACACCCGGGAATCTTTACCTATTTCTAGGGCAATCCCTCATTTGTTTCGGATGATGTGTTAATTCTCTTGCACCCTAATCTATTTTCTCTCGAACAACTAGATTAGGCAAGATAGCAAGCATATGGTGATCAAACACATGATTGGAATAAAAGCATAGAATTAACACACAAAGCAATAGGAGAATTAATACAAAGAGCAACTTCACATATATTGATTCATAAATTTGGCCTTCACATGGCCTTAGTTCTACAATATTAGCCTCTCATCAAAGCTTAAGAAAATCTAATACAAACATATACATACTCATGGAAATAAACATGTAAATGCAAATAATTAAAACTCCCTCAATTGATTGATGATGGATCTTTGCTCTTGATCTTCAATCCTTAGCTCCTCCCTCTTTGTTCCCCTCCAAAAGTGATGAAGAAAATGGTGATGAATGATGATGAGTGAAAAGTGATGGCCAAAATGCCTCTCTCCCTCTCCTCCCCTTGATCAATTGCCCCCTCCAATCCTTAAGAAGACCACCACCAATCAGCCCCTCATGTGTATGTCCCCCCTAGTGTCCCCTCCACTACTCTTAAAGTGAGTAGTATAAAATTCCCAAAAGTAGATCTAGTAAGAAACATACTTATGACACCCCCCCCCATACATGTGATGACCTCTTGGCTTTAAATGTTCCATTCCCCCATCAAATGATGATCTTTTGGCTGAAAGGAATCAAATTTCGGATGTGGGCGCGCCTAGGCGCGGGTTTTACGGCGCTCGGGCGCCCAAATCAGAATGTTGGGAGTATTTGCCTCTGTCTTGCGCAGCAATTGTATTTCCTTCATAACTCTCTCCACAAAACTCCGATTTGGATGATTCAAGTTCTCATTTGAAGCTAACACATAGTTCTACAACTTTGTAGAAGGAAACTTCATCCAATTCGGTCTCTAAAAATACGAAACTATCGCTCGAACGTGGAAAGTGGTGCTGAAACGGCGCCCGGGCGTGGGCAAGATGGCGCCTAGGCGTAGGGGTGCATAGAAATTTGGCCTAAACTTGTTTTATACGTCATTTTTCATCCCGTTCTTTGATTGTATCCATTTAAGACCTGAAATCACTTATTGCACGAATTAAACGCACATGTGGCAAGAATCAAGCGATAAATGAACCTAAGACATAAACGCAAAGGGGCTTAAAAACACGTAAAAATGCCTCTTATCATTAGGATTATGCCCTCAGATGCCATAGAGGATAGAATGATTGAGCATCTCACTTGTAAATCTTATAAGTACTGTAAAACGTTTTGTCCATGTTTTCAGTGCAATCTCTCCACTTCCTATGGGATAGGAAGATCGGCACTAGAGAGGTTGATCTTGATTACTTAACTCATTCGCAAGTGGTGATGGTGGAAGCTTAAGGTTGTATAATAAAGGCAATTATTATTCTGTTCATGTAAAACTTTGTGGCATCAATAAGTATTGAACAAACAGTCTTGTGTATCAAGGTTGACTCTTCGCCCTTTATGGAATAAATATGTGGCACGGGGAGAGTCTTATTCCTGATCACTCAAAAAGGTTCGCAAGTCAAAGAATCTTAATTGGGCATTAAGATTCGACTTGTATGACACATCATCTGACAAGTAGTGTCAGTCGAACATTATGGGATAGTGAGACACGTGTCATAAATCTATCAATGGAATTGATATATTCGAACAAGGCTTGTAGTAATCCGATCACATGGGTATTTACTCGGTGACTGTCAATGATTGGATTACTGACCATAATAGTATGCGTGGGCCGGGTTCGTGATCAATGTGCTTGTGCTATTGAATCTGTTACTAGAGTAGTTAGGTCCAATTCGCCCTTTGGTGAGACCGACCTTGAAGTGCGATCTCAATGAGTCAAGTAACAATTGTTCAGTGATCGCCAAGATGGGATTCACTGTCTCAATAGTAAACGAGAAAGTATCCTGCGCAATCATATGCATATGAAATTATAAGTCTTTGGCCAAACCAATGAAACTAACTCATGTGAGACATGGAGGGTAGTTTGGTAATTTCATCATGATATGATTACAAGCAGAGTATCAAGTTTAGAGAGTTTGACATAAACCATGACTCTCACTTGATCAAGATACGTCAGTGAAAGGCTTACACTCATATGGTATTTATGGTCCAGAGGTTCGTAAATGATTCATTCATTTCGTACTCAATTGGGTTATGATGTGAGTCCACGGGACTGACTAGGTGACACTCACATCCTTTGGTAATTCCTCCCATTTCCAATTGAGACGAACCTAAAGAGTCGCACTATAAGAAACAAACGGGATGTCTTTTTGTGTTAATCTTTTAGAAAGATATAATGGACGCATTGATTTATTGGTTAAATCAATGAATTAAATATTTAATTTAATGGGAATGAATTAAATATTTAATTTAATGGTAATAAATTAAATTATTTAATTGGAGAATTAATTAATTATTTAATATGTATTGGAATTTAAATAGGATTTAAATTAAATACATGTTAAAAGGTGGGCTAAGTTGAATGGGCCAACTTAAAGTCCACCCACATCCATTGGAGCCCTAGGATAGGCGGCCACTTAGGAGTCCTAAGTGACTCCGACTTGTTTGTTAAGTCAAGGAGTTATAAGATAACTCCAACACTTACAAGTCATAATACAACCCTAGTTGCATAACACATAACAAAAAGAGAAAATCCTCCCACCTCCAAAGTCTCGCCCTAGCCGTCCACCACTATAGTCGAGGGAGTTTTGGAGAACTTTTGAAGGTTCTTTTCACGTGCATCTTTAGAGATAGTAGCTCAAGGAGTTGCTGTTATGCAAAGAATTATTGCGAAATCGATAAGGCAAATCTATTCCGTTTAGTTTTTGGAAAACTATTAAAATTCATTAACCCCGTTAAAGTGATCCATGTTTAGGAATCCGAATTTTTTTTATTCCACTGGGTTTTTACTTCGATTGATTCCTAACAGTAGGCACATCAGTGGAACTAATATGCTCGAACACGACTCGCATCGGTTCTGTCACATGTTTTCTCACTCTGTGACTGTCAATGATAGAACTAATTATATAGGTATAAGTGAACCTATGACCTGAAGTATCAGGCTGAAGATACACTTGTGACGTCAAGTCTGTCTCTAGAGTAGTTAGACCCAATTCACCCGTTGGTGGGGTCAACCTCGAAATCCAGCTTGATGGGCAAGTGGTAGTCTTAGATGATAACTAAAATGGGATTTGTTCTCTCATAAGTGAATGAGAAAGTGTCCTATGTGATTATAGATAATAGAGATCAAAGTCTTTGGTCAAAGCAATAGAGTCGATTGTGCGAGGCACGGAATCGAACTCATTATTATAATTAATACATATGGCCAAGTTCAATGAGTTTGACAATACCGTGACTCTCACTTGACTGGGACACGTGAAAAAGGGTTTATAGATATACGGATTTTACGATTGGAAGGTTGTGGAATGGTCCATTCATTCGATTTTGTTTGGGCTACAAAGTGGGCCACGTGACTGACTAGATGTTACCCACTTCTTTTGGATTCCTCTCAGTGCCAAACGAAACGAACCTAAAGAGTTGGGCTAAAGGTTTGAGAAAGCAAAATAAAAGGATTTTTCTATTTGAAACTAGGAGATTTAACTTGTGGGTTAATTAAATGTGATTAATTAATTGCTCATTAGATGAGATAATTAATTAATAGGATAAGATTAATTATTAATTACTTTCTCATAAAAATAAATTAATGAATTAATTATCTAATTAATTTGGTTATTTAATTTATTTATTTATTGGTTATAATAAATAATTAATTAAAACAAGAAACGAGCTGGACCTAATAAGGGGTGTCCGTTTGGACGCCTCCTATGGGCTAGTTGGGCGTCCATTTGGATGCCCAACATGGGCTCTAGCGTCTTGTCTTGGTCAACAAGTCAAGTGATATTAAATCACTTAAAAGACTTTTGACCTAGATGAATATAATAATCTTTCACAACTCTCCTAGAAACAAAAAGAAAAAAACTCTTCCCTCTCTCTCACACACACCCGCCGTCGGTCAAGGAGAAAGAAAGAAGAGGAAATTTTTCGTCAATCAATCCGCGTGTGACACGCTAAAAGCTAACGTGCTATGATAGCAAGTGCACTAGTCGTGTGTAGTAATAAAGTGGACTAAAAGTCCGGGTTGTCGAACCACGGAGACTTGAATTCTAGTTTATGATTTTCGATAAAGATAAGATAATTAAAGTGAAGTGCAAGAGGAAAACAATTAAGTAAACGAAAAATCAAAGGAGGGAACAAGCTATGAATTAAATCTCACGTATGATAAAATGACTAAGGCACATGCTACAACCAAATCTACTCGTCAATATATATGAACTACTCTTCGAATTATTAGACTCCTATTGCTTTGGTGGAAACTCCTAAATTAACTATTACCCGATGTCTCGGCACATAATAATCCTATGATTAATTGACGGTTCTCTAAATATGTCTATCCGAGAATCTAATCAAAAATCACGCATTAACGTTCTAGAGCTTCCCCGAACGAATCCGGCTAACAACACCCGGGAATCTTTACCTATTTCTAGGGCAATCCCTCATTTGTTTCGGATGATGTGTTAATTCTCTTGCACCCTAATCTATTTTCTCTCGAACAACTAGATTAGGCAAGATAGCAAGCATATGGTGATCAAACACATGATTGGAATAAAAGCATAGAATTAACACACAAAGCAATAGGAGAATTAATACAAAGAGCAACTTCACATATATTGATTCATAAATTTGGCCTTCACATGGCCTTAGTTCTACAATATTAGCCTCTCATCAAAGCTTAAGAAAATCTAATACAAACATATACATACTCATGGAAATAAACATGTAAATGCAAATAATTAAAACTCCCTCAATTGATTGATGATGGATCTTTGCTCTTGATCTTCAATCCTTAGCTCCTCCCTCTTTGTTCCCCTCCAAAAGTGATGAAGAAATATGGTGATGAATGATGATGAGTGAAAAGTGATGGATCCAATGCCTCTCTCTCCCTCCTCCTCTTGATGATTTCGGTCAATTGCTCCCTCAAATCCTTAAGAAGACCACCACCAATCAGCCCCTCATGTGTATGTCCCCCCTAGTGTCCCCTCCACTACTCTTAAAGTGAGTAGTATAAAATTCCCAAAAGTAGATCTAGTAAGAAACATACTTATGACATCCCCCCCATACATGTGATGACCTCTTGGCTTTAAATGTTCCATTCCCCCATCAAATGATGATCTTTTGGCTGAAAGGAATCAAATCTCGGATGTGGGCGCGCCTAGGCGCGGGTTTTACGGCGCTCGGGCGCCCAAATCAGAATGTTGGGAGTATTTGCCTCTGTCTTGCGCAGTAATTGTATTTCCTTCATAACTCTCTCCACAAAACTCCGATTTGGATGATTCAAGTCCTCATTTGAAGCTAACACATAGTTCTACAACTTTGTAGAAGGGAACTTCATCCAATTCGGTCTCTAAACATACGAAAAAGCGCTCGAACGTGGAAAGTGGTGCTGAAACGGCGCCCGGGCGTAGGGGTGCATAGAAATTTGGCCTAAACTTGTTTTATACGTCATTTTTCATCCCGTTCTTTGATTGTATCCATTTAAGACCTGAAATCACTTAATGCACGAATTAAACGCACATGTGGCAAGAATCAAGCGATAAATGAACCTAAGACATAAACGCAAAGGGGCTTAAAAACACGTAAAAATGCCTCTTATCAACACCCCCACACTTATCAATTGCTCGTCCTCGAGCAATAAGAGTTCTAAGATAAGGAAACATCATCAATCAAAGAGAGAAACAAAAAGAAAACTACCTAACTCACTTTCGTGGAGTAAACGGTTGCATTTAGCGAATGCAACAAGCCTTTGAACCTTTGAGTTACCTCAAAGGACGAGTTATAGTCTCGTGAGGGTTTGCAGACGATATACCCACAAAATCGAAAGATTTTCAACCCCGATCACTCAACGTAAATTACAATGATTAATAGCACACAATGGTATGAATTCATCTGTTTAAGCTCATATTACAAATATATACACATCACACATTTGCTCATGTTACGCCTTAACATTGAAAAGATCATCCTAAGGGTGTAGTGTAATAAATCTCAAGTATTATAGTCAAGTGGCATTCTTACCACTTTTCAAACATTAACCCCATATTTATCAACTTTTGATTATTCACATGGTACGAGAATTGAATACAACTTCATAGCCACTTAAAAATTTATCACTTCATTCCACTTTCGGATTTATCTTATGCACTTTCAACTCGAAACATTAGAGGCTAGACCATGTGCAATGTTTGATCCTCTTAGGCTTTCTATGACACCCGTGTAACGAGTTTTAGGCCAATAACTCCTAAACCAGATGGCTTTAGGGTATCAAATGTGGAGACATTCCTAAGGGCTTAATCACTCGAGTGTCAAAGGCCACAAAATCAAACTAGGTCCTTATTCACTTAACACTTACATTGGCTTGAGCTTAGCTCAAATTAGCAAAATAGTACAGTATTCTAGGCATGGTGCTCTTCGCCCCCAGTATCTATTAAGCCTGACTTTTTTCAGTCATACCAATGTTCAACCTCTTTTTATTATTATTAAGCACACGAAGTTAACGTTCTCAACTCATAACACATGTGAAAATTCTAAGTTGATATTTCCGGGATCAAGCCTTTAAGTGTTTCAAAATGATTGCCCACTCAACTCCTCTACCTTCGATTTAGGTGCATATGTGAATCATCTTAAGGTTAATCTAGTCTAGTTAGGATCCCATAAGCAAGGAACGATGTGTATAGCCATTAAAAACCAAATTGATAGAGAAAACATACCATGTATTCAAATTAACCATGCTCAATGCCTCAAGTGAAGGGTTGAAATTCTATCCAAAAAAATAAATTAAAATTGCACACATTTCACATGTAGAGGTACAGCACCCCCCAAACTTGACCAAACTTGGACCGAAATATGTAAAACATGAATCAAGCATGACTATAATGGATCTAGTATACCCCCCACACTTATCATGAACATTGTCCCCAATGTTTGAAAAAGAAAAGGGCAAAGTACACGTCACCATAGGGAAGCTGAAAAGCAAACCCGAGTCCACTTAAGGCAATCAAGTCCACGGATGGCAATCACTGTGTCGATCACTACATAGGTAAACAAATGCTAGACATATAGAGCATCAAACATTGGATAGAATAGAATAAAACAAAACGAGATAAACAAAAAAAAAAAAAAAATGAGAAACATGCATGGAAGGAAAACATCAAACATCCAAACATCAAACATAAAATATCAAACATCCCAACAAAAGATATCCAAAAAAAATAAAAAGAAACATGCATGGAAATAAAACAAGATAAGCCTAATCGGAGGTGCCAAAACGGTCAATGTAATCCTCATCCTCGCCGCCTAGATCATCCAAATCAATCAACGGGCTACCCTCATCATTATGAGCCTCATCATCACCTCCGTCAGGAACGAGAGCACCTGACTCGTGCATATCTGCGGGCTGCTGAGGCGGGGGGTGCGGGTAAGGTGGAGGAGCAGAATAATCAAACGGCCCCCAACCGACAAACGCATCATGCTCTACAAAAAGCTGACGGAAATAAGCACAAGTGTCGGACATGACCACCCTCATCTCATCTCGCAACTCCTCCCTCAATTCATCCTTTAATTGTCTAATGGCGGCGGCATCCATAGGTGGAAACTGTGGGGAGCTAGTAGACTGGGATGAAGATGGGCGAGGCCTCTTTGAAGTAGCTGGTGGTGGAGGAGCCTGGGAGTCGTCATCTACCACGGTGAGATAAGAACCAGGAAGCTCAGTACGCTCCAAAGGAAATGTGGGAACCTTAGCCGCCTTGCATAAAGCTGTGATCAGTGACGGGAGAATGATGGGAATCTTCCGAGTGGGACCTTCTCCCTTTTGCTTAGCCAATTCTTTGTTAATCAATGGCCCTAACTCATTCTTCAACTTTCTAAAGTGGTCCGTCAAAGACTTGTGGATTACCCGGGCAAAGTCCACAGCTTTCTTGGACATAATAGCGTAGATGAGGGTGGCCCGTTCCTTGTTTGCCTCTGATCGATTGGTACTCGGCATTAAATTGAATCTGATGAAGTCGAGCCAGAAAGCAGCCTCGGGTAATAGAGCCCTACGGGGGACATGAGCTTCTCCGGGTACCCATTCCCACCCCTCTCGGCCAATAACCTGCAAAATATCCGACAGGCTAACTCGGAGGCGCCCTGAATTGTAAAGAGCGGTGAACTCGCATGTCTGAGGGGTCGGGGTGCCTATGCTCTCCCTAATCTGTCTCAACTCATAATTGACATGTTTGCCCCGGACCAAAAGGGTAGTCCCCAGCCATCCTCGTGTCTCAATCTCATCATAAACCCCGGAGCTGAAGAATTCCAGAACCCAAGGAAGATGAATGGCCTCGGGCTTTTGACAAAAAAACTGTAAGCGATGAAATTGTATCAATTCGTGCACAGAGGGCTGTCCCCGGGTGGTTAAATAGTGCTCCTTAATAAGGGTGCGGGGGGTGCTCAAACTCTGACACATAATTTGGACTTGGGGGTTTTCAAAACGGGTACTATCGGGAGTCTCGGGCTCATTAGAGGAACCCTCACCCACTTTTTTCTTACCCTTTGACGGCCTGTTGGTAGTTCTCGTCATTTGCAACAACAATTATCAACTTCTTAACTACTCAAATCGACCCAAATGCAACCAACCAAATACAACAATCTTCAACGCCCAACACACACCAAAATCAGAGCAACCCACACTTGGCAACAATCCACAAATTCAATTTCAACCCACAAATTGATAATAACCCACGGATTTAGCAACAATAGACCATCCAATTCAACAACATCAACCCCCAATTTTTTATTACAACCCACACTTTCAATTTCAAGCTCTCAAATGCAATAACAACTAAAAATTCAATCAACAATCGGCCAATGCCCCAATTAATCCTCAATATATAACGCAAGGCACCTACGCGTCGGCTATGAATCGGAAATGGAAGAAGGGTAAAGCCAAAACTCACCTTTTATCCCCAAAATTTTCGCACCGAGTCGATGTGAAAGACGAGCCTCTTGTGCAACGAATGATGTTGATGGAAGTGGCGGTGAAATCCGGTGGAAATGGCCGGAAATGTTGAGGAAATCGCCGGAATTCGAGTGGGAGAGGAGTTGTGAAGATTTTGGGGAATTTTGACCGTTTTTGACCCATATATTTGTTAGATTCAGAATCGGGCGCCTAGGCGCGCGTGTTTGGGCTCCTAGGCGCGCGATACAACTTACCTCGAGTCCTTTGGGTGGTAATGCCCGCGCCTAGGCGGGCGTTTCTCGGCGCCTGGGCGCCCCTTTCAGAGTCGGGCGCCTAGGCGCCTGATTTCTCGGCGCTTGGGTGCCCGTTTCAGAGTCGGGCGCCTAGGCGCCTGATTTCTCGGCGCTTGGGCGCCCGTTTCAGAGTCGGGCGCCTAGGCGCCTGATTTCTCGGCGCTTGGGCGCCCGTTTCAGAGTCGGGCGCCTAGGCGCCTGATTTCTCGGCGCTTGGGCGCCCGTTTCAGAGTCGGGCGCCTAGGCGCCTGATTTCTCGGCGCTTGGGCGCGGGATTCTGAATAGTTTTGTAACGAATTTCATTTCCTGTTTCAAAAGGGAAGAGACAAAACACTTAAAACACAAACTAACAAAGATGTAAGGTTAGAAAATAAAGCAACAAACGGAATAATAAGGGAAAAAGAAAAGGAAACGGAAAGAAAACATGGGTTGCCTCCCAAGAAGCGCTAGTTTAGAGTCATTAGCTCGACTGAAAGCGAAGAATCACGAAGGGTCCGCGAGGATGAAGGACTCTTTGTCTCTTGGCCCATCCATCCCTAAGTAAGGTTTTAGACGTTGAGCGTTGACCAAGAAAGTATGTCCTTTATCTGTTGTAAGTTCGACGGCGCCGGATGGATAGACCTGGGAAATCAAAAATGGTCCCGACCATCGAGACTTAAGCTTCCCGGGGAAGAGTCGGAGTCGAGAGTTGTATAGCAACACCCGCTCTCCCTTGTGGAATTCCCGGGGGAGAATATGTTTGTCATGCCACATTTTGGTCCGCTCCTTATAGAGTTTTGCGTTCTCATAGGCAAGATGACGCCATTCTTCGAGTTCGTTGAGTTGTAGCAAACGTTGTGTACCTACACTTTGAGAGTCAAAATTTAGAAACTTAATGGCCCAATAAGCACGATGCTCGAGTTCAACGGGCAAGTGACATGCTTTACCAAAAACAAGACGATACGGGGACATGCCAATTGGGGTTTTATAGGCGGTCCGATAAGCCCAAAGAGCATCATCCAATTTAAGGGACCAATCCTTTCTTGATGCATTGACCGTTTTTTCTAAAATACGCTTAATCTCCCTATTCGAGACCTCCACTTGGCCACTAGTTTGTGGGTGGTATGGGGTCGAAATTTTATGCTTCACCCCGTACTTGGTCAATAAAAGTTCAAACTGCCTGTTGCAGAAGTGGGTGCCCCCGTCACTAATGATGGCTCGGGGAGTTCCAAATCGAGTAAAAATATGTTTCTTCAGAAAACGAGTGACAACCCGAGCATCATTAGTAGGCAAGGCCACGGCTTCCACCCATTTGGAGACATAGTCTACCGCAACGAGGATATATTTATTTGAACAAGAACTGGGGAAAGGGCCCATGAAATCCACACCCCATACATCAAACAACTCACACTCTAACATGCTATTTAAGGGCGTTTCATGATGTTTAGAGATGTTCCCCATTCGTTGACAGCGATCACAAGATTTGACATAATGATGTGCATCTTTAACAAGAGTAGGCCAGAAGAAACCTGATTGGAGGATCTTAGCTACCGTTTTGGAAGGCCCAAAATGGCCACCTACCGCCATATCATGACAATGAGATAGGATAGCATGCACGTCCGTTTCGGGTATGCAACGTCGAATTAAACCATCTGCACAAACTTTGAATAAAAAGGGTTCGTCCCAAAGATATTGCTTTACATCAGATAGAAATTTCTTCTTTTGATGAAAAGTGATATCCGGGGGAAGACGGCCCGTGACAATGTAATTGGCAAAGTTAGCATACCAAGGTGAAATTTTTTCAGAAATAGCAAGGAGGTGTTCATCTGGGAATTCCTCACGAATTGGTGTCTCATCTAACGGATCATTCACTAGCTCTAATCGTGAGAGGTGGTCGGCTACTACATTTTCGGTGCCTTTCTTGTCTTTTATCTCTAAATCAAATTCTTGGAGTAACAAAATCCACCTAAGGAGTCTTGGTTTAGCATCTTTCTTGGCAAGCAAATATTTTAAAGCCGAATGATCGGTGTAAACTATCACTTTGTTTAGCACGAGGTAAGAGTGGAATTTATCGAATGCAAAGACTATGGCGAGTAATTCTTTTTCCGTGGTGGCATAATTCAATTGTGCGTCGTTAAGAGTTTTACTAGCATAGTAAATGGTTCGAAATACCTTTTCCTTCCTTTGGCCAAGGACCGCTCCAACCGCGGTGTCACTCGCATCACACATCAATTCGAATGGTAAGCTCCAATCGGGGGATGACATGATAGGGGCGGAAACTAGGCGTTCCTTCAAATCAAGAAAGGCCTGCATACAAGAAGAATTGAAATCAAAAGGTGCATCTTTAACAAGCAAATTAGACAACGGTTTCGCAATTTTAGAGAAATTCAAGATGAATCGCCTATAGAAACCAGCATGCCCGAGAAAACTCCTAACAGCTTTTACCGATGTGGGTGGGGGAAGTTTTTCAATGACCTCAATCTTGGCTTGGTCCACTTCGATCCCTTTTTGAGAGATCTTGTGGCCAAGTACAATCCCCTCTCGGACCATTAAATGGCATTTTTCCCAATTCAAAACAAGGTTGGTTTCTTCACAACGTTTAAGCACAACATTTAGATGAGCAAGACAAATATCAAAAGTTGTTCCGAAAACAGAAAAGTCATCCATAAAAATTTCAAGGAAATCTTCAACCATATCATGAAAAATAGCCATCATGCATCTTTGAAAAGTGGCCGGGGCATTACACAAGCCAAATGGCATCCTTCTATAAGCAAATGTGCCATAAGGACAAGTGAAAGTGGTTTTCTCTTGGTCCTCAGGATCTATGGCAATTTGATTATAGCCGGAGTAACCATCTAGAAAACAATAGAAATCATGCCCGGCTAATCGTTCAAGCATTTGGTCAATAAAGGGGAGGGGGAAATGATCCTTACGTGTGGCATCATTCAACTTACGGTAATCTATACATACACGCCACCCACTAATTATACGAGTTGGGATAAGCTCATTATTCGCATTCTCAATTACCGTTATTCCCCCTTTCTTAGGCACCACTTGGGTAGGGCTCACCCACGCACTATCAGAAATAGGATAGATTATACCTGAGTCGAGCAGTTTAATCACTTCCTTCTTGACTACCTCTTGGATTTGTGGGTTTGATCTCCTTTGGGGTTGGCGTGTAGGCTTGGTGGAGTCCTCCATAAGTATTTTGTGCATACATATCGCTGGACTAATGCCTTTGATGTCCGCAAGTTTCCACCCAAAAGCCCGTTTGTGAGATCTCAACACCGTCATTAATTGCTCTTCTTGTGATCCTGAAAGAGATGAGGAAATGATCAATGGGAGTGTCTCGTCATCGTTCAAGTACACATATTTAAGGTGGGAGGGGAGGGGTTTGAGTTCGAGAGAGGGGGGTTCTTCAATAGATGGGCGAGGTGATCCTGACAATGATCTATCAACTTTGATGAATCCTCCCGAATGAGAGGAAGATTTGTACTCTAAGCTTAGAACCTTTTCCACTAGATCATCTTTCTCCGAGTCCACTTGCATGGATTTCATAAGACTCTGTTCGAGAGAATTTTCAATTGTATTGTCCTGTAAATACTCAACAATCAAATGGTCAAATGTATCAATTCGATAACACGAGTCATGATCAAAAGGATGTTTAAGGACTTTGTAAACATCAAAGGTAACTTTGTCATCGCCCACATTCAAGGTAAGCTTACCATTAGCAATGTCAATTACCGCCTTACCCGTGGCTAGGAATGGTCTCCCTAGGATTAATGGTACTTCCACATCCTCTTCCATGTCGAGTACTACGAAATCAACGGGAAAATAAAACTTGTCGACTTGGACAATAACGTCTTCGATTATCCCCTTGGGCCTCTTGATCGATCGGTCGGCTAGTTGAAGGCTCATTGAGGTCGGCTTGGGATTTCCAAGGCCTAGCTTTTTAAACAGTGAGTATGGAAGAAGATTGATGCTGGCCCCCGAGTCACATAACACCTTCTTGAATGATAAGGATCCAATTGTGCATGGGATTGTGAGACTCCCGGGATCTTGGAGCTTAGTTGGCAATTTATTGAGTAATACGGCGGAGCATTCTTCCGTGAGGCACACCGTCTCATTCTCTTCCCACTTCTGCTTGTTGGAGAGTATGTCCTTGAAGAACTTCACATAATTCGGCATTTGGAGGATGGCGTCAATAAACGGAATATTAATTCTCACTTCCCGAAGGATTGCCAAAATTCGAAGAAAGCTCGGATCCATCTCCTTTTTCTTCTTTTTGTGAGCATTTGGGAAGGGGAGACGAACTTCGATAGGGGGAGAAAGCGTTGGATTAACCTACAGAAGCAGTGGGCGGCGCCTGGGCGCGTGTATCGGCGCCTAGGCGCGGATCTTCTGGCGCCTGGGCGCGCATATCTGGGCGCTCGGGCGCGGGATGCAGAGAGTTTGCATCTGGCAGGTTTGTGGTTGGCGCCTGGGCGCGTGTATTGGCGCCTAGGCGCGGATCTGCTGGCACAAAAACAGTGGGCGGCGCCTGGGCGCGTGTATCGGCGCCTAGGTGCGGATCTTCTGGCGCCTGGGCGCGCATATCTGGGCGCTCGGGCGCGGATGTACTGGCAGTGTCATTTTCCAATTGTTTGCCACTTCTCAAGGCTATGGCATTGCATTGGGCCTTCGGGTTCTTTTTCCGTGTCGCTTGGGAGAGTCCCCGGGGCTCTACCGTTAACCGCATTAGAAAGTTGCCCTACTTGTGTTCGCAAATCCTTCATCTCCATACACATATCCTTTATCATATTCCGAAGTTCGTTGAAAGATGTATCGGACTTTTTCATGTGAGCATCCAGTTTCTCATCGATTGTGGGAGGTCGCATTTGCACTTGACCTTGACCTTGTCCATTGAAATTGCCTTGCCTCGGGGGTGGGTTATTGAAGGGTGGTCGTGGAGCTTGATAGATCCCCGGTTGTGCGTTCTGTGCGGGGTTGGGCCTTTTTGGAAAATTCTCGGGTATATGAAAGTTCACCCGAGGTTTATTTTGATTCCCCACATAATTAACATTGCCAACCTCCGGTTCCAAGAGTACTACTTCCTCAACTACTTCCTCAATACAAGCAACCTTTTTAGAGGATGAGGCCTCTTCATCGTCGGGATAAAGCTCGTCTTCTCGGGCCAACTGTTCGACTTTGTCCCATACACTTTGACAATCTAACCCAAGGAGATCTCCTCCCGCACCCGCGTTGAGTCTATGCCGAATACGTGACCTAACCCCATCATAGAAATGGAGTACTTGTTCATTCAACCCAAAATTATGATCGGGACATTTACGGAGCATGCCCTTATATCTAGCCCAAGCCTCGGCTAAAGATTCATTGCTTCTTTGCCTAAACCCTTTTATATTACTCCGTAGCTCATTTATTTTTGAGGGTGGAAAGAATTTATTTAAAAAGGCATCGACCAACTCACTCCATGTTGTAATAGATTGTGGAGGTAAGGATTTGTACCATGTTGTCGCCCTATCCTTCAATGAGAAATGGAAGACTCTTAGACGAATCGCATCAAGATCACGTGGGTGATATTGAATGGTCACAAGAGCCTCATCTATGGTTTCCAAATGAGCGTGTGGTGATTCGTGTGGTTCTCCATAGAAAGGATCTCCTTGCACCATATTAAAAATGTGAGCCGGAATGTGGTAGTTTGGTGTGACGAAATTAGGCACGACTACGGGCCCCGGAATGGTATGGACCCTAGGTGGTAAGCTACCCCGAACCGACGGGAGTTGTGGAGGAGGTACCGCTTGCATGGCTTGTAGAACACCTTGTAACCACTCCCTAGTTTCCGGTGAGTTCATGTCCGGGAAATTTCCATTTGGGTTTTGGTTGAGATTATTGGCCATTTCTCTTGCTCGCCTACTAGTCCTAAGAACTCTTTCAATTTCGGGCTCCAACTCGTATAGAGGCTTGCTTGAGGAGCGGGTCATGCACCTCAAGAACCTAACAATTAAATACAAGAACAAAATTAGACTAATCACGAAAATAAAAGAAAATCAAGAAATGAACGAAAACTAAGAATTATTAAAAATGTAAACTAAAATAAACAAGTCCCCGGCAACGGCGCCAAAAACTTGACACGCTAAAAGCTAACGTGCTATGATAGCAAGTGCACTAGTCGTGTGTAGTAATAAAGTGGACTAAAAGTCCGGGTTGTCGAACCACGGAGACTTGAATTCTAGTTTATGATTTTCGATAAAGATAAGATAATTAAAGTGAAGTGCAAGAGGAAAACAATTAAGTAAACGAAAAATCAAAGGAGGGAACAAGCTATGAATTAAATCTCACGTATGATAAAATGACTAAGGCACATGCTACAACCAAATCTACTCGTCAATATATATGAACTACTCTTCGAATTATTAGACTCCTATTGCTTTGGTGGAAACTCCTAAATTAACTATTACCCGATGTCTCGGCACATAATAATCCTATGATTAATTGACGGTTCTCTAAATATGTCTATCCGAGAATCTAATCAAAAATCACGCATTAACGTTCTAGAGCTTCCCCGAACGAATCCGGCTAACAACACCCGGGAATCTTTACCTATTTCTAGGGCAATCCCTCATTTGTTTCGGATGATGTGTTAATTCTCTTGCACCCTAACCTATTTTCTCTCGAACAACTAGATTAGGCAAGATAGCAAGCATATGGTGATCAAACACATGATTGGAATAAAAGCATAGAATTAACACACAAAGCAATAGGAGAATTAATACAAAGAGCAACTTCACATATATTGATTCATAAATTTGGCCTTCACATGGCCTTAGTTCTACAATATTAGCCTCTCATCAAAGCTTTAAGAAAATCTAATACAAACATATACATACTCATGGAAATAAACATGTAAATGCAAATAATTAAAACTCCCTCAATTGATTGATGATGGATCTTTGCTCTTGATCTTCAATCCTTAGCTCCTCCCTCTTTGTTCCCCTCCAAAAGTGATGAAGAAATATGGTGATGAATGATGATGAGTGAAAAGTGATGGATCCAATGCCTCTCTCTCCCTCCTCCTCTTGATGATTTCGGTCAATTGCTCCCTCAAATCCTTAAGAAGACCACCACCAATCAGCCCCTCATGTGTATGTCCCCCCTAGTGTCCCCTCCACTACTCTTAAAGTGAGTAGTATAAAATTCCCAAAAGTAGATCTAGTAAGAAACATACTTATGACATCCCCCCCATACATGTGATGACCTCTTGGCTTTAAATGTTCCATTCCCCCATCAAATGATGATCTTTTGGCTGAAAGGAATCAAATCTCGGATGTGGGCGCGCCTAGGCGCGGGTTTTACGGCGCTCGGGCGCCCAAATCAGAATGTTGGGAGTATTTGCCTCTGTCTTGCGCAGTAATTGTATTTCCTTCATAACTCTCTCCACAAAACTCCGATTTGGATGATTCAAGTCCTCATTTGAAGCCAACACATAGTGCTACAACTTTGTAGAAGGGAACTTCATCCAATTCGGTCTCTAAACATACTGAAAAAGCGCTCGAACGTGGAAAGTGGTGCTGAAACGGCGCCCGGGCGTAGGGGTGCATAGAAATTTGGCCTAAACTTGTTTTATACGTCATTTTTCATCCCGTTCTTTGATTGTATCCATTTAAGACCTGAAATCACTTAATGCACGAATTAAACGCACATGTGGCAAGAATCAAGCGATAAATGAACCTAAGACATAAACGCAAAGGGGCTTAAAAACACGTAAAAATGCCTCTTATCAGCGTGATAATTTAGAGACAGCTTAATTTCATTGTTCGGATCAGACTTCAAGAAAACCTCAAAAATTTCGAGAAGACTGGATTACGAGGATTGGAGATTTCAACACTTCATCAACATGAAACATGGAAGAAGGATCGAGTTCTCCAACCACCTCGCTTCAATGGGTAAGTTTTAGCAAGCTTTTTTTATTCATATATGCAAATCGAGATGATACTGTAGGTAATTTTTATTCCTCTACGTATTTTTCGTGAAACCCAACATGCTAACCCCCCGGGATTGTGCGCGTAGGGGAAATAGATAATTAAAAACTTTAACTTTGCACAACCCCAAAGCATGGATTAAGCAGACATGGTACCAACGAATTTCTCGCGAAACATACATAGGGGGTTTTCGCGAATACCTTTTTGAAGATTCCTATCAACAAAAACTTTTCAACAACTTCTGCTTTACGGAGAGAATGGTTTTGCTCCAACCAATT
The DNA here is from genome assembly GCA_019426215.1 of Buddleja alternifolia. NCBI lineage: Eukaryota > Viridiplantae > Streptophyta > Magnoliopsida > Lamiales > Scrophulariaceae > Buddleja > Buddleja alternifolia. The sequence continues at coordinate 17,981,305 of CM033408.1, read as the reverse complement.
CTCTTGACTTGTTTGTTTCTATGCCCTAACTGTGTAAGGCGTCTCTAATGGTGTCCACACCTTAGGTTGTACCCTCGATCTTCTCTATAAGTGCTAGATAAGAGAAATTGAACCTTTTGGCTTATGGAGAAAATGGTGAAATATTGTGTATAGGCTTAAATGCAGAGAAAGAGAGAAGAAGAGAAGAAGAATAACCAAATTTCAAACTTGTTAATTAATTCATTCAATATTATAATATATATATATATATATATATATATGATGCACCTCGCCTAAAACACACACAAACATGACGAGTGTGAGTTTCATATGCACACATGGCACACACACTTACACCTTGAATATGTGTGTGTGTGTGTGTTTTATAAATATATATAATATTTTATATTTTCCTTCTCAATCTCTCTTAATTAATTAGATCCTTCCATATAATAAAGATCCTTTTCATTTACTTAATTAGGCAACTAATTAATTAATTAGATCTTACCATATATTTTATAATTCCTCCCATACTAATAAATAGTCCACTAGTTAATTAATTAGTCTTTTTCCAATTTAATACTCCAATTTTAAATCATAAAAATATTATTAATTATGACCACTTAATTAATATTTTTCTTTTTCCATTTAATTAATTTTTGTTAGTTAATTTCTCCATTAATTCACAAAGAATAAATTTCACAAATAGGTACTACACTAAGTTAAATGTGTGACCCCTTAGGCTCATTAATAAGCTAGCAATTGGTCCTATCCCCCAAAGGCTAGACAATCCCATATTGTCTTAATTAACTATTTAGTTAAATCAGTAATTAGGTCTTGAATTAATTTCACCATATTAATTCAAGACACCTATTGGTCATGGATCGATATCTAGCAAAGTGGCCATGACTTCCTAGATATTAATGATGAACAGCAAACCTCTCCAGGTTACGATCTTCATGTGAGTCAAATCCTTCCATCTTTTTCCCGTCTATTGTCTAGGGTTTGGCGCCGGTCGAAATTCCAATAACGCAAAAAGTATGACTGTGTTGGAACACTAATAATCTGGTCTTCTAAGCAAGGACCCCACCCCCTATTTTATGACTGCGCTCTGGATAGAGTATATTATCGATCATTCAGCTTACATAACAACATAGGAAATACGAACCAGCCAGCTTTGATGGATCCTGTATCTAATGTCATCTGTTCTGTCATACTACCAGACTATGCCCAACATATCTCATTTGGCGATTCTCTTGAAATCACGAGATATATTAAAGTGCAGTTGGTACTACACATCCTAACCATGACACCTCAGGTCAGAGGACTAACCTCACACCTACATAATCGTAGGATTCCAAGTTCGACAAGGAACCAACAAAAAATCCTAACAAGGTCATTCAATCTCATACTCACCCAAGTATGGATCTTTGTGCATGCACTAACCCCTTGGTCATTGCTCATGGTGTTAGGTATATACCCTAGATGCCAATGACAACAAATAGATTGTATAGAGTATTCAATTATGTTGTACAAACTGATAATTAATAAAGGCAATTATTATTCTGTTCATGTAAAACTTTATAGCATCAATAAGTATTGAACAAACAGTCCTTGTGTATCGAGGTTGACTCTTCACCCTTTATGGAATAAAAATGTGGCACGAGAAGAGTCCTATTCCTGATCACTCAAAAGGATTCGCAAGTCAAGGAATCTTAATTGGGCATTAAGGTTCGACTTGTATGACACATGCTCTCACAAGGAGTGCAAGTCGAACATTATGGGATAGTGAGAAAATGTGTCATAGATATATCAATGGAATTGATATATTCGAACACAGCTCGTGGTAATCCGATCACATGGGTATTTATTCGGCGACTGTTAATGATTAGATTACTGACCATAATAGTATGCGTGAGCATTAGACCTGATGGTTCATGATCAATGTGTTTGTGCTATTAAATCTGTTACTAGAGTAGCTAGGCCCAACTCACCCTTTAGTGGGGCCGACCTCAACGTGCAATCTCAATGAGTCAAGTAGCAGTTGTTCAGTGATCGCCAAGATGGGATTCACTGTCTCAATAGTAAACGAGAAAGTATCTTGTGCAATCATATGCATATGAAATTTTAAGTCTTTGGCCAAAGCAATGAAACTAACTCATGTGAGACGTGGAGGTTAGTTTGGTAATTTCATCATGATATGATTACAAGAAGAGTATCAAGTTTAGAGAGTTTAACATAAACCATGACTCTCACTTGATCGGGATGCGTCAGTGAAGGGCTTACACTCATATGGTATTTATGGTCTAGAGGTTCATAAATGATTCATTCATTTCGTACTCAATTGGGTTACGATGTGAGTCCACGGGACTGGCTAGGTGACACTCACATCCTTTGGTAATTCCTCCTATTGCTAATTGAGACGAACCTAAAGAGTTGCGTTATAAGAAACGAACGGGATGTCTTTTTGTGTTAATCTTTTAGAAAGATATAATGGACGCATTGATTTATTGGTTAAATCAATGAATTCAATATTTAATTTAATGAGATTAAATTAAATTATTTAATTGAAGAATTAATTAAATGCAATTATTTAATATGTATTGGAATTTAAATAGGATTTAAATTAAATACATGTTAAAAGGTGGGCTAAGTTGAATGGGACAACAAAAGCCCACCCTCGCCCATTGGAGCCCTAGAGAGGCCGGCCACTTAGGAGTCCTAGGGGACTCCAACTTGTTTGTTAAGTCAAGGAGTTATAAGATAACTCCAACACTAACAAGTCACAAGGAGCCCTAGTTGCATAACACACAAAAAAGAAGATAATCCTCCCACCCCAAGAACTCGCCCTAGCCGTCCACCACATTCAAAGAGGGAGTTTTTGGAGATCTTTTGAAGGTTTGTTTCGCGTGCATCTTTAGAGACAGGAGCTCAAGGAGTTGCTGTTACGTAAAGGTTTATTACGAAATCGATAAGGTAAATCTATTTTGTTTAGTTTTTGGAAAACTATTTAAAATCATTAAAACCCGTTAAAGTGATCCACGTTTAGGAATTCGAAATTTTTTATTCCACTGCATTTTTACTCCGATGGATTCCCAACACATGGAACTGTTGGGAATCGATACCCGAGAATGCAGCGAAATAAAATTTTGATTCGATTCCCGAGCCATGGATCAATTTAGGTTTTCGTTGATTTTAATCGAAGAACGAGATAGAACAATTTACCTCTTTGTTCTTCGTTTCATTTCTTGATCCACCGTCTACAGTAGCAATCCCTGGAACTCCTGCCTCTAGATAATCACTCGTAGAATTCGCCGAAAAATCTTCCACCTCTTTCTCAGATTGGCGGCTAGAAGAGAAGAAGAGGGAGAGAATATTTTCTCTCTCCTTTACTGTGTAACTTTTGGTGGTAACTGATCAAATCTTAACCTAGGTCTAAGTGTTGGAGGATTTATATAGAATCCTCCTACTTGGGCCTAGGTTTAGGCGCCTCATAGGCCCATGTGGATTTCCAAGAGGGCTAAGTTGGCCCAGTCAACTTAGTCCACTTTAATTTAATTACATTTCATATTTAATCTAATTATATATGTTTGATTAAATTAATACTTAATTTAACCAAGTTAATTAAATATTCAAATTAATTTCATATTCCATTGTTTAATCCAATTAAACAACTAATTAAATTAATCATTCCACTCAATTAATTTGTCCACCTTATGACAAATTACCAAAATGCCCCTCCAAGTACACAAAGTGATTTCTCGCTCATTCCTGGCAGCGCGACTTTCTAGGTTCGTCTTGATTGGCAATGGGAGGATATCAAAGGATGTGGGTGACACCTAGCCAACCCCGTGGCCCCCCACATCGTAGCCCAACCAAGTACGAATGATTGTGTCATTACAAACCTCTTGACTATGGATTCCATATGAGTATAAGCCATTTACTGATGTACCCCGATCGAGTGAGAGTCATGGAATGTGTCAAACTCACATAACTCGATGTTATGTTGTTAACCATAGTAACCTAAAATGACTGAACTACCCTCCATCTTCCATACGAGTTAATTCTTCTGCTTTGGCCAAAGAATTTTCATTTCAGTTACCTATGATCGTATTTTCTCGTTTATTTTCGAGATAGTGAATCCCTTCTTGGCAATCACTTCACAACTACTACTTGCCCATTGGGATCACACTTCGAGGTCGGCCCCACCAACGGGTGAATTGGTCCTAACTACTCTAGTAACAGATCCAACGTCACAAGCACATCGTGATAATGAATCATCAGGTCAAAGGCTCACGCATACTATCATAGTTGGTAATCCAATCATTGATAGTCACCGAGTAAAAACCCATGTGATCGGATTGCTACAAGCCGTGTTCGAATATATCAATTCCATTGATATATCTATGACACGTGTTCTCACTATCCCATAGTGTTCGACTGGCACTCCTTGTCAGAACATGTGTCATACAAGTCAAATCTTAATGCCCAATTAAGATTCCTTGACCTGCGAACCCTTTTAAGTGATCAGGAATAAAACTCTCCCTGTGCCACTTCTTTATTCCATAAAGGGTGAAGAGTCAACCTCGATACACATGGACTATTTGTTCAATACTTATTAATGCCATGAAGTTTTACATGAACAAAAACTCATTGCCTTTATATGTTCGTACAATATAAATTAGTGCCCTATTTAAATCTAATTCTTCCTCATTGGCATTGAGGACACATACCTAACAATCTCCCACTTGCACTCAAAGCCAATCGCTAAGGTATATCATACCCATCTTCTAAAGATGTTGCTTTAGCACCGCTTTTGATAATGGCTTAGTGAGTGAGTCAGCTACGTCGTGAGCTGAGGCTAATTTTTGCACGGCAATATTGCCTCAATCTAATGATTTCTCGCATAACTTCTCTCTCTATGTTTAGATTTGTTGTGAGACCTCGGTTCCTTAGCATGTGCGATAGCTCCATTGTTGTCACCTTTTAGTGGCAACGGAATTTTCACGCTAAGAACCTCTTGAAGTTCATCTCGTGAACTTCTCAATCCAAACAACTTATTTGGCAGCCTCGACATTCACCATACACTTAATCCTCAGATGTGGAATCGGCAGTTGTGCTTTGCTCGGAATCTATTCCAAGACACTGCTCCATCATTCAGAGGGAATACAGGCCCATAAGTGGATTTTCCAATTATCATGATTAGATTCAGAATCCAAAATTATGTAATCGCTTCCATGTTCTTGCATTCTTGGTCCTTCTTAAGTACCATAGAATAATTTTGATCGCATTCCAATGCTTCTCTCCTAGGTTAGCTTGAAACCTACCTTCTTCGCTAGTCGCGCAAGTAGGATCCCGTTTCGTGCATAACATTGCCAACATGTCTACATCTAAGGCATAGGCCATGCCACACATCTCTCTTTGATCTTCTCATGGATTTAGAGAGATGAGGTCTATGTCTCATAGTCAAGAGACTTCTCCTAAAGTGTACCCATTAACCATTGAATTGAGACAATATTTAGGTGGAGGGCTTGAGAGAGTCCTATTGCCCTGTTTGCTCTATCTTTATAGATGCAAATCCAAAGGACACAGGTATCTTCTCACAAGTCTTTGATGAAAAGAGTGCTTGAGAGCCTCGTCTAGACCCCAGTCAACGAGTCGATACAATATCAATAATATTAACTTGCTCTCACTGACCTTTTTGCAGACACAGGGTTCATTTTCATTCTTGATGACATTGTCTCATTAGAGCGAAAATTACAACTAGGAGGCGTCCATTTTGTTCTATAAATGGACCTATGCAGCTACCACACTTTATGAGAATTGGACTTAGATATGAAGCTTTGGGCAGTCCTTTTTGGACATCCTCCTAAAAGAATCCATGATGAACGAGCCTACATATCAATGTCTCAGATTCCATAATACAAGTGTGCCACTATCGAAAGCCTAGTTCTAATGGATTTGATTATTACTGGGAGAAAAATAGTTTCCTCATAGTCATGGCCCTTATATTGACTACACCATTTTTCGCCATCAAATTGGCCAAGCCAATCCAACCAATCAATCCATTCCCACTTTCATAGTGATACATTATCTTGTATTGTCCACACCATCGCTTAGTCATGAGTAGAGGAATCATATTCATGGCATCCATCCGCTACTACAGCAGATCACCACATCTTTCAGGCGGCTGAGATACTCTACTAGACCATCGCATTGGCGGTTGTATCTTATTGGGCTTGGTTTGAATGGAGTCTATTTTGTTTCCCACAATTATCTTTCTACTACTCTTAGTTTTTTCGTATGAGAAATCGGGCCTCTAAAGCCACAATGACTCTTCAGTCATTGCGTAGGTGAAAGAGATCTCCTTGATATTTATAGGGTTGACAAAAATTTGTTTCTCAAAGAAACACCCCCAAATGTTTACTTCTTCAACTTAAGTCAGGTATTTTCATACCCTCGTTTATTGAAAGACAATGTGTTCCCTCCATCACATCTGATGTCGAATGTTTGGGAATGAATTTGGAGGGACATATATTCAAAATATAATTGAGCTACGCTTCACCCATGTTGAACCTCCCAATTTCTGGCATAGAACTAATATTGCTCAACATAGTCTTGTTCTCGCATGAAAATACCCTATTCATTTTGGGGATTTGCTGGAAGTGTCAATTGTGAATCCACACGACGTTCTTTCTAAAGAACATGTCAAACCAGGTGATCACACACGTCAGCATGCAAAACTATAAAACTTAAGTGGTCCTTTTAATGTCTTCCCGGTAAAGGGGGACCAAACAATTTTACTAGTTTGTTCCAAGCATGCTACGCACAGTACACTTATTCCGGATGCACGGATTCGCTTAAACAATTTTAGAAAGGATGTATGGTTGCCTGATTTATTTGAAAAATAAATGCTAGCTCCAGTGTTACCAAACTTAAAAAAGTACTATTTAATGACCAAGTCAGAAAAACAACTATCTTATTTCTATTTAGTAAAACAAACCAATCATCTATCACGTGCACAAAAAAAGGAACCGAGGGTAATCTTAAATGACGTGTATCATTCTCGACTATCTCTCATCTTACCAGCTCTGCACTTCTTTCTAGCACTAGCTCTAAGAAGTCAGATATAGAACATTAGCTCTTCAAGAACTAAGTTCTATTTCTCAGCGTACCTCATACCATAGCCCTACTCACTGACCCCTCCATTGGGACATGAGTAATGCTTGCAATAAGCATACCATCTAATAATTTGTTATATTGGGTCAATTGGAACATTCTCAAGCAAAAGAACTAAGGGTCCTTAGAGAGAGTTATATAATGCAGAAAATAAGTCAAGATTTACGATTAGATGATTATATTGTACTCAAGTAAAATTAGGACTTTAATTTTACTTGGCTCCCACTACATTTTTTGAACCATTGCACTCCCACTGCAATGAACGAAAATCTCGTTGGACATATTTCGCAGTGAGTGATTGAGTTCTTCAAAATTTTCAATGAGTTGCAATCTGTAACGATGTATGGCTCATTAAAATTTTAAAGTGGCATGCCACACCAATCAGTCCAACTAATGGTTCAATCCCACTTTTGCTCATGGATCACTTAACCTTAGCCTGTAACGGAATATTGGCGGTGATCCATCTAATTACTTTCCCATCAACTCCTATCGATCTAATAGTTGAATCTCATCTGCAACCTGTAACGGGTATGGGATGAGATTTGCTTCGGTCGATGGCATCAAATGCACTTAGAGATCTTTGAATTATGAGTTGGTGCATAACCCCCATTAGTCGGGACGATGCCATGCATAACTCATAACTCTATCTCTCTAAGTTTGATGGAGAGCCAGAATATCCAATATCCTTTCTTACTTAGCATAATTACTTTGGGAGAATTTCTTATTTAGTTTAGGTCTCACTTTGCACATTTCATTCAGTGCAGTTAAGGAAATTTAATAATTAGAAAACGCCTAGCATTTCTAATAACACACACTCATATGGACTTTTTCTAGATTAGCTCGAGCCAACGAGCCAATCGGGGAGGGGATCTATCTATTACAAGAGCTTCCACCTATACAAAAAATCTAATCTTCGAGCAACAAGCTTCCTGTGGAACCGCCATGCTCCATTGGGCCTATCTAATTTTATTACAAAGAAACATGCCTATATGAGTTTCTAATAAAATAAAGATACAAGTTGGGGGGCTCAAACCCAATACAACCCAGATAACATAAAGAAAACCAAAAACCCTAAGTCCATATGAGGTGTCATCATCACATAATGAAAGGAGCACGTAAAATAATTAAACACATATGTGATGATCATATCATATCAAATCTTATTTAATAAATAATTAAATCCAATTTAATTAAGTCGGATCGAAAATCTAATTCATAAAAATCAAATCCAATTTAATTTCAATGAGAAAATTAAATCTAATTTAATTAAAGCAAATTAAATTCACACAAGTCTTATGGGCTTTTAAGATTAAATCTAATTTAATCAAAATTTAATTTAATTTAATTTAATTTGGAAATTAAATCCAATTTAATTTACACAAGAGGATTAAATCGAATTTAATCCTTGTAGAAATTAAATGCCATAAGAAGAATACAATCTAATTTAATTCATGGTGAAATTAATTTCAACTTGATTTAAAAAGATTAAAAACTTATTTAATCTTTCCGAAATAAAGACTAACAATATTTCTAATCTTTTTTGACTCCTTTAATTAAATCTAATTTAATTAAGGTGAGACTATATCCAATAAAGTCTGTATAGGTGAACAAATCTAAAAACATAAGAAATTAAGATTAATCCAACTCCAAAACCCATTAAATCCAATTTAATTGTAAATCCAATTCACATAATCAAAATCAAATCCGATTTATTTTGATAGGCTAGTTAAATTCAATTTGATCAAGAACAAAAACAAGTCCCACTTATTTTATTCATATGATTAAATATAATTTAATCAATGTGTAACTAAATCAAATTTAATTACTAAAAAAGATCAAATTTTTATTTAACTAAAGGTTACTTAATTGCAAAACAAATCTAATTTATATACCCTTTAATTTGGAGATTAAATCTTAATTAAATTTAATTTATTTTGATAGGCTAGTTAAAATCTAATTTGTTCAAGAATAAAATCAAGTCCAACTTGTTTCATTAATATGATTAAATATAATTTAATCAAAGTGTAAATAAATCAAATTTAATTACGAGAGAAGATCAAATTTCTAAATTAACTAAGGGGTATTCAAATCTAATTTAACTTAAAATAAATCCAATTTATCTACCCTTTGTCCTAAGAAAATAAATTCAATTTAAATACCTTAAATCCAATTTAAAAAGAAAATTCAAAAAAAATATGAGGCTTTGAATTAATCCATAAACAAGTCAAAAATTGCATTGGGTCAAACCCAATTCATAAATAACATTTGTTGGGTAAAACCCAATTATGTGTTTGGCCAAGCCCAGCGCTTATTTAATAAGCACGCTGGGCCTAGCCCAGCACTTCTGACTTGTTGATACGCTGGGCCAAGCAAGCCAGCGCCATAATGGTGCGTTGGGCTAAGCCAAGCAACAACATACCCGCCCAGCGCATTTATTATCATTGCGTTGGGCTTCGGCCCAGCGCAGGATTAATTCTTGATGTGTTAGGCCAACCCAACACATAGCTTGATGTGTTGGCCCAGCCCAACACATCATCCCTGTTGCCCGATTAGGGCAATAGGAGCCGTCAACGTTGGCGCTTGGCACCGGCGACGTTGTCGTTGGCCGTCGCGATGACAAGCGCCGCAACGATGGCATCCGTCGTCTCTGCTCAAACACAACGCCTCAACCCTCCCCCCTTTAGCTGTACAAATCCGATTCGACAGCCTGTGGGGAGGTTTCATGGCGACGATGCAGCGCTGCCTCTTTGCCAAGCAATCATCGCCTGATTTAGCGAAAGCGCCGCCTCTTTGCCAAGTGAGGGGCACTGCTGTGCGACTTCGCACAGCAGCGTGTTCAAGTTGCCGGTAGTACCTTGCTGCCGACGACGCGTCGGTCATGGCGGCGCCGCCACCAACTTTAACCCCAAATTTTTTTTAGATTTTGAATTTTTTCAGATTTCAAAAATTCACCCAATCATAAGTCAAAATTTTCGATCCATTAATGATAATTCAAAATCATCCAATTATGCATTAAACATGAATATCAAATAAACATATGAACGCGTATACAAAAAAAAATAAAAAAAAATCAACGAAGCCATAAATTTGGCTCTGATACCACTGTTGGGAATCGATACCCGAAAATGCAGCGGAATAAAATTTTGATTAGATTCCCAAGCCATGGATCAATTTAGGTTTTCGTTGATTTTAATCGAAGAACAAGATAGAACAATTTACCTCTTTGTTCTTCGTTTCGTTTCTTGATCCACCGTCTACAGCAGCAATCCCCGGGACCCCTTCCTCTAGATAATCACATGCGGAATTCACCGGAAAATCTTCTTCCTCCTTCTCAGATTGGCAGGTAGAAGAGAAGATGAGGGAGAGAATATTTTCTCTCTACTTTACTGTGTAACTTTTGGTGGTAACTGATCAAATCTTAACCTAGGTCTAAGTGTTGGAGGATTTATATAAAATCCTCCTACTTGGGCCTGGGTTCAGGCACCTCATAGGCCCATGTGGATTTCCAAGTGGGCTAAGTTGGCCCATTCAACTTAGTCCACTTTAATTTAATTACATTTCATATTTAATCTAATTAAATATGTGTGTGATTAAATTAATATTTAATTTAACCAAGTTAATTAAATATTCAAATTAATTTAATATTCCATTATTTAATCCAATTAAACAAATAATTAAATTAATCAGTCCACTCAATTAATTTGTCCCCCTTATGACAAATTACCAAAATACCCCTCCAAGTACACAAAGTGATTTCCCACTTATTCGTGGTAGCGCGACTCTCTAGGTTCGTCTTGATTGGCAATGAGAGAATACCAAAGGATGTGGGTGACACCTAGCCAGCCCCGTGGCCCCACATCGAAGCCCAACTAAGTACGAATGACTGTGTCATTATGAACCTCTTGACTATGAATTCCATATGAGTATAAGCCCTTCACTGATGTACCCTGATCGAGTGAGAGTCATGGAATATGCCAAACTCACATAACTCGATGCTATGCTGTGAACCATAGTAACCTGAAATGACTGAACTGCCCTCCGTATCCATACGAGTCAATTCTTCTGCTTTAGCCAAAGACTTTTCATTTTAGTTACCTATGATCGCATAGGGTATCTTCTCGTTTACTTTCGAGACAGTGACTCGCTTCTTGGCAATCACTTCACAACTGTTACTTGCCCATTGGGATCCCACTTCGAGGTCGGCCCCCACCAACGGGTGAACTGGGCCTAACTACTCTAGTAACAGATCCAACGTCGCAAGCACATCGTGATAATGAATCCTCAGGTCAAAGGCTCACGCATACTATCCTAGTCAGTAATTCAATTATTAACAGTCACCGAGTAAAAACCCATGTGATCGGATTGCTACGAGCCGTTTTCGAATATATCAATTCTATTGATATATCTATGACACGTGTTCTCACTATCCCATAGTGTTCGACTGACACTCCTTGTCAGAACATGTGTCATACAAGTCAAATTTTAATGCCCAATTAAGATTCCTTGACCTACGAACCCTCAGGAATAAGACTCTCCCCATGCCACTTCTTTATGTCATAAAGGGCGAAGAGTCAACCTCGATACACATGGACTATTTGTTCAATACTTATTAATGCCATGAAGTTTTACATGAACAACAACTCATTGCCTTTATATGTTCGTACAATATAAATTAGTGCCCTATTCAAATCTAATTCCTCCTCATTGGCATTGAAGGCACACACCTAACAGGAACAAGACACTCTCCTATGAGAATGTCATACACAAACAAGTCTTGATGAGACTATGATATCCCATATCTCATAGTCTCTATGACTTGGAACAGGTTTTTAGGATCACAATCTTCGAGAGCATTTTATAATCGCCACTTCCCGCGTGCGCGATCGCTCCCCTAGCTATAAGTGATCCATGGGATCTTTATCTAAACTAATGAAAGTATATGCCATAAAGAAAAGGTTGCCAAAATAAATTCTATATAATATTAAGGACAAGACTATCATAGTGTTTACAATCTAATGGTCAAACCACTAAATGGCATGCGGGGTACCTAACACTATCACTAACACTAATAACGGCATGCATGTGTAGGGAATCTCATTGGAAATGAATAAACTGAACAATCCCCCAAGAGTTCCTTATTGGTATCTATCGAATTTGGAATTTCCACAGTTACATAGATGCAAGATTGATCCTTTTAGACTTGAGATTCCATTGGATATCTTGTGCATGACCTATTACAATTAATATATTTTGAGATTCTTAGTGATTCCATATTAGGATATTTTGGGTATAGTCTGGTTGTGTATGAAGGAACATGAGTGCTAAGATGAAATCCATCTCTAACCTTCATGAATCAGTAAATATGCTATTATTTCATAGTATATTGATTAGGAAAATTTGAGTCCACAGTGATATAACTACGTAGACAGAGGGTTTCCTTGATTAGTTTATAAACGTTGATATAATTTGAAATAAAATAGTTATTGAGTTAGAATGTTTTGACCTATATTCATACTCTAACCTCAAATTGGAAGGCTATATTCATACTCTAACCTCAAATTGGAAGGCTAGATGGTGATATCTTACTTACACGAAAATCGGAATTAGAAAGATTTTCTTGAAACATTTGCGTTTAAGTCTTCAAGGCACAATGCTAGATATTAACCATGACTTAGGCGTCTTCAAGGGATTAAATTCAAGATTGATTAATTACTTAAGGCTCCGTATGGTTATGTTTTCTGAGTTAAATTCTGAGTTTTTTTTGAAAAATGTGTATTATAGAAATTCGTGGGAAAATATTGACTTTTATTGTTTGTTTGGATGTGTTTTTAGAAAATAGTTGGAAGTGGTGTTTGATGTGATATAAAGTTGAATTTTATTGGGATTTGATATATGAAGTGATTGAATTAATTATGAATGTGTGTGTATATATATATATATATATATATATATATATATGAATGGTTTGATATAAAATGTGTGTGTGTGTGTGTGTATACATAGTTATTATAAAATATGATAAAGTAAGAAAGAGAATTAGTTGAAAAGTGAGATAGTTTAATTAATGATAAAAGATTGTGAATTGATTGAAAGAGTGAAATGATTGGTTATTATATAGGAGAATGTGTAGTTAGATTTAAAATTTGAATATTTTTTGTAGAATTTACCTTGAAGTGTGCATTTTCATTTTCTAGTGATCTAAAAATGAAAATGATATTCTGAAAACATAACCATACACAATCTAATTAGAGTTTTAATTAATCATGATAATATAAGTCGTCACATTGACAATGAGGTTGTAAGGTTTACAACTAGCACATATAGGTGTACCTAAATGGGTCATACACAAACTCGGACAAGTTTACTTCTATGGTGTAATAAGTTAATCCAAAGGTTGGACTAAGAATTAATTAACTTGGTTAATTACTTGGTGCTTTGAATTAATTCACTTGGCGAATCAATTTAATTAATAGGTAGGACAATTGATTAGCCTAATTGGATTGAGCAAAGTCTCAATGAAGCAATTAATTAATGACTTGATCAATTAATTTTATAGATCTTTAAGAAAAGTATGATGCATTAATTATTAATAGGCTATGTCTAAAGCATAGGTTCGGATTTATTGAGCTTGGCCGAATAGGAGAAGGATCTAGCAAAACTAGTCTTGCATAAGAATGAAAAATTTAGGTACTTTGATAAATTTAGGAAACTAATCTTGCATAAGAATGAAAAACATCTAGCAAAACTATCTTAAGAAAGATTGCGTCCCACAAGTAAGGGACTGAAGAAATAAAAAAGAATAAATATATTAATATATTATAGGTTAAATACAGTTTATTACCCTGAACGTTGCCCTTTGTATCAAACACTCGCTTAAAACCAATTACCACCTCAACAATGTAAAGTAATACTATTTACCTCATTTTGTCATGCAATTGTCTTTATCACCATTGACCACTATTTTTTTTTTCTTTTTTTTCTAATTTTTCAATTTTCTTTTTGCTTATGTTTTCTTTTTTGGGAAAATTAATTTTTAAGGGACAATAAACTTAAAAAATTATAAACGACATAAATACTTTATAATATTTAGATATGATGGACTGCCTTATTTTATAATTTATTAAAATGTAAAAACTTATTCAAAATAAGTGGTTTTGTTCTCAAATTTCTTCCCATTTCGCAAGAAACAAATAGTAAAAATACATGAAAGAAAGTTTAGCATAATAAATTTTATGTAGTTTCTCCATATCTTACATGTGCTTTATTTTTAATTTTTAAAGATAAAAGTATAACTATTGAGATTTTTCTTTCAAATCTTGCAAGTTCTTGATTGAAACTAAAACACCAAAAATGTAAATGGAGTCTTTCCAAAATATTTTATGTATACCATTTATATGTAAAAATATTAAATTACATCTCTTGATTTTTCTTCAAATTTTTCTTCATACTATTCTTCAATAACACTCAAGTATAGTAGAAAATATTGTATTTAGAGGTCCAATAGATGCATGCCTTTTTATATTTAATCAATTAATTTGTGTAGGAAGACAAAAAAATAAAATAAATATGAAAATAATATTTAAGGGTAATGGAGACAATTTACATGATAAAGACGGGAGTAAATGAAACAAAATTTTAGCTTTTTTTCTTTGGGTGGGGGGGGGGGGGGGGGGGGGGTGTTTCATACGATGATTATAGTACATGGTAGTAAATTGTATTTTATCCTATATTATAGAGAAATCCGGCTCGGAGGAGCGCGAATGGTAAATGAGGTTTTGGCAATCCCCCTCCAGATCAATATGCTGCCAACCATGCCTACATCATAACTTTGACATAAAATTCCTAGCAAATGTACTAGACCATGTAACTAATACAATATATGTGTGTCCATATATCATATCCTAAAGACAGTGTATTCAAATATTAAAACTATTGTTTTATTAATTCGATCGAAGTGGGATGAATTATATATCTAATAAACTAGAGAACAAATGACAATAATTACTAGAAATATAAGATCTATGTGAAATGAAACAACCAGGAGAATGACAATCAATTATTCAGTTAAATTTATTAGTTCTAATTCACGGAATTATTAGATGGTCCACGCTATTGCGGAATTCTCTCTTCCATTCACTACCAATTCTCTTGACATGACAATTCTATCCCTATTAACAACTTCTTATATATTTATATTGAAATTCGATTAACAAAGACGTATTAGAGTGGTCTATGAAATTCTCCACATACGAAGAACATATACCTTACAATTCGAGTCTCCTTATCATGGAAAGTCATAAAAAGAAATAAATTTAGAATCTGTCTTTAGTTAATTGTACAATATGATTTTTAGCATCTTAAATTTATCTTAATTTATTTCCCCTCAGACTCAAAACTAATCATCGACTAAATTAATGTTGATCAAGCACTAGCATGGATAGAGAAAAATATTGAGCACATGGCAAGAAGCAAAATTAATTTATAGAATTAAAAATCATAAGTAAAACCTTAACATAACGTGGCCTTCCCATAGCGCTAGTCTACATCATACAAATAAGAAAAGAAATCATTTATAAAACTAATTTACAAGACATATATAATTAAAGGATTCTAACCATGCAACATAGAAAATTTAAAAAAAAAATTAAAAGGAAAATAACCTAGTATCTCCGAATATGTTAGGAGGTTCTTAATGCCAAAAAAGAGTTTTTCCCACCCCTCATGAATCAAAGGAATTTTTTTCATGCTGATTATAGTCTAGCAAATACTTTGTTGAGTTGTACTCATGTACATATGAAAGTTCTTCCGAGTATGTCCGTTGAAAGAATTGTTTCCGATGTCCACTCGAACATGTTTGCTTTTTATCATAGCCCTTGAGTAGTGGAATAACCTATAAAAAGGTAGAAAGAAATTAGCAATTTTTCGGATTAAATTCACAACAAAGAAACCATTACAAAAATATTTAAATGAGATGTACCCCTCAACAAAATATCAAAAAGGCATGAGCCTTCTAGCTGTATGAGTTTTTATTAAGTCATTTCACGTAATAAATAAAAGAACCATAATTTATGTAAGAATACTAAAAGGATGTTGAGGTGCAGAAGAATAAAATAAATAATAGAAAAGAGAAGTTATACGAACCTATTTAATTTTAGTCTAATGTGAAATCTATTTTTTAAAATTCAAATATTTTTTTGTCAATAGAAAATAATTTTATTAGAATATAAGAAGTTTTAAAATATTATACAAGAAATTTTAATTGATATTAATGTAATTAGTTATTCAAATTATTGCATAATTTAACTGTTGAATTATTGAATTTTTGTCAATAAAATATAATTTTACTCAATTTTAATTATCAACTTAAAATAATTTATAATTTTTAGGCATTTTTAATATTCTCTTATATTTTATATATTTTCTGTTGTCGTTTATGACAATTTTAACATTCATTTAAATTTACTGTAGAATTTAAGTATTACACTATTGTATTTTTACCAATAATAAGTAGTTTCATTCAAGTCTAAAAATCAGTCAAAAATATAATATTTAAATATTTTCTAATATTTTTAGACATTTTTAATTTTTTAATTTATTGTATGATTTTAATATTACATTACTCACCTTTTTTTAATATAAAGATTTTTTTAAATCAAATTAAAAAACCAGTTAAATCTATAATTTTAAACATCTTATAATTTGTGTGGACATTTTCAGGTTCTTTTTATATATATTTAGGTATTTCTCTAAATGTTTTAGGATTTAAAACTATAAAGGAACTATATTTACATTCGGCATAAGTACTCCACATATCGACTTAGAGTATCAAACACTTATCCTAAACCCCAATACGTGGAGCACAACTTATAACGCACCAACACGCCTAAAACTGGGCCCGTACAGTCTCCGACACGTATCGGTTCTCGAAACTCATCTAACATGGCTCCGACACGTGTTGAACACGTCATAGGTTGGCTTGGTGTCAACTGGTTTTAGACTAAAAATGACGAAATTTACTTTTTGATTAATGTTTACTGTTTAGAGTTGTAAGAGTAGATAGGGTTTTCTTAATGAAATTTATGCAAATTAAATTGAGATAACATGCAAGATAGGTGACCAAAGTCAAACTAACAATTTTCTTAAACTTTTAACAACTCATACTAAACATGCAATAAAATAGGTCATGTGTAACTAATTTTGCAAGTTTGTAAATAATGGGGTCAAAATTACAATGAGACCCATTCTATGAGACTAATATTGCAATTTTTCCCAAATAAATATAGGAACCGGTCACCTTACCTTTTAAATATAGGAAAGAAATGGGTTATTGCGATAATAGTTACCTGACTCATTTGAGGTCGAAGAGCTGGATTATGGTGAATACACATTGTGGCAGTCAAAATTACCCGATCCATCTCTTTTGAATTATAGTTATGTCCTAGAGAAGGATCCACAAGTTCCTTAATTGCATTGTCTTGAAGCAAAGGTTCTGCCTACATATATATAAGAAGATGAATAATTTTAGAGAAAGAGAAGAGATGATATGTACATATTAATGCAAACAAAAAAAGCATGCATACCCAAAGCAAAAGGCTGTTTCTTGACTCATCTAATGCTCGTCGCCCAGTTATAACCTCCAAAACTAGCACGCCGAATGAAAAAACATCCGTTTTCTCATCCACCATCCCATGCGTAAAGTACTCTGGAGCTAAGTAGCTATCAACAAATTAAATTGTGAAATTAATAACTTACTCTATTGTCTATATAAATAAAAAATGATACCTTAGCCTAATACACACCCGAATGTGCCTTCAAACTTTATGGCATTGCGATGGGACCATTGTTTCGGTAACCACTTCGAGAGCCCAAAATCACAAATCTGTTTGATACAAACTCATAAATCTTGATAATTTTTTAACTATTGTCATCGAACTAACAAGTGAACTAAGGAATTGATACACACTATCGTTAAGTACTAAAACTTGTTGTTCTATTTTCTAAAGGACTTTAATGACCGGGAGCAACATGTCTAGAACTTGAAAAAATATATGTTCAATTGATTGTAATTTTATTAAATGATTAGTAAAATGCACGCATGCTATGCATGAACAAGCAAATATTAACTTTAAAAAATGTTGGAGCTTGTGAGTAACACTTATAACTATACCGTATAACATTATAGTATTTGTATTTCTTTTTTATTTTTCATCAAGGGATGATAATTATTCTTCTCCCCACTAAATGAAATTCTTTTATGCATAACAGTTCTATTTGATATTTGTATTTGTTTTTTTAAAAAAAATGTGTTTCTACGAATTGATTGATATAGAATGTCTCTTAGTCCATAATAACATATCTATTGAACTTACTTGAATAGTTATAAATTATCTGCCAAATCTATATTTTTATACCTAAGTTAAAGGTTTAAATTCTTTTGAAAATTTAACCCTATATATAAACAAAGGCATAGTTAATATGTTATATTTTTAACTTTGTTCTTTAAATCTTTATCATTCTTAGTATACTATTGTCGTTATTACTCATAAACTTTGAAAAGTTTAGATGGCGATTCATCAATATTATATATTATTTTAATTATTTAAAATGCAATCTACTCATAGTGGTAGTGATACCTCTAAACATGTCAGAGTTTGATTATCGTTAAATTAAAATTTATAAACATTGTATTTTGCTTCTAAAAGAATCGTGGAAAATATTTAGTAAACTTTCTATTTCTCATCTTTTCATAAAGAAAAAATATGAATGATGTTAAAATTCAAACTAAGTTGAGAAGATTACAAAAAATTCTTTTTTATTTTATTTTATAATATCATTTTAAAAAATTACTAAATCAAATTGAACGTATCAACTACTATTAATTAGCATTGCTTATATATATGCTTTTTAGTTGTTTGTTGTGTCCCTGTATTTTTTGGACTATAAAATAAGACTCGCTGAACCAGAATTGACAAAATATCTAGTCAAACTTAAATATATATATATATATATATAATTTCTATTTAAGGCTTCTATTTTTGAGACCGAATAACTTTCATTTACATCCTTGTAATATATATGCGCGTCTCTTTTGACATTAGTCGTTATCTCTTTTATTTTCTTACAAAAGAATTTATATTTTTTGAATAGGGAAAAAATTTATTTGGATATTATATAATTCAACCAATATTAAATGTAAGAGCTGTCTCATATAAAATTCTAGCTTTTGATTAACTAATACAAAACAATCTGGGATTATAATTGCATTAAAACAATAAAGTAACAATCAGCCTGACAAATTATTTGTTGTCATGTTTTTCTTTCAATTTCTTTAGTACCACATAAAATTGTTTTTACTTTAATCCCCATGTTAATTGTTGTTCAATTTATGTAATTAATGTGTTCTCAATTTGAGTGATTTTTCACATTTCAATCATTAGAACAAAATCCATTAACAAGGATTGTATAAGGATTCAACCACGTTTATGTATGTGTCATTCGTCAGTGATGCTGATATGCATGATTTACAGAAAAGGAAAAAAAGCTTTCAATTGGTTTGATCAATTAATGATTAATTTAATTAAAAATATTAAAAAAAAGTATTATGCTCAAGTTTATGTCAATCACAGTCAATATAAAAGGCAAGGTTGACCAATTAATAGTATTGTAATATGTTGTTTTATATATAATTTCATTTGCAAATGTCTAAATGACGGAAAATCGTTCAAGTTTTGTACTTTGTTATTTATGTTTTTTTTTAAAGAAAAATCGTTATTATATATCATTCAATCGAAAGTTTACAACGCCTGGAATAATATAATTCATATTGACTCAAACGATGTAGTAAAAACATCTAAAACACCAAGTATCAAGTTCTTGAAGATAACAAATCTTAAGAACTCACAAACGAACACAAGAAAATTCTTGTACAACTCCTACACTTTGTTATTTATGTTAAAATTCATTTTTACTGAAAAGAATACAAAAGGGAAAGAAAAGTCTTGAAAAAAGATCAATAATCTTAATATATCATTAGAGATTTCTTCAACTCCCCACATCTATTCTAAAAATTCTTATTAATTATATGACCGATAAAATAATACAAGAAATATATTTAGAAAAATAATTAAAAACTTAGGCTCCGTATGGTTGTGTTTTCGAAAATGAATTCTGAATTTTTTTTGGGAAATTTGTATTACAGAAATTCGTGTGAGAATGTTGACTTTATTTGTTTGTTTGGATGTATTTTTAGAATTTGATTGAAAGTAGTGTAGATGTGATATAAAGTTGATTTTTATTAGGATTTGATATATGAAATGATTGAGTTGGTTATGAATGTGATAATGATGGGAGAGAAAATATTAAAATGATATTTTTTTGAATAATGTTATGAGTTGGTAATAAAATAATATGTATATATATATATATATATACATATACATAATATAATATATATTATACAAATTAATTGAAAAGACAAAAAAAAATAAAAACTGAGAGGGAGCCTGACAGGGGCTGCAATTAATGGGTTGGGTTGGGGTGGGGGTTTGGCGTGGGGTGGGGTGGGGCGGGGCGGGGCGGGTATGGATTTGGGGTGGGGGTTTGGCGTGGAGTGGGGTGGGGCGGGGCGGGTATGGGTTTGTTTGGGGGGGGGGGGGGGGGGGGGGCTTCATTTTTTGTTTTATTTTAGTTTTAGTATTTTGTTTTTTGACATTTTCATTTCTTTTTAACTTTAGATTTTTATCCTTTTTCCATTTCGTGTTTTCTTTTCAATTTTATATTTTAAAAATTCAAGAAAATTGAATCTTGCTCGTCTATATTTATAATAGTTAGTGTGACTATACGGTTCGCATTGGACAAATATAAAAGTAGGATGTGGTCCATATATACAATATTTTATGAAATGTGTAAATATGATTGAAGCATAAATAGTTCTATATTTCTTTTTCCATTTACATATAATATTTTATTTTCAATTTGATTGAGGCAAATTTATTTCCATCTTCTTATAATGAGATACTATGATGTTACATAAAATCTTTGCTCGAGCTCGAGCCGAGAAATTTGGCGAGATCCGGCTCGAGCTCGGCTCGTGGGCAATCCTATTAAATACCACATTAGTACCAAAATGAAATAATCGAGATTCAGTCGGTATTTATTTGAATATTGAGAAGGTAAAAAAGTATAATTTAAAATCCAATAAACAACAAACGACATTATTAAAATGATATTATAAATCACACAATATTGTACATACTTATAAATCACACAATATTGTACATACTTTTGGTAAAAGCATGGCCAATTAAGTCTCAATTCAAGTACACATACATGAAACAAACAAATAGGAACTTACAAATAAAAATACAACATTATCCATTGCAACTACCAACACCAACAACCAAATGCAACTACAAATAATGGAGAATGCAGGCGAGGTATAGTGAATAGTGGATCATATATTATTTAAATTATATGTTATTAATATTATTTAATAATAATAATAATTGGAATATTGGAAAATTGAATAAAAATTTTATTATATAAAATATGGAAAGTAAGAAAGAGAATGAGTTGGATAGTGAAATAGTGTAATTAATGATAAAAGATTGTGAAAAAATTGAAATGATTGGTTGTTGTATAGGGGAATGTGTAGTGTATTTAAAATTTGACCATTTTCAGTTGAATTTGGCTTGGACTGTGTATTTTTATTTTTTGGTGATCCAAAAAATAAAAATATTCTTAGGATTCCTAACTATACAAAGCCTTAGTAATTCTAGAAATGCATTTAGAGAATTTCAATGAGCATATTGAATTTTACCAAAAGAACAAGTCAAAGTTTGAAATTCATATATTTTTTAAATTCAATGTGATAACAATGGTATTTTGCATAATTGCCCTTAAAAAAACTATCATATGAAATTTTAGTCAATTCAAAAATTCAAATACACTTTAAAGAGATTCATACATTTATAATAGTTATAGAATATAGATTGTTATACCGAGCTAAACGTGAATCCTTAAATAAGAACAATCTCGATTTTGTTTCTCCTTTTAATGCTACATTTGGGAAATGTTCGTCAAAATAAATTTAATAGAATAGGGTGAGAAGGCAAATATGTGTCAGCATTACTCCATTCAAACTTCAGCATTTCAATGAAATCTGATTCATAGGAGATGTTAATCCCTGTAATTTTGCTTTTTTAGATATGTTCTAAAAGGTGCTTCATTTCTTAAAATATTACATGATGTGAGCATTACCAATTTTTCTGTAACATGACATTTAGGAGTCGAAAGATAAATTAGCTCGTTCAATATTTTATAGAAAGGTCGTACCATTCAAACTACCATTTAAAAAAGAAAAACAAGTAGTTGAATTATTGTTAACATCTACATACAAAACAATATATATTATTTTGAAAGTTGAAATATACCTGAGGCTCAAAATCTTCAGATAAGAGGATATTATCCGCTTTGATATCTCTATGAATAATTCGTCTTTGGCAATTTTCATGCAAATAAAGTAAGCCTTGTGCTGTCCCAAGAATTATCTTATATCTCATTCCCCAGTTAGGTTTTTCCTTTGAACCTGCAACAAGAATTATTCTCAATGCTTAATCAAATTATAGATCTCTCGTTGAGAAGAAATTATATGCATGGACAATGGAAATGCAAAACTTACTATGAAGAAGTGATCCCAAACTTCCTAGTGATGATAATTTTAGTACAAGATATCTCCCTCCTTCAACCCCATAACCAATCATCTTTGCCGTATTAGGATGATTTACATGTGCAATTATCCCAATCTCACACAAAAAATTTAGTACATCCTCCTCTTCCTCCGAACGTCCCTTATTGAGTCGTTTAACGGCAACAAGTTGTCCATCTGGCAAACAACCTTTGTAAACTTCAGCGTAACCGCCCTTCCCAATAAGATTTTCTAATGCAACAACAAGAAAAACCACTTAACTAACTTAATATATAGACCAATCATTCTTATTAAAAAACAATTCAAAATTAGAGGGTGTTTGGTTTGAGAGCTTATAAACTCTTACAAAGTAATGGAAACTCTTAAAAAATAATCAGGAAATCTCAACTTATTTCTTAAAAGTTTATAAGATATAGAGCTTATAAGTTTTCAAAAACATCTTTAGATCGGTTATTAGCTTGGTCAAACATCCTCTTAGTTGTCGCAAACCTTTGCTAAAGTTGTTGGTTGCCCTCTGTAGATCAGCTAGGGTAAAAGTTTTCCAAGTAGAATTGATTTGGCATCTATCAATGTCCACATTTTCTCTAGCACTTCTGCTCTTTCTTCTTGATATTTTTGAATGAAGAGAAGGCATTTTAGTTGTGGAACATTTTTTCCATAATTTGAAGAATCGCTCCCAGCCTGAAGTCCTCGGTTTATTTGACGAGACTTTTTCAGTACATGAGATTTTTATTTTGGTAGGTTCATTTTCATGTTTCGAACCTTCTTCGCAATCCTTGACGACTTTTCCAGAAGAAGAGCAGTCATGCATTTCTCTTTTCGTATCAAAAAGTCGCAACTCTACAGAACAAATTAAATACTTAATAATGCAGTTTGAGAGTATAAATACAAAATACTATAATTAATGAGAAACAGAATTTATAGTTTACCCTGAGAAGAAGCAAAGGAAGGAAATGAGCTTGAGAACTTTTTATATGTTGCTAAAAAAGTATTATTGTTATCACAAATTCTTAATGTTGACATGGTAGAGTTGTTCCTGCATAAAAACCTCGAGAATTTACTAAAAATGTAAAATCCAAATTATTAGTAAAAATGACTATATACATGCTTGAATCTTTGTTATATGAGTAACACTCTTTCTTGATATTTGAGAATTAGCCACCACATTGAGAAATTAGATTTTAAATTAAAGTAATTCAAAAATAGTAATTAAAGGCCTCTTTATAAATAAATGGTCTTTACATAATTATAAAAAACTCTCAAATTTTAGATTGCAAATACAGTAACCAAGTTATTTATATAATAAAATATGCATATGCATGTATGTACCTGGTAAGCATAAAAGTTGAAGGAGCTCCGAAAATAAAATCAAGGGAAAATTACATACCCCTCACTTATTGTGTAATTACCAAAAAAAAAAAACCCACATTTATTAAAAGTTATCAGCACGCCCCTCATGTTAACGGTTCTTACAATTACACCCCCTATGCATTTAATAATTCTTACAATTTTACTCTTGAAAACATTACAAATAGACCCCTTGATGGGGTGTATTGTTAATTTTCAATAAATGAGGAAAAGTTTTGGTAATTACACAATAAGTGAGGGGGTCGGTGTGTAATTTTTCCTAAATCAATGTTATAAGAGTTGCGAGATGATTTATCACAATGGTCTCTAGATAACAAACAAAAACGACTATAAAGAATACTACCTTTCTTATAAATTATATATAAAGATATATTACCATAAAATGAATTATATTTCAAAAAATGGGTCTACAGAATTAGAAATGTCGAATCATCTGTTTGTTCTCAGTAATTTTAAAAAGAATATCGAAATACTACTTGCCCAACTCTCTTCATAAATGACAGAGTTGCGCAAATAAATAAATAAATCTCATAATTATGTTTGTGCAAACATTTCCTAGTTTAAATAGAAAACAAGACAAATAGTAATAGCTGAAATTGAAACAAAATAAATATTAAATAATAAGAATTAAATAAAAACTCACCGGGGCAAAGGAGGATCTTGAATACTTTGATCAGCCATTAACAGGGAAAAGTCACCACCCTTTTTACGATGTCATGAATTCGTTTCTTTAGGAATTGCAATGGAAGACCTCAATTTTATTTGTTTTAGTCTTCTTTCGTTAATCTCTATTTTTTACTCAAGTATAAGGCACTTATCTCCCCAAATTGAAAAAGAAAGCAGTCTTTAAAAATTCTTTGTATGTGGAAACCGTATTACCAAATCCCATTCCATCACTGTTAATTTCATACATTTTTTTATCCATGCAAGATTATCACATATAATTCCCACATCTCTCTCTTATCAGGGGCAAGGGGACAAGTGCAGCAATTTTTAAAATAGATGTTCTTGAGGGAAATGTAGGCCCCTATATTTACTCTCCACCATTCATGATTCATGTTGTAAGGAGTACTATAACTAATTGTTATAAAAATAGTAATTTGTCAGTAGATTTTACGTGGACTTGAGGCCATTTCACACTTCCTTTAAAAGTGATATATGATAATTCACTTTTAGGCTACAACAAAGCATTTGAAGTTTGCAAATAGGAATTTCGAAAACTTTCCTCAAGAAGTGAGAATAAAATTGATAAAGTTATGCGAAAAGAAAATTCGAGTTTATATGAATTGTGTCTTGCCCCATCGGTATACCTATATTCTTTTATAAAGTGTGAGGAACCTAGACTAACCAATTTGGTATGTTTTAAGTAAATAGATAAAATTACCCCCATTTAAAGAGATGATTTTAACTCCTTTCCTCTCTCATCCTTTTCTCATCGATCTCTTCTCTATTTATTTCGCTTTACTCATTATATTATTTCATTTTATTTTTAAATATTTTTTATAACTTCACACAAATAAAGTTATATAGTAAAATAATTAAAAATATTTATTATACAAACATAATTTCAATAATATGAATTTTATTTTATATTCTATGTAATTGTTCATACACATCGAGTGTTCCACCAATACTAGTATAGATAATTAGCACCCTTTCGAATCATTGCAACAAAAGATGTGTTGAATTTTGAAATAAATCAACAGATGTGTTGTTTCACCTGCAGCATTTTGCAACTTTCCATCAAATTTTAGAAGCTGCAGAATTTAATTGTCACAACTTTTCAAAATTTAATCCAAAATTAATTTTGAAAATAAATAAATAAAATTATTTGTTTTCTCCAAAATTTAACAAAAAATTTAATTGCGAACATAATAAATTAAAAAATTATTTATTTCCTTAGAAACACGTGGATTGGAGGGCATTGGAAAGAAAATGTTTTGCCGGTCAACTGGATGACATTTTGATCCGCCTAATTATCGGTTTCCCATAATGGAGGGTTTGGATGACTATTTCGTGAGTCGAGTGAATTGGGGTTGTGTGCATTGAGGGCATTTCTTATTGTTTAATTAGTTAGCAAAAGCACTTTTAAGTTTTGAGTTTTGTCCATAACGACTATTCTCGATTCAGGCGTGGAAGAATTTGGTGGAAATATGTTTGGTGGTGAATGAAAATGCACTCCAATAGATCGATTCAGGCGTGGAAGAACTAAATAGTTATGGAACTAAAATATTGAGTTATTCAAATGTTTACTTAAACAATAATTTTGCAAATGTTGTAAAAAAAAATCACGATGAGAGAGATAGAAGTTATATATGTTAGTGAGAAGAGTTCTTTGTTTTCTACAATTTTCCTCACCAAATGGCGAGAAAAATGAATTTTCTCAAATTAATCTTAAATTTTTTTTTCCTTTTCATTTTCTTTAGTAAGCAAACAAGAAAAATGATTTCCCTTGTATTTTCCCTAGCAATTTCTTTGAACCAAACAAAGTGCTAATGTGCAATCTTCCATAAAAAAGAGAGAGTGTTGTGAGGGTGCAAATATTTCACCTCGAGTAATATATAAACTTAATTTAAAAAAAGTGAATAGCAGTATTGTATGAACAATAGAAGTTGATAAGAAAATGAATTATTGTACATCAGCAGCAGTATCTTCAGCATCTTCTGAGAATTGATCAAAAAAGACATCAAGGTACCATGGACAGTTTTCACTCCAATCAACTCTGGTAGCATGAGCTCTCCATTTCTGGTCAGCAATCATTTCAGGGGAAAGTCCCCAATTTGTCATTTCTTCATCACTGTGATGTACTGCTAGACTGTATTCTCCACCAATCCCAACTTGCATAACTCGAAACTCACAATTACCTAAGTTATTCAGATACTCGAATTGCTCGGCCGTCCACTTAAACCACTTCATTAGAAACACACGAAGTGCAAGACCGTGTGATATGATTATCAGATTAAGCTCATCAGATGGTCCCTGGTGAAGCCTCTTCATATCTATATCCCTCCATAATGATTCGAGAAAACCTGCACTCCATCAAATAAATAAAAATTAATTAGTATTACTCTTCAGTTCCCAACAATATCGAAAAAATGAAAAACTAGATGATTATTACAGAGAAGGACAGCAACATCTTTCAGTAATTCATTCTGCACAGAGCTTAAATACAAATCATTTCCACAATCACAACTTTAAGGTTGTATTTGCGTTGGCAAATTTGGATTTGAGAAGTGGATTCGGAGGAAGGATTTCAATCACTCCAAAACTGGAGTCATTTGAAATCTACCATAATCACTGAAAAAATAGCTCAAAATGAGTTTCAAGGATTTGAAATCCTATGGCTCTGTATGGTTGTGTTTTTTGGGTTACATTTTCATTTTTTGGATCATCAGAAAATGAAAATGCTCACATCAAGCCAAATTCTACAGAAAATGCCTCAATTTCAAATCCTACCACACATGCCTTTATATAACTACTCATCATTTCAATCACTTCATTCTCTCTCTTCATTAATTACATAATTCAATTATCCAACTCATTCTCTTTCTTACTTTATCATAAATAAAATATTATTCTAATTTTTTCCCTATCATCATTACATATATAACTAACTCAATCAACTTTATATCACATCTACACAACTTCCAAACATTTCTTAAAAACACATCCAAACAAACAAAAAAAATTAATATTTTCACACAAATTTCTATAATACACATTCTCCAATAAAAACTCAAAATTGAATGGTTACTTTTACTTCACCAAATACACCCATTTTTTGCACTTACGCACCAATATATACCTCATTCCCTACCCACCAAATACACAGCCGAACTGTTCCTAAAAAGCATCATAAAAACCATGCTTCACCAACAACTGCTAACACAGATCATGACACATAATTCACCAATCAAAACTGGCATGACGCTTCAGGTTAATGGCCACTAAAATAACACCAGCAGCTATCATCAACCCTGCACTTGTTATCAACCCCCTTGAGAGGCAAACAGAATAATTGGTCATTGCCTAGAAAATATCTCTGGTCCAAGAGAATCAATCTATATCTCTCATGCAGAATGGTGGTTCAACACCAAGTGTGATAAATTACCACAAAATCATGCCTCAAGTCATTATATGACCATGAACCCCCTCCAACTATCATCATGGAGACATCTACAAACACTAATTGCTGGTGTAAGAAAAGCTAAACCCGCCTTGTAAATATTCAGGAAAATCTGACCAGCAATGAAAACTGTATCAGAGTTCTGTTGGGAGCTTTGCAGATGGTAAAAGACTAACAGGGTTTACCTCGTTTCAAACTTATAAACATCTTGCATCCGCCTACAACAAAATTGTGGCTTTATACATTCCGAAACCAACAATAAGAAAAAATATAAATAGAATCAAGCTTTATGCTCATAAGTATGCGTCTTTTGAGACACTAGAAATGAGCCTCAAGTCATTATATGACCATGAACCCCCTCCAACTATCATCATGGAGACATCTACAACTGTTGTAAGAAAAGCTACACCCGCCTTGTAAATATTCAGGAAAATCTGACCAGCAATAAAAACTGTATCGGAGTTCTGTCGGGAGCTTTGCAGATGGTAAAAAACTAATAGGGTTTACCTCGTTTCAAACTTATAAACATCTTGCATCCGCATACGACAAAATTGTGGCTTTATACATTCCGGAACCAACAATAAGAAACAATATAAATAACATCAACCTTTATGCTCGTAAGTATGCGTCTTTTGAGATACTAGAAATGAGCCTCAAGGCATTATATGACCATGAACCTCCAACTATCATCATGGAGACATCTACAAACACTAATTGCTAGTGTAAGAAAAGCTAAATCCGCCTTGTAAATATTCAGGAAAATCTGACCAGCAATGAAAACTGTATCAGAGTTCTGTCGGGAGCTTTGCAGATGGTAAAAGACTAATAGGGTTTACCTCGTTTCAAACATATAAACATCTTTCTTCCGCCTACGACAAAGTTGTGGCTTTATACATTCCCGAACCAACAATAAGAAACAATATAAATAGAATCAACCTTTATGCTCGTAAGTATGCGTCTTTTGAGATAGTAGAAATGAGCCTCAAGGCATTATATGACCATGAACCTCCAACTATCATCATGGAGATATCTACAAACACTAATTGCTGGTGTAAGAAAAGATAAACCCGCCTTGTAAATATTCAGGAAAATCTGACCAGCAATGAAAAATGTATCAGAGTTCTGTCGGGAGCTTTGCAGATGGTAAAAAACTAATAGGGATTACCTCGTTTCAAACTTATAAACATCTTGCATCCGCTTACAACAAAATTGTGGCTTTATACATTCCCGAACCAACAATAAAAAACAATATAAATAGAATCAAGCTTTATGCTCATAAGTATGCGTCTGTTGAGATGCTAGAAATGATTATGAGCTTTTTAGCTACTGGGGACATAAGTGCTATTGCCTATATGTTGAACACCATCCACCTGCCAAATTTACATTTAGGGATAATTACACTAGGGGTCCTGAGATATTGCCTAATTACAAAAAACATCCCATAATTTAATAAATTACATCTAACATCCAAGGTTTTCATGTATTATGGTAAAAATGGATGGAAAGTGACAAAAGACCTAAATGCCCTTACTGAATTTTATTTTTTTTAAAAAGAAAAAAATGAAAAAAACCTGAATTACCAAATTGCCCCTTACATCTCTATATTTACTTCTAATACCAATTTTAAAATAAAAAATTAAACTTAAAAGAAAAGTATATATATATATATAAGTGTATCTATATGTATATATGTATGTATCTAATCTTAGAAATCGCTTGTGTGTGTGCGTGTAACAGTGTGTGTAATTGTGTGTGTGTGCGTGACTCTGTGTGTGTTTGTGTGTGCGTAATTGTGTGTGTTTGTATGTGCGTGTAACAGTGTGTGTGTGTGTAATTGTGTGTGTGTGACCGCGTGCGTGTGTAATTGTGTGTGAGTGTGTGTATTGTTGTGTGTGTATGTGCGTGAGGGTGGGGTAGGGGTGGGGAGAAGACGACACTGTTCCCCACCCCCTTTTCTTTTTCTTTTTTATTTAATTTATAAAATAATATATTAATAAGTAATTTATTTTAGAAATTATTAAAATACGATTTTTAAGTTTATTTATAAACTTCATAAATTAATTTAAAATATAATTTTTTTAAATTATATAAAATATTATATATTAATTTAATTAAAAGATTAAAATGATATTACACATATTTTTTTTTATTTTATGATTTTAATAATTTATATTCTTTTTTATTTTGTTGAAAATAATTTGTAATTATAAATAATTATTTGTATACATTACATACACAACATTACATATAACACTTATACTTTTACAAAACATTACAAATAACACCAAAAGGGTATAATTGTCCTAGAAAAGTTGGGTCTCCAGGTCTAGAAAAAGTCAAGGGCATTTTCGGAAGTTGACAGAAAAATTTAACGGTGCCATACTGAAACCCTAACGGATGGTGCTCAATGTTAGACGGAATAAACGGAATGGATGTTAGATGTAATTTATTGAATTAGGGAATGTTTTTTGTAATTTAGCAATACCTCAGGGTACCCAGTGTAATTATCCCACATTTATTTCATGGATCCCAACTCAAAAAAGGACTACAAAACATCACAAACAATATGGAACTTTTCAATCTGCTCTACTTGAAATACTTGAGCACCAAAGCAATTAAATGAATACATATAATAGGACCTCAAGTTATATAATTAGTAGAGTTAAAGTCTGAAGGAGGGTACTAGAGAGAAATAATAGCTCAACAAGATCTATTCACGGCGTCAAGCATTAGTTTGAAACACAGCCATTGTCATGAGCAGCAACAATCCAAATCCAAATCCAAATTTAGTAAGTCAAGGACAGAATGCCTTTATATCTTGAATTCATGAAGATATTCATGTCATAGCTACAAAAAGATAGGAAATGTGAAACAAAGTAAGGAGCTTGGAATTATAAAATCTGGAGTAACGTCACTTTTGGTCCCTCATGTTTAATGTCAAATCACTCAAGTCCTCATGTCTAAATCGTGACTTTAGCATCCCTAACGTTTCACTTAAGTCTTTTCTGGACATTTTTACTCTTAAATTTGGTTTTACTTCGGTGAAACCTAACGCTTAAGTCACGATTGAACTGTGAGGGACTAAAGTGATTCTAACACTAAATATGAGGGGTAAATAGTGACACTATCCCATAAAATCTTCTATTCCATTTCACAAATTTTGCTTCTCAAATATCTAGCAGATTTCCTTTTCGATTAGGTGGGACAATTACACTTTGGGATGTCTTAAAGTTGAGGGATAATTACCAAAAACTCCCCTAATTTACGCCAAAATATAATTACCTCCCCTCATGTTTGTATAATTACCAATACCTACCCTCGATTCAATGGAAATTGGAAAGCTCTAACAGAATGGTGAAAAGACAATCTTGCCCAAGATTTAAAATTAATATTGAAAAAAAAACTCAAAAAAATCAGAAATATCAACCGGTAAAATTACCCTTTATATAAAAATTTCCTAACTTGAAGGGATGTGGCCTAAAATCAGCGAACGTTTTGGTAATTATCCCTAAAATTTATAGGATGAGGAAAAGTATTTTGATTTGAAGTGGTTATCAAAATACTCTGCTTTTTCCTCTTTTGTTTTCGTCCCTCCCCTTTCCATCTGTTTTCTTGTTAGATTGTTTAATACAAGCTTGAATTACAGCTAATTCATGAAAATATCATAAGTGAGACCTGGTTAAATTTAACCTACGGGCTACGAAGTCTCATGCAAGTAGGAGAAGAGATTCCAAAGCACTCAACCTTTCAACTACAATCTATGAATTTAACCTACGGGCTACGAAGTCTCATGTAAGTAGGAGAAGAGATTCCAAAGCACTCAACCTTTCAACTACAATCTATGGTCTCTGAAGAATGCCAATTTCAGCTAGTGATTCTTTGGAGAATGATCAACAATGCCCAGCCAAAACGAAATGTAATTATAATCTACATACCACAATCACAAACAACTTATATATGAGGTCCACATATATCCTTCTAAATCCCAGTGAAAAGATGATACACATAAGTTGTCATAATTGCACTACATGCAACCAACATTGGTTGTTAGTAGCTTGATCTGTAGCATGACGTTGAACCGAAATTTTTAAGCTTATTTCTACAACTTTATTTCCCCATAAATATGCAAAACCCACATTTCACTTGCTTGTCTAAACAGTTTGTTGCGACAAGGAGCTTTACCTCTAGATGCATGTTCCACTACCAATTCACACACTTCAACTGCACTTGCATTTTGTAGTTTTGGCATAACTACCGGGTAAACGCTCCACATGAAACACAAGTTGGAATATGTAAGTATTAAAAATTCAACCAGCACACACTAGTAGTACTAAGACATAAGTAAGATGTCCAATAGAAGTGAGTTTCGCACATCATTAACTAAAGAGTATTCCGTTTATTTCTTGCTGAATGTTACGCATTTCCTCTCCAGCTCACTGAAAATATATTAACCATATATAGTCAAGCAGAAATATCATGAGGTCCTACTAACCAACATCGTATGTCCGAATTGTCACCAGTCACTAAAACAGCAGATATAGTTTTTATGACCAATATAACTCAAAAATTGCTAAAGAAAAAATCATGATACACTATTGAACTAAATCCTTAAAAAGAAGAGAACAATAAATAAACAAACCAACATTTGACCAATGATTTGTCTATCATTCCAGTGACATTCCTTGATTCCAGAACCAAGGCAGTGGCAAATAATAAATAAAGCACAAAAGTATGTAGTGAAAGGAAGAAAACGTACTCGAAACGCGGTCGTAAACATCGGCAGCAGACTCTCCTTCAGGAAATCGATAAAAGAATCTACCAAACCTCTCTCTCGTCTCCTTCATCACTTTCATACGATCCGCAACCTGAAAATTCCCAAAATCCTGTTCTCTGATCCGACATTCTTCCCTTGCACCAATCACTCTCCTCCTCGGAAACGCCCTACCGATTTCGCGAAGCGTCGATCGAGTCCTCTCGTAGGGGGAGACATAGAAGTAAGCCTTCCAATTAGACGAAGCGCCGGCATCGGACACGACATTCCGAATGAGCGTGCCAGCGCGCTTGGCCTGGTCGATCCCTTGCGCCGTTAAGGGGATTTTGTGGTCGGGAGTAGTGGTGTAGGCTGTTCCGTCTTTGTTGCCCTCGCTCTCGCCATGGCGGACCAGAATTATACGCTTCGGAAGGCCTCTATGCTGTTGCTGTTGATGCGGTTGAATTTCGGCATTGGCGACGTCCTTTTTGGAGAAATAGTCGATTAATTTATCCATTTTCAAGAGTAGGAGGATTATACACACTAGTAGTAGTGTGAATTCACATGGAATTCGGGTTTGATAACCATATATGAATGAATATGTATTTGAAGAATTTCGTGTTCCAGTTGGCGTATGCGTTGCTTCGGAATTTTGTGAATTGTGGCGCTATAATATGTATGTCTATAGGGGATTTTGGGTCGGGGTTTAGATCTCGATCATAATAACCAGATTTTATTACAGTCTGTAACTGTACTTATTGAGCCTTAATTAGCAATAAACGAACAAAAAAAGGTCCTACTTATTATTCGAGGGGAAAAAAAAAAGTCTACTAAGGATAACCAATAAATGTGAGCCACGAGTAGTGGCTTTCAAGTGTGACGAGCAAGCAACCTGCTGTTCAGGTTGTCCATTTACATGTTCATTATGTATATACATATATTTTTGGGATAATTGCATACAACGCTGTGCGTTTATTTTGAAAATGCTAAAAACTCATTTGTATTAACGAAATACGTTAATTATTCCATGTGTTCCTAAAAAGTGTGTAAAAAAGTCAAATTTTGTTAAAATGATAAAATAAAATATGTGTTTTTTGGGTGAATTAACACTATCTACCTTTTATAAAGTATGAAAAGTATAAATAACAAATGAGTATGTCAATAAATGTGAAAAAATATGAAAAACTTGCTTGTTTTTTAATGAAATTTGGCTTTTTTGCACACTTTTTAAGAACACATGGGGTGATTATCCTATTTCGTTAACACAAGGGGGTTTTATGCAATTACTACTATATTTTTTAATGAGTAATGTTAAACATATTTTGTTAAAACATAAGCATCTGACTATTTATCACAAAATTTAAAGGGAATTTAGAAAGAAATACCTAATACCTAATTGAACTTATTGTCCAGTCCCCAGCCATGTTTTTAATGGATTCAGTCTCCAATTCCGTTTAAAACTTTGTTCTAGCTCCCCAATTGCTGCAAAATGTCCGAAATACCCCTCAAGACACCTGTAATTACACGCTGCCCTTAAACTTTACTTTCTGCACATTTTTCGCCGGACCTCTCTATTCTCTTCGTCGCTCGTCTTCCTCCCGGAGCTCTCTTTTCTTCGTCGTTTCCCTTCTGAGGTTGTCGATCACCATTCTCTTCATTTTCTGTAGATTAATTCAAGATATTGGTTAATTTTAAGTTTTAAAATTATTCAATTACGTCATTTGGTACTTCAAGTTAGGGGTTTTCATATTTCAAACAATTTTTGGAAAAAATTTGTGAATATATATGGTAATGGACGTCATATGAACAAAACCCCAATTAAAATGGTGAAAACCCTAATTGTTCTCTGATTTGGTTTCATTAACAGCCTAAAAAACCTATTTTTCAGCTAATTTTTACACAAATTTGGTGGTTTCATATCAATATTATTCAAACCTCAATGTAATTTGTGATACTTCATAGCAATACGAAGTATACTTCATATCTTTTAATGAAATACTGCTAAGATGATAAACCTCATTATGCTTTGCTTAATACTTCAGTAGCTTTATATCAGTACTGTAATATATACATACTTCATATCTACTTAAATCATATTTTAGTAGCTTTATATAAATACTTTAATCGACTTTATATAAATATTTAATCTTTTTCTTTGTTTTTGTACAGATGACTATCAAAACTGAGGTTGTAAGCACTGCGGGGGCATCCCCTTCTAAGTTGCATACACCCAAGGTAGTAACTGCACACAGATGCAGGGTGGAACTCCAAACTCGATGTTCACCTACATACTTCTTCAACATCGTGAAGAAGTTGAAGGAGGACTTGAAGCCTGAGCACCGCATTCTTTTGGGGTGAACTCTTTTTCTTTCTATCTCGAGATGCCTCATCTAGGCACATCCGTGAACCGAGTTCAAGCAATTGCACTAAGGTTCGATGAAGAGTCAGGTGTCTTCTCAGTGGGTCACAATATCATTATCTCATTCTCCTTTGTCGAGTTCTCGCTTGTTACCAGGTTGCAAGATGTTGGTTTTCATGTCAATCCTAACATCGATACGCGGAGCACGATATTGGACCGACTCTTCCCGAACTATAAGGTGGATGAGATTACTCGGGAAATCATTGCTGAAAAACTGAAGGATTATGTAAAAAGGATTTCGAATACGGATATTGAAGATAATGTCCTACTTTTTGTTCTTTTTCTGCTTAATTGTTTATTTTTTGGTAAAAGTAACTATGCTACCATGAAATATGTTTATCCTTATTTTGATAACTTGAGGGCCCTGGGGGACTATGCTTGGGGACGTGTCGCATATTCAGATCTAGTTGACCAGATGTCGTGGTATGTCAAAGGGGCAAAGAAAAAATGCTATATGGAGGGGTGCATCATTGGCTTGATGTTAAAGCTGTTGGATTTTTTAACAATAAAACGCAACGGAAATTTAAATATCCTAAGTGGTTTATCTCGATTTGGTATATTTAAATCGTGTTAAGAATTCATGTACCTTTCTTCTTGTAATTTGAATTCTGAACCAGCTTTCGTGATCCTTCTTTGAACAGCAAACTTGCTACTGTCTCTAAATCACCACGCCAAAATCAAAGCACAAAATCCTCTTCTTCTTCCTCCTTGTCGACGGCTAGAGAGAGAGAGAGAGCTTGGAAGTGTTTGACTTGGAGATAAAGTTATAATGGTGGCTTCTAATTATTTTTCACTAACTAGTATATTTATACTACACTAGAAGAATAATAACCTAGGCATCTAAGCAATATGGACGCCCACCTTGGGCGTTTTTAAGGCCTTCGGGCTTAGTCCAATTTTAATTGTTTAATTATTTATTTAATTAATATTATTTATCCAATAAATAAATTAATCAAATAATTAATTAAATCCATGTTAACTCTATAATTAATTTCCCTAAATAAATTAATTAACACATTAACTTAATTAATAAATAAAATCATCTAATGATTAATTAATTAATTAATTAATTGCGATATCTAATACCGAAAATTCTCTCAAGTCAATTCCATGATTTTTTCTTTTGCAATTCCTTTAAGCGCGACTCTTTAGTTTCGTCTCAAAAGGCATTTGGGAGGAAAACAAAAGGATGTGGGTAACACCTAGCCAGTCCCATGGCCCACATCGTATTCCAATTGAGAACGAATGAATATGATCATTCCAAACCTTTTACTCTGTGAATACCATACGAGTATAAACCTTTTATTCACATATTGCAATCAAGTGAGAGTCATGGTTTAGTCAAACTCACAGAACTTGACCATATGCTTTGCTCATAATGAATCGAGGTCATTGAGTATACTTTCATGTCTAACATGAATATCTCTAATGCTTTGGCCAAAGTCTTTTGAATATTTAGCTCATCCATTTATGAGAGAATAAATCCCATTTTGCTAATAAGTTAAGACTACTACTTGCCCATCAAGTCGCACTTCGAGGTCGACCCCACCAACGGGTGAATTGGATCTAACTACTCTAATGACAAACTTGATGTCACAAGCACATCTTCAACATGATTCCTCAAGTCTAAGGTTCACGCGTACCTATCACAACTTATCACTTTTGTCATTGACTGTCAGTGAGTGAAAACTCATGTGACAAAACTGATGCGAGTCGTGTTCGAACACATCAGTCTAACTGAGGCGTCTATGACATAAGTTTCCACTACTATTTCCATAGTGTTTGACTGGCACTTTCTCTGTCAAAACTTATATCACACAAGCCTTTATCTAGTATTGATGTCCAGTCAATACTTTCTTTGACTTGCGAACTAATTTTAGATAATAAGGATCAAACTCTTCTAGTGTCAATCTCCCTAACCCATAGGGAGTAGAAAGTTTGCCTTATTATCAAGGACTTTACGTTGTTTATTAACACCTTACAAATGCCTATAAGGAAACAATAAGAACATGCCTTTTATTATGAAAGATATTGTTTAGTTACAAATCAATGCCCTATAAATCTATCTTCTTTATGGCATTTGAGGGCATACACACTAACAAAAGCATGTTTTATGCCAATATATTCACTATGTTGATTCAATAAATATTTTCATAATGAATATATTAGCATAAAACATGCTTTTGTTAGTGCGTATGTGCTCATATGAGCACATACCCTTGTTAGGGAAGCAGACACGGCTGGATGTGTTCCCCCGGTTGTTCTAATAGGAAGACAACAAGAAGATCTCGAGAGCCAATAATGCTTTCAACAACATCCTGACCACCCTTACCCGGCGCGAAGTGATGTTTTGAATTATTTGATATTTTTGTAGTTATTCGTTATAAATCTCAAATAACTAGGAAAGTTCCAAATTTTGTATGTGTCATCAGGTATTCCCCATACTCCCCTATACTGCTGGAGAAAAAAATTGTCTATGTAGTGCAACAGTGAATTGAGTTATAATTTGTATTGGAAGATTTTGTACTAATAGTTGTGATTAAAATTTCTCCTTTGGATGTTTATGTGTACTAATAATTTGTCTATGCAGGGGTCCTTTGTCAACAATACGGAGGACTCCCTTATTGATAGTTTACAGGCGGAGTTGAAGGAAAAGATGGAAGAGAATGATGCATTGAAGAAAATAATATTTTTTATGGAGAGTACTGTTTTGTTGGCTAAGTCCGGGCCACAAACTAAAGATGATGAGGATGGGCAGGGTGAAGAGGAGGTTGAGGAAGAGGAAAAAGATTAGGAAAATGCTGAAGCTGGTAAGGAAAAAGATGAGGAGGAATTGAAAGACCTGGTATTCCGAAGACGAACAAGGTGATCCATGCAGAGCCTATCTGCTCTCTTCCTCAAGGTGAGAAGGCTCAAGATATGGATGCTCCATAAGCTCAATTGTGCATAGAACTCTTGCACAATTGGTGAAGAGAGCCAGGAAGAGAAAAACACTAGAAGAAGGCTTCGTTACACCTCCAAGCACCACACCAAGGAAGCTGGGGAAAAAGAGACCGGTTCGTCTAAAGAACACATAACAATTTTATATTCTTGTTTTAAACAATATTGGATGTGGAATGATGATGAATATTTTTCTTTTATTAACGAAACTAAGTGACCCCCCGGTCTAAATGGCCTAATGTTCACTATCGTCGTAACCCTATGAGTGGATATACATCTACCTAGTGGGATACAAGTCTCAATATAGAATACTCCCAAAGTAGGTGGGTCTAAACAAGCTAGCAAAATGATGGTGCTTTCAAAACACTAGTGAATAACTAGCTAACAAAACGCTAGTATCTTTTAAGTAAAATGCTAGCAAGTGATGCTCAAGTATAGCAAGACGCCAGAGGGGCTAGCACTCTTGGCACTCATGAAATCCTACTAAAGGCGCATAAAAATGACTAAGTACCCCACTAGCGCTCATGAAGCCAAGTGGTACAAAACACCCCACTAGCGCTCATGAAGCGAAGGGGTACAAAGCACCCCACTAGCGCTCATGAAGACAAGGGGTACAAAATGCCCCCGCCCATGCTCATGAGGCCATGGGGTACACACCGCTAGAGCTCGTGAAGCCACAGAGGAGGAAGAGCTCCCCAATCTTATGAAAAATAGGGGGTTTGATTAGAAACAAGTCTTTTATAGATGCTATCGGAAACAATAGCACAAACAAAAATTTTCACAAGTCAACGAGGGCTAAGCCGACTTTGACGTTGCACCCCGAAACAAAACCCCGAGGCACATTAGGCCCCGGGAGGAAAAAACGACCCCTCGCGGCTCTATGCCCCGCAGCCCGACCGCGAGATCAACTCCTCGAGGCCACCACTCAGCGCCCCCGGGCTCCATGAAGCTCGATGCTCCACGGTAAAAACGCTCTATGAGAGCGGAGAGGTCATGAAGTGAATCAATTAAGTGTTGGCTAAAAAAATGACCTCCACACATAGAGGCCAAGGAATTTGCCCCTCACCTCGAGGCAAAAGACCTTACCCATTCACCATAGAGGCTAAGGGCTTTGCCCCCTCACCTTGAGGCAAAGTACCTTGCCCACTCGCCATAGAGGCAAGAACTTTGCCCCTCTTGAGGCAAAGGACCTTGAACTCTCACCTAGTAGCAAAAGCTCTTATCCCCTAGCAATAAGTCAATGACTCTTGCCCCTTCGCCTCGGGAAAAAGGCTAATCTAAAAACTTCTCTAAGTCCCCTCCGGAGTACAAATACCCGGATTGAGGTTTAGAAAATTATGGGTCCCTTCCAGGGTGCTAAAACCCCAGATAGAGGCCTTAAAATTATAAATCTCAGTCGAGACGACAAGTTTCCCTTGGGTAAAGCGCAAACCTCCCCTTAGGCCTAGCATACACGTCTTTTTTTATGAGGTGCATCTCACAAATTGAGGTGTGCTTGAAGCACATCTCACCAGCAAAAATTCTTCCAAAGTGCCTCATCAACTAACTTAATAACCCTTCTGAGGTTATCAGTCAAGTGGGGTAGAGTTTCATAACTTAAAGAGCTCCCCCCTAAGACATGAAACGCGTACCTAAATTGAAGTACCTCGCACACGTTGGCGTTGCGAGGCATCCGACCTCGCGACGCTCGACAACGAGGCATCCGACCTCGCGACGCTCGACAACGAGGCATCCGACCTCGCGGTGCTCGACCCCAAGGCATCAGACCTCAAGGTAGCTACAAGTGTTGCCTCGAGATAACACTTAAGATGTCCCCCTTCATAGGGGTGACTCGTTAGACCCCCTAAGGCGACAAAGTTTGTCATACATATTTCTACTCCCGGGTATCCTATACGGCACACCCGGGAGTGGGGGGCATTATGATATGCGCCAAAAGTGTCGAAGGGTATTAGAGTAACTAAACATATCCCCGGCTCGGATCGGAGCGCCAATCGTGGGTTGAAGTCCGCGATTATTATGCTAGTCAAGCCCGAACGGGCTGATGACCCAATAAGAATACTTGGGCTATTTTATTAATCTAAGGGCTAATAAAGGGATTATTATTAAGCCTAATGGGCTGTTGATAAAGCTAAGCCCACGACCCATGGCCCACTAATAGCTCCATATAAATACTTTAGCGGAGCTGGGAAAGGCTCATTATCTACTCTCCATAAAAATCCACTGGCCAGAACTGAAAGTAAAACCAATACAGAATTACGAACTGACTTGATCCCATATTCTTCGGGTACGTAGGCAGCTCACTTAAACAGAGAGTGCAGTCTATACATTCATCAACCCCCAACCTAGTTTGTCGTGAGTTGGATCGGTTCCATCACCCCACGTGGTCACACACGAGACATTCAACGACTAACGTTTTTACTATCATCAGGCGGGGTCAGACATAAACATTTGGTAACGTGAGGGGTGTGTGAGTAATAAAAAAAAGAATGAGTAGTAATATGTAATTAGGCTTATCGTGGGGGTACTGGATGTAATTGCCCCTTTATTATATATAGTTTACATTATAGAATTTGCTTGAAAGTTAGCTCAATTGTCTATCGTATTATGTGATAGAAAGATTTAGGGAAGATTATGATTAGGGGAGTAGGAAGTTTCAAATTTAATAAAGACACAATAACTTCTAACTAATTAAGGAGAAGAGATTGTTAAGCTTTACAAATTACCAAAACAATAGTTTTATCATAAAATCTTATTTATATTACTTCTATCCATTTTCTTTCTTAAAGAATGTCAATTTCTTCTTTCATATTTATTTAGTACTACTTAGTAAATGTTATTAATCTTCCTTTCATGTTCAATAATATTTTTCGACCATTTTAGTTGAGAAAATTTGCAAGCCAATCAACAAAATTATACTTTATATAAGAGGTTGACAAGTGTTTTTCTTTTATCTTTCTCTTGTCATGCAAATTTGAATATTTTTTTTGGGTGAAAATTAGGACAATAAGAAATTGAAAAAATTATTAAACTTCATAAACTTCTAGTAACAATTTTTATATGTTAAGCAAAAGTAACGATTTTATCACAAATTTCATTTATATAATTTTTAACCATTTTTTTTGGGAAAGAATACTGATTTCATCTTCAATATTTTCTCAGTACCAATTAAAATTTTATAATTTGACAAATAATAACAAAATTATCCGACTTCATAAAGTTACTAAAGATTTCAATATTATTTTATATTAGCTAACGATCTGCAAAATTCTATTCTTTTACACTTTCATTAATTTGTTGCAAGAGAAATACAAAATATGGTAGTTTTGCTGATAGGCATTATATGTACGACTCTGAGGCTGATATAAATTTGGATATTGATTTTGCTTTATTATGTCAAGAAAAATAAATTAAATTTGCACGACATAGCATTGAAAAGAAAAGAAACTTGTCAATTTCATAATTTTCTTACAATTGTTTTCCAATTAGACGGTCAAAAAAATATTATTGAATATGAAAAAAAAATGATTAGTAATAAGATTCGGCGTAGTGTTGAAAAAATGGTGAAGAAAATCGACTTTTTTTTTAGAAAAGAAAATGGAGAGAAATAATATAAATATGATTTTTTGACATAATTGTTGTTTTAGTAATTTGTAAAGTTTAGTAATCCATTCTCCTTAATTAGTTAGAAGTTTTTGTGTCTTTATTAAATTTGAAACTTCTTACTCCCCTAATCATAATTTTCCCAAAGATTTAAGCGAAAAAAGACCAGAAGAATGATTAGTTTAGAGTTCATTCTTTTTTCTTGCAACATCGAATACACACTTTAATAACATTTTGATTGAGTTTTTTCTTAATTATCTATTCTTGTTTAATTTACAGATTTAATAAATTATGGAACCCGCTTGTAAGTTTTTATTTTTCTAATTTAACACTTTTTTTTATCATCTTATAAATACTTTTTTAAGTTGAAATCTTGTTCATCATTTGGATTATGCTTCAATCTTATAGTTTTCATGAGGGAAAAATAAGTTTTTGGTCCATTAACTTGTCTGTCTTGGCATTTTAGTCCGTTATGTTGGCATTTGACTAAATTAGTCCGATAACTTATTAATTTTTTTAATTTGAGTCCTTTCAGCTAGCAAAATTCAAAATTCTCACCGGAAAATGGTTCGCACTGCTACTTAATTTGGGGGGAAATTACAAATGGAGGAATAATTGGGGCACAGTATTGACTTGGCACACATTTTGGAGGGAAGGCACGTGACCCTTTAAGTTGGGATTTAAAAAAGTAAAAGAAAAAACAAACCAGATCCCATTTAATCCAAACAAATGCTGAAAAATTCCCAATTCCTCCCCCCAAACACGCATGAACCTTAATTTCCAAATTAGTCGAACCTTATTCAATTTCTTGATGTAATTCTCTCCCACATCTTATACTTGTTACTTTCGGCTATTTAAAAATACATGACCATTATCCTCCAAAATACATGCCAAGTCAGCATAGTCCCCCTCTTTTCCCTCCATTTGTAATTTACCCCCAAATTAAGTGAAATGTGTTGCGCATAACCCATTTTCTGGTGAGATTTACAATTTTTCGGGCTGAAGGACTCAAATTGAAGAAATTGACAAGTGATCGGACTAATTTTCTTAAATGACAACATAAAGGACTAAAATGCAAAGAAGTACAAATTAACGGACTAAAAAAATTATTTTTCCCTTGTCATGAACTTAGAATTTTCGAACTTTTTATACGTATACCCCTTATGTTCTATTAGCGCTTCTGATTTGTGAATAAACTTTTCTATAGGTCTGATGCGGTTCAAAATTACACCAAGCAAGATCGTGAAATTCAAACACGATTCTATATTTATGATTTACGGAAAATACTAAGAGTAACAAAGACAATTAACTGATGTGGAATATAAGGAATGGAAAAGAAGAAGTGTTTTATTATTTTCGATATTCTTGAGAGAAAATACAGAGATATCGATTTTTTGTATTTCTAAAAAACGTAAAAAATACATAAGAGAGGATTACACATATTTATAAGGCCTTATTGGCCGAGTTCCCACTAGGAAATGGTCACTTTGACTGATTTCTTGATATTAGGGGACATGAGGATCATACCCCTATCTTAGGAGATATCGGTTGGGATCCGATACGATTTGATCTGATCCAATCTCCAATCTTCTTCTAGCTTGTCCTCCACGCGTCCGACGTAGGTATCTCTCCTCCTGGTCATGAGCTATCTCCCTTGACTATCCAATAAACTTTCTCCTCTGTCTTCCAACTCGAGCCGAATTACCACATGTTTTCTCTGCTTCTTGAAACCAAATAATATAACAGAAAATCCCAGCCACATCATAAGTCCCCCTACTCTTGAGAGTTTGAAAGAATTTCAAAGTCTTGAGAGTATAATTATTTTGAGGCTGCTGATGAGCTTTGCTTTAAGGCTGCTGATGTGCTTTGCTTTAAGGCTACTGACAAGCTTTACTTTGAGGCTACTGACGAGCTTTACCTTGATTGCGGCTAGCCCACATCCCTGGGGCTTTTGTAGAGTATGCCTACATACTTTTTTGTAAAGCTTTGCGTTCTTTTGTAGACTTTACCTGATTACTTGCACATGTAATTTATGCCCAAATTTTTCACGGGGCCTCTTGAGTGCTTGGTACTTTACAAGGCTTCCTCCTCCTTTTTTTTTTATCTTTTTGTTTTATTATTACTATTATTTTATCTTATTTGGTTGCTCGCGTGCTCGCAAGGCTTTTCTTGGTACTTGGTATTTTACAAGGCTTTTTTGGTGCATGTGTGTTCGCAAGGCATTTTTGGTGCTTGGTGTTCCACAAGGCTTTTTTGGTGCTTGCGTGTTCGCAAGGCTTTTTGGTGCTTAGTGTTTCATAAGGATTTTTTGGTGCTTGGTGTTTCACAAGGCTCTTTTGGTGCTTGCTATTTCACAAGGCTTTTTTGGTGCTTGCGTGTTCACAAGGCTTCTGCCTGATTTTTCCCAGGGCTTCTTGCATATTTTCAATAATAAATGCCTGGTTTTTCACAGAGCTTTCTTTTTAGAACCTGACATTTCGCTCTCGGGTTGCCCGGCCTTTCGCACACAGGACTTCTGTTTTTAGAACCTGGTATTTCGCTCTCGGGTTGCCCGACCTTTCGCACACGGGACTTTTGTTTTTAGAACCCGGCATTTTGCTCACGGGTTGCCCAGCCTTTCGCACACGGGACTTTTGTTTTTAGAACCCTGCATTTTGCTCTTGGGTTTCCCGGCCTTTCGTACACGGGACTTTTATTTTTAGAACCCGGCATTTCGCTCTCAGGTTGCCCGGCC
Organism: Buddleja alternifolia; assembly: GCA_019426215.1. Taxonomy (NCBI): domain Eukaryota; kingdom Viridiplantae; phylum Streptophyta; class Magnoliopsida; order Lamiales; family Scrophulariaceae; genus Buddleja; species Buddleja alternifolia. The sequence goes on along the minus strand of CM033408.1, from coordinate 17,936,504 downwards.
TTTCGCACACAGGACTTTTATTTTGTTTTTATTTTCAATGTATTTCATGTACGAGTATGCATTCATGCATGAATATGTAAGGATGCTCGAGTAGAAGTACATCATATAGTTTTGATAACGATAAATAGAACTTGAGACTAAGCATTCACCTAGTCATATAGGTCATAGTTAAATAGATAGAGAAACTTCCATATTGCACATATAGATAGTCGACAAGAAACAATACCAATGATGAAAAGTTGAACTAACGCATTTAAACATCTAGAAGGAAACAAATAGAATTCAAAATTCTAGCACGAATGAAAGAAACTAGACAGAAAAAGGAACAACTGACTTAGAAAGCGATAAAATGACTAACTTTTTTTTTAAAAGAACCTTCCTCATTTCTCTTAGAGCTCGGCGTGCTCATAGAGCTAGACGGGAGCCTTCCTAAGGACGTGGTTGCTGTTCCCTGTCCTGCCTCCTATCTTTACCACGATACCTTACTGGCAATGGGCTTCTTCCGAACAACCTAGTGCTCTTCTCGTGGTCCCGTCAGATAAGCTCCTGCAGGTATCCACTTTTGATCAAACGCTCTATCTCATTCAGCAGGTGTCGGCATGTGTTAGTATCATGCCCATAATCCTTGTGGAACTGGCAATATTTGTCAGATTTGGGATTGGTAGGTCCAGTATAAGCACTCTGTGGCCGTCAAAGGCGTACGTTGACTACTACGGTAATCACCTTTGGGTCTATCCGGAGAAGGCTCTGATTCCACCTCCGCATCCTCTTCATCTTGGTTCACTGGAGTGGCTTTATTCCTTTTTATCTGAGTGGCCTCCTCCACATTCACGTACTTTTCCACCCTAGTTAACAAGTTATCAAAACTAATAGGGGGCTTCTTAGCAAGGGACCTAAAGAATTTGCCATCTTTAATTAGCCCTTGAGCAAATGCATTGCTTAATACATCGACGTTGGCTGAAGGTGCTTCTAGTGCTGCAACATTAAACCTTTGTATGTACCCTCGTAGAGGCTCCGTGACTCCTTGTTTCATATTAAATAAATTGAGGGATGTCTTTTGGTATTTCTTATGACTAGAGAACTGATGCAGGAAAAGTGAACTAAACTCTTTGAAAGAGTGAATGGGATTAGGGGCTAGCCGATTAAACCACTGCTGGGCAGCCCGAGTTAAGGTAGTAAGAAATACTCGTCACTTTACTCGGTCAGAGTATTGGTGTAGCAGAGCGCTATTTTCAAATATCCACAAGTGCTCAGTTGAATCAGATGAACCGTCGTATTCCGACACATTAGGTGCGCGGAAATTATTGGGCAATTCATCAGTTAGTATCCTCGGGCCAAAAGGAACTCCTCTTGGAGGGTCAGGAGCACCCACTCCCATGCGCTGCCTTATCCTCCTCATTTCTTCTTACATATCTTCAATTTTTTCCATTACGTTGGCCTGGGGCAAGCCAGTCGCTTCCCCCTCAAGATGTCCTTGTCTCGGAAGGCCAGCGGTAGTTTCGAATACATTCGCCCCTACAATCGCAGGATGTCCTCCTCCCTGGTAGATAACTGGAGATCCGCGGTCATTCCCGTGGGTACGGGTTGTAGTCAGTGGCGAAGCGAATGAGGTGGCATGTGGAGGGAACGGTGTTCCCGGGATAGCTGATGGGAAAGCTATCGAGATAGCCGATGGGAAAGTCTTCGGGACACCTGATGGGAAAGTTGTCGGGATAGCCGATGGGAAAGTCACCGGGACATCTGATGGGAAAGTTTTCGGGATAGCCGATGGGAAAGTTGCCGGGACACTTGATGGGAAAGTTGTCAGGATAGCCGATGGGAAATTCATGGGGACACCTGATGGGAAAATTGTCGGGATAGCTGATGGAAAAGTCACCGGGACACCTGATGGAAAAGTTGTTGGGATAGATCCCGGAGTATAAGTAGTCGGATGGCCCGCACTGATAAAAACTGGAGTTGCATAGGGAGTTACCAAGCATCCCCACTGGTCTAATATTAAGGAGCATTCCCTATAGGTAGCGTGTTGAGAAAATTGAAATGAGGTGCTCCCGGAGCTCCTCTTTCATGTGGCAGTCCCCCATTCTCGCTGGGTAAGAGGCCTGGAGGGGGTGGGATCAGCTCACTAACCCCGTGAGTGGTGTGCCGACCCAATGTAGAGGCGGTAAAGCTTGCCACGGGCCCCGAGGAGGGATGATCCCCAGGTGTCAGGCACGGTTCTAAACTCGCAGTGACTGGGGGCCTAGTTTCTTGTCTCCTCATGTACGCTATTGGATGAGTCCCGATCCTAATCCCTTGAGGAGGAGGTGGGGGAGGAAGCCGAGAGTCTCCCCCCGGTTGCAAGTCAACGATTTGGGATCCATTTCCGATGGATCCCGAGATGGATAATGACGCTGGTGCAGGTGGGGCCACGCCCGATGTTGTTCCTAATAGTGGATTTGCATTAATTTCTTCAATTCGTGGAGTTCCTTCAGTGGTCGACATTGCCCTTTACTATCGGTTGAATTCGGCCAAATCAGGCAGGTCTGCGCAGTTCTGAAAAAATAAGCCTATCTAAAGCTACCGACCTCCGTTATCTACGAATCTTATATGGATGGAGAGCCAAGATAAATACCTACAACTATGGTGAGGACGTCCACAGATAATTCAGAAGTATAAGGACCCAAAAATATTCATGAACATTCAGCAGCGTTCGGCCAAGGACTGTGCTGCGCAACGATGGTGCAAAGATCACAGGCAAGGCTATGGGTCTCGTATCTTGTCAAGGCCAGTTGGAATGACTAGATGACGAGCAGATCTACAACTTTTCAGAAGGGAGAAAAGGAAGATTCGGTATCAATTTGTCTTAAAACAGCGCTTCAAGAAAATCACGTCTTCTACTCATATTTTCCCACAGACGGCGCAACTTGATGCGGTTCGAAATTACACCAAGAAAGATCGCGAAATTCAAACACGATTCTATATTTATGATTTATGGAAAATACTACGAGTAATAAAGACAAATAACTAATGTGGAATATAAGGAATGGAAAAGAAGAAGTGTTTTATTATTTTCGATGTTCTTGAGAGAAAATACAGAGATATCGATTTTTTGTATTTCTAGAAAACGTAAAAAATACATAAGAGAGGATTACACATATTTATAAGGCCTTATTGGCCGAGTTCCCGCTAGGAAATGGTCACTTTGACCGATTTCTTGATATTCCTCATATCCCCTATCTTAGGAGATATCGGTTGGGATCCGATACGATTTGATCTGATCCAATCTCCAGTCTTCTTCCAGCTAGTCCTCCACGTGTTTGACGTAGGTATCTCTCCTCCTTGTCATGAGCTATCTCCCTTGACTATCTAATAAACTTTCTCCTCTGTTTTCCAACTCGAGCCGAATTACCACATGTATTCTCTACTTCTTGAAACCAAATAATATAACAAAAAATCCAGCCACATCAAGGTCTATAAATTTTAAAAAGAATGCAAGAAAATTTAATGTTTTTGGTACATCTCAGTCCAAATAAGAAAAATCAATGCTTGTAATTAAGTTGATATGAGACTACAATGACATCTCACATTGTAAACATTTAATGATTAACATTCATCGATGCATAAAAAGTAACTGGATATAAACATGCAATTTGAGTTGTCAACCTCCTAAAATTTGTTGGAAAAGCATTTTATGAAATTCAAGTTGAATAAAGTTCGAAGTTATGATCGGCCATTCCTTCCATTTGGAGCTCAATTGAGATTTTAGTGGTAAAAGAATTTGATAGTGGTAAGATACAAATTGTAATATGTTTTACTATGTTAACGACGTATTTAACGTATTGATGATCCACAATCAAACAATTTAGACAGAATTCGGTCTCAGAAGTCAACATGCGTTACCTGTCTCAAAGTCTGAAAATTGAGTGGAATATTTCCGTCTCTGAACTTGGTTCATAAAAAAATATTAGAGACAGATCAGTGACAATAAAATATTTGTCAAATCGGTCCCAAAATAGCTAAATTGAGATGGAATATTTCCGTCTCTGAACTTGATAGATTTCAGAGACGGCTTAGAGATGGTCTATCTCCATCTCTGATTTTGACTTAGTTTTCATCTCTCTGTTTTGCCATTATTCTGAGATTGTGAAGGAATAAACTAACCATAGGAAATTTGTTATTTGAGACAAAATTATTATGCGTCTCAAAAGCCGTTCTCTGATTTTCCGTCTCTAAAGCTGTGTTTCTTGTAGCGCAATTAGCATATAGGTATAAACATAAATTTTCTTAATCAATTTACAAGCTAATACTAATGCAATACAAAAAATAAGAATTCAAGTATAATGTTCGTCTATTGCTTATGTTTTTCTGTGTTTTAAATATCTTACGTTTTAGTTTTCTTACAATAAATTTAGAGTTAGAGGGAGTATTTTCCTATTCCTAACTGTTTTGTGAGTCATCGCTATTTTTTTTTTTTCGCTCTCTACATTCCATAGCTAATTCGCTTCTAAAAAATGCGTGCCAAATTCATTTCCTTGCAATCATTTTGTAATGGTATGGCTGTTCTCACCCTTGAAATGCACCTCCGATTTTCTGATTTGGTCAAAAAGTGGTCCCTCCGTTCGAACCAATTTCCTAAGAGTGGTACCACCGTACATTCGTACCAGCACACTGGATGCGATGCTTAATCTATAATCTATAATCTATAACTATTATAAAAGTATGAATGTTAGGAGATGATTTACATTTCTTAACTTTTTGGTAGGGACTAAAATATCCTTATGTGAATATTATGTTAGAAAAAAGAGTGAGGTTCATTAAGTGAATAACTTAATGATAAAAAATTTAATATTTAATTCAATCTAGACCTTATTAAAAGACGAATTAATATTGTTCAATGTATATACCACTCTAATAAATGAGATATTTTGTTCATTTATTTTATTGGATATTTTATTTAGTATTTTTGTGAAAATGATAAATATTTTTTACATGGTAGTAAGTAATTTTCTAAATTAACAAACACTTTTCCTACAATAAAGAATTTCCATTTGTTTTAACTAGAAATATTAGTGAATTCTAATTAAATGAATTATATAACATGCTTTAGATATTGATGCTAATTCCATAATATAAGAAAATTTGAAAAATAAAATTTGAAGAAGAAAAATATTGGATTGTGGGTCAACTTTGTTATGTTGTTTTTTTATTTCATTAATTTTTAAATTCCATTAATAATTGAGTTATCAAATGACATATTTCATTTAGTATAAGGTAGTAGAGACTAGAGATATATAAGAGCATATACAAATAAATATTTAAATAAAAAGAGATCTCAAAATTATGAGAGTTCACAACTAACACATAATTGAAATAGAGAAGAAATTATATGAAGATAATTTTTTTTAGCTCCATATGCCTCTTGCAAAAAGAAACAAACAGGAATTTCACAGTAATAAATGAATTATTTTATTCATTTTATATATTCATAGGTACTATATATCTAATTTATTTTTATTTCTTATTTTATTTAGTATTTTTATAAAAATGATAAATATTTTTTACATGGTAGTAAGTAATTCTACAAATTACTACATATTTTCTCTACAATAAATAATTTTTATTTATTTAAATAGAAATATTAGATTCTTAAGTGAACCGAAAATGAATTATATGACATGTTATAGATTTTTATGCCAATTCCATAACATAAGAAAATTTAAAAATAAAATTTGATGATGAAAAATATTGGATTGTTGATCCACTTTATTATTTTATTTTTTATTTTTTAATTCATTGATTTTTAAATTTTCATTAAAAAATTTAGTAAGCAAATGACGAATTTCATTTAGTATTCGACAGTAAAGACAAAATCATAAAATAATAAATATTTAAATTATAAGATATTTCAAATTTTAAGAGTTCACAATTAACACATAATTGAAATAAAGAAGAAGCATGAAGACGAAGAGGAAGAATTTAGATCCACATGTCTCTTGCAAAAATAAATAAACGGGAATTTCAATTAGAATAAAAGAAGAATTACCGTTGTTCGTTATATATAGTACTTTAATAAGTGAGTTACTTTTTCCTTGTATATATTCATTAATATTATGTATCTAAATTTCTTTGTTAGGTATTTTATAGTATTTTTGTAAAAATGATAAATATAACTTTACATGGTAGTAATTATTTTTCTATATTTAATTACATATTTCAATAAATAACAAACTGTATTTGTTTTAATTAGCAACATTTACTCTTAATGAATCCTAAATGAGTTATATGACCAATTATAGATTTCGATGGGTATTTCAAATCAATTTCATAACATAAGAAAATATGAAATTAAAATATGAAGGAAAAGATTGTGGGTCAGTCCAGGATATGCTTTATTTTTTTCTTAGTTCATTGATTTCAAATTTCAATTAAAAGATTTAGTTAGAAAATGACTAATTTCATTTGGTACATAACCATGGTACTAGAGATAAGTGAAAAACATATCAAAACTATGAGAGTTCACTACAAACATATGACTGAGAAAGTAAAATGAAATTATATGAAGAGAGATAAAATTTCCATACTGTATACTCTTGCAAAATGAACAAACATAAATTTTATTTAGAACTTATCTGTTCATTTTTTTTAGTTTAACGATAAGGGGTTATAAAATTAACATTTTCATTTACATTTTGGTTGTAAATTGATACTCTTTGTAAATATAAAGGAATAAGATAGTGATCGAGAAAATGAGGCAAAATCTAAAAATTCACTATAGTGCATAAGGCTGATGCCCAATTATTTTTCCTTATAGCAATGTTCATAATCCATGAAATGTTAGTATAATGAGAATAGATGGTAAATTACATGCACGGTTATCAGATTTGATTAGTGTACCTTCTTAACTTTTTTGCAATAATAAAAATTAAGTTATCTGCCACATATAGTAACACGTATTTGTCATATAGTGTTAAGAAAATTGAAATAAAGAAAGATACCAAATAATTTAATTCATATAGACTATTTATGAAACTATAAACAACTAAATAAGTTGTTTTGTTGTTGTTTTCTTCCTACTAAATTAAAAGCACCTATGCTACATACACACATATATAAGAGAAATATACACACACAAAAGAACCTAAAAACCTAACTTTTATGTAGATTATGAATTTATCATATTTTGCAGTTCTTAATATTTTGTGAAAATTAAACATTAATCTAATTCAAACTACACGACAATAAGCAATTTGCTATCTTCCACCATAAGATTTTCTTAAATAAGTAATTCATAAATGCTTAATTAGTAGCAGTAGACTATTAGCTTAGCTCTGAATGAAAGAATAAGTAGTTAATAACTTTGACATTTGTTCCACTTTAATTTCATAAATATTTTTCCTACAAATTTTAGGAGGGCGGGAACTCAAATTTTGTGTTGTTAATCAGTTATTTTCTCATGCATGAATGAATTTGAAGTTGTGAACTTTTAAATGTTCACATTGGGAGATCAAGTAATAAATGACACCGACAATGTCATTTTTTTATTTTGTTATTTACCTTTTGAAATAACAACAGTAACATTATCACTCATTTGTAAAATTAATATATATGATGTTTAGTAATTTCATATTAACTTGTACAAGAACCAATATTTTATTAATTGAGCATAAATGGACTAATTAAGCAATATAATTGATTTATGGTATTTGCAGAACTATAGACGAATAGAAAAATTTGTTCACACATTAGAAGGACCAAATACCTCATGTAGATATAACAAAAATACATACTAAAGAAAAAAATAAATCCCATATTCTAAAGTATGCCATAAATTCATTGACAGAACCAGAGTTCCACAGAATATTAATGTAATGAGACGAAGAAAAAAAAGAGTAGGGTAAGAGAGAAAAGATAAAGCTTACTAGGAGTCAATAATTTACTATTTCAATTGCAAAATTAACTATAATACAATTAGATACCCTACATATTGGTATCCAACATAGTTTGTTTGCATAATTGGATGAAAATCAATATTTGACAAATTTGTTAGAAATAGATGTGCAAGTAGTTGTTACACGGATAAAGAAATTAAAAAAATAATTGAAAAACTAATTGTTTCTTTTTTCCCGCTTCTTTTTAACATATATGACCAATAAATAAATTGTAAAAGTTTTGAAGCAAAATATTATCAATTAAGAATTAATAGTTGTACGTAATTTGACTAAATTATGTGATTTTGTCGAATCAGTTTAGATATAGATCATATATTATTAGTTACTCGATCTTAAGTTTGTATAATTTGATAATGTGTATCAAGTTAATTTTCCTGCAATAGTAAGATTAATATAAAACCTAAGTATTTACGTTATTAAATAGATTAAGTTAAAAATAAAATAAAAAATGGAGTTGATAAAGACACTCCACATTTTGTTAAAGGCACTCCACATCTCTTTCAAATTAATTAAGATGACTATAATGCCCCTCAATATATCAAATAGAATTCTTATTAATATTGAAAGGTTAATTGAATAATCTATTCTAAATAAAGTTTGAACAGTATTTTTTAATTCTTTTTTGTGAAAATAATAACCAAATAAAGTCGCATTTTTTTCTCAACCATCTTTCCGAAAATAAATTTTAAAAAACCTATTTTCATCAGTGCAATAAGAGTAATCATCTGACATAGATATTCAAACCCCAACAGGATTTTATCGAACTCGTTAAACACCATGTGATGCTCATTTGCTCCTTAGAAAATATCACAATTTCTTTTTTGAATATTGAAAATTAATATGACATCAACGGCCTAAAAACTACAAAAAAAAAGTAAAAATAATTGTCAAATCATATCATATTGAGGTCGTATTTTATAGTAACAGTCCACTTATAATGACAACTAATTTTAGTTTTTATTGAACTTATTGGAAAAATAATTAGCAATTTTATCCAAAATGAAATGACACTTATCCTAATTTGGTTCGAAATAAATAAGTAAAAGTTTTAATCATATCTATGAACATATTCTTTATTTATTATTTACGGTAGTTATTTGTTACTTTTAAATTTTAAAATTTTTTGAACTATCAAATTTCGAATACTTATTTCACATTTAGTTAGAAAAGTAGTATAAAACTAGTGTGTCAAAGAAATTGGAGAGAATTATTTTAATAGATTAAAGGGCATTTTTGTCAATGTAATGAAATTTAAATAAAAGTGGAGTGCCTTTATCAACTCCCATAAAAAAATATTACTAATGAAATTAAATTACGAATTAATGTAAATTAGAATAATGTCGACTTAGCATTTTATATTTTGTTATAAAGTACTTTTAAATGAACATTCCATTAAAGAATAAATACATAAATCATAGTTTTAAACTTACTACTATCAAATTTATTATTTATGTATTATACTATAAACAAATTATACTAAAAATTACAATAAATATAATGATTCACGCGCAATGCGCGTACATTTTACTAGTTCTTTAAAATTTATAAATTAAAATAATTAAGTCATTTATTATTTTGTAACATGAAAATTTCTCAATACTACTATATGTTGTTGATTGAAACTAAATTTTGAAAAATTCCGGATCTTCTTTTATATTTTTTTCTACAATTCTAGTAAAACCCAGATTCTTCTTTTCTCTATATATAGATTTCCGTGTAAAAGAATCCTACACGGAGTGGGTCAAGGAATCCTAAACGGTCCCCAACACAAGATTTACCTAAAGTCCGATATATATATATATATATATATATATGTAATAAGTAAATAAAAGTGGTTTGATTTATAAGTTTTACTTCCTATACTTGATAAAAACTTAGTAGCTACGATAAAAAAAATCTTTTCTAGTCTAGGAAGAAGAATAAGAAGCATGGCAGATTGGGAAGGACTTCATGATGATCTGTTTGTTTTGATCTTGAAGAAGATAGAATTGATAGAAGATTTCGTAGCTTTTGGGATGGTCTGCAAATCATGGAAGAAGGCTGCTAATTAATAACAATAAGCAGTATTTACGGCCTCAAATTCCATGGCTCATGTTGGCAGTGTCCGAGAATAATAATAATGGAGATCGACAAATTTACAGCTTCTCCAAGGATAATATGTTAAGTAAGAGTTTATATGTCCCTCCCAACAGAAAGTGCATTGGACTAAACCATGGGTGGATCTTGACGATATCGTTGACGGTGAGATGAATTTGGTGCATCCGCTTTCGCACTCTGAGATCGAGCTTCCTAATCAAACCTCAATTCCACAAGAAGGTTATCGGACCTGGCCATCTACCTTGTTCACACGAAGAGCGGCACTTTCACGGAATCCGTCTGAATCATCCGATTTTGTACTCATGATTGTCCACAGTGGTGGTGCATTCTTGGGTTACTGGAGAGTGGAGACCAGTGGATAAGTGCTGGACCAGCAGGAGACCGTCTATTAAAGAAGGTGGGTTCTATGATCTGATTTATTACAACGATCAATTCTATGCCCTCTCTTATTCTGGTATTATTTGGGCTTGCACCATTCGTCATGATCACCCCGATAATATTGTCCTTAGGGAGATCACTAGGATAGACCGCAACCAAGTTTTTGTACCAAATATATGGGTATATAATGTTGAATCAGCATCACCAGATGTGTAACTACTTGTGGTTCGAAAAGAAGATTTCGGACAAGAGAACTTTGAGGAGATGGAAGTGGGTAGCGGAAGACGAGGAGGGATATGAACTACATGAAGATTCTGTTGGTAAAAATTGACTGTGTTTCGTGTTTTCGAACAAACTAATCTAGGGAAGGATTTCGAATGTTCTATCCAAGCCCCGCGATAATTCACAACCTAGAATTATCTTTCAACCCCTGCGTTCGATACGCTAAACGGTGGTTCAAGTCTTAAACTAAACGTCGATTAAATATATTCGAACTTCTCTTCATCTTCTTCGAGTGGACCGCAATTGATGAAAATAATTATCGTTTTCGAATGAAATAATAACATAGTGAAGGAAAAATTCAAGTCTTAAACTAAACGTGTTGTTCGAATTTGTTACCGGAAGTACGTCACACGCACTTTATTTACATCCGATTTCCAACAATCCCCCACACGAATATAATTAACATATGCAGACACATTGAGAGTTCGGATGAAAAACTATAGCATCAGAAGAGGTAGCTTTTGGCTTTGAACCTTTCTTAGTGAAATATCATCGGATTTACTAGGTTGTACAATGAACGCGATGTCTTGAATTGTTCAGCCGTTCGTGTAAACCAAGACAATGATATTCACACCATAGTCTCTCGAACAGATTTCGTTCTCACTGTTGGGTCCATTTTGGCCGTGACACCCCTTCTTGGATTCATAAGTGTTTACATTTTACCCAATGTTGAAGCGGCCGACACCTCACACTTGCATAGGTGACTTCCTATTTAAGAGTATCCTGCCATACTCCACTTCATTTAGACAGTATAGGAATCATTAAAGCCCGGCTTAACCTTTTGCTACAACTTGCAGGTTGCACTTCTTTATCCTAGGCAATGGGTTTAGAGTATATTAAACTCTTAAGTGTCTCACTGAATTCTCACAACTTAGTTGTCCCATTGAACCATGATCTTGGGATCTCCAGTCAACATGGTTGGGTTACCGTTGTGTCCATTCTTAATTTGTAGTCTTTAACCCCCATTCCACTTGATAGACAGTCTATTTGATCTCTATACAATCCTTTCATTAAAGAATCTGCAATATTCTCCCTTGATTTCACATAATCAATGGAAATAATCCCGTTAGAGATCAACTGCTTAATGGTATTGTGCCTACGACAAGCATGTCTAGACTTACCATTGTACATGCTATTCTATGCCCTTCTGATTTGTCGACTGATTGTCACAATGTATCAGATTTTGGGCCACTGGATTTTCCTCGAGAAACATCTTCTAAACATTGTGTAGTCACTCAACTTTTCCATCAACTTTTATCTAAAGCCATGGATTCTGACGTCTAGCTATACAAGTTTATTTAGATGATTTCTGTGACGCCCCTCATTTCCAAGTGGTAAGTTTAATAGTTTATAGATCTTGTCAATTTTCATTTAGAGGACTATTTACTTAAATTAATCATAGAGACCATTGGGCAAGAGTGCAACGGATTCTATACTAAGGGGTTGCACTGTAAATTGTTAACTAAACTTGGGTTCACCGTACAAATTCTAAAAATGATGGGGATTGAGCCATAAATTATGAAATGCCTAGAGACAGGTAGTAATTTGTGTAAACAATTAAAATATAAACAAAAGTAAAAGAAAAGAAATAAGGAAAAGGAAGTGAATAGGATTTAAAGGGGAATACACGTGCCACTCCATTGTTGTGTTTGAAAGTTCCACCTCCTCATTACATAAACTAACATAGATATCATATATATACATACGTGCATCTCTAATGTTGGGAAAGAGTGTCAAAATAAATGACACCGGCGCAATGCGGAAGCGATATAATTTTTTTCCCTACTAACTGGATAAAAATGGGATCACACCAACGATAGTACGATAGAAAGAAATAGAATAAACGAGACAAGAGTTTTTAGGTGGAAAACCCAAATCGGGAAAAAACCACGGGACCGAAGTCGAAAACCTCCACTATAACAATAATGGGCTTACACAATTTCTCCCTAAACTAATTAGGGGATACACCAAATCTTCAAGAAAATATCCCTTGGATTACAAATAAATCAAGTTTAGAAACTTGGAATTGTAGAAGAAAAATAGAACACTCTCTCAATCTTATTTTTCTTCTCCCAATTTTTCCCTCTTATTTTTTCTCTCTTTCTCTCTATTTCTCTCTCTAGCTCTCGTTGATGGTGTGTTTTAGAGGAGCAAGAGATGCCTCTATTTATAGGCATAATTCCATGCCGTCCATGCCGTCCAATTTTGACAATTTGGTTTTTGAAGTCAACAATGGCAACTTGCCATTTTCTTCTTCAAAGAAGCTGGCTGCCACCAACCATTCTTTATATTGTTTTTCAACAATATACAACATTACATATATATATACACATATATACATAGCCACCACATGGGTGGGACCCAACAATTCTCCCCCTCCAACTCATGTGGGGGGCACAACCAAGCCCGTTTCACTTTTGCAGACTTCAAGCTTTTCTCTTGGCAAAGACTTTGTGAGCATATCTGCGCCATTATCATCCGTATGCACTTTATCAAGTTGTATCAACTTTTCGTCAAGAACATCCCGGATCCAATGGTATCTCACATCTATGTGTTTGGACCTTGAGTGGAAAGTCGAATTTTTACTCAAGTGAATCGTGCTCTGACTATCACAGTAGAGCCTGTACTTTTCCTGCTTCAAGTCCAACTCCTCTAGAAACTTCCTTAACCACAACACCTCTTTACATGCTTCAGTCACAGCAATGTATTCGGCCTCTGTTGTGGATAATGCCATGCATTTTTGAAGTTTCGACTGCCAAGAAATAGCTCCCCCTGCAAAGATAATCATGTATCCGGACGTGGACTTCCTGGAATCAATGTCTCCAGCCATGTCTGCATCTGTGTACCCCTCTAAAATAGTTTGGCCATCACCAAACCTTAGACATAGTCTCGAAGTGCCTCTCAGATACCGCATTATCCATTTCACTGCTTCCCAATGATCCTTGCCAGGGTTAGATAGATAGCGACTAACTACGCCAACTGCATGAGCAATATCGGGTCTAGTACATACCATAGCATACATCAAACTGCCAACTGCAGAAGCATATGGTATCTTCTTCATCTCTTGTTTATCTTCCTCACTTGTGGGGCATTGTGGGGAGCTGAGTTTGAAATGACCCGCAAGTGGAGTACTAACCGCTTTAGATTTACTCATGTTGAATCTTTCAAGAACTTTCTCAATGTACTGTTCTTGAGATAACCAGAGCTTCTTATCAGCTCTATCCCTAGAGATTTTCATTCCAAGGATCTGCTTAGCCGGACCCAAGTCTTTCATCGCAAAAGACTTTCCAAGTTCTTTCTTCAGCTTCTCAATTTTGCTGGCATCATGACCTACAATCAGCATGTCATCAACGTATAACAGTAGAATGATAAAATCTCCATCTGAGAATTTCTTAAAGAATACGCAGTGATCTGAGCTGGTCCTCGTGTAGTCATGGTCTGTCATGAATGAGTCAAATTTCTTGTACCATTGTCTGGGGACTTGCTTCAGACCGTACAAGCTTTTCTTCAACCTGCACACCAGGTTTTCTTTTCCTTTGACTCTGAACCCTTCCGGCTGCTCCATGTAGATTTCTTCATCTAGATCTCCATGAAGAAATGCAGTCTTCACATCAAGTTGTTCAATCTCCAAATTGAGACTGGCAGCGATCCCAAGAACAACTCTGATCGAAGACATCTTCTCTAATTAAGATATAGCAGTCAACCATCAAGAAATCAGAAACTATTTAATCGGGGATGAGCTCTCACCAGTCAAGACGAGGAAGATTACGAGGACGACGAGCTTCACCACTGGTGAGAAAATTTCTTCAAAATCAACACCCTTTTTCTGATTGAAACCCTTCACAACCAGCCTTGCTTTATATCTGGGTTGTGAGCTATGTTCCACATTTTTCAACTTGTACTCCCACTTATTTTTGAGTGTTCTCTTGCCTTTAGGCAGCTTCACCAAGTCATAGGTGTGATTTTCTTGTAAGGATTTCATCTCCTCTTTCATGGCCTCCATCCACATATCTCTCTGATAATATGATATGGCCTTTGGGTAACTCTCTGGTTCTCCCCCATCAGTGAGCATCACATACTCATCTGGATTATATCTGGTCGAAGGACGTGTTTGTCTGGTTGACCTTCTAACCCTCGCCTCCGGTGGCGGAACTGGATCATCAGTCTGTATAGGTGGCACCTGATCATCAATTGGCTCATCATCAGTTATATCATTCTGCTCATCTTATACATCTCCCCCGTGATCCTGAGTTGTTCGTGAGGGAACTGGATCTAAGTCATCAGGAACTTCCTGAGTAGATTCTTTCCTCTCGCTCTGTTTTGTATCATCAGATGTTTGTTCCTCAAGAAACACAACATCTCTGCTTCTGATAACTTTTCTGTTCATCGGGTCCCAAAGTCTGTAACCAAACTCTTCATGGCCATAGCCCAAGAAGGTACATGGTTTGGTTTTGTCATCAAGCTTGGATCTTTCATCTTTTGGAATATGAACAAACGCCCTGCAGCCAAACACTCTCAAGTGTTTGTAGGAAACATCTTTCCCTGACCAAACTCTGTCTGGAATGTCACCATCCAAAGGAGCTGATGGAGAAAGGTTGATCAAGTCAACTGCAGTCCTCATTGCTTCACCCCAAAAGGATTTGGGCAATTTTGAGTGTGATAACATACATTTGATCCGCTCACAAATTGTCCTGTTCATCCTCTCCGCCACACCATTGTGTTGTGGAGTTTTTGGAACACTCTTCTCAAGCCTGATACCATGGTCACGACAATGCTGTTCAAATGGACCCTGGTATTCGCCACCGTTGTCTGAACGAATACACTTCAGCTTCCTTCCGGTTTCTCTTTCAACTTTTATTTGAAAATGCTTAAAGACTGTTATAACCTGGTCTTTAGATTTTAAAGCAAAACACCAGACCTTTCTAGAAAAATCATCAATGAATGTGACAAAATACACTGCACCACCAAGTGTTTTGTCTTTCATATAGCATACATCAGTATGCACCAAGTCCATAGGATGTGATTTTCTGGACGGATAGAAGCTCTTGAACGCAACTCTGTGTTGTTTTCCTGCTAAACAATCAACACAAGTTTGTAGCTCTATCCCATTGACGTCAGGTAGGAGTTTCTTCTTAGCCAAAAGTTGCATGCCTTTTTGGCTCAAGTGTCCAAGCCTCTTATGCCATAGCTCAATGGAGGAATTATTGACTGCTGCATTCACCTCTTCATTGGATAATTTTGCTTGCATCAGGTAGAGTGAGTTCTTTTTCTTACCCTTTGCAGTAATCAGAGAACCTTTGATGAGCTTCCATTTTCCTTCACCAAAGTTACTGACATAGCCGTCATCATCTAGCTTGCCAGTGGAAATAATGTTGAGCCGAATGTCAGGAATATGTCTGACAGAATGAGTCGGCACCTTGTGTCAGTTTCCAAGTTAATGTTTCCCATGCCGATAACCTCTGTCACACCATGATTGGCCATTCTGACTCTGCCAAAGTTACCACTCGTGTATGATTTGAACATATCCCTATGTGGGGTGATATGATACGAGGCTCCTGAATCAATGATCCAATCTGTTTCTTGGCATGATGAACTGACACATGCATCATCACAGATAATGACAACATCACCATCAGTTGCCACAGCTGTGGTGTGATAAGAGGTGTTTTTACGTGTTTTTAAGACCGTAATTCTTATGATTTGGATTCACTTATTGCTTAAATCATGTCACATTTGCATTTAATAGGTGTGTTAAGTGAATACAGGTAATAAATGAGAATACATGAAGAAAAGGGAAGAAAAACGATGTACAAAACAAGTTCAAGCATGTTTTTCAACACCGAGGTGGTTTATACATCTCCTACCACATTCGAGCGATAATTCCGTACATTTCGAGACCGACTTAGACAAAGTTTCCTTCTACAAAGTTTTAGATGTATGTCTTAGCTTCAAATGGGAACTTGAAACATCCAAATCGGAGGTCTATAGAGATAATTGTGAAGGAAATACGATTGCTGCGCTGAACAGAGAAGTACATGTGCCAGGATACGCCCCAGCGCTCTCCTAGTCATGCCTAGGCATGGATAGTCCGAATGTTACTCCTTTTTCAGCCTAAATTCCAGCCTTATATGATGGGTAAGAATCAATTTTGGCCATAATTCAGCACATGTGTTGAGGGGTTGTCATAAGTGTGTTTCTTGGTAGATTTACTTTATGGGCGCCAAATCAGAAACAACCTCCATGTTGAAACGTAATTTAGGTATACTTAGAGACCTAATTGGACAAAATGTCCTTCTGCAAAGTTGTAGATCTATGTGTTATCTGAACATGGGGACTTGAATCATCCAATTTGGAGATCTGTGGAGACGTTTATGAGGAAAATACTAAGACTGCGCTGGAAAGCAAGAAAATGGCAGCATGCATGTGTTTTGTTGAAGTTTTCACATGGTTATGCTTGGTGGAATTCTTAATGGCCGAAAGTTCAGCATTTTTTAGCTGGTTGGAATCTTAAAAGCCAAACTTTAAGCATCACCTTAGGTGGAATTCTCATTGGGGAACTTTAATGGGAATTCTTAATGCATACTTTAGTGGAATTTTGGCTATAAAAGGAAGGGGAACCCATACTCTTCATCATTCACTATCAATTTCAGATTCTTAGAGGAGAGGGGGGCAGCCCCTAATCTGATTTCTCCACCAATCATCACCATTCTTCATCACTCTTGGAGGGGAAAACTAGAGGAAGGAAAAGAGCTTGGGGATTGAAGGCTCAACTTCAAGATCCATCATTATTCACTTTTGAGGGAGTTTTTATAGCTTTTCATTTCAATTATGTCTATGAACATGTGTATTAATTCATTTATGTTTTTCATATTATCCATTATGAACTAAATTCATAAGACTAGGGCCATGTAAGGCCAAATTGTGATATATGCTTATAATAGATGATTGTTGAGGTTGTTCTTATATTGTTATGTGATGTTAATTTGTGTTTTTGCCTATCTTGCATATACTTGATCACTATATGTTAGAATCTTATGCCTAGGTTAATATTTCGGGAGAAAATTGACTTAGGGTGCAAAAAATTCACATCATGACCCGTACCTAATGAGGAATTGCCCTAGACATAGGTAACGATTCCCGGGTGAAGTTGTTCGATTCAAATCGAGTGAACTCTAGTACGTTAATGCATGTTTAGTGGTTAGATTTCCGGATAGGAATATTTGGGAAATCACGATCTAAGCATAGGAGTTTATACGCGAGACATCGGTTATTCTCTACCCTCGGAGTTCTCACCATAATAATATAAGCGTAATCCTTCAACTAGAATCTTTATAAGTATAATTGATCAATTTGAACCTAGCATGTGCCTTAGTCTCCCTTTATACTTTGTGTAAAATCAATTGTGTAATCTTGTTCTTATTGTATGCATTTTACCTATAATTTACTTTAATTATATTTGTTCTTTTTTTTCGTTAAAATCATAAACTAAAATTCAAGTCTCCGTGGTTCGACAATCCGGACTTTTAGTCCACCTATTACTACACACGACTAGTGCACTTGCTATCATAGCACGTTGGCTTTTAGCGTGTCAAGTTTTTGGCGCCGTTGCCGGGGACTTGTTCAGTTTAGTTTTTGATTTTTCGTTTAAATTTTCATAATTCTTAGTTCTTCGTTTATTTCTAACCTTTCTTTTATTTTATTATTCTAATTTTGTTTTTTGTGTATAATTGTTAGGTGTAATTTGTGGTGCATGACCCGCTCTTCTAACGAGCCTCTATACAATTTTGAGCCGGAGATAGAGCGTGTTCTTCGATCTAGTAGACGCACTCGAGAAATGGCTGACAATCTAAATCCAAATGGAAATTTTCCCGACATAAATCTCCCGAAAAACAGGGAATGGTTGCAAAATCTATTCCAAGCTATGCAACCGGCACCTCCTCAAAGACTTCCATCGGTCCGGGAAAGTCTACCTCCAAGGGTCCACACTATACCGGGGCCCGTAGTCTTTCCAAATTTCTTTGCACCAAATTATCACATTCCGTCACACATCTTTAGCATGGTGCAAAGCGAACCCTTCTATGGAGAGCCCCATGAATCACCTCATGAGCATTTGGAGACTTTAGACGATACTCTCATGACTACCCAATTTCATCCAAGGGATCTCGATGCAATTCGTCTAAGAGTCTTCCACTTCTCATTAAAGGAAAGGGCGACCATGTGGTACAAATCTCTACCACCCCAATCCATCACAACATGGGGACAATTGGTCGATGCCTTTTTGAGCAAATTCTTTCCACCCTCCAAAATCAATGAGCTAAGGAGCAACATTAAGGAGTTTAAGCAGGGGAATCATGAGTCCTTAGCTGAGGCATGGGCTAGATATAAAAACATGCTCCGAAAATGTCCGGATCACAACCTAAGATTGAGCGAGCAAGTATTACGATTCCATGATAAAGTCCGTTCGCGCATCCGAAATAGGCTCAATGCCGGCGCCGGTGGTGATCTCCTTGGGCTCGATTGCCAAAGTGTGTGGGACAAGATTGAGCAATTAGCCCGGGAAGATGAACTCTATCCCGATGATGAAGAAATCACACCCACTAAAAAGATTGCTTGTGTTCAAGACTTGGGCGAAGAAGTTGCTTTGGAAACAATGGTTGGCAATGTAAACTATGTTGGAAATGCCAATCGACCTCAATTGAACTTCCATGTGCCCGAAAATTTTCCAAGGAGGCCCAATCCGGCACAAAATGCCCATCCCGGCGTCTATCAAGCACCAAGGCCCCCATTCAACAATAACCAAGCTCAAAGGCAAGGTAATCCTCATATACAAAGGCAAATAAGACCTCTTACAACCGAAGAGCGTCTCGATGAACAAATAAAGAAATCGGATTCAGCAATCAACGAACTCCGTACTATGATGAAGGATATAATGATGGACATGAAAGATTTAAAGACACAAATGGGTCAAATGGCAAAGGCGATCAGTGAGAGAGCCCCGGGAACTTTACCAAGTGACACAGAAAAAAACCCGAAGGAGCAATGCCACGCCATCACCTTAAGAAGTGGCAAATAGGTAGTCAATGATGTTCGCATTTCCGCGCCCGAGCGCCTCGATGAGAACGCCCAGGCACCGGAATCAATCCACAGTGAACGAATGCTTCGCAATTGTGCGCCCGAGCGTCCCGATGATCACGCTCAGGCGCCCGAGACCCAGCGCCTTGGCGCCGATTGTCGCGCCCAGGCGCCACCTCCTGAACCCTCCACAGCGGGCTCTTCAACTCCAACGCATCCTCCCATCGAGGTCCGTCTGCCATTTCCTAATGCACATAGAAAGAAAAAAAGGAGATGGATCCAAGTTTCCTTCAAATCTTAGCAATTCTTCGTGAGGTTAGAATTAATATTCCTTTTATAGACGCAATTTTACAAATGCCAAATTACGTGAAATTTTTCAATGATATTTTATCCAACAAACAAAAGTGGGAGGAAAACGAAACGGTGTGCCTAACCGAGGAATGCTCCGCCGTATTGCTTAATAAATTACCAATGAAACTTGAAGACCCTGGGAGTCTCACTATTCCTTGCACGATTGGGCCATTATCCTTCGAAAAAGTTTTGTGTGACTCGGGAGCTAGCATCAACCTCCTCCCGTACTCTCTTTTCAAAAAGTTGGGCCTTGGTAACCCAAAGCCGACTTCAATGAGCCTCCAACTTGCCGATAGATCAATCAAGAGACCACGGGGAATAATCGAAGATGTAATCGTTCAAGTCGACAAATTCTATTTCCCGGTTGACTTTGTGGTTCTTGATATGGACGAAGATGTTGAGGTAGCCCTGATCCTAGGAAGACCATTCCTAGCCACTGGTAAGGCGGTAATCGATATTGCCAATGGTAAGCTAACCTTAAATGTGGGAGATGAAAAGGTCACCTTTGATGTTTTTAAAGTGCTTAAACACCCATGTGATCCTGACTCATGTTTACGCATCGATGTATTTGATATGTTGATTGATGAGACTTTTCAGGCACAAATGGTAGACGACCCATTGGAGACATGTCTTTCCAAATCTATGGATGTCGATTCAGCGAGTGAAGAACAATTGGAAACCATGTTTAGCGTAGAGAAGCCACCTCTTTACCACGTCATTGGAGCTAAAAAATTAGAAAGATCACTCTTGGCTCTTCCTCGCCCTTCTATCGAAGAGGCCCCTATCCTTGAGCTTAAACCATTACCATTACATTTGAAATATGTATTTTTAAATGATAATGAGACTCTACCTTGAATTGTCTCATCTTCTTTGACAGGAGAACAGGAGGAGCGACTCATGAGAGTATTGAAGGCCAACAAAAAGGCCTTCGGGTGGAAAATTGCGGATATAAAAGGCATAAGTCCAGCGGTGTGCATGCACAAAATACTCATGGAGGAGTCCGCAAAACCTACACGCCAACCACAAAGACGGTCAAATCCACAAATACAAGAGGTGGTAAAGAAAGAGGTTATAAAACTACTCGATGCAGGTATAATCTATCCTATCTCTGATAGTGCATGGGTAAGCCCGACTCAAGTAGTACCCAAGAAGGGCGGAATAACTGTGATAGAAAATGCGAACAATGAATTAATCCCTACTCGAATGCTTACCGGGTGGCGTGTGTGTATAGATTATCGCAAGTTAAATGATGCCACTCGTAAGGACCATTTCCCCCTCCCATTCATTGACCAAATGCTTGAAAGGTTAGCTGGACATGATTTTTATTGTTTTCTAGATGGGTATTCCGGCTATAATCAAATTGCCATAGCCCCCGAGGACCAAGAGAAAACAACTTTCACTTGTCCCTATGGCACGTTTGCTTATAGGCGGATGCCGTTTGGATTATGCAATGCCCCGGCCACATTTCAACGATGTATGATGGCGATCTTTCATGACATGGTTGAAGAATTCCTTGAGATTTTTATGGATGATTTTTCTGTTTTTGGAACCTCATTTAACACATGTCTTGATCATTTGGACCGTGTTCTAAAACGCTG
This sequence comes from Buddleja alternifolia, assembly GCA_019426215.1. Taxonomy (NCBI): domain Eukaryota; kingdom Viridiplantae; phylum Streptophyta; class Magnoliopsida; order Lamiales; family Scrophulariaceae; genus Buddleja; species Buddleja alternifolia. Next base: position 17,914,798 of record CM033408.1, on the reverse strand, counting down.
TGAGGAAACAAATCTTGTTTTGAATTGGGAAAAATGTCATTTTATGGTCCGGGAAGGGATTGTGCTAGGTCACAAAATCTCCCAAAAAGGGATTGAAGTGGACCAAGCCAAGATTGAGGTAATAGAAAAGCTTCCTCCACCTACATCGGTGAAAGCCGTGAGGAGCTTTCTTGGTCATGCCGGCTTCTATAGGCGATTTATCAAAAAATTTTCCAAAATTGCAAAGCCATTATCTAACTTGCTTGTCAAAGATGCACCATTCAATTTTGATTCCCTTTGTTTACAGGCCTTCATAACTCTTAAGGAGCTATTGATATCTGCTCCCATCATGGCACCTCCCGATTGGAGTTTGCCCTTCGAATTGATGTGTGATGCTAGTGATACCGCGATGGGTGCGGTCCTTGGCCAAAGGAAGGATAAGGTATTTCGAACCATCTACTATGCTAGTAAGACTTTAAATGATGCACAAATGAATTACGCAACCACAGAAAAAGAATTATTAGCCATAGTATTTGCATTTGACAAGTTCCATGCTTATCTCATTTTGAATAAAGTAATTGTGTACACTGATCACTCCCCATTAAAATACTTGCTTGCCAAAAAGGATGCCAAACCTAGACTCATTAGGTGGATTTTACTTCTTCAAGAATTTGACATAGAAATTAAGGATAAGAATGGAGTAGAAAATGTTGTTGCCGACCACTTGTCTAGGATAGAGATTCCTAAGCCTGAGTGCGTGTTTGATAAACCTATTTGTGAGGAGTTTCCCGATGAGCAATTGTATGCTATACTTCATAATGATGCTCCTTGGTATGCCAATTATGCAAATTATCTTGTCACTGGAGTTCTTCCTCCGGATATCACTTATCATCAAAAGAAGAAATTCTTATTTGATGTGAAGAGATATTTGTGGGACGAACCATATCTATTTAAGATTTGTGCAGATGGCCTCATTCGACGATGTATCCCCGAGGAAGAAATAGCATCAATTCTCGCCCATTGTCATGATATGTGGGTAGGTGGTCACTTTGGACCCTCTAAAACAGTGGCTAAAGTGCTTCAATCAGGTTTCTTTTGGCCTACTCTTTCTAAAGATGCATTCTTGTATGTTCAATCTTGTGATAGGTGTCAACGAACAGGTAACATCTCTAAAAGACACGAAATGCCATTGAATAACATGCTTGAATGTGAACTATTTGATGTATGGGGTATTGATTTTATGGGACCCTTCCCTAGTTCTTGTTCCAATAAGTATATTCTTGTTGCGGTCGACTATGTCTCCAAATGGGTCGAAGCTGAGGCTTTACCAACTAATGATGCTCGGGTGGTTACTCGATTTTTTAAAAAAAGGATTTTCACTCGTTTTGGAACTCCTAGAGCAATCGTTAGTGACGGGGGCACCCATTTTTGTAACAAACAATTCGAGCACTTACTGAACAAGTACGGGGTACGGCATAAAATCTCAACCCCATATCATCCTCAAACGAGTGGTCAAGTGGAGGTGTCGAATCGGGAGATTAAACGCATTCTTGAAAAAATGGTTAACGCATCTAGAAAAGATTGGTCCCTTAAACTAGATGACGCCTTGTGGGCATATAGAACCGCGTTTAAAACTCCGATTGGCATGTCCCCATATCGCCTTGTCTTTGGAAAAGCATGTCATTTACCGGTTGAGCTCGAACATCGCGCTTTTTGGGCTATTAAATTTCTAAATTTTGATTCTCAACTCGTAGGTACCAAGCGATTACTCCAATTACACGAACTTGAGGAATGGCGCCATCAAGCGTATGAGAACGCCAAGCTTTACAAGGAGAGAACGAAAACATGGCATGATAAGCGTATTATTCCCCGAGAATTTCATGAAGGAGACAAGGTTTTACTATACAATTCTCGCCTTCGACTTTTTCCCGGGAAGCTCAAGTCAAAATGGTCGGGACCATTTGTTGTATCTCGTGTGTATGCTTCTGGTGCCATTGAACTTATAACGGATAATGGACGAACCTTCATGACAAACGCCCAAAGATTAAAGCATTACATTGGGATTGACGGGTCGAGGGATAAAGTGACCATTCCCCTCCAGGATCTTTAGCAATTCTTTATCTCAAGTCGAGCTACCGACTCTAAACTAGCGCTTCTTGGGAGGCAACCCAAGTTTGTAAGTTTTCTTTTCTTTTTGCTTTCGTTTTTGTTTTGTTTAGTTTGTTTCTTTTTATTGTGTTCAAGCATGCACTTTGGGCATGTATGTTTTTCTTATGCTTGATGGTTTAAAAAGTTGAAGTGTTAGATATGATGCACATTTGGACCCCATCTTTAGAGATTCTTATTTTACTCGATAAGAGGAGAAATTTTGTAAGGATGCATTGGAAGCTTAAGGATGTTCTTCAATATCCTTGGTTGTAAGTGTTCTTTTATCTTTGTGTATGCCTGTTGTAACAACATTGGGGACAATGTTGGATTTAAGTTTGGGGGTAGAAGAGTATCTATTTTGAATATTGAAAATGCAATCCTAATTTTTAACTTGAATTTGGGGAAAGTTTGTTTGATATCATGTTTATATGCTTCTTTGTTGAGAAAATCAAGCATGAAAAATTTTTAGTCCTTCCAATTGATGCATTGAAATTGATTTACTTGGAAAAATGACATGAATTCTTGAAATAATCTGAATTTAATGGAATATATATATCTTTGAAATTGCTCGTGGAGACCTTAGACTAGAATTGATTCTTTAGATGATTCACAATGCACTTAAATCGAAGGTAGAGGAGTTGAGAGGATAACCATCTTGAGACACTTAAGGAATTATTCCTAGAAATATTAACTTAGATTTCTCATAAGGTTATAAGTTGAGTAGTAATTTTATATGCTAACAATGAATTGAAAAGATTGAATTTTGGTATGACCAAAAGTGGTCAGGCTAATACGTACTGGAGGTGAAAAGTTTCGTGCCTATATACTGTACTATTATGCTAATTTGAGCTATGCTCAAGCCAAAAGAAGTGAATTGTTTAAAAGATCTAGTTTTATTTCGTGGCTTTTGATACTCAAGTAATTAAATCCTTAGGAGTGTCTCTACACTTAATGCCCTAAAACTATCTAGTTTGGGAGTCATTGGTCTAAAACTTGTTACATGGGTGTCATAGAAAGCCTAATGGAATAAAACATTGCACATGATCTAACCTTAATGAAGTTTAATGGAAATTCCATATGAATTGAATGTTGAATATTTGAGATAATGAAATTTAAATGGCTATGAGATTTTCTATAATTCTTGTGCTTTGTGTTTGATCAAAAGTTGATAGATATGGGATTAATGTCCAAAATTTGGTAAGGATGTCTCTCGACTATAATACCCTAGATTTATTTTTCACTATACCCTAGGGAGTCATTTCAAGTATTGGTGTCACATGAGCAAAAGTAGTTGATATGTATATATATATTTGTAAACTTTAAAAGGTTGATTTTATGCCATTCATTCTTGTTGATCATATTGAGATGTGTTGATTCGGTTGGGATTGAAAATTTGCTAGATTTTGTGGGTATATCTTATGCAAACCCTCACGAGACTATAACTCGTCCTTTGAGGTAACTCAAAGGTTTAAAGGCTTGTTGCACCCGCTAAGTGCAATCGTTTACTCCACGAAATTGAGTTAGTTAGTTGTTTTGTTTTCTCCCATTGAATGATGTTGGTCTTGCCTTATAGCTCTTATTGCTCGAGGTCGAGCAATTGATAAGTTTGGGGGTGTTGATAAAAGGTGTTTTTACGTGTTTTTAAGACCGTAATTCTTATGATTTGGATTCACTTGTTGCTTAAATCATGTCACATTTGCATTTAATAGGTGTGTTAAGTGAATACAGGTAATAAATGAGAATACATGAAGAAAAGGGAAGAAAAACGATGTACAAAACAAGTTCAAGCATGTTTTTCAACACCGAGGCGGTTTATACATCTCCTACCACATTCGAGCGATAATTCCGTGCATTTTGAGACCGACTTAGACAAAGTTTCCTTCTACAAAGTTTTAGATGTATGTCTTAGCTTCAAATGGGAACTTGAAACATCCAAATCGGAGGTCTATAGAGATAATTGTGAAGGAAATACGATTACTGCGCCGAACAGAGAAGTACATGTGCCAGGATACGCCCCAGCGCCCTCCTAGTCATGCCTAGGCATGGATAGTCCGAATGTTACTCCTTTTTCAGCCTAAATTCCAGCCTTATATGATGGGTAAGAATCAATTTTGGCCATAATTCAGCACATGTGTTGAGGGGTTGTCATAAGTGTGTTTCTTGGTAGATTTACTTTATGGGCGCCAAATCAGAATCAACCTCCATGTTGAAACGTAATTTAGGTATACTTAGAGACCCAATTGGACAAAATGTCCTTCTGAAAAGTTGTATATCTATGTGTTATCTGAACATGGAGACTTGAATCATCCAATTTGGAGATCTGTGGAGACGTTTATGAGGAAAATACTAAGACTGCGCTGGAAAGCAAGAAAATGGCAGCATGCATGTGTTTTGTTGAAGTTTTCACATGGTTATGCTTGGTGGAATTCTTAATGGCCGAAAGTTCAGCATTTTTCAGCTGGTTGGAATCTTAAAAGCCAAACTTTAAGCATCACCTTAGGTGGAATTCTCATTGGGGAACTTTAATGGGAATTCTTAATGCATATTTTAGTGGAATTTTGGCTATAAAAGGAGGGGGAACCCATACTCTTCATCATTCACTATCAATTTCAGATTCTTAGAGGAGAGGGGGGCAACCCCTAATCTGATTTCTCCACCATTCATCACCATTCTTCATCACTCTTGGAGGGGAAAACTAGAGGAAGGAAAAGAGCTTGGGGATTGAAGGCTCAACTTCAAGATCCATCATTATTCACTTTTGAGGGAGTTTTTATAGCTTTTCATTTCAATTATGTCTATGAACATGTGTATTAATTCATTTATGTTTTTCATATTATCCATTATGAACTAAATTCATAAGACTAGGGCCATGTAAGGCCAAATTGTGATATATGCTTATAATAGATGATTGTTGAGGTTGTTCTTGTATTGTTATGTGATGTGAATTTGTGTTTTTGCCTATCTTGCATATACTTGATCACTATATGTTAGAATCTTATGCCTAGGTTAATATTTCGGGAGAAAATTGACTTAGGGTGCAAGAAATTCACATCATGACCCGTAACTAATGAGGAATTGCCCTAGACATAGGTAACAATTCCCGGGTGAAATTGTTCGATTCAAATCGAGTGAACTCTAGTACGTTAATGCATGTTTAGTGGTTAGATTTCCGGATAGGAATATTTGGGAAATCACGATCTAAGCATAGGAGTTTATACGCGAGACATCGGTTATTCTCTACCCTCGAAGTTCTCACCATAATAATATAAGCGTAATCCTTCAACTAGAATCTTTATAAGTATAATTGATCAATTTGAACCTAGCATGTGCCTTAGTCTCCCTTTATACTTTGTGTAAAATCAATTGTGTAATCTTGTTCTTATTGTATGCATTTTACCTATAATTTACTTTAATTATATTTGTTCTTTTTTTTCGTTAAAATCATAAACTAAAATTCAAGTCTCCGTGGTTCGACAATCCGGACTTTTAGTCCACTTATTACTACACACGACTAGTGCACTTGCTATCATAGCACGTTGGCTTTTAGCGTGTCATGGTGTCCTTGTCATCTTTCTTGTTTTCATTATTTCCATTCTTTTGATCTCTTTTCTTCTTTCTGCAGTCTCTTTCGTAGTGGTTTGGACCACCACAGTAATGACATTTGAAATCTCCTTTGAACTTGGACTTCCCCCTGGATTTGTCTCTCTGGTGCTGAGGACCTCTATTTTTGTTTCTTCTTCGTCTGTCAGAATTTTCAGTCACCAAGGCATTTTGCTCGGTACTAAACGCCTGATCCTTTCTTTTGGACTCTTCGTTTAGAAGGCAATCTTTGACCACTTGCAAGGTCAAATCTCCATTGGGAGCTGAGTTGTTGACTGACACCACGAGGGTATCCCAACTATCCGGTAATGAGCTGAGCAATAATAAAGCAATTACTTCATCACCAAGAGGTATCTTTATGTTGATGGATTGATTTATTAAGCCCTGGTAAGCATTAAGATGCTCCGTCTTGAAATAATTTGAATTTAATGGAACATATATATCTTTGAAATTGCTCATGGAGACCCTAGACTAGGATTGATTTCTTAGATGATTCACATTGCACAATAAATCGAGGGTAGAGGAGTTGAGAGGATAACCATCTTGAGACACTTAAGGAATTTTTCCCGGAAAAATTAACTTAGATTTTTCATAAGGTTATAAGTTGAGTAGTAATTTTTTTATGCTAAACAATGAATTAAAAAGGTTGAAGTTTGGTATGACCACAAGTGGTCAGGCTAATATGTACTGGAGATGAAAAGTTTCATGCCTATATACTGTACTATTATGCTAATTTGAGCTAAGCTCAAGCCAAAAAGAAGCGAATTGTTTAAAAGATCTAGTTTTATTTCGTGGCCTTTGACACTCGAGTGATTAAATCCTTAGGAGTGTCTTTACACTTAATGCCCCAAAACTATCTAGTTTGGGAGTCATTGATCTAAAGCTTGTTACATGGGTGCCATAGAAAGCCTAATGGAATAAAACATTGCACATGATCTAGCCTTAATGAAGTTAATTGGAAAGTTTTATATGAATTGAAAGTTTGAATGTTTGAGATAATGAAATTTAAATGGCTATGAGATTTTCTATGATTCTTATGCTTTGTGTTTGATCATAAAGTTGATAGATATGGGATTAATGTCCAAAATTTGGTAAGGATGCCTCTCGACTATAATACCTTAGATTTATTTTCACTACACCCTATGGAGTCTTTTCCAGTATTGGTGTCACATGAGCAAAAGTAGTTGATATGTATATATATTTGTGAGCTGTAAAAGGATGATTTTGTGCCATTTATTCTTGTTAATTATGTTGAGATGTATTCATCTGGTTGAGATTGAAAGTTTGTTAGATTTTGTGGGTATATCGTCTGCAAACCCTCACGAGACTATAACTCGTCCTTTGAGGTAACTCAAAGGTTTAAAGGCTTGTTGCACATGCTAAGTGCAATCGTTTACTCCACGAAAGTGAGTTCGTTTGTTGTTTTTGTTTTCTCCTTTTGGTTGATGATGTTTTTTTTGCCCTAGACCTTTTATTGCTCGAGGTCGAGCAATTGATAAGTTTGGGGGAGTTGATAGGAGTCATTTCTACGTGTTATTAAGCCCCTTTGCGTTTATGTTTTAGGTTCATTTATCACTTGATTTTGTCACTTGTGCGTTTAATTCGTGCATTAAGTGATTTCAGGCCTTAAATGGATACAATCGAAGAACAGGCTGAAAAAGGACGTATAAAACAAGTTTAGGCCAAGATGTTTCACACCTCTACGACCAAACAAGCAAGAAATAAGCTGGAGTTAGCCAAAATCATATTTTAGTACCATTTCCGCACACCTGGGCGCCAAATCAGAAATAATCTCCACGTTGGAACGCCATTTGGATAAATTTAGAGACCGAATTTGATGATGTGTCCTTATACAAAGTTTTAGATCTATGTCTTATCTTTACATGGGGACTTGAATCATCCAATTCGGAGGTCTGTGGAGAAGTTTATGAATAAAACACTATCCCTGCGCTGGAAAATACGAAAGTGGCAGCTCCCATTCTTAGTAGGTGGAAAACAAGAGAATGGTAGTTCACATTCTTGGTAGGAGGAAAGTAAGAGAATGGTAGGTGGAAAACAAGAGAATGGTAGTTCACATTCTTGGTAGGAGGAAAGTAAGAGAATGGTAGGTGGAAAACAAGAGAATGGTAGTTCACATTCTTGGTAGATGGAAAACAAGAGAATGGTAGGTGGAAAGAAAAGAGAATGGAAGCACATGTTCTTGGTTGGTGAATTTTTTTGGCTATAAAAGGAGGATTGGAGGCCATCCTACAAACACACTTGAAAACACATTCCCCATTGGGGGAGCCTAAACACATCCTATCATCATCTTCATCATCCTTAGATTAGTTATGAAGATTATCAAGAACCTCTGAAGGTGAAGAAATCAAGAAGCATGGAAGAGATGAAGATCGAAGTTCAACCATCAAAAATACGAGGGAGTTTCTTAGATTTAGATTTATTTTTGTCTATGAATATGAATCTTAATTTAAGTTCCTATCTTTTATCTTTTATGATGAAATAGATTCTTCGAACTAAGGCCATATTGAGGCTAAATTATGATAATTGAGTTATAAATTGTGTTTTTCATATTAATTCTATTGTTGCTTTGTGTCTTGATCTTGTTTGAATGCATCATATGCTTAGCTACCATATGCATGATTTATTGCTTAAATTATTCGTTCGAGAGAAGTTAATTTAAGGTGCAAAGAGGATCATCACATAATCCGTAAAAAATAGGGAATTGCCCCTAGAGATAGGTAGAGATTCCCGGGTGCAGTTAGCCGGATTAATCCGGGGAAATTCTAGAACTTGAATGCATGATTGTTGGTTAGATTCTCGGATAGACATATCTAGAGAACCATCAATTAATCATAGGATTATTACAGCCGAGAAATCGGGTAGTAATTATTTAAGATTTTTTCCACCAAAGCAACATTAGTCTAATAATATGAGAACATGTTTATAATGAAAATTGATTAATTTATGCCAACACATGTGTCTTAGTTGCTCTTTTCCATAGCTATCTTGATTTCGACATCTTGTTTCTTATATCTTACTTACATAATATTTTAGTTAATTCTTGTTTTAGTTTAAGTTCTTCAATTGCTTTAAAATCATAAACTAAAATACAAGTCCTTGAGGTTCGACAACCCGGACTTTATTGTCCACTTTATTACTACACACGACCAGTCCACTTGCTGTTTAATACACGTAAGGATTTTTCGTGTCAATAGTTAATTGCTCCTGATAATTAATTTGTAAGAGTTTAATGATTACATAGTTACATGCGGGTAATTCCTAGTATATGCTTATGAATCAGCTACGAGTCAAATTCATTATAATTAGGGATTTTCTTAATTGCTCTCATAGTTAAATAATTCAGTTAACTAATTGGTTTATCATTAGTAAATGATCCTTAAGCCATTCTGAATATGTTATTTTAATTAGCTTAATTATAATCCTTGTACACCATCTATTAATCGGTGTAATCCTCAAGGTTGCACTGTTTATATGGATAAAATTAACTGATAGTTCAGGTTCATAGAGATGTACTCATGTCATGAATATATTGATTTTATATTGAGGTGATTTAACAATACATGAACATATAAGTTAACAAAGTATGTCTTCTTAAACTAAAATGAATATCAGAGTCAGAGGTATTTTGATAGATATACAAACATGTATGTGATGTGTATATGCATTTTTAGGTAATCATGGTGAGCGTAAGGTGTCTCCTAAGGAAGTTGGACTTAAAAAGTTTCTTAAGATGAATTATATTCCGACAACTACTTCCCTCTGTGAGTGTTTTGTTTATTAGTTTATTTTCTTATGCCATATTTAGTATTACTGTCATTTATATTGTCATTCATATAAGTAAGATTACGTTATAAACGTGTTTTATTTCTGTACACATGCCCATTTATGTGAAACCGTGTGTTCTATTTTATCGCACTTGTGATTGTCACTGCGCATTAAACTTGAAATCCGAGTGTAGTTCTTTATTTCACTCTGGATATGTGATGTTATATTGATATTTGAAAGATGTCTGTTGACATTGAATGTGTGAAGTCTCCTGCTGGTATGGGACAGTGGGAAGACGAATCACAATCGTTGTGACATGATTGATATAGGCCTGACGTAGTACTTTATCTCGCTTGTGCAGGAAATTGTGATATTATATTGGTTATATGGATCCCTCGTAGATTATTGATTGTTATCTGGGCCCAAATTGCGGCATGGAGGTTTGTGACACGTGCGGGCAGCATCGGGCTTGTCGTAATACTTGGTCACAACCCTATGGTTTCCGATTCCCCTCCCGCGCATGGACGAAACGTATCATGGCGATGGGGTCGTAGATTTAGACATGTACCCGGGCATGTCAGTTTGTTAGCAAGGTCGCTCCTTGCATTTGGTGGATAAGGTAGTTATTATGAAGCGGGAGTCATCAGGGGGTTATCAACAAATCCGTATCCTTTATTATGTGATAGACCTCAATTGGAAGTGAAGGACCTAAGTGCTACACCGTGACACAATCTCAGGAACCACTATGAGCGACTCTAGTGCTTTGCTGAGGCAAATCCGGTGGTAGTCACCTCTAGAATTCTTCACTAACAATTGAGTGTTATGTGTTATCAGTTTTCCTTATTCATTAATGATTATTGCACTGTTTGACTGTTATCATATTATCATGATCATGCATCATGACATTTACGTATATTATGACTTTCATGCATAACCCCGCAGTTACACATGCTGCACTCACTGGGCTTAGTAGGTCACCACTCGTGTCTCCCCTTCCCCGGGCTAAATATAAAGAATATTGATCAATAGATGCAACCTATTTAAAATTGTGGATTAACTCACGTGTCGTAAAGGGAGGTATTCTAGTTTGAGATTATATTAAATCATATTCATATAACAAGAATTTCATGTCCTATTTCACTAAAAGTTTTGACTTTTGATTTTGTAGAGCTCTGAACCACATTATTGGATATTTTGGTGATTCAATTACCAAACAGGTGATGTAGGATGTGACAATTTCAATGACACTGCTCCTCCACCGATGGTAAAACATAACCACTCGTGGACTTAGAGTCGATTGTGTCTGATATCCAGTTAGCATTATTGTATCCTCGAAAAAGACAGTTATTCTATATTCCATGATTTTACCTTCATGAATATCATAATTTTCTGACTTTATGTACGAGATATGCTATGGAGTGCATATCCAATATGCAGTTAACGGTCCTTGTCCATATCTTGATTTGTTTGAATTTTTGGTATTTTTACCTTATCCAACCCCCCCTCCCCCCAACACATTTTAAAGTATTTATAGGAAGGATTGTGATCTTTCCTCATTTCATACGGAGTCTCACTCCTACTTTCCAAAAATGTAGTTCGCTGAGAGGATCGCCTCCCTCCCCCACAATTCTGCGATACACCAAAATTGATTAAATCCCCTTATCTTCTTGAGATTATTTTTGGGATAAATAATATCAACAACTTCTGGCGATGCGTTTTGCGGAGTCTAACGTCGCTATCTCCAACGAGTAGTGGCGCTCTTAGCGCCATCATTTTGGTCACATTAAAATAAATCTAATTTATTTAATAGTCAAACCCAAAATGATTACAACAAAATTAAATCCAATTTAATTTTGATAGGATGATTAAATCTAATTTAATTAAAGTAAAATCAAATCCAATTTAATTTCCATGACAAGATTAAATCTAGTTCCATTAAATCTAATTTAATTCCATGGCAAAGATTAAATCCAATTTAATCAAATTGAAACTAAATTCAATTTAATTCTCATGAGAAGATTAAAACCAATTTAATCAAACATGAAATTAAATCCAATTTAATTTACATGGGCTCACAAATTCAATGATTAAATCCAATTTAATCAATTATCAAATCAAATCTAATTTAATTTAAAATAAATTAAATCCAATTTAACTTATTATAAATTAAATCCCATTTGATTTAAAAACAATTGGGTCCAACCCAATTTGGACCAAAGTTAGTCCAATTATTACTTCACTGAGCCCAGCCCATCACTTTGCCACATAGTTGGCCAACAGCACGATGGGCCAGCTATAATATTAAGTGTGTTGGGCCAAGCCCATCCTCCTATTAAACATAAATGTATTGGGTCTAACCCAATTCAGTTCAGCGAGGCTACATTAGGTCATAACCCATTATAATCATCCACTAAAACGTTGGGCCAAGCGGCCCAAGCCTAATTGGATAAATGGAATTAAATACATTAGGCCGAACCCAACACATATTAAATGTTGTATTGGCGGCCCAGCCCAACACCACCCAAGTTGTTGCTCAATGGCAACAGCATTCATCTTCAACCTTGCGACGTCAAAGATGTTGACTACTCTGCAGCCGGCGCCTTTAAGCGAAGCTTCTCCATCCAACGCCACCCCCGGTGCGTCAAAAACCGAGCAGGTTCGAGCAGCACACACTGTCGATTTTCATGGAATCCGGTCACATCTCCGGCGTCACTTCCAGCGGTTCAAAGCGGCGCATCTCGCACCACCAAATAGCGGCGTCTAACTCCGCGTCTTCGATGTGCAGCAGCGTTTCGAGCGCCACCGCCGCCTAGATGTGAGTATGTGACTTGTCATAAAATCTGACATGAAGTTTCCGATTTGCCGGAAAACCAACACAGCGGCCATTACCGCTCATGTTCACAGGCGATACGGCATCGTTCTTCGGCGTCAATTGCGGCATCGCTCCAAGCGACCCACGTTGATTTCGACGGCCATCATCAATGATGATTCGAGGACCTTAAGAAATTTGCTCCGAGCAATTTCTTTACTGTCAGATTCGAGAATCGCAGCTCAAACCCACGACTTTTCGAGGTCAAAAGCACGGCTATCTCGCCGGCAATACGAGTGGCGATTTCGAAAACCACATCATTGTCCAAGCAATTTTTTCGATTGGTTTTCGTCGGATCATTAATCTCTTGTGCAAAATTGATCCAATCAATTTCAAGAGTTGAAATCTTTCGATTGTCATTTCTTTTCCTTCATCCGTCAAACAGCCCACAAGAAAACAAAGAAAAACTAAATTACAATGCCTTATGCTTGTTTGTTCCTTGTCGGTGAAGGATTTTCTTCCATTTTGTCAGATTTGTTCAACAATTTCAGAATCTTTCAATCCATTTTACTCGCATTTCCAAAACATACATTGTGATTCCAAACCACCAACTTTCGATCCGATCGAAATCGATTCATTTTACCAACATAAAAAATATTGTGTTAAGTTTGTTGGTAAAAATTGACTGTAATAAAATGGATATGCAATTTGGAATCGAGACGAGAATGAACTCTATCCTTAACACAATATTGCACCGCTATAGTTCTGCTATTGGTGGTACGGATTGGTGCAATTTGTGTCCCAAAATACAACGATTCTTTTCGAGATTGAACCACTTCAAAACCGAAACCCATGAACAAAACTCTGTTTTGAACTCTCAATAACTAAATGATTCAACTCTCGACTTTATTATTCCCGGAATAACGAAACTTGAGAAAATGAACATAGATGAAGAGGAATTGTTGATTCACTCCTAGAAAGAAATGATCATCCAAAGGGGTTCATATAGGTGTTAGAAACAAGAGGGGCCATAGGTGTCATTAAATTGAATTTCATGACTCAAATAAATGTCATTAAATTTAATTTAATGACTCACATGTAACGGTCGTAACGGTTTTGACCGTCATAAATACGATCAATCACATGTGTGTTAAAAATACAGCTCGTACGATCGTGACCATCGATCGTAATGGGTAGTATCGTTAACTCCTCATCGTTTTACATCGTTGGATCAGAAGAAATTCACGGTAAACCTACATATTTCAAACAACAACTTCAACATTTAATTTCTCATTCGTCCGAACTCAGATTAGAGAAATTCGAAATGCACATGTGTTGTTCGAATTTGTTACCGAAAGTACATCACACGTACTTTATTTACATCCGATTTCCAACAGATTCCAACTATGGGGTGGTTGATTTTAAAGTGTACGAACTGGATTTGATCAACGGAAGTTGTTCGAAGTCGGTTAGAAATTTGGGTAGTAGAGCTATCTTTCTCGGCCATAGCACTTCAATATCATTGAATGCCTCTGAGTTTATTGGAATCAAGCCTGATCATATATATTTTACCGATGATGTCAAGGAATGGTACCCGAATTTGGTTAATGGTGGTGGTAAGGATATGGGTTCATATAATTTGGGAGATGCCAAAATTAGACAATTTAATGTTGGCCAATCTTTAAGTCGAATTAGTCCTTCATTTTGGTTCTTACCCTCTTTGTAATGCACTAAACTTCTTTTCTTCCTAACTCGTTGTTAATATATATGTATACACATTTTTTAATTTTCTTATAGTGTGTGTTTGTTAATATAGTGTACTGTGTTTGTTAATATATATACTCAATTTTCTTTTAAGTAGATACACTTTGATTCCTCTATATTCGAAATATGCCTCTCTAACAAGTTGCATTGTCTTGAATTTGTGTATTTCGAATGTCTGGGGATATCAAAACCAAATCCCATTTTTAGTTCAAGTTTATAGAATATTTAGCGGAATCCCATGCCAAGGCACATGATATTGATTGTATATACAAAAATAATTAAATTTATATATCATTACATCATTTATTAATTTATAATATCTAAAATTAAAAATTTGGTTCAAGTTTGGTGATTACCACCGAAATATATATTTATATGAGTACTAAATCATATTATCTTAGTTAAAATAATAATATGATTGGTAATCTTAGTAAAATGAATATTAAAAAACAAAACTATTGATAAAATATCATTAACGAGAGACATAAATGTAAAAAAGTTAAGTTTTTTTATTTGAAACTTCAATTTTACTGATAACTATATTATCTTAAATTTCAAATTTAAAACATTTTAGATCGAGATTAGTAATCAAATTTATCCAAATTAAACAAAATGGATATAAACTAAATTACTTATGATGTGATGTGGTTGGGATTCACATTAATGAATAGTGCGATATATTGATCAATAACAAAACATAAAGCACGAAATATATGGAAATGAACACGAAATTTACGTGGTTCGGTCCAAAATCAAACTTAATCAACATGGGTAGTAATATTTTGATCTTTTATTAATATTTAGAGCTAGTATTTATACAAGTTTCTAATGGGTAGACTTATAGGCATAAGTCAACTATACTAAAGATACATTTAGTAACTAGAATAAATCAAAGATCTATCTTTTGAGCTATATCTAATTAGGTATAAATGGTTAATATTATGGAATGTAGGGGTCGATCTCCGCAGGTCTTCTTCATGGAAAGTATGATATTTCATTGGATCTTGTCTCAAGTGTTGCCTTATATGGTTTGCTCTTCCTGTACAAATACGGGTTGGCAAATCATCTATTTATGCATATCCTAATATGCTATCTTAGAAGGGTCCAAGTCCATATTATGGTTGGGCTTAGGCCCATCAAGTATTGAATTAGACAGCTTCGCCCAATGTCTAATTTCCACCAACATTAATAGTCCCACCCTCCCCCCACCTTTGCAGTTTGACTTTGTCAAACTATGAGAGTTGTAAAAAAAATGCAACAAAGGACAAGCAGGTAATAATGGAAAGTTGCACAAGTAAAGCTGCCTCAGCTACAGAACGACCCACTCTACCAACTAAATGGTCTTGCCAGGTAGGTTTATAAAACCCTTAACCAGATTCGACAATAAGAAACCTAGACGATTGACACATCATGCCTGAAAAGATGTGCCACTATCATTGCTACAGGCAGTTGGTGCCGTTATGACTGCACCTTGGTTTTTGTTGATTCGTGTCACGTGTACGATCCTTAAAAGAGCTCGCCACTTTCTATGATTAGAAATTGCCTTTTTGGATTTTATTTTTCAAAATCGGCTTACGAAAACCTTTTTTCTTCATTTTCCCATCGCCATTTCTCTATTCTGGGTAGCTGTTACTCCACATTCGTTGCCCACTTCTAGGTATTCCCTTCTTTTCTCCTCCTTTATATCTTCCTGTTTATTTATTGGTTTGTTGTTTTTCAGATAAAGTTTCCTCCTCTTGCTAGTTTGTGTTCGTTTTCCCCCTTTTTGCTTTTGTGTGCCAGTATGTCTAATAACTTAGGTCCAGTTCTCAAAACGGAGATGAGCCCATTAATTGGTTGTTGGGTTGAGTAGTCCGGGGGATATTTTAAATGTAACGGAATTTCAAATTTTAAATGAACCATCCACCAAATGAGACTCTTAGTTTCCTTTATTGACTACATTATCGAAAGCATATCAAATGACTTACATTAAGTGCTAAATAAATAGTGTTGGTTGGATGGATCAATCTATTAATCCCACGGACGTAGATCTACACTCCCCGTTCGATCCTCGTTTGTCTCCTTTGTATCCCCAGTTAGAGCACTCCAAATGTAATGCCTCTGACCGTATGCACACCCCGTTTCAAATCTCTAAACCAATTCGTTTTAGTGCTAGCTTAATGAATCAGTTCTTTACTAAAACATAAAGGTTTATAGTGAAGGGATACGAAATATATATGAGTGATTAATATCTGCACTTGCGAAAAATCACACCTAGAAGTATTAGGGTAGGGACGATTTTTCTAGGAGAATTAGAATAAATTTTCTCTCTTCTCTCTCTATAGAAAACGTGTAGGCTAGGGTTTGGAAGACCAAAAGTTAGTCTTTCAATGTTTATCTCACATATTACTACTATCTAAAAGAGGGACCCCTTAAATGAATAGTAATATTTTCGTCATCCTCTAATTTTTATTTATTGCCTGGCTTGAATATGAAACAACAATGTTTTGAATGTGTGGGGGTCCAAGCGGCGTCATTTAGGTTTGTTGAGGGGAAGGCACAAGGGAATAATGATATTTTAGTCGTCCTTAATATCATTTTGCTTTTTGTTTATTGTTCGGCTGACATATAAAACAATGTTATTTCGATTGTTTGGGGGTCTCAGTGGCATCGTTTGGGGTTTGTTGGGGTTATGTCCCATGTGGACACGGGCACCATTCTTCGTGAATGAACGTGCACCCAAAACAACCACAAATAATAAGCATCAACAACACAAATGAACTGACAATTCCCTAGGAAAAATAAACAAAACCCAGTCCATTGAAAGCTAACTAACGTTTTACGCAACACTTTAGTAGACCCCACAATTGTCCATCCAAAATTGACAACCGAAATAACAAATTACACACCATAGGCAAAACAAATACCCCAAATAATCTAATAAAAAATGACATCGATGAGGCATTCTTACAATCAGAGCAGTGTCATTCGGGAATACCCAAACATGGACCCCAGTAATCCCCAACAACGTAGGCTAAAACTATGGCGCTCATACACAAGCACAATGAAAATAACGTTGTTCCTTGACCCACCCCATGAATAAACAAAACACGAACCAAATTAGAGCACCCAAAACTCTGAAAACGACGTCGTTTCCTAGACGAACTGAGCAATAAACAAAAAACAAAAAGAAATAAGAGGCCGGAAAAAATAATATTGTTCACAAGGGGCATTCCCAAATAACCCTAAAACGACACTGCTGAAACCCCCATACACTCAAAACAACGTTGTTTCATATTACACTTGATCAATAAACAAAAAGAAAATATAAATTTAGAGGACGACGAAAAGATCATTGCTCACATGGGCCAGCCCCCAACACACCCAAAATGATGCTGCTGAGACACACGCACAATCAAAACAATGTCGCTTCGAACACGAGCTGAGCAATAAACAAAAAGCAAAAATAAATTAGAGTACGACGAAAATACGACTATTCCCATGGGCCATCCCCCAACACACCCAAAAGGACGCCCCTGAGACCCTTAAACAATCAAACAACGTCATTTCGTAGACCAGTCTAGCAATAAGCAAAAAGAAAAATGAAATTGGAGGATGACGAAAATATTACTGTTCATTTGGGGCATTCCCTTAGTAATATGGAATCCTCATTTCCATGATTAAGATAAATCATCAAATATAGTATCTTATAGTTTTCAGCAGATAAGACGTCCATTCTTACCACGGACTACAACCCATTTATGATAGCATATGATACGTATAGTCCAAGTCTATTCATGGTAAAACACTTCCATTTGGATTATCATCTGTACTTTTGGACTACGTCTATCTTATAGAACGATCTTAACACTCAAAACTTGCATGAATAGTAATAAAGATCAATTTCATAAATGAATATAAGTGTTTCATATAATTGGATGTTTTGGCACAATCCCTAACAAGACTAAGGATTACAAAATCGTAAGAGCATTATGTTTATATAAACATTCCAGCAGCATTTTGCTTACGTTCAAGAAAATGAGCTACTCTAGAGTATTAGCTAATTGAGAAATGCAAAAAGAAGTTTAGAGTGTATGCACACATGCTAGAGTTGTTAACGAGTCGAGCTCGAGTCGAGTCTGATGAAATTTTCCAAGCTTAAGGCTGAGCTCGATTATATCTTTTTAAGATCGAATCCAAGCTCGAGCTTGACTAGTCTAACTTTTCAAAGCTCCATCTCGAGCTTGAACTAAAAATGATCTTAGATATTCACTTTATTTTTAAAAGTAAAATAAGATTAGTTCAACTTTTATTTCCATTGACTTATTAAAATATGTTAACATTGTAGGGATGATTTCATTTAATTTTTGGTTACTCAGTTATGCTACATTATCAATTTGTAGTATGAATTAAACATTTATCATCAAATATAGTCCCTAAGCTACCAAATTTTCATCAAATGTGGTTCCTCGTCTAATTTTTCCATCAAATTGGTAATTGATGAGTGATGTGTGTTCGATCCACATCAATAAGATAAATGCGATATAATATATGAAGATATAATATAAGGCACTAGATTATATGAAATTGTAAGTAAATGAACACAAGAATTACGTGGTTCGGTCAAAATAAGACCTACATCCACGTGGTAAAGTTGGTGATCGTGTATTATTCATTGAAGTTGATATATATACAAGTTTTTGGTAGGTAGGCTAAAATAGGTAAGTCAACTATGCTATATATACAATTGGTAATGAGAATCAATTAGGGTTTGTCTATTTTGGGCTATATCTAATTAGGTAAAGATGGTAAATATATGGCTTGATCTCTATATGTATGGTTTAGGAAAGTCTTCTATATGATTGAACCTTGTCTCCTTGTTACCTTATATAGAGTGCCTCGTCTATGCTTGTATGGTCGCGAAAGCTTCCAGCTACGTGGGCTTAGATGATGATGCCTTCCGAATGGGTTCATGATGTGATCTTATTGGGCTTGAGCCCAATAAGCCTTGTACTTATAAGTTATGGCCAAAATACGAATTCTACCCACATCAATAGTCCCTCAAACTCTAAAGTTTGACAAAGTCAAACTGTAAAAATTGAAGTAATATAAGTGATATGGGCTAAACCGGTGAGATGACCAAGGTTACCTTAGCTGTTGAAATGCCTTATCTACAGAGTATGGCGATCGATCCTTCTAGATGGGTTATGAGAAACCCTAGTTGTTGACATGACAGAAATGTCCTTGATGGTTGAGTCCCCACACATCTGCAGTTACAGCGTCGCCTCCTAAAAGGTTGCGCCACTCGAGTACCACGTTCAGGTCATGCCGCTATAATTGAACCTTGGGTATAGTGGATTGTTGACACGTGTACGACTGATTTTAAAACCCGCCTTTCCCACCCCGAGGTGGTTTATTTTATTCAAAAAATCAATTTAAATATTTCATTTACCAAGATTTGAGATTTTATTTCCTTTCATTCCTCTGCGCTTTTTGTTTAAAAGCTTCTCTAGGATTCTTCTCTTCTTTTTACTAGAAAATCTCCAGGCGCAACAGTTGCTCTGGTTTTGTTACCTACGTCTAGGTATTTAAGCTTTTCTTCTCCTTTTCTTTTTTATTTTATTATGCTGTGATAGTTACGATTTTTCCTTCCCCCAGTTGTGTCCCTCTTTTTGCTTTTGTGGTGGTTATTGTGAGAATGTCATTCACTTCAGGGTCTGATTCCCAGAATGAAGATGAGCCCATAAACTTACTTGAGCCCGATGAGATGGCTATAGCCTATTCTCCCTATTCACCCCATGATTCATATAATACCACCCAAGTGATTAGGGGTGGAGAGTATGTCGAAATTTACTCGTCGGAGACAGAGTTCGATGGTCACCAGTTGCCCGATGAGAATTCTTCCTGGGATGTGAACGCTGAGGCGGGTCAGGCATTGGATCCCTCTGATAAAGACAAGCCCATGCCCCACCTGGGTGCTTCTGGATCTCAAAATCCCGTGCCTGCCAGATCTAGGTTTTGCAGATGAGACATGGTATTCATCTTTCCAAATCTATGAGTCCTAAAACTGACAAGGATAGAGTGGAAATGAGGAATACACCCTATGCATCGGTAGTAGGAAATCTCATGTACGCGATGTTGTGCACGAGACCAGATCTGGCATATGCTGTGTGCATGGTTAGTAGGTTTCAAGCAAACCCGGGGGAACAACAATGGACAATAGTGAAGTGTATCATGAAGTACTTAAACCGAACTAAACATATGCTATTAATATATGGAAATGGATAATTGAAGGTGGATGGTTACACCGATGTAGATTTTCAATCTGATCCTGATGACCCCAAGTCCACCTCTGGGTACATATTCACGCTCAATGGTGGAGCAATGTCTTGAAAAATTTCAAAGCAAAGCACAACTGCTGATTCCACAACGGAGGCAGAATATGTGGCCACCTCTGAGGCAGTCAAAGAAGCTGTTTGGATAAGAAAGTTCATAGCCTAACTTCAAGTGGTTCCTAGCATGGAAATGTCGCTGCCACTATGGTGTGACAACAATGGAGCAATTGCGCAAGCTAAAGAACTAAGATCTCATAATAAATCTAAACAAGTGGTAAGGAAATATCATATAATACGAGAAATCATTGGAAGAGGCGATATCACCGTACAGAAAATAGCCTCAGCAGACAACGTGGCTGACCCGCTCAATAAGCCATTATCACAGGTGGTGCTAGATAAACATCTTGAGAAGATGGGCATCAAATACCATAGCGCTTGGCATTAAGTGTGTTAGGAAATTTCTTGTTAGATGTTTTGATGATGACAATTAGGATTCTATGTTAGACCCCAAAATATGTAAGCTTGATTTTATTAGAAATCATATATATGATTTGAGCGTTAGATTTGTAATAGGCTTTATTTATTTTCATTTTAATCTGTTAGGATAAGTAATCTTAGACTGAGCCTCTGATAATTTCTGAGTGAGCTTATCAGTAGTTAAGTTTGAAGATTCAAGCGTCTGAAGACTGAATGAAGATGAAGTTTTCCAAGCGTTGAATAGAATAGAAGCTATTCAGTTTGAATGAGCGTCTATGAAAGACAAGATTTCACCTGAATTTATTTCTAAGTCCAAAAGGAGTTTTAATGCAAATATTCTCAGATCATTAATTGCTAACGGGCATTTATTTCAAATGCATTAAATGCTGATAAGATCATTTTTTTGATAAGCACTTTCAGGACGTACGGAGAAGCCAACTTATTGGACTGTCAACTTTCAAAGACTGCAGCACCAACTTTTGTGCAGTAGATTTTCAGAGAAAAGGGCAAAAGTGGTTCACTCGCGGAAGTGAGAGACACACGCTTGTGCATATGTCAAACAGACACTTTTTCCAAGAATGTTTATAAATAGGCTTGAGCAACAAGCCAAAATCAGAGATTTAATACGGTACAAGCTTACAAGCCAAAACTCTGTTGCATTGAAGTCTCAATCCTTAATCTCTCAGAAAAGCCAAAATATTCAAGCAAACATTCTCTTTGCTTTTCTTCAATTTCTGAGACAGTCAACAATATCTCAAATCTCTTCAAAGAAAAACTCTACATTACTACTGAGATATTCCAAGTTGTTTGAACTTTTCCAAAATCAAACAAACCGTTAGAAAAACCCATATCCAAGCCTCACGATCTGTATGAAGACGAAGTTGGATACTTGAAATATTTCTGGATGAAAGAAGCAAGGGGATAGAAGTGTCTTGGAGCAGAAATCTATGTGACCAAGGAGCTCAAGTCATCAATATCCATCGCTTCCTAATTTGTAGAAGATTCTGTGTGATTCTTTGAGAATCATTTTAGTGCATTGCCTCCGAGTGTTAGAGGAGAAGAAGGACGTAGTTGAGATTATACCACCCAACGAACCTTTCAATTCTTTGTGTTCTTTACTTTACCGTTATTTCTATCTTGTCATATCATTGCACAAACCGGTTAAGTTAACACATTGATTAAATCATTTAAAGCTAAGCAACTAACGAAAACTTTGTGACGCTAAAACATTGCAAAAGGAAGACTTAAAAATTTTCCACTGTGCTAACCCTGATTAAAGAACTGAACGCTTAAACCTACTTGGTTATAGTATTCAAATCTTGAGTCTAAGTTAATCTTTCAAAACAGTCTTCAAGTAGACACTCAGCCACGCGCCTACATTTCAAGCGTCCAACCAAACTTTAATACGAAACTTTTTGAAGTCGAAAAAGACTTTATGGTCTATTCAAGCCTCCCCTTCTAGACCCTTTCGTATGCCACTTGGGACCAACAAGTGGTATCAGAGTGGTTGAAATTGAAAATTTTCAAATTTCCAAGCATAACTACTTGTTTAGATCCTCTTTTAAAATCTAGTTGCTTTAAAAAATTTCATGGCATTTTCAAAAGTTCCAAAGTTGACCAAGTCAAATTATGACTCATGGTAGGTCAAAGAGTTTACTTACGTGTGTTCATGTGATGATGAAATGTGTGATGTCATTTCAATGGACCTATTCAGATTTACAAAGTCATCACTAGAGCGCCTGGAGCCATAGAAGAGACTCCAAATGGCTATGTTGAGAAGCCTAAGCCGGAATGGTCCACAGATGAGCGTCGGAGATCTAATTTAGATAATGTTGGACGGAATGCTCTATATGTCACGCCCCGAAATTGGGTCATAAAAGACCCAACTTGAATACATAAGTCTATCGTAGCTGTAGTTCCAATTCCAAACATGGACCCAATTTTTATCAATGTATCTTAGGGTCCTACTCCTGAAACTATCATCCGCACGAAGTAACTTAATATCCTTGAATAAAACTACCAGTTTTTACCTCTTGGATCGTCTATGTCTATTCCTGTTATCCTCCAACTAGTCTCACTGCTCAACTCACCTACAACTGGAAGGAAGGAATGAAACAAAATACGTAAGCAAAGGCTTAGTGAGTGCCAGTGCTTGTGTGCAAGTTTCTCAAAATAGTTTTTAGACCCAAATGATAAATTAGTGAGGGAAAAATAATCATAGTTTTTGTTTTGTTTTCAAAGGATCATTGAAATCCTAAATAAGAAAAGCAATTTGTGATCATAGTAACAATTAAGCAATAGCTAGTATGAGACAAGGGTTTTAGTATATGCACGATGAGGTTTTGTCAAATATCATTGAAAACATGCTTGGAAAAAATTACGTTCATGATAAAGTTGGAACGATTGGTGGCATGATATTTAAGTTTCAAAACATGCATTTTAAAAAGCATGTAGTTCAATGCAAGTATCACGTACAAGACATGTTTAAGTAACACGTACAAGACATGTTTAAGTAACACGTACAACACATGTTTATATAACACGTACAAGACACGCTTAAGCAGTAGGGGGCCATGTTAGCAATACCATCGCGTCCGATGATTTACCCACAGCACTTTGGGTCCCGCTGCTTCTTCCTTATCACCCCTGAACACGCGGCTTAAAAGCCATCACCTTATACCTCCCCACGCAGGCTCGCGATGCCCGATTTGGTCATATCCGGAGTATGCCACACGATAAATGACCCATGCACCCTCAGAGCACTCCGTCCTAGGTGCATGGATCTGGACGTGAATAGCGGGAACTGTTTAAGACCGCAAGCCCATGCTTGACCGGCCGAACCCTGCCCTATCCATCGCCCGACCTTGGGCCCAACACAACCACGTCAGATGCAACACGTCACAAGAACACCATCACGACAAATGATCACGATACAAGACCAATGATGGAGTAATTTCACAAAAATCATAAAACCGATGTTTATTTCGAAATCATTCTTGTATAAATTATGCATCTGAAATAAGTATGCAATCACGTATATCACGAATGATGCAATGAAGCATTTTAGCTCACGATGAAATATTTAATCGACAAATAGTTTTTCAGAATTTCCTTAAAAGAATGTTTTCCTCGAATTCATTTTCACAAAACATGCCTGAAAATTACTTTTGCAAGATACGTGTTTGAAAACATTCATGCAGGTAATAGTTGGTACCAAGAATTGGTGAATGTAAAATGAGTTCTGAATTTGATTCGAAAGTGTTGAAACCCATTTTCATGTCAAGTATTCAAAGCATGTTGAAAGTAGATATATATATATATATATATATGACGTATTCCTTCCAGTTTCGAAAGACATATAACTATAATTTTGAGAGGCAACTCACCTCGTCCAATCGAATACCAAGCTTAAGTCGAGAACTCGAGTGATGCTCCACCTATCTTGCCATCTTGTAGACAACTCCAATTTCCAAACCCATTTCAGCCTCGAATTTGTCAAATCCTCTGCCTATAGTTATCTACACTCACATGGCTTTCCAATGGTAGTCTTGCATGTGCAATCGGACATGGGTAATTCCATTTTTGGTCAAAACAAAGTGGGTGGCCGTTTCTGGAAATCGAAACAGGGCACTGGTGGTGATCTTGAGGTACTGTTTCTTGACTGTCTATAAACTGAATTTCAAAGAAACTTAGCTTTACAAGCATCTAGACTCAATAAGATTTCTATTGGTGGTATTGCATGTACAATCAAAATAGGGTAATGATGTTTTATGGGCAACACAATCGAATGAACATTTCTGAAATTGGAGGCTTGTTACTGGCAATGATATTTCCATGGTGATTTCTGGACATTTAACCAAGAGTTCTTCAACAAAATACTAAAGTAAACTTATCTACACTTAACAAGGATTCTACAGGTGGTCTTGGATAAGTAATTGAACCATCATAAGCAACATTTCAGGGGAAAGCAAAATGGGAGACAGATTCTGGGCTGAAAATGATGCAGTGCCAGTGATTATTTGATTGACAATTCTTGCTTATTTCCTTAACCAAAACCAGAAAAACTCACCAGTGACATCATCTAGACGAAAAGATCTTTCCAATGGTGGGATTGCATGCATGATCAAACAACTGGAACCATGGTCTCTGACTACAAGAACATGAGGTGAAGTTTCAGGTATTGCAAATACGGCACCTGTAGTAGTTATTCGGTGGTGGTTTATGGAACTTTAAAGAGTCAATTTGCAAAATATGACTTTATAGATTTCTTCCTCATCGTCTTAGGATTAATTTGAGCTAAAGAAGTCTGAATTCGGAGGTCATTTGCTACCTCAAAGCTTGAGAAGAACAAAACTGACAGGGCTGGGATTTCTACACGGGAATTGCTGAATTTCTTTACTCAACTTCTTGTCTTTTGAGAGAACTAAAGAGCTGTTCTTTTGAGGGGAATTTCCAGAATGAAGGTGATGAAGGGAGTGTATAAATAGCTGAATGCTCTTTGCCTAACTACAAGGAATGGTTGAATGCTCTTTACCTAACTACAATGTGGCACGTTTGAAAGCAAGCATGCTGGAATTTTATTAGTTTGCCACCTATTGGTCTCCTTCTCATTATTTGTGCGTGGGAGGATATATATATAGGTATGCGTGTGTTTACATGTGTTTATATTTATATATGTAGATATGGATATGTTAAAATATTCACAACATATAATGATGAAAGTGAAATTATACATAAAATGATATGATGCATCAACTATTCAACAAAAATGTGTAAAAGCTACTAGCCTATTTAACATATAGTTCGAGCGTAAGATTCGTTATATGGCGGAAGAATAAAATATTGTGTGGAGCCCGAAACATAAAAATGGAAGAAATTACAAAAATCTAATTAACGGTAATTATAATTCTTACATTCGTCTCTACGGAATAAGGAGCTGAGAATAGAGAGTGTTACAACTCCCATGTATTGATATATGCTTGAGCGTTCGAATAATATGAAAGGGACCACAAGGCTCGAAAATAGGGGTATCACACTATATACTGCCAATGGTGATAACGACAACTTATTCAACAAGGTCAAATCTTGCAATACGACTAAGGAGATATAGGATAAGTTAGCTGTGATTTGTAGTGGTTCAACACAAATCAAGGAAAACAAACTTTCAATTGCCAAGGAAAAGTTTAACGGTTTTAAGATGTTGCCTAACGAGACGCTAGAGCAAGTGGACATATGATAAGTGTGTTATTCTCCTAGAAATCTCGTTTAATTCCAATGTTTTTATGCACTATTCTTTTAAAATTGCTCGTTTAAAGTCATGATTTTATCTTGTAGGATGGTTGGAGCTTTTGACGAGAAAAGATGTGGAATTGGTCGAGATCGAGAGCCCCAAATGAAGTCGGAAGGTTGGAGAACGACCAAAATGAGCGAGAAGGCCTAAAAACGTACCCGCAAGCTACCAGAGCTCGGGCTGGAGCAAGAAAAAGGCTTGCTCCAGCACGAGTTGTGCGAAACAACTTAGCTCGTGCTGGAGCAAGCAAAATGCTTGCTCCAGCACGAGCCCTTGTGGCCTTAGCTCTCGCTGGAGCAAGAAAATGTCTTGCTCCAGCGCCAGCAATGCGTGGCTTCAAAGCTCGCGCTGGAGCAAGACATTATGCTCGCTCCAGCGCGATTCTCTCGGATTTTACCCGATTTGTAGAGCTATAAATGGAGTTTTGACCTATTTTGGATACATCTTTTGCCTCCCCCAAGTCTTGTTCTCTTTGTATTTTTGCATTTTTGGAATTCTCTAGCTTTGAAGATGACATTTAGAGGCTAAAAACCTCATCCGGGCAATTGTAATTCGAAATCATCATCTTGATTTGTGAGATTTTTGTTCTTAATATAAGTTCTTTGTTGAGTAATTGATTTTCTTGTTTCCATGTCAAGTGTTTGATGAAATGCTTAGCTTAGATGTACATTTTGTTATTGTATTTCATTTATCCATTGCTAGTTAAGATTAAATTGCTATCAATTAGGATCTTGCTTAGTAGCAACTAGGGATTAATATTGATGAATGATTGATATTAGGTTCTTAGGGGAAAATCAATGTCATTAGATTTAATTCATGCTAGGTGGATTGACTATTGATGTTAACTCTCTTTTTGTGATTAATGCTTCTCCGTAAATGAATCGAAGGCCTAGTCTCTAGATGTATTTTAGGAGTTAGAATTTATCGATTGGCTATCCGTTGATAAGTTACGCTTAAGAAAGAGCAAGATGTTCATATGCTATCATTGTTCCTCTTAGTTGGCTACTCAACTAGAATTAATCTTGCGTATCTATGATCAAATCGAGAAGATGATGGGTAATTACAATTGACCGGGCTTTACTTTAATGATTCAATTATACCATTTAATTGCTTTCTTTATAATTTTCATTTGCTTAGATTCCGTACAATTGCAACCAAACCCCCCTTTTACTTAAGTTTCATAAGTCATTTAACAATTGTAATTGATCTACACTCTCTTGGGTTCGACCCTTGCTTACCGCTATTGCATTAGGTATCAAGGTAGTATAAATAATATTTTTGGTGTGCTACGACACGCATCAACATAAGATTTAGAGCTCTTGTTACAGAGTTAACATCTTTGGGTAAGGATTTATAGAATTGGGAAATGGTGGTTAAAATCTTTAGAAGTCTACCCAGTAGATTTTTGATGAAAACAACAGTAATGAGAGAATCGAACATGTTAGATCTTCTAACTCCAGAAGATGCCTTTTCAGAGCTCAAATCACTTGAGTTTGAGTTGAATTCAGCCAGTGATGTTGTTAGCAGTCCAGTAGTTGAATTTGGAGCGTTGATTGCATCAATCAAAGAAAAATCTGGTAATAAGGGAAAATCATCTGATGTCAGTGAGGAAGAGGAGTTAGCATTGCTAAATAGATTTAGGAAGTTCTTGAGATATGAAAAGAAAGGTTCTAAATATCAAGGACAAAATTCATATCAAGCGCCTCCGTCTCCAACTCAAAATTTCTCAGCACCTGTGGTCTCAAAACCACACACTGCAAGGTTAACAAATGAACAAAAGATGAAAACTAATTTGTGTTATAATTGCAGGAAACCAGGGCACTACCAGGTAAATTGCCCTTATCCAACTGTATCCAAGCCCTCAAGGAAGGATTACGTGGATAGAAACCAATTCAGAAGCAACCTTTGTCAACAAGGTTTGCTAGTGGAATCAGAACCAGCGTTCGCACCTGAAGATTTGGAGTCTTCAAAAGAGAGTAGTGATGATGATGAGCCAGTGGATGACTCGGCGCTTATTTGTCTCATGGCCAGAGATGATGAAGCGTCCCCTGAGGTAAACACTGAATTATCTTATCCTATTTCTTATGAAGAATCACTTGACAAAGTAAAAGAATATTATAACTATTGTCAAGATGCCACCAAGTTATATCAAAATCACTTCAATATTATTTCATCGCTCAAGAGTAATAATGTGACGCTCAAGGCAGAGTTGCAAGTTCAGCAACAATGCATTGAGAAGAACAAATCACTTGAGAATGAGATAACCAATTTGAAAAGTGATATTGATATAATAGTCAAGAGAGAAGCTGATCTGATTGCTAGACTTGCTAAATCAGAACAGCTCATCTCATCATTGTCTAAAGCGTCAAGAAAGCTAGACAATGTGACTGAAGTAACAAGAATATTTCGAGACTGGTTTAGGATGCAATAAATTCATTAAACAACCAAGAAAATCTATTTTACGGCGAACAACAAAGGAAAGGGTGTATTCTTTGTTGAGAAAGGTTCAAAAAATCAAACACCTAATGAACCAAGCGACAATGGTACGAGGCCAAATGAGAAAGCCAAAGATGACTCAGGCAAAGGAAAGGCAAAAGTAAATGATTCACAAAGAATGGTTCATTCAAACACTCAAAAGGCTAAGGATAAACCTAACCATTGTGAATCAAGCGCTAAGCGTCCAGCACCAAAAGTGCATCTCAAGCCAGCTCCGAGAAAATACCAGCATCAATATCCACAACGGTCTAGATCATATCATCGATAATATACTATGATGATTATGACTACTATTATAATCAAGGATATTATTATACACCCAAAAAGCACACACAACACAATGTGAAACCCAAGAAGGCTAATCCTCCCGCAATGAAAGCAAATATGGCTTCCTAAAGTTCTAGTTCAAACTAACAATGCTACTAATGCTAAAGGACCCAAGTCACAATGGGTACCTAAACAGAAATAGAACTTCCCTTTTAATTGCAGGTACCTAGAGCTAGAACCGATACATCTGTTTGGTACATCGATAGTGGGTTGTCAAGGCATATGACAGGCTCCAAGGATCTTTTGATCAACTATCAAGCTACCAATGGTCCTAAGGTTGTATTTGGTGACAACTCCAAAGGTAAAACCAAAGGTATAGGTACTGTGCGTAGGGGGAACGTCATGATAAGTGATGTTTATTATATTGAGGGTCTTAAGCATAATTTATTAAGCATAAGTCAATTTTGCGATAAAGGCTTTGAAGTAAAATTTTCATGTGACTATTGCTATATAAATGACGCTAAGACTAAATCTACTAAATTGAAAGGTAAAAGAACAAACAACGTATATTTGGTAGATTGGGGTTCAACAATAGATAACAATCCTACATGCTTTGTGGCTAAAAGTGAATCAAAAATGGGTTGGTTATGGCATAGAAAAATGAATCACCTCAACTTTAAAACAATCTCTCAGCTTATAAATCTAAATCTTGTAGAGGGATTACCTAAAGGACCATTTAATAAGGATCACCTTTATGACACTTGTGAAATGGAAAAACAAGTTAAATCATCTTTCAAGAGAAAGCCTCATCTATCTACCTCTAGGATACTTGAACTACTTCACATGGATCTGTTTGGACCTGCTCAGACGATTAGTGTGAGCAGTAAAAAGTATACTTTGGTGATAGTAGATGATTTTTCTCGATTTACTTGGGTGGAATTTCTTTCATCCAAAGATGAGACATGTGACAAGTTAACATCGCTTATTCGGCAACGTCAAACATTGAAAAATCTTAGGGTTGTAAGAATAAGAAGCGATCACGGTATTGAGTTTACTAACAAAGTTGTTGAGAAGTTTTGTGAAGAGAATGAAATACATCATGAGTATTCAGCTCCCAGAACTCCCCAAGAGAATGGTGTTGCTGAGCGCCGGAACAGAACGGTCAAGGAAGCCGCTAGGACGATATTAGCAGAGTCCAAGCTTACTCCTAGGTTTTGGGCCAAAGCGATCAACACTGCTTGTTGCACTTAAAATCGTTGCATGATCAACAAACAGAATGGGAAAACTCCATATGAACTATGGAAGGGACGTAAGCCAAATATTTCATACTTTCACGTCTTTGGTTCTAAATGCTTTATTCATAATAATGGATCCTAAAGCCTAAAGACATTTGATCCTAAAGTGGATGAGGGAATCTTTCTAGGCTACACCAAGAATGGAAAGAATTTTTGCATCCTAAATAAGACCAAATGGAAGGTTGAGGAATCTATTCATGTTGTTTTTGATGATGCTAACCAAGAACAGAGTACAGTTAATATGAATGATGTAGGAGTTGAAGATTTGTGTCATCAAGCGTCAAAGATTACTGTTGATGATGATAGTGATGACGATGATGAAATCTTAGTGCCACCTCCTAAGTATACTCGAGATATTATGGACAATCATGTTAGATTTGCTGATGATCATGAAGAGAGTGATCATCAAGAGCAAGGTAGAGTCTGTGAACTTGAAGTGCCTACGCAAGAGGATAGTCAAGCGCCTGACCAAGTGAACCAAGCGCTTGTTCAACCTCTTAACCCATTTCAACCAGATAGACTATGGCTGCGTGATCATCCACCAGAGCAGATTATTAGAGATGTTGGAGCGCCTGTTAGGACTAGGGCCGCTACATTCAATGAGGCCATGTTCGAAAGATTCCTATCTCAAATGGAACCTAAGAAAGTGGATGAAGCATTAAGTGATCCCAGTTAGATTGAAGCTATGCAAGAAGAGCTTAATCAGTTTGAGCGTAGTAAGGTTTGGATGCTAGTACCAAGGGCAACTCACCAAGGAGTTATTGGAACTAGATGGGTTTATAGAAACAAGATGGATGAGAATGGAATTGTGATAAGGAACAAAGCCAGACTTGTTACTCAAGGATATTGCCTAGAAGAGGGTATTGATTTTGATGAGACATATGCTCCTGTCGCCCGTCTTGAAGCAATTTGCATGTTTCTAGCGTATGTAGCGTTCAACAAGTTTATGGTGTATCAGATGGACGTGAAGAGTGCCTTACTAAATGGTAAGCTCCAAGAAAAAGTATATGTGGAGCAACCACCAGGATTCATCAATAACCATGGTAAGGGTATGGTCTACAAGCTAGATAAAGCACTTTATGGGTTTAAGCAAGCACCCCGAACATGGTATGACACTCTCTCTATTTTCCTTATTGGTAAAGGCTTTTCAAAAGGCAGCGTTGATACAACGTTATTCAAAATTACCAATGACGAAGATATTCTCTTAGTCCAAATTTATGTTGATGATATTTTATTTGGTTCTACTAACAAGCGTTTGTGTGAGAAATTTTTGAAAATGATGCAAGAACAATTTGAAATGAGCATGATGCGTGATTTAACTTTCTTCTTAGGATTACAAGTTAAAGAACTCCCTAATGGCATATTTATTGACCAAGCTAAATATACACGAGATATGATTAAAACATTTGGTATGAAAAATGCATCATCCTCAAAAATTCCAATGAGCCAAACGCTTAAATTAGATAAAGATGAAAGTGGGAAGAAGGTTGATATCACTAATTATAGAGATATCATTAGATCACTTCTTTATCTTACTGCTAGTAGACCTGATATTATGTTTTCGGTATGCATGTGTGCACGCTTTCAAGTTGATCCTAAAGAGTCACACTTAATTGCTGCCAAGAGAATCCTTAAATACCTAAAAGGCACACAAAATGTGGGCTTATGGTATCCAAGGGACTCTCCTTTTGAACTAATTGGTTACTCAGATGCAGATTTTTCAGGTTGTAAAATAGGTCGTAAGAGTACTAGTCGTACATGTCAATTTCTAGGTGATAGGTTAGTTTCATGGCATAGTAGGAAACAACAATCGATAGCTACCTCTACAGCTGAAGCCGAGTATATAGCTTCAGGAAGTTGTTGTGCACAAGTTTTATGGATGAGGCAACAACTTAGAGATTATGGTATAATCCTAGGTCCAACCCCTATTCATTGTGATAACCAAAGCGCCCTAGCCATGACTCAAAACCCTGTTCTTCATTCCAGAACCAAACATATTAACATTAGATACCATTTTCTTCGTGACCATGTTCAAAAAAAAGATATCTCCATGCACTTTATTGGAACTGACAAACAATTGGCAGATATCTTCACCAAAGCTCTCAACGAACAACGCTTTCTCACTTTAAGAAGTGAACTAGGTATGATTGATTTAAATGCTTAATCATTATGCATCATATTTGAATTAGACATATAATTTAGGGGGAATCCACTGTACTTATGTCTAAAAGATTTTTGAAAAATGTTACAAGTTATCAAATTTAGGGAGAACCTTAAAATGGTACTTGAACATATTTGTAAGCGTCAATGATCAAAACTATTTTCATATGCATAGATCATCAACGCTTATCGTTATTTTAGCATGATATGTTGGAAGCTCAAATATATAAAAAAAATTACTTTCAAGCGTCCACAAAAATCTTACAAGTAGTATATGTTAAGCGTTGAACATATTTCCCTCAACACTTAATATAAACTTTTATAAAATTCATGTATAGTTTTTAAATGACTAGTGACGTGATGGATAGACTCAAAGATTAATTTGACCTTTATCCACACGCTTCTATCACATCAAAATGGTGGGTAAATTAAAAACTTTTCAAAATGACTGTTCAGAGTTAGTACGTGTTTGTGTATGTGTCAGTGTACCATCAAGCGTATGTATCACACTCTGAAAATCCCAAATTTTTTTAAATTTTTACTCGGACGTCAAAGCTTTATATATGGGAGTTACCAAATGTAACTTCTCTCTCTTACCAAAAACTCGCACCCGCAGTTAAAACTAATAATGGCTGAGATTCAATAACTTTACACGTGGCAAAATCTTAGTGAGATGAGAGAACACAATTTTCAAAATTTTCAACTATGTCATTTAAAACAAAATAGTTGCAGAAACATTATTCATTTTTCACTCAAGCTATCTGCAAGAATACTCTCTTTCTATATATCTCTCTTTCAAAGCAAATCTCAGTTCATCTCTTTCAAAACATTCAAATGGCACCCAAGAAATTTGTGAATACTGTTGAAGACACCATCAAGGTTACTGAAGGCCTTGTGGTGGACTGGAAATTTCTTTACGAACAAAATGAGATCAATATGACTGACATGATGGGCTCTGTTGCCAAGGCTGGGCTTCAGAAGTTCCTGACCAAATTCTCCTATCTGTTTGCTCCTAAAGTAGATACCTTTTGGAGAACTGCTAAGCTTTCTGAGGGCAAGACCTCTATTTCTTGTCTTTTTTCTCTCTCCAAGAAAGAGTCTCCAAAATAATTCGTCCTTTCTGCTACTTCCATTGCCAAGAACTTCAATCTGCCGAATGAGGGTGAGGCATTGGAGTCTATTGCTTCTGAACAGATCAAGGAAGCATGGTCGAAGATGCATGCTTATGATAATATCGCATACAAACCGCACTTCGAGAAGAAAGATATTGTGCAGAAGTACAGACTGCTTGCTGACTTTTGCAGCAAAATTATAGAATACAAACGTAGTACCTTCGATAAGGTCAACCCTATGCAGTTTCAGATGATGACGACCATACTCCTGGATATCAAGATTAACTGGAGCGAGTATGTGTTCGGTCAGTTTAGGAATTGTTTATCCACAACGAACAAACGCTATGGCATTATTCTGAGTGATCTGCTGTACAGAGCAGAGTGTGTTCACTCTTTTGGGCTCCCTTTAGCCAAAGCCAAGTTGTTGGGGAAGAGGATTCTCAAGAATCTCCTCAACCCTCCCAAGGTTGGTGGTGCTGCGAGACCACTGTCTGAGCGCCAAGTGGTGCACGAAGCGTCCGACGAGGAAGCTGAGAGTCCTGCTCCCGTTGAAGTCGTGAAGCATCCGGCTGAGCAGAAGAAGAGGGCTCAATGTAAGCCCAAAGCTACTATTGTTCCGTCTCCTCCAAAGAAAAGTGACGAGGAAGAGACTAATGAGGACAAGGAGGACAAGATTCCTTTGATAAAGAGAAGAAAACTGGAAACTATCATAAAGAAAATAAACTTTGAAGAAGAACTAGTGGTCCCTCCAGTCCAAGCGCGCAAAGTTGAAGGAGTCAACGTGAAGAAGATGTTCAAGCGTTCCAGGACAGGCAAGCGTCAACCTGCACCTGCTCCTGAAGAGCCTGAGACTGTTGAGCCAAGCTCTTAAGAAGCTACTGTGATTGAGACAAGCTCTCAGGTTAAGTTTATTTCTTCCCACAACATTTCTTTTCCTACATCTGTAGAAGATCATGCTTTTATAGAGGATAGTTCTTGTGCTACAACTATTGTTCCAGCTGCTGCTGAAGCACCAATTGTTATCCATCTGGATGTTGATTTAGAAGAAGTGGTGGCCATAGCCAAAGATATTGCAACAAGCATTGCATTGGATGCCGAGGAACCTATAACGGAAGAGGTCCAACTACCACTATTTTCAGAGGTCATAATTGAGGCACGCTTAGAAGGTCAGAGCGTTCCTGAGGACCTTACAAGACCTAGGAATTTCTTCAAGCTGGATCCGCTCAAGATGATTGATAACTCAATCAATTATATGCCACCAGCGCTTGAAGAAAACTTCATTCCTGCAGGACACAATGAAGAGCGTTACATTATAACAGAAGATGAAGTGGCCATATTGATAGACCGTGATCGTTCTATCTGCGAAATGATATTCAGTACAGATCTGATAGACATTGAACAAGAATATTATATGGCCATTGCCAATGATGAACCGGTGAAGCAGATTTCGGCATCAGTATTGAGTCAAGAGAGGAATCCAGAGGCGAGGACTCCAAGCGTTGATAAAGACTTAGAATATTTCCTGGATATGGGACATAGCCGACCTTGAGGCTTTGCTCCTAGAAATTGCAAGATTAGAATCTACAAGCGTCTACCCATGGAGTTTCTCAATCCCGAGGAGGAACTCTTGAACAGAGC
The DNA here is from genome assembly GCA_019426215.1 of Buddleja alternifolia. Classification (NCBI taxonomy): domain Eukaryota; kingdom Viridiplantae; phylum Streptophyta; class Magnoliopsida; order Lamiales; family Scrophulariaceae; genus Buddleja; species Buddleja alternifolia. Next base: position 17,879,663 of record CM033408.1, on the reverse strand, counting down.
AGGATACTCACATTTTCCATAACTAGTGAAGAGTGATGCAAATAAGAATTCAGCTAATCCACTTCGCTTATGGAAAAATAAGAGCCCTTACGTTGGTGAACGTCCAGTATCTCTGACTAATTTGGTTCAAGAGGAACTGATGAATACTTTAAGAACGTATGGAATGCCAACTACCAATCAAATAAGCATAGATTTGAATCAATCAGAGATATTCACCATGAAGGAATTCAGGCTATAGTGAATGCAGGTACAGATTACTGCATGAACGGAGTGAACTGGGTTGAAGCATATATGGGCAATAGGGTTACTTTTCAAGAGTTGGTCAGTGCTCCACACCTATTTAGCATAGGCATCCATGACAAAAAGCATCAGTTTGCTAAGTATTGCTTGGAGAAGCGTCAATAGCGAGTAGGGCCACTTAAAAAATTACCAAGCGTCAGACAACCAGTAGAGAGTTTTCTACGTCAAGCGTTACAAAGACTTGCAGATACTCCACTTCAATTTTGTGGCCAAGCGTCCACAAGTGGCTCAATACCAATCTCTGATTTGAGCATATCTCCGAGCCACTGTGAAGAGAATTTGCGGCTGATGATGAAGATCATGGCTCCCATTCCTCATTTTGACAAGATCTTCACAGAGAACTTGGACAGGCCCAACGGCTCCAGGATTCGCAACTTCCATGGTTATCCACTCTTACCAACTATCAGAGAGGAAGTAAGCGAACACTATGCATATGTCCTTTCCCTGCTGGAATGGAATAAGGGTATCACTCGAGCTGTTTATCCTTATTTGGAAGAGTACTACAAAATGTATGTGCCTGAAGCTCATAAATCTCAACGTTTTCCAAAAGATAGGATCATTGGATTTTCCTTGCACTACCGACCAGATATGTTATTTCTGATTCCCAAACCGCAGACAAGGATTTTTCCAAATCATGTGCTGAATATCATTGGTCCCATGTTTGTCAGGACCAGGGATAGTCCACTCCGCACATTCATTTAAAGACCTTGCCTTTCTCGTTCACAACTGAATGAACTTCTTGCTGATGCTTCAGACTGCTATGCGAACGTACCCTTAGCCAGGTTGAATTTCCAATTCACTGACTTTCATCAAGAGGAGTCAGCGCTTGTGGAAGTTCCTGTGGAATTTATTGAAGAGTCTGCATCTCCAGTGGCAAGTATTCCAGTGTCTGCTAAGGAACCAGTTCAAGCATCTCCACCAGAGGTCAATCCTGATGCTTCTGAACAAGCTATTCCAGATGTTGCTGAATTATCGATTGAAGCATGAGGCACATCGTTTGATCCAGCACATCAAATCTCTCTTGACTCACTCAAGCACACATCAAAGTTTAAGTGACCGGCTACTCAAGCAGTTACTTCAGATATGAGTCAAACTTTTGGACCACTCTTGAAATCGGTATTGGAGGAAGTGAATGATCATACCACTCAGAATGCTGAAGCCCTCCATTGGATCAAAACCTATTTGGCCAAAATTGAGTATCAGAATATGAGCGCCCAAATTGCTCATATGCGCGGTGCAGCTCAAGCGGAAGTTGCTGATTGCCTTTAGGAATTTCAAGAGATGAATGACGCTACAAGGGCAAATCAACTGGCCATGAAAGAGCACTTTGATAAGCGCATAGACAGTTTAGAGGCCTCAATGGCTCAAATTGCTACTTAAGTCAGTCTATTAACATAACATTTTATGCAGGCTGATGATGGCAATAAGGGGGAAGAAAAGAGAAAGGGGAAACATGGGTGAAGAGGAAAGCTTCTAGTTGAAGAGTTGCAAGTCCTCCGACCAAGCGTCAAGTAACCCTTCCTACTCTTATCAGTTTACCAGTGCCTTCTCGAGCGTTACTTGAACAATTTGATGCTCCATTTGAACGCGCGCTTATTCCAGAGCCTTCTGATCCTAAGCTGATACCTAAGGAACAGAGGATGTCAGAGTTCAACAAAACGTTCAGAATTTGTCTAAGGCATATTAGTGCTGACCCAGTTGAATGGGATAAGCAGTTTGTTGCTTATAGAAAGAGACAAAAGGAAGAAAAAAAATTCGTTATTGACAAAGATCATGCTGCCATGATTAGACTTGAAGAGAGTATATCTGAAGCAATCAGGGCTGAAGTAAATAGAAGAGTCAACGCTCAATCAGAAGATTAATAACTCTTGCTTACTTTGCATTATCTATATTCTTGTCTCCTTATTGTATTTTTTTTAGTTGTAAAATGCCTGTACTTATTTTGATATATTAATGAAGTGCATTTTCAGCTAAAACATCTCGTTGAGGCGTAACTAACCTTAACTAACTTTATCTAACCTTTATTCAAAGCTAGCTTTTATGTTTTGGTTGTCTAACTCTTGAACTATAAAAGAGTAAGTATTGCCATCATCAAAAAAGGGGAAATTGTTAGGAAATTTCTTGTTAGATGTTTTGATGATGGCAGCTAAGATTCTATGTTAGACCGCAAAATATGTAAGTTTGATTTTATTAGGAATCATGTATAGGCTTTATTTGTTTTCATTTTAGTCTGTTAGGATAAGTAATCTTAGACTGAGCGTCTGATAATTTCTGAGTGAGCTTATCAGTAGTTAAGTTTGAAGATTCAAACGTCTGAAGACTGAATGAAGATGAAGTTTTCCAAGCATTGAATAGGATAGAAGCTATTCAGTTTGAATGAGCGTCTATGAAAGACAAGATTTCACTTGAATTTATTTCTAAGTCTAGAAGGAGTTTTAATGCAAATATTCTTAGATCATTAATTGCCAACAGGCATTTATTTCAAATACATTAAATGCTGATAAGAGCATTAAATGTGATAAGCACTTTCAGGACATACGGAGAAGCCACCATATTGGACTGTCAACTTTCAAAGACTGCAGCACTAACTTTTGTGCAGCAGATTTTCAGGAAAAAGGACAAAAGTGGTTCACTCGTAGAAGTGAGAGACACGCGCCTGTGCATGTGTCGAACGGACACTTTTTCCAAGAATGTTTATAAATAGACTTCAAAAACAAGCCAAAATCAGAGATTTAATACGGTACAAGCTTACAAGCCAAAACTCTGTTGCATTGAAGGCTCAATCCTTAATCTCTCAGAAAAGCCAGAATATTCAAGCAAACATTCTCTTTATTTTTCTTCAATTCCTAAGACAGTCAACAATATCTCAAATCTCTTCAAAGAAGAACTCTACATTACTACTGAGATATTTCAAGTTGTTTGAACTTTTCCAAAATCAAACAAACCGTTAGAAAAGCCCCTATCCAAGCCTCGCGATCTGTGTGAAGATGAAGTTGGATACTTGCAATATTTTTGGGTGAAAGAAGCAAGGGGATAGAAGTGTCTTGGAGTAGAAATCTGTGTGACCAAGGAGCTCAAGTCACAATATCCATCTCTCTCTAATTTGTAGAAGATTCTGTGTGATTCTTTGAGAATCATTTTATTGGATTACCTCCCAGTGTTAGAGGAGAAGAAGGATGTAGTTGAGATTACACCACCCAATGAACCTTTCAATTCTTTGTGTTCTCTACTTTACTCTTATTTCTATCTTGTCTTATCATGGCATAAATCGGTTAAGATAACACATTGATTTAATCATTTAAAGTTAAGCAACTAAAGAAAACTTTGTGACGCTAAAATATTGCAAAAGGAAGACTTAAAAATTGTTCCGCTGTGCTAACCCTGATTAAAGGACTGAACGCTTAAACCTACTTGGTTATAGTATTCAAATCTTGAGTTTAAGTTAATCTTTTCAAAACAGACTTCAAGTAGACACTCAACCAAGCGCCTACATTTCAAGCGTCCAACCAAACTTTAATACGAAACTTTTTGAAGTCGAAAAAGACTTCAAGGTCTATTCAACCGCCCCCCCTTCTAGACCCTTTCGTATGCCACTTGGGACCAACATAGTGCAATTGGGAGATTGTTAGGTGTATTCCCTCAATGCGTACGAGGAATTAGATTGAGTAGGGCTTTGATAAGTTATTTGTACAAACTATTTTATGTTTCTATTTATAGAATAAAAGTTTTGATTTTGTCCATATAAATCTAATGTCATTTGAATGTATTCAACAAATAAGTCCATGAGATTTGAAGATAGACTTTCCACCTCTTATGGTTGAGAGGAGGCATTGCAGGAGTCAAGTACTTAATCTCTTAAAAGGGAGTTCGCGAGTTAAGGAATTTTAACTGGGCATTAAAATTTAACTCGTATGACACCTGCTTTGACAAAAATGTGCCAGTCGAACACTGATTAGATAGTGGGAGCTGGTGTCATGAATATGGTTAATGGGATTAACATATTTGAACTCGACTCGCATTAATCCGATCGCATGGGTATTTACTCTTTGACAGTCAATGATTAGGATTAAGATTGTGATAGTATGTGTAAACTTTAGACCTGAGGAGTTATTTACAATGTGGTTATAGTATTGGATATGCTATCAGAGTAGTTAAATCTGTATCACCTGATAGGTAGGGTCGACCTCAAAGTACGATCCACATGGTGCATTCGACATTGTAAGATAATTGCCAATATGGGATTCACCGTCTCGACAGTAAATGAGTATGTGACCTGTACGATCATAAGTAATATAAATTACAAAGTCTTTGGCCAAAGCAAGTAAACTAACTAGTGATGTTCACTAAGGGTAGTTTGGTAATTTCACATTATTATGATTAACGAGTACAACATCAAGTTCTATGAGTTTGACATACCATGGATCTTACTTGATTGGGTCATGTCGGTGAAGAGTTTATACGCATATGGTAGTCGTAATCAAGGTTCATGATGACAAGTTCATCTCATATTCAATTAGGTTACAATTTGGTTCCATGGTGCTGGGTAGGTGACAACCTTATCCTTTGGAAGCCTCCCACTGCCAATTGAATTGAGCCTAGAGAGTCGCGCTATGTGAAGAAAATGAATATTTTCCATGCTAAGGGTATTTTGGTAAAATCACATTAGATGTGATTGACTAACAAAATGGATGGCATGATTTAATTAAACTTATTTAATTGGATTAAATAAATTAATTAAATCATATTAATTCATAAGTTAAATCAATTGGAAATTAATTTATAAGTTGAATTAAATTAATTAGATTAATTTTAATTGAATTAAAGTAATTAATTAATTGTCAATTGGATTGGATTTGGATTTAATTAATTACACATGGACTAAGATGGAACAATGCCCGGAAGCCCATCTCCAACAGGCCTAGCGGCCGCCCCTCTGTAGTAAACCTAGGGGTTCTGCTTATTTGATATAAGTAGTTAGTCCGTGTCAGGACTCTAAATAAGTCATTATTCAAAATCTGACTTTAAGTCAAAGAAAGCTAGAGCAATAGGAAAGACAAAATTTCTTCCCTCTTTCTCCAACTAGCCGCCGCTGCCGTTGTTGCTGGGGAGGAGATCGGAGCTTTCTCATAGAATTTTCTTTCGCGTGATTATCTAGAGGCAGGAGTCTGGAGCTGCTGCTGGCTAATTGAATTTTGTCATCAAGAGGTAATTTGATTACTCTGTTTCGTAATTCGTTCTTATTGCATAATTATAATATCATGAAAACCCCGGATTTGATTCTCGGTGTGATTCAAATAAAAAAATTTATCCGCTAGACCGAATCACAACAAGTGTATCCTTAATTACTTGAGAAGAACTAAGAATATATGTTTGACATTTGGAGATGGGGAACTAAAGGTGGAAGGTTATATTGACTCTGACTTCCAGTCTGATGTCGATGATCGTAAGTCTATCTCGGGGTTTGTATTCGCTTTAAACGCTAGAGCAGTGGCTGGGAAAAGTTCCAAGCAAAGCACGACGACTGACTCAAACACCGAGGCTGAGTATGTTGATGCCATAGAGGCGGCCAAAGACGATGTTTGGATAAAGAAGTTTGTAGCTGAACTTCAATTATTTCCTAGCATGGAGCTCCCATTGCCACTATTCTGTGACAACAATGGAGCCATCGCGCAGGCTAAGGAACCCAAGTCTCACAATAAATTCAAACACACTGAGAGAAGATACCACATCATTAGAGAGATTGTTGGAAGAGGCAGTTAGAGTGTATGCCCTCAAATGCAATAAAGAGGATAGATTTATAGGGCATTAACTTGTAACTAAACAATATCCTTTTATTATATATAAGGCATTATCTTGTTGTTTTCTTATAAGAGTTTGTAAGGTGTTAATAAACAATGTAAAGTCCTTGAGTATAAGGCAAACCTTCTACTTCCTATGGGATAGGAAGAATGGCACTAGAAGGGTTTGATCCTTATTCTCTAAATAGGGTTTGCAAGTCTAAGAAAGTATTTGACTGGACATCAATACAGAACAAGGACTTGCATGATATAAGTTTTGACAGAGAAAGTGCCAGTCGAACACTATGGGAATGATAGTGGGAACTTATGTCATGGACATATAAGTTGGACTAATATGTTCGAACACGGTTCGCATCAGTTTCGTCACATGGGTATTCACTCACTGACAATCAATGATGAAACTGATGAGTTGTGATAGGTACGCGTGAACCTTAGACCTGAGGAATCGAGTTGAAGATGTACTTGTGACATCAAGTCTGTCATTAGAGTGGTTAGATCCAATTCACCCTTTGGTGGGATTGATCTCGAAGTGCGACTTGATGGGCAAGTAGCATCGTTAACTGATTAGCAAAATGAGATTTATTCTCTCATAAGTGAATGAGCTAAATATCCCATGCAGTCATGAATGAGTGAGGTTAAAAGTCTTTGGCCAAAGCATAAAATGACCTCGACTCATTATGAGCTAAGCATATGATCAAATCATGTGAGTTTAACTAAAACCATGTCTCTCACTTAACTGGGATATAAGAGTAAAAGGTTTATACGCGTACGGTATTCACAGCATATATGGTTTGGAATGATCCTATTCATTCGTTCTTAATTGAAATACGATGTGAGCCACGTGACTGGCTAGGTGTTACTCACATCTTTTTGGTTTCCTCCCAATTGCCTTTTGAGACGAACCTAAAGAGTCGCGTTTAAAGGAAGTGCAAAAAGAAAATCGTGGGAAAAGACTTGAGAGAATTTTCGGTATTGGATATCAAGATTAATTAATTAATCATTCGATGATTTTATTAATTAATTAAGTTAATGAATTAATTAATTCCTCATGGAAATTTAATTATAATATTAACATGAATTTAATTGATTATTTAATTAATTTATTTATTGGATAAATAATATTAATTATTTAATTAATTAATAACCAAAGCCCAAAGGCTTAAGAGCCCACAAGTGGGCGTCCACTTATAGGGCTTGTGAAGCCTAGGTTATTGTTTTCTATTTTAGTATATATATACTACTTAGTGAAAAAATAACTAGGTCAAGAGAATTAACTCAAAAACTTTCTCTCCAAGTCAATCTCTCCTCCCTTTCTCTCTCACTCTAGCCGTCCATCAAGGTGAAGAAGAAGGTGATTTTCTTTTTTGACTCCGGCGTAGCAATTTAGAGACAGCGACAGATTTGCTGTTCAAGAAAAGGATTGCAAAGCTGGTTCAGATTTCAACATACGCGAGAACGGTAATTAATTTCGTAAAAATCAATTTCAATACGAGAAATAGAGATGAGCCACTGGGATTCAATTTTATTCTTCCGTTGCGTTTTCTGATTTAATCAATTTTTCCCAACAGAGGCGACATTGCTGTGCAGAGAATAGATTCAGAAAATAACGTTGCTGACTCACTGACAAAGCTACTATCACAGGCGTTGATAGAATGACATCTTGAGAAGATGGGTGTTTTCGATTGGCATTGAGTGCAAGTGGGAGATTGTTAGGATTATGCCCTCCATGCCATAGAGGAATTAGATTATTAGTGCATTTACCTTTATGTTGTACAAACTCTTATTCTTTAATAAAGGCACAGTTTTGTTCATATCAATCTTGACGGCATTAATATAAGTATTGAACAAATAAATCCAAGGCAATCAGAGGGAGCTTCTACTCCCAATGGTTAGAGGAGATGGACATTAGACGTATCGATTCCTTGTTTACTTAAACTAGATTTCGCAAGTCAACGGATCTTAATTGGGCATTAAGACCATACTTGTATAATGCAAGCTTTGACAAGCAGTGTCAGTTGGTCACTTTGGATGGTGAGAGCTTAGTCATAGATATATCAATGGAATTGATATATTCGAACACGGCTCTCCGTAATTCAATCACGTGGGTAATTACTCCTGGATCATCAATGACTAAATTACTGGTCGCGCTAGTATGCGTGAGCCTTAGACCTGAGGATTCACGAAGATTGGACTTGTGACACTGAACGAGTTATTAGAGTAGTTAGATCCATTTCACCCTGTGGTGGGATCAACCTCGAAGTACGATTTAGAAGGACAAGTGGCAATTGTTCGGTAATTGCCAATAAGGGATTCACTGTCTCGGGTAGTAACGAGTTAACGTCCTGTGCGATCGTAGGTAAATGAAATTATAAGTCTTTGGCTAAAGCAGGAGAACTAACTTATGTATAGTACATAAGGGTAGTTCAGTAATTTCATCTTACTATGATTCTCTAAAGAACAACATCGAGTCCTGTGAGTTTGACATAATCCATGACTCTCACTCGATCAGAATGTTACAGTGAAGGGCTTGTACTCACATGGTATCTATCACCTAAAGGTTTGTATTGATCTTTTCATTTCAATTGGGTTCGATGTGAGTCCACTCGACTGGCTTAGTGACACTCACATTCTTGATTTCCTTCCAATGCCAATTAAAACGAACCTAGAGAGTCACTCTTAAAAAGAATTGACCGAAGAAAATTCTTTCGTTGTCAAATATATAAATGAGGTAATTTGCTATTTGATAAGCAAATTAATTTAATTGATTAATTGGATTAATGCAAATAAATTAATAATAAATAATTAGATGTATATATTATAAACGCATTAATTTATTTGATTAATTAGATTAATGGAAATAAATTAATTATAATAAATAAATAGACTTATTTATTATATTCATCCTTATATTAAATAATTAGATTATTTAATTTAGATGACTATTAACTAGTTTTATATTTTAATTGGATTAAAATATATAGGGCCTAATTAATATTTAGGCTAAGTTGAAAGTCAACTTAGCCCAATGAGGATGAAAGAGGCGTGTGTTTGGCGTGTTGGAGGAGTTGGATGGGCTCAAGGAATTAGTTAATTCCAAGCACATCACTTCTTATATATACCTAACACTAGTTCAGTCAAAACCTAACTCTCACATTAGACTTGACAGCAAAGAAAGAAGAAGAGAAAAATCTCTCTCCTCCCCTCAAATAAGCTGTCGGCCATAGTGGTGAAAAGGTGGTGGATTTTTCTTCAAAGTTCGTTCCAGCGTGATGTCTAGAGGCAGGAGTTTGGAATTGTGCTACCCGGAAGATCAAGACTTTTATGAAATAAAAAAGTTAGTGAAAAGATGAAATTAGATTTCATCATTATATTACTTTTGAAATATGCATAAAAATTATTAAAACCCAAAAGTGATCTAATTGTGAATCCGGATATGTTTTTCTCGTTTCCGCTGTGCATGAACCAGGATTCACAACACTTTCCCCATAGCAAAAGCGCAAAAGATGTTCCTATTAGTATTGGTGGATTATTTCAGCAAATGGGTAGAGGCAGAAGCCTTAGCCCGAATCACAGAGGCCGAAGTCATTCGATTTCTATGGAAGAACATAATATGCCGATTTGGCATAACTAGGGAGATTGTAGCTGATAATGGAAGATAATTCAGCGGAGCTAAGATGAGGAATTGGTGTGAAGAGATGGGGATCCAACAACGCTATAGCTCGGTAGCGCATCCCCAAATGAATGGACAAGTGGAGGTTACTAATAGAATCATAGTGCAAGGTTTAAAAACAAGGCTGGATGGAGCAGGCGGAGATTGGGTGGAGGAGCTGCAATCAGTGTTATGGTCGTATCGGACTACTCCCAAGGGTGAAAATTCTTTCAGCTTAGTATACAGAATTGAAGCTGTCATTCCTGCGGAGATAAGAGTGCAGACCCATCGGGTCAGGTATTTTAATCTAGAACAATATAAGCAAAGGATACAAAAAAGGCTAAGAGAGGAGTTGGACCTGATCGAGGAAAGCAGGGAAAAAGCATACCTGAGGCTAGAGCAATATAAGCAAAGGATACAAAAGGCACAAGGAGCAAAGGTGAAGGCAAGAGCTGTGCAGGTGGACAACCTAGTGTTAAAAAGAGTGGATGCAGTACGCACCGTGAAAAAGCTGGACCCCAACTAGGAAGGACCATACAAAGTGGTCAAAGTACTAGCAGGAGGAGCATATGAGCTGGCGGATAGCAAGGGAAAACAACTCCCTCGCCCATGGAACATCCAAAATCTCAAAAATTTTTGTGTTTAAAGCAATCTTTTTAGTACAGGGACTCATAAAAAATTGCTGATGTTTTCTTTGAGGTGTTAGTTTCTATGTCCTTTCAGGAATAAATCAAGAATTGTATGCCTTCTATGCAAGGTCAGACGCAAAGCCCTAAAATTCTAGTAAGAAAGTAATTCCATATTTCAAGATTAGTTCTTTTAAATAATACATGTATATTTTCTTGATGGAAAATATGAAGAAAGGGGAGTTGGTGGAAAGGGAGGTAGTCGGAGTTAGGTTGCATCACCTGGGTGGGTAGCCGGGATTTGTTAAGTTAGACGGCCTGTGACTTTGAATCCGATGGCCCCATACCAAGAGGATATAAGGGTGGGTTGGTGTGGAAACATTTCGGGAATAATTCTAGGACCAACTCACATTGGAAGACCGGGGTTAAGGGAGATATAAGGCTGTTCGGAGAAAAAAGGTTGGAGGAGGTGACTAATTATCCCAGTCCTGGCTGAAATAAGGAGGGAAAATCGGGAAAAGAGGGAATAAGGAAGGATGCCGACGGTAGCAGGCTGGCCAGCTGTGAGCCCGTTTAGGAAAAAATGTGGGAACAGAGAGGAGAAAAAGGAGATAAAAAGAAGGTGAAAAATATTATGAAAGGCAAGTCTCCACGATTTTTAGTGAGAATGAAAGGCAAGTCTCCACGATTGCTAGTGAGAATGAAAGGCAAGTTTTCACAATTTCTAGTGAGAATGAAATGCAAGTCTCCACGATTGCTAGTGAGAATGAAAGGCAAGTCTCCATGATTGCTAGTGAGAATGAAAGGTAAGTCTCCACGATTGCTAGTGAGAATGAAAGGCAAGTCTCCACTATTGCTAGTGAAAGTGAGATGCAAATCCCCATGATTGCACACCTGGATCATCTGGCAGAGCTGCAAGCTGCGGCTCAGCTTAGGCCAGATGATGTTTTGGATAACTAACGACGTCTTCACCTTATTTCCGGAGTTGTCTTTAACCTTCTCATTTGGCCTCTTACTATTGTCTCTTGGTTCATTCAGCGTTTGACTGTTTAAACTCTTTTCAACAAAGGCTACACCTTTTCCTTTGTTGGTTGCCATAACCTTAGACGCTTTTGATTTATGACCAAATTTATCACAACCTAAACCGGTCTTTTCACCAAAAAGTCTGGTTATCTCAGTCACATTATCTAACTTTCTTGAAGCTTTTGATAATGATGAGACGAGTTGTTCTGATTTGGCAAGCTTAGTGATCAACTCATCTTCTCTCTTGATTACCATATCAAGATCACTTTTCAACTGAGCGATCTCTGCCTCAAGCGATTTTTTTTTCTCAATGCACTATTGTTGAACTAGCAACTCGGCTTTGAGCGTCACATTATCATTTTTAATTGCTGAGATCTCATCAGTGTGTTCTTGATATAGTCTGGCGGCACCTTGACAATCTTTGTAATATTCAATAACTTTGTCAAGTAATTCTTCATAAGAAAAGAGGATGAGATAGTTTAGTGGATACCTCAGATAGTGAGTCATCAGACGCTCCTTCATCAATCGCCATGAGACAAATTAGGGTTGAGTCACTAGATGGCTCATCATCGCTACTTTCATCTAAAGATTCCAAATCCTCTTCAGGTGCGGAGAATGGTTCAGATTCCGCTAGCAAACCTTGTTGGTGAAGGTTGCTCCTGAATTGGTTTCTATCTGCATGATCTTGCCTTGTGGGCTTAGATACATTTGGATAAGGGCAATTTACCTGGTAGTGCCCTGGTTTCCTGTAATTGTAACAAAGATTAGTTCTCAATTTTTTGTTCATTTGTTAACCTTTTGGAAACTACTGGCGCAGAGAGATTCTGATTCTGATTTGGAGATGGAGGCGCTTGATATTGAATTGGCACTAGAGGCTGAGGGGTAGAATACAATGGTGCTTGATACTGAGTCGCTGGTGTAGGGGAAGGAGTTTGAAATGAGATCTGTCCATTCGAATTTCTTTTTTCATATCTTAGAAATTTCTTGACAAGTAAAGCTATTTTCTTTTCCTCATTTGATTCTGTCGCTTTCACCTCACTGACTGATTTTTCTTTACTATTGGTAGTTGCAATTAAAGCTCTTGATTCAGTCGCTGAAATCGATGTATTGCTGATTTTACCCAATTCAAATTCAAAAGCCCTTAGCTCCGAAAACACATATTCTGGAGTTATAATATCCAACATTTGAGATTCTCTCATTGCTACAGTCTTTATCAAATACATGCTTAGGAGACTTCTAAATATCTTATTGACCATTTCCTTATCAGGGATGGCAACGTGGTGGGTATAGCAGGACTCATTACCTGCCCCGTTAAGAAATTTCAATACTCGGACCCGCCCCGGACCCGGTCATTGCCCGCCCCGCCCAGGACCCGGCGGGTACCCGGATCGTCCGAGTCCTACCCGTTAGACCCGACCGAAATCTTTTTTTTTGGACATTTTTTAGTCTATCTTATTCTCAAAAACGCATTCAAAACATATAAAATAAGTAAATAACATCGAATTGAGGATTCAACGTAAACAAATCCACTACAAGTCATTCGATACTTAAATGCAAAAAAAAATTCAAAACGACTAAACAAATACAAAGTTAAAAAAAAATTAGATATATAATGATTGAGGGTTTGTTGTTGAAGGGTAGAATGATTGAGAGCATTTTTTTGATATAATTTATAAATACTAATAAATATTAATAATAATTTGATATATAAAATTAAAAAAAATATTATGTTAATAAACTGGGGCGGGTATGGACTGGACTCGTTACCTGCCCGGACCCGGCCGGGTCTTGAATTTCGATACCCGGACCCGGACCCGGACCCGGCCCCATTTTTTTGGACTCAGGCGGGTACTCATTCGAGCCGGCCCCATTGCCATCCCTATTCCTTATTGGTCAACTCCTTATCCACTGACGCTAACTCTGTAATAAGTGAAGTAAACCTCGCATCCAATTGATCTAGCATCTCGCTGGGCTGCATCTTGAAGTGCTCAAATTTTTGCATGGCCATGGAGAGCTTGTTCTCCTTCATCTGTGCAGATCCTTCACACACAGTGGCCAACTTATCTTAAATTTCCTTTGAAGTCTTACATAGCTTGATTTTGTTGAACAATCCCTCATTGTCTATCAACGCTGAGTAGAGAGCGTTTCGTCCAACATTATCCAAGTTAGCCCTTTTATGATCCTCTAGCGTCCATTCCAACATTGGCTTCTCGACATAACCATCTGGAGTAGCTTCAGTCGCTCCAAGGGCTCGAGTTATAACTTTCATTATCTGAATGGGGCCATCTGTAATTACATCACACATTTCATTATCACATGAACATAAATATGCAAATGCTCTAAGTTTCCATGAGTCATAGTTTGACTCAACTAATTTTGGCATTTTGTTAAAAGCCATGATATGTGATTTTTCAAAAAACGACTATGTTTTGAAAAGAATGGATCTAAACAAGCAGTTATGCTCGGAAAAGCTTTGGTTTCTACTTCAACCGCTCTGATACCACTTGGTGGTCCCACGTGGCATACGAAAAGGTCTAGAAGGGGGGGTTGAATAGACCCTGAAGTCTTTTTCGACTTAAAAAATTTTGTATCACATTTAAGATTTTGAACGCTTGGTAAGCAAAGCGCTAGGTCAGGCGCTAAAGATAAGATAACTTAAACTTAGTGATTTCGGCAGTTATCAAAGTAGGGAAATTCTTAAATCGCTTAATTAGGATTAGCACAGCGGAATTGAATTTTAAGCTTAGCGTTCTTTTAGCCAAATAGTCACTTAACCATTTTTAAAGTCTTTTTAAAGATACGATGTGAATAGTAAAGTAAAGCAATAAAATAGTAAATAACACAAGATATGTAAGGTTTACTGGGTGATGTAATTCCAGCTACGTCCTTCTTCTCCTTTACACTCGGAGAAAATCCACTAAGATGATAATAGAAGGATCACACATAGGCTTTTACAAAATAGAGGATAGGTAAGATGATCTTGAACTCCTTGATCACACAGACTTCAGCTCCAATGAAGATCTTCTTCAACAAGCTTTTCTCACACAGAAATACTGCTTGTAGATCAACAACTTTCTCTCACGGATGAAAGAGGTTGAGGGTTTTCTATTGGGTTTCGTGAAAAATAAATTTTGTATCACATTTAAGATTTTGAACGCTTGGTAAGCAAAGCGCTAGGTCAGGCGCTAAAGATAAGATAACTTAAACTTAGTGATTTCGGCAGTTATCAAAGTAGGGAAATTCTTAAATCGCTTAATCAGGGTTAGCACAGCGGAATTGATTTTTAAGCTTAGCATTCTTTTAGCCAAATAGTCACTTAACCATTTTTAAAATCTTTTTAAAGATACGATGTGAATAGTAAAGTAAAGCAATAAAATAGTAAATAACACAAGATATGGAAGGTTTACTGGGTGATGTAATTCCAGCTACGTCCTTCTTCTCCTTTACACTCGGAGAAAATCCATTAAGATGATAATAGAAGGATCACACATAGGCTTTTACAAAATAGTGGATAGGTAAGATGATCTTGAGCTCCTTGATCACACAGACTTCAGCTCCAATGAATATCTTCTTCAACAAGCTTTTCTCACACAGAAATACTGCTTGTAGATCAACAACTTTCTCTCACAGATGAAAGAGGTTGAGGGTTTTCTATTGGGTTTCGTGAAAAATAACTTAAACGCAGCGGAAGCATTTCAAATTTTTTTATTTTAAAACCCAAAGTTGAATTCAATGATTGCATATTCAAATTGCACGATAAACTTAACGAATAAAACTTACTCGTTAAAACGAAGTTGTTGGAGAATCTTTTCTTCTTCCTCCAATTCGAAAACTTGAAGCTTCCAAATCTTCAATCCTTTGTTTAGATCTTCAAAACTTGAACTTGATTCGAACAACGAAAGTACGTCGTCTCTAAATTGTCACGCACGGATAAACAATCAAACAATTCCCTCTTGGATCTCTAATGGGCGACGGCTAGGGTTTAGAGAAGGGGAGGAATATTTTCTTCTTTTTTCTAGGAGAGTTATGAGAGTTGTGTTATTCTCTTACTTGTTCAAAGTCAAAGAGTCCTTATATACCTCATGACTTATTGAACAAGTCAAAACAAAAGAGCCCTAAAATTAGGCTCCTCTTGGATGCCCAACATGGCTAAGTAGGCGTCCTCTTGGACGCCTTCTAGAAGCCCAAGATTTGTTTTGTTTAATTAATTTCTTATTTCAATTAATAATTTATTATATTCAATAAATAAATAAATTAATTAAATAACCAAATCAATTAGATAATTTAATTCATTAATATATTTCCCTAGGAAATTAATTAATAATTAATCTTATCCATATATTAATTATTTCATCTAATGAATAATTAATTATTTAATTTATCCAATAAATTAAAACTCCTAGAAGAAAAATAGAAATTCCATTTTCATTTTTCTTTATCAATCCTTTAACGCGACTCTTTAGGTTTGTTTCGCTTGGCAATGAGAGGAAACCAAAGGAAGTGGGTAATACCTAGCCAGTTACGTGGCCCACTTTGTAGCCCAAACAAAAACGAATGATAGGATCATTCCGAAACCTTCCAATCGTAAATGCCGTGTAAGTATAAACCCTTTGTTCGTGTACCCCAGTCAAGTGAGAGTCATGGCTGTGTCAAACTCACTGGACTTGACCATATGTATGAATTATAATAATAAGAGATCATTGAGATCAATTTAGTGCCTAGCACAATCGTCTCTTTATGCTTTGGCCAAAGATTTTGATCTCTATTTATCTATAATCACATAGGATACTTTCTCACTCACTTATGAGAGAACAAATCCCATTTAGATATCAGCTAAGACTACCATTTTCCCATCAAGCCGTATTTCGAGGTCGACCCCACCAACGGGTGAATTGGGTCTAGCTACTCTAATGAAATACTTTACGTCACAAATGCATCTTCAAAATGATATTTCAGGTAAAAGGTTCACTTACACCTATTACACATAATCAGTTCTGTCATTGACAGTCACAGAGTGAAAACCCATGTGATAGAACCGATGCGAGTCGTGTCCGAGTATATCAGTTCCACTGATGTGCCTACAATCTTAATCTCCTATCATCCCATGATACTAGACAGACACTCCCATGTCAAAGATAAGATTGTACAAGTGTTCTAAGTCTTTATTTGTCCATTACAGACTTCACTTTACTTGCGAACTTATTTTTAGTAATCAAGATCGATCTCTCTAGTGCCAATCTTCCTATCCCATAGGAAGTAGAGAGATCGCACTGAAAACACGGACAAAATATTTTACACTACTTATAGATGCAGATAAGATTTAAGTGAAAACTAAATAATGCCTTTATTAATAATATCAAGATAAGTTAATTACAAGATAGATGTCCTATCATTCTATCCTCTTTGGCATTTGAGGGCATAATCCTAACAATCTCCCACTTGCACTCAATGTCACTCATTGTGGTATCTTATACCCATCCCTTCCAGGTGTCGGTCCAGAACAGCCTGAGGTAGTGGTTTGGTGAACGGGTCAGCTATATTGTCAGCTAAGGCGATTTTCTGCACTGCTATCTCTCCTCAGCCAACGATCTCTCTAATGATGTGAAATCTTCTCTAAATGTGTTTAGACTTGTTATGAGACCTTGGTTCCTTAGCTTGCGCTATTGCTCCATTGTTATCACAATAAAGTGGCAATGGGAGCTTTGAACTATGAACCACTTCAAGTTCACCAAGGAACTTTCTCATCCAAACAGCATCTTTGACTACCTCTGAGGCTACCACATATTCAACTTTAGTAGTGGAATCTGCGGTTGTGCTTTGCTTGGAGCTCTTCCAAGACACCGCCCGACCATTAAGCGTGAAAACAAACCCTGAAGTAGATTTACGGTCATCAACATCAGACTGGAAGTCCGAGTCAGTGTAACCTTCCATCTTCAGGTCTCCACCTCCATAGATGAGAATCATATCCTTAGTTCTATTAAGATACTTTAGGATTTTCTTCACAACTATCCAATGTTCCTTTCTTGGGTTTGCCTGAAATCGACTCACCACGCTTACAGCATAGGCAATGTCGGGTCTTGTACACAGCATTGCATACATTAGGCTACCAACTGCAGAAGCATAGGGTACTTTACTCATCTCCTCTCTATATTCCTCACTTTGAGGACACATAGATTTGGACAAGTGTACTCCATGTCTCATGTCCATCCTAAACCTCTTTAGGACCTTTTCTAAGTAAAGGGCTTGGGAGAGACCTATCATTCTATTTGTTCTATCTCTATAGATACGAATTCCTAGAATGTAAATTGTTTCTCCCAAGTCTTTCATGGAAAACGTACTGAAAGCCATTTCTTGACTGTGGTGAGCATTCCCATGTTATTTCCTATAAGTAGAATGTGTTAGGAAATTTCATGTTAGATGTTTTGATGATGACAATTAGGATTCTTATTAGACCCCAAAATATGTAAGTCTGATTTTATTAGAATTTATGTATAAGCTTTGAGCGTTAGATTTGTAATAGGCTTTATAGGCTTTGTTTTATTTTTATTCTAGTCTGTTAGGGTAAGTAGTCCTAGACTGAGCGTCTGATAATTTCTGAGTGAGCTTATCAGTAGTTAAGTTTGAAGACTCAAGCACCTGAAGTCTAAATGAAGATGAAAATTCCAAGCGTCCAAGCATCAAGCTATATCAAGCATTGATTAAGGACAGAAATCATTCAGTAAGTGATTGAGCGTCTATCAATGACCAAATGTCACCTGAATTAATTTCTAAGTCCAGAAGGAGTTTAATGTAAATATTCCCAGATCATTAATTGCCAATGGGCATTTATTTCAAATGCATTAAATGCTGATAAGAGCATTAAATGTGATAAGCTCTTCGGACGTACGGAGAAGCCACCCTATTGGACTGTCAACTATTCACAGACTGCAGCACCAACTTTTGTGCAGCAGATTTTCAGGAAAAAAGACAAAAGTTGTTCACTCGCGGAAGTGAGAGACACGCGCCTGCGCATGTGTCAAACGGACACTTTTTCCAAGATTGCCTATAAATAGGACTTCAATAACAAGCTAAAACAACAATTGTATTACAAGCCAAATTGCTGTTTCATTGAAGTCTCAAGTACTAAAACTCTCAGAAAAGCCAGAATATTCAAGCAAACATTCTCTTTGCTTTTCTTAAATTCCTGAGACAGTCAACCAATATCTCAAACATTCTTTTCGGAGAAACCTACATTATTATTGAGATATTACCAAGTTGTTTGAACTTTATCAAAATCAAACAAACCGTTAGAAAAACCTCATCCAAGCCTCGCGATTTGTGTGAAGTCGAAGTTGGATACTTGCAATATTTCTGGGTGAAAGAAGCAAGGGGATAGAAGTGTCTTGGAGCTGAAATCTGTGTGACCAAGGAGCTCAAGTCATCAATATCCATCTCTCCCTAATTTGTAGAAGATTTTGTGTGATTCTTTGAGAATCATTTTAGTGGATTGCCTCCGAGTGTTCGAGGAGAAGAAGGACGTAGTTAGGATTACACCACCCAACGAACCTTACAAATATTGTGTTCTTTATTTTACAATCAAACACTAAGCAACTAAGATACATTCTGTGACGCTAAAGCTTTCAAAGAGAGGACTTTAAAATCATTCCGCTGTGCTAATACTGATTAAAGAACTGAACGCTTAAATCTAACTGCTTATAGTATTCAAATCTTGAATTCTAAGTTAACTTTATAAAACAGTCTTCGAGTAGACGCTCAGCCAAGCGCCTACATTTTCATGCGTTCAAACCAATTTTAATACGAATATTTTTGAAGTTGAAAAAGACTTCAGGGTCTATTCAACCCCCCCCCTTCTAGACCCTTTCGTATGCCACTTGGGACCAACAGAATGTCATCCACATATAGTACTAAGAATGAGATTTTGCTCCCACTAGTCTTCTTGTAGACACATGGTTCATCTTCGTTCTTGATGAAGCCATATCCCTTTACTACTTCATCAAAAAGGAGATTCTAGCTTCTAGATGCTTGCTTGAGACCGTATATGGACCTCTCAAGTTTACATACTTTATGGATATTGGTCTCGGATACAAAACCCTTCTTTAAAGGTGTCAACCTTGCCATCGCTACCTATCTTTCTTTTGTAGATCCACTTACATCCTATAGGTTTGATACCTTCAGGACGATCTAACAAAGTCCAGACTTGGTTCGATTGCATAGAGTCCATCTCTGTTTCCATGGCTTCAGGCCATCTTGAAGCATCGACATCCAACATCGCTTGATCATTGGTACACGGATCATCTTCATGATCCTCTTGTGCTACAGTGTGAAGCTCTAGCTCCCCTTGTAGTAGATACCCATACCTCTCAGGTTCATGCGGTATTCTACCAAATCTACGTGGTGGTTGTGCTACTATTGGGTTAGGCCTTGGTTCTTGGACAGATGTCTCAGAGGGAGTTTTATTTTGTTCTTCTAAAACCATCTTTCTACCTTTGCCCCCTTCCAAGATGAATTCATCTTCAAGGAAGTGGGCATCAATGATTCTTTGATCATCATGTAGGTAAAAGAAGAATCCCATGGAATTTTCAGGATAACCAATGAAACATCCCATGAGGGATCTAGTCTCCAATTTCTCCACTATAGTCTTCTTGACATAAGCAGAACATCCCCAAATCTTAATATGATTAAGACTTGGTTTCCTATTATTCCACATCTCTGCGGAGTCTTAGGAACGGATTTGGAGGGACATCTGTTTAATATATAAGCAGCAGTAAGGAGCGCGTATCCCCACAACAAAATGGGTAAATCAGTGTAACTAAGCATGGAACGAACCATGTCCAACAAAGTTCGATTCCTTCGCTCGACTACTCCATTCAGTTGAGGAGTTGCTGGTGGTGTTAGTTGTAACATTATTCCTTGTTCTTTAAGGAATTCATCAAACTCGGCACTCATATATTCTCCTCCATGATCCGATCGCAGAGTTTTTATATTTTGCCCAGTTTGATTTTCTACTAAAGCTTTGAACTCTTTGAACCTTTCAAAGGATTCAGACTTTTGCTTCATCAGATACACTAGTCCATATCTTGAATGATCGTCTGTGAAAGTGATGAAGTAGTAGAAACCCCCACGAGCCATTTCTCCAAATGGTCCGCAAACATCGGTGTGCACTAATCCTAAGACTTGAGTGGCTCTTTCAAAAGTCCCGGTGAATGGTGATCTAGCCATCTTGCCTAGGAGACATGATTCACATGTTGGATAAGAATCCGACCCTAGTGAGCTTAAAAGCCCATCTTTTTCCATTTTTTTAATCTTGTGCTCTCCAACATGGCCTAGTCTAAGATGCCACTTTAGTTTTAAGTTAGCTTCTTGCCTACCACGTTTCTTAGTTACAACATTTAAATCAGATGAATTACGAACATTTAAATAATACAAACCATTAACTAAAGAAGCATTGCCAACTAATTATTTCCATAATAAATGTCGCAATTTAACTTAGAAAAATGGAATGTATATCCAATCTTAACTAAAATCGGAATAGAAACAATGTTTTTAAGCCCCTTGGGCAAAACTAAAACATCTTCTAAAAATAATAAATGTCTAGAATTCAAATATAAAGAAGTAGATCATATTCTAGTAGCTGTGACGCTTTCCCCGCTGCCTACTTTGATCATCACTTCTTCATGGCCCAGCTTTCTACGTCTCTACAGATCCTATTCCAAACAACAGACATGGGCACTAGCCTCTGAGTCCAGAATCCATGAAGTAGAAAAAATGGTCATAGAACAATTAGTTTCAAAAACAAAAAGTTCCATACCTTTTGCGTGTTTGCCTAATTTGGGACCGTTCTTCTTCCAGTGGCCAAGCTCACCGCACTCGAGACATTTGTCCGTTTTCTTAGGTCCTTTGCTCTTATAAAATCCTTGAACCTTTCCCTTACCCTTTTGGACACCCCCTTCAGCTCCAAGCTTGCCAGACTGCTTCTTGTTGTTCTTCTTCTTAGACTTAGACTTTTTAGGTCTAGAAGAAATGACTAAGGCAGTTTCCTTTCCCTTTGGTTTTATTTGAGATTGGGCAGTAACCAACTTGTTCATTAGCCCAGCTAAATAGCACTCTATCTCATTGCACTTAAAGTTAACCACAAATTGGGAGAAAGAATCAGGAAGAGACTGCAAGATTAAGTCAGTTTGAAGGGTGACGTTCATGGTGAAGTCAAGAGCTTCCAATTTCTCGATCCTCGAAATCATTTTGAGGACAAGATCACCAACCTTCTCACTTTCTTTCATCTTGGCTCCGAAGAGCTCTTTCGATATCTCATATCGTGCAGTTCAACTATGCTCACCACAGAGCTCTACCAGGTGAGCTAGGATAGCTCTTGCAATGGGCATCTTATCATGTGACCTTTGAAGTTCATTGGTCATAGACCCCAACATGTATCCTCTCACCCGGATGTCGTCCTTGACCCATTTTTCATGGGCTTAGACCTCTTCCTCGTTGTCTCGTGTTTTTGGATGGAGCCGTTGGGATATCAGCCTCCAAGACGTATCCTAGAGATTCCATATTGAGGACAATCCCCAAATTTCTAAGCCAGTCCACATAATTGGGTCCAGTAAGAGTATTGTTTTCGAGTAGAATTGAAAGTGGGTTTGTCATTTTTGAGAGAGATAAATGAGAAAATAACTGCAGAAATAAACTAGATTAAATTAGATTACATGTATTTGACTTAACCAAGAAAAATTAAGGACTTAAAATTAATCTTGGCTCCCATTGCATTTTTAGAATCCCACACTCCCATGTGAAAATTGGGAATCATCATTGGCATCGATTCCACAGCGGGTATTGAGGTCCTCAATTAATTACATGGGTTGCAACCTAACTGATTTCTGGCCCATCAATTAATTAAAGTGATGTCCAACATGAATTTATCCAATAAACATTTCAATAGCTTTCCCCATAGTTCACCAAACCGCAACCGAACAGGTTTCTAAGCTCGTGTACTACCCGAGTTCATTCCCACTAACTCCTATAATCTAACATTTGAATTTTACCTTGCAACCAAATAGGTTTATGGGGTGAAATATGCTTCGATTAAGGCATTCCATGCACTTAATAAAATTTCAAATTATTTCTAAATGTATAACCCCCATAACTGGGAAGCATTACACATTTATAGTAATTTTAATTTTAGAAAGCTTAGTGGAGGGCGAGAATGTCACACATCCTTTTCTAAGTCGGTATTGTTTCTTTGGGAGAATTTAAATTGTCAAATGTTTGGTCTCACTTTGCACATTAGTCAATTTATATAGCGCAACTATCACATATTGAACATGCATAAACTATTCCACTAATAAATATGCCTATCATTATTATCATGGAATTAAATAAATAAATCCATATACACTCAATCATGGACTTTTCTAGAGGGCCTGAGCCAATAGGCCATCACATGTAAAGGTAAAGCAGAAAAACAAAACTTTTCGGGCTTAAATAATTCTAAACTATTTTCAACAACAACCCGTTGAAAGAAAAGCAAATCAAATATAACCTAAGTCCATGATCAGTGCTTCCATCACATAAGGCATGCTCACATCAATTAATACATGCTCGCAACATTTAATACATGCTCGCAATATTAAAACACTTATGTTGATATTTAAAATTTTAGTCCAACTAAAAAGTCCTTTAATAAATTCCCAACTTTTATATATTATTTACTTCAATTAAAATCATTCTAGTCCTACTAGATGACTTAGATATACAAAAAATCAAAATTAAGTATATCTATCTTGAATTAAAATAATATTAGTCCAACTAAATAAATACATAAAATATGGAATTCTATTTTATTATGATTAAAGCAACCATTAAATGGAAAAAATTTTATTTGATTAAAGAATTAGTTATTAATCATCCAAGAAAAATAATTTATTTTCTTTGTTAGGAATTTCATGTTAGAAGTTTTGATGATGACAATTAAGTTTTTGTTAGACCCCAAAAAAGTTGTAAGTTTATTTTCGTAGAAAACTTGTATAGGCTTTGAAGCGTTAGACTTGTAATAGATTTATTAGGCTTTGTTATCTTACTTTAGAGTGTTAGGCAAAATAGTCTTAGGCTGAGCGTCTGATGATTTCTGAGTGAGTTTATCAGTGGTAAAGTTCGAAGACTCAAGCGCCTGATCTCAGAAGATAGATACAGTCTCCAAGCGTCCACTTTGGCCAGCTATATCAAGCGTTACCTTATGGGACAGAAGTGATTTCACCTGAATTTACTTCTAAGTCCAGAAGGAGTTTAATGCAAATATTCTCAAAGCATTAAATACCAACGGGTATTAATTTCAAATGCATTAAATGTTGATAAGAGCATTTAATATGATAAACAATGTCAGACGTACGGAGAAGCCACCCTATTGGACTGTCAACTATCTCAGACTGCAGCACCAACTTTCGTGCAGCAGATTTTCAGGAAAAAGGACAAAAGCTGTTCACTCGCGAAAGTGAGAGACACGCGCCAGTGCATGTGTCAAACGGACACTTTCTCCAAGAATACCTATAAATAGGACTTCAACAACAAACAAAAAAAAGAGGAACAATTTTATCAAAGCCAAATTGCTGTTGCATTAAAATCTCATTCCTTAAACTCTCAGAAAAGCCAGAAAATTCAAGAAACATCCTACTTGCTTTTCTTATATTCCTGAGACAGTCAACAAATATCTCAAACATTCTTTTTGAAGAAACCAGATTCCTACTGAGATATTACCAAGTTGTTTGAACTTCATCAAAATCAAACAAACCTTTTAGAAAATCCCATCCAAGCCTCGCGATCTGTGTGAAGTCGAAGTTGGATACTTGCATCATTTCTGGGTGAAAGAAGCAAGAGGGTTGAAGTGATTTGAAGCAGAAATCTGTGTGATCAAGGAGCTCAAGTCATCGACATCCATCTCTCCCTAATTTGTAGAAGATTCTGTGTGATTCTTTGAGAATCATTTTAGTGGATTGCCTCCAAGTGCAAAGGAGAAGAAGGACGTAGTTGGGATTACATCACCCAACGAACCTTACAAATATTGTGTTATTTACTTTTCAGTCATTTCATTCATCTATCATATCATTGCATAAGTAAAACACAATCAAAAGCTAAGCAACTAAGAAACATCTTGTGACGCTAAAACTTTCAAAGAGAAGACTCCAAAATCATTCCGCTGTGCTAACCCTGATTAAAAGAACTGAACGCTTAACCTACAAGGTCAAAGTATTCAATTCCTGAAGTCTAAGTTAACTTTATAAAACAGTCTTCATTAGACGCTTCACAAAGTCTCAAATATCTTATGTGAACGCTAAGGTGAAGCGTCAGACACTTCAAGCGCCTATCATTTCAAGCGTCCAAATACGTTTAATACGAAATCTTTTTTAAGTCGAAAAAGACTTAAGGGTCTATTCAACCCCCCCCCCCTTCTAGACCCTTTCGTATGCCACTTGGGACCAACAAGTGGTATCAGAGCGGTTAATTTTGAAACTTTAAAATTTCCAAGCATAACTGCTTGTTTAGATCCTTTTCTTTCAAAATCTAGTTGCTTTTTAAAGCTTAGATATGGCATTTGCTAAAGTTCCCAAATTGACAGAATCAAATTTTGACACATGGAAAGTCAAAGCATTTACGTATTTATGTTCATGCGATGATGACATGTGCGATATTATTTCAGATGGGCCAATCAAAATATACAAAGTTATCACAAGAGCGCCTGGAGCCACAGAAGAAACCCCTGATGGTTACGTTGAAAAACCAAAACAAGAATGGTCTCCAGATGAGCGTCGAAGAGCTAACTTGGACAATGTTGGTCGCAACGCTCTGTATACGGCTATTGGTGATAATGATAACTTATTCAATAAAATCAAATCTTGCAAAACGACTAAAGAAATATGGGATAAGCTGGCTACAATCTGTGGTGGTTCAGCTCAAATCAAAGAAAACAAACTTTCCATTGCTAAGGAAAAGTTTAACGGATTTAAGATGCTACCCAATGAAACGCTAGAGCAATTGGATATAAGATTCACAGCTCTTGTTACAGAACTTACGTCGTTGGGAATGGACTTACAGAATCGAGAAATGGTGGTTAAGATCTTTAGAAGTCTACCAAGTAAATTCTTGATGAAGACAACAGCTATGAGAGAATCAAACATGCTGGATCTCTTAACTCCAGAAGACGCCTTTTCAGAGCTAAAAGCTTTTGAGTTCGAGTTGAACTCTGCTAGTGACATTGTGAGTAATCCAGTGATTGAATCTGGAGCGCTCATTGCATCAATCAAAGGCAAATCGGGTAACAAAGGAAAGAATTCGGACATTAATGAGGAAAAAGAGTTGGCTTTGCTGAATAGATTCAGGAAGTTCTTGAGATATGAAAAGAAAGGAAAAGGTCCTAATAATCAAGGACAAAGTTCATATCAAGCGCCTTCTCCCATACAACAACAGTTTCAAGCGCCTCAATATTCTGTTCCTTTACCTCAAGCGCCTGCTCAATATCAAGCGTCTACTCAAAGTCTCCCAGCTCCAGTGGTTTCAAAACCACACACTGCAAGGCTAACAAGTGAACAAAAAATGAAAACCAATCTTTGTTATAATTGCAGGAAACCGGGGCACTACCAGGTAAATTGTCCCTATCCAAATGTATCCAAGCCCTCAAGGCAGGATTACTTGGATAGAAACCAATTCAGGAGCAACCTTCGACAACAAGGTTTGCTTGCGGAATCAGAACCAGCATCAGCACCTGAAGATTTAGAATCATCAGACGAAAGTAGTGATGATGATGAGCCGATAGATGACTCAGCGCTCATATGTCTCATGGCCAGAGATGATGAAGCGTCCCCTGAGGTAATCAATGAATTATCAATTCCTCTTTCTTATGATGAATTACTTGACAAAGTCAAAGAATATTACAATGAATGTCAAGAAGCTGCCAAAATATATCAAAATGATCTCGCTATTATTTCATCACTCACAAACGATAAAGTAACGCTCAGAGCAGAGTTGCAAATTCAGCAACAGTGCATTGAGAAAAACCAATCGCTTGAGAGTGAAGTTATTCAATTGAAAAGTGATCTTGATATAATAGTCAAGAGAGAAGCTGATCTGATGGCTAGACTTGCCAAGTCAGAACAGCTCATCTCATCGTTGTCCAAAGCATCCAGAAAGCTCGACAATGTGACTAAAATAACAAGGTTGTTTGGAGAAAAGACCGGTTTAGGATGCAATGAATTCGGTAAACAACCAAACAAACCTAATGTTACGGCAAACAACAAAGGAAAGGGTGTTTTCTTTGTTGAGAAAGGTTCACAAGGTCAAACTCAAAATGAACCAAGGGACAATGGTAAGAGGCCAAATGAGAAAGTCAAAACTAACTCAGACAAGGGTAAGGCTAAAGCAAATGATCCACAAAGACAGACTCATCCAAACGCTCAAAAAGCTAAGGATAAATCTAGTCACTGTGAATCAAGCGCTAAGCGTCTAGCACCAAACGTGCAACCCAAGCCAGAGCCAAGGAAATACCAGCGTCGATATCCAAAACAGTCAAGATCATATTATCGATACTATGATAATTATGATTATGACTATTATTATAATCGTGGATATTATTATACATCCAAAAATTACACACAGCACAAGGTGAAACCCAAAAAGGCCAATATTCCTACTATGAAGACAAGGCAAATTTGGGTTCCTAAAGTTCTAATTAACACTAACAAGGATACTAATGTTGAAGGACCCAAGCAACAATGGGTACCTAAACAGAAATAGAACTTCCCTTTTGATTGCAGGTACCTAGAGCTAAAGTCAATACATCTGTTTGGTATTTTGATAGTGGATCGTCAAGGCACATGACAGGTTCCAAAGATCTTCTGATCAACTATCAAGCTGCCAATGGTCCTCAGGTTGTATTTGGTGATAACTCCAAAGGTAAAACCAAAGTATAGGTACTGTGCATAGGGGGAACATCATGATAAGTGATGTTTATTTTGTTGAGGGTCTAAAGCACAATTTATTAAGCATAAGTCAATTCTGCGATAAAGGCTTTGAAGTCATATTCTCAAGTGACTATTGCTATATAAACGACGCTAAGACTAAATCTACTAAACTAAAAGGAAAAAGGAATAACAACGTATATTTGGTAGATTGGGGTTCAACACTTGATAACAACCCAACATGCTTTGTTGCTAAAAATGAATCTAAAATGGGTTGGTTATGGCATAGAAAAATGAATCACCTCAACTTTAAGACAATCTCTCAGCTTATAAGTCAAAATCTTGTAGAGGGATTGCCAAATGGACCATTTCATAAGGATCGCCTCTGTGACGCTTGTCAAATGGGTAAACAAGTTAAATCATCTTTCAAGAGAAAACCTCATCTATCTACTTCTAGAATACTTGAACTACTTCACATGGATTTGTTTGGACCTGTTCAAACAATCAGTGTAAGCGGTAAAAAGTATACTTTAGTGGTAGTAGACGATTTCTCTAGATTTACTTGGGTGGAATTTCTTTCATCCAAAGATGAAACATGTGACAAGTTAACAGCGCTTATTCGGCAACTTCAAACATTGAAAAATCTTAAGGTTGCAAGAATAAGAAGCGATCACGGTACTGAGTTTACTAACAAGGTTGTTGAGAAGTTTTGTGCAGAAAATGGAATACATCATGAGTATTCAGCTCCCAGAACTCCCCAACAAAATGGTGTTGCTGAGCGCCGAAACCGAACGCTTAAGGAAGCCGCTAGGACTATGTTAGCTGAATCCAAGCTTGCTCCTAGATTTTGGGCCGAAGCGATCAACACTGCTTGTTACACTCAAAATCGATGCATGATCAACAAACAGCATGGAAAAACTCCATATGAACTGTGGAAGGGACGTAAGCCAAATATTTCATACTTTCACGTCTTTGGTTCTAAATGTTTTATCCATAATAATGGATCCCAAAGCCTAAAGACTTTTGATCCTAAAGCGGATGAAGGAATCTTTCTAGGCTACGCCAAAAATGGAAAGAATTTTCGCATTCTCAATAAGATCAAATCGAAGGTTGAGGAATCTATTCATGTTGTGTTTGATGATGCTAACCAAGAGCCGAGTAAGGTAAATGTAAATGATGTAGGAGTTGAAGATCTATGTCATCAAGCGTCCAAAATTACTATTGATGAAGATACTGACGATGATGATGAGATCTCAGTGCCTCCTCCTAAGAATACTCGTGAAATCAATCTAAATTATCATGTAAGAAATACGGATGATCATGAAAAGAATGATCATCAAGAGCAAAGAAGGAATCGTGAACTTGAAGCGCCAACGCAGGAGAATGGTCAAGCGAATGATTCTCAAGCGCCTGTTCATTCTCAAAACCCCTTCCAAACAGATAGACTATGGTTACGTGACCATCCACCTGAGCAAATCATTGGAGATATTGAAGCACCAGTTAGAACTAGAGCCGCTACATTTAATGAGGCTATGTTCGCAAGCTTTCTATCTCAAATGGAACCTAAGAAAGTGGATGAAGCGTTAAGTGATCCAAGTTGGATTGAAGCTATGCAAGAAGAGCTCAATCAGTTTGAGCGAAATAAAGTTTGGATGCTAGTACCAAGACCAACTCATCAAGGAGTTATTGGAACTAGATGGGTATATAGAAACAAGATGGATGAGGACGGCATTGTTGTAAGAAACAAGGCCAGACTCGTAGCTCAAGGATACTGCCAAGAGGAGGGCATTGACTTTGATGAGACTTACGCTCCTGTTGCTCGTCTTGAAGCAATCCGCATGTTTCTAGCGTACGCAGCGTTTAACAAGTTTACAGTATTTCAAATGGACGTAAAGAGTGCCTTCCTGAATGGTAAACTCCAAGAAGAAGTGTATGTGGAGCAACCACCAGGATTCATCAACAATCATGGTAAGGGTATGGTTTACAAGCTAGAAAAAGCACTTTATGGGCTTAAGCAAGCACCTCGAGCATGGTATGACACTCTCTCTATCTTTCTTATTGGTAAAGGTTTTTCAAAAGGCAGCGTTGACACAACGTTATTTAAAATTACCAATGATGAAGATATTCTCTTAGTTCAAATTTACGTTGATGACATTATATTTGGTTCTACTAATAAGCGTCTGTGTGAGAAATTTTCGAAAATGATGCAAGAACAATTTGAAATGAGCATGATGGGTGAATTAACTTTCTTCTTAGGACTACAAGTTAAACAACTCCCTAATGGCATATTTATCAACCAAGCTAAATATACACGAGATATGATTAAGAAATTTGGTATGGAAAATGCATCATATTCAAAAATTCCAATGAGCCAAACGCTTAAGTTAGATAAAGATGAAAGTGGAAAGAAAGTTGATATCACTAATTATAGAGGTATCATAGGATCACTTCTTTATCTCACTGCCAGTAGACCTGATATTATGTTTTCGGTATGTATGTGTGCACGATTCCAAGCTGATCCTAAAGAGTCACACTTGACTGCTGCCAAGAAAATCCTTAAATACCTAAAAGGCACACAACATGTGGGCTTATGGTATCCCAGGGATTCTCCTTTTGAACTAATCGGTTACTCAGATGCAGATTTTGCAGGTTGCAAAATAGATCGTAAAAGCACTAGTGGTACTTGTCAATTCTTAGGTGATAGGTTAGTTTCATGGCATAGCAAGAAACAACAATCCATAGCTACCTCCACAGCCGAAGCTGAGTATGTAGCTGCAGGAAGTTGTTGTGCACAAGTTCTATGGATGAGGCAACAACTTAGAGATTACGGAACAATCTTAGGACCAACTCCCATTCATTGTGATAACCAAAGCGCTTTAGCCATGACTCAAAACCCTGTTCTTCATTCAAGAACCAAACACATTGACATTAGATACCATTTCCTTCGTGACCACGTTCAAAAGAAAGATATCTCCATGCACTTCATTGGAACTGACAAACAACTGGCAGATATCTTCACCAAAGCACTCAATGAACAACGCTTTCTCACTTTGAGAAGTGAACTAGGTATGATTGATTTAAACGCTTGATCATGAAGCATCATATTTTATTAGGCATATAATTTAGGGGGAATCCACTTAAGTTATATCTCACAATTTTTTTTTAAAAAAAAATTATATTTATACTGGACCATAATTGTAAGCGTCAATGATAAAAAAATTTTTCAGATGCATAATCATCAACGCTCAGTTCTATGTTTGCATAAAATATTGAATGCTCAAAATATTGAAAAGTCTTTTGACTTCAAGCGTCCATTTTATCAGCTAAGCGCTGAATAGTTTATCAAAAATTTATAAAATATTTTCGTTACAAGCCATGCATAAAATTTTCAAACTTCTTTCAAGGTCGTGGGTAGACTCAAAGGTCTATTTTGTACTCTACTCACACGCCTCTATCACATCAAACTGGCGGGTACTCAAATTTTTTAAAAAATGACGGTTCAGAGATAGCACGCATTTGTGTACGTGTCAGTGTACAAACATGCGCGTGTGTTACACTCTGAAAATACCAAACGTTAATTTTTTTTAACTCGGATGTCAAATCTTTATATATGAGAATCACCAAATGTAACTTCTCTCTTTTACACAAAACTCGCGTCCGCAGTTAATAAATTTATGGCTAAGATTCAACAGTTATTACACGTGTTTAAATCCTACTAAGACTACATAACACAAGTTTCAAAACTCTTTACTGTGTCATTTAAAACACAAACTCTGCAGAAAAAGTAACTTACTTTCTACTCAAGCATATCTGCAAATCTCTCTTTATCTCTCTCTCAAAACAACAGAAAAATCTCAGTCCATCTTTTTCGTTTTAAACAAAAAAAATGGCACCAAAGAAATCATCATCTACTTCTGCTGAAATTACCATCAAGGTAACTGAAGGTCTTGTTGTCGACTGGAAATTTCTATATGAACAAACTCAGATCAACCTGACGGACATAATGGACATGGTCGTCAAAGCTGGGCTCAAACCCTTCTTAACCCAATACTCTTATATGTTTCCTACTGAAGTTGAAACTTTCTGGAAGACTGCTACACTTTCAGAGGACAAGAAGTCCATCTCTTGTCAAATTCCCTTCTCCAAGAAGGAGTCTCCAAAGGAATTCATCCTATCTGCTTCCACCATTGCCAAGAACTTCAATTTGCCTAATGAGGGTGAGGCACTGGATTCTGTTACGTTGAAACAAATTAAGGAAGCATGGGCAATCATGAGTGCGTACGACGACGTTCCTTACACTCAGTACTTCGAGAAGAAAGACCTGGTGTCCAAATACCGGTTATTGGCTGATTTCTGCAGCAAGATCATAGAATGCCGCGTGGGAACCTTTGATAAGGTAAATCCTGTTCAATTTCAGATGATGGTTGCTATACTCTTCAACATCAAAATCAACTGGAGTGAGTACATCTTCGGACGGTTTCGGGACAGTCTAAGCGCTTCAAATAAGCCTTATGGACTCATCCTGAGTGACATCTTGTTTAAATCGAATTGTGTGTACTCGTCTGGACTTCCGTTGAATAAGTCCAAGTTGTTGGGAAAAAGGATTCTGACCAATATGTTCAATCCTCCAAAAGTTAGTGGTGCGGCTAGACCCCTATCTGAGCGGCTGGAAGAACGCCAACTGCTTGCTCAAAAGGCTGAGAGACCAGTGCCAGAGGAAGCTGTGAAGCGTCCAGCAGCAACGAAGAAGAGAGCCCCCAGAAAACCAAAAGTTAAAATTGCCGTCCCCTCTCAAAAGATTAATGAGGAAACTGATGAGGATGCCGAGGACAAGTTGCCTCTCAAAAGACGAAAGCTGGAAGGGATCATTAAGCAAATAGACTTTGAAGAACCAGCTGCTGATCCTCCCGCTCCTCCGGCTAAACTAGTTGAAGGAGTCAACATTAAGAAAATCTTTAAGCGTTCCAGGACTAGCAAGCGTCAAGCTACTCCTGAAGAGCCTGAGACAGTTGAGCCAAGCGCTCAAGTCGTCGTTGAGCCAAGCGCTCAAGTTGCCGTTGAGCCAAGCGCTCAAGTTGTCGTTGAGCCAAGCGCTCAAGATGTTGCTGTTGAGCCAAGCGCTCCAGAAACTGCTGTTGAGCTTAGTTCTCAGGGTAAGTTTATTTCTTCCCACAGCATTTCTATTCCTACATCTGTAGAAGATCCTGCTCTTATAGAGGATGGCTCTTGTTTTTCAGCTATAGTTCCAGCTGCTGCTGAAGTGTCCACAGATGTTCTGTTGGATGTTGACCTGACTGGAGTCGTAGCTATCGCTCAAGATGTTGCCGCTGAAGCAGCTGCAATTGAACCTGAGGAACCTGCTACTTTAACAGAGACACGTTCAGAAGGTCAGAACGCTGCTGAAGACGTTACAGCTCCTCGTCACTTCTTTCAACTCGATCCGCTGAAGACAATTGATCATTCAATTAACTATATGCCCCCAGCGCTCGACGAAGATTTCATTCCTGCAGGATATAATATAGAAAGATATATTGCTGCAGAAGCTGACGCTGCAAGACTGATTGACTTTGACAGCGCAATCAAAGCAACCGTTCTAGACAGACCAGGAGACAGACCTCCTAGATGTGCCGTGGATGTGGCTTACTATCTTGACAATGGCCACAGCAGACCAACTGGGTTCGCGCTAAGGGATTACACTGTTCGTGTGTATGATCCTCTCCGTCCTAGCTTTCTCAATCCCTCAGAGTCAGTCTTGAACAGAGAAGGTTACACACATTTCCCACAGACGGCTCACAGCCCTGAAAATCTTGCATCGGTCCGTCCTCTTAGTCTATGGAAAAATAAAGAGATTCATGCTGGTGAGCGCCTTGAATCGTTGACCGATCTGCTCCAGACTGAAGCTGATGCTTACTTTGACAGCGTCTGGAATGCCAACTATCAGCCTGATAAGCACCGCTTTGAAGCCATAAGAGATATTCATCTTGAAGGCATTCGTGCTATGGTGACTGCTGGCACAGACTTCTGTATAAATGAAGTAAATTGGGTTGAAGCGTACATGGGACATAAATACACCTTCCCAGAGTTAGTCCAAGCTCCCCATCTTTTCGGCATAGGCATGCATGACAAGAAGCGTCAATTCGCCAAGTATTGCCTCCTGAAGCGTCAACAAAGACTCGGACCTGTTCTCAAGCTCCCAATTATTAGACATCAAATAGAACAATGTCTACGTCAAGAACTTCAGAGATTATCCCTCACCCCTCTTCGGTTTAATGCTCAAGCGTCTTCCAGTGGTACAGTTGGTGAACGGTGCTTAAATCTTGCTCCAAGCCACTGTGAAGAAAACTTCAATCTGATGGTAAAGATTCTATCTCCCGTATCTCTCTTTGATAAAATCTTCACTGCCAATCTCAGATCTTGGAACGGCTCAGTGATCAATTCATTCAAAGGATATCCACTGCTCCCTTCCATTCGCAGTGAGGTACTCAATCACTATGAGTATGTTCTTTCTCTGCTTGAAAGGAATCAAGAGCTCGCTCAAGCCATTTATCCGTATCTTGAAGAGTACTATGCGGACTGTGTGCCTACACATCGACGTCCTGCATCTCTTCCCTCAGATTGCTTGATTGGATTTTCCAGAACTCACTGCACAGATTCACTATTCTCCATCGCTCAAGCGCCGTCCAAAGTTTTCCCAGATCATGTGCTGGATATCATTGGTCCAATGTACATCAGGGCCATTGATAGTCCTCTTCGCACATTTATCTCCGGTACTTGTATGTCCAGGACCAGACTCATTGAACTCTTGGATTCTACATCCACCTCTTATGCCGACTCAGCAAGCTGGAACTTCCAATTCACTGACTTTCGCCAACCTGAGTCAACGCTTGAGGAAGCGCCTGCTGAGACATCTGAAGCGTCCAAATCTGCAGATACCAGTATTCCTGACGCTCCTGAACATGCTACCATTGATAGTGCTGAAGATACTTCCCTGGATATTCGAGGTACTGTTTTTGATCCAGCCTATCAAGTTCCTTTTGACTCTCTCAAACACTCATCACGGTTCAAGCGACCAGCTCCTCAAGCGGTTCAATCAGATGAGAGTCAAGCCTTCGGTCCCCTGCTTAAATCTGTTTTGGAGACAATTAGCGCTCAAGCTACTCAGAGTGAAGAATCTCTCCATTGGATTAAGGAAGACCTGGCAAAGATTGAAACTCACGTAATGAGCGCTCAGATTGCTCATATGCGTAGTTCAGCTCAAGCGGCAGTTGGTGAGTGCAAACAAGACTTTCAAGAAATGCAGGATGCTGCCCACGCAACCCAACTTGCCATGAAAGAAGAACTTGAAAAGCGCCTTGCAACCCTTGAGATCTCTGTGAATGACGCCACCAGCGCTAAGCTTCTTGTTATGCAGGAACGCTTCGACAAGCGTCTGGATGACATCACAGATTCCTTATCTCAGATTGCTCATCAGGTAAGTGTACTCACAAACCACTTCTTAAAATCTGATGATGGCAATAAGGGGGAAGAGAAGAAGAAAGGAGAAAAGCGGAAAGCGTCCAGTTCAAAAGTTGAAGATCCTCCGTCTCCTAAGCGTCGAGTGCCTCCTTCTCAGTCTGCGCTTAATCTCCCGTCTTGGATAACTGCTCTGAAACAAAGTTCATCCGGAGCGCCCAGTAGTACGCTAAGGGAACCTCCTAGAGCGTTATATCCAAACCTACCAATTCCTACAAGAGCACTGCTTGAACAGTTTGACATTCCTCTTCAGAGAACATCCATTTCAGAACCTACAGATCCACAAATCTTAGCTGAAGAAAGGAAGATGACTGATTTTAGCCAAGCTTTTCGAATCTGCCTAAGGTACATTGGTATCGACCCAACTGACTGGGATAATCATTTTAAAATATTCAAAAAGAGACAACAAGAAGAAAACAAGCTTATCATCAACAAAGATCATGAAGCAATGATGATCTTGGAAGACAATCTGACTGAAGCTATCCGAGCTGAAATGTCCAAGCGATACAGAGTTAGACCAAGTCATTAAAGCTTTCTGATTTTACATTATCTATATTCTTGTCTCTTATATCTTTAAATATTCAGCTGTAAAAATGCTTGTAATTCTCGATTAATATGAAATGCATTTTTTCTCTTGCTGAAACATCTCGTTGAAGCGTAACTAACTTTAACTAACGTCTACTGATCAAAGCTAACTTTTACTTTTGGCTGTCTAACTCTTGAACTATAAAAGAGTAAGTATTGCCATCATCAAAAAGGGGGAAATTGTTAGGAATTTCATGTTAGAAGTTTTGATGATGACAATTAAGTTTTTGTTAGACCCCAAAAAAGTTGTAAGTTTATTTTCGTAGAAAACTTGTATAGGCTTTGAAGCGTTAGACTTGTAATAGATTTATTAGGCTTTGTTATCTTACTTTAGAGTGTTAGGCAAAATAGTCTTAGGCTGAGCGTCTGATGATTTCTGAGTGAGTTTATCAGTGGTAAAGTTCGAAGACTCAAGCGCCTGATCTTAGAAGATAGATATAGTCTCCAAGCGTCCACTTTGGCCAGCTATATCAAGCGTTACCTTATGGGACAGAAGTGATTTCACCTGAATTTACTTCTAAGTCCAGAAGGAGTTTAATGCAAATATTCTCAAAGCATTAAATACCAACGGGTATTAATTTCAAATGCATTAAATGTTGATAAGAGCATTTAATATGATAAGCAATGTCAGACGTACGGAGAAGCCACCCTATTGGACTGTCAACTATCTCAGACTGCAGCACCAACTTTCGTGCAGCAGATTTTCAGGAAAAAGGACAAAAGCTGTTCACTCGCGAAAGTGAGAGACACGCGCCAGTGCATGTGTCAAACGGACACTTTCTCCAAGAATACCCATAAATAGGACTTCAACAACAAACAAAAAAAAGAGGAACAATTTTATCAAAGCCAAATTGCTGTTGCATTAAAATCTCATTCCTTAAACTCTCAGAAAAGCCAGAAAATTCAAGAAACATCCTACTTGCTTTTCTTATATTCCTGAGACAGTCAACAAATATCTCAAACATTCTTTTTGAAGAAACCAGATTCCTACTGAGATATTACCAAGTTGTTTGAACTTCATCAAAATCAAACAAACCTTTTAGAAAATCCCATCCAAGCCTCGCGATCTGTGTGAAGTCGAAGTTGGATACTTGCATCATTTCTGGGTGAAAGAAGCAAGAGGGTTGAAGTGATTTGAAGCAGAAATCTGTGTGATCAAGGAGCTCAAGTCATCGACATCCATCTCTCCCTAATTTGTAGAAGATTCTGTGTGATTCTTTGAGAATCATTTTAGTGGATTGCCTCCAAGTGCAAAGGAGAAGAATGACGTAGTTGGGATTACATCACCCAACGAACCTTACAAATATTGTGTTATTTACTTTTCAGTCATTTCATTCATCTATCATATCATTGCATAAGTAAAACACAATCAAAAGCTAAGCAACTAAGAAACATCTTGTGACGCTAAAAATTTCAAAGAGAAGACTCCAAAATCATTCCGCTGTGCTAACCCTGATTAAAAGAATTGAACGCTTAACCTACAAGGTCAAAGTATTCAATTCCTGAAGTCTAAGTTAACTTTATAAAACAGTCTTCATTAGACGCTTCACAAAGTCTCAAATATCTTATGTGAACGCTAAGGTGAAGCGTCAGACACTTCAAGCGCCTATCATTTCAAGCGTCCAAATACGTTTAATACGAAATCTTTTTTAAGTCGAAAAAGACTTACGGGTCTATTCAACCCCCCCCCCCCTTCTAGACCCTTTCGTATGCCACTTGAGACCAACATTCTTAATTCAAATATTCAAGTAATTTTCAAGTCGAGGAAAAATTAATAATGTTTAATCTATAAATTAATTATTAATCTCCAAGAAAAATAATTAATTTATTCCAATTAAATGTTTTATTCCAATTAATCTTATTGGGCTCGATTTCATCAAACCCAAGTTACCATCCTTTTGGTCTACTTGGATTTAATTCAATTAGGCTCAAATTAATTAATTCGGAAAAAACATGCACACACTATTAATTTCTATTGGGCAATTTTTAATTAAAGTCCAAATCACCCATCTAATGGGCTCATTTGGAATTAATTAAATTAAGCCAATCTAATTAATAAGTTGAAATTGATTAAAATTTCTCGTTGGGCTTAATTAAATTATACCGGGTCATCATCCTTTTGACCCACACGGAATTAAATTTACCCAAACCCAAATTCCAATTTTGACCCAATCCATAGCCCGTTTACCGACCCGGATCCCGGACCCAAATCAGCGGGTCGTGTGTCGAAACAAACAATCCGTCGGGCTGTGCACACGACCTAACGGGTCGTGTGCAGGTGGCCAGGCCACACGGCCTGGCCGTGTGCACAGCGTGCAGCCTTCTCGGGGCTCTTCGAGCCCCTTTTTTCCTCGTTTCTGATTTTTTACATACATCACAAATATACCCAGATATACAATAAATATAAAAAATCAAAATCCATGCTTGAAACCATAAAAACACAGATTTAATTAACACATAATCGCATGCTTCAAAAACACATATTATGAATATCATAAATCACATAAACTCAATCTGATTGACTCTAATACCACTGTTGGGTTTCGTAAAAAATAACTTAAAGGCAGCGGAAGGATTTCAAAATTTTTTATTTAAAAACCCAAAGTTGAATTCAATGATCGCATATTCAAATTGCACGATAAACTTAACGAATAAAACGTACTCGTTAAAACGAAGTTGTTGTAGAATCTTTTCTTCTTTCTCCCATTCGAAAAGTTGAAGCTTCCAAATCTTCAATCCTTTGTTAAGATCTTCAAAACTTGAACTTGATCCGAACAACGAAAGTACGTTGTCTCTAAATTGTCACGCACAGATCAACAATAAAAAAAATTCCCTCTTGGATCTCTAATGGGCGACAGCTAGGGTTTAGAGAAGGGGAGGAATATTTTCTTCTTTTTTCTAGGAGAGTTATGAGAGTTGTGTTATTCTCTTGCTTGTTCAAAGTCAAAGAGTCCTTATATACCTCATGACTTATTGAACAAGTCAAAACAAAAGAGCCCTAAAATTAGGCTCCTCTTGGACGCCTTCTAGAAGCCCGGGATTTGTTTTGTTTAATTAATTTTTTATTTCAATTAATAATTTATTATATCCAATAAATAAATTAAATAACCAAATCAATTAGATAAATTAATTCATTAATATATTTCCCTAGGAAATTAATTAATAATTAATCTTATCCATATAATTAATTATTTCATCTAATGAATAATTAATTATTTAATTTATCCAATAAATTAAAACTCCTTGAAGAAATAGAAATTTCTTTTTCATTTTTCTTTATCAATCCTTTAGCGCGACTCTTTAGGTTCGTTTTGTTTGGAAATGAGAGGAAACAGGAAGTGGGTAACACCTAGCCAGTCACGTGGCCCACTCCGTAGCCCAAACGAAAACGAATGATAGGATCATTCCGCAACCTTCCAATCGTAAATGTCGTGTAAGTATGAACCCTTTGTTCATGTACCCCAGTCAAGTGAGAGTCATGGCTATGTCAAACTCACTGGATTTGACCATATGTATTAATTATAATAATACGAGATCATTGAGATCGATTTAATGCTTAGCACAATCGTCTCTTTATGCTTTGGTCAAAGAATTTGATATCTATTTATCTATAATCACATAGGTTACTTTCTCACTCACTTATGAGAGAACAAATCTCATTTAGATATCAACTAAGACTACCATTTGTCCATCAAGCCGCATTTCGAGGTCGACCCCACCAACGGGTGAATTGGGTCTAACTACTCTAATGAAATACTTGACGTCACAAATGAATCTTCAGCATGATGGTTTTGGTCAAAGGTTCACTTACACCTATTACGCATAATCAGTTTTGTCATTGACAGTCACAGAGTGAAAACCCATGTGACAGAACCGATGCGAGTCGTGTTCGAGCATATCAGTTCCACTGATGTGCCTACAATCTTAATCTCCTATCATCCCATGATACTAGACAGGCACTCCCATGTCAGAGATAAGATTGTACAAGTGTTCTAAGTATTTATTTTTCCATTAAAGATTTCACTTTACTTGCAAACTTGTTTTTAGTAATCACGATCGATCTCTCTAGTGCCAATCTTCTTATCCCATAGGAAGTAGAGAAATCACACTGAAAACATAGATAAAATGTTGTACACTACTTATAGATACAGATAAGATTTAAGTGAAAACTAAATAATGCCTTTATTAATAATATTAAGAAAAGTTAATTATAAGATAGATGTCCTATCATTCTATCCTCTATGACAGCTGTGGGCATAATTCTAACATTTTCGTCACAGGTTGTTTGATTTTGAGAAGTTCAAACAACTTGGGATATCTCAATAAGAGTGTAGGGTTCTTCTATGAAGATGTTTGAGATATCGATGACTGTCTTTGGAATGTATATGAAAAGCTTGAAGGATTTTGGCTATGGAGTTTATAACCTTTTCTTAAGAATATTTTCAGTAAAGGTTCGACCTTTTTCTTGTGCATGTACATGTGTATTTTAGGGTTTGCTGAAGGTTACTATTTATAGAGATTTCTTGGGATTTGTCCGTTGGACACATGCAGGCGCATGTCTCTCACGCAGCGTGTAAATAGCCTTTTTTTTAACATGCCAGAATTTTTGCTATTGCCGATTGGACATAAGTAGACTTTGAACTTTGAATTCTAACAGTCTAGTCAAAAGGTGGCTTGTCCACAAATCATAATGCCTTATCACATTTAATGCACTTATCAGGCATTTAATGCGTTTTGAATTTATTTCTTGTTGGAAATAAATGTCCGCTGATGATTGCATTTAAGTCCTTTATGACTTGAGAATTTATTTTAGGTGAATCTGATCCTTGATCGCTTGATTCAATATTCTTGAAAAAGTCCTTTAGCGTTTGACAGATGCTTAAGACAAATCTTCATCTTCACTTGACTTCAGACGCTGATCTTCAACTTCATCTCTGACAGACTCACCTAGAATTCTATCAGTGACTTGGTATCTAATACTTAGTATAAAATCTATACAGATAAAAATTACAAGCCTAACAAATAACAATACTTTCAAATGCTTATACAAATGTTCTATAAAAGCATAAATTTGCATTATTTTGGGGTCTAACATAAAATCCTATTCTTGTCATTATCAAAACATCTAACATTAATTTTTCTAACATATATGTATCTTGCTTGCAACCCTTTTTGAACTAAATTGCCTATTTGTCTAGGTACTACTATATGTATAGTACGACTTACGAGTTTTGGTTAGGTTATAAAGTATCATAGTTCAAAGGTATGATGATGTGTTTGAATAGCAGGATATATCCGGGGTTCGAACGATAGATGAGACTACAACGCCGAGTAGTAACTGTGAGGGTTTCTCTTTTCCTTCAAAACTCTTTAATTGCTTTACTTACTTGTGATTGTCTTGTTTCGTTCTATAAATATTTGATCGGTATCTTGATGATTGGTTCGTGATTATTGTTGATTCCTAAATATTCCGTTCGGCTCAATATCTCGTTATCCTCGATGATCATTCCTTTTGCCTCTATGGTATACGTCTTCCTTGAAATGGTATTAGGTCTAGTCGATGTTAGTTCTCTTGAGTTTTCGTACCAATATCGATTTCTTGTCCTTCGAATCTCGTTGAGACCATTTAGCTCTTGGATCTACTCCGTCGGATAAGAGAGTAAGTGCTATGCGGGGCTAAGTGCTATGCTACAGCAGGAGCCACCTCTTGAGCCCGCAGGAGCCATCTCTAGAGTCCTGATGTTTGGCATCCATCAGTGATGCCCCTATTCTTGATTTAAAGCTTTGATTCTTAAAAACAGAGTGAAGGGAGCTAAGTGCTACACCGTGGGAGCAACCTCTTAAGGTTTTGGCGCAAAGTGCTACACAGTGGGAGCCACCTCTAGAGTCTCGACACCTATAGATCAGTGAAGGGAGCTAAGTGCTAAACGAGGCAAAGTGCTGCACGACGAAGGGAGCCACCTCTTGAGCCCGTAGGAGCCACCTCTAGAGTCCTGACACTTGAAACCATATGGTATGTATTGAATGGTGTGAAGTCTCCCGCTGGTATGGGACAGTGGGGAGACGGAACATAATCATTTGACATGAGTTCTAATGTACAAGAGTTGTTTTCTTCGTTCTTAATTCATTTCGATACTCGATTGTTCTCCCTTTTGATATCTTGATTGATTCATTTACTTGCTTCTATATATGCTTGTTTCTATTATAATCTTCCGCTGCAGATTCCGTTTCAATGATAAAGATAAAGCAACCCGTTAACCTATCTCACAGAGTCATTCGGACTCACCCCTCCTTCTTTCTTCCTTTTTAGATGAGCTCAGTATGTCGAATACGGAGGTAGAAATGAGTTGTAAAAGAAAGGAAGCATTGGTTCGTTGCTATTAGACTGAGTATGTTTTGGGATGTATAATTCGTTATGTAGATGTTTTGTCTTGGAGACCTTTGATTGATAGAATTTTTATTGACTTGTGTAAGATTGAAGAGGAGTACATTGTTGGTTCAATTGAAATGTAAACGTTTAGTTTCAGTAGATGAAGTATTAGTATAGTTTCGATGCTTAGCACTGGCTCGAGAAAGGACAATCTACCGGATCGAGCTAGAGTCGCGGTGTGGCAACCCACAGGTGGTCGATTGGCACCACTGTTGGTGGTATCAGAGCTTGGGTTGGTAGTACCCGAGCTATACTCGGATAAGATCGGGGATTGTGATATGGGTTTGTGATTTGTTGAGTTTTGGGGATGAGTTTTTGAAGACTAGAGATATAAATAGACGAGTGAAATAAGGCGAATGTAAGATAAGAAGTCTCATCAAAACTAATATTGAGGATGAGGATGACATGAAGTTATTATTAGTACATAGTGCTACCTTAGTGACACGCTAGAACCTAACGTGCTTTTTGTAGCAAGTATACTAATCGTGTGTAGTGATAGATGGACAAAAAGTCCGGGTTGTCGAACCACAGAGACTTGGATTTTAGTTTATGATTTGCAATAAGAGAAAAGATAATTAAAGTAAAGTAAGAGTAAAACAATTAAGTAAACAAAGAACAAAAGTAAGAACAAGCAATGGAAAGAACAAGCAATTGTGAAAATAGACTAAGGCACATGCAAGACTTGATTTGATCCTTATTCGCACAAAGACTCTCGTTGAATTATTAGACCTAGTTGCTATGGTGAAAACTCCTAAGGTAAACAATAACTAATGTCTCGTGATAGACTCCTATACTTAAATGGCGGTTTCCTAAGTATGTCTACCCGAAAATCTAACCTCTAAGTATGCATTAAAGAACTAGAGTTTACTCGATTAGAATCGAACGACTTTACCCGGGAGTCTTTACCTATGTCTAGGGCAACTCCTATTTGGTTCGGTGATGTTATAAATCCTTTGCACCCTAATTTAAGTCTTTCTCAAAACGCTAAACTAGGCAATAAATCATACATATGGTGATCAATCACATGTAAGAAACATAAGCACAAATTCATAACACATAGCAACATAGGAATTAATTCAACGATTATCAATAATACGAATAAGTCACAAATCAATTCTTACAAGGCCCTAGCCATATGAATTTAGCCCATAACCATCAACATAGAAGAATTCAACATATTCATATACATAAGTGTAAAAATAAAATGCAATAAACAATGAATAAACTCCCTAAAAGGTTGAATGGTGAAGGATCCTCGAGTGGAGCTTCAATCCTTAGCTCTTATCTTCTTCTTGCCCTTCAAGGTAGGTGAAAAGATGGCCCAAAACCCAGAAAAATGCTTCCAATCCCCCAGATTTTGAACCCTTAATAATGTGCTGAAAATTTGGCTTTATAGGTTCAAAAATAGTTGCAGCGGCGCCTAGGCGCAGCCTACATGGCATAAATGACTTGGGGAATAATTTCCATGGTGCCCAGGCGCACATAATGGCGCCTAAGCGCGGTGGTGGTGGCGCCTAGGAGTGGGGAAATGGCGCTTAGGCGCCTTTCTGTGTAACTCTAACTTATTTCATGCTTGTTTGGGCGCCCAAGCGTGATTATGGCTGTGCTTGGGCATGGAAGTGCGAAGCATCTTGGCCTGAACTTGTTTTTATACGTCGTCTTTTCGCCCTTTCTTCAACTGTATCCACTTAAGGCTTGAAATCACTTAACACACGGATTAAACGCAAATGTGGAAAGATTTAGGCGATAAATGAATCTAAAATATAAACACAATGGGCTTAAAAACACGTAAAAGTGACTCTTATCACTTAGAATTAATAGTTGTCCGCTCGGAAATTTCATATCCAAAATTACCTCTTTTAGTTGTTTACTAGAGGCAATTCCAGTTATCCTAGGCTATTCCGAGAGGAACCGACATAACGTAAGCGATTGAGTCTATTAAACATGCTTTAGCATGATCAATAATATTAAGTCAGTATTTAAATTGTGGTAGATCTTTGTTGGGATAGCCAGCCAACATGAGATTCACTACAATTATAGTATTGATTATAGAATTGAACCTAAGTTGAGAGTGAGAAGGTTTTTTTTCCCTCCGTTTTAGGTGTTGGAATTTTGAAATGTTCATTAGGTAAGTGGTCACTATGAATCGAAGCGAGTAAGCTCTTATATTCCTCAAACCCTGTTATGTTCTTTGTTATCAATACCTGCCATTCCTGAGACTTTCACTCATTTGAATTACCTGAAACCATTTCATGACAACCTCATGAGCTTTGATCCGTCATATCTTTTACTTAAGTAATTACTTCTTGGTATTATCAGCAGTTGAAGCACTTTCCTATTCTACAGTACTCACTACAGAACTGAAAAAACCTTATCATGTTTAATTTTTGAAATCCAATTATAATCACTATTCTAGGATACCAAATTCACTTTTTTATATTTGAGAACTCTTCTATTTGAGCTTGAACTTTCTCCTAAACCCTTTGTGCACTGATCCCATTGGCATCTAAGTATCAATGGTCTTGAGTTAAAAATTCTATCTTGTCCATTCTCTAGAGTCCTGTATTGTCTCCGTAAATTTGCAATGTCTCTTATTATCAATCTTTACTCCTATCTAAGTCATTGTTGTGAGATTCTTCTTTATTTTTTTTTTCAAAATATATATCGTTCAGATTATTCTCATTGATCAACTCCCTCATCATCGATCTCTTATATTTATTAACCCTTTGAAACTTGATTTGGTTGTTGTGAAACTCTTGTGCATCCAATACCTCTTTCGCTTGGATATAAAAAAAAATCTCGACATTTAACCTCTTCGAGTACGCTATACTTATTCCTCATTAGGATTCAATAGTAATCAACCGTCACTCCTTTAAACTCCATTTATCGTCTCGTTCAATTATCTTGAAATCCTGGAACTTATACCCTTAACTTGAGCAACTCAA
This sequence comes from Buddleja alternifolia, assembly GCA_019426215.1. Lineage (NCBI taxonomy): Eukaryota > Viridiplantae > Streptophyta > Magnoliopsida > Lamiales > Scrophulariaceae > Buddleja > Buddleja alternifolia. Next base: position 17,834,854 of record CM033408.1, on the reverse strand, counting down.
CCTGATTCTTGTAAGATTGCCTTCTGCCGACCGTGTCGGTCATCAAAAATGATTTTTCAACCTTTTTTTTTCTGGAGAATCACTTATATCCCAAAACTTCATAATCTTGAGGACTTACATCGTAATTAGCTATCTTATTGATCTCTAACTCTTTCGTTCACCACACTTTTCACCTTGAGCAAAACTGCTGCTTGTTCGAATTCATATCATTTCATCTACCCATATAATAATGATTCATAATAGTGAAGATCATGTCACAACGACTAGTCATTGATTCTGGAGGAACCATGGAACAATAGATGCAACACCGAAATGAGAGAAAGATATTATAAGTATGTATTTTCATCGCATTGTCAGTTATTGGAATTTGGGGACCAAATTCTCCTAAGGAGGGGGGATTGTAACATCCAATATTTTCGCCTCCTAATTTCATTGAGACTACAGAATGAGTTATGATTCCCGTTAATTAGATTTCATAATTTATTCGATTCTAGCGATTCGTTCTCGATCCTAAATATTTACTTCGTGCTTGTATAGCCAAAATTATACTCTAACTATATGTGAAATAGGCTAGTAGTATTTACAAGTCCTTGTAGATTAGTTTATGTATGGTATGATCTAAGGCATATATGATATAAGTTTGTTTGTTAATATAACATATATATATGTGTGTGTGTGTATATATATATATAAATAGATGAGAGTAGAAGACAAAGGTAGGTGGCAAGCTTACAATATAACACCTCCTACTTCCAATTTGAATGTGGCATGAGAGGAAAAAAATGACAGCATGCATCCTTCATCCTCACCTTGGTACCTTGTCGGTTAACTAACATATAACCTTCACCCCTTTCTTAATCATTTCAAGAAAAGAACATCTCAAACTTATATATCAGCCCTATTTAAAAAATGAGATTACCACCATGCATTCCTGGACTTGAAATGGTATTGGGAATTCTTAAGTATTAGAGAACCGCTAAGGAAAAAGGAAAAACCGAAGCCTGTGCAGTGTTGGGAGTTTGCTGATTTAAGGGGTCAAATGATATCTAAATTGATTGTGTCTAGTTTTGATTTCTTCCTAAGAGGTAGATGAAAATGCAGATGGTTTTGGATATTTCCCAGTACTTCGGAGTTGCTCCAAAAGTCCATCTAACCGAGACACATCTGCACAGAGCTAAAATCTGCTACGAGGATAATTTTGGCTAACTTTGGATTGGAACTTGATTTCTTCACCTATATCAGTGATAGGCAATGATTTCACACACCATTAGAGACCTATTAATATTATATATTGTTGATTTGTTGCCTTGGTAATTAGATTCTTGCATACAAGTCATGAGTATGTGAACAAATGAGCGAATTTTATTTATGTTAAATTTTTTGTATACACTTGTATGGGTTATGAACGAATCTGCAAAAGTTGGTAAACATTGGAGGTCTGTGGTATTTTCAAAAATTATTTGAATGAAGCTGTCATCATGTATGGTGGGATTTAAGAAAGTTACTGTTTTAAGCTTAATTAGCACACTTAGAGTTTTCTTTAACTTCTAAACTTTTACTATAAAATTATAATTATGTTGGGAATGTTTCCTGAATTTTTGGGCATTATAGGATTGACAAGAGATTTTATAAAAATCTTTGATAGAAATTGCCAGGCTGTTCGTCGGGTTCAAGAAAAGTTTCTGTTTTCAACTTAACTGTCATATTTACAAATTTTATTTCAAAAAGTGACTTTTTGCAGACTTTTGAATGACACATGGTGGTGTTAAGCCTATTTCGTTAACATAGGTGTTTTTTTGCAATTTCGCATTAACACAGGGTTCTTTTTTGCATTATCCCAAACTTTTACTGTAAATTTATATATGTGTTGGAAGTGGTTTCACAAAATATGGGAATTTTTCAAGGAACAGAGGATGTTATAAAATTTTTTGAAACTGAAGTCTATTTCTGAAAACATTCCAGGTACAACCATAGTTTGGTGAGTGAATCACCCACTTAAACATGTCAATTAAGTCTAGAATTTTTATGTCATGTTACTCAACTTGATTCCCCTGTTAGTGTAAAATATTAGAGAAAAATCATACTCTGAGAATTTATGAAGATTTTTGTAGTGAAACTGCGCACAAGCATATGTATCTTACTTGCAACCCTTTTTGAACTAAATTGCCTATATGTCTAGGTATTACTATATGTATAGTACGACTTACGAGTTTTGGTTAGGTTATAAAGTATCATAGTTCAAAGGTATGATGATGTGTTTGAATAGTAGGATATATCCGGGGTTCGAATGACAGACGAGACTACAATGCCGAGTAGTAACTGTGAGGATTTCTCTTTTCCTTCAAAACTCTTTAATTGCTTTACCTACTTGTGATTGTCTTGTTTTCTTCTACAAATATCTGATCGGTATCTTGATTATTGGTTCGTGATGATTGTTGATTCCTAAATATTCCATTCGGCTCAATATCTCGTTATCCTGGATGATAATTCCTTTTGCATCTATGGTATACGTCTTCCTTGAAATGGTACTTGGTCTAGTCAGTGTTAATTCTATTGAGTTTTATTATACTAATATCGGGTTCTTGTCCTTCGAATCTCGTTGAGGCCATTGTACTTCTTGACTCTACTCCGTCGGATAAGGGAGTAAGTGCTATGCGGGACAAAGTGTTATGCAACGGATGGAGCCACCTCTTGAGCCCGCAGAAGCCACCTCTAGAGTCCCGATGTCCGGCATCCATTAGCAATGTGTCCATTTTCTTGATTTAATGCTTTGATTCTTAAAGACAGAGTGAAGAGAGCTAGGTGCTACACTTTGGGAGCCACCTCTCGAGGCTTCGGCGCAATGTGCTACACGGTGGGATCCACCTCTAGAGTCCCGACACCTATAGATCAGTGAAGGGAGCTAAGTGCTATATGGGGCAAAGTTCTACTCGACGGCGGGAGCCACCTCTTGAGCTCGTAGGAGCCACCTCTAATGTCCTGACACTTGAAACAATATGGTATGTATTGAAAGGTGTGAAGTCTCCCACTGGTATGGGACAATGGGGAGACGGAACACAATCATTTGACATGAGTTCTAAAGTACACGAGTTGTTTTCTTCGTTCTTAATTCGTTTCGATACTCGATTCTTCTCCCTTCTGATATCTTGATTGATTCATTTACTTGCTTCTATATATGCTTGTTTCTATTATAATCTTCTGCTGCAGATTCCGTTTCAATTATAAAGATAAAGCAACCCATTAACCTACCTCACTGAGTCATTCAGACTCACCCCTCCTTCTTTCTTCCTTTTTAGATGAGCTTAGTATGTCGGATACAGAGGGAGAAATGAGTTGTAAAAGAAAGGAAGCATTGGTTTGTTTCTATTAGACTGAGTATGTTTTGGGATGTATAATTTGGTATGTAGATGTTTTGTCTTGGAGACCTTTGATTGATAGAGTTGTTATTGACTTGTGTAAGATTGATGAGGAGTACATTGTTGGTTCAATTGAAATGTAAAAGTTTAGTTTCAGTAGATGTATAGTTCGGACGCTTAGCGCTAGCTCGAGAAAGGACGATCTCCTGGATTGAGCTAGCGTCACAGTGTGTCAGGCCACAGGTGGTCGGTGGGCACCAAATAACCACTCTCTATTCTCCGGTAGATTCATATCCAGGAAATGTGCATTTGGATTTAGATAAAGATTGTCCACCATCTCTTGAATTCTTCGACTAGCGCGAAGAGTACGTTCGATTTTGGGCTCAAAATCAAATAGAGGCTTGTTGGAGGAGTGGGTCATTCGCCAAGAACGAACCTATAAGAGTCAAAGTAAACCAAAGAAACAAAATTAGACTAAAAAGAAAATAAAAAAACGCAAGAAATAAACGAAAAAATAAGAATTATGAAAGCGTAAAAGAGAAATCAAAAACTAAAATGAACAAGTGCCCGACAATGGCACCAAAACCTTGACACGCTAATAGCTAACATGCTTTGATAGCAAGTGCACTAATCGTGTATATTAATAAAAGTGGACTAAGTCCGGGTTGTCGAACCACAAGGACTTGGATTTTAGTTTAAGATTCGTAATAAAAAAAACAACTAAAGTAAAGAGTAAATTCAAATAAACGTGCGAAGAACGAAAGTGAGGACAAACAAACGATTGAAACTTCAAGTATGAAAGGTAACTAAGGCGCATGCGAGGCTCAATTTGATCCGTTATCCTTATAAAGAATCTCGTTGAATCATTAGACCTATGTTGCTGTGGTGGAAGATCCTATGATAATAACTACCCGATGTCTCATCATAGATATCCTATGCCTAAATAATGGTCCCTGAAATATGTCTATATGGGAATCTAATTATCAAGCACGCATTAAGGATTAGAATTTCCTCGACTAAAGTCGACTTACTTCACCCGGGAATCTCTACCTATGTCTAGGGCAATTCCTATTTTGTCGGTGATGTTGTGAATTTCTTGCACCCTAGCTCAAGTCTTTCTCAAAACATTAATCTAGGCGATAAATCAAACATATGGTGATCAAGCACATGTAAGAAGCAGAATAGCAAATTCACAACACATATCAGCACAAGAATTGATTCAAACAATCATCAATTATAAGAATAAATCACAAATTGGCCTTCACATGGCCCTAGTTTTACAATTTTAGCTCATAATCAATGACATGAGAGAATCTAATGTAGTCATATACATAATCATAGACAAAAATGTAATGAAAATGATTAAAAACTCCCTAATGCTTGATTGATGATGAATCCGTGTTGAAGGCTTCAATCTTTAGCTAATCCTCCTTCTCTTTCTCTTCAAAGTTGATGATAAGCTGATCCCAATCCCAAGGAATCCCCAAAAAATGCCTTAGAATTTGAACCCCTTTCGTTCTTTGATTTTTGGCCTTTACAGTTTTAAAAACCATTACCGGGGTGCCCAGGTGCGCATAATGGTGCCTAGACGCCATCTAGGTAGCACAAATGACTTGAGGAATAAGTTGCAGGGTGCCCAGACATGCATAATGGCACCTAAGTGCGGTGGGGGTGGTGCCTAGGCGTGAGAAAGTGGCGCCTGGGCGTCACAGTGCGAACTCTGAGCCGTTTTCTTGCTTTTTGGTGCAGCAATCTTGGTTCCTTCATAACTTTCTCCACAGACCTTTGATTTGGGTGATTCCCACGTGAAGATAAAACATAGCTCTATAACTTTGTAGACGGACACTCATACAAAATGTCGCTCAAGCGTGGAAGATGTGGCGCCCAGGCATGGGGAAATGGTGCCTAGGCGCCATTCTGCGTAACTCAAACTTATTTTTTGCTTGTTCGGGCGTTCAGGAGTGATTATGTCTATGCTTGGACGTGGAGGTGCGAAGCACATTGGCCTGAACTTATTTTATACATTGTTTTTTCGCCCTTTCTTCGATTGCATCCACTTAAGGCCTGAAATCACTTAACGCACGACTTAAACGCACAAGTGGCAGGAATCAAGCAATAAATGAACCTAAAACATAAACACAAGGGGCTTAAAAACACGTAAAATGAATCTTATTAGTCCTCAATGATGATTCATTGGAATACATACTGGACCTCGAACGACCACAACATCCTAGAGTTTGTGAGGACAACAAGGTCCGTATTCCCTTCATAGACTGGGTCATTGATAGGCATAAAAGTCAGCGGATACATGATGAGCTCAATGTGTAGTGAAATAGGTAGCACACATGAAAAACTGTGATAGTCCTAGATCAATCATGATGCGCTTAGAAGAACTTCTTGGAAAGAACGGTAGGACCATTTGATATTTGATATCGAATGAACTCATCAATACATAAATGATGGATTATGAAATTTGGGAGACCACATGCTTAAAATGATATCCATGTAGAAGAAATTGAGTTCTCTGGATTGCTACATGAACTTTCATTTTAAAGTTAATCTCATCCTTCAGTCACCCCCCAGATCGCTCACTCGTGTTGTCAGTTTAAGATAAGAAAAGCAGTTTAAGGGGGAAGTAAGGGGGAAGAGAAAGAAGACAAGGTATGAGTTTTTAGTATAAATCATTACGCTTTCAATTCCATATATATGAATGAATGATTTATCGCTGAAACACCTTGTTGAAGCTAATCTAAATTTAGCTAACTGATTTAACTTTCTAAACGCTAACTTATATTATTTTGGGCTTTTCTTTGAACTTTTAATCTATAAAAGAGTTATAAGAGTTAAGGTCTTGACATCATCAAAAAGGGGGAAATTTTTAGGAATTTCATTGTTCGATATTTTGATGATGACAAGTTAGGATTTCATGTTAGATCCCAAAAGAATGTAAGTTTATACTTTCATAGAATATATGTATAAGTGTTTGAAAGTTTATTAGTTTGTTAGGCTTGTAATTTTTATCTTTGTAGATTTTAGACTAAGTATTAGATATCGAGTCGCTAATAGAATTCTATGTGAGTCTATTAGAGATGAAGTTGAAGATCAGCGTCTGAAGTCAAGTGAAGATGAAGATTTGTCTTAAGCGTCTGTCAAACGCTTAAAGACTATTTCAGGAGTTATGAATCAAGCGTTCAAGAGAATGTTCCCATCGCCTAGCTAACGCTAAAGGACTGTTCAAGGAGTGTTGATCCAAGCGCTCATTCATTCAAGCGATTCACCTGAAATACATCCTCAAGTCATCCAATCATCAACGGTCATTTATTTCCAACGGAAATAAATTCAAAATGCATTAAATGCTTGATAAGTTCATTAAATGTGATAAGACAATATGACTTGTGGACAAGCCACCTTTTGACTAAACTGTCAGCTTTTCAAAGTTCAAACCTGCTCCTGTCCAATCGGAATCAGCAGAAATTAAGGAATGTAAAAAAAAAGGGACTATTTGAAGCTCTGCGTGAGGTACACGTGCCTGACTTGTGTCCAACGGACAAATCCTGAGATTTTCTATAAATAGTAACCTTCAACTATCTCTGTGTGTGCACATGTGAAAGACGTAAATGTGAAAGAGAGCTGAGAAATAATTTGAGAGAAAAGCTTGCAAACCCCATAGCCAAAATCCTTCAAGCTTCTCAAATACATTCCAGACAGTCACCCGATATCTCAAACATCTTCCAAGAAGAACCCTACACTATTATTGAGATATCCCAAGTTGTTTGAACTTCCCAACATCAAACAAACCTGTTACAATAAATCCTCAACACCTTTCATCTGAGTGAGAAAGATTGTTGACTTCCACAAGCAGTATTTTTTAGTAAGAAAAACTTGTTGAAGAAAGGTATTTTTTGGAGCTGAAGTCTGTGTGATCAAGGAGCTCAAGGCCATCTTGGAGAAGATCTTTATTGGAGCTGAAATCTGTGTGATCAAGGAGCTCGAGATCGTCTTTCCAGAAGCAGAGGATTGAAGTGGCTTGTAGCAGAAATCTGTGTGACCAAGGAGCTCAAGTAATCCACATCCATCTCTTCCATTGTTCCCTATTTTGTAGAAGTCTCTGTGTGACTCTTCGAGAATCAATCTAGTGGATTGCCTCCGAGTGCAAAGGTGAAGAAGGACGTAGCTGAGATTACACCACCCAGTGAACCTTACAATATTTTGTGTCACTTGCTGCTTTATTGCTTTACTTTATATTTGCAAATCATATCTTTAAAAAGGCATTAAAACAGTTAAGCGACTATTTCCAAAAGAGAACGCTAAGCTTTCAAATCAGTCTTAAGCGCTAAGCACTCTAAGCGTTCAAAACGTTTTAAAGAAAAGCAACTAAGGAAAACTTTGTGACGCTAAAAACTTTCAAAGAGAAGACTTGTAAAATCATTTAGCTGTACTAACCCTGATCAAAGGACTGAACGCTTAAACCTGAGTGGTTATAGTATTCAAATCTTGAGTCTAAGTTAACTTTATCAAAAGAGTCTTCTAGTAAACGCTTAGCCAAGCGTTTACATTTTCAAGCGTCCAAACTATTTTAGTACGAAACTTTTTGAAGTCGAAAAAGACTTCAGGGTCTATTCAACCTCCCCCCCCCCCCTTTAGACCCTTTCGTATGCCACTTGGGACTAACAAGTTTTGATATACTTGACAATGAAGGATCCTTGACTAAGCTTATGGGCAAGCTTATAAATCCACAGAAACCATAAGGTGCATTTACTATTCCAATTAAGAGGAAACGGTTGGGCGCGTACAGATTGGAAGGGTGTATCAAGAAGGAAACTCCATACAAAATATTCGGAGGTGACACCCTAAAACCTCACGTGTTTTCTACAACAATTGGATTGGTCGTGTGTAGTAATAAAGTGGACAATTAAGTCTGAGATGTCGAACCCACAGAAACTTGTATTTTAGTTTTATGAGAAATCAAAGCAAGCAAGAATTTAAAGAAACTAAAGATTTAAGAATTTTAAAAGCAATAAAATAAACTAAAACAAGAATTAACTAAAATATGGAAGCAAGATAAAGGAAACAAGATGTCGAAATTAAGATAGCTATGGAAGAGAGCAACTAAGACACATATGTTGCCATAAATTAATCAATTCTTGTTAAAATCACGTTTTCATATTATTAAGCTAATGTTGCTAAGGTGGAAAATTCCTTAAGATTATTATCAATTCAATCCCTCTGTGCCTATGCTAGATTTGGTGTAGCAATCTCTTTTGCATGCATTAAGGTCTGAATTTTCCCTGGATAAATTCGGCTAACAGCATCTGGAGTATGTTGCCATCCCTAGAATCAACTAATTTAGAAGATGTTATTAATCCTTTTTCCACCTTAAATTACTTTCTCCTGAACAGATAATTTAAGCATAAATTCATACAAATGGTAGCTAATCATATGAAGCATTAAGACCAAGATTAAAACACAAAGCAACACTGGAATTAATATGAAAACACTATTTATAACTCAAACATCATAATTTAGCCTAAACATGGCCTTAGTTCGAAAAATCTAATTCATCAAGAAAGATAGAAATTTTGATAAAGATTCATAATCAGAGACAAAAGTAAATCTAAATCTAAGAAACTCCCTCGTATAATTTATTGTTGAACTTCGATCTTCATCCCTTCCATGCTTGTGGATTTCTTCACCTTCAAGGGTTTGTGTAGATCTTCATGAATATATAAAAACTAAGTCTCAACCCTATTAAGGCTCTATTTTATTTGTATTTCATGTGTCTAACCCTAAAGAACTGATCTACTATATATAAGGGTGGAAGGAGAAGACTCCAAGTTGAGTTAGAATTGAAAAATGCATAAAATCAGTTGGTTTTCCCGTCAGAATCACGTTCATACGTCAAAAGCTAATGTTCGATCTTGTTTCCTTCATAACGTTCTCCACAGATCTCCGATTTGGATGCTTCAAGTTCTCCCCTGAAGCTACGACAGAGATATACAACTTTGTAGAAGGAATGTTTATCAAATTCGGAATCTAAATACTCTGAAATTCTGTATTTTCGTCCAATTGCCCTTGATTGTAATGATTTTCCACTTTTACTCAATAAGCACACAAATTACAAGTATATGCGGTATAAATTATGCCCAAACCAATGTAAATAACATAAATATGAGGCTCTAAAATACATAAAATCACAACCTATCAAAACCCCCAAACTTACCCATTGATCGTTCTCGAGCACTGATAAAGCATAGAAATATGATCAAGAATGATGGTCCCAAGTGGCATACAAAAGGGTCTAGAAGGGGGGGGGGTTTGAATAGACCCTGAAGTCTTTTTCGACTTTAAAAGTTTTCGTATTACTTTGAAGAATTCGAACGCTTGAAAAGCTTAGCGCTAGGTCAGGCACTTAGGAATAGATAACTTAGACTTAGTGATTTCAACGATTACCAAAGTAGGGTAATGTTTCAATTGCTTAATCAGGGTTAGCACAGCGGAAATAATTTTAGCTTAGCATTCTCTTGAACTTGAATTAGTCGCTTAACCGTTTTAAATGCTTTTTCAAGATATAATATGCAAATGTAAAGTAAAGCAATAAAACAGTAAGTAACACAATATATTGTAAGGTTCACTGGGTGATGTAATCCCAGTTATGTCCTTCTTCTCCTTTGCACTCGGAGGAACTCACTAGATTGATTATCGAAGAGTCACACAAAGACTTTTACAAAATAGATGAAAGGGAAGACGAACTTGAGCTCCTTGATCACACAGACTTCAGCTCCAATAGAGACCTTTTTCAACAAACTTCTCTGTCACAGAAATGTTGCTTATAGAATCAACAAACTTTCCCACTCAGATAAAAGATGTTGAGGGTTTTGTTGCGGGTTTGTTTGATGTTGGGAAGTTCAAACAACTTTGGATATCTCAATAAGAGCTTAAGGTTCTTCTTGAAAGAGGTTTGAGATATCTTTGAATGTCTTTGGAATGTGTATGAAAATCTTGAAGGATTTTTGGCTATGGAGTTTGTAAGCTTTTCTCTCAAATAATTTCAGCAAAGTTTTGACCTTTTTCTTGTGTATGTACATGTTTCTTCGTGTGCTTAGGATTTGCTAAAGGGTACTATTTATAGAGATTTCTTGCGATTTGTCCGTTGGAAACATGCAGACGCGTGTCTCTCACGTAGCGCGTTAAACAGTCCCTTTTTTTGACATTCCTGAATTTCTCCTGGTTCCGATTAGACATAAGCAGACTTTGAACTCTGAAATCTGACAGTCTAGTCAAAAGGTGGCTTGTCTGCAAGTCATAATGCCTTATCACATTTAATGCACTTATCAGGTATTTAATGCATTTGAATTTATTTTCTGTTGGAAATAAATGTCCGTTGATGATTGCATTTAAGTCCTCCATGACTTGAGAATTTAATTCAGGTGAATCTGATCCTTGATCGCTTGAGTATTTGAGCGCTTGATTCAACAACCCTGAAATAGTCCTTTAGCGTTTGACAAACGCTAAGAACAAATCTTCATCTTCACTTGACTTCAAACGCTGATCTTCAACTTCATCTTTTTGATAGACTCACCTAGAATTCTATTAGTGACTCGGTATCAAATACTTAGTCTAAAATCTACAAAGATAAAAATTACAAGCTTAATAAAATTACAGATTTTCAAACGCTTATACAATTGTTCTATGAAAACATAAACTCCCGTTATTTTTGGGATCTAACATAAAGTCCTATTCTTGTCATCATCAAAACATCTAACATGAAATTTCCTAATAAAGAACAACAACCAAAAAGAGATAAACAAAAAAACAAAAAAAGATAAACTCACTTTCGTGGAGTGAAAGATTGCACTTAGCATGTGCAATAAGCCTTTAAACGTTTATATTACCCAAAAAGAACGAGTATAGTCTCGTGAAGCTTTGCATATGATATACCCACAAAATCCAATAAATTTCAAACCCAACCCCCACAAAATCCAATAAATTTCAAACCCAACCCAATCAATACACATCAACATAATTAACAAGAACCAATGACACAAAATCACCCTTTTAAAGCTCAAAAATATATATATATATCAAATAATTGCTCATATGACACCAAGATTTCGAAAAGACCTCCAAAAGGTGTAGTGAAAACAAGTCTAAGGCATTATAGTCTAGAGGCCTCCTTACCAAATTTTGGACATTAATCCCATATCTATCAACTTTCGATCAAACACAAGGCACAAGAATCATTGAAAACCTCATAGCCATTTAATTCCATTATCTCAACTATTCAAACATTAAATTCACATGAAACTTTCATTAAATTCATTAAGGGCAGACCATGTGCAATGTTCTATCCCATTAGACTTTCTATGACACCCATGTAGCAAGCTTTAGATCAATGACTCTCAAATTAGATAGTTTTTGGGAATTAAGTGTAGAGACACTTCTAAGGATTTAATCACTCGAGTGTCAAATGCCACGAAACAAAACTAGATCTTTCATTCCATTAAACTCCTATGGCTTGAGCTTAGCCCAAATTAGCATAATAGTATAGTATGTAGGCATGTGACTTTTACCTCCATACATATTAGCTTGACCACTTTGGTCATACCAAACTTCAACATTTTATTTATTATTAAGCTTACAAATTAACTACTCAACTTATAACCTTTATGAAAGAATCTAGGCCAATATTTTCTGGAAAAATTCCTTAAGTTTCTCAAGATGGTTATCCAACTCAACTCCTCTACCCTTGACTTATGTGCAATGTAAATCATCTAAGAAAATCAAATCTAGTTTAGGGTCTCCACGAGCAATTTCAAGGATATATATGTTCCATTAAATTCAAATTTAATCAAGAAATCATGCCATTTTTTTTCCAAGTTAATCAATCTCAATGCATCGATTGAAAGGACTGGTTTTTTCTTTTTCATGCTTGATTTTCTTAACATAAAAGTATATAAACATGTAAGCAACAAATTTCCCCCAAACTTGAGCTAAACTAGGGCAATAGAGCAAACACATGGTGATCAATCATATGAATGTTTTAAAAGCAAAGTACTACCACATACATCCCCAAACTTAAACTCAACATTGTCCCCAATGTTGTCTAACATAAAAGCATGTAAAAGGGTATAAGAGTAATTACAACCAAGGATGCTGAAAAGCAATCCTTCATCCACATGTGTGTCTCTATTAAGCTCAAAAAAATTTGCAACTCTTACCAAAGGGTGATCGACTACTCTCATGCTAACAAACTCAAAAATACAAAACCATCAAGCAGATATAAACAAATGCCAAAAGTGCATGCTCAGACAAAACAAACAAAAAGAAAACCTAAAACTAAGAAAATCAAGAAACAACAAAAAGGAAGCAAAAAACGAAAGAAAATTCTCAAATTTGGGTTGCCTCCTAAGAAGTGCTCTTTTAAAGTCACTCTTTTATTAATGCCTTGTTCGTTCTCCAATCCACTCTCGGGTATCGCTTCAACTTTTGGCCATTGGTAGTGAAGATTGACCCATCATTTGTGCTACATAACCTAGGTCTAGACGAAGCAATCATCCATTCGTGAATTTTAGTATGTTCCTTCAACACCTCAATTACTCTTTCTTCCTCATGCATCGGATGGTGGTGTGGACTTTCTTATAAGCTAGAGACAATATCTCATTTTTTTTCACACATCACTTTGACATATGCGGATTCCACGATGTAGGGATGTAGAAGATTATTGACTCATTTTTCCTGAAAGTACTCAACACTAAAAGATCAAAAACATAAATGTGTAAATTTAACTTAAAATCAAGTGGATGCTCAAAAACCTCATAGCTATCACAAATAACTATATCATCTTCTACATTCAATAACAATTTACCCTCAACGGCATCTAGTACCAATTTACCTAGGGCTGGGGGAGAAGGTGAGTGAATGTCAATGGGCACAGAAGTCGAACGCTCAGTGTCGGAGAAGTCAGCCGCGGACGTTCGAACGTTAGCCTCTGCATATTTGGATGTGCTATTCATGAAAAACTCGATTCCTGACACTATTTCGGACGTTCGAACGTTGGAGTCCTCATGTTCGAGCGTGCTGGGCGGTAAATTTTTTTCCAGATTTTTCAACTCTTCCTCCTTCGCTGTAATATGGAAAAGTATAGTGCTGTAGGACTTTTCTCTATATTACTTGGCAGTGCCCCCGGTACATTCTCAGACGGGTCGGTCGATGATTGACTTTTGTGGAGGTGCACTTTTTCCATCCCCATATACATCTCTTTCATCATCTCTTTCAACATCTCGTGAAGCTCATTGATAGATTCCTCGTTCATACTGAATTTTTCTTCAACCTTCTTAAGACTTTCGACTTTTTTAGTAGGGGGGTCCTCATCATCCTCAGGATATAGCTCATCCTCTTCAGTCAACTGTTCCAACTTTCTCCATGCAGTTTGAGCATCCAATCCCAAGAGATCACCACCATCTCCCGCATTGAGTCGATGTTTAATCCTTGATTGAACCCCATCATAAAAATATTGCACAAGATTGATCAAAGAGTAATTATGGTTTGGGCATTTTCTCATCATACTCATATACCTAGCCCATGCATCCGCTAACGATTCCCCTTTTTTTCTGCTTGAATCCTTCTATTTCACTGTGTATTTTGTCAATCTTTGAATGACGAAAGAATTTATCCAAGAATTCCCCAACAAGCTCTACCCAAGTTGAGATGGATTGTGAGGGAAGAGACTTATACCAAGCTCTTCCTTTATCCTTGAGGGAAAACCAAAAAAGTCAAAGGCGAGCGGCATCGAAATCTCTTGGATGGACATGTACATGAATGATATTCTCGAAATCCTCCAAGTGTTCATGTGGAAATTCGCTTGGATCCCCATAAAAGAGGTTGTTCTGAACCATGGTGATTAGTTCAGGCTGAATATGAAAATTTGGTGTAGTGAAATCCAAAAAAACCATAGGTTCTGATATATAGAGAATTCGTGTTGGTAGACTATCCCGAACTGATGGAAGAGGCGCTGGTGCTGCTGATTGCATAGCTTGGATGATATTTCACAACCATAATTGATTCTCTGGAAGGGTCATATCCGAAAAATTGCTAGCCATTATTCGAACCTGAAAATAAAAAAAACAGAAAATTAAAACTTGCAATAAAATTAAACAAATCCCCTGCAACGGCCCAAAGACTTGATACGCTAGAACCTCACATGTTTTTTTACAGCAAGTGGACTGGTCGTGTGTAGTAATAATGTGGACAATTAAGTCCGGGATGTCAAACCCACAGAGACTTGTATTTTAGTTTTATGACAAATTAAAGCAAGCAAGAACTTAAAAAAACTAAATATTTAAGGATTTTAAAATCAATAAAATAAACTAAAGCAAGAATTAACTAAAATATGGAAGCAAGATAAAGGAAACAAGATGTCGAAATCAAGATGGCTATGGAAGAGAGCAACTAAGACACATGTGTTGGCATAAATTAATCAATTCTTGTTAAAATCACGTTTTCATATTGTTAGACTAATATTGTTAAGGTGGAAAATTTCTTAAGATTATTATCAATTCGATCCCTCTGTGTTGATAACCTATGCTAGATTGAGTGTAGCAATATCTCTTGCATGCATTAAGGTTTGAATTTTTCCCGTATAAATCCGACTAACAGCATCCGGAGTATGTAGCCATTTCTAGCATCAACTAACTTAGGAGATATTATTAATCCTTTTTATACCTTAAATTAGTTTCTCCCAAACAGAGAGTTTAAACATAAATTCATACATATGGTAGCTAATCATATGAAGTATTAAGAACAAGATTAAAACACAAAGCAACAATGGAATTAACATGAAAAACAATATTTATAACTTAAATCTCATAATTTGTCCTAAACATGGCCTTAGTTCAAAAAATTTAATTCATCAAGAAAGATAAAAAATAGAAACTTTGATAATTATTTATAATCATAGTCAAAAATAAATCTAAATCTAAGAAACTCCCTCTTATAATTGATTGTTGAACTTCGATCTTCATATCTTTCATGCTTCTTAATTTCCTCATCTTCAAGGGTTTGTATAGATCCTCATGAATATGTAAAAACTAAGTCTCAACCCTATTAGAGCTTTATTTTATGTGTATTTGGTGTGTCTAACCTTAAAGAACTGATCTATTATATATTAGGGTGGAAGGAGAAGACTCTAAGTTGAGTTAGAATTGAAAAACGCATAAAATCAGCTAGTTTTCCCGTCAGAATCACGTCCATACATCAAAAGATAACGTTCGAACGTTAGAAACAGTAGCATTTTGCCTTCTGCGCAACGATCTTATTTCCTTCATAACGTTCTCCAAAAATCTCCGATTTGGATGATTTAAGTTGTTACCTGAATCTAAGATAGAGATCTATAACGTTGTAGAAGGAATGTCCATCAAATTCGAACTCTAAATACTCTGAATGATTTTCGTCCAGTTGTCCTCGATTGAAATAATTTTTCATCTTTACTCAATAAGGACACAAATTACAAGCATATGTGGTATAAATCATGCATAAATTAATGTAAATAACATAATATGAGGCTTTAAAATACGTAAAAATCATAACCTATCAAGTGGCAAATGCCCAAAGTAGACAGACACTTGCCCTACTGCATAGAGAAGCTTTGGGAGACTTCTGAAGATCTTAACCACCATCTCTCTATTCTATAAATCCATGCCTAGAGACGTCAACTCTGTGACAAGAGCAGTGAACCTTATGTCCAATTGTTCTAGTGTCTCATTTGGAAACATCTTGAAATTATTAAATCTTTCCTTGGCGATGGAGAGCTTGTTCTCCTTGATCTGAGCTAACCCACCACAGATTATGGCTAGCTTATCCCAAATTTCCTTTGTGGTTGCGCAAGACTTAACCTTGTTAAAAAGATCATCATTATCACCAATGGCTGTATAGAGAGCGTTCCGTCCAACATTGTCTAAATTAGCTCTGTGACGCTCATCTCCAGACCATTCACTCTTAGGTTTTTCAACGTAACCATCAGGATTCTCTTCTGTGGTTGTAGGCACTGTAGTGAGACCTTCATGATCGGAATGGATCCATTTGAAATGAAATCACACATTTCATCATCACAAGAACAAAGATATGTAAATGCTTTGATCTTCCATGAATCATAGTTTGACTCGGTTAACTTAGGTACTTTAGCGAATGCCATGAAAGATATGAAAGCAACTAGCTTTTAAAAAGGATCTAAACAAGAAGTTGTGCTTGGAAATTTGAAAATTTCAACTTCAACCGTTCTGATACCACTTGTTGGTCCCAATGGCATAGGAAAAGGGTCTAGGAGGTAGGGGAGGTTGAATAGACCCAGAAGTTTTCTTCGACTTCAAATATTTTCGTTGTACTCAAATTGATTTAGATGCTAAAAGGACTGGACGCTTAGGTGAGCGCCTATATAGAAGACAGTTGTAAAGTTAACTTAGACTTAAGATTTGAATACTTAACCAGATAAAGGTAGAGCTTCAGTTCTCTTATCAGTGTTAGCACAGCGGAAATATTTTAAGTTCTTTAGAAAGGTTGAGCATCTCAAAATGTTATTTAGTTGCTTTGGCTTAGATTTGAATGTCAATGTGTTTACTTATCCGTTTATGCAATGATATATAAAATGATTGAGAGAAAGTAAACGATAAAGTAAATAATATAAAGATTGAAAGGTTCATTGGGTAATGTAATCCCAACTACGTCCTTCTTCTCCTTTTTCACTCAGAGGAAATCCACTAAATGATCTTCAAATAATCACACAAAAACTTCTACAATATAGGGGATAGGTTGGATAAAGATTTGCTTGAGCTCCTTAGTCACACAGATTTGTGCTTCAAGGGACTTTGATCCACTTGCTTCTTTCACCCAGAAAATAATGCAAGTCTTCAACTTCGTCTTCACACAGATTGAGAGGTTGAATGGGGTTTTTGTCAAAGGTTTGTTTGATTTGGAAGTTCAAACAACTTGAAATATTTCAATAGTAATGTAGAGCTCTTCTGAAAAGATCTTTGAGATATTTATGACTGTCTCAGGGATTTGTGAAAAACTAAAAGAATGTTTGATATGAATTTTCGAGCTTTTCTTAATGTTAAAGATTTGAGACTTCAATGCAACAAGGTTTCCACTTGTAAGCTTGTTGTTCAACATTTTGGCTTGTAGCTAAAGTCTTATTTATAAACTCTCTTAGATAAAGTGTCCGTTTAACACTAAGCTAAGTGTGTGTCTATCTCTTTCACGAGTGGACAGCTTTTTGTCCTTTATCCCTGAAATTCTACTGCAAAATTTGGTGCCGCAAACTCTCTGAGTTGACAGTCCAATAGGAAGGCTTCTCCGTACGTCCTGGAGTGCTTATCACATTTAATGCCCTTATCAGCATTTAATGCATTTGAATTTAATGCCCGTTGGACATTAATGCTCTGACTATAATTGCATTTAACTCCTTGCGGACTTAGGAATTAATTCATGTGAACTCTGTCTTGGTAGACGCTCATTCAACCTTGAATGAATATCTTTACATTGACGCTTGGAATAGCTTGACGCTCAGATAGTTGCACAGAGATCATCATCTTCATTCAGACTTCAGACGATTGTACTTCAGACTTGACTTGTGACGAACTCACTCAGAGTACTATGAGACGCTCAGTCTAAGATACTTAGTCTGTCAATTTAGAATAAAAACAAATAAAAGCCTTATACAAATCTAACGCTCAAAGCCTATACACAATTTCAAATGAAATTTAAACTTACATAATTTGGGGTCTAACATAAATCCTAATTGTCATCTTCAAAACATCTAACAAGAAATTTTCTAACAGAAATTTATCCCCAAATTTCCGAAATTGAAATGCATAAAATTTTTAAAGTCTTGTTGGTTAAAATTTCTATTATGCCCGCATAATATACATAAGTATGTATAATTAAAAAATAATGAATAGTACTTGTACTTTGAGTTGAACTGTTTATTACACGTAATTTACGTATCCCATATTATACTTGACGAATAATACTCTAATTTTGGCAAAAAATAATTTTTTTATTTAAAACTTAAAAATTATCCTTAATTCTTATAAGTACTAATTGAGTATTATACAATTAAAAACTATGAACTTTAATAATTTATCTAAATATTAATTATTGTCAACTAGTGACTTGTATAAAATATTATTTTTATAAATTAAAAGCGAAAAGAAGCAATATATCTTACAAATTTATATAAATTTAAGCCTTATTTTTACTCCCAAATAATTTGTTTGTATTCGTATTATACTCGTACCCCTAAGAATTCATTTATTTCCTGTTGCCGTATTTTTTAGCCGATTTTTTCACCATAATTTTCAATAAAATTTTATAATATACTCGTACGTATTAAATGATGAATTTTTCTCGTCCCGTATTTAACTAACTAGGGTTTTAAGAATTTGTCCCTTTATTGATACATAAGCATATTACAAACACATAAATATATTGTTATACCATTTGAATTTGCAATGGCTCTATCCGTTAAGAATATTT
Organism: Buddleja alternifolia; assembly: GCA_019426215.1. Classification (NCBI taxonomy): domain Eukaryota; kingdom Viridiplantae; phylum Streptophyta; class Magnoliopsida; order Lamiales; family Scrophulariaceae; genus Buddleja; species Buddleja alternifolia. Next base: position 17,815,970 of record CM033408.1, on the reverse strand, counting down.
TTTTTTTCTGCTTTCGCAATCCTCCATTTCTTTGTTCATTTCATTTAGTATCATTATGATTTATATTGTCTTCTAAGTTTTGTTTTGTTCTATATAAGCTTCCATGAGGTTAACAATCTTATTTTTGGCATTTTCCAACTACAATAATTTCTCTTTCAATTCTTCGTTAGAAATTATATATGAAAAGGATTGTTGTATGCTCAAATCACCTCCGCTCCATATTTATTTCATTAATGTAAGTATGCAACTTGACATGTGACTTAATGTAGACTCTAAAATTGCATCCTGACGGTGGCTCTTGATCTTCATTAACGGGTTGAACTTTGCTTAGCAATTATCTCATGCACTACATTTGTAAAATAAAATATAAAATATACAAATCAAGTGTTTGCCAAGAAGTGTAAATCTCCATTGATGGAAAGAAAGAAGAGAAAGGGAAAAAATTTATGTCTATTGAATAATAAAATTATTACAGAGAAGAAAAGGAGAAAAAAAACTAAAATACAAAAAAAATAAATAGAAAAACTAACTATTTCTAATGGTAACATCAAAGAACTAAACTTATATAAGAAATACTATTAGAATTGGCACTTTCAACACTCCCCTTCAAGTTGGTTGTCCATATAAATCAAAGACACCCAACTTGGAAAGCAAAAAATCAAACTGTACTCTCCCCAAAGACTTAGTTAAAATATAAGCAGGTGCTGAGCACTTGGAATAAACGTTTGCAAACTCTTCCTTCTTGAATCTTTTCACTTATAAAATGACAATCAATCTCCAAATGCTTTGTTCGCTCATGGAAGACTGGATTGGCTGCTATCTGCATTACTAATTTGTTGTCTATATGTAGAGTGACTGGATGAAGTTCATTAAATCCCAATCTTTAAAGATGGAAAGTAACCATAGAACCTCTGCAGTAGTAGTTCCCATTGCCCTATATTCTGCCTCAGCTGAGCTTCTGGAAATTGTAGCATGTTTCTTTGATTTCCAAGAAATTAAGAATCTCCTCACTGAATTGAATATCATGTCAAAGATTTTCTAGAAATAGGACATGAAGCCCAATCACTCTCACAGTATGCTTTGAGCTCCATTTTACTCTTGAATGACATCAAAAGCCCCAAACCTGATTTTCCTTTAAGGTATCTCAAAATTCTAAAAATAACATCAAGATGAGACTGTCTAGGCTTATGCATAAATTGACTAAGTGATTGAACAACATAAGTAATGTCAGGCTTTGCTAAACACAAGTAAATCAACTTACCAACAATCTTTTGGAACTCACTCACATTATGAATCAATGGATCATTTCCATTTTCATCCTTAAAAGTGTATTTAATAGTTTGTTCAACTGGTATATTGATTGGTTTACAATCTATCATGCCAGTTTCACCTAATAATTCAAGAACATGCTTTCTTTCCTTAAGGTATATAGCTTGTTGTGATCTGGCTACTTAAATACCAAGAAAATACTTTAATTCACATAGATCTTTCATGTAAAAAGTACTATTCAAATCGGTTTTACATTCTGAAATCATGTTGTCATCATTTCCAATTATAACAATATCATCAACTTACACCAGTAAAATAAGTAAATTACCATATTACTCCCCCTGGATTTAATGAACAAAGAATAGTCATTTTTTGATTAAACAAACCCAAATTTTTTTACTGCCACAGTAAACTTATGGTTCCATTGTCTGGAAGCCTGTTTTAACCCTTACAAAGACTTCTCTAATTTACAGACTTTATCTCCAATATTATGTCCATCATATTTAAAACTAGAAGGAAGAGACATATATACCAAGATAGGATCTTAGTAAATTTCATGTTGCAAGAGTGCATTTGTTAAAAAATTTCATGTTAGATGTTTTGATGATAACAAGATAAGATCTTATGTTAGACCTCAAAAGAATGTAAGTTTATGCTTTCATTAGACAATCTGTATAAGCGTTGAAAGTTTGTATATTTCAAATTTTTTAGGCTTGATTTTATAATCTAAATTTTAGACTAAGTATTGAAAACTTAGTCGCTGATAGAATTCTAGGTGAGTTTATCAAAGAATAAGTTGAAGATCAGCGTTTGAAGTCAAAAGAAAATGAAGATTGTCTTAAGCGTTTGTCAAATGCTGAAGACATTTCAGGATTTCTGAATCAGCGTACAAACAACAAAGATTCACCTTAAATAAACACCAAAGTTAGAAGGGCTTAAATGCAATCAATAACAGGCATTTATTTTCAATGGAAAACAAATTCAAATGCATTTAATGCTAATAAGAGCATTAAATGTGATAAGCACTATTGACGTACGGACAAGCCACCTTGACCAGACTGTGAGAATTTAAGTCCACCGCATCCAATCCTTGCAGCAAAATTTAAGGGATTTCATAATGGAAGTAGTTACACTCTCTCAAGTGAAAGGCACGCGCCAACACATGTGTCCAACGAACACTTTCCCCAAGAATTGCCTATAAATAGAACTATTCAATAAACCCTAAAATATCAAGAATACACACACGCGAACATTTATTCAAGCTAAATTGCACAACCCTTTGCTGAAATTCAAGTTCATAATTCTTCCAAGAAAAGTTTTTAAATCTCCATATCCAAATCCTTCAAACTTTTCATACATCCTAAAAGCAGTCACATATATCTCAAGCATCTTCCTTGAAGAACCATTCATTATTATTGAGATATTCCAAATTGTTTGAACTTCCCAAAATCAAACAAATCCTAGTAACAAAAACCCTTAACCTCTTTATCTGTGTGAATAAGAAGTTGAACATCAAGCATTATTTTTGGGTGAAAGAAGCTTGTTAAGAAGAGATCTAAGTAGAGTTGAAGTTTGTGTGATCAAGGAGCTCAAGACCATATTCATTATTATTCACCATTTGTAGAAGTCATCTTTGTGAAGACTTTGAGTATCATTTAGTGAATTCCTCTAGTGCAAAGGAGAAGAAGGACGTAGCTGGGATTACATCACCCAGTGAACCTTTCATATCTTGTATCATTTACTTTACTATTTTATTGTTTCCCTTATTATTTGCACATCATTGTTCAAAGCATTAAAATCAGTCAAGCGACTAATTGGTAAACAGAACGCTAAAGTAACCAAAACCATTTTCATTGTGCTAAACTTAATTAAGTGATCCAAGCGTTACCCTACTTCGGTAATTGCTAAAATCACTAAGTTTAAGTTATCTCCATTCTAGCACTTAGCTTTCCAAATGTTCAAAACATTTTAAGAGGCAAGAAAATTTTTGAAGTTAGAAAAAAACTTCAGGATCTATTCAACCCCGCCCCGCCCCCTTTTAGACCCCTTTCATATGCCACTTGGGACCAACAAGTGGTGTCAGAGTGGTTGAAGTAGAAAGCTAAACATTTCCGAGCGTAACTGCTTGTTTAGATCCATTTTTTTAAAAACTTAGTCGCTTTTTGAAAAACCCTTTATCACATATCATGGCTTTCACTAAAATGCCAAAGTTGACTGAGTCAAACTATGACTCGTGGAAACTTAGAGCATTTACATATTTATGCTCATGTGATATTGAAATGGGTGATGTTATTTCAGATGGACCCATTCAAATCATGAAAGTCATAACTAGAGCTCATGGAGTGACTGAAGCAACTCTAGATGGTTATGTCGAGAAACCTAAAATAGAATGGACTCCTGAAGACCGTAGAAGAGCAAATTTGGAAAATGTTAGACGTAATGCTCTCTTCTCAGCGTTGAAAAATAATGAGGGATTATTCAACAAGATTAAGTCATGGAAGACTTCAAAAAAATTTGGGATAAGTTGGCTACTGTGTGTGAAGGATCCACACACAAATGAGGGAGAATAACCTTCCAAGAGCTATGCAAAGGTTTGAGCATTTCAAGATACAACCAAATGAGACGCTAGATCAATTGGACACTAGATTTACTGTGCTAATTACAGAGTTAGAGTCATTAGACAAGGAATTGACCAATAAGAAATGGTCAATAAGATTTTCAGAAGTCTTCCAATTAAATACCTTATGAAGACTATTGCAATGAGAGAATCCCAAATGTTGGCGCTCTTAACACCAGAATATGTATTTTCGAAACTAAGGGATTTTGAATTTGAGTTAGGAGAAGTTAGCGATGCGTCGACTTCAACGATTGAATCCGAAGCGCTAATTACAACTGCCAAAGGTAAATCGGCAAGTAAGGTACAAAGAAATGGTTTTATTGGTAAAAAAGTTTAAAAAATTCATGAGATATGAGAGGAATAGTTCTAATGGACAAACTTCATACCAAACCCCTCTCCCTGTGCAAGCACAACAAAAGCGCCTGTGTATTCTGCACCGCTCCTTCAAGCACCAATTCAGTACCAAGGGTCTCCCAATCAGAACTTCTCAGCGCCCATTGTTCCAAGACCAAAGGTTAAAATAAAGTTAACTTATGAGAAAAAATTAAGAATTGATCTTTGTTATAACTGCAGGCAACTAGGGCACCACTAGGCAAAATGTCGTTATCCCTCTGTCACAAAGCCATCCAGGCAAGATACAGAGTAAAGAAGCCAATTCAGGAGCGACCTTAGACCAAAAGGGTTGCTAGCGGAATCTGAACCATTTTCTGCACCTAAAGAGGATCTGGAATCTTCAGAAGAGAGTAGCAATGATGAGCCATCAAGTGACTCAGCGCTAATCTGTCTTATGGCGATAGGCGGAGAAACGACTAATGACTCACTACCAAACATAACTACTGAACTATCTAATCCTCTCTGCTATGAAGAATTACTTGACAAGATCAATGATTATCATGGAGCTTGTCAAGGTGCCACCAAACTATATCAAAAACACTCTGAGGAGATCTCAGCACTTAAAAGTGAAAATGTGACGCTCAAACTTGAGTTGCAAGTTCAGCAACAATGCATTGAGAAGAACCAATCACTTGAAGCTGAAATCGGTCAGTTGAAAAGTGATCTTAATATGGTAGTCAAGAGAGAAGCTTAGCTGATCGCTAAACTTGCTAAATCAAAACAACTCGTCTCATCATTGTCAAAAGTGTCAAGAAATTTAGACAATATGTCTGAGGTAACCAGACTTTTCGGTGAAAAGATCGATTTAGGATGTGATAAATTCGGTAACAAGTCAAAAATGTCAAAGGTTATAACACTCAACAAAGGAAAATGTGTATTCTTTGTTGAAAAATGTTCAAACAGTCAAATGTTGTATGAACCGAAAGACAATGGTAAGAGGCCAAATGAGAAAGTCAAAACTAACTCAGGCAATAAGGGAAAGACGAAAGTGAATGATTCACAAAGGAAAAATTACCCAAATGCTCAAAAATCTAAGGAGAATTATGTACATGTGAATCAATCGCTAAGCGTCAAGCACCCAAAGGCACCCTAAACCAGTGCCAAGGAAATACCAACGTCAATATCCACAAAGATCAAGATCATACTATCAATACTATGATGACTATGATTATGATTATAATTATGATTATGATTATGACTACAATTATGATCAAAGATATTATTATACACCTCACAAGCACACACCTAAGAAGATGAAACCCGAAAAGTCCAATCCTCCCGCAATGAAGACTAGGCAAATATGGGTTCAAAGAATTAGTACTGCCCTTTCATGATAGTACTTAGAGCCAGCTCCGGTTCATCTATTTGGTACATTGATAGTGGATCTTCATGGCACATGACAGGCTCAAAGGATCTTTGGATCAACTATCATACCACCAATGGTCCTCAAGTTATATTTGATGACAACTCTAAAGGTAAAACCAAAGGTATAGGTGTTGTGCATAGAGGTAATGTCATGATAAGTGATGTATATTACGTTGAGGGTCTTAAGCATAATTTATTGAGCATTAGTCAATTGACAAAGGATTTAAAGTTGAATTCTCAAGTGACTGTTGCTATATTAACGATTGTTAGGAATTTCATGTTAGATGTTTTGATGATGACAATGAGGATTACTTGTTAGACCCCAAAATATGTAAGTTTGATTTTTAGTAGAAATCATGTATAAGCTTTGAGCGTTAGAATTTCTAATATGTTTTATAGGCTTTACTTTATTTTTGTTCTAGATTGTTAGGCTAAGTACTCTTAGAACTGAGCGTCTGATAATTTCTGAGTGAGTTTATCAGTAGTTAAGTTTGAACACTCAAGCGCCTAAAGTCAGAATGAAGACAAAGATTCCAAGCATCCAAACGACTAGCTATATCAAGAGTTGATTGTAGGACAGAAGTTATTCAAGGATGAATGAGCGTCTATCAATGACTGATTTCACCTAAATTCATTTCTAAGTCCAGAAGAAGTTTAATGCAAATATTCTCAGTGCATTAAGTGCCAACGGGCATTTAATTCAAATGCATCAAATGATGATAAGAGCATTAAATGTGATAAGCTCTTTCGGACGTACGGAGAAGCCACCATATTGGACTGTCAACTATTCACAGACTGCAGGACCAACTTTTGTGCAGCAGATTTTTAGGAAAAAGGACATAAGTTGTTCACTCGCGGAAGTGAGAGACACGCGCCTATGCATGTGTCAAACGGACACTTTTTCCAAGAATGCCTATAAATAGGACTTCAACAACAAGCCAAATATACCCTAATCAATTCCAAGTCAAATTGTTGTTGCATTAAAGTTTCATTCCTTAAACTCTCAGAAAAGCCAGAATATTCAAGCAAACATTCTCTTTGCTTTTCTAAAATTCCTGAGATAGTCAACCAATATCTCAAACATTTTTTTCGAAGAAACCTACATTACTATTGAGATATTCCTAGTTGTTTGAACTTTATCAAAATCAAACAAACCGTTTAGAAAAACCCCATCCAAGCCTCGCGATCTGTGTGAAGTCGAAGTTGGAAAGTTAAAGCATTTACATATCTCTGTTCATGTGATGATGACATGTGTGATATTATTTCAGATGGGTTAATACAAATTTTGAAGGTTATCACTAGAGCGTCTGGAGCCACGGAAGACACTCCAGATGGTTACGTGGAAAAGCCAAAACAAGAATGGTCTCCAGATGAGCGTCGAAGAGCGAATTTTGACAATGTTGGTCGCAACGCTCTATATACGGCTATCGGTGATAATGATAACTTATTCAATAAGATTAAGTCATGCAACACTACTAAGGAAATCTGGGATAAGTTAGCCATAATTTGTGGTGGTTCATCTTAGATTAAAGAGAACAAGCTTTCCATTGTTAAGGAAAGGTTTAACAGTTTCAAGATGTTGCCCAATGAGACTTTAGAACAATTGGATATAAGATTCACAGCTCTTACTACAGAATTAACACATTTGGGTATGGATTTACAGAATCGGGAAATGGTGGTCAAAATCTTTAGAAGTCTAACTAGTAGATCTTTGATGAAAACAACAGCTATGAGAGAGTCGAACAATTTGGATAATTTAACTCCAGAGGATGCCTTTTCAGAGATCAAAGCATTTGAGTTCGAGTTGAATTCAGCAAGTGATGTTGTGAGTAGTCCAGTGATTGAGTCAGGAGCGCTTATAGCATCAATCAAGGGTAAATCGGGTAACAAGTGAAAGGTTTCAGATATCAGTGAGGAAGAAGAGTTGGCCTTGCTGAATAGATTCAGGAAGTTCTTGAGATATGAAAATAAAGGAAAAGGTTCCAAAAATCAAGGACAAAGTTCATATCAAGCGCCATCTTCAATACAACAACAGTTTCAAGCGCCTCAGTATTCTGTTCCTTCACCCCAAGCGCCTGTTCAATACAAGTGTCTGCTCAAAATCTCTCAGCGTCAGTGGTCTCAAAACCACACACTACAAGGTTAACAAATGAACAAAAGATGAAAACTAATCTTTGTTATAATTGTAGGAAACCAGGGCACTACCAGATAAATTGCCCTTATCCAAATGTGTCTAAGCCTACCAAGCAAGACTATGCGGATAGAAACCAATTCAGAAGCAACCTTCATCAACAAGGTTTGCTAGCAGAATCAGAACCAGCGTCCGCACCTGAAGATTTGGAGTCGTCAGAGGAGAGTAGTGATGATGATGAACTAGTGGATGACTCAGCGCTTATTTGTCTCATGGCCAGAGATGATGAAGCGTCTCCTGAGGTAAACACTGAAATATCTTACCCTCTCTCTTATGAAGAATTACTTGACAAAGTCAAAGAATATTATAATGATTGTCAAGATGCCGCCAAAATATATCAAAATCACTTCGATATCATTTCATCACTCAAAAGTGATAATGTGACACTCAAAGCAAAGTTGCAAGTTTAGCAACAATGCATTGAGTAGAATAAATCACTTGAGAGTGAGATAACCAATTTGAAAAGTGATCTTGATATAATTACCAAGAGAGAAGCTGAACTGATCGCTAGACTTGCTAAATCAGAACAGCTCATCTCATCATTGTCTAAACCGTCAAGAAAGCTAGACAATGTGACTGAGGTAACAAGCTTATTTGGTGAAAAGACCGGTTTAGGATGCAATAAATTTGGAAAACAACCAAACATATCTAATGTTACGACGAACAACAAAGGAAAGGGGGTTTTCTTTGTTGAGAAAAGTTCAAAAATTCAAACACCTGTTGAACCGAGCAACAATGGTACGAGGCCAAATGAGAAATCCAAAGCTGACTCAGGCAAGGGTAAGGCAAAGGAAAATGATTCACCAAGACGGGTTCATCCAAACTGTTAGGAATTTCATGTTAGGTGTTTTGATGATGACAATCAGGACTTTATGTTAGACCCCAAAATATGTAAGTTTGATTTTATTTAGAAAACATGTATAAGCTTGGAAGCGTTAGATTTGTAATAGGCTTTATAGGCTTTGCTTTATTTTATTATAGATTGTTAGGCTAAGTAGTCTTAGGCTGAGCGTCTGATGAATTCTGAGTGAGCTTATCAGTAGTTTAGTTTGAAGACTCAAGCGCCTAAAGTTTGAATGAAGATGACGATTCCAAGCGTCCAAATGACCAGCTATATCAAGCGTCACTTATGGAACAGAAGTTATTCAAGGATGAATGAGCGTCTACCAATGACTGATTTTACCTGAATTTATTTCTAAGTCCAGAAGGAGTTTAATGCAAATATTCTCAGTGCATTAAATACCAATGGGCATTTAATTCAAATGCATTAAATGCTGATAAGAGCATTAAATGTGATAAGCTCTTTCAGACGTACGGAGAAGCCACCTTATTGGACTATCAACTTTCATAGATTGCAGCATCAACTTTTGTGCAACAAATTTTCAGGAAAAAGGACAAGAGTTGTTCACTCGCGGAAGTGAGAGACACGCGGCTGTGCTTGTGTCAAACGAACAATTTTTCCAAGAATGCCTATAAATAGGACTTCAACAACAAGCCAAAAAAAAAAAAACAGATCGTACTCCAAGCCAAATTGTTGTTGCATTGAAGTCTCATTCCTTAAACTCTCAGAAAAGCCAGAATATTCAAGCAAAAATTCTCTTTGCTTTTCTTCAATTCCTGAGACAGTCAACCAATATCTCAAACATTCTTTTTGAAGAAACCTACATTACTATTGAGATATTTCTAGTTGTTTGAACTTCATCAAAATCAAACAAACTGTTTAGAAAAACCCCATCCAAGCCTCGCGATCTGTGTGAAGTCGAAGTTGGATACTTGTATTATTTCTGGGTGAAAGAAGCAAGGGGATTGAAGTGATTTGGAGCAGAAATCTGTGTGATCAAGGAGCTCAATTCATCGACATCCATCCCTCCCTAATTTGAAGATTCTGTGTGATTCTTTGAGAATCATTTTAGTGGATTGCCTCCAAGTATTCAAGGAGAAGAAGGACGTAGTTGGGATTACACCACCCAACGAACCTTACAAATATTGTGTCATTTACTTTAGAGTCAATTCTCTTATTTTCATATCATTGCATAAATTGATTAAGTAAAACACAATCAAACGCTAAGCAACTAAGAAACAACTTGTGATGCTAAAGCTTTCAAAAAGAGAAGACTCTAAAATTATTTCGCTGTGCTAACACTGATTAAAGAACTGAACACTTCAACCTACTTGGTTAAAGTATTCAAATCTTAAAGTCTAAGTTAACTTTCTAAAAACAGTCTTCATTAGACGCTTAGCCAAAGCGTCTATATTTCAAGTAAACCATTTTAATACGAAATTTTGGAAGTCGAAAAAGACTTCAGGGTCTATTCAATCCCCCTCCCCCTTTTAGACCCTTTCGTATGCCTCTTGGGACCAACAAGTGATATCAGAGCGGTTAAAGTTGAAATTTTAAACATTTCCAAGCATAACTTCTTGTTTAGATCCTTTTTCAAAATCTAGTTGCTTTTAAAATTTTCGTTATGGCATTTGCTAAAGTTCCCAAACTGACTGAGTCAAACTATGACACATGGAAAGTCAAAGCATTTACATATCTCTGTTCATGTGATGATGACATGTGCGATATTATTTCAGATTGGCCAATACAAATTTTGAAAGTTATCACTAGAGCGCCTGGAGCCACGAAAGACACTCCGGATGGTTACGTTGAAAAACCAAAACAAGAATGGTCTCCAGATGAGCGTCGAAGAGCAAATTTGGACAATGTTGGTCGGAATGCTCTGTATATAGCTATTGGTGATACTGATAACTTATTCAACAAGATTAAGTCATGCAACACAACTAAGGAAATCTGGGATAAGTTAGCCATAATTTGTGGTGGTTCAGCTCAGATTAAAGAGAACAAGCTTTTCATTGCCAAGGAAAGATTTAACAACTTTAAGATGTTGCCCAATGAGACTTTAGAGCAATTGGACATAAGATTCACAGCTCTTGTTACAGAACTTACATCTTTGGGTATGGATTTATAGACCTGAGAAATGGTGGTTAAGATCTTTAGAAGTCTACCTAGTAGATTCTTGATGAAGACAACAGCTATGAGAGAATCAAATATGTTGGATCGTCTAACTCCAGAAGATGTTTTTCAGAGCTCAAAGCATTTGAGTTTGAGTTGAATTCGGCTAGTGATGCAGTGAGCAGTCCGGTAATTGAGTTTGGAGCGCTCGTAGCATCAATCAAGGGTAAATCGGGCAATAAAGGAAAAGTTTCAGATATCAATGAGGAAGAGGAGTTGGCCATGCAAACTAGATTCAGAAAGTTCTTGAGATATGAAAAGAAAGGAAATAGTCCTAAGCATCAAGGACAGAGTTCATATCAAGCATCTGCTCCAGTACAACAACAGTACCAAGCACCTCAGTATTCTATTCCTTCATCACAAGCGTCTGTTCAGTACCAAGCGTCTACTCAAAATCTCTCAGCGCCCATGGTCTCAAAGCCACACACTGCAAGGTTAACAAATGAACAAAAGATTAAAACTAATCTTTGTTATAATTGCAAAAAACCAGGGCACTACCAGGTAAATTGCCCTTATCCAAATGTATCCAAGTCCTCAAGGCAGGATTATGTGAATAGAAACCAATTCAGGAGCAACCTTCGCCAACAAGGTTTGCTAGCGGGATCAGAACCAGCGTCCGCACCTGAAGATTTGGAGTCTTCAGAGGAGAGTAGTGATGATGATGAGCCAGTGGATGACTCGGCGCTTATTTGTCTCATGGCCAGAGATGATGAAGCATCCCCTGAGGTAAACACTGAATTATGTTTTCCTCTCTCATATGATGAATTACTTGACAAAGTCAAAGAATATTATAATAATTGTCAAGATGCCGCCAAATTATATCAAAATCACTTCGATATCATTTCATCGCTCAAAAGTGATAATGCGACGCTCAAAGTAGAGTTGCAAGTTCAGCAACAATGCATTGAGAAGAACAAATCACTTGAGAGTGATATAATCAATCTGAACAGTGATCTTGATATAATAGTCAAGAGAGAAGCTGAGTTGATCGCTAGACTTGCTAAATCAGAACAACTCGTCTCATCATTGTCTAAAGCGTAAAGAAAGCTTGACAATGTGATTGAGGTAACAAGGTTATTTGGTGAAAAGACTGGTTTAGGATCAATAAATTCAGTAAACAACCAAACAAACCTAATGTTACGGAAAACAACAAAGGAAAGGGTGTTTTCTTTATTGAGAAAGGTTCACAAGGTCAAACACAAAATGAACCCAGCGACAAAGGTACGAGGCCAAATGAGAAAGCCAAAGCTGACTCAAGCAAGGGAAAGGCAAAAGAAAATGATTCACAAAGAAAGGTTCATTCAAACGCTCAACAAGCTAAGGATAAACCTAACCATTGTGAGTCAAGCGCTAAGCGTCCAGCACCAAAAGTGCAACCCAAGCCAGCGCCCAGGAAATACCAGCGTCAATACCCACAATGGTCTAGATCATATTATCGCTACTATGATGATTATGATTATGATTATGATTACTATTATAATCAAGGATATTATTAAACACCCAAACAGCACAAGGTGAACAAAAAGCACACACAGTACAATGTGAAACCCAAGAAGGCCAGTATTCCTATAATGAAGACTAGGCAAATATGGGTTCCTAAAGTTCTAATTCAAACTAACAATGTTACTAATGTTAAAGGACCCAAGCAACAATGGGTACCTAAACAGAAATAGAACTTCTCTTTTGATTGCAGGTACCTAGAGCTAGAGCCGATACATCTGTTTGGTACTTCGATAGTGGATCGTCAAGGCACATGACTGGTTCCAAGGATCTTCTGATCAACTATCTAGTTGCCAATGGTCCTCAGGTTGTATTTGGTGACAACTCCAAAGGTAAAACTAAAGGTATAGGTACTGTGCATAGGGGGAACATCATAATAAGTGATGTTTATTATGTTGAGGGTCTAAAGCACAATTTATTAAGCATAAGTCAATTCTGTGATAAAGGTTTTGAAGTTATATTCTCAAGCGATTGTTGCTATATAAATGATGCTAAGACTAAGTCTAAATTGAAAGGTAAAAGAACTAACAACGTCTATTTGGTAGATTGGGGTTCAACAATTGATAACAACCCAACATGTTTTGTCGCTAAAAATAAATCTAAAACGAGTTGGTTATGGCATAGAAAAATGAATCACCTCAACTTTAAGACAATCTCTCAGCTTATAAATCTAAATCTTGTAGAGGGATTACCAAAAGGACCATTTAATAAAGATCGCCTTTGTGACACTTGTCAAATGGGCAAACAAGTCAAATCATCTTTCAAGAGAAAACCTCATCTATCTACCTCTAGAATACTTGAACTACTTCACATGGATCTGTTTGGACCTGTTCAGACGATCAATGTAAGTGGTAAAAAGTATACTTTGGTGATAGTAGATGACTTCTCTCGATTTACTTGGGTGAAATTTCTTTCATCCAAAGATGAGACTTGTGACAAGTTAACAACGCTTATTCGGCAACTTCAAACATTGAAAAATCTTAACAAGATTAAGAAGAGATCACGGTACTGAGTTTACTAACAAGGTTGTTGAGAAGTTTTGTGTAGAAAAATGGAATACATTATGAGTATTCAGCTCCCAGAACTCCCCAACAGAATGGTGTTGTCGAGCGCCAGAACAGAACGCTCAAGGAAGCCACTCGGACAATGTTAGCAGAGTCCAAGCTTGCTCCTAGGTTTTGGGCTGAAACGATCAACACTGCTTGTTACACTCAAAACAGGTGCATGATCAACAAACAGCATGGGAAAACTCCATATGAACTATGGAAGGGACATAAGCCAAATGTTTCATATTTTCACGTCTTTGGTTCTAAATGCTTTATCCATACTAATGGATCCCAAATCCTAAAGACATTTGATCCTAAAGCGGATGAGGGAATCTTTCTAGGCTACGCTAAGAATGGAAAGAATTTTCGCATCCTAAATAAGATCAAATCGAAGGTTGATGAATCTATTCATGTTATTTTTGATGATGCTAACCAAGAACGGAGTAAGGTTACTATAAATGATGTAGGAGTTGAAGATCTATGTCATCAAGCATCTAAGATTACCATTGATGATGATAGTGACGATGATGTTGAGATCTCAGTGCCACCTCTTAAGACTACTCGTGAGGTTACTTTGGATAATAATGTAAGAAAGCCTTTTGATATCTTCATTATAATAATAATACTCGTGAGACTACTCGTGAGAATACCTTCATTATGGGTAATTTTAAATAACGTTGTATCAACGTTGCCTTTTGAAAAGCCTTTACCTATAAGAAAGATAGAGAGAGTGTCATACCATGCTCTTGGTGCTTGTTTAAGGCCATAGAGTGTCTTATCCAATTTGTAGACCATACTTTTGCCATGGTTGTTGATGAATCTTGAAGGTTGCTCCACATAGACTTCTTCTTGGAGTTTACCATTCAAGAATGCACTCTTCACGTCCATTTGGTATACCGTGAACTTGTTAAATGCGGCAAACGCTAGGAACATCCTAATTGCTTCAAGACAGGCTACTGGGGCATATGTCTCATCAAAATCAATACCCTCTTCTTGACAATAACCCTGAGCGACTAATCTAGCTTTGTTTCTTGTAACAACGCCATCTTCGTCCATTTTTTTTTAAAAAACCCATCTAGTCCTAATAACTCCTTGGTGAGTTGGTCTTGGTACTAGCATTCAAACCTTGCTTCTCTCAAACTGGTTAAGCTCTTCTTACATCACTTCTACCCAACTTGAATCACTGAGCGCTTCATCCACTTTCTTTGGTTGCATTTGAGATAGAAAATTTGCGAACATGGACTCATTAATTGTAGCTGACCTAGTTCTAACAGGTGCTTCCATATCTCCAATTACTAGCTCTGGTGGATGGTCTCTAAGCCATTTGCGGTCTGGTTGGAATGGGTTGAGAGACACTTGGTTGTCAATCACTTGACTCTCATTTGTCTCTTGTGCAGTCGCTGTATTATTCACAGTTCCAATTTGCTCTTGATGATCATTCTCTTCATGGTCATCAGCGATTCTGACATTATCACCATTGTTAACCTCACGAGTATCCTTAGGAATAGGTACATGAATCTCATCATCTTCGTCATCACTATCATCACCAAGATTGATTTGTGACGCTTGTTGGGTAAGATCTTCAATTCCTACATCATCAGGATTAACCTTACTCGATTCTTGGTTAGCATCATCAAACACAACATGAATGGATTCTTCAACCTTTGATTTGATTTTATTTAGGATGCGAAAACTCTTTCCATTCTTGGCATAGCCTAGAAAGATTCCCTCATCCACTTTAGGATCAAAAGTCTTTAGGCTGTGGGATCCATTGTTATGAATAAAACATTTTGAACCAAATACATGAAAATATGAAACGTTAGGCTTACGTCCTTTCCACAACTCATATGGAGTCTTCTCATGTTGCTTGTTGATCATACATCGATTCTGAGTGTAGCAAGCGGTATTGATGGCTTCGGCCTAAAACCTTTGAGGCAGCTTAGACTCTGCTAACATCGTCTTAGCGGCTTCTTTATGCGTTCTGTTCCGTTGCTCGGCAACTCCATTCTGTTGAGGTGTTCTAGGAGCAGAATACTCATGAAGTATTCCAAAGTCTATATAAAATTTCTCAACAAATTGGTTAGTAAATTCAGTTCCTCTATCGCTTCTAATTCTTGTCACCTTTAAATGTTCATAAGTTTGTAATTGACGATTTAGCGATGTGAGCTTGACACTAGTTTCATCTTTGGTTGCTAGGAATTCTACCCAAGTATAGCGAGAGAAATCATCAACTATTACTAGCGAGTACTTTTTACCACTAACACTCATGATGGGACCAAACAAATCTAGATGCAATAGTTCAAGAACTCTAGAAGTAGATAGGCATGGTTTCTTTTTAAAAGATGATTTAACTTGTTTACCCATTTGGCATGCATCACATAAGCGATTTTTCTGAAAGGAACCCTTAGGTAATCCCTCTACTAGATTTAGCGATATTAATTGAGAGATTGCTTTCAAATTGAGATGATTCATTTTTCTATGCCATAACCAACCCAATTCATTTTGACTTTTAGCAACAAAGCATGTGGGGTTGTTATCAATTGTAGAATCCCAATCTACTAAATACACATTGTTTGTCCTTTTTCCTCTTAATTTAGTAGACTTAGTCTTAGCTTCGTTAACATAGCAGAAGTCGCTTGAGAATTTTACTTCAAAGCCTTTATCACAAAATTGACTAATGCTTAACAAATTATGCTTAAGACCCTCAACATAATATACATCACTAATCATGATGTTCCCCCTATGCATGATACCTATACCTTTGGTTTTACCTTTGGAGTTATCACCGAATATAACTTGAGGACCGTTGGTAGCTTGGTAGTTAACTAGAAGATCTTTGGAACCCGTCATGTGTCTTGACGATCCACTATCAATGTACCAAACTGAAGTATCGGTGTTGGCTCTAGGTACCTGCATTTAAAGGATAATTCTAATTCTTCTTAGGTACCCATGTTGCCTTGGGTCTTTCTTTGTTAGTAACTTTGGTTTGAACTAGAACTTTAGGAACCCATATTGTCTTCATTGTGGGAATACTGGCCTTCTTGGGTTTCACATCGTGTTGTGTGTGCTTTTTGGGTGTATAATAATATCCTCGATTATAATAGTCATAATCATAATCATCATAGTATCGATAATATGATCTTGATTGTCTTGGATATTGATGCTGGTATTTCCTTGGCGCTGGCTTGGGTTGCACTTTTAGTGTTGAACGCTTAGCGCTTGATTCACAGTGGTTAGGTTTATCCTTAGCCTTTTGAGTGTTTGGATGAACCTTTCTTTGGGAATCATTTGCTTTAGCCTTACCCTTGCCTGAGTCAGCTTTGGCTTTCTCATTTAGCCTTGTACCATTGTTGCTTGGTTCATTTAGCGTTTAACTTTGTGAACCTTTCTCAACAAAGAAAACACCCTTTCCTTTGTTGTTTGCCGTAACAATAGATTTATTAGGTTGTTTACCGAATTTATTGTATCCTAAACCGGTCTTTTCACCATATAGTCTAGTTACCTCAGTCACATTATCCAAGTTTCTAGAAGCTTTTAATAATGATGAGACGAGCTGCTCTGATTTGGCAAGTCTAGCGATCAGATCAGCTTCTCTCTTGACTATTATATCAAGATCGCTTTTTAATTGAATAATCTCACTCTCAAGTGATTGGTTCTTCTCAATGCATTGTTGCTAAACTTTAAACTCTGCTATGAGCGTTACTTTATCTCTTGTGAGTGATGAGATAATAGCGAGATCGTTTTGATATATTTTGGCGGCCTCTTGACAATCTTTATAATATTCATTAACTTTGTCAAGTAATTCATCATAAGAAAGAGGATGAGCTAATTCATTTGTTACCTCTGGTAGCGATTTGTCAGACGCTTCATCTTCTCTTGCCATGAGACAGATCAAAGCTGAGTCGCTTGTAGGCTCATCATCACTGCTTTCATCTGATGATTCCAAATCCTCTTCAGGTGCGGGGAATGATTCAGATTCCGCTAGCAAACCTTGTTGGCGAAGGTTTCTCCTGAATTGGTTTCTATCCACATAGTCTTGCCTTGTGGGCTTAGACACATTTCGATAAGGGAAATTTACCTGGTAGTGCCCTGGTTTCCTGCAATTATAACACAAATTAGTTTTCATTTTCTGTTCAGTGGATAATCGCTTTGATCCGACTGGCGCTGAGAGATTTAGAGTAGGAGTCGTAGGCGCTTGGTAAGAGACTGGCACTACTGGTTGAGGTGCAGAGTACACTGGCGCTTGATACTGAGGCGCTGGAGCAGGGGGAGGGATGTGAAAGGAAGTTTGTCCAATAGGATTTCTCTTTTCATATCTTAAAAATTTCTTGATCAATAAGGACATTTCTTTTTCTTCATTTGATTCTGTTGATTTTACTTCGCTAACCGCTTTACCCTTACTTTTGGTAGTAGCGATTAAAGCTCCTGATTCAGTCGCTGAAGTCGATGTGTCGCTGACTTCACCCAATTCGAATTCAAATGCCTTTAACTCTGAAAACACATGTTCTGGAGTAAGAGTCTCCAAGGTCTGTGATTCTCTCATAGCAACAGTCTTAATCAAGTATTTACTTGGAAGACTTCTGAAAATCTTATTGACCATTTCCTTGTTGGTCAATTCCTTATCTAGTGACGCTAACTAGGTAATTGCAAAGTAAATCTTGCGTCCAATTGTTCTAGCATCTCATTGGGCTGCATCTTGAAATGCTCGAATCTTTGCATGGCTATGGAGAGCTTATTCTCCTTCATTTGTGCTGAACCTTCACATACTATAGCCAACTTATCCCATATTTCTTTGGAAGTCTTACATTTCTTGATCTTGTTGAACAATGCATCATTGTCTCCTAACGCTGAGTAAAGTGCACTTCGTCCAACATTATCCAGATTAGCTCTTTTTCTATCATCTGGCGTCCATTCTAACTTGTTTTTCTCGACATATCCATCTAGAGTAGCTTCATCAGCTCCGGGTGCTCGAGTTATTACTTTCATGATCTTAATGGGGCCATCTGAAATTACATCACACATTTCATTATCGCAAGAGCATAAATAAGCGAATGCTCTAAGTTTCCAAGAATCATAGTTTGATTCTACCAACTTAGGCATTTTGTTAAAAGCAATAATGAGATGTTTTAAGAGAAATTTTAAAGCGATTAAGTTTTAAAAGGATGGATCTGAACAAGCAGTTACTCTCGAAACGCTTAGGTTTCTAGTTCAACCGCTCTGATACCACTTGGTGGTCCCAAATGGCATACGAAAGGGTCTAGAAGGGGGGTTGAATAGACCCTTAAGTCTTTTTTGTTTACTTCAAAAATTCCGTATCACTTTTAAAGATTTGAACGCTTAGGAGCTGAGCACTTAGGTCAGACGCTTCAGTAAAGATAACTTAGACTTAGTGATTTTAGCAATTTACCAAAGTAGGGTAATGCCTAGATCGCTTAATCAGGGTTAGCACAGCGAAAATGATTTTTAGCGTTCGATTGGTTAATTAATTGCTTTGCAATTAGCTTGTCTTTTTCAAAGAATATAATATAATGTAAATCAAGACAGTAAATAAAGTAAATGACACAAGAAATTGTAAGGTTCACTGGGTGATGTAATCCCAGCTATGTCCTTCTCCTTTTTCACTTGGAGGAATTTACTAGGATGATTTTCGAAGAATCACACAGAATCTTCTACAAGATAGTAAAGGATGAAAAAGATATCGGGCTCCTTGATCACACAGATTTCAGCACCAATGAAGATTGTCTTCTACAAGCTTCTCTCACTCAGAAATACTGCCTGTAAGGGGTTTTCAACTTCTTTCTCACTCAGATGAAAGGTTGAAGGTTTATCACAAGGTTTTGTTTGTTTTTGGGAAGATCAAACTTGGAATATCTCAATAGGAATTTAGGTTTCTTCTTTGGAAGAGGTTTGCGATATTTGTGACTATCTGGAATGTAGATAAAAAGCTTGAAGGATTTTTAGCTATGGAGTTTCTAAGCCTTTATCTTGTGCAAGTACATAAATTTCTCTTGTAATATTATGTACCAATTTTTTTTTTAGGGTTTGCTGAAGGTAAGGTATTTATAGGCAATTCTTGGGATCTGTCTGTTGGACACATGTGAGAGCGTGCCTTTCACGCAGCGCGTGATTTTACCTAAAACCTGACATTCCTGAAAATCTGCTGGCACCGATTCGATGGGAGCAGCTATAAACTTTAAAATTCTGACAGTCTAGTCAAAAGGTGGTTTGTCCACAAGTCACAGTGGCTTATCACATTTAATGCTCTTGTTAGGAATTTTATGTTAGATGTTTTGATGATGACAATTAGGACTTTTTGTTAGACCCCACATTATGTAAGTTTGTTTTTCAGCTTTGAAGCGTTAGATTTGTAATAGGCTTTGCTTTATTCTTATTTTAGATTGTTAGGTTAACCTGTCTTAGACTAAGCGTCTGATATGTTCTGAGTGAGTTTATCAGAAGTATAGTTCGAAGACTCAAGCGCCTGCAGTCTAAATAAAGATGAAGATTTCAAGCGTCTAGAATGACCAGCTACACCAAGCGTCACCTTATGGATAGAAGTAATTCAAGGTTGAATAAGCGTCTATCAATAACTGATTTCACCTGAATTTCTTTCTAAAGTCCAAAAGGAGTTTAATGTAAATATTCTCAGATGCATTAAATGCCAACGGGCATTTAATTCAAATGCATTAAATGCTGATAAGAGCATTAAATGTGATAAGCACTTTCAGACGTATGGAGAAGCCACCCTATTAGACTGTCAACTATTCAAAGACTGCAGCACCAACTTTTGTGCAGCAGATTTTCAGGAAAAGGACAAAAGTTGTTCACTCGCGGAAGTGAGAGACACGCGCCCTTACATGTGTCAAACGAACATTTTTTCCAAGAATGCCTATAAGTAGGACTTCAACAACAAGCCAAACATTGAGAATAATTATCAAGTCGAATTGTTGTTGCATTAAAGTCTCATTCCTTAAAATCTCAGAAAAGCCAAAAAATTTCAAGAAAATATTCTCTTTGCTTTTCTTCAAATCCTGAGACAGTCAACCAATATCTCAAACATTCTTTTCGGAGAAACCCACAATACTACTGAGATATTCCTAATTGTTTGAACTTTATCAAAATCAAAAAAACCATTTAGAAAAACCCTATCCAAGCCTCGCGATCTGTGTGAAGTCGAAGTTGGATACTTGCCATATTTCTGGGTGAAAGAAGCAAGGGGATTGAAGTGATTTGGAGCAAAAACCTGTGTGATCAAGGAGCTCAAGTCATCGACATCCATCTCTCCCTAATTTGTAGAAGATTTTGTGTGATTCTTTGAAAATCATTTAAGTGGATTGCCTCCAAGTGTTCAAGGAGAAGAAGGACGTAGTTGGGATTACACCACCCAACAAACCTTACAAATATTGTTCTTTACTTTACTTTCAGCATTCATATTGGCATATCATAATTTGATAAAGTAAAACTTAATCAAACGCTAAGCAACTAAATACACTTTCTGTGACGCTAAAGCTTTCAAAGAGAAGACTCCAAAAATTATTCCGTTGTGCTAACACTGATCAAAGAAGTGAACGCTCAAACCTATTTGGTTGTAGTATTCAAGTCTTGAAATCTAAGTTAACTTTATAAAAACAGTCTTCGTTAGACGCTTCACCAAAGCGCCTATATTTTAAGTGAACGCTTAACTCAAGTGTTAGACACTTCAAGCGTCTACTTTTCAAGCGTCCAAAATCCTTTTTAATACGAATCTTTTGAAGTCGAAAAAGACTTCAGGGTCTATTCAACCCCCCCCCCCTTCTAGACCCTTTCGTATGCCACTTGGGACCAACAAGTGGTATCAGAGCGGTTAAAGTTGAAATTTTAATATTTCCAAGCATAACTGCTTGTTTAGATCCTTTTTCAAACTTAGCTGCTTTAGATTTTAAACATGGCATTTGCTAAAGTTCCCAAACTAGCTGAGTCAAATTTTGACACATGGAAAATCAAAGCATTTACATATCTCTGTTCATGTGATGATGACATGTGTGGTATTATTTCAGATGGGCCAATCAAAATATATAAAGTTATCACAAGAGCGCCTGGAGCCACGGAAGAAACTCCCGATGGTTACGTTGAGAAACCAAAACAAGAATGGTCTCCAGATGAGCGTCGAAGAGCTAATTTGGACAATGTTGGTCGTAACGCTCTATATACGGCTATTGGTGATAATGACAACTTATTCAACAAGATCAAGTCTTGCAAAAACACTAAAGAAATATGGGATAAGTTGGCTACAATTTGTGGTGGTTCAGCTCAGATCAAAGAAAACAAACTTTCCATTGCCAAGGAAAAGTTTAATGGATTTAAGATGCTACCCAATGAAACTTTAGAGCAATTAGATATAAGATTTACATCTCTTGTTACAGAACTTACATCGTTGCGAATGGATTTGCAGAATCGAGAAATGGTGGTTAAGATCTTTAGAAGTTTACCAAGTAAATTCTTGATGAAGACAACTGCTATGAGAGAATCAAATATACTGGATCTCCTAACTCCAGAAGATACCTTTTCAGAGCTCAAAGCATTTGAGTTCGAGTTGAATTCTACAAGTGATGTTGTGAGTAGTCCGGTGATTGAATCTGGAGCGCTTATAACATCAATCAAAGGCAAATCGGGGAATAAAGGAAAGAATTTAGATATCAATGAAGAAGAGGAATTGGCTTTGCTGAATAGATTCAGAAAGTTCTTGAGATATGAAAAGAAAGGAAAAGGTTTCAATAATCAAGCACAAAGTTCATATCAAGCGCCTTCTCCGATGCAACAATAGCTTCAAGCGCCTCAGTATTCTGTTCCTTCACCCCAAGCACCTGTTCAGTACCAAGCTTCTACTCAAAATCTCTCAACCCCAGTGGTCTCAAAACCACACATTGCAAGATTAACAAATGAACAAAAGATGAAAACTAATCTTTGTTATAATTGCAGAAAACCAGGGCACTACCAGGTAAATTGCCCTTATCCAAACGTATCCAAGCCCTCAAGGCAAGATTACTTGGATAGAAACCAATTTAGGAGCAACCTTCGTCAACAAGGTTTGTTAGCGGAATCAGAACCAGCATCCGCACCTAAAGATTTAGAATCATCAGAAGAGAGTAGTGACGATGATGAGCCATTAGATGACTCAGCGCTCATATGTCTCATGGCCAGAGATGATGAAGCGTCTCCTGAGGTAATCAATGAATTATCTATTTCTCTCTCTTATGATGAATTACTTGACAAAGTCAAAGAATACTACAATGAATGTCAAGAAGCTGCCAAAATATATCAAAATGATCTCGCTATTATCTCATCACTCACAAGAGATAAAGTAACGCTCAAAGCAGAGATGCAAGTTCAGCAACAGTGCATTGAGAAGAACCAATCACTTGAGAGTGAAATTATTCAATTAAAAAGCGATCTTGATATAATAGTCAAGAGAGAAGCTGATTTGATCGCTAGACTTGCTAAATCAGAGCAGCTTATCTCATCATTATCAAAAGCTTCTAGAAAGTTGGATAATGTGACTGAAGTAACTAGATTATTTGGTGAGAAGACCGGTTTAGGATGCGATAAACTCGGTAAACAACCCAAGTAACTAGATTATTTGGTGACTCAAGTGACTGTTGCTATATAAATGACAACGTATATTTGGTAGATTGGGGTTCAACACTTGATAACAACCCAACATGTTTTGTTGCTAAAAATGAATCTAAAACGGGTTGGTTATGGCATAGAAAAATGAATCACCTCAACTTCAAAACAATCTCTCAGCTTATAAGTCAAAATCTTGTAGAGGGATTACCAAATGGACCATTTCGTAAGGATCGCCTGTGTGACGCTTGTCAAATGGGTAAACAAGTTAAATCATCGTTCAAGAGAAAACTTCATCTATTTACCTCTAGAATACTTGAACTACTTCACATGGATTTTTTTGGACCTGTTCAAACAATCAGTGTAAGCGATAAAAAGTATACTTTGGTGATAGTAGATGATTTCTCTCGATTTACTTGGGTGGAATTTCTTTCATCCAAAGATGAGACATGTGGCAAGTTAACAACGCTTATTCGGCAACTTCAAATATTGAAAAATTTTAAGGTTGCAAGAATAAGAAGCGATCACGGTACTGAGTTTACTAACAAGATTGTTGAGAAGTTTTGTGCAGAAAATGGAATACATCATGAGTATTCAGCTCCCAAAACTTCCCAACAAAATGGTGTTGCTGAGCGCCGGAACCGAACGCTTAAGGAAGCCGCTAGGACTATGTTAGCAGAATCTAAGCTTGCTCCTAGGTTTTGGGCCGAAGCGATCAACACTACCTGTTACACTCAAAACCGTTGCATGATCAACAAACAGCATGGGAAAACTCCATATGAACTGTGGAAGGGACATAAGCCAAATGTTTCATACTTTCACGTCTTTGGTTCAAAATGTTTTATCCATAATAATGGATCCCAAAGTCTAAAGACATTTGATCCTAAAGCGGATGAGGGAATCTTCCTAGGCTACGCCAAGAATGGAAAGAATTTTCGCATCCTAAATAAGATCAAATCGAAGGTTGAGGAATCTATTCATGTCGTTTTTGATGATGCTAACCAAGAATCGAGTAAGGTTGATATGAATGATGTAGGAGTTGAAGATCTATGTCATCAAGCGTCTAAGATTACTATTGATAAAGATACTGACGACGATGATGAGATCTCAGTGCCACCTCCTAAGATTACTCGTGAGGTTAATATGGACAATATTGTAAGAAATGTTGATGATCAAGAAGAGAGTAATCATCAAGAGCAAACAAGAATCTGTGAACTTGAAGCACCTACGCAAGAGGATAATTAAGCATCTGTTCGTCAAGCATCTATTCAACCTCTTAACCCTTTCCAAGAAGATAGACTATGGCTGCGTGATCATCCACCTGAGCAGATTATTGGAGATATTGAAGCGCCTGCTAGGACTAGAGCCACTACATTCAATGAGGCTATGTTCGCAAATTTTTTATCTCAAATGGAACCTAAGAAAGTGGATGAAGCGCTAAGTGATCCAAGTTGGATTGAAGCCATGCAAGAAGAGCTTAATCAGCTTGAACGAAATAAGGTTTGGATGCTAGTACCAAGGGCAACACACCAAGGAGTTATTGGAACTAGATGGGTTTATAGAAATGATAAGAGGTGTTTTTACGTGTTTTTAAGACCGTAATTTTTATGATTTGGATTCACTTATTGCTTAAATCATGTCACATTTGCATTTAATAGGTGTGTTAAGTGAATACAGGTAATAAATGAGAATACATGAACAAAAGGGAAGAAAAACGATGTACAAAACAAGTTCAAGCATGTTTTTCAACACCTAGGCGGTTTATGCATCTCCTACCACATTCGAGCGATAATTCCGTACATTTCGAGACCGACTTAGACAAAGTTTCCTTCTACAAAGTTTTAGATGTATGTCTTAGCTTCAAATGGGAATTTGAACATCCAAATCGGAGGTCTATAGAGATCATTGTGAAGGAAATACGATTGCTGCGCCAAACAGAGAAGTACATGTGCCAGGATACGCCCTAACGCCCTCCTAGTCATGCCTAGGCATGGATAGTCCGAATGTTACTCCTTTTTCAGCCTAAATTCCAGCATTATATGATGAGTAAGAATCACTTTTGGTCATAATTCAGCACATGTGTAGAGGGGTTGTCATAAGTGTGTTTCTTGGTAGATTTACTTTATGGATGCCAAATCAGAAACAACCTCCATATTGAAACATAATTTAGATATACGTAGCGACTGAATTGGACAAAATGTCCTTCTGGAAAGATGTAGATCTATGTTTTATCTGAACATGGGGACTTGAATAATCCAGTTTGGAGATCTGTGGAGAATTTTATGAGGAAAATACTAAGACTGCGCTGGAAAGCAAGAAAATGGCAGCATGCATGTGTTTTGTTGAAGTTTTCACATGGTTATGCTTGGTGGAATTCTTAAGGGCCGAAAGTTTAGCATTTTTTAGCTGGTTGGAATCTTAAAAGCCAAATTTTAAGCATCACCTTAGGTGGAATTCTCATTAGGGAACTTTAATGGGAATTCTTAATGCATACTTTAGTGGAATTTTGGCTATAAAAAGAGGGGGAACCCATACTCTTCATCATTCACTATCAATTTCAGATTCTTGGAGGAGAGGGGGGCAGCCCCTAATCTGATTTCTCCACCATTCATCACCATTCTTCATCACTCTTGGAGGGGAAAACTAGAGGAAGGAAAAGAGCTTGAGGATTGAAGGCTCAACTTCAAGATCCATCATCATTCACCATTTAGGGAGTTTTTAAGAGCTTTTCATTTCATTTATGTCTATGAATATTCCTCTTATGTCTTTTATGCTTTCAATTATGAACTAAATTCGTAAGACTAGGGCCATGTAAGGCCAAATTGTGATATATGCTTACAATAGATGATTGTTGAGGTTGTTCTTATATTGTTATGTGATGTGAATTGTGTTTTTGTCTATCTTGCATATACTTGATCACTATATGTTAGAATCTTATGCCTAGGTTAATATTTCGGAAGAAAATTGACTTAGGGTGCAAGAAATTCACATCATGACCCGCAACTAATGAGGAATTGCCCTAAACATAGGTAAAGCTTCCCGGGTGAAGTCGTTCGATTCAAATCGAGTGAACTCTAGTACATTAATGCATGTTTAGTGGTTAGATTTCCGGATAGGGATATTTGGGAAATCACGATCTAAGTATAGGAGTTTATACGCGAGACATCAGTTATTCTCTACCTTAGGAGTTTTCACCATAACAATATAAGTGTAATCCTTCAACAAGAACCTTTATAAGTATATTTGATCAATTTGAACCTAGCATGTGCCTTAGTCTCCCTTTATAATTGGTTTTAAATCACTTGCTCATCTTTGTTCTTGTTCTTTACAAATTTTATTTGAATTTATTCTTACTTTGTTTATTCACTTCATTACAAATCTTAAACTAGAATTCAAGTCCTTGTGGTTCGACAATCCGGACTTACCGTCCATTTATTACTACACACGACTAGTGCACTTGCTACAATAGCACGTTAGCTTTTAGCGTGTCAAGTTTTTGGCGCCGTTTCCGGGGACTTGTTCATTTTAGTTTTTGATTTTTAGTTTAAATTTTCATAATTCTTAGTTCTTCGTTTATTTCTAACCTTTCTTTTATTTTATTATTCTAATTTTGTTTTTTGTGTTTAATTGTTAGGTGTAATTTGTGGTGCATGACCCGCTCTTCTAACGAGCCTCTATACAATTTTGAGCCGGAGATAGAGCGTGTTCTTCGATCTAGTAAACGCGCTCGAGAAATGGCCGACAATCTAAATCCAAATGGGAATTTTCCCGACATAAATCTCCCGGAAAACAGGGAATGGTTGCAAAATCTATTCCAAGCTATGCAACCGGCACCTCCTCAAAGACTTCCATCGGTCCGGGAAAGTCTACCTCCAAGGGTCCACACTATACCGAGGCCCGTAGTCTTTCCAAATTTCTTTGCACCAAATTATCACATTCCGTCACACATCTTTAGCATGGTGCAAAGCGAACCTTTCTATGGAGAACCCCATGAATCACCTCATGAGCATTTGGAGACTTTAGACGATACTCTCATAACTACCCAATTTCATCCACGGGATCTCGATGCAATTCGTCTAAGAGTCTTCCACTTCTCATTAAAGGAAAGGGCGACCATGTGGTACAAATCTCTACCACCCCAATCCATCACAACATGGGGACAATTGGTCGATGCCTTTTTGAGCAAATTCTTTCCACCCTCCAAAATCAATGAGCTAAGGAGCAACATTAAGGAGTTTAAACAGGGGAATAATGAGTCCTTAGCCGAGGCATGGGCTAGATATAAAAACATGCTCTGAAAATGTTCGGATCACAACCTAAGATTGAGCGAGCAAGTATTACGATTCCATGATGGAGTCCGTTCGCGCATCCGAAATAGGCTCAATGCCGGCGCCGGTGGTGATCTCCTTGGGCTTGATTGCCAAAGTGTGTGGGACAAGATTGAACAATTAGCCCGGGAAGATGAGCTCTATCCCGATGATGAACAGATCACACCCACTAAAAAAATTGCTCGTGTTCAAGAGTTGGAAGAAGAAGTCGTTTTGGAAACAATGGTTGGCAATGTAAACTATGTTGGAAATGCCAATCGACCTCAATTGAACTTCCATGTTCCCGAAAATTTTCCAAGGAAGCCCAATCCGGCACAAAACGCCCATATCGATATCTATCAAGCACCAAGGCCTCCATTCATCGACAATCAAGCTCAAAGGCAAGGTAATCCTTATGTACAAAGGCAAGTTAGGCCTCCTACAACCGATGAACGTCTTGATGAACAAATAAAGAAATCGAATTCAGCAATCAACGAACTCCGTACTATGATGAAGGATATAATGATGGACATGAAGGATTTAAAGACACAAATGGGTCAAATGGCAAAGGCGATCAGCGAGAGAGCCCCGGAAACTTTACCAAGTGACACAGAAAATAACCCGAAGGAGCAATGCCACGCCATCACCTTAAGAAGTGGCAAACAGGTAGTCAATGATGCTGTTCGCATTTCCGCGCCCGAGCGCCCCGATGAGAATGCCTAGGCGCCGGAATCAACCCACAGTGAACGAATGCTTCGCAATTGTGCGCCCGAGCGTCCCGATGATCACGCTCAGGCGCCCGAGACCCAGCGCCCTGGCGCCGATTGTCGCGCCCAGGCGCCACCTCCTGAACCCTCCACAGCGGGCTCTTCAACTCCAACGCATCCTCCCATCGAGGTCCGTCTGCCATTTCCTAATGCACATAGAAAGAAAAAAAAGGAGATGGATCCAAGTTTCCTTCGAATCTTAGCAATTCTTCGTGAGGTTAGAATTAATATTCCTTTTATAGATGCAATTTTACAAATGCCAAATTACGTGAAATTTTTCAAGGATATTTTATCCAACAAACAAAAGTGGGAGGAAAACGAAACGGTGTGCCTAACCGAGGAATGCTCCGCCGTATTGCTTAATAAATTACCAATGAAACTTGAAGACCCTGGGAGTCTCACTATTCCTTGCACGATTGGGCCATTATCCTTTGAAAAAGTTTTGTGCGACTCGAGAGCTAGCATCAACCTCCTCCCGTACTCTCTTTTCAAAAAGTTGGGCCTTGGTAACCCAAAACCGACTTCAATGAGCCTCCAACTTGCCGATAGATCAATCAAGCGACCACGGGGAATAATCGAAGATGTAATCATTCAAGTCGACAAATTCTACTTCCCGGTTGACTTTGTGGTTCTTGATATGGAGGAAGATGTTGAGGTACCCCTGATCCTAGGAAGACCATTCCTGGCCAATGGTAAGCTAACCTTAAATGTGGGAGATGAAAAGGTCACCTTTGATGTTTTTAAAGTGCTTAAACACCCATGTGATCCTGACTCATGTTTACGCATCGATGTATTTGATATGTTGATTGATGAGACTTTTCAGGCACAAATGGTAGACGACCCATTGGAGACATGTCTTTCCAAATCTATGGATGTCGATTCAGCGAGTGAAGAACAATTGGAAACCATGTTTAGCGTAGAGAAGCCACCTCTTTACCACGTCATTGGAGCTAAAAAATTAGAAAGATCACTCTTGGCTCCTCCTCGCCCTTCTATCGAAGACGCCCCTATCCTTGAGCTTAAACCATTACCATTACATTTGAAATATGTATTTTTAAATGATAATGAGACTCTACCTTTAATTGTCTCATCTTCTTTGACAGGAGAACAGGAGGAGCGACTCATGAGAGTATTGAAGGCCAACAAAAAGGCCTTCGGGTGGAAAATTGCGGATATAAAAGGCATAAGTCCAGCGGTGTGCATGCACAAAATACTCATGGAGGAGTTCGCAAAACCAACACGCCAACCACAAAGACGGTCAAATCCACAAATACAAGAGGTGGTAAATAAAGAGGTTATAAAACTACTCGATGCAGGCATAATCTATCCAATCTCTGATAGTGCATGAGTAAGCCCGACTCAAGTAGTACCCAAGAAGGACGGAATAACTGTGATAGAAAATGCGAACAATGAATTAATCCCTACTCGAATGCTTACCGGGTGGCGTGTGTGTATAGATTATCGCAAGTTAAATGATGCCACTCGTAAGGACCATTTCCCCCTCCCATTCATTGACCAAATGCTTGAAAGGTTAGCCGGACATGATTTTTATTGTTTTCTAGATGGGTATTCCGGCTATAACCAAATTGCCATAGCCCCCGAGGACCAAGAGAAAACAACTTTCACTTGTCCCTATGGCACGTTTGCTTATAGGCGGATGCCGTTTGGATTATGCAATGCCCCGGCCACATTTCAATGATGTATGATGGCGATCTTTCATGACATGGTTGAAGAATTCCTTGAGATTTTTATGGATGATTTTTCTGTTTTTGGAACCTCATTTAACACATGTCTTGATCATTTGGACCGTGTTCTAAAACGCTGTGAGGAAACAAATCTTGTTTTGAATTGGGAAAAATGTCATTTTATGGTCCGAAAAGGGATTGTGCTAGGTCACAAAATCTCCCAAAAAGGGATTGAAGTGGACCAAGCCAAGATTGAGGTAATAGAAAAGCTTCCTCCACCTACATCGGTGAAAGCCGTGAGGAGCTTTCTTGGTCATGCCGGCTTCTATAGGCGATTTATCAAAAAAATTTCCAAAATTGCAAAGCCGTTATCTAACTTGCTTGTTAAAGATGCACCGTTCAATTTTGATTCCCTTTGTTTACAGGCCTTCATGACTCTTAAGGAGCAATTGATATCCGCTCCCGTTATGGCACCTCCCGATTGGAGTTTGCCCTTCGAATTGATGTGTGATGCTAGTGACACCGCGTTGGGTGCGGTCCTTGGCCAAAGGAAGGATAAGGTATTTCAAACCATCTACTATGCTAGTAAGACTTTAAATGATGCACAAATGAATTACGCAACCACGGAAAAAGAATTACAAGCCACACTATTTGCATTTGACAAGTTCCATGCTTATCTCATTTTGAATAAAGTAATTGTGTACACTGATCACTCCGCATTAAAATACTTGCTTGCCAAAAAGGATGCCAAACCTAGACTCATTAGGTGGATTTTACTTCTTCAAGAATTTGACATAGAAATTAAGGATAAGAAAGGAGTAGAAAATGTTGTTGCCGACCACTTGTCTAGGATAGAGATTCCTAAGCCTGAGTGCGTGTTTGATAAACCTATTTGTGAGGAGTTTCCCGATGAGCAATTGTATGCTATACTTCATAATGATGCTCCTTGGTATGCCAATTATGCAAATTATCTTGTCACGGGAGTTCTTCCTCCGGATATCACTTATCATCAAAAGAAGAAATTCTTATTTGATGTGAAGCGATATTTGTGGGACGAACCATATCTATTTAAGATTTGTGCAGATGGCCTCATTCGACGATGTATCCCCGAGGAGGAAATAGCATCAATTCTCGCCCATTGTCATGATATGTCGGTAGATGGTCACTTTGGACCCTCTAAAACAGTGGCTAAAGTGCTTCAATCAGGTTTCTTTTGGCCTACTCTTTCTAAAGATGCATTCTTGTAGGTTCAATCTTGTGATAGGTGTCAACGAACAAGTAACATCTCTAAAAGACACGAAATGCCATTGAATAACATGCTTGAATGTGAACTATTTGATGTATGGGGTATTGATTTTATGGGACCCTTCCCTAGTTTTTGTTCCAATAAGTATATTCTTGTTGCGGTTAACTATGTCTCTAAATGGGTCGAAGCTGAGGCTTTACCAACTAATGATGCTCGGGTGGTTACTCGATTTTTTAAAAAAAGGATTTTCACTCGTTTTGGAACTCCTAGAGCAATCGTTAGTGACGGGAGCACCCATTTTTGTAACAAACAATTCGAGCACTTACTGAACAAGTACGGGGTACGGCATAAAATCTCAACCCCATATCATCCTCAAACGAGTGGTCAAGTGGAGGTGTCGAATCGGGAGATTAAACGCATTCTTGAAAAAACGGTTAACTCATCTAAAAAAGATTGGTCCCTTAAACTAGATGACGCCTTGTGGGCATATAGAACCGCGTTTAAAACTCCGATTGGCATGTCCCCATATCGCCTTGTCTTTGGAAAAGCATGTCACTTACCGGTTGAGCTCGAACATCGCGCTTTTTGGGCTATTAAATTTCTAAATTTTGATTCTCAACTCGTAGGTACCAAGCGATTACTCCAATTACACGAACTTGAGGAATGGCGCCATCAAGCGTATGAGAACGCCAAGTTTTACAAGGAGCGAACGAAAACATGGCATGATAAGCGTATTATTCCCCGAGAATTTCATGAAGGAGACAAGGTTTTACTATACAATTGTCGCCTTCGACTTTTTCCCGGGAAGCTCAAGTCAAAATGGTCGGGACCATTTGTTGTATCTCGTGTGTATGTTTCTGGTGCCATTGAACTTATAACGGATAATGGACGAACATTCAGGACAAACGCCCAAAGGTTATAGCATTACATTGGGATTGACGAGTCGAGGGATAAAGTGACCATTCCCCTCCAGGATCTTTAGCGATTCTTTATCTCAAGTCAAGCTACCGACTCTAAACTAGCGCTTCTTGGGAGGCAATCCAAGTTTGTAAGTTTTCTTTTCTTTTTGCTTTCGTTTTTGTTTTGTTTAGTTTGTTTCTTTTTATTGTGTTCAAGCATGCACTTTTGGCATGTATGTTTTTCTTACGCTTGATGGTTTAAAAAGTTGAAGTGTTAGATATGATGCACATTTGGACCCCACCTTTAGAGATTCTTATTTTACTTGATAAGAGAAGAAACTTTGTAAGGATGCATTGGAAGCTTAAGGATGTTCTTCAATATCCTTGGTTGTAAGTGTTCTTTTACCTTTGTGTATGCATGTTGTAACAACATTGGGGACAATGTTGGATTTAAGTTTGGGGGTGTTCAAAAGAGTACTTATTTTGAACTTTGATGGTGCAATCCTAATTTTTAGGTTAATTTTAGGGAAAGTTTGTTTGATATCATGTTTATATGCTTCTTTGTTGAGAAAATCAAGCATGAAAAATTTTTAGTCCTTCCAATTGATGCATTGAAATTGATTGACTTGGAAAAATGGCATGAATTCTTGAAATAATCTGAATTTAATGGAATATATATCTTTGAAATTGCTCGTGGAGACCTTAGACTAGAATTGATTCTTTAGATGATTCACAATGCACTTAAATCGAAGGTAGAGGAGTTGAGAGGATAACCATCTTGAGGCTTAAGGAATTATTCCCAGAAATATTAACTTAGATTTCTCATAAGGTTATAAGTTGAGTAGTAATTTTATATGCTAACAATGAATTGAAAAGGTTGAATTTTGGTATGACCAAAAGTGGTCAGGTTAATACGTACCGGAGGTGAAAAGTTTCATGCCTATATACTGTACTATTATGCTAATTTGAGCTATGCTCAAGCAAAAAGAAGTGAATTGTTTAAAAGATCTAGTTTTATTTCGTGGCCTTTGATACTCGAGTGATTAAATCCTTAGGAGTGTCTCTACACTTAATGCCCCAAAACTATCTAGTTTGGGAGTCATTGGTCTAAAACTTGTTACATGGGTGTCATAGAAAGCCTAATGGAATAAAACATTGCACATGATCTAGCCTTAATGAAGTTTAAATAGAAATTTCATATGAATTGAAAGTTGAATGTTTGAGAAATGAAATTTAAATGGCGATGAGATTTTCTATAATTCTTATGCTTTGCGTTTGATCGAAAGTTGATAGATATGGGATTAATGTCCAAAATTTGGTAAGGATGCCTCTCGACTATAATACCCTAGATTTATTTTTCACTACACCCTAGGGAGTCGTTTCAAGTATTGATGTCACATAAGCAAACGTAGTTGATATGTATATATATATTTGTGAACTTTAAAAGGTTGATTTTATGCCATTCATTCTTGTTGATCATATTGAGATGTGTTGATTTGGTTGGAATTGAAAATTTGTTAGATTTTGTGGGTATATCGTATGCAAACCCTCACGAGACTATAACTCGTCCTTTGAGGTAACTCAAGGGTTTAAAGGCTTGTTGCACCCGCTAAGTGCAATCGTTTACTCCACGAAAGTGAGTTAGTTAGTTGTTTTGTTTTCTCCCAATGAATGATGTTGGTCTTGCCTTATAGCTCTTATTGCTCGAGGTCGAGCAATTGATAAGTTTGGGGGTGTTGATAAGAGGTGTTTTCACGTGTTTTTAAGACCGTAATTCTTATGATTTGGATTCACTTATTACTTAAATCATATCACATTTGCATTTAATAGGTGTGTTAAGTGAATACAGGTAATAAATGAGAATACATGAAGAAAAGGGAAGAAAAACGATGTACAAAACAAGTTCAAGCATGTTTTTCAACACCTAGGCGGTATATGCATCTCCTACCACATTCGAGCGATAATTCCGTACATTTCGAGACCGACTTAGACAAAGTTTCCTTCTACAAAGTTTTAGATGTATGTCTTAGCTTCAAATGGGAATTTGAAACATCCAAATCGGAGGTCTATAGATATAATTGTGAAGGAAATACAATTGCTGCGCCGAACAGAGAAGTACATGTGCCAGGATACGCCCCAACGCCCTCCTAGTCATGCCTAGGCATGGATAGTTCGAATGTTACTCCTTTTCAGCCTAATTTCCAGCATTATATGATGGGTAAGAATCACTTTTGGCCATAATTCAGCACATGTGTTGAGGGGTTGTCATAAGTGTGTTTCTTGGTAGATTTACTTTATGGGTGCCAAATCAGAAACAACCTCCATATTGAAACGTAATTTAGGTATACTTAGCGACTGAATTGGACAAAATGTCCTTCTGGAAAGTTGTAGATCTATGTTTTATCTGAACATGGGGACTTGAATCATCCAATGTGGAGATCTGTGGAGAATTGTATGAGGAAAATACAAAGACTGCGCTGGAAAGCAAGAAAATGGCAGCATGCATGTGTTTTGTGGAAGTTTTCACATGGTTATGCTTGGTGGAATTCTTAAGGGCCGAAAGTTTAGCATTTTTAAGCTGGTTGGAATCTTAAAAGCCAAACTTTAAGCATCACCTTAAGTGGAATTCTCATTGGGGAACTTTAATGGGAATTCTTAATGCATACTTTAGTGGACTTTTGGCTATAAAAGGAGGGGAAACCCATACTCTTCATCATTCACTATCAATTTCAGATTCTTAGAAGAGAAGGGGGCAGCCCCTAATCTGATTTCTCCACCATTCATCACCATTCTTCATCACTCTTGGAGGGGAAAACTAGAGGAAGGAAAAGAGCTTGGGGATTGAAGGCTCAACTTCAAGATCCATCATTCACCATTTAGGGAGTTTTTAAGAGCTTTTCATTTCATTTATCTCTATGATTATTCCTCTTATGTCTTTTATGCTTTCAATTATGAACTAAATTCGTAAGAGTAGGGCCATGTAAGGCCAAATTGTGATATATGCTTACAATAGATGATTGTTGAGGTTGTTCTTATATTGTTATGTGATGTGAATTGTGTTTTTGTCTATCTTGCATATACTTGATCACTATATGTTAGAATCTTATGCCAAGGTTAATATTTCGGGAGAAAATTGACTTAGGGTGCAAGAAATTAACATCATGACGCAACTAATGAGGAATTGCCCTAGACATAGGTAAAGATTCCCGGGTGAAGTCGTTCGATTCAAATCGAGTGAACTCTAGTACATGAATGCATGTTTAGTGGTTAGATTTCCGGATAGGGATATTTGGGAAATCACGATCTAAGTATAGGAGTTTATACGTGAGACATCGGTTATTCTCTACCTTAGGAGTTTTCACCATAACAATATAAGTGTAATCCTTCAACAAGAACCTTTATAAGTATATTTGATCAATTTGAACCTAGCATGTGCCTTACTCTCCCTTTATAATTGGTTTTAAATCACTTGCTCATCTTTGTTCTTGTTCTTTACAAATTTTATTTGAATTTATTCTTACTTTGTTTATTCACTTCATTATAAATCTTAAACTAGAATTCAAGTTCTTGTGGTTCGACAATCCGGACTTACCGTCCATTTATTACTACACACGACTAGTGCACTTGCTACAATAGCACGTTAGCTTTTAGCGTGTCAAGAAACAAGATGGATGAGAATGGCATTGTGATAAGGAACAAGACCAGACTTGTAGCTCAAGGATATTGCCAAGAGGAGGGTATTGACTTTGATGAGAGATACG
The DNA here is from genome assembly GCA_019426215.1 of Buddleja alternifolia. Taxonomy (NCBI): domain Eukaryota; kingdom Viridiplantae; phylum Streptophyta; class Magnoliopsida; order Lamiales; family Scrophulariaceae; genus Buddleja; species Buddleja alternifolia. The sequence goes on along the minus strand of CM033408.1, from coordinate 17,780,305 downwards.
CTCCTGTCGCTCGTCTTGAAGCAATCCGCATGTTTCTAGCGTATGCATCGTTCAACAAGTTCATGGTGTATCAAATGGACGTAAAGAGTGCCTTCCTAAATGGTAAACTCCAAGAAGAAGTATATGTGGAGCAACCACCAGGATTCATCAACAATCATGGTAAGGGTATGGTTTACAAGCTAGACCTTTATGGGCTTAAGCAAGCACCCCGAGCATGGTATGACACTTTCTCTATCTTTCTCATTGGTAAAGGCTTTTCAAAAAGCAGCGTTGATACAACGTTATTCAAAATTACCAATAACGAAGATGCTCTCCTAGTCCAAATTTACGTTGATGATATTATATTTAGTTCTACTAACAAGCGTCTGTGTGAGAAATTTTCGAAAATGATGCAAGAACAATTTGAAATGAGCATGATGGATGAATTAACTTTCATCTTAGGATTACAAGTTAAACAACTTCATAATGGCATATTTATAAACCAAGCTAAATACACAAGAGATATGATTAAGAAATTTGATATGGAAAATGCATCATATTCAAAAATTCCAATGAGCCAAACGCTTAAGTTAGATAAGGATGAAAGTGGAAAGAAAGTTGATATCACTAATTATAGAGGTATCATTGGATCACATCTTTATCTTAGTGCTAGTAGACCTGATATTATGTTTTTGGCATGCATGTGTGCACGATTTCAAGCCGATCCTAAAGAGTCACACTTAATTGCTGCCAAGAAGATCCTTAAATACCCGAAAGGCACACAGAATGTGGGCTTATGGTATCCTAGGGATTCTCTTTTTGAACTAATTGGTTACTCAGATGCAGATTTTGCAGGTTGCAAAATAGATCATAAAAGTACTAGTGGTACATGTCAATTTCTAGGTGATAGGTTAGTTTCATGGCATAGTAAGAAATAACAATCCATAGCTACCTCCACAGCCGAAGCTGAGTATGTAGCTGTAGGAAGTAGTTGTGCACAAGTATTATGGATGAGGCAACAACTTAGAGATTATGGAATAATCCTAGGCCCAACCCCCATTCATTGTGATAACCAAAGTGCTCTAGCCATGACTCAAAACCCTGTTCTTCATTCCAGAACCAAACACATTGATATTAGATACCATTTTCTTCGTGACCACGTTCAAAAGAAAGATATCTCCATGCACTTCATTGGAACTGACAAATAATTGGCAGATATCTTCACCAAAGTACTCAACGAACAACGTTTTCTCACTTTGAGAAGTGAATTAGGTATGATTGATTTAAATGCTTAATCCTTTTGCATCATATTTTATTAGACATATAATTTTGGGGGAATCCACTTGATTTATATCTAAAAGATTTTCCTAACTGGTACAAGTTATCAAATTTAGGGGGAACCTTAAAGTTGTACTTGACCATAACTGTAAGCGTCAATGATCAAAATTTTCAGATGCATGATCATCAACGCTCAGTATTACTTATACATAAGATATTGGACGCTCAAACATAAAAAGTTTTTTCAATCCTAAGCGTCTAATTTTCATATACCAACAAGTGGTATCAGTTAAGCATTGAACCAATTCTATTCAACTCTTAATATAAAAATATATTTTTACAAGTCATGCATAAAGTTTACAAGCTTTTCGAAGTAGTGGGTAGACTCAAAAGTCTATTTTGTACTCTACTCGCACGCTTCTATCACATCAAACTGGCGAGTAACCAAAACTTTTAAAATGACGGTTCAGAGATAGCACGTGTTTGTGTACGTGTCAGTGTAGCATCAGGCGCGTGTGCTACACTCTGAAAATACCAAACGTTTTTCTTTTTATTTTTTTTAAAACTCGGATGTCAAATCATTATATATGAGAATTACCAAATGTAACTTCTCTCTCTTACACAAAACTTGCGCCCGCAGTTAATAAATTTATGGCTGAGATTCAAAAGTCTTTACACGTGTCTAAATCCTACAGAGACTAGAGAACACAAGTTTCAAAACTTTTTACTGTGTCATTTAAAACACAACTTCTGCAGAAAGATCATTCACTTTCACTCAAAGATTTCTGCAAATTTCTCTCTCTCTCTTAAAGCAAAAGAAAATCTCAGTTCACTCAACTCTAAAAAATGGCACCAAAGAAAGCTTCATCTACTTCTGCCGAGCCTATCATCAAGGTTAGTGAAGGCCTTGTTGTTGATTGGAAATTCTTGTATGATCAACCCCAAATCAAACTGCATGATATGATGGATAATGTTACCAAGGTTGGACTCAAGAAGTTCTTAACACAGTACTCTTACTCATTTTCGACGGAAGTTGATATTTTCTGGAGGACTGCAAAACTCTCGGAGGACAAGAAGTCTATCTCTTGCCTCCTCTCCATGTCCAAGAAAGAACCAGCAAAAGAATTTGTGTTGACTGCTGACTCTATTGCAAAGAACTTCAATCTTCCTAATGAAGGTGATGCACTGGATAGTGTCACTTTGGCACAAATCAAGGAAGCATGGACGGTTATGAGGGCGTACGATGGTGTACCCTAAAACCAGCACTTTGAAAAGAAAGATCTGGTATCTCAGTACAGACTGTTGGCTGATTTCTGCAGTAAAATTGTTGAATGCAGAGTGGGCACGTTCGATAAGGTCAACCCCATCCAATTTCAGATGATGACTGCTATACTTCTCTCCATCAAAATCAACTGGAGTGAGTACATCTTTAGAAGGTTTAGGGACTGTCTGAACACCCCTAATAAACCATATGGACTTTTTTTGAGTGACCTTCTGTACAGATCAGACTGCGTTTACTCATCAGGTCTCCCGCTGAATAAGACTAAGTTTTTTGGACGAAGGATTCTGACCAACCTTTTCAGTCCTCCCAAAATTGGTGGTGCTGCTAAACCACTTTCTGAGCATCAGACTGTACGTGAAGATTCTGATGAAGAGGCTAAGCGTCCTGCTCAAGAGGAAGTCGTGAAGCGTCCGGCTGTTACCAAGAAGAGGGCTCCTAGAAAGCCCAAGGTACAAGCTATTCCTGCTCCTCAGAAAGATGATGAGGAAACTGATGAGGATGAGGATGCACAGGACAAGTTACCTCTCAAGCGGAGGAAGCTGGAAGGAATCATCAAACAAATCGAATTCGATGAACCAGTTGCTGCTCCTCCTGCTCAAGCGCTTAAACTCGTTGAAGTAGTCAATGTGAAGAAAATATTCAAGCGTTCTAGGACAAGCAAACGTCGAGCTGCTCCTGTTCCTGAAGAGCCTGAGACTGTTGAGCCAAGCGCTCAAGTTGCTGTTAAGCTAAGCGCTCAAAGTGTTGCTGTTGAGACAAGTTCTCAAGGTAAGTTTATTTCTTCCCACAGCATTCCTATTCCTACATCTGTAGAAGATCCTGCTCTTATAGAGGATAGTTCTTTTGTTACAGCTTTAGCTCCAGCTGCTGCTGAAGCGTCAACCGATGTCCATCTAGATGTTGAGATGACAGAAGTTGTGGCGATTGCCAAAGACGTTGCCGCAGAAGCTGCTGCAATTGAATCTGAGGAACCTGCTCTCATAGAGGTTCAGTCATCTATCCCTATTCCAGCTATAACAGAGGCACGCTCAGAAGGTCAGAGCGTTGCTGAAGACGTTACAAAGCCAAGCCACTTCTTCCAACTGGACCCGCTGAAGATGATTGATCATTTAATCAACTACATGCCTCCAGCACTTGAAGAAGATTTCATTCCTGCCGGATATAATGAAGACAAATATATTGCTGCTGAGAATGAGATTGCCCTGTTGATTGATATCGACAATAAAATCAGGGATATAGTGTTTAACACTGAGATGACAGCAATTGAGAGAAAGTATTATAGAGCCATTGAGCTAGGAAAAACTCCTGGTCAAATACCGTCTTCTCTCATTCTTCAACAAGACAGACAAGGAGGTAGAACTCCTAAATGTGATGTGGATCTGGCATATTACTTCGACTATGGCCACAGCAAGAGTACAGGTTTTGCTCTCAGAGACTATAATATTCGTGTGTATGAGCCTCTTCGCCCTAGCTTTCTCAATCCATCAGAGGCAGTATTGAACCGAGAAAGCTACACACACTTTCCTCATATTGCGAATAGTCCTGAAAACCTAGCTCTGGTCAATCCACTTCGCTTATGGAAAAATAAAGCAGTTCATTCCGGTGAGCGTCTAGAATCTCTCATAGATTTGATCCAGACTGAAGCTGATGCATATTTTGATAGCGTCTGGAATGCTAACTATCAGACCGATAGATATCGTTTTGAATCTATCAGAGAAATTCACCATGAAGGCATTAGAGCTATTGTCAACGCTGGCACCGACTACTGCATGAACGAAGTCAATTGGGTTGAAGCTTACGTGGGAAACAAGTACACTTTCTCAGAATTAGTTCAAGCTCCCCATTTGTTCGGCATAGGCATGCATGACAAGAAGCGTCATTTCGCCAAGTATTGCCTGAAGAAGCGTCAACAGAGAGTTGGACCTGTTCTCAAGCTCCCACTAATTAGACATCAAGTTGAACAATGTCTACGTCAAGAGCTTCACAGACTATCCATTACTCCTCTACATTTCAAAGCTCAAGCGTCTACTAGTGGCGGTACTCAAATTACTAGCCTGAATTTCTCTCCCAGCCACTGCGAAGATAATTTTAACTTGATGGTGAAGATTATGACTCCATTATCTCTTTTCGACAAAATCTTCACTGCCCATCTTAGACAATGGAATGGCTCCATCATCAATTCTTTTCGAGGATATCCACTGCTCCCTTCTATCCACAAAGAGGTACTCAATCATTATGAGTTTGTCCTCTCACTGCTTGAAAGAAATCAGGGATTAGCTCAAGCGATCTATCCATTTTTAGAAGAGTACTACGCTGCTTACATACCCGTGGATCAGCGTCTCAAGTCTCTTCCCTCTGACTGCTTGATTGGATTCTCTAGAACTTACTCTCCAGACTCCATTTTCTCTATCTGTAGAGCGTCGTCCAAAGTCTTTCCGCATCATGTGCTTGACATCATTAGTCCCATGCACATCAGGGCCATTGACAGTCCACTTCACACATTTATTTCTGGTTCTTGCTGTTCTGGATCCAAACTCTTAGAACTTTTGGAAGCTTCGTCCACTTCTCTTACCGATTTAGCAAATTGGAACTTCCAATTCGATGACTTTCACCAAGCAGAGTTAGCGCTAGAGGAAGCCCCTGCTAAGACAATTGAAGCGTCCACTTCTAAAGTTGCCAGTTTTCCAGCGTCTACTGAAGAACCTGTTTAAGCGTCTCAACCAGAGGATATTCCTGATGCTCCTGAACCGATTACTGCTGATATTGCTGAGGATTTCTCTCTTGACGTACAAGGTACTGTCTTTGATCCACCATATCAAGCTCCCTTGACTTTCTGAAACACTCATCCAGATTCAACCGACCGACTCCTCAAGCGGTTCAATCAGATGAGCGTCAATATTTTGGTCTTTTGCTCAAATCTGTTCTGGAGGATATAAGTGCTCATGCTACTCAGAATGAAGAATCCCTTCACTGGATTAAAGAAGATTTGGCAAAGATTAAGTCTCACGTTATGAGCGCTCAAATTGCTCATATGCGTAGCTCAGCTCAAGCGGCTGTTGGTGAGTGCAAACAAACTTTTCAAGAAATGCATGATGCTACTCACGCCCACCAACTTGCCATGAAAGAAGAGTTAGAAAAGCGCCTCGAAACCCTAGAGACATCTCTAAATGATGCTACCAATGCCAAGCTTCTCGCACTGCAGGAACGCTTAGACAAGCGTCTGGATGACATCTCAGACTCTATGTCTCAGATTGCTCATCAGGTAAGTTTACTTACAGAACACTTTCTGAAGTCTGATGATGGCAATAAGGGGGAAGAGAAGAAGAAAGGAGAAAAGAGGAAAGCGTCTAGTTCAAGAGCTCAAGAGCCTCCGCCTCTTAAGCGTCAAGTCTTAACCTCTCCTTCTGCGCTAAGTCTCCCATCTTGGATAACTGCTTTTAAAGTAAGTGACTCTGGAGCGCCTAGTAGAACACTAAGGGAACCTCCAAGAGCACTATATCCAAATCTACCAATACCTACAAGAGCTATGTTAGAGCAGTTTGACATCCCTCTTCAAAGAGCATCCATTCCAGAACCTTCAGATCCAAAAGGTTTAGCTAAAGAGAGGCAGACGTCTGACTTCATCCGAACTTTCAGAATTTGTCTAAGGTATATTGGTATTGATCCAACTGATTGGGACAAACACTTTACAGCTTTCAAGAAGAGACAACAAGAAGAAAATAAGCTCATAATCAACAAAGATCATGAAGCGATGATGACCTTGGAAGATAATCTGACTGAAGCTATCCAAGCTGAAATGCCCAAGCGATACAAAGTTAGATCAAGTCATTAAAGCTTTTTGATTTGCATTATCTATATTCTTGTCTCTCATATTTTGTTTGTTTAGTTGTAAAAATGCTTGTAATCCTTGATATATATAAAATGCATTTTTCAGCTGAAACATCTCGCTGAAGCGTAACTAACTTTAACTAACCGTATCTAATCAAAGCTAACTTTTATTTTGGCTGTCTAACTCTTGAACTATAAAAGAGTAAGTATTCCCATCATCAAAAAGGGGGAAATTGTTAGGAATTTCATGTTAGATGTTTTGATAATGACAATTAGGACTTTTTGTTAGACCTCAAAATATGTAAGTTTGTTTTTCAGCTTTGAAGCGTTAGATTTGTAATACGCTTTGCTTTATTCTTATTTTAGATTGTTAGGTTAAGTTGTCTTAGACTCAGCGTCTAATATGTTCTGAGTGAGTTTATCAGAAGTATAGTTCGAAGACTCAAGCGCCTGAAGTCTGAATAAGGATAAAGATTCCAAGCGTCTAGAATGACCAGCTACACCAAGTGTCACCTTATGGATAGAAGTAATTCAAGGTTGAATAAGCGTCTATCAATGAGTGATTTCACTTGAATTTATTTCTAAAGTCCAGAAGGAGTTTAATGCAAATATTCTCAGATGCATTAAATGCCAACGGGCATTTAATTCAAATCCATTAAATGCTGATAAGAGCATTAAATGTGATAAGCACTTCAAGACGTACGTAGAAGCCACCCTATTGGACTGTCAACTATTCAAAGACTCCAGCACCAACTTTTGTGCAGCAGATTTTCAGGAAAAAGGACAAAAGTTGTTCACTCGCGGAAGTGAGAAACACGCGCCCTTGCATGTGTCAAACAGACACTTTTTCCAAGAATGCCTATAAATAGGACTTCAACAACAAGCCAAACATAGAGAACAATTATCAAGTCGAATTGCTGTTGCATTGAAGTCTCATTCCTTAAAATCTCAGAAAAGCCAAAAACTTTCAAGAAAATATTCTCTTTGCTTTTCTTCAAATCCTAAGACAGTCAACCAATATCTCAAACATTCTTTTCGGAGAAACCCACATTACTACTGAGATATTCCTAGTTGTTTGAATTTTATCAAAATCAAACAAACCATTTAGAAAAACCCTTATCCAAGCCTCGCGATCTGTGTGAAGTCGAAGTTGGATACTTGCCATATTTCTGGGTGAAAGAAGCAAGGGGATTGAAGTGATTTGGAGCAGAAATCTGTGTGATCAAGGAGCTCAAGTCATCGAAATCCATCTCTCCCTAATTTGTAGAAGATTCTGTGTGATTCTTTGAGAATCATTTTTGTGGATTGCCTCCAAGTGTTCAAGGAGAAGAATGACGTAGTTGGGATTACACCACCCAACGAACCTTACAAATATTGTTCTTTACTTTACTTTCAGCATTCATATTGTCATATCATAATCTGATAAAGTAAAACTTAATCAAACGCTAAGCAATTAAATACACTTTCTGTGACGCTAAAGCTTTCAAAGAGAAGACTCCAAAAATTATTCCGCTGTGCTAACACTGATCAAAGAAGTGAACGCTCAAACCTATTTGGTTGTAGTATTCAAGTCTTGAAATCTATGTTAACTTTATAAAAACAGTCTTCGTTAGACGCTTCACCAAAGCGCCTATATTTTAAGTGAACGCTTAAGTCAAGTGTTAGACACTTCAAGCGTCTACTTTTCAAGCGTCCAAAATCCTTTTTTTAATACGAATCTTTTGAAGTCGAAAAAGACTTCAGGGTCTATTCAACCCCCCCCCCCCTTCTAGACCCTTTCGTATGCCACTTGGGACCAACAGCTCTTATCAGGCATTTAATGCATTTGAATTTATTTCCCGTTGGAAATAAATGTCCGTTGAATGATTGCATTTAAGTCCTTCATGACTTGAGGATTTAATTCAGGTGAATCTGTCATTGGATCGCTAGAGTGATTTCAGCGCTTGATTCATAAATCCTGAAATAGTCCTTTAGCGTTTAACAGGTGCTAAGAACAAATCTTCATCTTCAGTTGACTTCAGACGCTGATCTTCAACTTCTTCTCTAATAGACTCACCTAGAATTCTATTAGCGATTCGGTATCTAATACTTAGTCTAAAATCTATAAAGATAAAAATTACAAGCCTAAAGAAAATTACATACTTTCAAACGCTTATATAAAGATCTATCAAAGCAGAAACTTACATTGTATTTGGGGTCTAACAAAAAATCCTATCTTGTCATCATCAAAACATCTAACATGAAATTTCCTAACAGCTACAATTCAGACTTGGAATTTTATTATGCCTGGTGAGAAAACAATACCGATCAGATGGTTGACATGGAGATCACCTTCCAATCAACTCTCCACAACCCTCTCTTATCAGACGCCAAGAAGTTTGCAATATTTGAGATGCTGGCGGATCTAGGTCTCAGTACTAAGAAGCATTTGAAATCCAAGTTGGGATATATTCAGCGCCCTAAACACAATGTCACTGAATTTGAAGCCAAGTTTTTTGCTCTATCTGGAAAACACTCAGAAGAAATCTATCCTTTGTGCCAGAACAAAATCGTCTTTAAGAATCCCAAATTTTTGGTAGGCTTAAAGACCCAGATGAGGAATTGTTAAATGCAATTGGGTACTCGGCCAAGCCAAAGATTGTTCTGTCTCCATAGAACGCACTTTCTCCAAAACCACTGCTGTTTATACGGGATTTCCGGATAGGAATATTTGGGAAATCACAATCTAAGCATAGGAGTTTATACGCGAGACATCGGTTATTCTCTACCCTCGGAGCTCTCACCATAACAATATAAGTGTAATCCTTCAACAAGAACCTTTATAAGTATATTTGATCAATTTGAACCTAGCATGTGCCTTAGTCTCCCTTTATAATTGGTTTTAAATCACTTGCTCATCTTTGTTCTTGTTCTTTACAAATTTTATTTGAATTTACTCTTACTTTGTTTATTCACTTCATTACAAATCTTAAACTAGAATTCAAGTCCTTGTGGTTCGACAATCCGGACTTACCGTCCATTTATTACTACACATGACTAGTGCACTTGCTACAATAGCACGTTAGCTTTTAGCGTGTCAAGTTTTTGGCGCCGTTGCCGGGGACTCTTTCATTTTAGTTTTTGATTTTTTTTGTTTAAATTTTCATAATTCTTAGTTTTTTGTTTATTTCTAACCTTTCTTTTATTTTATTATTCTAATTTTTTTTCTTGTGTTTATTTGTTAGGTGTAATTTGTGGTGCATGACCCGCTCTTCTAACGAGCCCCTAAACAATTTTGAGCCGGAGATAGAGCGTGTTCTTCGATCGAGTAGACAAGCTCGAGAAATGGCCGACAATCTAAATCCAAATGGAAATTTTCCCGACATAAATCTTTCAGAAAACAGGGAATGGCTGCAAAATCTTTTCCAAGCTATGCAACCGGCACCTCCTCAAAGACTTCCATCGGTCCAGGAAAGTCTACCTCCAAGGGTCCACACCATACCGGGGCCCGTAGTCTTTCCAAATTTCTTTGCACCAAATTATCACATTCCGTCACACATCTTTAGCATGGTGCAAAGCGAACCCTTCTAAGGAGAGCCCCATGAATCACCTCATGAGCATTTGGAGACTTTAGACGATACTCTCATGACTACCCAATTTCATCCACGGGATCTCGATGCAATTCGTCTAAGAGTCTTCCACTTCTCATTAAAGGAAAGGGCAACCATGTGGTACAAATCTCTACCACCCCAATCCATCACAACAAGGGGACAATTGGTCGATGCCTTTTTGAGTAAATTCTTTCCACCCTCAAAAATCAACGAGCTAAGGAGCAACATTAAGGAGTTTAAGCAGGGGAATCATGAGTCCTTAGCCGAGGCATGGGCTAGATATAAAAACATGCTCCTAAAATGTCCGGATCACAACCTAAGATTAAGCGAGAAAGTATTACGATTCCATGATGGAGTCCGTTCGCGCATCCGAAATAGGCTCAATGCCGGCGCCGGTGGTGATCTCCTTGGGCTCGATTGCCAAAGTGTGTGGGACAAGATTGAACAATTAGCCCGGGAAGATGAGCTCTATCCCGATGATGAAGAGATCACACCCACTAAAAAAATTGCTCGTGTTCAAGAATTGGAAAAAGAAGTTGTTTTGGAAACAATGATTGGCAATGTAAACTATGTTGGAAATGCCAATCGACCTCAATTGAACTTCCATGTGCCCGAAAATTTTCCAAGGAGGCTCAATCCGGCACAAAACGCCCATATCGATATCTATCAAGCACCAAGCCCTCCATTCATCAACAATCAAGCTCAAAGGCAAGGTAATCCTCATGTACAAAGGCAAGTTAGGACTCCTACAACCGATGAACGTCTTGATGAGGAAATAAAGAAATTGGATTCAGCAATCAACAAACTCCGTACTATGATGAAGGATTTAATGATGGATATGAAAGATTTGAAGACACAAATGGGTTAAATGGCAAAGACAATCAGCGAGAGAGCCCCAGGAACTTTACCAAGTCACATGGCAAAGAACCCGAAAGAGCAATGCTATGCAATTACCTTGAGAAGTGGCGAACAGGTAAAAGGTGATAATGTTCGCACTGATGCGCCCGAGCGCCCATCCATCCACGCCCAAGCGCCCTTGTCGCTGCGCCAAGGCGCCAATTTTCACGCCCAAGCGCCACATTCTGTATCCTCCACAGCTGGCCCTTCAACTCCAACGCATCATCCCATCGAGGTTCGTCTTCCATTTCCAAATGCACAAAAAACGAAAAAGAAGGATATGGATCCGATTTTTCGTAGGATTGTGGCGACTCTTTGTGAGGACCCAGGGAGGCTCACCATTCCGTGCACCATTGGCCCTCTTACTTTTGAAAAGGTTATTTACGATACGGGAGCAAGTATCAATCTCCTCCCGTATTCTCTCTTCAAGAAGTTGGGCCTTGGAAATCCCAAACCGACATCAATGAGCCTCCAACTCGCCGATGGATCAATTAAGATACCAAAGGGGATAATAGAAGATGTTATTGTACAAGTTGACAAATTCTTTTTCCGGGTTGACTTTGTGGTCCTTGATATGGAGGAATATGTTGAGATGCCCTTGATTCTAGGAAGACCTTTCCTAGTCACTAGCAATGCCAAGATCGACATGGGAAAAGGTAAGTTATCATTGAGGGTAGGAGATGTAAAAGTGATATTTGATGCTTCTAATAACAGGAAACCATCTATGGATGATCTTACTTGTTCCAATATCGATGTTATTAACCCTTCTCTTGATGAGAAATGTGCAAATGGCAAGGCTAAGGGCACACTCGAGTTGGAGGATGAGATTCCCTATGATAAACACAACAAAGAGGGAAAAGAAGATTTATGCATGAAATACATTCCACCCCATCGCCATGCTCGTAAGATTGAAAAGACGCATCCAATACAAAGGGCTTATTGCAAAATCCCGCAATATGAGTGGAAGCAAGTAGACCATGGAGCTAAAAGGAGGCATGACAAGGATTCGGTCGTGTTAAATGGACCACCTATTTAAACCTCAAAGAGCACAAAGTCGAGCTACCGACTCTAAACTAGCGCTTCTTGGGAGGCAACCCAAGTTTGTAAGTTTGTTTTTCTTTTTGATTTTGTTTTTGTTTTGTTTAGTTTGTTTCTTTATGTTGTGTTCAAACATGCACTTTTGGCATGTATGTTTTCTTATGCTTGATGGTTTGAAAAGTTGAAGTGTTAGATATGATGCAAATTTGGACCATGCTCATTTTACTCGAGAGGAGGAGAAGCTATAGGATTATGTATTGGAAGTTTAAGGATGTTGAAAAACATCCTTGGTTGTAAGTGTTCTTTTACTGTTGTGTATACTTGATGTAACAACATTGGGGACAATGTTGGATTTAAGTTTGGGGGTGTTCAAAAGAGTACTTATTTTGAACTTTGATGGTGCAATCCTAATTTTTAGGTTAATTTTAGGGAAAGTTTGTTTGATATCATGTTTATATGCTTCTTTGTTGAGAAAATCAAGCATGAAAAATTTTTAATCCTTCCAATTGATGCATTGAAATTGATTGACTTGGAAAAATGGCATGAATTCTTGAAATAATTTGAATTTAATGGAATATATATCTTTGAAATTGCTCGTGGAGACCTTAGACTAGAATTGATTCTTTAGATGATTCACAATACACTTAAATCGAAGGGAGAGGAGTTGAGAGGATAACCATCTTGAGACACTTAAGGAATTATTCCCAGAAATATTAACTTAGATTTCTCATAAAGTTATAAGTTGAGTAGTAATTTTATATGCTAACAATGAATTGAAAAGGTTGAATTTTGGTATGACCAAAAGTGGTCAGGCTAATACGTACCGGAGGTGAAAAGTTTCATGCCTATATACTGTACTATTATGCTAATTTGAGCTATGCTCAAGCCAAAAGAAGTGAATTGTTTAAAAGATCTAGTTTTATTTCGTGGCCTTTGATACTCGAGTGATTAAATCCTTAGGAGTGTCTCTACACTTAATGCCCCAAAACTATCTAGTTTGGGAGTCATTGGTCTAAAACTTGTTACATGGGTGTCATAGAAGGCCTAATGGAATAAAACATTGCACATGATCTAGCCTTAATGAAATTTAATGGAAATTCCATATGAATTGAATGTTGAATATTTGAGATAATGAAATTTAAATGGCTATGAGATTATCTATAATTATTGTGCCTTGTGTTTGATCAAAAGTTGATAGATATGGGATTAATGTCCAAAATTTGGTAAGGATGCCTCTCGACTATAATACCCTAGATTTATTTTTCACTACACCCTATGGAGTCGTTTCAAGTATTGGTGTCACATGAGCAAAAGTAGTTGATATGTATATATATATTTGTGAACTTTAAAAGGTTGATTTTATGCCATTCATTCTTGTTGATCATATTGAGATGTGTTGATTCGGTTGGGATTGAAAATTTGCTAGATTTTGTGGGTATATCGTATGTAAACCCTCACGAGACTATAACTCGTCCTTTGAGGTAACTCAAAGGTTTAAAGGCTTGTTGCACCCACTAAGTGCAATCGTTTACTCCACGAAAGTGAGTTAGTTAGTTGTTTTGTTTTCTCCCATTGAATGATGTTGGTCTTGCCTTATAGCTCTTATTGCTCGAGGTCGAGCAATTGATAAGTTTGGGGGTGTTGATAAGAGGTGTTTTTACGTGTTTTTAAGACCGTAATTCTTATGATTTGGATTCACTTATTGCTTAAATCATGTCACATTTGCATTTAATAGGTGTGTTAAGTGAATACATGTAATAAATGAGAATACATGAAGAAAAGGGAAGAAAAACGATGTACAAAACAAGTTCAAGCATGTTTTTCAACACCTAGGCGATTTATGCATCTCCTACCACATTCGAGCGATAATTACGTACATTTCGAGACCGACTTAGACAAAGTTTCCTTCTACAAAGTTTTATATGTATGTCTTAGCTTCAAATGGGAACTTGAAACATCCAAATCGGAGGTCTATAGAGATAATTGTGAAGGAAATACGATTTCTGCGCCGAACAGAGAAGTACATGTGCCAGGATACGCCCCAGCGCCCTCTTAGTCATGCCTAGGCATGGATAGTCCGAATGTTACTCCTTTTCAGCCTAAATTCCAGCATTATATGATGGGTAAGAATCACTTTTGGCCATAATTCAGCACATGTGTTGAGGGGTTGTCATAAGTGTGTTTCTTGGTAGATTTACTGTATGGGCGCCAAATCAGAAACAACCTCCATGTTGAAACGTAATTTAGGTATATGTAACGACCGAATTGGACAAAATGTCCTTCCGGACAGTTGTGGATCTATGTTTTATCTGAACATGGGGACTTGAATCATCCAATTTGGAGATCGGTGGAGACGTTTATGAGGAAAATACTAAGACTGCGCTGGAAAGCAAGAAAATGGCAGCATGCATGTGTTTTGTTGAAGTTTTCACATGGTTATGCTTGGTGGAATTCTTAAGGGCCGAAAGTTCAGCATTTTTTAGCTGGTTGGAATCTTAAAAGCCAAAGTTTAAGCATCACCTTAGGTGGAATTCTCGTTGGGGAACTTTAATGGGAATTCTTAATGCATACTTTAGTGGAATTTTGGCTATAAAAGGAAAGGGAACCCATACTCTTCATAATTCACTATCAAAGAAATTGGAGAGGGGGGCAGCCCCTAATCTGATTTCACCATCATTCATCACCATTCTTTATCATTGAGAGAGAGGGGAAAACTAGAGGAAGGAAAAGAGCTTGGGGATTGAAGGCTCAATTTCAAGATCCATCATCATTCACCATTTAGGGAGTTTTTAAGAGCTTTTCATTTCATTTATGTCTATGAATATTCCTCTTATGTCTTTTATGCTTTCAATTATGAACTAAATTAGTAAGACTAGGGTCATGTAAGGCCAAATTGTGATTTATGTTTATAATAGATGATTGTTGAGGTTATTCTTATATTGTTATGTGATGTGAATTGATGTTCTACTTATCTTGCATATACTTTATCACTATATGTTAGAATCTTATGCCTAGGTGAATATTTCGAGAGAAAATTGACTTAGGGTGCAAGAAATTCACATCATGACCCGCAACTAATGAGGAATTGCCCTAGACATAGGTAAAGATTCCCGGGTGAAGTTGTTCGATTCAAATCGAGTGAGCTCTAGTAAGTTAATGCATGTTTAGTGGTTAGATTTCCGGATAGGAATATTTGGGAAATCACGATCTAAGCATAGGAGTTTATACGCGAGACATCGGTTATTCTCTACCGTCGGAGCTCTCACCATAACAATATAAGTGTAATCCTTCAACAAGAACCTTTATAAGTATATTTGATCAATTTGAACCTAGCATGTGCCTTAGTCTCCCTTTATAATTGGTTTTAAATCACTTGCTCATCTTTGTTCTTGTTCTTTACAAATTTTATTTGAATTTATTCTTACTTTGTTTATTCACTTCATTACAAATCTTAAACTAGAATTCAAGTCCTTGTGGTTCGACAATCCGGACTTACCGTCCATTTATTACTACACACGACTAGTGCACTTGCTACAATAGCACGTTAGCTTTTAGCGTGTCAACCAGCAAAGGCTTGACCCTCCTCAGAACCAGGAAAAGCAGCGGACTAGGTCTGCTTTTCCCTGGTAAGGGTATCCCAGAGCTCCTCCTCTTGCTCAGCAAGCACAACATGTAGCCGCTCCTCCAATGACCTAATTCAGCTAGAAAATGCAACATTGCATTGATCGTGCTCCTAGATCTCTTGTAGGGCCTTGAGCTCTTTTTCCTGGAGGATCTTCTTAGAGGATTCATATGACTTGATCTTCTCCTGCGCCTTGCTTAGTTTCTTTTTTAGATCAGAGAGCTCACTGGTACGTCTCAGGACGGACCTCCCCATAATCAGAAAGTACTGCAACAAGTACACACAAGTCAACAAGCAACAAATAAAAAAAAGTAACTGACAAAAAGATAGATAAAGGAAACAACATACCTTAGGAGTCATCTCCAAGGCCAACCGGTCAACATCATGGTTTGTCATAGAGTCCAGCTGGTGGCGATCGGCTGAGTTAGCCATATTTTTCAGAAAGATATGCAGTAGCGAATGATCACTACTCTTCAGAACAGACGAGCTGGGAGTATCCTGAGCCCTAGAATTGGTGCGATAGGCTAGAGGATCTGGAGAGTTAAAGGAAAAAAGAAGGAACACATCCCTTAGACGAGGGTTGACATGGTTGTGCTTCAAAGCAAGTGCCTCGAAAGAATCTTCAACATCGGGCCTTTTCCCTACTGTAATTTCTCGAGCTCGCGCCAGATCTCAGCTTGAGTGAGCAGGGGGAACAGTAAACAAAGTCGGAGGAGAAGCATTGGTAGGAGAAATCACTTGAGGCTGCACTCCAGTTGGAGGACCGCCTGCAGGAGGTAGGGGCAAGGTTGGGGGAGCCCCTAAGGTAACCCTCCTCCTGGGACATTTAGCCTCAGCAAGGCGAGCTGCTTCCATAATCTCAGCTGCAAGACAACAGAAAATAACAACAACAATGTTAGTAAAAAATCTAGCACAACAATCCAACAAGAAAAAGACATGCAAAATTTAGCAAAGATAATTAGCAAGTAAGAATAAAACTACCAATGAATTCACCCCTAAACAGCCAGAGGACTCAGACCGAAGTGATACGATAAACGAGAATCAGTCAATTTGCCACTATCATACTCATTCCAGTTTAAAAACTCAACTATTCGATTAAAATAAGGGGGCTTGGCATGAATGGGAAAACGTTTGTGACCCTCATGCCTTTCCATGTGGTCACGAGGAAAGTCCCAAACCACACCAGCAAGAGGGGCGATGAAAAAGAAGCTTCTCTTTAAATCCTTTTCGGAGTGAGGATAGGAAGTGAGAAACCTTGCTACACCCTTGGAGGTCAAATAAAAAACACCTGAGTCACTCCCTGAAACCCGAGGAAGATACAGAGCATAAAAGAGGTCATTCGAAGGAGGGTAATCAAAGCTATTCAACAGAACAGAAAAGCTCACAACAATACGCATAGCATTAGGGGCGAGCTGATTTAAGGGCAACCTAAAGCGCCTAGATATCTGAATATACGAGGGGGAATAGGAAAGTGAAGACCCGCTCTAAAATGCACGACATAAAAAGTGTAAAAACTAAAAACCCTCAGGAGGGAGATGAGCCCTGTCATGAGTAGAAGGTACTTGGATGCAGTATTCAGCAGGAATGCCAAAAAATAGCCCTAATTATGTGCTCCTACTAATGAGTAAAATGCGACCTGTAAACTGTCCAGAAATGATCATCTGGAGTAGCTAGTTGGACTCTCTCCTGATGATCCAAGGCTACCTCATCCACCTCATTAAGAGCATTTGGATCTGGCTGATCCAGGTCTTCATGGTCTGAGGCTATACCAGCCAGATCTGCACCCGAGTTGGCCGGAGAGGGGGAAGAAGTGAACCCAAAAATGTGAGTACTGTTGGAGGGGATATGAGAAGAAGAGTCAAGGTGCACAAAATCGGCAAGCTGATTGGCGCTGTAAGATTCGTCTACTAAAAGTAGAGGGGAAAGTAAATCTGCAACAGTTGCTGCTAGAGGTGACGCGGTCGGAATAGCAGGGCAAGCCCTAGGAAAATGGGCCTCCATTTCTATGAGTTCTGGAATGGTGAAGTCTAAGGGCTCATCAGAAGAAATGGGGTGAGGATCAGACACATGCGACATTTTTTACAAAGCAAAAGATACACAATACACAACAAAAATCAACAAAGAAGAGAGGAAGATAAATACCTAGTAGAATTAATGGACTGCGAATGTGGGTAGAAGAGTGATAACAGTCCTCCAAGAACTTTTGGAATTTTTGAGAAAATGAAGAGACGGTGAAAAAAGGGTTTTAACAAAGAAGTCAAGGGAAGAAGAAGGTAAGAAAATATCCTAAATGGGGAAGGTAAATATGTGAAAGAAAATAATTTGTGGAAAATTCAAAAAAATAAAAATAGGAAAAAAAGGCGGGCTTGGAACCATTTTTGATACACGTGGCAAGCAGCCACAGGTGCCTGAGGCAGTTATGGCGCCACCAAGCCATAACTGCAATGATAGCTTGCGAGGATCCAGGCGCACGTCTTCGGTTACCAAGAACGTGGAGAAGGCCGAAATGTCTCTAGGCCATCAAGTCCGAATACGTTGTCACCTAGGGCTCCTATGTGACCCTTCGAGAACGCGGCATAGCCCAGAGAGAAAGATACCAAGTTTTTACCATTATGGACCTCAACCACTTGATCCAACCCAAAAGATTTTCAAACCAAAATGGACTAAAAAGTTCTGCAAAAATTCAAGGCAAAGAAACTCGTTAGCTTAGACCATATATGTTCTTTCTTAAACTGTTACAGCTTGACAAAATGTCAAACTCTAGATTTGAGAGGGCTATTAATGTGGGTGGAATTTACCTCGATCAATCCAAGCTAATAAAGCCCAAATACTAGTAGGGAAAGACTCATTTTTTATAATAATGGGCTCAGGCCCAGGTAGCCGATCCACCTTGCTGGATCCGAGTTGGACTTAAAAAAAGTCTTTCACCACAAGATAAGGGCAACCGAGAATCCAATTAAGAGGCAGACATGGCCCCAATAATCAAGCCTTTACCATAGTAGGCTTAGGCAATCAAGCGGATTTGGGCTTAATCCTTGCTGGATCTGGTGTAGACCAAGGCTCCTGATTTGTGGCTAAACAGCTACCCGGATCAACTACCTCATATTTAGATGAAGAAAGCAACAGGCTTCGCTCCAGCTACCAAAACTAGCCTAGACAATCAAGATTTGTGTAAATACTTCCATTGAAGATGAATAAAACAAGACTTTTATGTTTTTAGTATTGTTATTCTATCGAAATATCTATGATCTTAAGCATTATTCTCAATTATCTTATATAATATAATATTGGTGTAAATCGGACACGCATCATATATATATAGGGATAATTACACTGGACATACCTGAGGTATTGCGAAATTACAAAAAACATCTCCTAGTTCAATAAATTACATTTAACATCCCAAGTTTTCATGTATTGATGTAAAAATGGATGAAAAGTGTAAAAAGACTAAAATGCCCTTACAGAATATTTTTAAAAAATAAAGAAAAATATTTAAAAAATTTAAAAAATTGAATTACCATATTACCCCTTTACATTTCTAGATTTACTTCTAATACCAATTTTAAAATAAAAGATTAAACATAAAAAAATGCTTATATATATATATATGTGTGTGTGTGTGTGTGTGTTTGTGTGTGTGTTACTCTGTGTGTGTGTGTGTGTTTTCGTGTGTGTGTGCTACTATGTGTCTGTTTTCGTGTGTGTGTGTGTGTGTTAGGATTATGCCCTCACATGCTATAAAGGGTAGTATGAATAGGGCATCTATCTTGTATTAACGTAAATATTATTTATAATAAAAGGCATCTTTTAGTTTTCACTTAATTCTTATCTGCATCTATAAGTTGTGTAAAATATTTTGTCCGTGCTTTCAGTGCGATCCCTCTACTTCCTATGGGATCGGAAGAATGGAACTAGAGAGATCGACCTTGATTACTAAAACTAGTTCGCAAGTAATATGAAGTCTTTAATGGGCAAATAAAGACTTCGAATACTTGTACAATCTTAGCTCTGACATGGGAGTGCCAGTCGAACACCATGTGATGGTGGCAGCTTAAGATTGTAGGCACATCAGTGGAATTGATATGCTCGAACACAACTCGCATCTATTCTGTCACATGGGTTTTCTCTGTGACTGTCAATGACAGAACTGATTATGCGTAAAAGGTATATGTGAACGTTTGACCGGAAGTATCAGGCTAAAGATGCACTTGTGACGTCAAGTCTTTCACTAGAGTAGTTAGATCCAATTCACCCGTTGGTGGGGTCGACCTCAAAATGCGGACTTAATGGGCAAGTGGTAGTCTTAGCAAATAACTAATATGGGATTTGTTCTCTCATAAGTGAATGAGAATGTACCCTATGTGATTATAGATAAATAGAGATCAAAGTTTTTGGCCAAAGCAAAAGAGACAATTGTGCTAGGCACTTAATCGATCTCAATGATCTCGTATTATTATAATTTATACATATGGTCAAGTCCAGTGAGTTTGACATAACCGTGACTCTCACTTGACCGGGAAACGTGAACAAAGGGTTTATACATATACGGTATTTACGATTGGAAGGTTGTGGAATAATCCATTCATTCATTTTTCATTTGGGCTATGAAGTGGGCCACGTGACTGGCTAGGTGTTACCCACTTCCTTTGGTTTTCTCTCATTGCCAAATGAAATAAACCTAAAGAGTCACGCTAAAGAATTGATAAACAAAATTGAAAAAGGATTTTCTATTTTCTATTTTATTTTGGAGAGTTTAATTTATTGGATAAATTGAATAATTAATTACTTATTGGATAAGATAATTAATTAAATGGATAAGATTAATTATTAATTAATTTCTTGGAGAAATATATTAAAGAATTAATTTATCTAATTAATTAATTTCATTATTTAATTAATTTATTTATTTATTGGATAAAATAAATTATTAATTAAATAAAGGGTTAATTAAACAAAGCAAAAGAAAAATTTTCAGGCCCCATATGGGGCGTCCTCAGGCTAGTGGGATGATAAATGTGGTCTTTTTTGTTTTGTCTTGGTCAATAAGTCATTGAGATATAAAAGGGTTCTCTTGACTTTAACCTAAAAAAACACAAGATACAATTCATTGTAACTCTCCAAATAATAGAAGAAGAAAAATATCTGCCCCCTCTATACACACTAGTCGTCGCCACTATAGAGAAAGAAGTGGGATTTTTCATTATCAATTCGTGCGTGATTGTTTAGAGACAACGTGCTTCGTTGTTTGGATTGATTTTCAAAAAGCTTCAAGAAATCAAGACTTGAAGAATACGAAGATTGAAGAATTCAAGAAGTTCATCAATTCGGAGAGTTGAAGAAGAATTCGATTCTCCTACCACCTCGCTTCAACGGGTAAGTTGATTTATTCGTTAAAGTATTTTAGATTCAATTATGCAATTAGCGAACACTTTGGGTTTTAATTAAATTTTTGAAATCCTTCCGCTGCGTTTATGTTATTTTTCACGAAACCCAACAGTGGTATCAGAGCCAATCTCTGATTTGCATATTTGATCTTGTTTATGTGATTTAAGATTTGCATGTTATGCGTTTTTTAAGCATGTTTGTATGTTTTCTTAAATCTGCGTTTTATGGTTTTTGCCTAGATTTTTTTATTTTTTAGTTATTATAAATCTGGGTATATTTGATGATATTGAAAAATCGAAGAACCCGAGGAAAAACGGGGCTCGAAGAGCCCCGAGAAAACTGCACGCAGCAGCTGTGCGCGCTGCTGGGCGCACGGCCAAGACGTGTGGCCTGGCCACCCAACCGTGGCCAGTCGGGCCGTGTGCATGGCCTGACGGGTCGTGTGTTTTTCACACCCGATCCGTTGAACCGGGTCTTAAAAATGGGTTATAATTTTTGGTCGACATTGATATTTGGGTATTTGGGTAAGTTTAATTAATCGGGTGGGTCTAAAGGATGATGACCCAAATAATTTAAATTAAGCCCAATTGAAAATTATCCAATTTCGATTTGTTAATTAGTTTGGACTTAATTTAATTAAATCTAAATGGGCCAATTGGATTGGTGATTTGGACTTAAATTAAATTTAGCCCAATAAAAAATGGGAAAATTGCATAACATACCCCTGTAAAACATGAAATCTGCACGAAAACCACCTGTGTTAAAAAAATAGCCTAATATACCCCTGTGTTATCTTGTAGTTTGCACACTCTCCCTTTCCGTTAATTTTGACTAACGGTGTTAGTTTTTTGTGTTGTATTACTATTGTACCCCTAATATTAATAAATATTATTATATTCTCATTTAATCTCAGCCTTTGGATCATTGTTCTTAACCGTTGGATCAAACACATAAAGACAAAATAATAAATATTATGAAAAAAATCATAAATATTTATAAAAATTATGAAAAAAATCATCAAAACATAACAATTCCTTACAAAAAATTCTGACAAATTAAGAAAATTAAGAAAAAATTCTTACAAATTAAAAAAAATCACCAAAACATCACAATTTTGTATAGGGACTTCAGCGACTTCGTTTTACGAACTCATTCACCCATTCGTTCATATCTTTCAACGGCTCCTTCATTCTCTTCCTCCTCTGTTATTCAATTCATTTCAATCAATAGAGAATAAATTCAAATCACACTCAAGAACAATTAATTTTCAATCAAGAACAATTAATTTTCAATTCAAATAACGACGCCGGTCTCATGATTAGTATTCTCTCCGCAGATCGGAGACCTAGAAGCGCTTCTCGGGAGTGCCGGCGGTGGTGATAGCCTGGCGATTGCCGACAGGACTGGGGGTCAGAGACAGTGCGGTAGAGTGGCGGCGGTGGTTTTGAGAACAGGTAGAGCGGGCCGAGATGACGACGTCTGGGTTTTGGACAGTGTTGATGATGGTTATCTGTAGCAGCGTCATGGTGGTTAGAGGCGGCCTGTGGTGAAGGAGAGGGAGCTGTGGGTGACAGACAGCAGGAAGAAGAAAAGAGTGAGGGAGAAAAGAAAAAAGAAAGAAAAAGGGAAAAGAGAACGAAAAAAAAAGGCAAATAGGAAAAGAGTATTTTAGTCAATTTTTCATCCATTTTAACCTGTAAAAACCCTAAAATACATCCCACTTCACACAACCCGCGAGTGAGAGCTACTCTCCGTTAATTTCTAACAAACGTGGGTTTTCGTGCAGGGTTTTAAAAAACACAGGGGTATATCAGGCTATTTTTTTAACACATGTGGATTTCGTGCAAATTTCGTGTTTCACAGGGGTATGTTATGCAATTTTCCCATAAAAAATTAATAAAACGTGCATGTTTTTTCTAAATTAATTAATTTGAGCCCAATTGAATTAAATCCAAGTGGACCAAAAGGATGGTGACTTGGGTTTAATGAAATCGAGCCCAATAAAATTAATTAGAATATAATATTTAATTAGATTTAATTAATTATATTTTCTTAGAGATTGATAATTAATTTATGGATTAAAAATTATTATTTTTCCTCGATTTGGAAATTACTTAATATTTGAATAAGAAATATTAATTATTTTTCTTAGAGATTAATAATTCATTCTTTGATCAAATAAAAGTATTTTCAATTAAAGATGGCATTAAATCATAATAAAATAGAATTTCATATTTTATGTATTCTATTAGTAGGACTAATATTTTTTAATTAAAGGTAGATATTTTAATTTCGTATATCTAAGTCATCTAGTTGGACTAGAATGATGTTAATTGAAATATTGAATGTATAAAAGGTTGGGAATTTTATAAAGGACTTTTTAGTTAGACTAAAATTAAAATAATCAACATAAGTGATTTCATATTGCGAGCATATCTTATGTGATTGAAACACCGACCATGGACTTAGGTTTATTTGTTTTACCTTTATATTTTATGGGTTATCAAGTTTGGGGCTATTTATTATATTTTTAGAAATAATGCATGAATTGTTTTTGGGATTGAAATAGAATAGTTCAATATTGATAAAGTCAAAAGGCTCATGAATGTTGAATAGGTTTTTAATTTATGTCTTTTGTGATGGCCCATTAGCTCGGGCTCTCTAGTAAAGTCCATGATCGAGTGATGGATTTATTTATTTATTTATCTAAATTCCATGATTATTTATATTGAAAGGCATGATTATAAGACGTATTTTTATGCATGATCAATTTAGAATAAAAGCGCCATATAAATTGATTAATGTGCAAAGTGGGACCAAAATCTTTTGACAAATCAAAATTCTCCCAAATAAATAATATCGAGTTAGTAAAGGGTGTTTGACATCCTAACCCTCCACTAAGCTTTCTAAAATTAAAATTACTATAAATGTGTAATGTTTCCCAGTTATGGGGGTTATGCATTTAGAAATAATTTCAAATTTTATTAAATGCATGAAATGCCTTAATCGAAGCATATTTCATCCTAGAAACCTGTTCGGTTGCAAAGTGAAATTCAAATGTTAGACTATAGGAGTTAGTGGGAATAAACTCGGGTAGTTCACGAGTTTAGAAACCTGTTCAGTTGCGGTTTGGTGAACTATGGGAAAAAGTATTGAAATATTTATTGGATAAATTGATATTAGATATCACTTCAAATAATTAATGGGCCAGAAACCGGTTAGGTTGCAACCCATCTAATTAATTGAGGACCTCAATACCCGCTGTGGAATCGATGCCAATGATGATTCCCGATTTTCACATGGGAGTGTGGGATTCGAAAAATGCAGTGGGAACCAAGATAAATTTTTAAATCCTTAATTTTTCTTGGTTAAGTCAAAACAAGTAATCTAATAAATGTGGTTTATTTCTGCAGTTATTTTCTCGTTTATCTCTCTCAAATATGACAAACCCAATTTCAATTCTGCTCGAAAAGAATACCCTTACTGGACCTAACTATGTGGACTGGCTTAGAAATTTGAGGATTATCCTCAATATGGAATCTCTGGGATACGTCTTGGAGGCTGATATCCCGGCGGCTCCTGCTAGAACACGTGCCAACGAGGAAGAGGTCTAAGCCCATGAAAAATGGGTTAAGGACGACCTCCGGGTGAGAGGATACGTGGTGGGATCTATGACCAATGATCTTCAAAGGTCACATGATAAAATGCCCACTGCAAGAGCTATCCTAGCTCACCTAGTAGAGATCTAGGGTGAGCACAGTCGAACTGCTCGATATGAGATATCGAAAGAGCTCTTCGGAGCCAAGATGAAAGACAGTGAGAAGGTTGGTGATCATGTCCTCGAAATGATTTCGAGGATCGAGAAATTGGAAGCTCTCGAATTCACCATGAACGCCACCCTTCAAACTGACTTAATCTTGCAGTCTCTTCCTGATTCCTTCTCCCAATTTGTAGTTAACTTTAATTGCAATGAGATAGAATGCAATTTAGTTGGGTTAATGAACAAATTGGTTACTGCACAATCTCAAATGAAACCAAAGGGAAAGAAAACTGCCTTGGTCATCTCTTCTGGACCTAAAAAGTCTAAGTCTAACAAAAAGAAGAACAAGAAGCAGTCTGGCGAACTTGGAGCTCAAGGGGGTGTTCATAAGGGTAAGAGAAAGGCTCAAGGGTTTTATAAGAGCAAAGGGCTGATAAGAGGTGTTTTTACGTGTTTTTAAGACCGTAATTCTTATGATTTGGATTCACTTATTGCTTTAATCATGTCACATTTGCATTTAATAGGTGTGTTAAGTGAATACAGGTAATAAATGAGAATACATGAAGAAAAGGGAAGAAAAACGATGTACAAAACAAGTTCAAGCATGTTTTTCAACACCTAGGCGGTTTATGCATCTCCTACCACATTCGAGCGATAATTCCATACATTTTGAGACCGACTTAGACAACGTTTCCTTCTACAAAGTTTTAGATGTATGTCTTAGCTTCAAATGGGAACTTGAAACATCCAAATCGGAGGTCTATAGAGATAATTGTGAAGGAAATACGATTGTTGCGCCGAACAGAGAAGTACATGTGTGAAGATACGCCCCAACGCCCTCCTAGTCATGCCTAGGCATGGATAGTCCGAATGTTACTCCTTTTTCAGCCTAAATTCCTGCCTTATATGATGGGTAAGAATCACTTTTGGCCATAATTCAGCACATGTGTTGAGGGGTTGTCATAAGTGTGTTTCTTGGTAGATTTACTTTATGGGCGCCAAATCAGAAACAACCTCCATGTTGAAACGTAATTTAGGTATACTTAGAGATCGAATTGGACAAAATGTCCTTCTGCAAAGTTGTAGATCTATGTGTTACCATTGCCAAAAAGTGACAAGGTAACATTTCCATTTGGGGACTTGAATCATCCAATTTGGAGATCTGTGGAGAAGTTTATGAGGAAAGTACTAAGACTGCGCTGGAAAGCAAGAAAATGGCAGCATGCATGTGTTTTGTTGAAGTTTTCACATGGTTATGCTTGGTGGAATTCTTAATGGCCGAAATTTCAGCATTTTTTAGCTGGTTGGAATCTTAAAAGCCAAACTTTAAGCATCACCTTAGGTGGAATTCTCATTGGGGAACTTTAATGGGAATTTTTAATGCATACTTTAGTGGAATTTTGGCTATAAAAGGAGGGGGAACCCATACTCTTCATCATTCACTATCAATTTCAGATTCTTAGAGGAGAGGGGGGCAGCCCCTAATCTGATTTCTCCACCATTCATCACCATTCTTCATCACTCTTGGAGGGGAAAACTAGAGGAAGGAAAAGAGCTTGGGGATTGAAGGCTCAACTTCAAGATCCATCATTATTCACTTTTGAGGGAGTTTTTATATAGCTTTTCATTTCAATTATGTCTATGAACATGTGTATTAATTCATTTATGTTTTTCATATTATCCATTATGAACTAAATTCATAAGACTAGGGCCATGTAAGGCCAAATTGTGATATATGCTTATAATAGATGATTGTTGAGGTTGTTCTTATATTGTTATGTGATGTGAATTTGTGTTTTTGCCTATCTTGCATATACTTGATCACTATATGTTAGAATCTTATGCCTAGGTTAATATTTCGGGAGAAAATTGACTTAGGGTGCAAGAAATTCACATCATGACCCGTAACTAATGAGGAATTGCCCTAGACATAGGTAAAGATTCCCGGGTGAAGTTGTTCGATTCAAATCGGTTGAACTCTAGTACGTTAATGCATGTTTAGTGGTTAGATTTCCGGATAAGAATATTTGGGAAATCACGATCTAAGCATAGGAGTTTATACGCGAGACATCGGTTATTCTCTACCCTCGGAGTTCTCACCATAACAATATAAGCGTAATCCTTCAACTAGAATCTTTATAAGTATAATTGATCAATTTGAACCTAGCATGTGCCTTAGTCTCCCTTTATACTTTGTGTAAAATCAATTGTGTAATCTTGTTCTTATTGTATGCATTTTACCTATAATTTACTTTAATTATATTTGTTCTTTTTTTCGTTAAAATCATAAACTAAAATTCAAGTCTCCGTGGTTCGACAATCCGGACTTTTAGTCCACTTATTACTACACACGACTAGTGCACTTGCTATCATAGCACGTTGGCTTTTAGCGTGTCAAGTTTTTGGCGCCGTTGTCGGGGACTTGTTCATTTTAGTTTTTGATTTTTCGTTTAAATTTTCATAATTTTTAGTTCTTTGTTTATTTCTAACCTTTCTTTTATTTTATTATTCTAATTTTGTTTTTTGTGTTTAATTGTTAGGTGTAATTTGTGGTGCATGACCCGCTCTTCTAACGAGCCTCTATACAATTTTGAGCCGGAGATAGAGCGT
This sequence comes from Buddleja alternifolia, assembly GCA_019426215.1. Classification (NCBI taxonomy): domain Eukaryota; kingdom Viridiplantae; phylum Streptophyta; class Magnoliopsida; order Lamiales; family Scrophulariaceae; genus Buddleja; species Buddleja alternifolia. The sequence goes on along the minus strand of CM033408.1, from coordinate 17,753,033 downwards.
GTTCTTCGATCTAGTAGACGCGCTCGAGAAATGGCCGACAATCTAAATCCAAATGGGAATTTTCCCGACATAAATCTCCCGGAAAACAGGGAATGGTTGCAAAATCTATTCCAAGCTATGCAAGCGGCACCTCCTCAAAGACTTCCATCGGTCCGGGAAAGTCTACCTCCAAGGGTCCACACCATACCGGGGCCCGTAGTCTTTCCAAATTTCTATGCACCAAATTATCACATTCCGTCACACATCTTTAGCATGGTGCAAAGCGAACCCTTCTATGGAGAGACCCAAGAATCACCTCATGAGCATTTGGAAACTTTAGACGACACTCTCATGACTACTCAATTTCATCCACGGGATCTTGATGCAATTCGTCTAAGAGTCTTCCACTTCTCATTAAAGGAAAGGGCGACCATGTGGTACAAGTCTCTACCACCCCAATCCATCACAACATGGGGACAATTGGTTGATGCCTTTTTGAGCAAATTCTTTCCACCCTCCAAAATCAACGAGCTAAGGAGCAATATTAAAGAGTTTAAGCAAGGGAATCATGAGTCCTTGGCCGAGGCATGGGCTAGATATAAAAACATGCTCCGAAAATGCCCGGATCACAACCTAAAGTTGAGCGAGCAAGTACTACGATTCCATGATGGAGTCCGATCGCGCATCCGAAATAGGCTCAATGCCGGTGCTGGTGCCGGTGGTGATCTCCTTGGGCTCGATTGCCAAAGTGTGTGGGACAAGATTGAGCAATTAGCCCGAGAAGATGAGCTCTATCCCGATGATGAAGAGATCACACCCACTAAAAAAATTGCTCGTGTTCAAGAGTTGGAAAAAGAAGTCGTTTTGGAAACAATGGTTGGCAATGTAAACTATGTTGGAAATGCCAATCAACCTCAATTGAACTTCCATGTGCCCGAAAATTTTCCAAGGAGGCCCAATCCGGCACAAAACGCCCATATCAATATCTATCAAGCACCAAGGCCTCCATTCATCAACAATCAAGCTCAAAGGCAAGGTAATCCTCATGTGCAAAGGCAAGTTAGGCCTCCTACAACCGATGAACGTCTTGATGAGGAAATAAAGAAATCGGATTCAGCAATCAACGAACTCCGTACTATGATGAAGGATTTAATGATGGATATGAAGGATTTGAAGACACAAATGGGTCAAATGGCAAAGACAATCAGCGAGAGAGCCCCGGGAACTTTACCAAGTGACACGGAAAAGAACCCGAAAGAGCAATGCTATGCAATTACCTTGAGAAGTGGCGAACAGGTAAAAGGTGATAATGTTCGCACTGATGCGCCCGAGCGCCCATCCATCCATGCCCAGGTGCCCTTGTCACTGCGCCAAGGTGCCGATTGTCACGCCCAAGCGCCACATTCTGTATCCTCCATAGCTAGCCCTTCAACTCCAACGCATCATCCCATCGAGGTTCGTCTTCCATTTCCAAATGCACAAAAAACGAAAAAGAAGGATATGGATCCGATTTTTCGTAGGATTGTGGCGACTATTTGTGAGGACCCGGGGAGGCTCACCATTCCGTGCACCATTGGCCCTCTTACTTTTGAAAAGGTTATTTGCGATACGGGAGCAAGTATCAATCTCCTCCCGTATTCTCTCTTCAAGAAGTTGGGCCTTGGAAATCCCAAACCGACATCAATGAGCCTCCAACTCGCCGATGGATCAATTAAGAGACCAAAGGGGATAATAGAAGATGTTATTGTACAAGTTGACAAATTCTTTTTCCGGGTTGACTTTGTGGTCCTTGATATGGAGGAAGATGTTGAGATGCCCTTGATTCTAGGAAGACCTTTCCTAGTCACTAGCAATGCCAAGATCGACATGGGAAAAGGTAAGTTATCATTGAGGGTAGGAGATGTAAAAGTGATATTTGATGCTTCAAATAACAGGAAACCATCTATGGATGATCTTACTTGTTCCAATATCGATGTTATTAACCCTTCTCTTGATGAAAATGTGCAAATGGCAAGGCTAAGGGCACACTCGAGTTGGAGGATGAGATTCCCTATGATAAACACAACAAAGATGGAAAAGAAGATTTATGCATGAAATACATTCCACCCCATCGCCGTGCTCGTAAGATTGAAAAGACTCATCCAATACAAAGGGCTTATTGCAAAATCCCGCAATATGAGTGGAAGCAAGTAGAACATGGAGCTAAAAGGAGGCATGACAAGGATTTGGTCGTGTTAAATGGACCACCTATTTGAACCTCAAAGAGCACAAAGTCGAGCTACCGACTCTAAACTAGCGCTTCTTGGGAGGCAACCCAAGTTTGTAAGTTTGTTTTTCTTTTTGATTTTGTTTTTGTTTTGTTTAGTTTGTTTCTTTATGTTGTGTTCAAACATGCACTTTTGGCATGTATGTTTTCTTATGCTTGATGGTTTGAAAAGTTGAAGTGTTAGATATGATGCAAATTTGGACCATGCTCATTTTACTCGAGAGGAGGAGAAGCTATAGGATTATGTATTGGAAGTTTAAGGATGTTTTTCAACATCCTTGGTTGTAAGTGTTCTTTTACCTTTGTGTATGCATGTTGTAACAACATTGGGGACAATGTTGGATTTAAGTTTGGGGGTAGAAGAGTATCTATTTTGAATATTGAAAATGCAATCCTAATTTTTAACTTGAATTTGGGGAAAGTTTGTTTGATATCATGTTTATATGCTTCTTTGTTGAGAAAATCAAGCATGAAAAATTTTTAGTCCTTCCAATTGATGCATTGAAATTGATTGACTTGGAAAAATGGCATGAATTCTTGAAATAATCTGAATTTAATGGAATATATATATCTTTGAAATTGCTCGTGGAGACCTTAGACTAGAATTGATTCTTTAGATGATTCACAATGCACTTAAATCAAAGGTAGAGGAGTTGAGAGGATAACCATCTTGAGACACTTAAGGAATTATTCCCAGAAATATTAACTTAGATTTCTCATAAGGTTATAAGTTGAGTAGTAATTTTATATGCTAACAATGAATTGAAAAGGTTGAATTTTGGTATGACCAAAAGTGGTCAGGCTAATACGTACCGGAGGTGAAAAGTTTCATGCCTATATACTGTACTATTATGCTAATTTGAGCTATGCTCAAGCCAAAAGAAGTGAATTGTTTAAAAGATCTAGTTTTATTTCGTGGCCTTTGATACTCAAGTGATTAAATCCTTAGGAGTGTCTCTACACTTAATGCCCTAAAACTATCTAGTTTGGGAGTCATTGGTCTAAAACTTGTTACATGGGTGTCATAGAAAGCCTAATGGAATAAAACATTGCACATGATCTAGCCTTAATGAAGTTTAATGGAAATTCCATATGAATTGAATGTTGAATATTTGAGATAATGAAATTTAAATGGCTATGAGATTTTCTATAATTCTTGTGCCTTGTGTTTGATCAAAAGTTGATAGATATGGGATTAATGTCCAAAATTTGGTAAGGATGCCTCTCGACTATAATACCCTAGATTTATTTTTCACTATACCCTAGGGAGTCATTTCAAGTATTGGTGTCACATGAGCAAAAGTAGTTGATATGTATATATATATTTGTAAACTTTAAAAGGTTGATTTTATGCCATTCATTCTTGTTGATCATATTGAGATGTGTTGATTCGGTTGGGATTGAAAATTTGCTAGATTTTGTGGGTATATTTTATGCAAACCCTCACGAGACTATAACTCGTCCTTTAGGGTAACTCAAAGGTTTAAAGGCTTGTTGCACCCGCTAAGTGCAATCGTTTACTCCACGAAAGTGAGTTAGTTAGTTGTTTTGTTTTCTCCCATTGAATGATGTTGGTCTTGCCTTATAGCTCTTATTGCTCGAGGTCGAGCAATTGATAAGTTTGGGGGTGTTGATAAGAGGTGTTTTTACGTGTTTTTAAGACCGTAATTCTTATGATTTGGATTCACTTATTGCTTAAATCATGTCACATTTGCATTTAATAGGTGTGTTAAGTGAATACATGTAATAAATGAGAATACATGAAGAAAAGGGACGAAAAACGATGTACAAAACAAGTTCAAGCATGTTTTTCAACACCTAGGCGGTTTATGCATCTCCTACCACATTCGAGCGATAATTCCGTACATTTTGAGACCGACTTAGACAAAGTTTCCTTCTACAAAGTTTTATATGTATGTCTTAGCTTCAAATGGGAACTTGAAACATCCAAATCGGAGGTCTATACAGATAATTGTGAAAGAAATACGATTGCTGCGCCGAACAGAGAAGTACATGTGCGAAGATACGCCCCAACGCCCTCCTAGTCATGCCTAGGCATGGATAGTCCGAATGTTACTCCTTTTTCAGCCTAAATTCCAGCCTTATATGATGGGTAAGAATCACTTTTGGCCATAATTCAGCACATGTGTTGAGGGGTTGTCATAAGTGTGTTTCTTGGTAGATTTACTTTATGGGCGCCAAATCAGAAACAACCTCCATGTTGAAACGTAATTTAGGTATACTTAGAGACCGAATTGGACAAAATGTCCTTCTGCAAAGTTGTAGATCTATGTGTTAGCTTCACATGGGGACTTGAATCATCCAATTTGGAGATCTGTGGAGAAGTGTATGAGGAAAGTACTAAGACTGCGCTGGAAAGCAAGAAAATGGCAGCATGCATGTGTTTTGTTGAAGTTTTCACATGGTTATGCTTGGTGGAATTCTTAATGGCCGAAATTTCAGCATTTTTTAGCTGGTTGGAATCTTAAAAGCCAAACTTTAAGCATCACCTTAGGTGGAATTCTCATTGGGGAACTTTAATGGGAATTTTTAATGCATACTTTAGTGGAATTTTGACTATAAAAGGAGGGGGAACCCATACTCTTCATCATTCACTATCAATTTCAGATTCTTAGAGGAGAGGGGGGCAGCCCCTAATCTGATTTCTCCACCATTCATCACCATTCTTCATCACTCTTGGAGGGGAAAACTAGAGGAAGGAAAAGAGCTTGGGGATTGAAGGCTCAACTTCAAGATCCATCATTATTCACTTTTGAGAGAGTTTTTATATAGCTTTTCATTTCAATTATGTCTATGAACATGTGTATTAATTCATTTATGTTTTTCATATTATCCATTATGAACTAAATTCATAAGACTAGGGCCATGTAAGGCCAAATTGTGATATATGCTTATAATAGATGATTGTTGAGGTTGTTCTTATATTGTTATGTGATGTGAATTTGTGTTTTTGCCTATCTTGCATATACTTGATCACTATATGTTAGAATCTTATGCCTAGGTTAATATTTCGGGAGAAAATTGACTTAGGGTGCAAGAAATTCACATCATGACCCGTAACTAATGAGGAATTGCCCTAGACATAGGTAAAGATTCCCGGGTGAAGTTGTTCGATTCAAATCGAGTGAACTCTAGTACGTTAATGCATGTTTAGTGGTTAGATTTCCGGATAGGAATATTTGGGAAATCACGATCTAAGCATAGGAGTTTATACGCGAGACATCGGTTATTCTCTACCCTCGGAGTTCTCACCATAACAATATAAGCGTAATCCTTCAACTAGAATCTTTATAAGTATAATTGATCAATTTGAACCTAGCATGTGCCTTAGTCTCCCTTTATACTTTGTGTAAAATCAATTGTGTAATCTTGTTCTTATTGTATGCATTTTACCTATAATTTACTTTAATTATATTTGTTCTTTTTTTCGTTAAAATCATAAACTAAAATTCAAGTCTCCGTGGTTCGACAATCCGGACTTTTAGTCCACTTATTACTACACACGACTAGTGCACTTGCTATCATAGCACGTTGGCTTTTAGCGTGTCAAGGGCCTAAGAAAATCGATAGATGTCTTGAGTGCGGTGAGCTTGGCCACTGGAAGAGGAACTGTCCCAAATTAGGCAAAGGCGCAAAATGTATGAAACTCTTTGTTTTTGAAACTAACTGTTCTATGGCCGTCTTTTCAACTTCGTGGATTCTGAACTCAAGGGCTAGTGCCTATGTTTGGTTTTTGGATCAGGATCTGCAGAGAAGTAGAAAGCTTGGCCGAGAAGAAGTGATGATCAAAGTATGCAGCGGGGAAAGCGGCGCGGCTACTAGGATTGGATCTACTTCTCTTTATTTGAATTCTGGACATTTATTATTATTGAATGATATTTTAGTTTTGCCCATGGGCCTTAAGAACATTGTATCTATTCCCATCTTAGTTAAGAATGGGTATACATTCCGTTTTTCTAAGTTAAATTGCGACATTTATTATAGAAATAAAATGGTTGGCAATGTTTCTTTAGTTAATGGTTTGTATTATTTAAATGTTCTTAATTCATCTGTAGTGAATGTTGTAACTCATAAACGTGGTAGGCAAGAAGCTAACCTAAAGCTTAAGTGGCATCTTAGACTAGGCCATGCCAGAGAGCACAAGATACACAAAATGGAAAAAGATGGGCTTTTAAGCTTACTGGGGTCGGATCCCTATCCAACTTGTGAATCATGTCTCTTAGGCAAGATGGCTAGATCACCCTTCACCGGGACTTTTGAAAGAGCTACTCAAGTCTTAGGGTTAGTGCATACCGACGTTTGCGGACCATTTGGAGAAATGGCTCGTTGGGGTTTCTACTATTTCATCACTTTCACAGACGATCATTTAAAATATGGTCTAATGTATCTGATGAAGCAAAAGTCTGAATCCTTTGAAAGGTTTAAAGAGTTCAAAGCCTTAGTAGAAAATCAAACTTGGCAAAATATAAAAACTCTACGATCGGATCGTGGAGGAAAATATATGAGTGCTGAGTTTGATGAATTTCTTAGACAACAAGGCATAATGTTACAACTAACATCGCCAACAACCCCTCAATTAAATGGAGTAGCCGAGCAAAGGAACCGAACTTTGTTGGATATGGTTCGTTCCATACTTAGTTACACTGATTTACCCATTTCGTTGTGGGGACATGCGCTCCTTACTGCTGCTTATATATTGAACAGATGTCCCTCTAAATCCGTTCCTAAGACTCCGCATAAGATGTGGAATAATAGGAAACCAAGTCTTAATCATATTAAGATTTGGGGATGTCCCGCTTATGTCAAGAAGACCAAAATGGAGAAATTGGAGACAAGATCCCTCATGGGACGTTTCATTGGTTATCCTGAAGATTCCATGGGATTCGTCTTTTACCTGCATGATGATTAGAGAATCATCGTGGCCCTACAAGCCCACTTCCTCGAAGATGAATTCATCTTGGAAAGGGGCAGAGGTAGGAAAATTGTTCTAGAAGAGCAAAATGAAACTCCCTGAGAGACATCTGTCCAAGAACCAAGGCCTGAACTAATTGTAGCACAACCACCACGTAGATCTGGTAGAATACCACATGAACCTGAGAGGTATGGGTATCTATAGCAGGGGGATAGTCAAACAGAAGGAATTGACTATCCAGAAACCTTTTCGCCCGTGGCCATGATAAAGTCGATCCGAATACTGTTATCCATAGCTGCATACTTAGATTATGAGATATGACAAATGGATGTCAAAACGGCTTTCCTGAATGGATTCCTCGGGGAGGATATCTATATGGAACAGCCAAAGAGTTTTGTATCCGAGACCGATATCCATAAAGTATGTAAAATTGAGAGGTCCATATACGGTCTCAAGCAAGCATCTAGAAGCTGGAATCTTCGTTTTGATGAAGTAGTAAAGGGATATGGCTACATCAAGAACGAAGATAAACCCTGTGTCTACAAGAAAACTAGTGGGAGCAAACTCTCATTCTTAGTACTATATGTGGATGACATTCTGCTTATAGGAAATGACGTAGGAATGCTCACCACAGTCAAAAAATGACTTTCGAGTACATTTTCCATGAAAGATTTGGGAGAAGCGACATATATTCTAGGAATTCGTATCTACAGAGATAGAACGAATAGAATGATAGGTCTCTCCCAAGCCCCTTACTTAGAAAAAGTCCTAAAGAGGTTTAGGATGGATAATTCTAAGAAAGGGTTTCTTCCTATGAGGCATGGAGTACACTTATCCAAGTCTATGTGTCCTCAAAGCGAGGAAGATAGACAGGAGATGAGTAATGTACCCTATGCTTCTGCGGTTGGTAGCCTGATGTATGCAATGTTGTGTACTAGACCCGACATTGCCTATGCTGTGAGCGTGCTGAGTCGATTACAAGAAAACCCGGGAAAGGAACATTGGATAGCTGTGAAGAATATTCTAAAGTATCTCAAAAGAACTAAGAATATGATTCTCATCTATGGAGGTGGAGACCTGAAGATGGAATGTTATTCTGATTCAAACTTCCAGTCTGATGTTGATGACCGAAAATCCACTTCAGGGTTTGTTTTTTCTCTCAATGGTGGAGCGGTGTCTTGGAAAAGTTCCAAGCAAAGCACAACCGCTTATTCCACCACTGAAGCGAAGTATGTGGCAGCCTCAGAGGCAGCCATAGAAGCTGTTTGGATGAGAAAGTTTCTTGGAGAACTTGAATCGGTCCCTAGTGCTCAGCTCCCGTTACCACTTTATTGTGATAACAATGGAGCAATAGCGCAAGCCAAGGAACCGAGGTCTCATAACAAATCCAAACACATTAAGAGAAGATTTCACATCATTAGGAAGATCGTTGACACAGGAGAGATAGCAGTGCAGAAAATAGCCTCAGCTGATAATATAGCTGACCCGTTCACTAAACCATTACCTCAGGCTGTTTTGGACCGACACCTGGAAAGGATGGATATAAGATAACACAATGAGTGACATTGAGTGCAAGTGGGAGATTGTTAGGATTATGCCCTCAGATGCCATAGAGGATAGTATAAATAGGGCATCTATCTTGTATTGAACTTAAATATTATTTATAATAAAAGGCATCTTTTAGTTTTCACTTAATTCTTATATGCATCTATAAGTTGTGTAAAATATTTTGTCCGTGTTTTCAGTGCGATCCCTCTACTTCCTATGGGATAGGAAGAATGGCACTCTAGAGATCGACCTTGATTACATTAATGGGCAAATAAAGACTTTGAATACTTGTACAATCTTATCTCTGACATGGGAGTGCCAGTCGAACACCATGTGATGGTGGGAGCTTAAGACTGTTGGCACATCAGTGGAACTGATATGCTCGAACACGACTCGCATCGATTCTGTCACATGGGTTTTCACTCTGTGACTGTCAATGACAGAACTGATTATGCGTAAAAGGTATATGTGAACCTTTGACCTGAAGTATCAGGCTGAAGATGCACCTGTGACTTCAAGTCTTTCACTAGAGTAGTTAGACCCAATTCACCCGTTGGTGGGGTCGACCTCGAAATGCGGGCTCGATTGGCAACTGGTAGACTTAGCAGATGATTAATATGGGATTTGTTCTCTCATAAGTGAATGAGAATGTACCCTATGTGATTATAGATAAATATAGATCAAAGTCTTTGGCCAAAGCAAAAGAGACGATTGTGCTAGGTACTTAATCGATCTCAATGATCTCGTATTATTATAATTTATACATATGGTCAAGTCCAGTGAGTTTGCATAACCGTGACTCTCACTTGACCGGGGAACGTGAACAAAGGGTTTATACATATACGGTATTTACGATTGGAAGGTTGTGGAATGATCCATTCATTCGTATTTCATTTGGGCTACAAAGTGGGCCGCGTGACTGGCTAGGTGTTACCCACTTCTTTTGATTTCCTCTCATTGCCAAATGAAATGAACCTAAAGAGTCGCGCTAAAGAATTGATGAAGAAAATTGAAAAAGGATTTTCTATTTTCTATTTTATTTTGGAGAGATTTAATTTATTGGATAAATTGAATAATTAATTACTTATTGGATAAGATAATTAATTAAATGGATAAGATTAATTATTAATTAATTTCTTGGAGAAATATATTAATAAATTTATTTATTTAATTAATTAATTTCATTATTTAATTAATTAATTTATTTATTGGATAAAATAAATTATTAATTAAATAAAGGGTTAATTAAACAAAGCAAAAGAAAAATTTCCGGGCCCCATATGGGGCGTCCATGAGGACGCCCATTAAGACTAGAGGGATGATCAATGTGGTCTCTTTTGTTTTATCTTCGTCAATAAGTTATGGAGATATAAAAGGGTTCTCTTGACTTTAACCTAACAAAACACAAGATACAATTCATTGTAACTCTCCAAATAATAGAAGAAGAAAAATATCCTCCTCCTCTATACACACTAGCCGTCGCCCCTATAGAGAAAGAAGTGGGATTTTTCATCATCAATTCGTGCGTGATTATTTAGAGACAACGTGCTTCGTTGTTTGGATTAATTTTCAAGAAGCTTCAAGAAATCAAGACTTAAAGAATACGAGGATTGAAAAATTCAAGAAGTTCATCAATTCGGAGAGTTGAAGAAGAATTGGATTCTCCTACCAACTCGCTTCAACGGGTAAGTTGATTTATTCGTTAAAGTATTTTAGATTCAATTATGCAATTAGAGAACACTTTGGGCTTTAATTAAATTTTTAAAATCCTTCCGCTGCGTTTATGTTATTTTTTGCGAAATCCAACAGTGTGTGTGTGTGTGTGTGTGTGTCTGTCTGTGTGCGTGTGTGTGTGTGTGTGTGTGTATTGTTGTGTTGGTGTGAGGGTGGGGTGGGGGATGGGGAATTGGGGAAGACGACACTGTTCCCCAACCCCCTTTTTTTTTTTTCTTTTTTTTATATATAAAATAATATATTAATAAGTAATTATTTTAGAAATTAAATTTATTAAAATACAATTTTTAAATTTATTATAAATTTCATAAATTAATTTAAAATATAAATTTTTAAATTATATAATCTAAACTATTATATACTAATTTAATTAAAAGATTAAAATGATATTTTACACATAATTTTTTATTTTATAATTTTAATAATTTAGAATTTTTTTGTTTTGTTGATAATAATTTTTAATTATAAATAATTATTTATATACTTTACATACACAACATTACATATAACACCTACACTTTTATAAAATATTACAAATAACACCAAAAGGGTATAATTGTCCGAGAAAAGTTTGGTCTTCTGGTCCAGAAAAAGTCAGGGGTATTTTTGGAAGTTCGCCTAAAAATTTAACGGAACCCTATCGGAAGGTGTTCAATGTTAGACGGCGAAAACGGAATGGATGTTAGATGTAATTTATTGAACTAGGGGATATTTTTTGTAATTTCGCAATACCTCAGGTATGTCCAGTGTAACCATATCTATATATATAATACAGTTGTCGGGTCAATCGTTCTTTTTTTTTTTACACCGGTTGAACTAGTGACCCAATAACATAGTTGGTCGTCAAGTCTGATTTTCGATCCGATTTTTGAAAACTTTGATCCTAAATGAGACAAAACCTACCAAACATTGAGGATCGACTTGCAGACCAAGACATTCTAAAGGAGATCCGAGTTGGAAAAGGAGTTGGACGTTATTTTCGTATTCAAATACTGAATACATCAACTCTTATATGGTACTATGTTGTATAGAAGCTGCCACAAAAGAATTGTGTCAATACTAAATATATGATATGGAGCTATTGACTACTTACATTAAGTATGAATAGGGGACATTAAATAATGATGAGAGTCATGAGACCAAACAACTCAAAATCAATTAAGTTTATCAAAAAAAAAAAACTCAAAATCAATTACCTAACAACAAATTTTCAAACGGTGGATGCCCACCTAGACTTAGCTACGCAGCCTACGCTACCCACCTCTCACTACTTGCCAACCCAACTTCTATACCATTCCTTTTTTTCAAACATATATGTACATTCTCAACTCAACTATGAAAATATTCATTGTTTTAAGGGTTACATTCTGACACGCTACATTTCTTTTTCTTTTACTTTTTCAAATGTTATTTATATCAAACTAGTCACTCGCACATTAAAATTGAATTTAATTACAATTTTTTTAAATAAAATTAATTGAATTTAAATAAAAAAAATTGAGAAAGGAAACAAAATTTTTTTAAAAAAGAAAAGGCTCATGTGCGTTGAATTTTATACACTATGCAATTGTCCTTAAGTCACATCCAAAACTATTGAGGTGTTATTATGTCATTCACATGGTGCATTATACCTGATTTATAAAAAATATTGTTATAATTTCACTAAAATCTATTGCCAGTTCAAAACAGTTTTCGTGTGGTGCTATTAAATTCTACAATAATATAGATTATTTGATAACCAAGATAGTAGACTAGTTATATTAAATATTAAATACAAAAATTTCCTTTTCAAAAAAAAAAAAAGAGAAAGAAAACAAATGATATAGGAAAAATCAAGAGAACCCGTCAAAGATAAAGAATGGGAAAACTAATAGAAGGTTCTGTTTTGATGTTTGGAACAAAAGCATCATCTCTCATCTCATCGGCGTAGAAAGTCAAGACTCTCCCCACAGTCTTTGCCTTTCCCTTCAAAATACGATACCTCCTTCCACCTTCCTACCCTATTTTATTCCTCTCTCTCTCTCTCTCTCTCTCTCTCTCTCACACACACACACACATAATATATTCACCGTTGACAACTAAATAGCAAAACAAAACATCGTTTTTATCTCATTTTAGATAGGAGTAACACATTTGGTCCCAAACTTTGCCCACTCTATAAATTTAGTCTATTGAGTTCAAAAGTATTCCATATTTGATCCAGGCCGTCAGAGAACATAAATGCTTACGTAAATATTATGTGATTGTTAATTTCAATGAACAAATTATGCAAAAAAACGAGAGTTTCAAGAGATCATTTTCATGAGTTTTGGTCAATAGTTACCTCCTTTTGAAGTTCTCAGGTGTACGTACATGAATTTTTCCTATTATATCAATACAATTATCGATTACCTTACACTTATAGGACAAATTTTGTACAATAATTGACGTTGTTGACATAATTGATAATATTTAAATAAAAGAACTATTTATGCAGCCCGTAAAGTTTGAATAAAAATTGGAATTTTTTTTGGTGTGTTAGGAGTTGAACATCAAGTGGTGTATATTATCTAGATGTGATACGATATATACGATATATGATACATTCGGGAGTAATTTTATGTCAAATTGAGTCGAATGGTCCAAGTGTGAATGTGTTTATTTCTCTTATCCAAGTGTATATGGCACAACATACAATACACTTTACTGTGTGATAGATATAAACACTAAAACTATTGAATTCGATCTATCATAAATTTTCCATACATCCGGTAGCATCTAGAAATTTTCCACAAAAATTGCTAGACCAAGGGTGAAAATAAAAATTCCAATTTTGCCTAACTAAGTTCCACCCACCTTCATTAAAACGCCGTTTCAGACGCGCATATACTCAACTCAAGTTGTCAAAGGAATATTGAGTAAATCTATACATATACAATAAATATATATATATATAAAAAAAAATATTTATAAACGATCGCGAGATAGGTTTATGTTAAACTTTTCCAATTTGGTAGAATGAAAACCACATGCCGACGGAGTCTTCTTACCAGCACTATCACGGAACGCCATGCCTCCGTCTCTCTCCTCCTCTTCCTCTCTCTCCTCTTACTATCCCAACAAATCGCCACCGTCGGAGCTCAGCCGAGCGCGCCGCCGGCCGACAACCAGTACCCCTACGCTAGATTCACGCCGTCCATGGCGATCATCATCGTAGTCCTCATAGCAGCGCTCTTCTTCATGGGCTTCTTCTCCATCTACATCCGCCACTGCTCCGACTCATCTGGCGCTGCCGGCAGCGTCCGCCGCGCCCTCTCCATGCGAGGCCGACGCGCTGCGGCGGCGCGTGGTCTCGACGCGTCGGTGATTGAAACGTTCCCGACGTTCTCGTACTCGGAAGTGAAAGACCACAAGATCGGAAAGGGGACGCTGGAGTGTGCGGTGTGCTTGAACGAATTCGAGGAGGACGAAACGCTGCGTTTAATACCCAAGTGCGATCACGTGTTCCACCCGGAGTGCATCGATGCGTGGCTCGAGTCTCACGTGACCTGCCCCGTTTGCAGAGCTAATTTGACTCCACAGCTAGGGGACGAGCCGGTTCAGCCTGAACCGGAGTTGACCATTGCCACCAATCAGGAGATGAATGATAACAACAACAATAATATGGAGAGGAGTAATTCAAGAAATGAGGAAATTGCGATCCAGGTAGATCATGGTGATCAGCCAGTTCATGGCGCGGGTAATCGGAACTCGAGTTTCGAATACCCGAACCGGCCGCCGAGATCGTGGTCTATAAAGAGGCCGAAAATGTTCGGTGGTTTTGGTAAGTTTAGGTCGCACTCGACCGGGCACTCATTGGTTCAACCCGGGGAAAACCTAGAACGGTTCACTTTAAGATTGCCGACCGAGGTGAGGAAGGATGTGATGAACCGGGCTTCATTGAACCGGACTGCAAGTTGTGCGGTTACGTTACCGAGAGAAGGTAGTTCGAGAAGGGGATACAGAACCGGGGGAGGAGAAGGGAGCAGCCGAGCCGGAAGGTCGTATAGGAGGATTGAACGGTCCGATCGGGAAGTGAAGTCGGACCGATGGGATTTTTTCACGAGAGGATTGTCGATGAGGTCGCCGAAGGTGGTGGCGGAAAATAGTGACGGTTCAACCTCAAAGGCGACGCCGGTAAAAATGCCGTCATTCAAGTGTTTGGAGCCTAAGACGGCTGGGGATGAAATCCGGCCTTTTTCGGGTGACTCGGGTCAGTCACCGGTCTAGGCAATTCCCGGTCAAGTTTTTGACCTTTACGTATGATCAGTACTGGCGGAGGCTGGGAAATAGGCTGCTGGGCCCCACTAGTTTTATCTTCTAGATGGTTTATTATTTACATTTTCTGCTCAAGGATATTTTGACACGTACTTTTATTTTTCTGTTATTTTTGCTCTATGGCTTTTGGTTTCAAGATTTTTTTTATATTTTTTTTCCTCGTTTAGCAGTCCAGATTTGACTTTGACGACTCTTTATATTTTGTAATTTATAATGTTTTCCTTGTGCATTTAGGCATTGTAAATAGAGAAGATCTAGAAGGTCATTTATTGGACAAGGCAATTGGATGTTACTATCTTGTCAAGATTTATGTTAGTTTGTAACTTTGTATACTTGATAATTTAATTTGATTACTAAAGAAAAAGTTTAACTTAATTACTTTTTCAAAAGAGATGTCCACTGATCTAAGTGGTTTTCCCAAATTAAAATATAATTAGAATTTTTGGTTATATCTACTCACGAAATCTCAAAGTATTCTTTTTATATTAGTATATATACACTCACGGCTTATTAACACTTGTGATGAAATCATACGACTATACGATTTCATTAAAACACAAATTCCAATTTTGATGATGGTAAAAATCGTCAGACGGTGGATGTCACAAGATTGACCACGTGGAGTAATGGAACTAATCCAACGCACGACAAATTAGGTTAAGGGTTGATTAAGTTATAGACTGTACTCGGTTATGTCGAGCTGCCTACCTACCCAAGATATATGAGATCAAGTTAGTTCGTAGTTCTTTTGTGGGGTTACTCTCAATAGCCAATGAATTTTTACTGGGGGAGTAGATAATGAGCATCTCTCAACTCCTCTAAGGTATTTATAAGGAGCTGGTAGTGGTCTATGGATCATGGGCCTAATTCAATTAATAACCCACCAGGATTTATGATCAGTGATACTATTGTCTCTTGGACTAATAATATAACCCAATTACCTTTGGCGGGTCTTCAGTCCTTTTTGGGCTTGTATCACGGGTTATCCACAGATGTTAGTTCGCGGCTGGTGACCCGACCCGACTTGGGGACACGTGTAATTACCATAATGTCCTCAGATATTTTTTGGTGCACATCATAATGCACCCTACTCCCGGATTTACCGGGTGGGATACCCAGGAGTGAACGTAATCCAGCTTAGGTTGTGCCACCTAATTTCAATTTCTACTAGGTAGTGGGTCATTGAGACCCCTCACCTACTTTTGTATAAGTGTGGAGGGGTAGTTGGCGCTTAACCACAACTCCCATTCGTATCTCATCACTCATTCATATTCATTCTCTAAGGAATTTCTCTCTCTAGGAGCTTCCCTTAATCTACCATGGGCAAGAGCCAAGGTGGGCAAGAGCCAAGGTGACCAAGGTAAAGATAATATAATTTACTATTGTTTTCTTTTTTGGTGTGGCTATGTGATGATAGCTTGAGATATTTGCTTGCTTTTCTACCCCTCATTTGATTTATTCAACCCATGACCTCACCCGCCCCAATAGAGCATCGTCTAGGAGTTATAGGTGTATCAACCGAGGGATATTGCATAGGGCGGAGGCTTAATCGTCTCGCAGTGAGAGCCGCGAGGCACTTTGCCTTGGGTCCGGGTTTTCCCGTTTGTTGGCCTTTAAATACGTTCCTTGGGTATGTTCATTTCTTGTGTGTGTGTGCTATCTTATTTGGATAACATCTGCTAAGGACTAGTTATTGATGGACCCCTTCATTTTCATAGGACTAGGGAGCCATTATCCCCCAGATAATATGGTTTCGGTCTCCGAAGATGGCCTTACTTTCGACTCACGTGATTCCACTATCACTGAGGCCGAACTTGTGGCTCTATTCAAGGAGACAGTGCTGGAATTCGAACTACTCTTGCCCGTACCGGGGTATGGAATCTCAAATCCCCCCGAGGGGCACGTGACCCTGTACTTA
Organism: Buddleja alternifolia; assembly: GCA_019426215.1. Classification (NCBI taxonomy): domain Eukaryota; kingdom Viridiplantae; phylum Streptophyta; class Magnoliopsida; order Lamiales; family Scrophulariaceae; genus Buddleja; species Buddleja alternifolia. Next base: position 17,736,359 of record CM033408.1, on the reverse strand, counting down.
GAGCATTTTTGTTCAGGCTTGCCTTTCCTTACCATAAACGTTTTGGGGAGATATTAGACCACTATAGCATATGCATAAGTTAATTAACCTCTGCTTGTTTTGCCTTCTTCGAGGGCTTTGTTTCTCGGTTTATCGAGCTAGGTCTTGACATTAATTTAGAGTCCTTTCAGGCTTTGTTCACTAATAAAACGTGTTGTTCCACGCCGTATGTATATTTTTTTCCCGGCTCCGACCGCTAGGTTTTTTGGAGGGTAATATTAAACCCAAGGGTGATTGGAAGCTGAAGTTCTTCTACTTCCCTTCACTCACTTGGGTATATCAACGCCTTTGCGTTGGACCAGGAGCCTGGAACCCCAACATGCCACCCCCACGCAAAGGCAACTTAGAGTTATCTTTAGCAAGGCGGGCTTGTTTGAAGGTAGATTCGATGTTAACCAGTTCTATACTCCTGGTATATGCGTGCTCTTACTTTTTCGCATTTTACATTGTTATTCTTACATGCAATTTAGCGTTGTGTTTTCACATACTAACATTCGATGGCCCTATATTTTGTCCAAGCATGAGGATGCCCAAGGGCGCCATACCCAAGGGTGGCAAGATGACTTCCACCATCCCTCACGCTTCCCAAGCTTCATATGGTCGTGGCGAAAGGGCTGATCAGTCAGGTCCTCCATCCCTTGGCCCGACAAGCGTACCTGGGGTTCTCTCCCTGCTGGAGCAGGTGCCATGCACCCTTGATTTCGATTCTTTAATGGCGGATTTAGGCGCCAAGGGTCCTCAAGGCCCTAGATTTGGCGTCCTTGCTAGCCCTCAAGACACTATGGTGTTGGAGACAGGAGGTGGTGACAATGTGATAAGAGGCGTTCTTACGTGTTTTTAAGACTATGATCTGACATTTTTAGATTTATTTATTACCTAAATCATACCACATTTACGTTTAATCGGGGTGTTAAGTGGTTTCGGGTGATAAACGAGAGCACACGAAGAAAAGGGCGAAAAATGATGCAAGACACAATTTCGAGCCTGTTGACCACGCCCAGGCGCCAGTATGACCACGCCCGGGCGCCGAGTAAGAAGCAGTAAGTTCTTCATCCTGTTGTCCACGCCTAGGCGTCATCTTACCCACGCCTAGGCACCGTATTGTCCCCGCTCGAGCGCCGTTCTCACCACGCCGGGGCGCTGCTGGACTTATTCCCCAAGAAAGGTACTCCACGTAGGCCGCGCCTAGGCACCGCACAGTCCGTGCCTAGGCGCCGGCGTAACCGTTTTTCAAGTGTATAAAAGCCAGATTTCAGGAAGGAGGAAGGGTTCGAAATCTGGGTTTTGTGGAGGCATTTTATGGGTTTTAAGCCATCATATCATCAATTGGAAGGAGAAGGAAAGAGATTTGGCTAGAGATTGAAGTTCTAAAGCAAGGATCCATCATCAAGCAATTGAGGGAGTTTTAATTTCTTGCATTTACATGTTTATTTACATGAATATGTATATGTTTGTATTAGATGTTCTTAAAACCTTGATGAGAGGATAAATTGTAGTACTAAGGCCATGTGAAGGCCTATTTTACAATTCAATATATGTGAAGTGAATTTTCGTATTAATTTTCCTATTGCTTTGTGTGTTGATTTTGTGCTTTCTTTCCAATCATGTGCTTGATCATCATATGCTTGCTGTCTTGCCTAATCTAGTCGTTCGAGAGAAGATAGGTTAGGGTTCAAGGGAATCAACACATCATCCGAAACTAATGCGGAATTGCCCCTAGAAATAGGTAAAGATTTCCGGGTGTTGTTAGCTGGATTTATCCGGGGAAACTCTAGAACGTTAATGCGTGGTTATTGATTAGATTCTCGGATAGACATATTTAGAGAACCGTCAATTAATTATAGGATTATTATGAGCCGAGACATCGGGTAATAGTTAATTAAGGATTTTCCATCAAAGCAATAGGAGTCTAATAATTCGAAGAGTAGCTCACGTATATTGATGAGTAGATTAGGTTGTAGCATGTGCCTTAGTCGTTTATCACTCTTGAGATTTAATCTATAGTCCGTTTCTCTTTTGTTCTTCGCTTGATTATTCATTTTATTGCAATTTACTTTTGTCCATTTTTTTTAAATCATAAACTAAAATCCAAGTCTCCGTAGTTCGACAACCCGGAATTTTTGTCCACTTTTATTACTACACACGACTAGTATACTTGCTATTCATAGCACGTTAGGTTCTAGCATGTCAAGTTTTTGGCGCCGTTGCCGGGGAGATGGTGACAATGCTATTGAGCATTCAGCTCATTCATCTCCAAGACACAACCGTGGAAAAGGGGTGGCCCCTGTTGGAGAGCACGTGCCCTCTTATCCTTTGCCTCCACTCATTCCAGCTGTGAAGCGTGCTCGTGGTGATACTCCAGGGAGCTCTAGTTCCGCCGGACTTGGCACTGGCTTGTTTAACTTTGGGGCGAACTTGGACCCCAATGTTAATTCCTTTTGGGATACGAATGACCCCGTGACTCCTTGGTCTATGATGATGATGGTCGTGACCAACTATGATGCTACCCGTTTGTCATCCCTACCGGTTGAGCGTCTCGATTAAGAAATTTGCACCGGTGCTGGTCGGGTAGGTATTTGCACGTGTTATTATCATTAGTCTGAAGTCTCACCTCTTAAGATTTTCTCCCCATTTTATCCTTTTGTCAGGCGGTCCAATTGTCACACTGCCTTCGCCTCAAGTGCGAGGAGGTGGAGAAGGAGCATCAAGAGAGCCTTCAACAGAACCATCAGATGTTTTCAAAGTTCTGGAGGGATAAGAACTCGTCTGACAAATGGAAGGGGAAGTATAAGGAGGCTCAGAAGAAGCTTGAAGCAGAGAAGTCTAACGGTAGCTACTTTCTTAACTCAGATGTAGGGAAAAAAGCTTTTAGCAATGCGAAGAGATCGACAGTGGAGAGGTTTTGCAAGAGTGCCGTCTATATTGAGGAGTGCAACAAGCGGGCTTATAAGGTTGCTAGGGGTTTTATGACTAAGATGGTGCGAAAATGCCGTAGGACTCTTCGAGACAGTGGTCGGTACCCTGATGACGATTTCACTTGGTTGAACAAGAATGTTCCAGACACCAGTGATGGGGAGACCGATACTAGAGGCAGTGCAGCTAGTTGAGGCCTTGGTTATTTTCTTAGCTGTTAGGCTCTTTTATGTTATCACCCGTCGAGATTTGTTTTCTCGCACCGTCTTTATGCTATATTTTTGTTTTAACAATTGTAAAACTTATTTTTATTCGCCCATGGACGGGTTAACATTGTTTTAGCCATGTGAGGCTTGATGGATATTTTTTCCCTTGGCATGTTGCCTCTTGAGGATAAGTGATAGATTATTTTCTCATTTCTTCCCTTATCATGGGTTTTATCTTTAGTACCGCTGATCTTTGGTACTACTTGTAGTTGTCTCACTACTGGTGATTTTTTACTGCTAGCTATATTTCTCCTCATATGCCCCCCTACTCCTTAATTGTGCTAGTCAAATCTAGGAGTAAGTGACCATATAGCAAGGGAGTTAAAAAGTTATTATTCTTTTTGACATGTAGTCATTGTCTACTCCCATGTTTAGGATGGTGGGTTGAGTAATATTTCCTATGGCTACTTAGTAACCGGCTTTTGACTAGCTAGTTCTTCAATAGGCGGCTACTAGTCTGCAGCTATTATTATTCTTGCTACTACTTAATTCCTATACTACTCATTGGGGAGTAGATGTGCAAGTAATAACAAAATAATTAGGCTTAGATAGCTATTAATTTCATGCATTAGGAGCATGAAGTGAAGTCGAATCTTTGGCTAGCCACTTGTCACTTGATATCTCCTTGGTGTTTGGTAACAACACTTGGAACAGCGAGGTTTATTTGCATTATATTTACTTAGTCGAACGGGCGACACCGTTCGTGATACCAGTGGCCATTCATTATGGGGGGGGGGGGCGTGATCGCCTTTTATTTGTTCATAAGAGTGACATAGTTCATGTTACCAGCGGTCACTTGTTAATGGGGCATGGTCGCCTCTGGTTTGTTCACAATCTCAATCCATAACCTTAATGGGAGGGGGGGAGACCTTTTGTAGGCCCTCAACCTCTCTCGATATTATTGAGGGATTATGGGGTGGCCCATCCTCATTCGAGTAAGAAACAGCTCGGGGGATTTTTGCGGTGCCACCCATATTGACCTCGAGTGGGGTTGCGGGTAAAGTTTATAACGCCTCGAGTGGGAACTTACTTAGTTCCCAGGGGTCGTATTTATATTTTTGGTCCCTCCCTTATGTGGGTGGAGCGTTTAATCATTTAAAGTTTTTGATAACTTGATGACATAACAATGGTGACATAAGCATTTAAGCATACGTTTGGCCGGTGGCCAAAAATCATCAAGTGTCAACTACAACTATCATGGCAATTCATAGAATAGAAGAAATAAACTAAGTAATGAAACCTTATAATAGCCTCTGTCGAAAGTAGTAACTCCGAGGGGCCTTTTGGTTTAGGATGTTATTACATCACCTTGGGTGATATACTACCCCTATTTTTTGCTATCCGACCATGACTTGAAAATGACATTCAACATATGTAAGGAAAGATGGTGCTAATTAACACTTAGCTAAATTATCTAATCGTCAATGCAGGTAATAACAAAAAAGGAAGGGGGGTGCACATAGGCACCTCAAAACAACAATGTCTTTGGATGCACTTAGGCACCTCAAAACGCAAAATAAACACTTGGCTCATGGCCAACATGATATTGTCTTATAGCAGGATACTAAATAAATGGTGATTAACTGATTACCTTCTGAAGCCACAAGGAACCTAGTATTCTGTCACTGTTGAGCCCGGGGAGTGATTCCCCATGCTGTTCATATTTTCCGTAGGATTCTCAGCTGGAAGGTGGGTGCCTTGGAGCGACAGTCGGGTTGATTTGGCTTTGCCCCCACGCTATCTTCCATCACCAATATTAAGTTGATGGTGGCTTGTTTCCCTTTGTCCTCAGGGTCCTTGTCACCATGCTTTCTCTTGGGCTTCTTCAGCGCATTCGCATAACACTCTCTTACCTCCTTGATATCCCCAGCTGCTTTCCCCACTCCATTGGGGGTGGGGAACTTAATCTTCATGTGATAAGTCGAGATGACTGCTTGGAATAAGTTCAAGCTCGGCCTCTCCAATATAACATTCCAGGTAGAAGGGGCTTTGACTACTAGGAACTTGACCATCTTAGTGGAGCGTGTGGGATAGATGCCCAAAGAGATGGGGAGAGATACTTCCCCTAGGGCTTCCACAGTCTCCCCCGTAAATCCCGTAAGGGGAGTGTTGATTGTTTGAAGTTGGGCATTGTCTACCCTTAATTGAGTGAAGACATTGTGGAATATTATGTCTATTGAGCTTCCACTATCGACTAGCACTTTTTTCACCCAGAAGTTCGAGATGGTTACAGATATCACCAACACATCATTTACTAAGGGGATGCCATCCCCCACATCTTGTTGCCCAAACTCTATTGTGGGACTGTTGGACCCTATTTAATTGACTTGTCCTCCATGGGGGGAGCTTAATGCATGCAACCCTGTAGCTGCCCTTAATGAGGCCCTCCTTGAGTTCACCGAATACCCTCCAGCAGGGCCTCCCAAGATCACCCCTATGATTCCATTTATCGGGGGATTGTCCATTTTTTAGTCCACCGTCGGGGGGTTACTCTTGCCTCCATCTCTATCCCTTGGTCTTTGGGGTGTTTGAACGGTTACCTCTGATGCGGCAATTACCTCTTGTAGGTAGTCTATTTTGATCAACTTCTCTATCTTCACTTGAAGGTGATGGCACGTCTCCGTCGTGTGACCTTTATCGCAATGGAACCTACAATACTTCTTGGACTTCAGGTGGCTGGGACTATCTCTCATCTTCTTTGGCCAAGAGATTATGCCTTGCAGCTCAGCTACGGCCAGGACTTGCTCTCTCGAAGGGCAAACCCCGAAGAGGGCATATGTTTTCTCTCTTTGGCCTCCGGTATCTTGTCTTCATCTCTGAATTTTCTCTTATTGCCACTATTTTTGTTCTTTAGTGACCCGACGGTCTCTTTAACTCTTATGTATTTTTCAGCTCTAGCCAGCAACTCTACCATGGTTGATGAGGGCTTCCCTGCAATCGACTCCTTGAACCTACTATTACATAAGTTCCTTTGCATAATTCCTGATAACAACTCGTGATTAACATGCGGTACGTCTGACACCACGTTGGAGAAGCGCCTCACATAATCCCTCAAAGATTCTTCGTCTTTTTGCACCACTGTAAACAAAAAGGATACTGTCTTGGGGTCTTTCTTGTTTATGGAGAAGTGGTTGAGGAAACGCCTGGTCAGCTGGTCAAAGTCAATTATAGGACTTCTGGTAACCTATTAAACCAACTCAGTGCCTTCCTAAAAAGGGTGGTTAGGAAGATTTTGCAATATGCTGCGTCGCTGACGTCGTACATATCAGCCTTCGCGTTGAACTTGTCAACATGTTCTTGAGGGTCACCATCTCCTTCATATTCACTCAAGTGAGGAATTTTAAGCCTTGGGGGCAAAGATTCTGCCAATATCGCAGAACAAAAAGGACTTCTCTTCGATGGAGCCACAGCCAATGGCAACAATTGCATGTCTTTATATCTCCCGTAGTTTTTTGGGCTCCTATCACGGTGAGGTCACGCCTTATTTGACCTTCATGCCTTGGCAAGGTCTCCTCGGGGGTCACTGAGACGTGACCTAGGCGGGGAGACCTGGGAGGCGCTGGCCTTCTATCTCTGCCTCTCGGTGGCCTCTCAGGAGGTAAGGCCACACTATTCTCTTCTTCTCTAGCACCACCATTTACCGAAGAGTTGGATCGTATTGAACCAATCTGGCCGGGTGTTAGAGACTCTTGACCACGGCGAGAGGATTGGCTGAGTCAGTATTGAATTTCACATTAGGCCTCATACCATTGTCTCTTGGTTCAACAGGTGTTTGATTTTTTGAACCTTTCTTAACAAAGAATACACCCTTTCCTTTGTTGTTCGCCGTAACATTAGATTTATTTGGTTGTTTACCAAATTTATTGCATCCTAAATCGGTCTTTTCACCAAATAATCTTGTTACCTCAGTCACGTTGTCTAGCTTTCTTGACGCTTTGTCAATGATGAGAAGAGCTGCTCTGATTTAGCGAGTCTAGCAATCAACTCAGCTTCTCTCTTGACTATTTTATCAAGGTCACTTTTCAAATTAGTTATCTCACTTTAAAGTGATTTGTTCTTCTCAATGCATTGTTGTTGAACTTGCTACTCTGCTTTGAGCATCACATTATCAATCTTGAGCGATGAAATGATATCGAAGTGATTTTGATATAACTTAGCGGCATCTTGACAATCTTTATAGTATTCTTTTACTTTGTCAAGTAATTCTTCATAAGAGAGAGGATAAGAAACTTCAGTGTTTAACTCAGGGGATGCTTCATCATCTCTGGCCATGAGATAAATAAGTGCTGAGTCATCCACTGGCTCATCATCATCACTGCTCTCCTCTGAAGACTCCAAATCTTCAGGTGCAGATGCTTGTTCTAATTTCGCTTGCAAACCTTGTTGGCGAAGGTTGCTCCTGAATTGGTTTCTATCTAAGTAATCCTGCCTTGAGGGCTTAGATACATTTGGATAAGGGCAATTTACCTGGTAGTGCCCTGGTTTCCTGCAATTATAACAAAGATTAGTTTTCATCTTTTGTTCATTTGTCAACCTTGCAGTTTGTGGTTTTGAGACCACTAGCGCTGAGAGATTCTGTTGAGTAGATGCTTGGTACTGAATCGGCGTTGAGGGAGAAGGTGCAGAATATTGAGGCACTTGGTACTGTTGTTGAGCTGGAGGAGACGCTTGGAAAGAATTATGTCTTTGATGCTTAGGACCATTTCCTTTCTTTTCATATCTTAAAAACTTTCTGAATCTGTTCAGTATCACTAGTTTCTCATCCTCACTTATATCTGATATTTTTCCTTTGTTACCCGATTTACCCTTGATTGATGCTATTAGCGCTCCAGACTCTATCACTGGACTGCTCACAACATCACTTGTTGAATTCAACTCAAACTCAAACACTTTGAGCTCTGAAAAGGCATCTTCTGGAGTTAGAAGATCCAACATGTTTGATCTCATTGCTGTTGTCTTCATTAAAAATCTACTAGATAGACTTCTGAAAATCTTAACCACCATTTTCCTGTTTTGTAAGTCCATGCCTAAGGATGTTAGTTCCATAATAAGAGCAATAAATCTAATATCCAATTGCTCTAGCATCTCATTGGGCAACATTTTAAAACTGTTAAATCTTTCCTTGGCAATGGAAAGTTTGTTCTCCTTGGTTTGCACTGAACCACCACAAATAATAACTAACTTATCTCATATCACCTTAGTCGTAGTACATGACTTGACCTTGTTGAATAAGTTGTCATTATCACCGATGGCTGTATATAGAGCATTTCGTCCAACATTATCTAGATTTGATCTCCGACGCTCATCTGTAGACCATTCTTGCTTTGGCTAATCAACATAGCCATCTGCAGTCACTTTTGTAACTCCAGGCGCTCTAGTGATGACCTTGAATATTTGAATAGGTCCATCTGAAATGATATCACACATTTTAACATCACATGAACAAAGATAGGTAAACGCTTTGACCTTCCAAGAGTCATAGTTTGACTCGGTCAATTTAGAAACTTTAGCGAATGCCATGATAAATTTTAAAACAACTTAGATTTTTAAAATAGGATCTAAAGAAGCAGTTATGCTTGGAAATTTTAAAATTTCTACTTCAATTGCTCTGATACCACTTGTTGGTCCCAAGTGGCATTCGAAAGGATCTAGAAGGGGGGGGAGGGTTGAATAGACCCTGAAGTCTTTTTCGACTTCAAAAAGTTTCATATTAAAATCGGTTTGGACGCTTGAAAATTTAGGCGCTTGGCTGAGCGTCTACTTGAAGACTGTTTTGGTAAAGATTAACTTAGACTCAAGATTTGAATACTATAACCAAGTAGGTTTAAGCGTTCAGCTATTTAATCAGGGTTAGCACAACGGATTGATTTTAAGTCTTTCTTTTGAAGGTTTTAGCGTCACAAAGTTTTCTTTAGTTGCTTAGCTTTGGATGATTTTATCAATGTGTTTACTTAACCAATTTATGCAATGATATGACTGGAATGAAATAATGGTAGAGTAAAAAACACAAAGTTTGAACGTTCGTTGGGTGGTGTAATCCCAACTACGTCCTTCTTTTCCTTGAACACTTGGAGACAATCCACTAAAATGATTCTTGAAGAATCACATAGAAACTTCTACACAATAGGGAGAGAAGGATATTGATGACTTGAGCTCCTTGGTCACTGAGATTTCTGCTACAATACACTTCTATTCTCTTACTTCTTTCACCCAGAAATAATGCAAGTATCCAACTTCGACTTCACACAGATTGCGAGGCTTGGATGAGGTTTTTCTAACAGTTCGTTTTATTTTGGGAAAGTTCAAACAACTTGGAATATCTCAGTAATAATATGGGGTTCTTCTTTGAAGATGTTTGAGATATTTTAGACTGTCTAGGAATGTATAGAAAAGCTTTGAGGAATTTTGGCTATGAAAAATTGTAAGCTTTTCTCTCAAGTAATTTCAGCAAAGTTTTTGCTTTTTGTGCATGAAGATTGGTGATTAGGGTTTGCTGAGAGGTACTATTTATAGACATTTCTCGGGAATTGTCTGTTGGACACATTCAGGAGCGTGTCTCTTACGCAGCGCGTTAAGTAGACCTTTTTCTGACATTCCTGAAAATCTGTTAGTTTCGATTGGACAGGAGCATGTTTTGAACTCTGAATATTGACATTCTAGTCAAAAGGTGTCTTGTCCACAAGTCACAATAGCTTATCACATTTAATGCACTTATCAGGTATTTAATGCGTTTTGAATTTATTTCGCGTTGGAAATAAATGTCCGTTGATGATTGCATTTAAGTCCTTCATGACTTGAAAATTTATTTCAGGTGAATCCCTTCGTTGAACTCTTGAGTAGCTTGAGCACTAGATTCATAAGTCTTGAAATAGATCTTTAGCGTTTGACAAACGCTTAAGAACAAATCTCCATCTTCACTTGATTTCAGACGTTGATCTTCAACTTCATCTTTGATAGACTCACCTAAAATTCTATCATAGACTTGGTATCTAATACTTAGTCTAAAACCTACAAAGATAAAAATTACAAGCCTAATAAAAATTACATCTTTCAGACACTTATACAAATCTTCTAATAAAGTATAAACTTACATTTTATTTGGGTTCTAACATAAAGTCCTAATTGTCATCATCAAAACGTCTAACATGAAATTCCTAACAGCCCTTCTCAGCCAGTTCAACTCTGATGAATTTACCTATCTTAATGCCTATGAATGATGCAATGTCCCTCGTCATCTGGCTATACGGGAGCCCCTTAACATGCACCGTAAACTCTCCTTGATTGAGTGGAGTAGAAAGTGGATCATCATCAATACCTAGCTTCTTAATTACAATTATCCTTATCAAAACTCCATGGTCCTCTATCTAGAACCTTATCCAGGTCAATTGTATGATGAAAGCTAAAGAGAAAACGTCCGTTCTATATCCTTTCCACATTCATTTCCCGAACCAGTTTGACCATCCAGGTAAACGTATCCTTGAAAGCCATGAAATTAACTTGTCGTCCCGTAAGAAGTCGTGCAACTATTATAAAGCCAGTATGTTTGAGACCCTTTTTCCATAGATTGGTTGGGATCTCAACTTCGCTTGCTTCCCTTTCCGTAAGCGAGAGCATATCCCCCAACCTTGCTATTTCTTCGTCCATTAATCCATACCGCTGAAACTGTCGGCGCGATGGAACTAACCCAAATTCAGATACCGCGCTATGAACGAAGATTCGACGCAAGAAATTCCTAGCAACACAAAAAGAAACAAAACCAGTTAAAACACAAAAGTAATAACGAAAAAAAAAACCTCCAAGAAACCCAGCAGCGAAGGACGAAAGGAGACAAAAAACATTAGACTAATGTCGACAGATCGCCTACGCACTGAAAGAAAGACAAAAAACGATAAAAGAAAACGCTGAAAGGAAAAATAAAACGCAAACAATATACGAAAAAACAAGGTTGTGGTTTCAAGGTTCCTAAAACTTCCAAATGCAAAGCGTCTCCAAAAAGTCAGAACAGATCAAACAAGCCTCACACTCTCAAGAAACAAGTTGTTCGCACCGATCAAGAAGAGATAATCATCTTGAAAAGTGCGAGAAAGACAAACCCTAACTTTAGAGAACTAAAACTCTCATGCGTGACAGAGAAGGCAACTCTCAAGTAGGAGAGAAAAAAGAGTTTTTGACACAGAACAATGTACCTAAACATCAACCTTCTATGTTAAATTATTGTTGAAAATAAGTAACGGGACAAAATTGACAATAATTAAATAATTATGAGACTCAATCGACTAATTTGATGCGAGTGAGATAATAATAAAATTAATCCAAGTTATGAGACTAATTTGACATTTTTGCCGTATAGTTTTATTTCTTGTTTTTTGCTAAATATTTATTGCCATATTGGTCTAATAGACATCCAAAAGTGCACATTGGGTTTTAACTTTTAAGTCTTAACCGAGAAATAAACTTAGTATTATTTTGTTTAAACGCGGAAACAGAATTTTCAACCATCATCTGCCCACGCCACCACCGCCACCGCGCCGGGAACCCAACATGGGCCTCTCGTGGAGTAAAAGAAATCACCACCACCACCACCACCAACCACCACCTCTTCCACCGTCATCCTCTTCATCAAACCCTCCTCCCCTCATCATTCCTTCCCCAACACCACCACCCTACGCTTCCAATCCACCACAACCACCAATCTATTCTTTTGCAGCCAACGCCCCCTACTCTACTCCCCACCCACCTCCGCCGCAACACCCTTATCCTCCGCCGCCACCTCTCCCCCCCTACAACCACTACACTTACAACTCCTCCAATTACTACTCCAACTACCGCCCCTATTATCCCCCACAGATCACCGGGTGGGGCCCACCCGCTGCCCCTCGTCCCCCGACTCCACCGCTACAGCCCGTTCCTTACGTGGATCACCAGACTGCGAAGAAGGTCAAGAATGATGTGAATGTTCACAAGGACACCATTAGGCTTCAATTGGATGATCTTTACCCAGATTGCCACTTGGTTTCCTTCACTTTTGATGCTTTGGTTGATGGAAGGTAGTACTTGGAAAACACCAATTCTCTGTTTATGATTTGCCTTGGTTTTCGAATTATGTCGTTGATTAATCTATGTTATGTATGCTTGTGTTGCAATTGCAATTGAATGTTTAAATGTCTTTTGGGTTTGAATTTGACTTTGATTAGCAGTGTTGGATCTACCTTGACCTAAGAAAAACATTAATTGATTGATACGATTGATTCGTACTGACTATCGATGAAAAGGGGTGCTAAAGAAGTTGATCAGTTATAATCCTAAGCATTCGGAAAATCTGGAAATTGTTTGTTGAAGCTACTTCAATATCCTATGACATAAAGATGTAACCCTTAGATATGCTGACTCGAGAACGTATTGTCTTCCCTGGATGATCTTGTGTGTATGCTGTCTGTTGTTAGGTCGTTTGCCATGAAACACATTTCTATCTGATGATTTGGATTTCTGGCATGTATTTTTGATGATATCATTGTGTTGCAACTCAGGCAGATATTATTTCTTATAATTATATGAAAAAAGAAAAATGTAACCAGTATTCGACATGAGTAATCACAAATTAGTGCAGAACTTGTTCAGAAATGAGGCCATAGGATTTAAATCTCAAAGTAAACAACACAGCAATTACTATTTCTTTGTTTGTGCAAGCACTCTTCTATGAATTCTGAGAAAGTATAACATGTGAATCATGAAGTCTGGTGATATAGGGATTAGTAAACAAATGTAATGCAGTTGTAGTGCCCTCTATCAAACGTTTGGTACCTAAAAACAATTGAATCCTTTATTAATGGCTATAGTTTGTCCCTTTTACCAGTGTCCTTTTGTTCTCATTTTTATTCTTATGCTTCTTAAATTGCGAATGTATTTATGAAAATTGGTATTTTGACAGTGCAAAAGGAAGATAAACTTTCTTTTCCGTCTTCAGTACTTGTGTTGTCCTGAAAGAATAATGAGCCTTCCTGAACTTCTGAAAAGGATTGGTGAGGCTGACTAGACTTTGGTCATGTCAATGTTATTCCGAAATGTGTTTAAATTGGAAATGATGCAACAACTGTTTCCGAAATTTTTCAAACTTATTAATTGAAGTAGCGAAGAAGCAGAACTGAATTTTTTTGTTTCGTTTCACGATTCATTCTCTGATGTATTTGAGTAATTGACTATGATGCTTTGTTTTTGTTAATTGATGATAAGAGAAATTGGTCTGAACAGACTTTTACTAATTTCAACTAAAACTTCTCATATGTTTTGCAAAAAAACAGTGTCATTAGTTATGTTGACTAATGGTCAAGTGATTCAGGTTTGTTCTTGACTTTGCATAATAATCTTAATTCTTTTTTAATCTCTTGCTAGTTGAAGTCATTTCCCCATGTATACATTTTTAGACTTGTTAAGGCTGTGAAATGGCTTTGGAGACATTAAGTAGTTGAATGCAGTGATCTACGGGTGAGCTTGGCCAAGCTTCTTAAGTATCGATTCTACAAGTTCCAATATTTGATATTCGTAAGAAAATAATTTTGGAGTATTGATTTATGAAATTTGGCCAGAAGCTCTGTTTTGGCTTTTAAAAAAGTTGATCATTGCGTTAGGACAATGCAAAAGTGATTCTAGCTTGGATCACCAAATGCCTCCAGAAGTCACGATAGGCCAAGCTGGTTCCAGTTTAGGTTGCCAAATGCCTTTAGGCCAACGCACCCTAATTTTGGCATTTATCAATGATATTGTTCAGTTTATAAGGTCAAACTGTTATGAACGTGGAGAAGCTCTATCCTTTGCAAACTTGGGAGACTAATCAACTTCCTTAAGTGTTGTTATGTATGAGGAATATTTCTTGTTCCTTCTTTCTTTTTGGTTAAGGTAGAAATAAGCGTAGAGAATTAGAAAAACAATTGAAAAGAGTATTACCAAGTCTGATTAGTTGAAATCAACAGATTTTTCCCCGTATTTTTTAATTTGTGCATGCATTAGAGCGTATATGATGAACAAATAATAATAATCACATTTACATGATAATCAAGGGATATTCAAGAGCAATAGTTCGTAACAGGTAGCTATTATTTACCTTGTTAAGCATGAAATATTTTCAGGCTTGAAGTTAATTTGATAATTTGCTTTGTTATCTTTTACAATTGTATCCAACAAAATGAAAGAATGGGTAAAACACAAATGAATAACATGTAGATGTTGCTTACCAGTAAGCTTGACTGAATTTTAGTTGATACATGTGATAGTCTCGTTACTTTAAGTAGGAAAATTGATTTTTTTGTGAAAAATCACAATCTATTCTGGAAACAGAACTCATGGCAAGGTTTAGTTTTCCAAAACACCTTTAAATATTTAGTATTAAAATGAGTCTAATTTTAACAGCATGCACCCTGGTTTCAGCAAACAAAGTTTCTTATTTTCAGAAATCACTCCTTATATAACATTTGAAAGCAAATAAGCTGATCATGTTTTCTCATAATGAAATGACAAATAAGCTTGTCAACGCAATTGGTCAAATGGTGTTACCTAATTCTAACAAATATTCATTTTAATTTTTAATACATACCCTCAAGGAATCTTTGTCAAAACATTTCTAGAAAATACTTTGCCAAAATGAATGGATCCAATCATAGTGCATGTTTTGTTAAATTATTTAAATTGATATCATTTCCTACAAGTTGTTACTGAACAACATTAATTTTCTACACATAATTTGCAAAAATTCAGTCGTGATAAATTTTGACTTGAAAGAAGATTCAAGATCCTGAAACTTACATTTCAGCTTTTTTTTGTTTGATGCTTGACAATATACCAATCTTTCTTTCTCTAACTATGTACCTAATTTGTCACTTGAAATGCAATTTGATATTTTTTTTTCCTTTTTTGATTCAAATTCTCATACATGATATGATGTCTTCACCTGATATCAATTCTATTGCAGTATCACTATCTTTTATTTTGCCAAGGAAGCGGACAACTGTAGTTTCACTCCATTGTATCCGGAGATTGTGCCTGTAAAAGTTCCATTCCAAAAAGGACTAGGACAGCAATTTCACCAGCCTTCAGGAACTGGTGTGGATTTAGGCTTCTTTGACATTGATGACCTGTCAAAGCCTATTCCAGGGGAAGATGTTTACCCACTTATAATATCAGCGGAGTCAGCTATGAATGATTGTTCAAATGAGGAACTTTTAAATACATCTCCTCATGCTCAAATCTCTCAGGCTGTCTTAGAAAAGAAAGATGGCGGGAATTTTCAAGTGAAAGTAATAAAACAGATTTTATGGACTGATGGGGCCCGTTATGAGCTGCGTGATATTTTTGGGATAAGTGATTCAGATGAAGCTTCCATCAGTGACTTGGAATCAGGAAAAGAATGCGTCATTTGCATGACCGAGGTCAAGAACACTGCCGTCTTGCCATGTCGGCATATGGTAACTACCTTAACTTTAGAGTTTTGCTTGTCCGAATATTGAGGATTTGATTATAATTGGAAAACATATGATTGCCAAATGAAACAATTTTATTCATATTCATTGTGTAAACATGGATGCTCGTAAGCATAACAAAACTAAATTAAATTAAATTTCAGTATTGATAATTTGGAGGTCCATGTCACGCAGCTCCTTAAAGCTTAGGGCAAACTTGAACATGACAATTAGAAGGCTATAAGCATCAAAATATTTGCATTCTAGACTTTGGGTTTCCTTTACTACACTATGTTTGGTTCAAGGATTTTAGCGAAGAAAAGAAAATATTAAGGAAAGAAAAAGAAACTCAAAGAAATCCAAAATTTTCTAGTTTGTTTGGCAGTCTGGATAAAACTTATGGAAAACTCCAAGAAAGAAATAACTATGAAACTAAACTATTAATTGATTCAAATGTTTCCTAAAAATATAATTTTTTGCAAATGTCATTAAAAAATAATAAATCACATTGAGAAATGGGATGTGCGGAATGAGAATAGTTCTTTATTTTCCACCCGTTTCCTCACCAAGTGATGAGGAAAAGGAATTTTCTCAAATTAGTATTCCATTTTTTCTCCTATTTTCTTTTCCTTTTCATTTTCTATACCAAACAAGGGAAAATGATTTTCTTTGTTTTTTTCTTTCCCTTTCTATAACAATTTCCTTGAACCAAGCACAGGGTTAGTATCAACTTGGTGTAGTAGGAGCAAGTTTAGAAAAACAAAGCACAATCCAATCACCACCTCAGCACCGCATGACCACCAATCTCTCACACTAAGATATTGCACATAACACCCCTGAAACTGACATATGTTAATCTAGGAAAGTTTCTAATGTGAATATAGGTGTAATCCTCCATTAATAAAATGACACGAAATGTTTTCTCTCAATAATAACATACAAAGTAGGTATCTATAGTTGCAAAATTAAGAGGGGATGAGTTGGTAATTACCTAAAGTAACAAGGGATGACAATGTAATTAACCTTAAAATGAACTCTTTTGACGAAAGATCAAGAAATGTTAAGGGAAGACCTTTCACCTACTTTAAAGGTTTGAAATTGTACTAGGATACAACTAGATACCAAATCAGATTATGCTTACACCCTTAAGTCGATGCAAGTTGTGATATTTACTTATTTATTCTTAAATGTATCCTTTAGCCTGGCCATATGCTTGTAGAAGTAGGAAAAAAGAAAAATGTTTTGTTGTTCATTCTATTAGAATTAGATTGTAATTTGGTTCTGTATTCTGGTATATGTGTACCCTTGGTACACAAGGCTTACATACATGGGATCCTTTATAGTAAGACTATACAATTCTCTTTTCGTTGGTATCTGAATCTCTCTCCCTTTGGCATGCCATTCTGTGGATAAAAAGGAATTTGTGGTTGGTTGTTTATGTAAGATCCTGCTTTGGTGCAGTGTATGTGCAGTGAATGTGCAAAAGAGTTGAGGCTCCAATCGAACAAGTGTCCTGTATGTCGCCAGCCCATTGAAGAACTTCTGGAAATCAAGCTTGACAACCAAGGTAACAACAATCTGACACAGTTTCTCTCGCTCATGACTTAGAGGATGTTGGCTAAGCTTACTTTAAACAACTTATAAGCTGGGGGTTTCCTTACTTATTTTTCAGGAGAATATAAGCTCCCTGACAGCTTATTTTAAGAGCTTATAAGCTGTTTTACCAAACATTTATAAGAGCTTATAAGCTCTCAACAACTTATTAGCTGTTTTTAAGGAGCTTATGAGCTCAGCCAAACATTCTCTTATTACTCATGTTTATAATGTGTTGTCTTCTACCATTATTACTTATATTGGTTATTATTGTCTGTGGTCTCTCTTGCTTTCTTTTAATAATTACTGCATCCTCAGAAGCGAAACCGGGATTTAGAGGGGAAGGATAACATGTCATGGAACACAATATACCTCCTACAGCTTCTACATCAATCAATGCCACTTATACACGATTTGTGGTTTGGAAGGATGATCCTTTGCTCATCGATTCAGGATCTGTACAGTTCACAGTGTAATCTTATTCACTACAGAGTACAGACTTCTAATATTATGTGTCTTGCTAAAGTTTGTAAAGTTTTTATTCTTGCTTTAATACGGTTATCTTCTCCCTTTGTAAAATCTGGTTGGTGGAAAATAGGGTAAAATTCCTTTTTTTTTCTTCTCTTTTTTTTTTTTTTTTGCATAAAGGTAAAATTCATTTTTGTCACGGTGTTTTGCTCCAAACGTCAAAATCATCATTCCTCAATTTGTGAAGGCATAAATGTCGATTCGGTCTTGTAACATATGCCTAATCCCATTTTGATCTCATTCGCTATCACTTGGCCGACATGATCCAATAATTTTTTAATTGATGCCAATTTGACATCATTGTCAATATCCAACAAGAATCTTGCCAAATATGTTGATAATGTATATCATAATTAAAAATATACTTATAGAAGTAAAATGATAATAACTTTAAAAAGACATTTCAAGATATGATAAATAGTATTGTAAGTATTTTTTGTTCTATAATCTCTATCTCTACTATTATAAAAGTATCTCTATCTCTACTATTATAAAAGTATGGGTAATTTCTTGAAACTTTTGATGTACCTAATATGTCCCCATCTAATTTACTTTTCTAATGGAAAACGAGTCCAATAATAAATAATAAATATATCAACAACATTTAGGTATATTATTTTATTAGAACTCTACAATGAAAATACAAATAGATGTTGCACTGGATTAGGTCATTCTTCTTTATTTTAATTTTACTCATAATTCCTTGACACATTTAGAGGCTCCAATTGGCAATCCCATGTATAAAGAATCACTATTGCCCCAGTAACTTAGTGGGAAATGTAATTCACTTCTTTAATGGCAAAGTAGTCAAATAATAATTAATAAAAATAAGTTGTATATATCTATAATAATAATGTATACAATTACATTAAAACTCTATAATGAAAGTACATATGTAGTTGCACAAGGACTTTACAAGAAAATTATGTATAGACAACTCTACAAAAGAATTATATATAGAAAATAATAGAAAAGAATCAAATATAAGATTATATATACGTAATAGAAATAGAAATTTTATAAAAGTATGAGTTGTTTCTTGAAACTTTTAATATATCTAAAATATCTCCATGCAGTTTAATTTTTTAATGGCAAAAGGGTAAAAAATCGATAATAAAAATAAATTTCAAATATCTACAATAATTAGAAGTATAGTTACATTACGACTCTCAATAAGGTTACTCCTATTTATTTATTTATTAAAAGAAGAAAATATATTGGAAGTCCAATATCCCAACATATGCGGTACAATAAAATTATAACAAATTTACATTTAATATTGAATTATAGGAAATAGGAACACTTTCTCTCATGGTCTTGGGAGATTTATTGACATCTGCTATTGTAATTCAATATTTGCCACTTTCATTTAGTGATGACTCGCACAACACTTTATTTTTATTTAACCGCCTTTCTTTTTACACTAAAGAGCTTGGCTAACCTTATTTTTAAAGATTTAATTTCATTTTATCTGTTCAACTTACTCATTTTGGCATTGCATCAACTATAGAGTTTTATTGCTATAAAAAAAACTAAAAAAAATAAAAATACACAAGTATCTAGATTTTGCGCCATAACGAAGAGATTATTAAAAGTACAAAGGACTCAATGGGAGGAAAGAAGAAATGAAACGCTCGATCCATCAAAATTAAACAAGATAATGTATAAAAGAATCATGAATTTACGTAAGAATTTTGTTTAGTGATATTATTATATAATTCTTGATTTTCAATTAACTTAATATCTTAAAATATTCATTTAATCTTTCATGTAAATCAATATCTTATTTTTTAAATAATTATAGCTTATTAATTAGTAGTTTGTTAGTTAAGTTTTTTTTTTTTTTAGGGGTAATTAAGTTATAGTTCAAGTTTTGGATTCACCAAGTTGAACAATATCTATGTATATGAATTACTTTAATGAGATCATATGATCCACGTGCGACACACGTGTTGTTTACTAATATTCACAAAATATGAGATACTTAGAAAAATATATTTATCAAACTTATGTTGTAGAAACACATATCATATATCAATGAAGTAAACATAATTTATAATATGACCAATATATTATATAATAATACTATGATGATTAACGTTACTTTATTTACATTACCGAATCAATGGAGATTTAGCTACATATGCTTGTAGTTCTTATAAAATTATATACTTACTAATTTTGAGAATATATGATAGCTCGAAAAGTTCTATAAGTTCTCGAATATCTATTTTGGTATTTAGTTTGTCAAATATGTTCTTCATTTATAATTTGTATGAGGTCGATAACCGTGTATCAATCACATAGATTAATTTATAAAAGGAAAACAAGAATGAACATTGTAATAAATATTAAGATAAATAATAACTAAATACCTTATATTCAATAATTATTTAGAAAAATAGAGGAGAGTGTCATGAAAACATGAATTTATTGAATTAATTTATAGAAAAACATATTATAAAATATCAACTAAAATATCTATTTCATTATTATTGTTATTGTTGTTTGCATGATTTAAACAAAAGAGAAAATAACTTGACTATCATTAGATTATGTCGTATATACAGTTTTAAGTATTCTTTTTATGAAATATGAGTATAATTTAACTATTTATAGTCGTATATAAAAATATGAGTATTTATGGAATATGCGTATTATTATATATAAAATAACAATAAAGGCTCGCTAACACGAGCTTATGAATAACTATAAGTGAGTTCGAGCTCGACTCACGAAGAAGCTCGACGAGCTGAAATAGATGGACGCCGAGCCGGGTCTGACTCACCTTGCAGAGTTACACCCCTAGTTGTAATGCATTGTTTTCCTTTTCCACTTTTTAACATGATCTATCTTGATGAAAATATGAATATTTATTCACTTCCTTGAGGTCGCCATCTATTTATTCCACTTACTAGCTTTTAGGCTTTTCCGATCGACATTGTTACGAAACATGCGTTATG
Organism: Buddleja alternifolia; assembly: GCA_019426215.1. Lineage (NCBI taxonomy): Eukaryota > Viridiplantae > Streptophyta > Magnoliopsida > Lamiales > Scrophulariaceae > Buddleja > Buddleja alternifolia. The sequence continues at coordinate 17,715,608 of CM033408.1, read as the reverse complement.
CAGCGAAATCCTAAGATTATGTTTGGTTGTATTTTTAAGTAGATTTTTAGAATTTTGTATTAGGAATGTGAATTATCAATATTCGTATAGGAATGTTAAATTTTGTGGTATATTTCGTTGTATTTTTAAATAGTGATGTTATATACCACCTTTCATATGCTATCAATTTTTCATCTCCCCCAGTTTTGGTAAGAAATCAATTGCAATTAATTGATTTTAATATATTTAATAGATACATACTTTCTAAATTAAAGGGCGGTGAAAAATTGGTGTTATATCCATTTTAAAAAGAGGTTGGAAATAGTGCTAATGTGATATAAAGTTTCTTTATTGAGATTTGATGTAGAAAATGATTGACTTGTAATGTAAGAGGGAGAATAAACTTGATAGTAGTGAAAATAATTAGTGATAGAGATAATGTGATATGATTGAAAATGTTTAGTGATAGTCATAGATGTTTGTAAAGGAAAATATTTAGTGATAGAATAATTCATCAAGCAAAATATGGAACCAAGCAAAATATGGAACGAAAGCCCTAGATTTTGTTTCCAAGAGTCAACAATATTTAAATACAAATAAAAAAAGGAGTGAAGAAAAAGAAATCAAATTGCCAATTATATTGTCAATGGGCTGATCAGTGCTTGATAATACTCAAGATTTCCTTGAAGCTTTTAGTATTTTCAAACTCTAATATTTCATCCAACTCATTTAAATCATGTACATTGCTAAAATTCTAATTAATTTAATTTAAAAAACAACCAAGAACCAAAATGTACGCAATTAGTGGACAAAAATTTTTCTTTAAAAGTTGGGGAAAAGAACCATTTCTTTACGAGAAGATTGAAGGACTTCATATTTTTGGCATTAAGGATAGTTTTGTCTTTTTCAAAAAAATTAAATGAAAGTTGGGGTACCTATAACAAAAAAATAGAATGCCTTTATCAACTCCCGTTATGAAAATACTTAGAGGGTGTTTGGCTAAGCTTATTCAAAATATCTTATAAGCTCCTACATCTTATAAGATATTTTAAAAGCTTGTAAGATGTAACATCTTATAAGATGTTTAAAAAAAGGTGGAGGTGGGTTACTTTTTGAAAAACAGCTTATAAGATCCAAACAATTTATTTTTTAGTTTTATAAGTTGTTTTCTTAAAAAATTTACCAAACAAATTTATAGAGCTTATAAGCTCTAAAACATCTTATAAGATATTTAGAGGAGCTTATAAGCTTAGCCAAACACCCTCTTACTCACCTATGTGCAGCAAAAGTACCAAATCGGAAAATATTAGTATTGTCATGACCCGAGACATGGAGTGGGCCTCTAGGTGAGATTTGTCGGATAATATTACAATAATACAATTGTCATGACCTAGGCCATAGAGTGGGGGCTGGTAGGCGAGATTCAATGCGCTCCACTAGCAACTATTTCGAGTGCATGCTCATATAGTGAGAATGTACCATGTGTACATTCTATCACACGACCAATTTTGGAACATCAGAATAACACCATCAACATATTGGGACAAAAATAGAAAAAGGAAAAACCATTTGATGTTCCTTAAAGAACATCTATCCATCTGTTAATCGGTCCTCACAACTGTTACTTGACGCAAGAATCGAAATAGTGCACGAGTTGATTGTCTCGTATATACTGCGCATTTGTTGTAGAGTTTGTTGCCTCAAGTAGTCTGCCTATTAAATATTTAAAAAGAAAAACAAACAGAAAAACTCAGTCGGACGATATTACAATAATTAAAAAGGATTTGAATCCACCTTGAGTGTTAAAGGATTTGAATATCCATCGTAACTTAAAATAAAACAAACGGACCCAACAGATATGTTATTATGGATTTGAAATCCGTTTGTTCCAAATCCTCCAATCCAAACTTAACCTTAATGACTAGAGCAAACTCATTACTCAATTGCCCATTAGCAAGAATTGGGGTAAAAGATGACTTTTTATGTCGACATAAAATAAACAAGAACCTCAACCATCTATGAATACAATGGATAAGACTTCTCCCTACGTCTAAGGGTCTCAAATTTCAACATTCGAAAAAATCCGCTATTTTTTATAAACCTTTGGCTTACAAATTTAATCAAACATGTAAAAACAAGAACATGGAACTTATCACTTACACACGGATTTAAAAATGAAATAATGAAGAGTAGGCTATAAAAGAAATCAAACCGTTGGTACTCCCAACTGGTCTCCTATGCACGAAATGAATATGCCATTTTGACACGCTCCTTGCGTAAATGTTCTACTGCACTCCAGATTCTTGATGAAATGCAAGTTTGGCCAGTTAGATTCCAGTATTGTCAAAATAATGTTTGGCCAGCGGCAACCACGCATCGCGAGCGGGAATTAGTCGAGGTACACGAAAGCTGGCCCGGACACCCAATAGGGAAACCAAAAAAAAAAAAAGTAGAACATTTACGCAGGCGAAACTGACTTTGCAATACAGTGTTATATGTGTCGGCTTTGGGTTCCAACCTGATGTGCGTCCGATTCACACCAACATTATTTATATATTTATGTAGGATAATTGAGTACAATATATGAGGCAATATATATATATATTTTTATACGTATTTTGGCAGAGTACCAATATAAAGCATAAAAGTTCTCGTTTTATTCATCTTCCATGAGAGTATATATACAAATTTTGAAGGCTTTCTTTCTAATTACATACTTATCTAATTATGGCAAAATGGCCAATCAAGGTGGCTGGAAATCAGGGGGCGCGCCCAGCAACAAATCCAGCAAGGATTAAGCCCAAATTGCCTTGATTGAAGGAGGCCCAGTATGGTAAGAGCTTGATTTTTGGGCCATGTCTTCCTCTTAATTAATCTTGATTGAGTCTTGTCTCTTGGTCAAATTCTTTCCATATTTCAGCTTGGATCCAGCAAGGCGGGCAGGTACCCAGGCCGCATGTCACGGGCCGACTCTTTTGAGTCTCGCAGCGGAATTCTTTTTCGCCCGTGCGGCGTCGAGGATTCTCCAAACCCTCGACCAGCCTACTTCCATCCCGAGTCTTGATGATGACCCTTCGCGCATTTTGCCAACAAGCTTCTTAGCATAAACATTCAAACGCCTCACAGTGCTGCACTCGGTGCCAAGGCACTCGCCTATTCACAATGCCCACTTTCATCGAAGGCTTCCGTCTCGCACGCCGCAGCGTGTTTCCACAACGTACCCCGACTAGCTAACCCGCTCGCCACACATCGCCCGACAACCTGGGACCTGTGGGTACTCATCTCGGATGGCGGGAGCTTTCGCGCTCCGCTCGGCATTGAGGGTCGCTTGCACGCCCACAACGCAATCTCTCGTGCTCGTCACTCTCTTGGGACGCCCGGATTGCCGTGACATCCTTTGATCGTGCCTCGCCCGAGTAGGGCCACACGTAAGTCCAAGGCTTGCCCACAATTTAGCTTCGCTTGCTCACTACACGGCGTCGCCCAACGACCGCATATCTTAGCCTACGGACCCTCGTAGCTTCGGCTTGAACCCTTAGCCGGGACCTACGAGTTAGCTAACGAGACGTGTGGAAGCTTGTCTCGATAGCTCGATCGACCGAGAGGTGTTGCCCCAAATTTCCGACAGTCCGCGGGGCAATGCACAAGCTCATGCCTAACCTCTTGGCCACAATGGGCGCCCAACGTGGGACCCTCCTGGTCCACGCCGCCCGCTCGTCTACTCACCCGAGACGGGGACTCTAAACACTCCAATGATGTGCCTAGAGCCGGCCCTTGGGGTCCCCTTCACCCCAAGGTAGTGCTCGCTTAGTGCCATCGTGGCACGAGGGAGGCTGGCCGATGCTCACCATGCATGCCCCCCCTATAATAGGCTTAAAAACATTTTCCCTTGTGCCACCACTAGACATTGAAATTCCGAGGAACGCGCTATTTTTCAATATCTTCCTCATCCGACGTCCAAATCGCAATCCGCTTGAACCGAATCGAAGCTCTCGACCTCCACATCAACATACTCGACTTTCAGCCCCAACCGATATCGCATCGTTGAGATATTGCCCTTGCAATCCGCTGAAATCACAACAATGCCACTGCACTGCCACTCCTCAAACATCCGGGTCTTTGCCTATCGAAACGGAACCGTCTAGTAATGAAACTTGGTGGAGACACTCACAACACATATGGGAACATCCCATAATAACAGTTTTCACAATCTCCAAGTTTTCGGCCCTCTGCTCGCCTCCCGATTCTCTTCCTGGCGCACGGATGACAGCCCACTGTCCATCCTTGATCTCGATACCCAAACGGACTCCAAATATTCTCAAACTTGGTGGAAAGCATCTTTACATCATGGGGAACATCCCATATGAACAGTTTTGCAATCCGACTTAAGTAAGATCCTCTGCTCGCGACCCGTTTGGTGCCACTCGCACAGGCCGTCAGAGCCCCTGACGCCTGGCCACTCCGCACGTCGCCCAGGCCCACAAGGCCGTGGGTGACACGCAGCCCACTTAGGTACCAAAAAATAGCCTTTCCTTATTGGTATTTGGGCCTCTCTTTGCTTGGCCCAATTTATGTAATTTCCACCTACATCACAACCCTTTAAGAGGCATCTCGCGGAAGAGATGCATGGCTTCATCTATTTTCATCCTTTTGAAGTAAAAATTGATCAAAATGCCATAGCTTATAGTACTAGGAATAATGCCCTCACCAGGCAAAGAGTTGAAACCTTGCTTGCTTCATCTACTCTGCCTTGCAAACAATATCCGTCCATCAATGCACTGTACGTGGATACATTAGGAACATGATTTCTCTTAATTATGATGTTGAGTACATCATGTGGCTTATCCACCAACCCTTACATAAACCATCAATCAAGATTGTATATATAATGACATTAGGATATATGTTGCAACCAATCATCTCCTTCCACAACACTTCAACTGCTTTCTGTTAGGGATTGTGCCCTAAAATCCAATTATTTAATGTTAATTATGAAATTATTTATTAAGTTATGAGTATTATTAAAATGTCCTATGAGATAGGCATAGTCCAAGATTACATATGATAATCCAAATGGAAGTGTTGTTCCACGAAAAGATTTGAATTATATCTATCATATGTTATTATAAATGAGTTGTAGTTGGTGATAAGAATGGACATCTAATCTGCTAAAGACTATAATATACTATATTCGATGATTCGTCTTAATCATGGGAATGAGGATTCCATATATAGTATATTTGTGTAAATCAATGAGATTGAAACACTGAACTGGATCAATTGAGTTATTTATTTTTGACTACTATCGGAAATAAATGATTTGAAGCAACAACTCTAAATCCTATGATTGTCGTGGACTAATGCATTTAGTGTATATTACTTTGATGTATTCAGAAGTGAGGTTTTCGGTGGCCAATATACTTTATACATTGGATAATTGCATGAAATGTGATTATGAAGGACATTCATAAGTAATCTATAATCTCCACGAGAGATAAAAAATATCCCCTTTAATAGATTTGCAATGTTCGACTATTCTAAAACTTTGGCCAAAGTATTTCATGTGAAGTGTCACTGAAATTAAACGAAAAATGAGATTTTCGTATGAAAAGTTGACAATAAGCAAATTGTTGGGAATCCTGTCAGCTTGCACAGCGGAATATAAAAACAGATCCGGATTCCCAAACCAAAATCAATTCGTGGTTTTTGTCGATTTTAAACAAGAAAAAGATGAATGCAAAAAACTTACCTTTTCGCGTATTCAACTTCAATCTTCGCGAATCTTCAATCTTCTCCAACTGTCCAATTGTACCGTCTCTAGATCATCACGCGACGAAATTGACTCTGGGAAATCTCCGACTCCACCTCCTTAGGCGGCTAGCGAGAGAGAGAAGGAAGAAAAGTTTTTCTCTGTATTGTATTTCTGGTGGAGGAATTTCACGTTATGTGAATTGTTTTTCTTTCAACTGTGTTCTCTGGCTTGAGTTGGAGGATTAAATAAATCCTCCAATTTAAGCCCACCGGATCACATACATACGCCCATATGGGCTCATTGGACAATTAATTGGGCTATGTTGAACCAGTCAAGTTAGTCCAATTAATTTAATCAATTAATATTTAATCCAATTAAATACATAAATGAATATTAATTAATTAAATAAATAATCACTTAATATTCTAGTTTAAATATTCATTAACCCAGTCAATGAAATATTCAAACTTATTAATTTAATTTTCCATTGTTTAATCCAATTAAACAACCAATTAAATTAAATTGTCCAATTAATTAATTCGTCCTTCCAAAGACAAATTACCAAAACGTCCTCCAAATACAAAATTTGATTTCCCCATCTATTCCTTTATAGCGCGACTCTCTAGGTTCGTTTCAATTAAAAATGGGAGGATACCAAAGGATGTGGGTGACACTTAGTCAGCACCGTAGCCCCACATCGTAGCCCAACCGAGTACGAATTGACTATGTCATTTCGAACCTCTAGATTATGAATACCGTATGAGTATAAGCCCTCCACTGACGTATCCCGATCGAGTGAGAGCCATGAAATATGTCAAACTCACAGGACTCAATGCTATGCTTAAGAATCATAGTAATATGAGATTACTAAACACGAGTTAGTTCATTAGCTCTAGCCAGAGACTTCTAATCTCATTTACTTATGATCACATAAGATACTTCTCGTTTACTTTTAAGACAGTGAATTCCTTCTTGACAATCACCTCAAATGCTACTTGCCCATTGGAACGCATTCGAGGTCGACCCCACCTTTCAACGAGTGAATTTGGCCTAACTACTCTAGTGACATAATCCATTGTCACAAGCACACTGTGACCGTAACTCCTCAGGTCTAAGGCTCACGCATACCTTCATAATCAGTAATCTGATCATTGACAGTGACTGAGTAAAAACCAATGTGATCGCATTACTACGAGCCGTGTTCGAATACACTAATCCCATTAAATTTATCTATGACACAAACTCCCACTATCCCATAGTGTTCGACTAACACTCCTTTGTCAGAGCATGTGTCATATAAGTTCATAGGAATCTCAATGCCCAATTGAGATTCTCCGACTTGCGAACCATTTAAGTGATCAAGAATCAAACCATTCCAGTGCCCATTTCCTTAACTACTATAAGGAGTGTGAAGGTTTGCCTTGACATACATGGGCTAGTTGTTCATTTAAGACTTTATAGATGCCATCAAGAATGATACGAACAACATAATGTTGCCTTTATATTAATTACAGATTGTACAATATAAACTCATGCCTTATATTCTAACTCCTTGTTGGCATCGAGGGCACATTCCCAACAATCTCCCACTTGCACTCAATGCCAATCGCTATGGTATTAAATACCCATCTTCTAAAAGATGTTGATCTAGCACCGCCTGTGATAATGGCCCAGTGAGTGGGTCAGCCGTTTAATTGGCTGAGCTTATTTTCTACAAGGCTACATTGCTCTTTCCAACGATCTCTCAAGAGATGTTGTATCTCTCATCGTTTGTCTAGACTTGTGAAACCTAGGTTCCTTTCATATGCGTGAACTTCATTTCATCACATTAAAGTGATAATGCAAGATCTATGCTAGGGACCAATAGAAGTTCTACCACGAACTTCAGATCCAAACAGTTTCCTTTGACAGCCTCCAAGACTCCAAGGCAATTTCATATTCATTCTCAGTAGTGGAGTATTTTACTTGGAACCTTTCTAAGTTACTACTCCACAATTGAGGGCGACTACTAACCCAAAGTGGAATTTTAATCTTCTTTGTCAGACTCAAGGTTCGAGTAAGTATAAAACTTCCACTATCATTTCTCCATGGGCATAGACAAAGAATATATCCTAAGTTCTTCTCAAGTAATTCATGATATATATTATGTCTACCCATTGCTCTTCCTCTCTAAGCAAGAGTCCTTCCTCAGATCTTCTATCCTAAATTACTTTAGGATTTTATTCTAAGCAAAGGGCTTGGGAGGGGCCCATTATCCTATTCGCTCTATTTTCATAGACTCAAATTGTAAGGATAAAGATGGCTTCTCCCAAGTATTTCATGGAGACTATGCTCGATGTTTATATCTTGACATAGTCAATGAGCCCACATCATTTCTCATATGTAGAGCATTCTCTACATATAGCACCAGAAATGATATCTCGCTCCCACTGACCTTATTGCACACAGATGGTCTCTCTTCATTTTGATGATATCATAATTCCAAATTATGTCATCAAAGTGAAGATTCTAACTACGAGAGGTCCGCTTAAATCCATAAATGGATTCATACAACATGTAGACCTTATGAGAATCGACCTCAAATGTGAAACCCTTGGACTGTTCGAAATGGATGTCCTTCTAGAGGAATCCATTTATGAAAGAGTCTTCACATCCACGTGCCAGATTTTCATAATATTGGTGTGTTGTTATCGAAAGTAAGATTCTAATGGATTTGATTTTAGGAGTGGCAAATGGGCTTCCTCATAGTCAATGCCCTTCTTTTGACTACACCCTTTCGCCATTAGCCTGACCTTGTCATTCGAATCAATCTTTCTTTTGTAGATGTATTCGCCTCTGATGAGTACAACACTCTTGGGGTGATCTACTAGAGTCTAGGATTGATTCAAAGACATATAATCCATCTTCACTTTCATAACCTTGACACCTTCTCGTAGGGTCCATATCCACCATTGATTTGTCATGGTAGAGGGATTGTATCCTTAGTTCTCCTCTGCTACATCATACATCTTATGTTTTCCTTGTAGCAGACAACCACTTCTCTCAAGCGGCTGAGATACTCTACCATATCAATCATTGGTGGTTGTGTTTTAATGGGCTTAGTTTGGTTCCTCGAATAGTAGTGTCCTAAGATGTTTTGTTTTATTCTCTTAGAATAATTTTTCCACCTTCTCCAATTTCTCGAACGATCTTATCTTCGAGCAAGCAGAACTCTAAGGCCATAATGATCCCCTGATCATCATATAGGTTAAAAGAGTTCTCCCACTAAATCTTTGAGACAACTGCAAAATGTCCTTTTAAGGACCAAGCCTCCCGATTCTTTACGTTTATCTTTTCTACGTAAGTGGAGAATTCCCATACTGTTACGTGTTTAAGATCAGGCTCCCACTAGCGCTACATCTAATATGATGCCTTAGGAATGAATTTGGAGGGACATCTATTCAAGATGAACTTATGAGTAGCGCAAGACTCACCATGAATTGTGTAATTGCATGTAGTCTAGCATAGAATGAGTCATGTCAACGATATCTCGTTCTTGCATACTACTACTCTATTCATTTGTAGAGTTGCTAGAAGTGTCACTTGTGAAACTATGTTACGTTCTTTTAGGAACGGGTCAAATTAGGAAATCATATACTTGACATTACAATCCAATTGTAGTGTCTTGATATGATACCATATATTCAACCATAGACGTCAATATGCACAGACTTTAGAACTTGAGTGGCCCTTTAATTTGTTCCCTGTGAAGGGAGATTTGGTCATCTTGCCTATGAGATAAGATTCTTAAGTTTGGATAGGGATCCAATCCCAATGGGTTTGTACCCCCACGTTTCTCCTAACTAGCGAATCTTATACTCGTAAGGCATGACCTAATCTTAGGTGCCAAACAATTCTTCTAGTTTGTTTCTACCATACTACGTTCTCTAATTTATGTGTTCACAGTATACTAATCCCGAACTTTCAAATCGTGTTAACAATTTTAGTAAGGATGTATTGTTCCTACACTTATTTCCAAAATAAATGCCATGAAAGTTATTACCAAACTTAAAGAAGTATCATTTCTTGACCAAGTCATAAAATGATAATGTTCTTAGTACCATTTGGTGAAACTAATCAATCATCTAAACATGTTCAGAATTATAAGAGAACAGAGGTGGATTATATTTGGATACACCCAACACCATGTCTGGTTCCAATATTGATCACCTCTTGTTTTTCCAGCTTTTGTACTTCATTCTAATTCTTTAATCATGAGCACTAGCTCTAGAATGTATAATATAAAAAGTTGAGAAAATCGGTCATAGAACAGTTGTTTCAAAAACACATGGTTCTATGTCCAGTGCGCCTCATATTTAAGCCCTACTCATCGTCTCATTCTTAGACTTGAGTAATGCTTGCTTCAAGCATACAAATCAATGACTCTGAACTGAGGAACTTCCTCAGATTTCTAAGCCTGTTGATTTGGTTAGGCCAGTACAGACAAAATTCTCAAGCATAATATTAAACGGGTTAATTTCTAAAAGATATATAAAATAAATGCAGAAAATAAACAAGATTCAATTGGGATGTTTATATTGTACACAAGTAAAAGTAGGACTTTAATTTTACTTGGCTCCCACTACATTTTTTTAAATATTGCACTCTTACTGCAATTTTTCGGAAATCTCGTTGGATAGATTTCATAGTGAGTATTGAGTTCTTCAAATAATTTAGTGGGTTGCAACCTAACCAATTTCTGGCCCACCGATTATTCAAAGTGGTGTCGTTGATATATGTTATTTTTACACTAGTTTCCCCCCGTTTATCGACTTGGTTTTGATTGTTTCCTTGATAATTTGATCACATTTGATGCTTTGATCCTTGTTTTCTCATATTTTCTAGAATAACATATGATTTGGAGGAAAAGAACAAGGATTGAAGGTAAATCATGAATAAAGATACAACACAAGGTAAAATGCTGTATGCGCAGTGCTAGAGTTTATGGAATAGATTTCTCTACCCATGTCCAAATTACACACTTGGTATACCAATGGAAATATACGAGGGAAAGGTACATTTCTTATGTTGAAGACAAAGATCAGATATGTAGGGAAGGAAGTGAAAACGTCATCGGAAGAGACGTCTTACGACGGAGTTTTCTCATTCAGTAACTTGTGAGACACGTTTATCCCCTATAACGTTTGATTTAGGCCTTGGTGTATTCTTGAGAGTTGTAGGTCTTTGTTTTAGGATTCTATAGCAACTTGAATCATCTTATTCCGACATCGGCAGAGAAAGTTATGCAAATTTTACCAAAACTGGTCAGAGGCAGAAATTTAACGCCGCGGCGTTAGAGACAGAATGGTGACCACCGCGGCGTTCAACAAGCAAAATCCGCGGCGTTCGAGGCAGCGGGTTGGTCTATAAATACCCCTTTTAGCCATTTTTTACCCTAACTCACCTTGGACAGCAGCTGCCACACGAAAATAGAGAGAGAGAGAGAGCTTGGGAGAGAAGATTGAAGGTCAAAACATGGAGAATTCAACAAGGAATCCACATCTCTACAAGAATTAGGGAGTTTTTACATCTTTATTTCTTGAATTTGTTCAAAACTCTTATGGCTTGTATGATTTATAATTGCACTTTTGACATGAATATGAGCTAAACTTGTTTGATTGAGGCCACGGATAGGCCATTTATGTTATTTTGATTGTTGATTTGTTGGTGTTTATTGGATTAATTTTGGTTTTAGCTATGTATTCAATATTTGATCTCAATGCTACATTTGCTTGATCACCAAGTGTTTGATAAAATGACTAGATTAGAGATCAAGAGATAATAACCTAGGGAAGATATAAACATTGAATACCCTATAGTTAAACTGACTAGAGATAGACTCGGTTTCTTTAGGTGACTTTCCATTCACGTGGGGAATTCCTAGACCTTAAATGCATCCTCGTTAATCGGGTTTTCATATAGAGATATATAGGAAATTGTTACCAAGGGTAGGGTTGCTATGCCAAGAGATTGGGTGGTACGTACGTTAGGGAATTTCGCCTTAGCTAAATCAATCTGATAATCCAATAGAACCTAAATCACAATCGAAATGCATAATTGGTTGAACCATGTGCCTTGATCGCTTCTCTCTATTGTTTCCTCCCTTTATTTGGTGTGACGTTGCCTTAGTTTATTTTCTAGTATTTATTAATTAGTTAATCAACCTTTCTATCGACCGATTTAACTTAGAATTGAGTAATATAGTAGTCTTGGTACTTAGATTATAGTTGTCCCTGCGGATATGATAACCCCGGACTTAGAAATCCACTTTACTACTTACACGACCTAGTTCTCTTGCTAGGATTTTGTCGTGTCAGTCGTACACCAATTTATCTAATAAATGATTCAATACCTTTCCCCATAATCCACAAAGCCGCAACCTAACCGATTTCTAAGCCCGTGAATTACCCAAGTTCATTCCCACTAACTCCTTTAATCTAACATTTGAATTTCACCTTGCAACCTAACCGGTTTCTGGAGTGAAATTTGCTTCGACTAAGGCATCTCATGCACTTAATAAAATTTCAAATTACTTCCAAATGCATAACCCCCATAACTGGGAAACATTACACATTGGTCGTAATTTTAATTTCATTAAGCTTAGTGGAGGGAGAGGATGTCACACATCCTTTACTAACTCGGTATTATTTAATTTGGGAGAATTTTAAATATTTTAATCAAGGTCTCACAAAGCATATTAACTCCTAACATGCTAACATGCATATAAAGCGTAGAAAAACCTAACAATTCTACTATTACACATTTTCATGGACTAACTAGATCGGCCCAAGCCAATGGGCTAATCAACATATATTTTAAGCATGCATAATAAATCATAAATCCAAGTCCATGAAAGGTGTATCTTATCACATATAACAAGCATTTAAACATAAAAGCACACATGCACTAAGATCATAAAATAAATTTAATTATATTGTTAATCAAATCCAATTTGATTATTACAAAATGAAATCCCATTTAATTTTGTCACTAAGACTAAATCCTATTTAATCGAAGTGAAATTAAATCTAATTTTATGTGATCGAAAAATCTATATCATAATCAATTAAATCTAATTTTGTTAATAACAAAACTAAATTTAATTTAGTTTAGATACGATGATTAAATCCAATTTATTTTTCATGGAATTAAATCCAATTCAACTTCCATTAGAAGATTAAGACTAATTTAATTAAAGCGATATTAAATCTATTTGAAATTAATTCTTACTTAATTTCAATGGGAGAATTAAATCGACTTTAATCTAAGTGGAATTAAGTTCTACTTAATTTCCATGAAAAAAATTAAACCGATTTCAATCATTGTGAAAACGAGGCTCACGTAATTTCCATGAAAATGATTAAATCAATTTTGATCTTAGTGAAATTAAGTCCCACTCAATTCCTATGAAAAGATTAAATTAATTTCAATCAGTGTGATATCATGTCACACTTAATTTCAATGGGAATGATTAAATTAATTTTAATCTTAGTGATATTAAGTCCTACTCAATTTCAATGAAAGATTAAATTAATTTTAATCAATGTGAAATTAAGTCTCACTTAATTTCTATGGGCTCATGAATCATTGACTAAGTCCCACTTAATCAATTACAAAATTAAATCTCATTTAACTTTGATGGGCAATTTAAATAGATTCAAAATATCAACAAAACTAAATCTCATTTAATTTTGTTTAATAAACTAAATCTTAATTTAATTTATGTAACTCAAATATAATTTAATTTGTATTAAATCCAATTTAACAATAATTTAATTTAATTTAATTTACAAAGAGGGCTTGGAGAAGATTGACCGAATTAGTTAAAATTGGGTTTGGGTCTTACCCAATTACTAATTCAATTGAAATTGGGTCCAAGCCCAATATTTAATTCAAACTTGTTGAATTAATTGGTGTTGAGTCAAACCAATACGCAATTGAATTAATTGGTGTTGGGCTAACCCCAACCCCAGTCATTTAATTTCCAGGAGTGGGCCTCTTCAGCCCATTTTTCATTTTAATCCTTTGTTGGGTCAAACCTGAATTTGATTAAATGAGTGTTGGGCCAAACCCAACACAAGGTGTGTTGGGCCACCTGGATTGTTGCCCTAAGGGCAACACCATCTTCGCCTTCACTGCCCCGTCAGCGGTCGCGCCGGTGATGCGTCGACGCCGGCAACACGGCCGTGACATCGTTGGCCAATTAATTAAGTCGTCCTTCCAAAGACAGATTACCGAAACGCCCTCCAAATACAAAACTTGATTTCTCCGCCTATTCCTTTATAGCGCGACTCTCTAGGTTCATCGCAATTGGCAATGAGAGGATACCAACGGATGTGGGTGACACCTAGCCAGCACCGTGACCCCACATCGTAGCCCAATCGAGTACGAAATGACTATGTCATAGCGAACCTCTAAATTATGAATATCGTATGAGTATAAGCTCTTCACTGACGTATCCCGATCGAGTGAGTGTAATGGAATATGTCAAACTCACAGGACTCGATGCTATGCTTAAGAATCATAGTAATATGAGATTACTAAACACGAGTTAGTTCATCAGCTCTGGCCAGAGACTTCTAATCTCATTTACTTATGATCGCATAGGATACTTCTCATTTACTTTCGAGACAATGGATTCCTTCTTGGCAATCACCTCACATGCTACTTGCCCATTGGAACACATTTCGAGGTCGACCCCACCTTTCAACGGGTGAATTGGGCCTAACTACTCTAGTGACATAATCCAACTCACAAGCACACTGTGACCGTAACTCCTCAGGTCTAAGGCTCACGCATACCTTCATAATCAGTAATCCAATCATTAACAGTCACTGAATAAAAACCCATGTGATCGGATTACTACGAGCAGTGTTCGAATATACAAAATCCCATCAATGTATCTATGACACAAACTCCCACTATCCCATAGTGTTCGATTGACACTCCTTTGTCAGAGCATGTGTCATACAAGTTCATACGAATCTCAATGCCCAATTGAGATTCTCCGACTTGAGAACCATTTAAGTGATCAAGTATCAAACTCTTCCAGTGCCCATCTCCTTAACTACTAGAAGGAGTGTGATGGTTTGCCTTGACATACATGGACTAGTTGTTCCTTTAAGACTTTATAGATTCCATCAAAAATTATACGAACAACATATTGTTGCCTTTATATTAATTACAGGTTTTACAATATAAACTCGTGCCTTATATTCTAACTCCTCGTTGGCATCGAGGGCACATTTCCAACACAAATCGTGAATTTTAGGATAAGATGTGAAGAATAAATTGATAGTAGCATTGAATTTTATTTCTTCACGGGTATTTTAATAGAGGAGTTAGTTGTAATATTCTTAAGTGTGTGAACTCTTGAGTAATTAATTAATTCCAGAGTGCAACAATGTTTATTTAGTGGAATTGAATATTGTTAAGTGGTACCATCAGAGTTTTTATAGCTTTTCATTTCAATTATGTTTATGAACATGTGTATTAATTCATTTATGTTTTTCATATTATCCATTATGAACTAAATTCATAAGACTAGGGCCATGTAAGACCAAATTGTGATATATGCTTATAATAGATGATTGTTAAGGTTGTTATTATATTGTTATGTGATGTGAATTTGTGTTTTTGCCTATCTTGCATATACTTGATCACTATATGTTAGAATCTTATGCCTAGGTTAATATTTCGGGAGAAAATTGACTTAGGGTGCAAGAAATTCACATCATGACCCGTAACTAATGAGGAATTGCGCTAGACATAGGTAAAGATTCCCGGGTGAAGTTGTTCGATTCAAATCGAGTGAACTCTAGTACGTTAATGCATGTTTAGTGGTTAGATTTCTGGATAGGAATATTTGGAAAATCACGATCTAAGCATAGGAGTTTATACGCGAGACATCGGTTATTCTCTACCCTCGGAGTTCTCACCATAACAATATAAGCGTAATCCTTCAACTAGAATCTTTATAAGTATAATTGATCAATTTGAACCTAGCATGTGCCTTAGTCTCCCTTTATACTTTGTGTAAAATCAATTGTGTAATCTTGTTCTTATTGTATGCATTTTACCTATAATTTACTTTAATTATATTTGTTCTTTTTTCGTTAAAATCATAAACTAAAATTCAAATCTCCGTGGTTCGACAACCCGGACTTTTAGTCCACTTATTACTACACACGACTAGTGCACTTACTACAATAGCACGTTAGCTTTTAGCGTGTCAAGTTTTTGGCGCGTTGCCGGGGATCGAACCCGGGTCACCCGCGTGACAGGCGGGAATACTTACCACTATACTTTAGAAGAGTACTTATTTTGTACTTTGATGGTGCAATCCTAATTTTTAGCTTAATTTTAGGGAAAGTTTGTTTGATATCATGTTTATATGCTTCTTTGTTGAGAAAATCAAGCATGAAAATTTTTTGGTCCTTTCAATTGATGCATTGAAATTGATTGACTTGGAAAAATGGCATGAATTCTTGAAATAATTTGAATTTAATGGAATATATATTTTTGAAATTACTCGTGGAGACCTTAGACTAGAATTGATTCTTTAGATGATTCACAATGCACTTAAATTGAAGGTAGAGGAGTTGAGAGGATAACCATCTTGAGACACTTAAGGAATTATTCCCAGAAATATTAACTTAGATTTCTCATAAAGTTATAAGTTGAGTAGTGATTTTATATGCTAACAATGAATTGAAAAGGTTGAATTTTGGTATGACCAAAAGTGGTCAGGCTAATACGTACCGGAGGTAAAAAGTTTCATGCCTATATACTGTACTATTATGCTAATTTGAGCTATGCTCAAGCCAAAAGAAGTGAATTGTTTAAAAGATCTAGTTTTATTTCGTGGCCTTTGATACTCGAGTGATTAAATCCTTAGGAGTGTCTCTACACTTAATGCCTCAAAACTATCTAGTTTGGGAGTCATTGGTCTAAAACTTGTTACATGGGTGTCATAGAAAGTCTAATGGAATAAAACATTGCACATGATCTAGCCTTAATGAAGTTTAAATAGAAATTTCATATGAATTGAAAGTTGAATGTTTGAGATAATGAAATTTAAATGGCTATGAGATTTTCTATAATTCTTATGCTTTGCGTTTGATCGAAAGTTGATAGATATGGGATTAATGTCCAAAATTTGGTAAGGATGCCTCTCGACTATAATACCCTAGATTTATTTTTCACTACACTTTAGGGAGTCGTTTCAAGTATTGGTGTCACATGAGCAAAAGTAGTTGATATGTATATATATATTTGTGAACTTTAAAAGGTTGATTTTATGCCATTCATTCTTGTTGATCATATTGAGATGTGTTGATTTGGTTGGGATTGAAAATTTGTTAGATTTTGTGGGTATATCGTATGCAAACCCTCACGAGACTATAACTCGTCTTTTGAGGTAACTCAAGGGTTTAAAGGCTTGTTGCACCCGCTAAGTGCAATCGTTTACTCCACGAAAGTGAGTTAGTTAGTTGTTTTGTTTTCTCCCTTTGAATGATGTTGATCTTGTCTTATAGCTCTCATTGCTTGAGGACGATCAATGGTTAAGTTTGGAGGTGTTGATAGGGTGTGAATTTACATGTTTTAGAGCCTCATATTTATTGGATTTATATTGGTTTATGCATGATTTATACCACATTTGCTTTTAATTTGTGTGTTTACCGAGTAAAGGTGGAAAATCACTACAATAGAGGAATAACGCACGCAAATACAGAATTTATGCATATTTCGAGTTCGAATTTGAGGACGTCTCCTTCAACAAAGTTGTTTATCTCTGTGTTAGCTTCACTTGGAAACTTGAATTATCCAAATCACAGGTCTTTGGAGAGAGTTATGAAGGAAATACAATTATTGCGCCGAACAGAGAAGTACATGTGTCAGGATACGCCCCAGCGCCCTCCTAGTCATGCCTAGGCATGGATAGTCCGAATGTTACTCCTTTTTCAGCTTAAATTCCAGCATTATATGATGGGTAAGAATCACTTTTGGCCATAATTCAGCACATGTGTTGAGGGGTTGTCATAAGTGTGTTTCTTGGTAGATTTACTTTATGGGCGCTAAATCAGAAACAACCTCCATGTTGGAACGTAATTTAGGTATACTTAGCGACCGAATTGGACAAAATGTCCTTCTGGAAAGTTGTAGATCTATGTTTTATCTGAACATGGGGACTTGAATCATCCAATTTGGAGATCTGTGGAGAAGTGTATGAGGAAAATACTAAGACTGCGCTGGAAAGCAAGAAAATGGCAGCATGCATGTGTTTTGTTGAAGTCTTCACATGGTTATGCTTGGTGGAATTCTTAATGGCCGAAAGTTCAGCATTTTTTAGCTGGTTGGAATCTTAAAAGCCAAACTTTAAGCATCACCTTAGGTGGAATTCTCATTGGGGAACTTTAATAGAAATTCTTAATGCATACTTTAGTGGAATTTTGGCTATAAAAGGAGGGAGAACCCATACTCTTCATCATTCACTATCAATTTCAGATTCTTGGAGGAGAGGGGGGCAGCCCCTAATCTGATTTCTCCACCATTCTTCATCACTCTTGGAGGGGAAAACTAGAGGAAGGAAAAGAGCTTGGGGATTGAAGGCTCAACTTCAAGATCCATCATCATTCAATTAGAGGGAGTTTTTATAGCCTTTTCATTTTCATTCATGTCTATGAATATGTGTATTTACTCATTATTGTTTTTCATACTATCTATTATGAACTAATTTCATAAGACTAAGGCCATGTAAGGTCAAATTGTGATATATACTTATAATAGATGATTGTTGAGGTTATTCTTATATTGTTATGTGATGTGAATTTGTGTTTTTACTTATCTTGCATATACTTGATCACTATATGTTAGAATCTTATGTCTAGGTGAATATTTCGGGAGAAAATTGACTTAGGGTGCAAGAAATTCACATCATGACCCGCAACTAATGAGGAATTGCCCTAGACATAGGTAAAGATTCCTGGGTGAAGTTGTTCGATTCAAATCGAATGAACTTTAGTACGTTAATGCATGTTTAGTGGTTAGATTTCCGGATAGGAATATTTGGGAAATCACGATCTAAGCATAGGAGTTTATACACGAGACATCGGTTATTCTCTACCCTCGGAGCTCTCACCATAACAATATAAGCGTAATACTTCAACGAGAATCTTTATAAGTATAATTGATCAATTTGAACCTAGCATATGCCTTAGTCTCCCTTTATACTTTGTGTAAAATCAGTTGTGTAATCTTGTTCTTATTGTATGCATTTTACCTATAATTTACTTTAATTATATTTGTTCTTTTTTCGTTAAAATCATAAACTAAAATTCAAGTCTCCGTGGTTCGACAACCCGGACTTTTAGTCCACTTATTACTACACACGACTAGTGCACTTGCTACAATAGCACGTTAGCTTTTAGCGTGTTAGGAGATAATGACACATTGTTCAACAAGATCAAGCATTGCAAGACTTCAAAAGATATATGGGATAAGTTGGCTATCGTGTGTGAAGGTTCAGCACAGATGAAGGAGAACAAGCTCTCCATAACCATGGAAAGATTTGAGCATTTCAAAATGCAGCCCAGTGAGACGCTAGACCAATTGGACACAACTTGCACTTTGCTCATCACAGAGTTAGCGTCACTAGACAAGAAGTTGACCAACATGGAAATGGTCAACAAGATATTTAGAAGTCTTCCAAACAAGTATTTGATTAAAACTGTTGCCATGAGAGAATCACAGACTTTGGAGATTCTAGCTCCAGAACATGTGTTTTCAGAGTTAAAGGCATTTGAGTTCTAATTGGGTGAAGTCAATGACACATCGACTTCAGCGACTGAATCAGGAGCTTTAATCGCTACTACCAAAAGTAAGGGTAAAGCGATTAGTGAGGTAAAATCGACAGAATCCAATGAGGAGAAAGATATGGCTTTATTGGTTAAAAAATTTCTAAGCTATGAAAAGAGAAACCCTATTAGACAAACTACATTTCAAACCCCTCCCCCTGAACCAGCGCCTCAGTATCAAGCGCCAGTGTATTCTACACCTCAACCAGTAGAGCCAGTTCCATACCAAGCACCTTCATCTCCTACTCAAAATCTCTCGGCGCCAGTAGTTTCTAAAAGGTTATCAACTGAACAAAAAATGAAAACTAACCTTTGTTATAACTGCAGGAAACCAGGACACTACCAGTTAAATTGCCCTTTTCCAAATGTGTCTAAGCCCACAAGGCAAGACCATGCGGATAGAAACCAATTCAGGAGCAACCTTTGCCAACAAGGTTTGCTAGTGGAATCTGAACCATTCTCCACACCTGAAGAGGACTTGGAATCATCAGATGAAAGTAGTGATGATGAGCCATCAAGCAACTCAGCATTAATTTGTCTCATGGCGAGAGATGAAGAAGTATCTGATAACTCACTATCTAAGGTAAACACTGAATTATCTCATCCTCTTTCTTATGATGAATTACTTGACAAAGTAAATGAATATTATAAAGATTGTCAAGATGTGGCCAAGTTATATCAAAATCACTTTGATATCATTTTATCGCTCACAAGTGATAGAATGACGATTAAGGCGGAGTTGCAAGTTCAGCAACAATGCATTGAGAAGAATCAATCGATTGAGAGTGAAATTATCCAATTAAAAAGTGGCCTTGATATAATAGTCAAAAGAGAAGCTGAATTGATCGCTAAACTTGCCAAATCAGAGCAGCTTGTCTCATCATTATCCAAAGCGTCAAGAAAGCTAGATAATGTGACTGAGGTAACCAGACGTTTTGGTGAAAAGACCGATTTAGGTTGTGATAAATTTGGTCAAAAATCAAAAGTGTCTAAGGTTACGGCAACCAACAAAGGAAAAGGTGTATTCTTTGTTGAGAAGAGTTCAAACAGTCAAACGCTGAATGAACCCAGGGACAATGGTAAGAGGCCAAATGAAAAGGTCAATACCAACTCATGCAACAAGGAGAAGACGAAAGTGAATGATTCACAAAAGAAGGTTTGTCCAAACGCTCAAAAGCCTAATGATAAACCATCTACAAGTGAATCAAACGCTAAGCGTCAATCGCCAAAAGTTACTCCTAAGCCGGTGCTGAGGAAATACCAGCTTCAATATCCTCAAAGATCTAGATCATATTATCGATACTATGATGATTATGATTATGATTACGACTATGACTACTATTATAATCGAGGATATTACTATACACCTAAAAATCACACACAACACAAACCGAAACCCAAGAAGGCCAGTCCTCCCGTAATGAAGTCAAGGAAAATATGGGTTCCGAAAGTTTTAATTCAAACCAAAGCTACTAACGTTGAAGGAACCAAGACAAAATGAGTACCTAAGAAGAATTAGAACTGCCCTTTAAATGCAGGTACCTAGAGCCAACACCAATACTTCAGTTTGGTACATTGATAGTGAGTCGTCAAGGCACATGACTGGCTCAAAGGATCTCTTGGTCAACTATCGTGCAACCAACGATCCTCAAGTTGTTTTCGGTGACAACTCTAAAGGTAAAACAAAAGGTATATGTATCATGCACAGGGGGAACATCACGATAAGTGATGTATATTATGTTGAGGGTCTTAAACATAATTTATTGAGCATAAGTCAATTTTGTGATAAAGGCTTTGAGGTCAAATTCTGAAGCGATTGTTGCTATGTTAACGACGCTAAGATTAAGTCTACTAAATTAAGAGGAAAAGAACAAACAATGTGTATTTAGTGGATAAGGATTCAGCAATAGATAACAACCTCACATGCTTTGTTGCTAAAAGTCAAAATGAATTGAGTTGGTTATGACATAGAAAAATGAACCACCTCAACTTTCAGGCAATCTCTCAGTTAATATCGCTAAATCTAGTAGAGGGATTACCTAAGGGTTCCTTTTAGAAAAATCGCTTATGTGATGCATGTCAAATGGGTAAACCAGTCAAATCATCTTTTAAGAAGAAACCTCATCTATCTACTTCTAGAGTCCTTGAACTATTGCATTTAGATTTATTTAGTCCTATTCAAATCATGAGTGTTAGTGATAAAAAGTACTCGCCAGTAATAGTTGATGATTTTTCTCGCTATACATGTGTAGAATTTCTAGCAACCAAAAATGAAACTAGTGTCAAGCTCACAGCTCTAATTCGTCAATTACAAACCTCGAAAGATTTAAAGGTGACAAGAATTAGAAGCGATAGAGGTACTGAATTTACTAACCATATTGTTGAGAAGTTTTGCACAGATATTGGAATACTTCATGAGTATTCTGCACCTAGAACACCTCAACAGAATGGAGTGGCTGAGCGACGGAACAGAACGCTTAAAGAAGCCGCTAGGACGATGTTAGCAGAGTCCAAGCTGCCTCAAAGCTTTTGGGCTGAAGCAATCAATACCGCTTGCTACACTCAGAACCGGTGTATGATCAACAAGCAACATGATAAGACTCCATATGAATTGTGGAAGGGACATAAGCTAAACGTTTCATATTTTCATGTATTTGGTTCAAAATGTTTCATTCATAACGATGGATCCCACAATCTAAAGACATTTGATCCTAAAGCGGATGAGGGAATCTTTCTAGGCTATGCCAAAAATGGAAAGAGTTTTTGCATCCTAAATAAGATCAAATCGAAGGTTGAAGAATCCATTCATCTTGTGTTTGATGATGCTAACCAAGAACCGAGTAAGGTTAATGTTGATGATGTAGGAATTGAAGTTCTTGCCCAACAAGCGTCACAAATCAATCTTGGTGATGATAGTGATGATGATGAGGATGGTGAGATCTTTGTGCCCAATCCTAAGATTACTCGTGAGGTTACTAATGATGATATTGTCAGAAACGCTTATGATCATGAAGACAATGCTCATCAAGAGCAAATTGGAACTGTGAATGATGTAGCGACTGCACAAGAGACACATGAGGGTCAAGCAATTGATAATCAAGAGTCTCCCAACCCGTTCCAACCAGATCGTAAATGGCTTAGAGATCATCCACCAGAGCTAGTTATTGGAGATATTGGAGCACCTATTAGAACTAGGGCCGCTATAATCAATGAGGCCATGTTCGTAAGTTTCCTATCTCAAATGGAACCAAAGAAACTGGATGAAGCACTCAGTGATTCAAGTTGGGTAGAAGCGATGCAAGAGGAGCTTAACCAATTTGAGAGAAGTAAGGTTTGGACGCTAGTACCAAGACCAACTCACCAAGGAGTTATTGGCACTAGATGTGTTTTTAGGAACAAGATGGACGAAGATGACATTGTTATAAGAAAAAAAGTCAGACTAGTCGCTCAAGGTTATTGCCAAGAAGAGGGTATTGATTTTGATGAAACTTATTCCCCAATAGCTCGTCTTGAAGCGATTCGGATGTTCCTAGCGTTTGCCGCATTTAACAAGTTCACAGTTTATCAAATGGACGTGAAGAGTGCTTTCCTGAATGATAAACTCCAAGAAGAAGTATATGTGGAGCAACCCCTAAGATTCATCAACAACTATGGCAAAAGTATGGTCTACAAATTGGATAAGACACTCTATGGCCTTAAACAAACACCAAGAGCATGGTATGACACTCTCTCTATCTTCCTTATAGGTAAAGGCTTTTCAAAAGTCAGCGTTGATACAACGTTATTTAAAATTACCCATAATGAATATTCTCTTAGTCCAAATTTATGTTGATGATATTATATTGGGATCTACTAATAAGCAATTGTGTGAGAAGTTTTCCAAAATGATGCAAGATCAATTTGAATTGAGCATGATAGGTGAATTAACTTTCTTCTTAGGATTACAAGTTAAACAACTCCCTAACGGCATATTTATAAACCAAGCTAAATATATAAGAGATATGATTAAGAAATTTGGTATGGAAAATGCATCATCTTCAAAAATTCCAATGAGCCAAACGCTTAAGTTAAATAAATATGAAAGTGGGAAGAAAATTGATATCACTAACTATAGAGGTATCATTGGATCACTTCTTTATCTTACCGCTAG
Source organism: Buddleja alternifolia (assembly GCA_019426215.1). Classification (NCBI taxonomy): domain Eukaryota; kingdom Viridiplantae; phylum Streptophyta; class Magnoliopsida; order Lamiales; family Scrophulariaceae; genus Buddleja; species Buddleja alternifolia. The sequence goes on along the minus strand of CM033408.1, from coordinate 17,691,832 downwards.
TAAACCTGATATATGTTTTCGGTATGCATGTGTGCACGTTTTCAAGCTGATCCAAAATAATCACACTTGATTGCTATCAAGAAGATCCTTAAATACCTAAAAGGCACACAAAATGTGGGCTTATGGTATCCAAGGGACTCTCCTTTTGAATTAATTGGTTATTCAGACGCTGATTTTGCAGGATGCAAAATATATAGAAAGAGTACTAGTGGTACATGTCAATTCCTAGGTGATAGACTAGTTTCGTGGCATAGTAAGAAACAACAATCCATAGCGACTTCTACCGCTGAGGCAGAGTGTGTAGCCGCTGGAAGCTATTGTGCACAAATCATTTGGATGAGGCAACAACTTAGAGATTATGGAACAATCTTATGTCCTACCCCAATCCATTGTGATAACCAAAGCGCTTTAGCTATGACCCAAAACCCAGTCCTTCATTCTAGAACTAAACACATTGACATTCGCTACCATTTCTTGCGTGACCATGTTCAAAAGAAAGATATCTCCATGCATTTCATTGGTACTGACAAACAATTGGCAGATATCTTCACCAAAGCACTCAACAAACAGCGTTTTCTCACTTTGAGAAGTGAATTAGGGATGATTGATTTAAACGCTTAATCATAAAGCATCATATCTTTCATAGACATATAATTTAGGGGGAATCCACTTTATTATTTTGTCTAAAGCGTTTTTCAAATTGAAATAAGTTATAAAATTTAGGGAAAACTTTAAAATTGTACTTATTCCAACCAATAAGTGTCTATGATCAAAAATGATTTTCAAAATTTTGTGCATTGATCATTAGCGTTTATCGTTTATGCATGACAAAATCAATCTCTAATAAAATTAGATAAAAATATCTTTTAAAGATCAAAAGCGATTGAATTTTATTAAAAGACTTCAGCGTTAAGAATATTCCCATTTAAACGCTAAGTAACTTTCTCTGAGAATGATGCATTGTTTTCATCACTAAAAGGTAGCGTGTGGATAAGTCCAAAAAGATAAGATTTGACAACTGCCCACGTGCTCCCATCACATCAAACTGACGGTTAATGATTCCTATCTCAATAGGCGGTTCCGCATGTGTACTAGTCTGGGTACGTGTCAGTGTACTAACAGGCGCGTGCATCACACGCTGAACATTTAAAAAATTGAATAGTTTTTTTTTTAAATTAACTGCGGATTTCAAAGTATATTATTTACAGCAGTTGACCTAATTTTATGCCTCATTTACATCCGTCGTTATTATTTAACGGCCTAGATTCAATGAATTTCATTTCCATATTAACTGCCATTATAGTGGCACATATCTAAGCTAGTGAGGAGTTACTTTTGCCATCTATTTAAATCCCTTGAACTTTTACAGAAAAAAACTTTATCACCTCCAAAATCTCTTTTGCTGTAAAAGTTCATCCTCTTTCTAAGGAAAAAAGTTCATTTCTTTTTCCTCAAAGTTCTTCAAACTCTTCAATGGTGCCACCAAAGTCATCATCTTCTACTGCCGGAAAAACCATCAAGAAACCAATGGGTTACAACGCAGGTTTCCTTCTTAACTGGGACACCTGTTCGGCAACCAAAACTTTCTGATGAGAGATATTCTGGTTCTCATTGATGAATCCGGTCTGAAAAACCGTTTAACCTCTCATTCTCTTCTGCATGAGGATAAAGTTAAAAACTTTTTCAAAAATGTTGTCATTTCTGCAGATGGCAACTCTATTACCTGCTTCTTTCCCTCTCTTGAAACACCTTTTGTTCTTTCTGCCAAACTCATTGCCGATCTTCTGCAACTGCCTTCAGAGGGATGTGAAGTCGAAGATGTGGGCATGGGTGCATCTACAAAGGTATGGGAAGTTGTTCGCCGTGATCTAATTGAAGATGATTATAAGTCAAACTTCAAGAAGAATGACGTGAAGGGCGAGTATGTCATTTTGGCGGACATCTATGCTAAGATGATAGAATGTAGAAAAGGTTCATTTGATAAAGTGTCTATAAATCAATTTAAAATGATGATAGCAGTGTTGACCAAGTTGAAGGTCAATTGGGCTTCCTATATTTTCAATCGCTTCAAGGTAGCGATGCAAGAGTCCTTCAATCCCAAGCCTTATGGGATTTTATTAAGTTTTTTTTATTAGCGCTTGTGGATTCGCTACTTCCAAGCGATCCAAATTGCCAGCTACAAAATTTTATGGAAAAAAAATGGTTGGAGAGTTGCTACACCCCAAGCGTCGCGGTGGTGCAGTGGTTCCAAAAGAGGAGCGCGAGCGTCTCCTAGCTGAAGGCCTCGCTGAAGGTGAAGGTCAAGTCCGTGGTGATGATGAGGATCAAGCGAGCTCTTCTTCATCAGATGAACCAGTAGAAGTTGTTGTTAAGAGACCCAAGAGAAAAGTTTCTATGAAAGTCGCTAAGCAATCTCAACCAGCGAAGAAGCAGAAGAAACAGAAGAAAGAGAAGAAGAAGAAGTCTCTTTCCCCTTCCCCATAGAAAACCCGTTCTCCCCCTCCATCGACTACCATTTCGCCTGAGACAGAAGAAGAAGCAGAAGAAGTGGAAGTGCCGCTTGCTCGAAAGCACACGCCCTGGTCCACTCCCTAAAGTTCTACAAGCGTTCCAGCAGAACCATCGCTTGAAAAATCTTTAGTGTTCCACATTTTCCTCCAACTTCTGAACCAATCGCTGAGCCAGTTCCTGGAGCTCTCTCTACAGAGTTAGCTAGCGATCGGGGTAAGTACTTATCTTAGACAATGTATTTTATCCTTTCCTGTGTTTTTCTTTTTAATGCTAGAATAAATTGTCTTTCAGCATTTAGAGAACATACTATCTAGTATACTCTGAATTTATTAGAAAGATTCAAAATCCCTATTCGTGTTGATCCCCTCACTTCTTTACCCTTTGAAGTTGAAGAAGTTCCGGAGCCTGAGGCCATGAAAATAGAAGTTTCTATAAATAAAGCGACTGTTATAGTCAACGAGAGTCCTTAGGGTAAGCGTTTATGTCTCTTGTATCTCAATTTCTACTTCATAGAAATCTTTTGCGTTTCTCAAACACTTGCATGTGTTAGCTCAAAGTGCACAAGACACTGCACCTCCTCCCTCAAAGGAAGACATAGAGTTGGACGTTGATTTGTCAACGGTGGTGAAAATCGCTAAAGAGTTAGACGCGGTCCTTCCAAACGCTGAAATCTCACCAGCTAAAGAAGCGACTACGGATGCAGAGTGGTCGAAAGAAGTGGTCGAGATCATCCCCACACCAACTGGTCCTCCTCCTCAAGCGGTTAATTTCATTCCTAGAGGCTACACTGAAGATTTGGAGTATTATTATGCCTGGAGAGAAAAGACGCTTAGGCAATTGATTGATATAGAGCTCAACTTCCAAACCACGCTCCACAATCCATCTCTTTCAGACGCTGAGAAGTCAATTATTTTTGAAATACTTGCAAGCATCGGCGTCATTATGATGAAAGAAATCTTTGCTCGCTTGGAATTTTTGGAAATTCCACAGAAGGATCTGGTAGGGTTCGAGAGCAAACGCTTTCAAGAAGTCGGCAAGATCTTGGAACGCAATTATCCATTCCTCCGAACTCATGTCCAGATAAGGAATCTGCATATGGGAAATTGGGGAAAGAATCCAGATGAGGAACAGCTGAACAAGATGGGCTATTCAGCACTCCCCAAGGTTGTTCATTCTAAATCCAACATATCTTCCGAGAAGCCGCTACGTTTATGGAGCAATGCTTCAAGATCACCCTAACCCTATCAATTTTGGGATTGAAGATGAAGCTAGAGAATTCCTTGCCAGAGTTTGGCCAGAGAGTTATGTTGAAGAGAAGCAGCGATTCAAGAAGTTGCTTGATACAAGACTTGATAGAGAACTCGCCGACACTCTCGGAAAACGCTGGATATTGGATACATCCAGATGGGCAGAGGATTTTATTTTGCATTCTCATACAATTGATGAGATGCTCCAGTATCCATTTTTGTTTAACTTTGGAATTGAATATAGGCGTAGAGAATATGCCTTATTTTTGTTGTAGAGGCGAGAATCGCTTGTGGGTGGGCACCTTATTTTCGCCGAGGTATGGAAAGTTACATCCGTGATGAACTTAGAAAAATAAGTCAAGGAGGATATGAGTTGAATCTTACTCAGGGACTCCAGATTGACTTAAACAAAGACACTTCTCCAAGCAAGCGGGATGAGCGTTCAGGACCAAGCGATGCCCAAATTCATATCACTAACGATTTTGCAGAATTTCACCATGAAAGACGAGCGATTGTTGAAAACTCTCAATCGCTGGATATCACTTTTAACCAACACTTCAGCTTTAGTGACTTCCATGGGGTACAACTTACACCCCGTCTTATTTTGCGAACAGAACATCCAAGTGGCCAAGTTTATTTTTTTAATCAGGTCAGTGGATTAAGAAGCTGCTCATGCTCTCATGCCATTTATTTTGGACTTTTACAACTCTTATATTTCAGGTATCGATCTGCCAGAGGATGTGCATTTTGCACTAAGTACTGAAGAGCGGAAAGACGCTATATTCTTTATTCCGCAGACGAACATGCTTAGTCCAAGACATGTGATGGAAGCGATTGGCCCACTCTAGGTCATTGCTGTTGAGAAACCATCTCTTCCAGTGGAGATCGTTAATTGAAATGGAATTAGAACAAACTCCTACATTGGAAGTCATTCCTACTCAAGACGCTGATTTGCAAATAGACGTTGCACCTAGCGCTCCAGTAGTCAAGGTTCCCATTGTTGCTCAACTTTGAGAGATTGATAGTGCAACTCAATCTGTTGAGCAAGCGATAGAAGAGGTACATGCAGAGATTGCTAAAGAGTCTGGAGAGCCATTTATCAGAGATAAATCAAAAGGAAAGGCTGCAATTTCTAGCTCATACAGACTCATTCCGTTCCCTGAGCGTTCTTCTTCCTCAGACTCAAAAAGTGATCAAGAGACAGGAGACTTTAGACGAACCATTAAGAACTCGCTCAATACCATCGAGGGTTCCTGCTCCAAGATACTCGAAAATGATGATAGAAATATCAAGTTAGTCTCCGACACTAGAAGCCGTGATATTGCAAACACTGCTACTAAGAGCACTATAGCAATAATGAACAGCATATCACCGTTGTCACTAGCCTTTTCGAAGAGTTCAATCGCCACTTAGCCAAAAACGCTTCAACAGATATTGAGCAACGTAATACTTCCAATTCGGTTGCTCAGAGTATTGCGGAACAAGTTGCTCTACTTGTTAACGAAGTTAGGCTATTGCGAAGAGATATCACTGACCTCAAGACCTCCCTTGATGATGCCAAGAAGGGGAACTATGAGAAAGAAAAGCATTAATTGTCTAAAGCCAAAGGAAAAGCCTTTAGCTAATTTCTAAGATAGACAACAAAAACTGGCGCTCCATGTTTGAAGAAATAGTGAGTCTAAAGAAGATGCTCACTAAGAAGCGAAAGCCAAGATAATACCAAGGCAGGCACAGGCTTCCGGACATTGATGTTGAATTTTTAGAAGGTATGGGTTTTCATCCATACACGGCACCGCTGAGAAGATCTCTCAATTGGAAACCTTTCAATGACTGAATGCAAGATATTTACCATATCCATAGGTGGCTAGCGAGAGAGAGAAGGAAGAAAAGTTTTTCTTTGTATTGTATTTTTGGTGGAGGAATTTCACGTTATGTGAATTGTTTTTCTTTCAACTGTGTTCTCTGGCTTGTGTTGGAGGATTAAATAAATCCTCCAACTTAAACCCACCGGATCACATACACACGCCCATATGGGCTCATTGGACAATTAATTGGGCTATGTTGACCAAGTCAACTTAATCCAATTAATTTAATCAATTAATATTTAATCCAATTAAATACATTTTAATTAAATGAATATTAATTAATTAAATAAATGATCATTTAATATTCAAGTTTAAATATTCATTAACCCAGTCAATTAAATATTCAAACTTATTAATTTAATTTTCCATTGTTTAATCCAATTAAACAACCAATTAAATTAATTTGTCCAATTAATTAAGTCGTCCTTCCAAAGACAAATTACTTAAACGCCCTCCAAATACAAAACTTGATTTCTCCATCTATTCCTTTATAGCGCGACTCTCTAGGTTCATCTCAATTCGCAATGGGAGGATACCAAAGGATGTGGGTGACACCTAGCCAGCACCATGGCCCCACATCATAGCCCAACCGAGTACGAAATGACTATGTCATTACAAACCTCTAGATTAAGAATATTGTATGAGTACAAGCCCTTCACTGACGTATCCGGATCGAGTGAGAGTCATGGATATGTCAAACTCACAGTACTCGATGCTATGCTTAAGAATTATAGTAATATGAGATTACTAAACACGAGTTAGTTCATCAGCTCTGGATAGAGACTTTTAATCTCATTTACTTATGATCGCATAAGATACTTCTCGTTTACTTTCGAGACACTGAATTCCTTCTTGGCAATCACCTCACATGCTACTTACCCATTGGAACACATTTTGAGGTCGACCCCACCTTTCAACGGGTGAATTGAGCCTAACTACTCTAATGACATAATCCAACGTCACAAGCACACTGTGACCGTAACTCCTCAGGTCTAAGGCTTACGCATACCTTCATAATCAGTAATCCAATCATTGACAGTCACTGAGTAAAAACCCATGTGATCGGATTACTATGAGCCGTGTTCGAATACACTAATCCCATCAATGTATCTATGACACAAACTCCCACTATCGCATAGCGTTCCAGTGACACTCCTTTGTCAGAGCATGTGTCATACAAGTTCAGACGAATCTCAATGCCCAATTGAGATTCTCCGACTTGCGAACCATTTAAGTGATCAAGTATCAAACTCTTCCAGTGCCCATCTCCTTAACTACTATAGGGAGTGCGAAGGTTGGCCTTGACATACATGGATTAGTCGTTCTTTTAAGACTTTATAGATGTCATCAAGAATTATACGAACAACATATTGTTGCCTTTATATTAATTATAGGTTTACAATATAAACTCGTGCCTTATATTATAACTTCTCGTTGGCATCAAGGGCACATTCCCAACACAAATCGGGAATTTTAGGATAAGAGCTGAAGAATAAATTGATAGTAGCATTGAATTTTATTTCTTCACGGGTATTTCAATAGAGGAGTTAGTTGTAATATTCTTAAGTATGTGAATTCTTGAGTAGTTTAATTAATTCTAGAGTGCAACAATGTTTATTTAGTGGAATTGAATATTGTTAAGTGGTGATCAAATATTATCATGTGATGATAATTTGATTTGACCCACTTGGAGTAAGAATTAATTTTTCCCTAAGGTCCTTTCGCAAACCTCAAATAGAAACTCGATTTATACTAAACGGTCCAGTAAGTGAATAGTTTGAACTTAGATGAAAAATAATTGTTGGACATATCTTTAGAGAAAGATATTCAAAATTAAATTTCATTTTAATTTAGAGAGAAAAGAAAAAGAGGAAAGTGTCCATGTGAATTGCCTTGAAGGCTTCTTTGCCTTAGTTTCAAATGAAACTTTATCCTCTTTGTTTTCTTTTGTCCCACATAGAAAAAATATAAGTTTTCATGCTTTGACCTCTATATAAAGGGGTCATGAGGTGAGTTTAAAACACACAACAAAGGCAAAGAAATTCTCTAAGTAATTTTCTTTACTAAAGAGAATACACTTGCTTAAGTATAATATTTCCTTTTGAGAAATTTTATTTTAGTATTAATTTTATTGGGAGCCCACACTCCCCGAGTTTGGCGAGGCATTGCAAAGAATATTTTGCGGTGCACGAGCTCGAGTTCCTCCGGCAAGAAGGAGGGCTTTTCAGTTGCGATGCATTCCACTGGCTAGATTCAATTTCGGAGGAAGGTTGTATTTTCTTATTTTTAATTATTGATTTTATTACTATAGCATGCAATTATTTGGTCTTTATTAAATTGTTTAATTAGTTAGTCTTTTAATTGCTAGCTATAGTTAATCAATAATTATTAATTAAATTATGTAATTAATTATCTTTTGCCATAGTATGTATGATTTAATTTTTTTTAATGTCATGCATGTACGCACTAGAACTAGATTCTTTATTTAATTCCGTTGTGTACCAATTTGGGATTATTTTCGAAGTAATTTCCCAGCAAGTGGTGTCAGAGTAGGGCCCTTGATATGTACATGTGAAACATGTAGGCATGTTTTAAATTTAATGATACTAAGGAATATTATGGAATTAGATTCTGGATATTAATGCTTTTAACATGTATTATTTTGTTATGTTTGAAGCATGCTTATTTTAATTAGATCAATTGTTTAAAAGCATGAATGCATGTTTATAACATTAACATATTTATTTGTATTCAACATGATAGATTTGATTTGATCAAATATTTTATTTAAATTGTTTAAATAAACTGTTGAATATATTATGCCAATCATATATTTAAATTGTTTTGATATGATGATTGAGTGGGAGTAGGATTCAAGAGTTGAATCTTGATACTTCATCAGTATGGGATCACGTTGTTCAAATTGTTTGAAAGCATGAGTCTGTGTTAACATGTTTAAATGTATTCAAGCATAATTGTTTGATGTGATCAAATAGTTTAAAGTCTTTAAATGCATGAATACATATTTATAGAATATGATTCTAAATTAATGCTATTAATATGTATTATTTGATAATAGTTGAGTATGCTTATTTGATGAGATTAAATTGTATAAGTTGTTGAAAGTGCATAACTACATTATTAAAGCATTAATATGTGTAATTGATCAAGTGTATTTAAATTGTTTAAATATCTGTTGAATATATGATGTCAAATTATTTTTGACATGATAGTTGAGTGGGAGTAGTTTCCAAAATGACGAGAAACGTTTTGATGAGATCATATAATTCAAATAGTTGAATTTTCCCTCTTTAATTAAACTTTTTCAAAAATTCTAATTTGATTAGTATTCATTCTTTATTTAATTATGCCAATGTATTATTCATTATATGATAATGAAAAATCCACGAGTTGAATTCTCATGGCCTCCATTACTAGTCTAATAGTATAGTGAGTAAGTATTATTCCCCGAGGAAAGTATTTGCTCATGGTTACAAGCTTAGATTTGTTAGGAAATATCATGTTAGATGTTTTGATGATGACAAAATAGGATTTTATGTTAGACCCCAAAAAGAATGTAAGTTTATGTTTTCATAGAACTATTGTATAAGCGTTTGAATGTTTGTTATTTTGTTAGGCTTGTAATTTTTATCTTTGTAGATTTTAGACTAAGAATTAGATACCGAGTCGCTAATAGAATTCTAGGTGAGTCTATTAGAAATGAAGTTGAGATCAGCGTCTGAAGTCAAGTGAAGATGAACATTTGTTTTTAGCGTCTGTCAAACACTAAAGGACTGTTTCAGGGTTGTTGAATCAAGCGCTCAAATGTCTCAAGCGATCAAGGCTCAGATTCACTTGAAATAAATTTTCAAATCATTGAGGACTTAAATGCAATCATCAACAGACATTTATTTCCAACGGAAAAAAATTCAAATGCATTAAATGCCTGATAAGTGCGTTAAATGTGATTAGCTATTATCACTTGTAGACAAGCCACCTTTTGACTAGACCGTCAGATTTCAGAGTTCAAAACCTGCTTCTGTCCAATCGAAACCATCAGAATTTCAGGAATGTCAGAAAGGGACTGTTTAATGCGTTGTGTGAGATACATGAGCTCACATGTGTCCAACGGACAAATCCCAAGAAATCCTATAAATGGTAACATTCAGCAAACCCTAAATGTATGTACATGCACAAGAAAAAGGTCAAAAACTTTGCTGAAATTATTTGAGAGAAAAGCTTACAAACTCCATAGCCAAAAATCCTCTCAAGCTTTTTATACATTCCAAAGACAGTCAAAGATATCTCAAACCTCTTCAGAGAAGAACCCTAAATTCCTATTGAGATATCTCAAGTTGTTTGAACTTCCCAACATCAAACAAACCCGTGACTAAACCCTCAACATCTTTCATCTGAGTGAGAAAGTTTGTTGATTCTACAAGCAGCATTTCTGTGTGAGAGAAGCTTGTTGAAGAAGTTCTCTATTGGAGCTAAAGTCTGTGTGATCAAGGGGCTCAAGATCATCTTCCTTTTCATCTATTTTGTAGAAGTCTCTGTGTGACTCTTCGATAATCAATCTAGTGAATTCCTCCGAGTGCAAAGGAAAAGAAGGACGTAGCTGGGATTACATCACCCAGTGAACCTTATAATATCTTGTGTTATTTACTGTTTTATTACTTTACTTTACATTTGCATATTATATCTTGAAAAAGTATTTAAAATAGTTAAGCGACTAATTCAAGTTCAAGACAACGCTAAGCTACAAAATCATTTCCGTTGTGCTAACCCTGATTAAGAGATTGAAACATTTCCCTACTTTGGTAATTGTGGAAATCACTAAGTCTAAGTTATCTATTCCTAAGCGTCTGACCTAGCGCTAAGCTTTCCAAGCGTTCAAATTCTTTAAAGTAATACGAAAACTTTTAAAGTCGAAAAAGTCTTCAGGGTCTATTCAACCCCCCTCCCCCTTCTAGATCCTTTCGTATGCTACCTAGGACCATCAAGATTCCTGATGGGAAGATTGAAGTATGCGTAAACGAGTGTGATCACACTGTTGTGGATTATCTCAAATACACATATGAATATTTAAGTAATGGTATACACTTGATTGGGACAGATATTAGCCTCCGTCAAGAGCTCTGTTATGCCATCCCAAAGGCTGAAAATGAAACTGGTGGGTTAATGATGTTTAGTAAGAGTTACAAAAGAACAACATATTAACTGAGAAATGTTCTCGCCTAAATTTAATATATTTTTTATTCTGCCGCCAGGAAGGAAAATATATAAAGCTAGGTCATCATTGCATGTACCAATATATGGTTATGTGATTCTATATTTGGTTTTGATTGCTAAAATATACTCGACTCAAAACTTGTTTGTAATTCTTTTTATTTCATAATTATATCCATTAGTCCTCTACAATAGATGTTGGAGAAAATTAGTTCCTAGGGTCTAGATATGCCAAGTGGAATGTGAATCTTGATTATGTGTTAACTTATGATAGGCACAAAATCGTCCTTGGAGATACATGTTCTTTTAGTTCCAATTGACAATGAATCACTAATTGTCACTGACCGTTTTGAGGTGACCTAAAGTCATTTAGATGACTAAAATCTATATCCTAACCACTTCTTCAAACATTCTCAAGCATTTGATGCAAGAGATGGTTCTTATGAAAAGATTGTTTTCTCAAGGAGATGTCTAATGGCGGGATTGGACATTTAGACATGGGTAATGAGTAAGTTGCACATTACCAAGATGTCTTGAGGATTACTAGATCAATAAACACATCATTAAGATGATGAGTTGCATGAATAAATTAGAATTCCTTAGTATAATAATTGACAGTCAAATATGATCCTAAACTTCCATGTATTGTTCTTTTGTGAATTTTATAATTGATTGTGCAATAAATAATGAGATTATATATTGCATGACTCTATGGAAGAAATGGATGTTGGGAACTAAAGAAAGATGGTACGAATATATCAATTAGCAAAAGTAGGGTTAATGCTTTAGATTAAAGAATTGATCTTGAATAATGTCTTTATGTACCTTTATTTGTAGAAACATAATTTCTATTAATATAGTGAATGATTGGTTCACTAATATTTAAAAGAATAAAAGTTATTCATAATAAATTGTTTATTAGTAAAGGTATTAGGAAAGATATTATTTTTGATTTTATTAAATACTCTATTAATAATTCTAGATACAAGTTTGTGACTTACCATTAGAAAGATAATCTCTAATGACTGACAAAGTATATGATTAGCAGTAAGTCATATAAATCCTGATATGATCTAAAGACTGATTTATGATGGACTTAAATGTTCATTAGATATAGAAGAGTCTACCAATCTGCGAATCATGTTGTGGAAGATATAATGACTAAGAGGCCATAGGCCAAAGCAATTGTGCTGCTAATATTGCTTGAATTTGTTCATACTGGTGATTATGGATCAATTCGTGTTTAAGTCAATGGAGATTTTGAGTTTTTCATGCGAGATGATTACTCAATGCATTTGTATATGTATATGATACATAAGTATTCAAATGTTGAAAAGTTCAAATTGATTAAGACTCATGTCAAGTTAATAAGATAATCGTATGAAATCATTTTGATATGATCACAATGATGAATATTTTTTTTAATAGTTCTTGGATTTCTTAATTGCAAATGAGATAAGATCTCAACTTAATGTACTGGGTAACTCTGGTTGAATAGTGTTGCAGATAACAAGAAATAAGACATTAGAGAAAATTATAAGATCAGTTATGTGACTCTTCCCAAGTTCTTTTGGGATCTGCATTTAAATAGTTACAACTTATTGTACTTGTTTATAAATCAATTCCTGAGACACGTGTGGAACCATTGATTGGATTAAGCCTGATTTTAAGTTCAAGCAAATGTGTTAGGGAAGGATCTTGATAAAGATAAATAAATGACAAAGGTATATTTGTTTGCAGAGTGTCCTCAAGAAACAAGGGGTGATTAATACTATAGTTCAATCATCACGAGTATTTTGTAAAGTACAAATACTAAAAGTATCTGGATGATGGACTATTGATTAACCACAAGAGTTAAAATGAACTTGTATTTATGAGGATGATAGTATGAGATACTACATGTTGACAACCTAGAATAACTGAGAACATAACTGGGACATAGGATGTATCCAATATAATTATTGATTGTGGATCTAAGATACATGAGTGAGCCACAATGTAGTGGGAGTATTGTCATTGACATGACAAATATCTTCAAGAGACCTTAGGGGTGGTACCTGAATATGAATCCGATACACTTAGCAACAATGTAGCTCTTACTAGATATAGATGTTGGCCAAGGAGTCAAAGTAACATATGTCTGATAACTTGTAGAGGCACCAAAAGGCATTAAACTCATGAGATGCAAATGAGTCTACAAGAGAAAGAAAGGAGTGGATTGGAAGGTAGAGAACCTCAAAGTAAGGATACTGGAGAAGTTTTATATGATACAACCTTCCAGCCAGTTATCATGCTTAAATCCACAATGATACTCCTGTCCATTGCTACTCATTATGATTATGAGTTAAGAGATGGATATCAAGACAATATTCTTGAACGAGTACCTTCAAGAAAGATATTATATGTTACAACTTGATGAACTTTTAGTTGAAAAGTCATGCTGCATATGGTATGCAAACTGAAGGAGTCCATTTATGGACTTAGATAAACATCTATATCATGGACCATCAAAATTAGAAGCTATCAAATTTTGAATTTGAATAAATGTCGGGTGTACTAAGTGTCTATAAGAGACATCCTGAGAGTTATAATGTTCTTAGTACAATATATGGACAATATCTTAATCATTATGAATGATATATGAATATTATTTGTTGCCAAGTTTTGGTTGTCTTAATTAGATTGATATAGATGACCCAGGTGAAGTTAGCAATGTTCTGAAAAGAACAAAGTGCTAAAGTAATCACATTCTGCTTATATAAGATAATGACGAAGTATAATGTGATGGATTTCAAGAAGGGTTTATCTCCCTTTAAGCTTGAAATTAATCTTTCTCAAAAGAAAAAACACATGAGATAGGTACCACAAGCCTTTGTTGTGGATTGTCTTATGTGGTTTGAGTGTTACACAAAGGTTAATTATCTGTTATGCAGTAATAACGGTCGACAATTATCAATTAAATTCTAAACCACACTGAGTAAGAGTGAATCATATATTATAGTACTTGAGAAGGACTATATATTATATGATGATCTATCTCAGTAAGAGTTGGCACCAATTAGTTAATCATGTTATGTATATAGTTAGATAGCGATCTAAACACTCCACTGGCGAATGTGATTATTTTTTTCCTTAAGGAACTAGTAGTTGGAGAAATGTAAATAATTTTGAATTATTCATTTCAACTACACAAGCTAAATAAGTGACGACTTGTGAAGTTGCTAAGAGAGCTTATTGGCTTAGAGAATGTTTATGAACTAAATTTTATTAAAATTAAACTAACGCCAATCACATTCTAATGTGATAAATTTGGTTATGTAGTTCATTCTAATGAATCTTGTGGTCATAAATTATAGTATCACATATTAGAGAATATGTGAACCATTATGAGGTTGTAGAAACCAAGCTACTTTTCTTGTATAGTCTAGCAGATCCCTTTTCTTAAACATTGGCACAAAAGAGTTTTGATTCACGTTTAGAAGGGATAAGCACGTTAGACATATAGCTAATTGGTTTTAAGGGCAAGTGGGAGATTGTTAGGAATTGTGCCCTAAAATTCAATTATTTAATGAATTAATTATGAAATTAATTATTAAGTTATGAGATAGGCATAGTCCAAGATTACATATGATAATCCAAACGGAAGTGTTGTTCCATGAAATGACTTGGATTATATGTGTCATATGTTTATAAATGTGTTGTAGTCGGTGACAAGAATGGGCATCTAATCTGCTAAAGACTATAATATACTATATTCGATGATTCGTCTTAATCATGGGAATGAGGATTCCATATATAGTATATTTGTGTAAATCAATGAGATTGAAACACTGAACTGGATCAATTGAGTTATTTCTTTTTGACTACTATAGGAAATAAATGATTTGAAACAACAACTCTAAATCCTATGATTGTCGTGGACTAATGCATCTAGTGTATATTACTTTGATGTATTCAAAAGTGAGGTCTTCGGTGGCCAATATACTTTATACATTGGATAATTGCATGAAATGTGATTATGAAGGACATTCATAAGGTCTATAATCTCCACAAGAGATAAGAAATATCCCCTTAGATTTGTAATGTTCGACTATTCTAAAGCTTTGACCAAAGTATTTCATGTGAAGTGTCACTGAAATTAAATGAAAAATGAGATTTTCGTATGAAAAGTTGACAATGAGCGAATCGGAAATTTTAGGATAAGAGGTGAAGAATAAAATGATAGTAGAATTGAATTTTATTTCTTCACAGGTTTTTCAATAGAGGAGTTAGTTGTAATATTTTAAGTATGAGAATTCTTGAGTAATTTAATTAATTTTAGAGTGTAACAATTTTTATTTAGTGGAATTGAATATTGTTAAGTGTAATCAAATATTATCATGTGATGATAATTTGATTTGACCGACTTGGTGCAAGAATTAATTTTTCCCTAAAGTCCCTTCGCAAGCCTCAAATAGAAACTCGATTTGGTCCATGAGATGGATAGTTTGAACTTAGATGAAAAATAATTGTGAGAAATATCTTTAGAGAAAGATATTCAAAATTAAATTTCATTTTAATTTGGAGAGAAAAGAAAAAGAGGAAAGCGTCCATGTGAATTGCCTTGAAGGCTTCTTTGCCTTCGTTTCAAATGAAACTTTATCCTCTTTGTTTTCTTTTGTCCCACATAGAAAAATTATAAGTTTTCATGTCTTGACCTCTATATAAAGGGGTCATGAGGCGAGTTCAAAACACACAACAAATGTGTTAGGAATTTCATGTTAGAAGTTTTGATGATGACAATTAAGTTTTTGTTAGACCCCAAAAAATTGTAAGTTTATTTTTTGTAGAAAACTTGTATAGGCTTTGAAGCGTTAGACTTGTAATAGATTTATTAGGCTTTGTTATCTTACTTTAGAGTGTTAGGCAAAATAGTCTTAGGCTGAGCGTCTGATGATTTCTGAGTGAGTTTATCAGTGGTAAAGTTCGAAGACTCAAGCGCCTGATCTCAGAAGATAGATACAGTCTCCAAGCGTCCACTTTGGCCAGCTATATCAAGCGTTACCTTATGGGACAGAAGTGATCTCACCTGAATTTACTTCTAAGTCCAGAAGGAGTTTAATGCAAATATTCTCAAAGCATTAAATACCAACGGGTATTAATTTCAAATGCATTAAATGTTGATAAGAGCATTTAATATGATAAGCAATGTCAGACGTACGGAGAAGCCACCCTATTGGACTGTCAACTATCTCAGACTGCAGCACCAACTTTCGTGCAGCAGATTTTCAGGAAAAAGGACAAAAGCTGTTCACTCGCGAAAGTGAGAGACACGCGCCAGTGCATGTGTCAAACGGACACTTTCTCCAAGAATACCTATAAATAGGACTTCAACAACAAACAAAAAAAGATGCAACAATTTTATAAAAGCCAAATTGCTGTTGCATTAAAATCTCATTCCTTAAATTCTCAGAAAAGCCCGAAACTTCAAGAAACATCCAAATTGCTTTTCTTATATTCCTGAGACAGTCAACAAATATCTCAAACATTCTTTTTGCAGAAACCAGATTCCTACTGAGATATTACCAAGTTGTTTGAACTTCATCAAAATCAAACAAACCTTTTAGAAAATCCCATCCAAGCCTCGCGATCTGTGTGAAGTCGAAGTTGGATACTTGCATCATTTCTGGGTGAAAGAAGCAAGAGGGTTGAAGTGATTTGAAGCAGAAATCTGTGTGATCAAGGAGCTCAAGTCATCGACATCCATCTCTCCCTAATTTGTAGAAGATTCTGTGTGATTCTTTGAGAATCATCTTAGTGGATTGCCTCCAAGTGCAAAGGAGAAGAAGGACGTAGTTGGGATTACACCACCCAACGAACCTTACAAATATTGTGTTATTTACTTTTCAGTCATTTCATTCATCTATCATATCACTGCATAAGTAAAACACAATCAAAAGCTAAGCACCTAAGAAACATCTTGTGACGCTAAAACTTTCAAAGAGAAGACTCCAAAATCATTCCGCTGTGCTAACCCTGATTAAAAGAACTGAACGCTTAACCTACAAGGTCAAAGTATTCAATTCCTGAAGTCTAAGTTAACTTTATAAAACAGTCTTCATTAGACGCTTCACAAAGTCTCAAATATCTTGTGTGAACGCTAAGGTGAAGCGTCACACTCTTCAAGCGTCTATCATTTCAAGCGTCCAAATACGTTTAATACGAAATCAATTTTAAGTCGAAAAAGACTTAAAGGGTCTATTCAACCCCCCCCCTTCTAGACCCTTTCGTATGCCACTTGGGACCAACAAGTGGTATCAGAGCGGTTAATTTTGAAATTTTAAAATTTCCAAGCATAACTGCTTGTTTAGATCTTTTTCTTTCAAAATCTAGTTGCTTTTTTTTAAAAGCTTAGATATGGCATTTGCTAAAGTTCCCAAATTGACAGAATCAAATTTTGACACATGGAAAGTCAAAGCATTTACGTATTTATGTTCATGCGATGATGACATGTGCGATATTATTTCAGATGGGCCAATCAAAATATACAAAGTTATCACAAGAGCGCCTGGAGCCACAGAAGAAACCCCTGATGGTTACGTTGAAAAACCAAAACAAGAATGGTCTCCAGATGAGCGTCGAAGAGCTAACTTGGACAATGTTGGTCGCAACGCTCTGTATACGGCTATTGGTGATAATGATAACTTATTCAATAAAATCAAATCTTGCAAAACGACTAAAGAAATATGGGATAAGCTGGCTACAATCTGTGGTGGTTCAGCTCAAATCAAAGAAAACAAACTTTCCATTGCTAAGGAAAAGTTTAACGGATTTAAGATGCTACCCAATGAAACACTAGAGCAATTGGATATAAGATTCACAGCTCTTGTTACAGAACTTACGTCATTGGGAATGGACTTACAGAATCGAGAAATGGTGGTTAAGATCTTTAGAAGTCTACCAAGTAAATTCTTGATGAAGACAACAGCTATGAGAGAATCAAACATGCTGGATCTCTTAACTCCAGAAGACGCCTTTTCAGAGATAAAAGCTTTTGAGTTCGAGTTGAACTCTGCTAGTGACATTGTGAGTAATCCAGTGATTGAATCTGGAGCGCTCATTGCATCAATCAAAGGCAAATCGGGTAACAAAGGAAAGAATTCGGACATTAATGAGGAAAAAGAGTTGGCTTTGCTGAATAGATTCAGGAAGTTCTTGAGATATGAAAAGAAAGGAAAAGGTCCTAATAATCAAGGACAAAGTTCATATCAAGCGCCTTCTCCCATACAACAACAGTTTCAAGCGCCTCAATATTCTGTTCCTTTACCTCAAGCGCCTACTCAATATCAAGCGTCTACTCAAAATCTTCCAGCTCCAGTGGTTTCTAAACCACACACTACAAGGCTAACAAGTGAACAAAAAATGAAAACCAATCTTTGTTATAATTGCAGGAAACCGGGGCACTACCAGGTAAATTGTCCCTATCCAAATGTATCCAAGCCCTCAAGGCAGGATTACTTGGATAGAAACCAATTCAGGAGCAACCTTCGACAACAAGGTTTGCTTGCGGAATCAGAACCAGCATCAGCACCTGAAGATTTAGAATCATCAGACGAAAGTAGTGATGATGATGAGCCGATAGATGACTCAGCGCTCATATGTCTCATGGCCAGAGATGATGAAGCGTCCCCTGAGGTAATCAATGAATTATCAATTCCTCTTTCTTATGATGAATTACTTGACAAAGTCAAAGAATATTACAATGAATGTCAAGAAGCTGCCAAAATATATCAAAATGATCTCGCTATTATTTCATCACTCACAAACGATAAAGTAACGCTCAGAGCAGAGTTGCAAATTCAGCAACAGTGCATTGAGAAAAACCAATCGCTTGAGAGTGAAGTTATTCAATTGAGAGGTGATATTGATATAATAGTCAAGAGAGAAGCTGATCTGATGGCTAGACTTGCCAAGTCAGAACAGCTCATCTCATCGTTGTCCAAAGCATCCAGAAAGCTCGACAATGTGACTGAAATAACAAGGTTGTTTGGAGAAAAGACCGGTTTAGGATGCAATGAATTCGGTAAACAACCAAACAAACCTAATGTTACGGCAAACAACAAAGGAAAGGGTGTTTTCTTTGTTAAGAAAGGTTCACAAGGTCAAACTCAAAATGAACCAAGGGACAATGGTAAGAGGCCAAATGAGAAAGTCAAAACTAACTCAGACAAGGGTAAGGCTAAAGCAAATGATCCACAAAGACAGACTCATCCAAACGCTCAAAAAGCTAAGGATAAATCTAGTCACTGTGAATCAAGCGCTAAGCGTCTAGCACCAAACGTGCAACTCAAGCCAGAGCCAAGGAAATACCAGCGTCGATATCCAAAACAGTCAAGATCATATTATCGATACTATGATAATTATGATTATGACTATTATTATAATCGTGGATATTATTATACATCCAAAAATTACACACAGCACAAGGTGAAACCAAAAAAAGCCAATATTCCTACTATGAAGACAAGGCAAATTTGGATTCCTAAAGTTCTAATTAACACTAACAAGGATACTAATGTTGAAGGACCCAAGCAACAATGGGTACCTAAACAGAAATAGAACTTCCCTTTTGATTGCAGGTACCTAGAGCTAAAGTCAATACATCTGTTTGGTATTTTGATAGTGGATCGTCAAGGCACATGACAGGTTCCAAAGATCTTCTGATCAACTATCAAGCCGCCAATGGTCCTCAGGTTGTATTTGGTGATAACTCCAAAGGTAAAACCAAAGGTATAGGTACTGTGCATAGGGGGAACATCATGATAAGTGATGTTTATTTTGTTGAGGGTCTAAAGCACAATTTATTAAGCATAAGTCAATTTTGCGATAAAGGCTTTGAAGTCATATTCTCAAGTGACTATTGCTATATAAACGACGCTAAGACTAAATCTACTAAACTAAAAGGAAAAAGGAATAACAATGTATATTTGGTAGATTGGGGTTCAACACTTGATAACAACCCAACATGCTTTGTTGCTAAAAATGAATCTAAAGTGGGTTGGCTATGGCATAGAAAAATGAATCACCTCAACTTTAAGACAATCTCTCAGCTTATAAGTCAAAATCTTGTAGAGGGATTGCCAAATGGACCATTTCATAAGGATCGCCTCTGTGACGCTTGTCAAATGGGTAAACAAGTTAAATCATCTTTCAAGAGAAAACCTCATCTATCTACTTCTAGAATACTTGAACTACTTCACATGGATTTGTTTGGACCTGTTCAAACAATCAGTGTAAGCGGTAAAAAGTATACTTTAGTGGTAGTAGACGATTTCTCTAGATTTACTTGGGTGGAATTTCTTTCATCCAAAGATGAAACATGTGACAAGTTAACAGCGCTTATTCGGCAACTTCAAACATTGAAAAATCTTAAGGTTGCAAGAATAAGAAGCGATCACGGTACTGAGTTTACTAACAAGGTTGTTGAGAAGTTTTGTGCAGAAAATGGAATACATCATGAGTATTCAGCTCCCAGAACTCCCCAACAAAATGGTGTTGCTGAGCGCCGGAACCGAACGCTTAAGGAAGCCGCTAGGACTATGTTAGCTGAATCTAAGCTTGCTCCTAGATTTTGGGCCGAAGCGATCAACACTGCTTGTTACACTCAAAATCGATGCATGATCAACAAACAGCATGGAAAAACTCCATATGAACTGTGGAAGGGACGTAAGCCAAATATTTCATACTTTCACGTCTTTGGTTCTAAATGTTTTATTCATAATAATGGATCCCAAAGCCTAAAGACTTTTGATCCTAAAGCGGATGAAGGAATCTTTCTAGGCTACGCCAAAAATGGAAAGAATTTTCGCATTCTCAATAAGATCAAATCGAAGGTTGAGGAATCTATTCATGTTGTGTTTGATGATGCTAACCAAGAGCCGAGTAAGGTAAGTATAAATGATGTAGGAGTTGAAGATCTATGTCATCAAGCGTCCAAAATTACTATTGATGAAGATACTGACGATGATGATGAGATCTCAGTGCCTCCTCCTAAGAATACTCGTGAAATCAATCTAAATTATCATGTAAGAAACACGAATGATCATGAAAAGAATGATCATCAAGTGCAAAGAAGGAATCATGAACTTGAAGCGCCAACGCAGGAGAATGGTCAAGCGAATGATTCTCAAGCGTCTGTTCATTCTCAAAACCCCTTCCAAACAGATAGACTATGGTTACGTGACCATCCACCTGAGCAAATCATTGGAGATATTGAAGCACCAGTTAGAACTAGAGCCGCTACATTTAATGAGGCTATGTTCGCAAGCTTTCTATCTCAAATGGAACCTAAGAAAGTGGATGAAGCGTTAAGTGATCCAAGTTGGATTGAAGCTATGCAAGAAGAGCTCAATCAGTTTGAGCGAAATAAAGTTTGGATGTTAGTACCAAGACCAACTCATCAAGGAGTTATTGGAACTAGATGGGTATATAGAAACAAGATGGATGAGGACGGCATTGTTGTAAGAAACAAGGCCAGACTCGTAGCTCAAGGATACTGCCAAGAGGAGGGCATTGACTTTGATGAGACTTACGCTCCTGTTGCTCGTCTTGAAGCAATCCGCATGTTTCTAGCGTACGCAGCGTTTAACAAGTTTACAGTATTTCAAATGGACGTAAAGAGTGCCTTCCTGAATGGTAAACTCCAAGAAGAAGTGTATGTGGAGCAACCTCCAGGATTCATCAACAATCATGGTAAGGGTATGGTTTACAAGCTCGAAAAGGCACTTTATGGGCTTAAGCAAGCACCTCGAGCATGGTATGACACTCTCTCTATCTTTCTTATTGGTAAAGGTTTTTCAAAAGGCAGCGTTGACACAACGTTATTTAAAATTACCAATGATGAAGATATTCTCTTAGTTCAAATTTACGTTGATGACATTATATTTGGTTCTACTAATAAGCGTCTGTGTGAGAAATTTTCGAAAATGATGCAAGAACAATTTGAAATGAGCATGATGGGTGAATTAACCTTCTTCTTAGGACTACAAGTTAAACAACTCCCTAATGGCATATTTATCAACCAAGCTAAATATACACGAGATATGATTAAGAAATTTGGTATGGAAAATGCATCATATTCAAAAATTCCAATGAGCCAAACGCTTAAGTTAGATAAAGATGAAAGTGGAAAGAAAGTTGATATCACTAATTATAGAGGTATCATAGGATCACTTCTTTATCTCACTGCCAGTAGACCTGATATTATGTTTTCGGTATGTATGTGTGCACGATTCCAAGCTGATCCTAAAGAGTCACACTTGACTGCTGCCAAGAAAATCCTTAAATACCTAAAAGGCACACAACATGTGGGCTTATGGTATCCCAGGGATTCTCCTTTTGAACTAATCGGTTACTCAGATGCAGATTTTGCAGGTTGCAAAATAGATCGTAAAAGCACTAGTGGTACTTGTCAATTCTTAGGTGATAGGTTAGTTTCATGGCATAGCAAGAAACAACAATCCATAGCTACCTCCACAGCCGAAGCTGAGTATGTAGCTGCAGGAAGTTGTTGTGCACAAGTTCTATGGATGAGGCAACAACTTAGAGATTACGGAACAATCTTAGGACCAACCCCATTCATTGTGATAACCAAAGCGCTTTAGCCATGACTCAAAACCCTGTTCTTCATTCAAGAACCAAACACATTGACATTAGATACCATTTCCTTCGTGACCACGTTCAAAAGAAAGATATCTCCATGCACTTCATTGGAACTGACAAACAACTGGCAGATATCTTCACCAAAGCACTCAATGAACAACGTTTTCTCACTTTGAGAAGTGAACTAGGTATGATTGATTTAAACGCTTGATCATGAAGCATCATATTTTATTAGGCATATAATTTAGGGGGAATCCACTTAAGTTATATCTCACAATATTCTTAAACAAATTTTTTTTACTTGATCATAACTGTAAGCGTCAATGATAAAATTTTCAGATGCATAATCATCAACGCTCAGTTCTATGTTTGCATAAAATATTGAATGCTCAAAATATTGAAGTCTTTTGACTTCAAGCGTCCATCTTATCAGCTAAGCGCTGAATAGTTTATCAAAAATTTATAAAATATTTTTGTTACAAGCCATGCATAAAATTTTTCAAACTTCTTTCAAGGTCGTGGGTAGACTCAAAGGTCTATTTTGTAATCTACTCACACGCCTCTATCACATCAAACTGGCGGGTACTCAATTTTTTTAAAAATGACGGTTCAGAGATAGCACGTGTTTGTGTACGTGTCAGTGTACAAACATGCGCGTGTGTTACACTCTGAAAATACCAAACGTTAATTTTTCTTTAACTCGGATGTCAAATCTTTATATATGAGAATTACCAAATGTAACTTCTCTCTTTTACACAAAACTCGCGTCCGCAGTTAATAAATTCATGGCTAAGATTCAACAGTTATTACACGTGTTTAAATCCTACTAAGACTACACAACACAAGTTTCAAAAACTCTTTACTGTGTCATTTAAAACACAAACTCTGCAGAAAAAGTAACTTACTTTCTATTCACGCATATCTGCAAATCTCTCTTTATCTCTCTCAATACAACAGAAAATCTCAGTTCATCTTCTTCGTTTTAAACAAAAAATGGCACCAAAGAAATCATCATCTACTTCTGCTGAAACTACCATCAAGGTAACTGAAGGTCTTGTTGTCGACTGGAAATTCCTATATGAACAAACTCAGATCAACCTGACGGACGTAATGGACATGGTCGTCCAAGCTGGGCTCAAACCCTTCTTAACCCAATACTCTTATATGTTTCCTACTGAAGTTGAAACTTTCTGGAAGACTGCTACCCTTTCAGAGGACAAGAAGTCCATCTCTTGTAAAATTCCCTTCTCCAAGAAGGAGTCTCCAAAGGAATTCATCCTATCTGCTTCCACCATTGCCAAGAACTTCAATTTGCCTAATGAGGGTGAGGCACTGGATTCTGTTACGTTAAAACAAATTAAGGAAGCATGGGCAATCATGAGTGCGTACGACGACGTTCCTTACACTCAATACTTCGAGAAGAAAGATCTGGTGTCCAAATATCGGTTATTGGCTGATTTCTGCAGCAAGATCATAGAATGCCGCGTGGGAACCTTTGATAAAGTAAATCCTGTCCAATTTCAGATGATGGTTGCTATACTCTTCAACATCAAAATCAACTGGAGTGAGTACATCTTCGGACGGTTTCGGGACAGTCTAAGCGCTTCAAATAAGCCTTATGGACTCATCCTGAGTGACATCTTGTTTAAATCGAATTGTGTGTACTCATCTGGACTTCCTTTGAATAAGTCCAAGTTGTTGGGAAAAAGGATTCTGACCAATATGTTCAATCCTCCAAAAGTTAGTGGTGCGGCTAGACCCCTATCTGAGCGACTGGAAGAACGCCAACTGCTTGCTCAAAAGGCTGAGAGACCAGTGCCAGAGGAAGCTGTGAAGCGTCCAGCAGTAACGAAGAAGAGAGCCCCCAGAAAACCCAAAGTTAAAATTGCCGTCCCCTCTCAAAAGATTGATGAGGAAACTGATGAAGATGCTGAGGACAAGTTGCCTCTCAAAAGACGAAAGCTGGAAGGGATCATTAAGCAAATAGACTTTGAAGAACCAGCTGCTGATCCTCCCGCTCCTCCGGCTAAACTAGTTGAAGGAGTCAATATTAAGAAAATCTTTAAGCGTTCCAGGACTAGCAAGCGTCAAGCTACTCCTGAAGAGCCTGAGACAGTTGAGCCAAGCGCTCAAGTCGTCGTTGAGCCAAGCGCTCAAGATGTTACAGTTGAGCCAAGCGCTCAAGTTGTAGTTGAGCCAAGCGCTCAAGATGCTGCTGTTGAGCCAAGCGCTCAAGAAACTGCTGTTGAGCTTAGTTCTCAGGGTAAGTTTATTTCTTCCCACAGCATTTCTATTCCTACATCTGTAGAAGATCCTGCTCTTATAGAGGATGGCTCTTGTTTTTCAGCTATAGTTCCAGCTACTGCTGAAGTGTCCACAGATGTTCTGTTGGATGTGGACCTGACTGGAGTTGTAGCTATCGCTCAAGATGTTGCCGCTAAAGTAGCTGCAATTGAACCTGAGGAACCTGCTACTTTAACAGAGGCACGTTCAGAAGATCAGAACGCTGCTGAAGACGTTAGAGCTCCTCGTCACTTCTTTCAACTCGATCCGCTGAAGACAATTGATCATTCAATTAACTATATGCCCCCAGCGCTCGACGAAGATTTCATTCCTGCAGGATATAATTTAGAAAGATATATTGCTGCAGAAGCTGACGCTGCAAGACTGATTGACTTTGACAGCGTAATCAAAGCAACCGTTCTAGACAGACCAGGAGACAGACCTCCTAGATGTGCCGTGGATGTGGCTTACTATCTTGACAATGGCCACAGCAGACCAACTGGGTTCGCGCTAAGGGATTACAGTGTTCGTGTGTATGATCCTCTCCGTCCTAGCTTTCTCAATCCCTCAGAGTCAGTCTTGAACAGAGAAGGTTACACACATTTCCCTCAGACGGCTCACAGCCCTGAAAATCTTGCATCGGCCCGACCTCTCTGTCTATGGAAAAATAAAGAGATTCATGCTGGTGAGCGCCTTGAATCGTTGACCGATCTGCTCCAGACTGAAGCTGATGCTTACTTTGACAGCGTCTGGAATGCCAACTATCAGCCTGATAAGCACCGCTTTGAAGCCATAAGAGATATTCATCTTGAAGGTATTCGTGCTATGGTGAATGCTGGCACAGACTTCTGTATAAATGAAGTAAATTGGGTTGAAGCGTACATGGGACATAAATACACCTTCCCAGAGTTAGTCCAAGCTCCCCATCTTTTCGGCATAGGCATGCATGACAAGAAGCGTCAATTCGCCAAGTATTGCCTCCTGAAGCGTCAACAAAGACTCGGACCTGTTCTCAAGCTCCCAATTATTAGACATCAAATAGAACAATGTCTACGTCAAGAACTTCAGAGATTATCCATCACCCCTCTTCGGTTTAATGCTCAAGCGTCTTCCAGTGGTACAGTTGGTGAACGGTGCTTAAATCTTGCTCCAAGCCACTGTGAAGAAAACTTCAATCTGATGGTAAAGATTCTATCTCCCGTATCTCTCTTTGATAAAATCTTCACTGCCAATCTCAGATCTTGGAATGGCTCAGTGATCAATTCATTCAAAGGATATCCGCTGCTCCCTTCCATTCGCAGTGAGGTACTCAATCACTATGAGTATGTTCTTTCTCTGCTTGAAAGGAATCAAGAGCTCGCTCAAGCCATTTATCCGTATCTTGAAGAGTACTATGCGGACTGTGTGCCTACACATCGACGTCCTGCATCTCTTCCCTCAGATTGCTTGATTGGATTTTCCAGAACTCCCTGCACAGATTCACTATTCTCCATCGCTCAAGCGCCGTCCAAAATTTTCCCAGATCATGTGCTGGATATCATTGGTCCAATGTACATCAGGGCCATTGATAGTCCTCTTCGCACATTTATCTCCGGTACTTGTTTGTCCAGGACCAGACTCATTGAACTCTTGGATTCTACATCCACCTCTTATGCCGACTCAGCAAGCTGGAACTTTCAATTCACTGACTTTCGCCAGCCTGAGTCAACGCTTGAGGAAGCGCCTGCTGAGACATCTGAAGCGTCCAAATCTGCAGATACCAGTATTCCTGACGCTCCTGAACATGCTACCATTGATAGTGCTGAAGATACTTCCGTGGATATTCGAGGTACTGTTTTTGATCCAGCCTATCAAGTTCCTTTTGACTCTCTCAAACACTCATCACGATTCAAGCGACCAGCTCCTCAAGTGGTTCAATCAGATGAGAGTCAAGCCTTCGGTCCCCTGCTTAAATCTGTTTTGGAGACAATTAGCGCTCAAGCTACTCAGAGTGAAGAATCTCTCCATTGGATTAAGGAAGACCTGGCAAAGATTGAAACTCACGTAATGAGCGCTCAGATTGCTCATATGCGTAGTTCAGCTCAAGCGGCAGTTGGTGAGTGCAAACAAGACTTTCAAGAAATGCAGGATGCTGCCCACGCCACCCAACTTGCCATGAAAGAAGAACTTGAAAAGCGCCTTGCAACCCTTGAGATATCTGTGAATGACGCCACCAGCGCTAAGCTTCTTGTTATGCAGGAACGCTTCGACAAGCGTCTGGATGACATCACAGATTCCTTATCTCAGATTGCTCATCAGGTAAGTGTACTCACAAACCACTTCTTAAAATCTGATGATGGCAATAAGGGGGAAGAGAAGAAGAAAGGAGAAAAGCGGAAAGCGTCCAGTTCAAAAGTTGAAGATCCTCCGTCTGCTAAGCGTCAAATGCCTCCTTCTCAGACTGCGCTTAATCTCCCGTCTTGGATAACTGCTCTGACACAAAGTTCATCCGGAGCGCCCAGTAGTACACTAAGGGAACCTCCTAGAGCGTTATATCCAAACCTACCAATTCCTACAAGAGCACTGCTTGAACAGTTTGACATTCCTCTTCAGAGAACATCCATTTCAGAACCTACAGATCCACAGATCTTAGCTGAAGAAAGGAAAATGACTGATTTTAGCCAAGCTTTTCGAATCTGCCTAAGGTACATTGGTATCGACCCAACTGACTGGGATAATCACTTTAAAGTATTCAAAAAGAGACAACAAGAAGAAAACAAGCTTATCATCAACAAAGATCATGAAGCAATGATGATCTTGGAAGACAATCTGACTGAAGCTATCCGAGCTGAAATGTCCAAGCGATACAGAGTTAGACCAAGTCATTAAAGCTTTCTGATTTTACATTATCTATATTCTTGTCTCTTATATCTTTAAACATTCAGCTGTAAAAATGCTTGTAATTCTCGATAAATATGAAATGCATTTTTTTTTGCTGAAACATCTCGTTGAAGCGTAACTAACTTTAACTAACGTCTACTGATCAAAGCTAACTTTTACGTTTGGCTATCTAACTCTTGAACTATAAAAGAGTAAGTATTGCCATCATCAAAAAGGGGGAAATTGTTAGGAATTTCATGTTAGAAGTTTTGATGATGACAATTAAGTTTTTGTTAGACCCCAAAAAATTGTAAGTTTATTTTTTGTAGAAAACTTGTATAGGCTTTGAAGCGTTAGACTTGTAATAGATTTATTAGGCTTTGTTATCTTACTTTAGAGTGTTAGGCAAAATAGTCTTAGGCTGAGCGTCTGATGATTTCTGAGTGAGTTTATCAGTGGTAAAGTTCGAAGACTCAAGCGCCTGATCTCAGAAGATAGATACAGTCTCCAAGCGTCCACTTTGGCCAGCTATATCAAGCGTTACCTTATGGGACAGAAGTGATCTCACCTGAATTTACTTCTAAGTCCAGAAGGAGTTTAATGCAAATATTCTCAAAGCATTAAATACCAACGGGTATTAATTTCAAATGCATTAAATGTTGATAAGAGCATTTAATATGATAAGCAATGTCAGACGTACGGAGAAGCCACCCTATTGGACTGTCAACTATCTCAGACTGCAGCACCAACTTTCGTGCAGCAGATTTTCAGGAAAAAGGACAAAAGCTGTTCACTCGCGAAAGTGAGAGACACGCGCCAGTGCATGTGTCAAACGGACACTTTCTCCAAGAATACCTATAAATAGGACTTCAACAACAAACAAAAAAAAATGCAACAATTTTATAAAAGCCAAATTGCTGTTGCATTAAAATCTCATTCCTTAAATTCTCAGAAAAGCCCGAAACTTCAAGAAACATCCAAATTGCTTTTCTTATATTCCTGAGACAGTCAACAAATATCTCAAACATTCTTTTTGCAGAAACCAGATTCCTACTGAGATATTACCAAGTTGTTTGAACTTCATCAAAATCAAACAAACCTTTTAGAAAATCCCATCCAAGCCTCGCGATCTGTGTGAAGTCGAAGTTGGATACTTGCATCATTTCTGGGTGAAAGAAGCAAGAGGGTTGAAGTGATTTGAAGCAGAAATCTGTGTGATCAAGGAGCTCAAGTCATCGACATCCATCTCTCCCTAATTTGTAGAAGATTCTGTGTGATTCTTTGAGAATCATCTTAGTGGATTGCCTCCAAGTGCAAAGGAGAAGAAGGACGTAGTTGGGATTACACCACCCAACGAACCTTACAAATATTGTGTTATTTACTTTTCAGTCATTTCATTCATCTATCACATCACTGCATAAGTAAAACACAATCAAAAGCTAAGCACCTAAGAAACATCTTGTGACGCTAAAACTTTCAAAGAGAAGACTCCAAAATCATTCCGCTGTGCTAACCCTGATTAAAAGAACTGAACGCTTAACCTACAAGGTCAAAGTATTCAATTCCTGAAGTCTAAGTTAACTTTATAAAACAGTCTTCATTAGACGCTTCACAAAGTCTCAAATATCTTGTGTGAACGCTAAGGTGAAGCGTCACACTCTTCAAGCGTCTATCATTTCAAGCGTCCAAATACGTTTAATACGAAATCAATTTTAAGTCGAAAAAGACTTAAAGGGTCTATTCAACCCCCCCCCTTCTAGACCCTTTCGTATGCCACTTGGGACCAACAAAATGCAAAGAAATTCTCTAAGTAGTTTTCTTTACTAAAGAGAATACACTTGCTTAAGTATAAAATTTCCTTTTGAGAAATTTATTTTAGTTTTAATTTTATTGGGAGCCCACACTCCCCAAGTTTGGAGAGGCATTTCGAAGAAGGCTTTGCGGTTCTCGAGCTTGAGTTCCTCTGGCAAGAAGGAGAGTTTTTTAGTTGCGGTGCATTCCATCGGCTAGTTTCAATCTTCGGAGGAAGGTTGTATATTCTTAATTTTAATTATTGATTTTATTTCTATAACATGCAATTATTTGGTTTTAATTAAATTGTTTAATTAGTTAGTCTTTTATTTGCTAGCTATCGTTAAACAATAATTATTAATTAAATTGTTTAATTAATTATCTTTTGCCATAGTATGTATGATTTAAATTTTTTTAATATCATGCATGTACGCGCTAGAGCTAGATTCTTTATTAAATTCTGCTGTGTACCAATTTGGGGTTATTTTCGAAATAATTTCCCAGCACTTTCCATCGACTCAAAGTAGATAAGCCATGAATCAAGACACTATAATAGGCGGAATTTGGCAAATATAGTCCACTTTTGCATGGGTGTTGCAAAAAGAGACCTCCTTTTGTTTGACTTTTCTTTTCCATTTTTTTTAAATTTTGGACAGTTAAATAGGAGGGATTTGTCCATAATACCCTCTAGTAAAACAACTAATAGTTGGGCTTTTTTTTTCTTTTTCTTTTCAGTTAATGTGGTCAATTACATTTTAACCCTTTTGCCCCAATACTAAAAACGCATCTACAATTCTTCAAAGGAATAAACAACTCTTCATTCATTCAAAACAATAAACAACTTTTCTTGTTTGCTTTAGGTGAAAAAATCAAAATCCAACGAGAAGTTTTTGAGGAAGAGAGCCGTACGAAATAAGAAGTCCAAAATGAACAAAGAATTTCCTGAGGAAATCCACTGTAATTTGTCATAAACAGGTTCCTCCCACCTCTTCTTCCTTCTCCCCAAATTTCAATTTGTAAGCAATATTTTCATTTTAGGGTTTATATGAAATCAGTTTTATTTTGTAATTTTAATCTTGTTTAGTCCCATATTCGAGCCATGGCTGATTCGTCTTCTCCCACCAAACGCCGCCGTCTAGATGCAGTTGTTGCAGCAATGGCTGACTGTTGGTCTCAAGTGGCATACGAAAGGGTCTAGAAGGGGGGTGGGTTGAATAGACCCTGAAGTCTTTTTCGACTTCAAAAGATTTCGTACTAAAATGGTTTTTGGACGCTTGAATTGTCTAACGCTTGACTTAAGCGTTCACTTAAAATATAGGCGCTTTGGTGAAGCGTCTAACGAAGACTGTTTTTATAAAGTTAACTTAGATTTCAAGAATTGAATACTATAACCGAGTAGGTTTGAGCGTGCACTTCTTTGATCAGTGTTAGCACATCGGAATGATTTTTGTAGTCTTCTTTTAAAGGCTTTAGCGTCACAAGAAATTTCTTAGTTGCTTAGCTTTTGATTGTGTTTTACTTAATCAGTTTATGCAATGATATGATAGTTAAAGGGATTGACTGAAAAGTAAATGACACAATATTTGTAAGGTTCGTTGGGTGGTGTAATCCCAACTACGTCTTTCTTCTCCTCGAACACTTGGAGGCAATCCACTAAAATGATTCTCAAAGAATCACACAGAATCTTCTACAAATTAGGGAGAGATGGATGTCGATGACTTGAGCTCCTTGATCACATAGATTTCTACTCCAAATCACTTCAATCCCCTTGCTTCTTTCACCCAGAAATATGGCAAGTATCCAACTTCGACTTCACACAGATCGCGAGGCTTGGATAGGGGTTTTTCTAAAAAGGTTTGTTTGATTTTGATGAAGTTCAAACAACTGGAAATATCTCAGTAGTAGTGTAGTTTCTTCAAAAAGAATGTTTGAGATATTGGGTTGACTGTCTCAGGATTGGAAGAAAAGCAAAGAGAATAATTTCTTGAAAGTTTGGCTTTTCTGAGATTGTAAGGAATGAGACTTCAATGCAACAACAATTCGACTTGATAATTGTTCTCTGTATTTGGCTTGTTGTTGAAGTCCTATTTATAGACATTCCTGGAAAAAGTGTCCGTTTGACACATGCAAGGGCGCGTGTCTCTCACTTTCGCGAGTGAACAACTTTTGTCCTTTTTCCTGAAAATCTGCTGCACAAAAGTTGGTGCTGCGGTCTTTGAATAGTTGACAGTCCAATAGGGTGGCTTCTCCGTACGTCTGAAAGTGCTTATCACATTTAATGCTCTTATCAGCATTTAATGCATTTGAATTAAATGCCCGTTGGTATTTAATGCTTTGAGAGTATTTGCATTAAAACTCCTTCTAGACTTAGAAATAAATTCAGGTGAAATTACTTCTGTCCTATAGGGTAACGCTTGATATAGCTGGTCAATTTGGACGCTTGGAGACTTTATCTTCATTCAGAATCAGGCGCTTGAGTCTTCGAACTTTATCACTAATAAACTCACTCAGAAATTATCAGACGCTTAGCCTAAGACTACTTAGCCTAACACTCTAGAACAAATATAAAACAAAGCCTATTACAAATCTAACATTTCAAAGCTGAAAAACAAACTTACATAACTTTGGGGTCTAACAAAGGTCCTAATTGTCAACATCAAAACATCTAACATGAAATTCCTAACAATTTCCCCCTTTTTGATGATGGCAATACTTACTCTTTTATAGTTCAAGAGTTAGGCAACCAAAATAAAAGTTACCTTTGATTAGATAATGTTAGTTAAAGTTAGTTACGCTTCAACGAGATGTTTCAGCTGAAAAATGCATTTTATATGTATCGAGAGTTACAAGCATTTTTACAACTTAAAAAAATAAAGTAAAATGAGAGACAAGAATATAGATAATGCAAATCAAAAAGCTCTAATGACTTGATCTAACTTTGTATCGCTTGGGCATTTTAGCTCGAATAGCTTCAGTCAGATTGTCTTCCAAGGTCATCTTCGCTTCATGATCTTTGTTGATTATGAGCTTGTTTTCTTCTTGTTGTCACTTCTTGAAGGCGGTAAAATGTTTGTCCCAATCCGTTGGATCGATACCAATATACCTTAGACAAATTCAGACATCTGCCTCTCTTCAGCTAAAATTTTAGGATCTGAAGGTTCTGGAATGGATGTTCTTTGAAGAGGGATGTCGAACTGTTCTAACATTGCTCTTGTAGGTATTGGTAGATTTGGATATAGTGCTCTTGGAGGTTCCCTTAGTGTTCTACTAGGCGC
Source organism: Buddleja alternifolia (assembly GCA_019426215.1). Lineage (NCBI taxonomy): Eukaryota > Viridiplantae > Streptophyta > Magnoliopsida > Lamiales > Scrophulariaceae > Buddleja > Buddleja alternifolia. The sequence continues at coordinate 17,659,132 of CM033408.1, read as the reverse complement.
TCCAGAGTCATTTACTTGTAAAGTGGTTATCCAGGATGGGAGACTTAGCGCTGAAGGAGAGGTTAGAACTTGACGCTTGAGAGGCGTGGGTTCTTGAGCTCTTGAACTCGACGTTTTCCTCTTTTCTCCTTTCTTCTTCTCTTCCCCCTTATTGCCATCATCAGACTTCAGAAAGTGATCTGTGAGTGGACTGACCTGATGAGCAATCTGAGACATAGAATCTGTGATGTCGTCCAGACGATTGTCGAAACGTTCCTGCAGGGCGAGGAGCTTGGCGCTGGTAGCATCATTCAGAGAAGTCTCAAGGGTTTTGAGGCACTTTTCAAGTTCTTCTCTCATGGAAAGTTAGGTTGCTTGAGTGGCATCATGCATTTCTTGAAAATCTTGTTTGCATTCACCAACAGCCGCTTGAGCTGAACTAAGCATATGAGCAATCTGAGCGCTCATAACGTGAGTCTCAATCTTTGCCAAATCATCCTTAATCCAGTGAAGGGATTCTTCGTTCTGAGCAGCATGGGCACTGATATTCTCCAAAACGGATTTAAGCAAAGGACCGAAGGATTGACTCTCATCTGATTGAACCGCTTGAGGAGCCGGTCGCTTGAACCTTGATGAGTGTTTGAGAGAGTCTATAGGAACTTGATATGCAGGATCAAAGACAGAACCCCGTATGTCAAGAGAAAGATCTTCAGCAATATCATCTGCCACGGGTTCAGGAGCGTCAGGAATATACTCTGGTGGAGACGCTTGAACGTGTTCTTCAGCAGACGCTGGAATACTGGTGACTTCAGAAGTGAACGCTTCAACTGACTTAGAAGGCGCTTCCTCAAGCGTTGACTCAGGTTGACGAAAGTCATCGAATTGGAAGTTCCAATTTGCTAAATCGGCATAGGAAGTGGATGCAGCTTCCAAAAGTTCATCAAGTCTGGTTTTAGTCACACAAGTTCCAGAAATGAATGTGCGAAGGGGACTATCAATAGCTCTGATGTGCATTGGACCAAGGATATCCAGCACATGATGCGGAAAAACTTTGGACGGCGCTTGACAGATGGAAAAGAATGAATCTGGGCGGTAATCTCGGGAAAATCCAATCAAGCAGTCAGAAGGAAGATACTTGAGACGCTGATCCTCAGGCACATAAGCAGCGTAGTACTCTTCTAAGTATGGATAGAGTGCTTGAGCTAGTCCCTGATTTCTTTCAAGCAGTGAGAGGACAAACTCATAATGATTGAGTGCCTCTGTGCGGAGAGAAGGGAGCAGAGGATATCCTCAGAAAGAGTTGATTACGGAGCCGGAGATTTGCAGTGAAGATTTTGTCGAACAGAGATAGTGGAGTCATAATCTTCACCATCATAATGAAGTTATCCTCGCAGTGGCTCGGAGCAAAATTCAAGCACGATACAATAGAAGTACCACTGGAAGATGTTTGAGCGTTGAAAAGTAGAGGAGTAGTGGACAGTCGGTGAATCTCTTGATGCAGACACTGCTCAATTTGATGTCTAACGAGTGGGAGCTTCAGAACAGGTCCAACTCTCTGTTGACGCTTCTTCAGGCAATACTTGGCAAACTGACGCTTCTTGTCATGCATGTCTATGCCAAATAAATGGGGAGCGTGGACTAACTCTGAGAATGTGTATTTGTGTCCCACATGCATATTATACCGCTTAACTGGATATTTATCATACCGGTACAAGCTTTGATTTTTCAAACACTAAAAATAGTTCTAGTTGCCTCAAACTGTAATATAATATATAAAGCATGTTATTTATGTTAGTTTTAATGGTTTTTTAATATTTTATTTCACCCAATTAAATGTCAATTGTTTATGGATCGACATGAAATTGTGTTTTGAGTATGCCTATTATACCGCTTAATCGGATATTTATCATACCGGTATAAACTTTGATTTTTCAAACACTAAAAATGGTTCTAATTGCCTCAAACTGTAATATAATATATAAAACATGTTATTTATGTTAGTTTCAATGGGTTTTTTAGTATGCCTATTATAATGCTTAACCAGATATTTATCGTACCGGTATAAGTTTAAAAAAAAATTAGCCCATCTAATTATTAATGTTCACCTAATGATAAGGAAAATGGTGTTTTTTTGCATCCTATACCGGTTACCTATATAACCGGTATGTGTCCCCTAAACTTCTCACTAGTAACTACCCACACCTGCTGCTAACTACTACAAGTTACGAGTTACAAATTAACGGGGAATGGGATACAATTTAGGTAACCGCCAATTAACCACGTCCACACACTAACTCTCTGACATGTAAAAAAGTAAAAGTCTTTTCACATACTCAACTTACATTTGAAAATCCTTGGAAAATCCCACAAAACTGTGGACCGGAAAATCCTTCTCATTTGTCTTCCTCTTTACTACAACCAAAAAGTCAAAACTGACTGAAAAATCAAACATTCTCTTCCCCCACCAAACCCTACAAAGAATTTTCAGAAGATTTTCAGAGGAGTTCCAAGGAGGGAGAGTATTGAGACAAAAAATATCACTTCAGCAAGATCATCTTGCACGAGACAGGGGAGAAACATAGTATAAATAGGGGATATTTCATGTAAACAACCATGCAATGAGATACAATTTCTGATAATGGACTTAGTTTCCTTGGTGAGGATTTAATATTTAATGTTATGGGAAGGTTATCAAGGGAGGCATGCATTGTGGAGGCAACTCGATTGGGTCTTGTATCAAAGTATTTTAACATTATTGGTATTCCATCCCTACTCTTTTGTTCGATATTAACCGTTTTGAACAAAGGGATTATCAAGGTTTAGATTTTATTAATTTTGTTAATCGCACTATACGTAATAAAAGTGTTGTTTAAACCTTGATCCTTGAATTACCCATGGGGGCGGAGGCATTGCAATGAATTAGGCAAGAGTGGGTGTCATTTGGAATCACTCGTTCTGTGCAAAAACTGAAAATAGTCGGCCGGTTGTCCACGTGACTCCCTAACGGCCTGTTTTTGTCAAAAACTCTTGTTAAGTTAAAATTATATCTACCGAACTACATTGTTAGGTGGGAAGATAGATATAATTTACCAAATTTGAAAAGACTCATATTAAGCACGGTGTGTTGAATGATAACACATTTTCTTCCCGACTTGGAAAATGGTGTCCCGAGTTAAATGATTTGTAGTCATTGAACTGTGATTTTAGAGGACTTACAGAATTTGACGCATATTTTCCATGTGCAAAAATATTCAAGATGACATTCAATCGGGGCCAAGCAAATGTGAATATAAAAGTAAACTTCCCCGATGTAGATGTCCTAGTTATGTTATTGAAACAAGACCAACAGGGTCCGAGGCATTTACAAGTAGTGGGGACGTTACCTCGTTCTTTACAGTGGATAGTACACCGTCATGGAAGCTACATCGAATCATCTTGCTCGAGAAACCGACTACTTCGAGAGGTTGTCAAAATGACGACAGAATTACTGTCCAACGTACAAGCATGTGTCCCGATTGATTTTGTTAAGGTATATCTATCATTGTTTGAATAAGTACAAATGCTTTTATGAAGTTGTTTTGATTTCTTTTTTTTTTTTTTAAACTTTGGTAGATGTTGGTGCGTTTGGAGTCTCTACATTGCATTATGGCAAAGTACTTTTTTGTTAATATGCACTGCTTAAAGATTAGGTGTTCGAAGTAGCTAGACAATCTTGATGTGACATTGGTGCTCATCAGTAGATGTACAGGCTTGAATGAGCTTAAAGTCGATTTGGCGGTAAAATTTTAAGTTGTATGATCTGTCGATTATTACATGGTTTATTTAACACGTTCTTTGTTTGGGTTTCTAAAATAAAATTGTAATTGACTTAACTTGTGTAGGGTGCACCATGTGAAAACAATTGCACTAGTGTATCCAACTACGTAAAGGACTGGAAGTTGCAAGCAATGGGATTGGAGTCATTGAATAAGGTCACTATCTTCAACTTCTCGAGTTCTGATTTCGAGCTAAGCTACATTCGATATGTGTTGTCACACGCAACTGAGTTGGGTACACTAAATATTTACTGCACTGTGAGCTTTTTTTATAATCCAATTGAAGTGCATAAGAGGTCATCAATTAGGGCGTATGAAGGTTCCGCTTCAAACAATGTGTTGTTTCGTTTCATAAAAGGGGCTTACCCTAGGTAATTTGTATCTTCATAAGTCTAAGGTCATGTACTAAATGTGTACTATTTTGTACTTGAACATGTTTTATATATTAGATAACAATTTGATGCAATTATTTTAATTTCGGATCGAAAAACCACAATCTGATACCAGTATGATAAATATCCGGTTATACAGGTATGATAAATATTCGGTTATACCGGTATGATAAATATCCGGTTAAGCGGTATACAAGTCATATTCGAAACACAATTTCATATCCATCCATCACCAATTCACATTTAATTAGGTGCCATAGAATACTAAAAAAACCCTTGAAATTAACATAAATAACATATTTTATATAAATTAAAAAACTCAAGTTTAAGCCAATTAGAACGATTTATGTTTGAAAACAAAAGATTAAACCGGTATGATAAATATCCGGTTAAGCAGTATAATAGGCATACTCAAAACACAATTTCATATCGATCCATAAACAATTGTCATTTAATTGATACATAAATACTGCAAAACCTTTGAAATTGACATAAATAACACGTTTATATATGATAAATATCTGGTTACACGCAATTAAGAATTTAAACTACATATACCTTCCTTAAATGCAGTCACACTCCACACCAAATTTTATCATCCTTGCACACAAAATTGCTGGATTAAAAAAATTCATCAAAATCATCGCCAGCTCCTCGCTTCAATGCTTCACTAGCTTCATGCCATATCTCATTTTCGATAATATGCATGAGTTGTGTTCTTCAATATCCTTTATAGTATCATTGGAAAAATGCACATGATCCAACTTCTTTTTTATTAACCCTTTTACATTCTCTCTGAAGTCGAAGTAGAAGCAAGAATCATCGGCTGCAACAATTGTCTCCTTGTGCGCATCTGAGTTTTTTTTTTTTGGTAGGGGGAAGGGGGTTACCAATTCTGGTAAACACCAGACAGTTACCAATCAGTTTTCCTGGAGGTAAATCTCTGCACATTACCCTCAGTTTATTACATGAAAATTGGATACAATACTCAATACTCAATACAATATAACACTCAACACATACCTACGACGTGCATCGACACGGTTCTTTACGTGGTTATACACAGCAGTCATGGCAATCTTATATTGCAAAAAACTGCAATCAGCTTGTTTTTCACACACCAATATCCTAAAAGACTCGGCCCCCGTGACTGTGAACACGACAGAGGCCAATAATCCAGTCACCTCGGACTTTAGTTTTGTTCTGAAAAAGCACGATTCGCAATCTGGTTTCTTACAGATAGTCATCGCACAACAACCAAGTTCTCCACATAGAGTCATCCTAGAATTATAGGAACAATTCAAGAAATTCAAGATATTAGGGACAATTGTATTAACGAAGGGCAGAGGAGGTGCTCGGGCAAGAGAAGCTGTTGGTTGAATTTGGTGAATATTGGGAGAAGGTAAGCTGTTGATTGAATTTGGTGAATAAACGAACCTTGTCGGCTTTTGGGGTAATTGCGGTTGAAAGAGACTTTGAAGGGCGGAAGAGGTGCTCGGGCAATAGAAGCTGCTGGTTGAATTTGGTGACTAATGGGAAAGGGAAGCTGCTGATTGAATTTGGTGAATAATTGTAAATAAAAAGGGGAAACTAAAAAGTAATGGGAGAAAAGGAAGAAGCGGGAATATAGTTTTTGAATTGCTAAAAAAAATGAAAATGAAAAGATGGGCGGGAAGTCATATACTGGACGGATATATGTATCCCGTATAGGCAGTATAATGGCCATATTTGAATGAAATTTAGGGATTAATCCTTAACGAATTGACATATGATTGGTTGACATAAAAATCATTTTAAAATATTTACTTAATTAAAATGATATGTTTATGGTTTAGATCACATATGCTTATACGAATGGATATTTATCGGATAAGTGGAGCATCGTAGTCATCTAGATAGATGGTATGTAGTCATATCGAATCATTCACGCCAATAAATGGAGTCATATTGAATTTTCATATAGTAGTACTTGAAGATATAAACGTTGGGACTTGTTATAGCGCAAACATTAAGAAGTTCAAATCAACTCATATAATTACTATATGACACATGAAGATGATATGATATGATATAGTTAGTTACAATATTCCACACATTCAATTACTTTGGATCAACACATATCGATCCATCATAAATCGACTTATAATTAGACGAAATAAAATAATAGTAAACCATTTAACTTAATTGAAATGATATGTTTATTGTTTAGATCACAATTTGAGCCAACTTATGCGGAAGGATATTTATCCGGTATATAAACCCTAAACCCCAAACTGGAAAGGCGAAAATCATTGAAACTAATAAAAATGACATGTTTTATATATTACAAACTCAAATTGGAGCCAATCAGAACGATTTATGATTGAAAAAACACAAGCTTATACCGGTATGATAAACGTCCGGTTAAGCGGTATACAAGGCATATTCAAAACAGAATTGCACATTGATACATAAACAACTGATATTTAATTAAGTGACATAGAACACTACAAAAGCATTGCGAAACTAATAAAAATGACATGTTTTATATATTAGATTATAGTTTGAGGCAATAAAAACAATTGAGAAACACATGCTTATACCGGTATGATAAATATCCGGTTAAGCAGTATACAGGACAACTGGAATCCCAATAACAATTGTACATCAATTCATAAATAAAATTACTACAAGTCCACAATTAATGACACATGAAAAAATTGTGCAGCCCCATAGTTCAGTGGGGTTTGATTAGATTTAGAACCTTCTCGGATCTTTTTGTCTCTTTGATTTTTTACGAACCTTCTGTCCACCAGCCTCCATTCTAACCATTTGAACTCTTCCACGCCTTTTCAAGTAGTCAGGATGTACCACCCGAATGGCCTATATTTCAGTAGGAATGTTCCAATTGGATATACTAGAAATAAGGTATATGGTTCTGTCATACGCCATTGCCCATGAAAATTTCGTGTAGAATTCCGAACATAGAGAAGCCAATTTTTCGCTGTTAGCAGGAAATTTTGAAAATGCTGCAATGGCGTGTGTACAAGGGATCTCGTCAATGTCGAAAATTAGGCAACTACATGTTTTATTTCGGAGGTCAACATAGAATTGGTCAGAATCCAAAGTCCCCGTGAGTCTAACAACATATTCACGTGTCATCTTATTTATTTCATCTACTCTAAAGAAACTGGCATCATGTTTCCTTGCATGCAATGTTGTTTCAACTTCTCGAGTAAGGACTTGTGACGATCCACCCTCTAATGCTTCGTTGCGGTGGTTATTGAACCACCTAGATATTAACTTGACAATCTCATCCAACATAATTACCACCGGAAGAGTTCTAGCTTTAACCAATACAACATTAATGGACTCAACTCAGTTGGAAGTCAAAATACTGTATCGTGAACATTTAAAGAAGCCTCTGACCCAACGCTCCTTTATAAGGAGTAATTCTCGCATATACTCATGAAACTTGACACGTGTAGGAGGTTGCCTTTTTGTTAGGTCATCAAAATATTTATCGAACTCTTGAAGAGTATATGCTTCAACGCAAGCCATGAACTTCGACACCACACTGTCCCGATGTTCATTTCTTTTTTTACTGGCCCTGCCTATATTAACGCGAGTCCTAATATTTTGAGAGATATGAAAATAACAATATCCATGTGAAGCCCTAGGATACAGTGTCTCAACTAAATTTAAGATGCTCGCGTTTCTGTCTGAAATGATGACCAGATCTTTAGAATCTGGTATGACCTCGATAAGCTTCTCCAAGAACCATTTCCAAGCCGAATCTCTTTCATTTTTCACTACACCAAACGCAAGGGGATATTGCTGTTTGTTACCATCTTGTGCAGTGCAAACTAATAACACACCTTTATATTTGGTCTTTAAGTGTGTGTCATCAATAACAATAACCTTCCTCAAGAACTCGAAACCTTCAAGGCATGCTCCTAATGCAAAAAATAAAGACACAAACTTGTTATCCGCATCTGTAACACAGTGAGTAACTGTACCGCGATTCATCTCCTTTAACACATGCAAAAAACTCAGAATTTTAGCATAACTCTGACCCGAATCACCCATGAGAATACTTAAGGCTAATGCTTTACCCCGCAAAGCTTTATGGTAAGAAACATCAATGCCATCTTTTAACATAAGGTCAACTATTGTCTTTGGCGGCGGTGTATCATATTGAGATGGATAATTCTCCAATAACATCTTAGAAACCATCCTTACGGTACTCTTTTCTCTTCTATTATCCACTGAAGGTGAGCATGTGTGGATTCTGTTATGAGAGCGCAGGGTGAAAACATCTAACCCTCCGGTCTTTGCCGCACGCAAACTCCAATTACAATCCTCGACTCTACACTTAAAATAGTATGCAACCTTTGTTGTCTTAACTGTCCTAAAACGGAAAGTTGCCTTCAATGAAGCAGCCACAACCAAATCGAACACCTCAACTTTGCTTCTGAATTCATATCCAATAGGCAGATCTATACCATCATCAAAATTGCAGGTTTCACTAATCTCAACAGGTGTAGGTTCAAGATTAAGAGATGGAAGAATTGGAGTCGAGTCATATCTTTCAGAAGATAGAACTTCTTGTTTCACAGGAGTTGGGGCAGAAGCTATTGATATGGGCAGGGACGTCGGCTTTTCTAAAACACCACCTGACCGACCAGGGGCAGATGTATAGTCGTCAGCTAAATTAACATCAACATAAGTATCTAAATCCTCATTAACAGATTCCGGATGGTCCATATATGGGAAGCCACCATCACTATTTTCAACAAAATCATGTTCATCATCAGTACAAAAAATGTTATTTCCAATAGGAACCATCTTTTTAATAAGCTCAACGTGGAGAATGCTTCTACATTTAGATAGCCGACATTGGTCCATAAGATAACACCTTAAATCAAAATCGTCAACTATATATATAGTGTTAGAGTATATGCCCTCGAATGCCATAAAGAGGATAGATTTATAGGGCATAAACATTGTAACTAAACTACGGTTTTTCAATTAATATAAGGTAGTTGATTGTTGTTTTCTTATAGGCATTCATAAGGTGTGAATAAACAACGTAAAGTCCTTGATGACAAGACGAACCTTCTACCTCCTATGGGATAAGAGGAAAGACACCAGAATGGTTTGACCCTTGACATCTAAAAGGGTTCGCAAGTCTAAGAAATATTGGTTGGGCATCAATAGTGAATAAAGACTTGTATTATGTAAGTTTCGACAGAGAAAGTGTCAGTCGTACACTATGAAAATGGTAGTGGGAACTTATATCATAGACGTGTCAGTTGGACTGATATGTTCGAACACGACTCGCATCAATTCATCACATGGGTATTCACTCCTTGACAGTCAATGATGAAACTGATAAGAGTGATAGGTACGTGTGAACCTCTGACCTGAGAAATCGAGTTGAAGATGTACTTGTGACATCAAGTCTGTCATTAGAGTAGTTAGATTCAAATCACCTGTTGGTGGAATCGACCTCGAAGTGCGACTTGATGGGCAAGTAGCATTGTTAATTGATTTGCAATATGAAATTTATTCTCTCATAAGTGAATGAGTAAAATATCCTATGCGATCATGAATAAGTGAGGATGAAAGTCTTTGTCCAAAGCATTTAATTTCCTCGACTTATTATGAGCTTAGGCATATGGTCAAGTTATATGAGTTTGACTTTAGACCATGACTCTTACTTGATTGGGATATAAGAATAAAAGGTTTATACACGTACGGTATTCACGGCGTAATGGTTTGGAATGATCCTATTCATTCGTTCTCAATTGGGATACGATGTGAGCCATGTGACTGGCTAGGTGTCACTCACATCCTTTTGGATTCCTCTCGATTGCCTTTTGAGACGAACCTAAAGAGTCGCGCTTAAAGGAAGTGCAAAAAGGAAAACACGGGAAAAAGACTTGAGAGAAATTCCCGGTATTGGATACCGTAATTAATTAATTAATTATTGGATAATTTAATTAATTAATTAAATTAATGAGTTAATTAATTTCTTGGAGAAATTGAATTATAAATTAATTTGGAATTAAATTAATTGGATTATGAATTTATTTATTGGATAAATAAATAATCCAATTAAGTATAGCTAACAAGACCAAAGCCCAAAAAGGCTATTAAGCCCATGAAGTGGGCGTCCATATGGCCTTGTAAAAGCTAGGTTATTATATTGGAGTGATATATATTATATCACTTAGTAGAATAATAACATAAGTGATATTATAACTTTCTCTCCAAGAAAAAGTCTCTCACCTCTCTTCTACTTCTCTCTAGCCGTCCATAGCCAAGAAGAAGGAGAATTTTTCCGTTTTTTACTCCGGCGTGATGAATTAGAGACGTTGGCATATTCAGCGTTGGAGAAAAAGGATCACGTTCAGAAATCAACATACGCGAGAACGGTAAAATTTTGAAACACAATTAAATACGAGAATTAGAGATGATTCGGGCTTTGGGAATTAGATTTTACTTTCCGCTGCGTTTTTATGCAAATAATTCCCAACATATAGGAGTTAAACATTTATAGGACAAAGGAATATAACTCACTTTAATTTCATGTTGTTCCCTTTTAAAAGGAGTCCTTTGAAATATACAATCATGAAAATTGGAAATTGTTACCATGTTAAGATCATGGCCCTCTCCTCCAATTATTGTGTTAATCAATGCAAAATTATTCATATGCTCCACCAACGTCTCCATCTTTCATCTGCCACTTACCATTGTATTGATAGTACAACAGATTATCTGACATTTTCCTACAAAACTGGAACATGAAAAAAAAACACATAATTTATTTTGAAGTTAGAACAATTTCATAATTTATTCAACTCTGAATACATTCCATTTAACATATAATACTCTTAACACATTCAATTTAACATTCCATTCCATTTAGTGGGCATGTCGGAGGTTTTTTAACATTTTAATGGGCATGTCGAAGGTTTTTTAACATTTTAATAAGCGGCTAAACGTAGCTCCATCGGGCAAATGGCCGAGCTTGAAAAACGCACCCACGTGGAGAACCCAAAATCGACCCGATGAGAACTGCAGTAACAGTTAATCAAGATATTCAATGTGTAATTATCACTTGAAACTCCCAACTTGGAGATATCTCTGAAAAGGGAAGCCGCAAATTTGTACTCTTTGAGCTTCACAAGGCGTGAAAGCAGATTATTAAAACGTAACACGCTAGGCAGAGCCTTCATTTCGATCATTATGTTATAAATACGTAATGGATCATCCACCCCATTTACATTACCGAACTCAAACCTCAAATTATCAGGCGAAGTGTCATTTGAGACCAAACCTTTGCTGAAAAATCGAGAATCGAACATAAAATGAAGTGGGTTTCGGGTGAATAAGGTGAAAGTACCTGACTTAAAGCTACATTGACAAGACAACAGAAGTTGTGCAAAGCCCCCCTCTTCACATCTTCAAGATTTCGATAATGAGGCCGCATGTCAGACAGATCGGAGACAAAGAAAAGCTGTCAAAGTCCCATAAAACCTGTACGTAAAGAACGGAGAATGGCAGTTGTTTATCTGCGACTCTGGGGAGTATCTTAATCTTAATGTTCTAAATTAGAGGCGATATTTACCACAGTTGGTTATTTGTTGAATGAACCAAAGTCAGATCTTTTATTTAAAAATTGAATGGTCAATTGTTCCGGTTCCTATTATTAAATTGCAAGTGTCGTACCATCTCTTATTCTACTTTAGATTATTCTCAAAAACACTCATCATACATATGTAGGATTGAAAAGAGCTTGAGTCAGACAAAATAAAACATTATTCAACCTTATTTATTTGATTATTGATTTTTAAAATTTGTGTATGAATTTGGTCTATCGGGTCATGATATGCCAAATTATGTCAACGTCTTTCGTCACTTCGTATATGGAACATATATATACATTGTAAGACCTTTAGAGTACCTCGTCTATGAGGATACGAGGCAGATTAATAGATAGGTCCCTAATGCAATGATATTTGCATTACACTCCAAGATCTGCGTATTTTTATTGCCGGGTAGGGTCGACCCATGACCCGACCCTACGATATGCAATCAAGACCGTCTATTAAGTACACGTGTTAGACATCCAATTTGAGCTGTCCCATCTGTCATTCACTCTACAGTACAGAGTGGAAACTCTAGATATCTGTCTAGGATGTTTTCTATGTAATAATTAGATTAGGGCTTTGGAGATAGAAGAACTACTTGGAGCTAGGATCCATGAAGTTAGACATTAGATGGAGATCTTTTAAGTCCCCTAACCCTTAATTGCGCCAATGGCTTGACCCAATTTAGTAGAAGTCCATGGAAAACATGTGTGGTAGAATTGCTAGGCATTTTCTGGTTCATTAATTTATATCCATATCTGCGCGTAAGAAATTAAATTGCAAAGTGAGACATTAATTAAAACAATCAAAATTCTCCCAAATTTTTAAATACTGAATTTTTGAAAGGGGAATTGGATGTCCCGACTGTCCATCAAACTTATGAAAAATGAATTCATATCTAAATGCATAATTTCTTCCCAGTTAGACATTAGATGGGTTATGCACTAAGGTATGTATTTAGATTTCATAAGTGCATTAGATGCCTTCGGTCGAAGCAAAATCCACCCCATATATCGACAGAGGGTTGGCAGGTGGAATTCAACTGTTAGATTGATAGGAGTTGATGGGCCCAAGTTCAAATAGATCACAACCTATATATCGACAGATGGTTGCGGTTTCGTGATCTATGAGCCAAACGAGATTGAATCGCCTGTTAGACGAGGCTAGCATGGATTGCCACTTTGATAAATCAAATGAGCCATATATCGACAGAGGGTTGCAACTCACTGGATTTATTAAGGAACTCAATCACCCACTACGAAATCAGTCCAACGAGATTTTCGATTATTGCAGTGGGAGTGCAATGTTTCGAAAAATGTATTGGGAGCCAAGTGAAGATTAAAGTCCTAATTTCACTTGGACACAATATAATTATCTGATTGAATCTTGGTTTATTTTGTGAATTGTTATTATCTCTCTTGTAGACAAAAAACCCATTGTTATTGTATAAGTTCGAGAACATTGTCATCATTGGCCCAACCTCTTTTATTGACTCAAAAACTTGAGAATAGTCCTCAGTTAAGAGTCTAAAAGTTGTATGCTTGAGGCAAGCATCACTCATGGCCCAAGGAGGGGCGATGAGTAGGGTTTTTGAAAGAGGCACATAAAATATAGAATTTTATGTTTTAGAAACTAACATTCTATGATTATTTTTCTCACTTCTTACATTCTAGATCCCAGAGATGGTACTCATATTTTGAATTTTGAATGGAGATCTAGAAGGAAGTAGAAATCTAGAAGAATAAGAAGTGTTCAACGTTGGATCCAGACATAGTGTCAGTAGAGTCAACTTAGGATTCATCTCTTTTCTTTTAATTCTGGACATGTCACAACCCAAGATGATTGTCTTGTTTTACCAAATAAATATTGATCTTAGACTTGGTCAGGAAACATATTTCTTTGAGAAATATTTGGTACTAACTTACATGATATTTATTTTTGAAATAATTGTAAGGACAACACATTATCTTTGAATTGCTGGAACAAAGTTGAATGTCTGGAATAAGTGTGCCGTGAACACAAACTAGAGAACATAGTATTGATTGGCACCAAAGATTCGATCATACATGTGAGAGCATAAGATACACAAGTTAGGAGAAACATTGGGATTAGATCCCTATCTAAACGTTGGAATCGTATAACATATGTAGAGAGGTCGAATCCCTCTTCACCGAGAACATGTTTAGAGGGCCACTCAAGTTTTAAAATTCGATTTATACTAACTCTAGAGGGCATCATATAATGATACTTCGATTAGATCGATATGGAAAATATATGATCACCTGAGCTCATTCAGGTCGTGCGTTGCTTATAAGAGCATATTGAGTAAGAAGTCCCTCCAAATTCATTCCTAAGACGCCATATGATATATGACGTAAGAGGAAGCCTAATCGTTACACGAAAAGATATTGGGATGCCCAGTCTACATAGAAAAGACAAAGGTAAACTGGAGGTTAGATTCCTAAAAGGAGGACATTTTGGTTATGCCTAGTAAATCTACGGGATAACCCTTCTACCTATGAAATGATCGAAAGATCGCTATGGTCTTAGAGGCTCTATGGTCTTGGAGGCTCAATCTATCAAGGAAGATTTCCTTGAAGAGATGGTAGAAAGGTTGTTCTGTAGGAATAAAAACGAAACTCTTTTGGAGACTACTATTCAAGAAATCTGAATTAAACCCACTATGACACACACCACCAACGAATTGGTCTGATAGAGTATCGTACCGCCTAAAAGGATATGGTTGTATTCTGTAGCAGAGGAAAACAAAGGATATGATCCCTCTATACATGACAAATCGATGGTGAGTATGGAATCTGCGAGATGGTGTAAGACTGTTAAAAGCAAAGATGGATTGTATCAAGTCTAGAACCTAATAGATCGCCTTGAGGATATTGTACTCATCGTTGGCGAATGCATCTACAAGAAGGAAGACTGATTATAATGACATGGCAAGAGTGACTGGGAAAAAGGGTATAGTCATAAAAGGGGCTTTGATTATGAGGAAACCCCTTTTCCCTAACCATGACAACAATCCATTGAAACCTTGCTTTAGATAGTGACACAACTGGATTATGGAATCCAACATATGAATGTGAAAACCCGTTCATCAAAGGATTCCTCTAGGAGGAGATCTATAGTGAACAAGCCCAAGGGTTTAACATCTAAGACCATTTTTTGAAAAGGTCTACAAACTAAGTCCATCTATGGATCTAAATGGCCTCTCGTAGTTGGAATGATTGCATTGACGACATAGCTGGGGACTATTTTTGTCATCAATGGCCATGTGTCTAAAATAAGGGCCAGTGGGAGCAAAATATCATTTCTAGGAAATAATATATGTTTATTGACTTCGATCAAGTAATGACACTCGAACACATTCTCCATTAACGACTTGGGAGAAGCCACATATGTCTTTATAACTCAAATTTACAGGGATATGATCAAATAGGACGATGAGGCTTCCCCAAGTCCTCTACTTAGAGAAAGTCCTGAAAAAGGTTTTCTGGGATGAGAACTCTAGAAGAGGTCTATTGCCCAATGAGACATGGACTTCATCTCTTGAAATCCATAAATCCTCTAGGTAAGGTAAACAGAAATGAGATAAGGACCTTACCCTATGCATTGACAATAGGGAGTCTCATACATGCTAAGCTATGCACAAGGTCGGACCTTGGGTGCGCAGTAAGCATAGAAAATAGTTTTCAGGATTCCCTTGGCAAAGAGCATTTGATGGCATGAAGTATAGTCTCAAATACTTTGGAATGAGCTAAAGATATGCTTCTCGAATATGAGAATGGAAAGATGAAAGTGAACGGTTATATGGACTCAAACTTTAAATCTAACGTCAATAACCATAAGTTCACTTCTGGGTATGTATTCACTTTTTTGAGTGGTGGAGCACTGTCTTGGAGGACACCACCATTGAAGTTTAAATACGTGACTTCCTTAGAGGATGTCAAGGAAACTGTTTGGATTTAGAAGTTCATGGTGAAACTTTAAGTACTGCCTAAAGCATGGAGCTCACATTGCCACTTTGATGTGACACGAAAGGAGCAAGGTTGGGGAATCAAAGGTCTCATGAAAGGTCTGAACATAGATATACTACATCATTTTGAATGATTATTGAAAAAGGCAATATTGCCAATCAGAAAATAGCCACAGCCGAAATCATGGCTGGTCCACTCACTAAATCTAATATCACAAGCGGTGCTAGAATGACAACCTTAGAGGATATGTATTAGATACAGTAGTTGGCATTGAGTGCAAGTGGGAGATTGTTAGGTATGTGCCCTCGATGCCAACGAGGAGTTAGAACTTGTAGGGCACTGATTTATATTGTACAAATCAATAAAGGTATTTATTTTGTTCATATCAATATTGATGGCGTTAATATAATTATTGAACAAATAAGTCCCGAGTAATCAAGAGGGAGCTTCTACTCCTCAATGGTTAGAGGAGATGGACACTAAAAGTATCGGTTCCTTGTTCACTTAAACTAGAGTTCGCAAATCGACGAGTCTTAATTGGGCATTAAGACCAGACTTGTATGACGCAAGCTTTGACAAGGAGTGTCAGTTGGTCACTTTGGATGGTGGGAGCTTGGTCATAGATATAGCAATGGAATTGATATATTCGAACACGGCTCGCCGTAATTCAATCACATGGGTAATTAGTCTTGGACTGTCAATGATTGAATTACTGGTCATGGTAGTGTACGTGAGCCTTAGACCTGAGGATTCACGAAGATTGGACTTGTGACACTGAATGAGTTATTAGAGTAGTTAGATCCAATTCACCCTTTGGTAGGATTAACCTCGAAGTGCTGTTCAAAAGGACAAGTTGCAATTGTTCGGTGATTGCCAATATGGGATTCACTGTCTCTGGTAGTAACAAGTTAACGTCCTGTGCAATCGTAGGTAAATGAAATTATAAGTCTTTGGCCAAAGCAGGAGAATTAACTTATGTATAGTACATAAGGGTAGTTCAGTAATTTCATCTTACTATGATTCATAAAGCACTGCATCGAGTCCTGAGAGTTTGACACAAATCATGACTCTCACTCGATCGGGATGTTACAGTGAAGGGCTTATATGTACAAGGTGACTGTGACCTAAAGGTTCGTATATGATCTATTAGAATTGATCTCAATTGGGTTTTGATGTGAGTCCACGAGACTGGATAGGTGACACTCACATCCTTGGTCTCCTCCCAATGCCAATTGAGACGAACCTAGAGAGTCGCGCTTTCAAGGAATTAAGCGAAGAAATTCTTTCGCTGTCAAATAACATAAATTAGGTAATTTGCCATTTGATAGACAAATTAATTTATTTGATTAATTAGATTAATGGAAATAAATTAATAATAAATAGTTAGATTTATTTATTTATATTGCATCCTATCCTAAATTAATTATTAGATTAATTAATTTAGTTGATTATTAATTAACATCATATTTTAATTAGATTAAAATATGTTGGACTTAATTAATAATTGGACTAAGTTGAAAGTCAACTTAGCCCAATAAAAATGAAGGTGGGCGTGTATTATGGTATTGGTGGGCTCAAGGAATTAATTAATTCCAAATCCATCATCTCATATAAATACACACTACCTAGATGAAAAACTTAAATAACTCATAATAAACTTGACAACAAATAAAGCAGAATAGAAAATATTCTCTCTCCCCTTCCTTATAGCCGTCGGCCATGGTGAGCCAGAGGAGGTGGATTTTCTTCAAATCTTATTTCCGGCATGATATCTAGAGGCATGAGTCCAAGGGATTGTTTCTGTGTAGATGGTAGATCAAGAAACGAATCACACTTTGATAACAGTAAATTGTTGTGTTATTGTTTCTGTTTATGTAAAATTATTAAACGCCATAAAGTGATCCGGCTTTAGGAATCCACGATTGTTACGCGTCCGCTGCGCATCCGATCGGATTCCTAACATATGTATCATGACCTATGGTGGTTAAAAATTTACCAAAGATCTATTAATTGAGATCTTAACTAAAGGATTTCCGTTTAAATTAATTAAAATCAAATATGATAGGTAAGATGTAACAATTGATTGCAAGTGATCTAACGACTGAGAATTAATGAGACTAAACATAATATTTACTAGACGTAATGGTCATATCTCAAACTATTAGCGACGTTAGAGTTGTCTAATAAAAAGAGATCATGTCGCAATCTAAAAAATTGGTAGGCATTTATGACTTATCTTCTTAACACATTGAAGTTTCCTATATACCAACATTATAGGGGCTAAGATGCAATTAACCCATTAAACACTGAAAAGGTGGAAAAAGGAGATGTTGGCTTGGGGATCATAAGCGCGTCAAAGCAGATGGAAAGCAGAAAGCAAGCAGTATCACTCGTATAAACTCACAAGAAATAAAATACACACACACACACATATATATAGAATCATCAATGGCAGAAGAATGAGGTTTGTTTTGTGATTCAATTCAGCCAACAGAGTGGGATTTGGAATGGCATGGCCTTCAACTTCATCGTCTCCGCCAGCACCACCAGACTCCTCGCCATCACTCTAATCTCTCTCATCCTCCTCTTCTTCCTCCTCCACCCCCCTCCTATTTCTCCTTCCCCAGATTATCCCTCACAATCTCCACTATTCCCCCACAGGTCCCTCCTCACCACCCCCAAATGCTCCCCCTCGAACCTAACCTCCTCCGATGGCCTCATCAACTATTCATCCTTCCATTTCTGCCTCTTCCGAAACAACCCATTTCTCTCCGTCCCTTTCCTCACACTCATTCTCCTCTTACAGTTCTACATTTTAGTCAAAACCGCTCAAGATCGCTTTTCAGTAGTAGTTACCAAGCTCTCAACCCACTTAAAGCTCTCGCCGTCGATGGGTGCGGTTACGCTCTTAGCTCTCGGCAATGGGGCTCCCGATGTGTTCGCCTCGGTGGCTGCTGTTAGGGGAGGGCAGGCGAGAACTGGGTTCGGTGCGATTCTCTCAGCTGGGACTTTTGTTTCCGCTTTTGTTGTCGGTTTCGTCGCCATTTACGCTGCGCCTTTCGCGGTTGATCCGGCGCCGTTTGTTAGAGATGTTATGTTTTATTTGACTGCTGCGTTGTTTCTGTTTTATGTTTACTTGAGTGCTGAGATTTACTTGTGGCAGGCTGTTGGATTTGTTGGTTTCTATGTTTTCTTTGTTGGTATTGTGTTTTCAATGGATTTGGGGTATAGTGGTGGTGGTGGTGGAGAGAAAATGACGAGTTCCGGTGGTGGTGGAGAGGCGGCATTGATTACGCGGATTAATAGAGGTTTGATGGAGATTGATTGTGAAAGTGGGGGATTAACAGGCAGATTTGAAGTTAAAAGGAAGCCTAGTTTGTGGATATGGAAAATCCTTGAAAAGGTTTGCTTATGATTGCATATTTAAGTTCTTATGTTATTATGATTGCATATTCAATGGCGTAGAGTTAAACCTTGTATATAAATTATGCGGGTTTTAGTTTCAGAGACAGTGTTGTTCTCTAGTTTCTTAAACTTTGCATATAAGTTTTGATTATGTGGCTTCCTTTTTCAATGGAAAATTACATGGCTGAATTTTGTGACTGAATGAGTGATTATACTTGATTAAATACGTTCCCCAGACTGTAGTATTTACTCCGTAACCGAAAAGTGCTACTTTCATTTAAATAGTGGAAACAATAATGTAACAATGTATTTTACTGAAAATGATAACATGGTATAGTAGGGGATGTCATTTTTCTAGATATGACAAGCTTGTTGATGTGTACAATGGCTAGAATACTTAGATATATGCATAGAGTGATGCATATATACAGCACTATCTGAAAACCTCTCTTACTATAGTATTCGGAAGCATTTTCGAAAAACGAATGGAATTGTGACAAGAATTACTTAAAGAAACTTTGAGATGTAGAGCAAAGTTTCATACTTTGAGCTCTATTAGAGTTGCCAGAGATGATTGACTTTTAAAATCTGAACTATGAGAGATTCTACTGTGCATCTTGGCTCATGGCATGTGTCTCTCATGGTTAAACTGTACTACTCTTTTCCAGATCATCCTTCCGTTAGTTTCTTTAAGCGATACATTACACTAATATTAAGTACAAAAAGGTTCTTTTTTTTTTTAAAAAAAGAAAGAATATTGAATACAAAATGGAATGAACTATGTAGTTGTTTGATTGATACCCCCTACCTCATTCAAAATATTACACAACGAAAGAATGGTAATATTGATATAACATGAAGGAATGGATCAAAGATATTTTCTAACACTAAAATCGATGTTAAATTTGCAGACAATGTATTTGTATTGATGGAATGTCAAGGTTAGGATTTGCTGTAGAACTTCAAACTTAACTTTGTCCAAATCCTGCAACTCGTCCATGTTCAGGGTCGACAATATGATCTAATTACGTTTCTGAGCATTCTGATATCTTAGATTGTGAATTTGTTATTTTGAGATATTTTCTTTTCTTTTTGGTTACAAAAAAATAATATCTACTTGTCTTTGTTTGACTTAACTTTCGATCTGTTATATAAGCCATGACTTTGTAGAGCATGAATAAATGAACCTGCATATTAAGATTTCACGATGTAGCAGTGTTTGATTTTCATCAAGCGAACAAGGGGTGGGTGGGGGTGGGAGGGTGCTCTGAAGAATTAGCATAAGTCAGTCCACTTGGAAGATACCTTATATGACCTGGCACAATTAGCTATGGCCTTTGTGTGCGTTGCTAGCCAAAAGAGATATGCTTCCGATGCACAGAGTGTCAGACAAAGGGGAGTGTTAACCTCGCTAAAGCTCTTTGTAAGAGATTGGATATGATCTAATTCTCTCGTAAAAGCTAGAAACTAGACTTCTTTTTACTCTAGAATTTATTAGCGAGGAGTTCATGAATCCATATTCAATTAATAAAGCATTGGATAACTCTAAATTGGTGCTATTGTTGAAATTGAGTGGCCAAGTTGGAATTAGAGAACCACAACTATCGATGTAAACTTGAATTAGGGTTGCATTTATTTTCACCATGCCTGCCTTGATATTTGTCTGCTTACTCTTGGTGCCATGACCATGAGGATTTTTACTTCAAGGGATCTTTTGTAAGTCTGTTAGGTTGTAGTAACACCAGCACGGGTACATGATCGAGAAAGCGACTACTTATTAATCCTGGCCATAGTTTGTTTAAATAGAACTTCAGAAGATAGTTCCGAGGAAGTTCAAATGTTTGTTGGCCTGCATATATTTTTCTTCTTTACTGAAGAAAGAAATGTATGAAATAATTCATCAGTAAATAAAGATGCTTATTGGTGTTGATTTAATAGATTAAAAGTCGAATAAATTCTCTCTCAATGATATGGCTAAGTGTGGAGCATGAGCAACAGCGACTGGCTCCAAGTTAACGCTTCAGCTTCTTCATGTGAATACTAATGTTTCATGCGTTTTGGGTGAATCTTTCTCGTGGTTTTCTGTAATATTTGGTTATTAAAGTTATTGTTTCATTATGCTTGGAATGCCTAAAGAAGAAATAGAAAACTACTTTCGCAATTGTTGTTTCTTTAGTCATCCGCAACTTCTGGAAATTTTATCCTGTGTATTGAATTTATGAGGAAGTTAGTAAAAAGGTTGTCTCAGTCAGGCGTCTAATAGAACTCCCTTGTTGTTACTCTCACTGGAACATGTGATAGTCACTGGTCAAATTTGTTTCATAGGGTACACACACACGCACAAAAAAAAAAAAGGAAGAAAAAATTTAGTTTGATTTAATGGTTATACTTACAGCGATGAAATACTAACTACGTAAACGTGCTTGTCCTTATCAGTCCTTATCAGGGTTACTTGCAGAGAAAAAAAAAGAAATCCTAATAATTCATGTAAAGTTTTCTTTTTTCTTTTTTTTGGCATTCAGAGGAACTCTATTCCAATTTCTTGGTATAATTTTGAGCTGTTGCAGCTTAAAATTGATTTACTCTGCCTAGGTGGTTTATCGCTGAGATCTGTGCTGTATCTACATTTTCTGATATAAGGCATGAATATTATTTGACCTTTCCGAGTCTTGAATGAATTCACAAATAATTTTTTTGCTGTAATCATACATACAATGAAGGAAGATAAACTCATTTCCTGTTAATGCCACACATAACATAAGTCTATTGGTGATTCATAGGAAAGGAATAATCCTACACTAATATAAATTTTATCCTGAATTTTCTTTTTAACTGATCATCATATTCTGTTTCTTTTCAACAGATATCACTAGCATGGGAAGTTCCAGTCTCAATACTTCTAAATCTCACCGTCCCTCAAACTTCACCATCCCAATGGAGCAGATTCTATCAATCCGCGAATATTGCTCTTTGTCCACTTGCTCTTTTATACTCGTGCAAATCATTTATGCCTTTAGATCATCCAATTATTTTTCTTATTCCAAACATCCATTTCCCTCTGTGGTCTGTCGTTCTCTTTGGAAGCTCCTCTTTAGCTATTCTTCATTACATAGTTGAAAAAGAGCCACCTAAAACGGATCAAATCCCAACAGTAGTGATCGCATTCATGATGAGTGTGTTTTGGATCTCCACAATAGCTGGAGAACTGTTAAACTGTCTTGCTGCAATTGGAGTGTTATTAGAATTGCCATCATCACTTCTAGGAATGACTGTTCTTGCATGGGGAAATTCAGTAGGCGATCTCGTTGCTGATGTGGCAGTTGCTAAAGCGGGGCAGCCAGCGATGGCAATGGCTGGCTGCTTTGCTGGGCCTATGTTTAACATGCTTTTTGGACTCGGAACAGCTTTAGTAATACAGACTGGTAATGTTTATCCTGAAGCTTATGAGCTTCGTTTCCACACAAGTATAGTAGTCGCATTTGTGTTCTTGATTTTGAGCTTGATGGGATCTTTGCTCGTTGTAACTTGGTGCAGATTTAGAGTGCCTAAGTTCTGGGGATTCTGTCTTGTTGCACTTTACGTTGTTTTCATGGTCGTAAGCCTTGTCATTGCTAAATTCACGTTTTAGTTTTTGAAACAGTTGATAATACCACGTAAAATGGCAAAGGATGGAGAACTGTACGTATAGGTCGAATGTTATATCATAGCGCGAAATATCAATTTTTCTCATTTTGTTTTTCTTTTGATTCACTAATATCAACAGTTTTTTCTTTTATTTTCTTTTCCAGATTCAAAATTCATAATTTAGATATGATGATGTGGGCATAATGTCTACGGCATGTTTGTACTGCTTTCTCACATAAGAGAATAAGGCATTTGTTATGATGTACCTTTACTTTCCAAAATCATTTGGAGTGCTCAATTCAGAGAGTTTTTCAAAATATTACTCACAGAGAATATAATTGGGAATTTGGGATTTAAAATGGAGACACACTGAATGATTTTCAGAAGAAACATGCTAAAGTCATTTAGGCTTATTTTATTTGCCAGAAAATGACATCCAAAATGGGAACCTGATTGATTGGTCTCAAATTATTGTATTTCGTAAGATTTCTTAAATTTTGGGGAATGAATCAAATTTCTCAAAATAAGAAATTCTGCAGCTTTTCCTTATTTTTCTGGGGATTTCTTGTTCGAGAATTTGAAATTAAAACTTGCAATACATTGTCACTCTTCATATCTTTTTGTGCAAAATATATTTTGTACACCTAAATCATTCACTTTGTCGCATTTAGATCTCTGAACTATCAAATATAACAAATGATCCCTAAACCATCAAACGTAACAAAATGGTCCCTCGACTTGACGGACATTTGGCTTACAATGATATGTTGCTAACGTGGCAATGGTTTTGGCCATTGCAATGCGGTAATTGAAAGGATTTGCCAATTTTGCCCTTCACTTGCATTCTATAAAATGGGTCTTTTGTGAATTTGGCTACTTTTTAACCATTTAGGCACCATTTTCTATTAATTTTTGTACTGAAAATAATATACCAATTTTCTATGAATTTATTTTAGAAAAAATTACTACAAACCCATTAAAAATAAACTTTTATATCCAAAGCATCCATGAAAATATTTTTCAATAAAAAAAACCCACTTCACAAACTTTTCATTCCAAAAAATCAAACGCAAAATTAGTAAATTTATGGACTTAATTGCCCTTGGCCTTCTAGATTAAAAATTAATCAACTATAGTTCTTTATAGAGATTTATTTATTTAGAAATTTTATATCGATAATTGATACTAATTATGATTTTAGCTTTACATTTTAAAAATCTTTTTAATCTTTTTGTTTAAAATTTACAAATCGATAAATAGTATAACACGGATTTTGTTTTTAATGTTAAATAATTTAAATATTTTATATAATTTATTTTAATTTTGATATGATAATTATTCAAAAATATTATTTTTAAAAATTTGAAGAGATTAAAATTTAAATAATTTAATGATGTTAAATAATTTAAATATTTTATGTAATTTATTTTAATTTTGATATGATAATTATTCAAAAATATTATTTTTAAAAATTTGAAGAGATTAAAATTTAAATAATTTAATGATGTTAAATAATTTAAATATTTTATGTAATTTATTTTAATTTTGATATGATAATTATTCAAAAATATTATTTTTAAAAATTTGAAGAGATTAAAATTTAAATAATTTAATGAGTTTTTTGGATTGAAAAATATTATCATGATTTTTTTATTGGTATAAAGTTTCATTTAAGAAGTTCCTAGTAAATTTTTCTTAAGAAATTAGTAGAAAATTGGTGTATTATTTTATGCACGAAAGTTAGTAGTAAATGGTAACCAAATGGTTAAAAAATAGCAAAATTATAAGTACACAAAATGCCTATTTAATTGAAGCAAATGATTGCAAAATTGGCAAACTTTTTCCATGGCCACATTGCAATGGTCAAACCCAGTGCCATGTGAGCCACATGTCACGATAAGCCAAACGTCCATCAAGTTGAGGAACTATTTTGTTATGTTTGATAGTTCATTGACCATTTGTTACATTAAAAAGTTTAGGAACCTAAATGCGACAAAATAAATAGTTTAGTAGTACAAAATATATTTTGCCCCTATCTTTTTTTATGAATAAAAATATTGTGTATATATATACATGTAGTTTTATATAGGGAAAATTATTGTTAAGGGAATAGGAAGACTTCAAATTAATTAAGACACAATAAGTTTTAACTATTTAGGGAGAAGGGATTCCTAAACTTTATAAATTATCAAAATGATAAATTAACTACAAAATCATATTTGTGTTACCCACTTTATACTTCTCCTAAAAAAAGTGCCTATTTTTCACTCACTAATTCTTCATTCATCAGTCATCACTAATTGAGGTTTTTCTTTTCTTTTTTATTCCAAATCGACTCATCACATTGAACAAGGAATGCAATATTATTTGGAAAAAATTCTAAGGTCCCTTCCAATTTTTTTTAAAATAATTGGAAAACACATTATATAAGGTTTTTTTCTTTACAAATAACGACTTTGTGGTCATGCACCAAGCCGGGTCCATTTTTTGACAACTATATCGCTCTTATCCTTGCAATTTAAGGCCTTTAATCCTATCCTTTGAACGGTTTCCAAAAAAATTTCTCAAACCTTGATTTGAATAATATTCTTTTATTAACGTCCCTAATTTAAATAATTTTGTCCCTCAAGGAAAGATATAATGACAACTATGATCATACAAATGATCTTTAAAGACAAATGGTATAGAAAACTATGTAAATTTGTACATTGTACATAAAGAACTTGATTAGAACATGCTCTCGTACTTTCTCCTTCTAACATTTTTAGTCCTACTATCAGACTCTTTCATGTATCATATTCATATAGATGATTTTTTCAATAAATAGATTGTCAAAAGCAAACAAAAATAATTACACATTATTTGATGTATTATATGGTTAATTATTTTAATTAAGATTTTAATCATAATATGAAGTATCATATGATTTATCAAGCACTAATTTGTCAAAACAATTTTAAATTTACTAATTGCAGTGTTTGATATATTATCTAATTTTTTATTGATCATTTATTTCTTTTTATATAACTGAAACTTGATATGAAGTTGTTTCTTTCAGAAAGAATAAGAATTTTATTTAATGTAATTTTTAGTTATATTAAAGTGTTATAAATTTGTTTGCAATATATGATAAAATATTTCTTGCATTTTTTAATCAATTTAATGGATAACTTTGTAAAAAAGAATAAAACAAACTTCAATTAGTGGTGAAAGAAAGATTATTAAGTGAAGAATATGTTATTTTATAGGAAATATGGAATGAGGTAATACAAATATGAGTTTGCATTGAATTTGTCATCTTAATAATTTGTAAAGTTGAGGAATCACTTCTCCCTAATTAATTAAAATTGATTGTGTCTATATTAATTTGAAATCGTCCTATTCCCTTAACAATAATTTTTCTTTTTAAATTTGATCATAAGTAAATATATTATATAAATCAATATGTATGTGTATTTGTATATAATTTATATATGAATATATTTATATATATGCATAAATACGCGCATACGAATAATGTTTACCCAATATATTGAATGATGAAATAATATCCTCTGCTTCCCAAACTATTATTGTTTCTTCTTTTAAAGAAATTAATTGTTTATGTTTCACAGTTTAATAGATTTTTACAAAATCTTCAAAACACTGATGGTAGATGCTCCAAATTAAGGGGACATTTTGTACCCGTTAATACTATGTGTCTTGGTCAGATTAATTTATTATTTTAATATATAGTAATTATATATTAAATATGGGTACAAAATTATAGTTATTATTATTATATTAAAAAGTGTCAAATTTTTTACTACAAAATTTTCACAAACTTATGTGAAATGTGTATACAAATAACTTTATAGAAAATTAAGTTAATTTAATTAAATTTATCAAATGTGAATTTCATTCGTTACAAGATGTGTATTAACTAAACATAAAAGAGATTGCCTATCCAGTTTCTAGACACACCCATACACTATTATGTAATAGAAAAAATTACTAAAATGCTCCTAAAATAAATTTTTATATCCAAAAAGACCGATGAAAATATTTTTCAATATCAAAAACTCATTCTACAAACTTTTTATTTGAAAAAACCTAAAGGTGATATTAACATTTTTGGGTTAAATTACCCTCCATTTCTAAGTTAATAATTAATGATTTGATTTTTTTTATGGATATTATTTATTTTGGATTTTTCAAATGGATAAATTGTACAATACAAATTTTATTAATATTTTCTTTTTTAAATTTATATATATATATATATATATTTAAATTTAATATGATAATTTTTTAATGATTCCCTTTTAAATTTGTTTAAGAAAAATAAAAAATTGAAAATTAGAAATTAAATCATAATTAATAACAATCATCAATATAAAAGTTTAATTCTTAATTTTGTATATAAAATTACCATTGATTAATTTTTATCTGGAAGGTTAAGGCCAATTAAGTACATAAATTTATTAACCTGAATGTTGGGCTTTTTAGAATGAAAAGTTGGTGAAGTGAGTTTTCTGGAATGAAAAATATTATCATGGATTTTTTACACATAAAAATTTATTTTGAGGGATTTTTAGAATTTTCCCAATGTAATAAGATAATTGAAAATCTGATTACAAGTTATCAGAGCCTTAGTTAAAATATTTTTAAGTTATGATTTTATGACATTCTTAAATTGACTAATATTTATGTATTAAATTTATTTTAACGAGGCCACATTATGCACGTGTTGTCCACTAATTGTCATTAAAAAAGAACACTATTGTCATTATAAATAACACTATCATTTATCATTGAGATATTTCAGTCAAACAAAATATTTAAAGAAACTTTTAAAGAGATTCACATTTTTTTAATAGTTATGGATAAAATATAAATAAGTTGTGAAATTATTTTAACAACATTTCTTAGTCATAAGGAAAACACAGCTCCAATTTAATTTGCTCTAATTGTGATCTATTGCCAGTTTGCCACAATTATGTGATTTAAATGACTATGATCACGTGATTCAATTTCAATGGACCTAATCATGTGATTTTGGGCACATGACACCCCCTTTTAATTGGCCAAATGCACTAATTAAAATATCAATCATTCGCAAATTGATTGAATTCTCAAAATATAAACAGGAGAATTGATATTTAGGATTTATTTTACACGTCTCACCATTTAATTGGCCGTGAATTTTATCTATCTACATGGACATACGAGGACTACGCTGAACCACCATAAAATTATGTGTTATTTACTTTCTCCACTCACCTTAACTGTTTAAAATGCTTTAGTTTGAACACTTGCATAAATCTCCGAAGGCAAACTTTTCAAGTAAAGAACAACTCTCTCAGTTTTCCAAAGTTAATATTCCGTTGTGCTTACTCACCTCCTTACCTCCTTGAGTTTCGAAATTAGAATAATGTCTTTATTCTTGTGTTCTTCCTGAAAAGCTAAAGGTGACTGACTACTCATTGATAAAATTGTGCAAAGAATTTTTCCGCAACATTTTCAGAGCTTGAAAAAATTCTATTTACCTCCCATCTACATAACTTGTACGCCCCACTTAGACCAACACTTATAAGTAAAAAAGACACATTCGATAGTACCAAAGAGAACAAAGAAAGTAACCATCTATGCCAACCTACAGTGATTCACAGAGAATAAAATTAGGCTTCAAAATGGAAACACACTGAATGATTTTCAGTAAGAACATGCTAAGTTCATTTAGTTAAATTATTTTAAGTTTTGAATTTATAACATTCTCAAATTAACAATATTTATGTATTAGATTTATTTTAAGGAGGTCACGTTTTGCACGTGTTGTCCACTAGTTCTCATTAAAAATAACACTATCACAGGGATATTTTAGTCAAACAAAAAATTTAAAGAAACTTTAAAGAGATTCATATTTATTTAATAGTTTGGATAGATTATAGATAAGTTGTGAAATTATTTTAACAACATTTTTTTGTCATATGGAAAACAGAGCTCCAATATCCAAATGTGCTAGGGGGATCTTTTGATAGAACTTATATAACATCATTATTCTTCTCTAAATATAAATCATTTCTGGGTGAACCTGCTCACCACAAGGTGAAAGCTTTCTGGAAGTCAAATTTTCATTTATTTGTGGGTTTTGCTGTACAATATTATGTTAGTTCCATTCTCAAATAAAATAAGGGATTTATTAAGACATACATATAATTGCATTAGTTTACATCATACAATAATAATATTACCTCCTCTAGAATAGTTCCATGGGATGCACAAGAATTCCACCATCCGTCCAATTTATATCCTTTGCATCTGATTCTTTTCCAATTAATTGAAGAGGTGCATCTAATGGTGGTGGGCTCTGCATGCACAATTAATGAATTTTGGTTCAATTATTTATTTATTCATCATAATTTTAGAGGATAATGATATATGAATATAAACATATATACATACCATGCAACGAATGAGAGGCCAATTTATTTCACGGAAGAAGGGGTGTTGTTTTATCTCATTTGCACCACCGTTTGATCCTAAACGGCTGCTTGGATCTCGATTTAATAATGCATGAATCAATTGTCTTGCTGCCAGACTTACCTGCATACGCCCAATGTTATCATATATATCAAAACTTCAAAGAATTTTGGTATCTATCTATAGTGTTAAAACTGAATGAATCCCAAATTTATAACCATTTTCCCTGTGAAATAGAATAATAGAAGAGTGTAAGGGGCATTTTACCCCCTTATGTTATTGAAAACAAAGGTATATTGCCGCTCGTATGATTAAAAATGGTTGATTACCACCTTGCTTTTCAAAAATTAGGCTAATAACACCCACTCATTTCTTATTATTTATCAAGATAAAAATGACAATTATACCCTTGGTAAACTATGATAAAATTTCCTTTTTATTCATTCTTATTTATGCATTGCCATAGTTATTTAAAATAATATCGTTACTGCACATAAGTAGAATATGTGTTCAGTGATAATGTATATTATTTAAAAGGTATGAAATAAAATAAATTCATTTATTAAAATTTTTATTATTTTATTAAAATAATTAAAATATGAAAATAAAACAAAGTAATGCCATAAAATTTAAAATGTTATCCTCATATGGCACTAAATATTTGTGTATTGAAAAATCTCACATATCCATTAATCACATAAGCATATTGAAGATAACTACTTATATATATATATATTCTAAAATATAACTATGTATATATATATATATAACATATTTATATTTTATATCTTTGAAATGACACGCATGTTATTAATAAATAAATATAACATATATATATAACAATGCTATGAATTAATTTAATGATTAGGCAGAATGGTAATTTTGTCATTTTTAATTTAATAAATTATTAGAAAAAATGGGGTTGGGTGTTATTTGCCATATTTCTGAAAACACAAAGGGGGTAATCAGCTCTTTTTAATAAGGCATGGGATATTATTCCCTTTTTTAAGAATACAAGAGAGTAATATGCCATTAACCCAAATAAAAAATATACCGAAGAAATTATTTAAAACTTAATTATGTTGCTCCTCGGAATACATAAGTATTTATATGATTTTACCGGAATGCTACTTGGGAAGGTGAGGTCTTTGTGCAAGATGTTGGCGAATGTTTTTTGCCTATTCTTTCCCCTGAATGGTGTACGTCCATAAAGCATTTCATAGAGCAAGATACCTGAATTTTAGAATTAAATAAGTTATGAAATTACAAGTATGGCGTTTTCTTTATAATAACATAAAAGTGCTTCGAGAACAAGAAATACAATGAAAAATAGCTAAATCTTCTTCAAAAGATAATATATGTGCATAAGTAAATTAACTAACTAAATATATCTTGTCATGCTAAATATACACAAACAAGTTCAAACAATATGTTTGATTTCCAAATGTATATGTTTGCCTAGGACATGCAAACAAAGTGTCATACTTACACTAAATAATGTTATTGGAGAAGAGGAAGCCTATAAATACTTGGAAATGAGGTTCTCTTACAATTCATCATAAATATGTAAGCAAGCAATGATTATTGATTAACTTACCTACAGCCCACCAATCTATAGCACTACTATGACCTTCACCAGTAATGATTTCCTACAGCAGAAGATTGAGTATCATAAGAACTTGCTATGTCAACCAAAAATAAAATAAAATAAGACCTTGCTACTCTCAAACCACACTTATTAAATAGTTGACATAGAAATGACAAAATTTGAACTCAAAAAGAGCACTAAAAATATTAAAATTGGATACTAAAATATGAATAAGATTGTTGAAGATGAGATTATGTAATTTGGTTTACTGAACACCACTATCGTCACTGGAAATACAAGCTTTTGCGACGAATATGTGAGACAGAGGGTCGGTGTGATTTGGTAAAGTGAAAGAAAATTATTGAAAAATGTGAAAATAAAAACAAAAATAGGTATATTTTTAGTTGAAAATGGTGTAAACTATGAATTTTCATTTTCAAATGAAAACGACATAAGGAAAACACAGGCAAATGAAGCCTTTGCTTTCTAACTAAGAAAAGAGAGTGGCAAAATAAACAATTTAAGAAAAAAAATGAAAATCACCATACTGGTGCAATGTATTCTTCAGTTCCGACGAAGGAATTTGATTGAGTATTCGGTTCTGCAAAAAACATTGGAGGTGGTTGACTCATAGATCTTCTCTTCTTCGGCTGAGGATGCTTTATAACCTGGAAAAAGATTATCAACTTTATAAAAATTGAATTTTTCTCGATTTTACAATCTAATAACACAGCAGTAATAAGACATTCCCTAATAATTTCAAGACGGTGCTGCGGTATAACATGCATAAGAGAAAATTTGTCAAAGGGATTCAGAAATAAATCACAATAGGACTGCAGCAAATGAAATCCATACTGATGAGTTCTTCATTGTAAACTGTTCAAAACTACTTAGCATTGTTCTAAACTTCAAATATATTGCCAGAAAAAGTATTTTTTTTAGTTTTGGCAAGCTACTGAGTTTGCAATTTTTTCCAATCAAGGATAATGGGCATGAAATTTCTAATAAATATCAAGAGGACTGATCGATGACAGGATAAAATATGATGAAAGATTTCAGTGAACTTAAATCAGTGCTGTGGTTTGGTCTTTAGGGTATCTTTGTGATTATAAAAATGGAAATTCGTTACCATATTAAATCAACTTACTATACAAGACAAAAATTATGTGACTATTGCAGTAGAAAAGAAAAAACAATATGAATGAAGATATTCACGTACTTGAGGTTTACAAGATGTCTTAAATGATAGATCAAAGTCCGTTAATACAACATGGCCATCCTTTTGAAGAAGAATATTTTCCGGTTTCAAGTCCCGGTAAATTATTCCTGTAATGAGATAAAATCTGGAGATATTAATTGAAATCAATGGGTCATATATTTAAGCACAAAATTATAGGTTTCCTAAACAAAATGTTTCGTGCTAGTCACTTGAACTAGATAAGAGTTGCCTCCTCAACGTTATTCTTTGTAAGACAAGGTAGGGAAAAAGCTACTTGAGAACAATGAAATATATCTTGGGACAATAACATTATCAAGGAGTAATATAAATTTTATAAAGTCATTTAAATTACATGAAATACCTAAACAATGAAGATATTCCAAGCCGATGACGACCTCTGCTGCATAAAACCTGGATAAATTAATGACATAATGCATTTATAAGAAGGTTATAAGTTAAAAGGAAAAAAAAAACATTATTAACTTTGATAGGCCTATCAAATGTGAAATTAAACCCAAACTTCAGAAGTTGTGAAGTCACTCCTTTTCTTCGTAAAATGTGATTAGAAGATGTTAACATGAGTTTCATACACATTGTACTTTGATGCAAGGTGCAAGTCAGCTTGGAGCAAAACATAATTCTCTATTGTCCTTTTCTAGTTCTAAGATGCAGAGATCAATTTGCAGGAAATTGAAAATAAAAGTTATCTTTATGTTTGATTACTTATTCTCAAAATGCTAGACCATTATTTTATTTCAAAAACATGTGTATTTTTATTCACCCTCAAAAACTCTGTTTTTGAAAATTTTCATAAATAACACCTAATTTCAATTTTACTTTCAAAGCTTATACCTTGTAGAAAATAAGGTTCCCTTGTCAGAAAGTACTCATTGCTACATGTTTACAACAAATAAATGAAACATATTTTCTCATAAAAAAAAATTGAATCAACATGTGAACTAAATTTGTCAAATTTTGCAACTCGCCAAACACAAATACAATTTGATTTACACACGAAAATCATTAAACATTTCGCGAAAATATATATACATACTCCCCATCATAGAAGTCCCCACTAAGTCCCAAACAAAATAAATGATTATAAATTGGAGAAGTGAGCCAATACGGCTCTACTACTTTTGGAGTATGGATAAATTATGTACATCATAGGAGTATAATGATGGTTGTATCATTCCTTCTTAAGAATAAAATCATTGCTTTTACTTCAAAAACATGTAGTGATGCTATATGACTACAAACACCTCAAGATTTCTAGGTTAACTGATTTCTAGCATAATTATGGAGACAAATAGTGTAAGAATGCCAATTACTGTCTATAATTGATGTGTCTGCTCTTATCTTCATTAAAGAACCATCATATTAGCGCAACTATGATTGTATATTCTTCTTACGAACACGCATGCAATTGCAAAATAAATGCACTATTACAACGCGCCAATAGTGCATCAAGAAAGATCATGAACAAGTACAAATTTTTCTTGAACATACTTGAACAAAGTTGCGAATCGGTGCTTGAAACAATCTTGTCTTCTCCATGTTACTATATGTCTAAAGTTAAATAATTCTATATGAGAAACTACTGAACATATTTAAGTTTGTAAATCTATATCCATCCATCTATATCTACACTATAATAACTGAAAATTTTCAGATTTGCACTAATTCTATCACCAAATATTTATTCCTATCATAATTTATGGTAAAAGAAGATGAATTTAAAACATGGGAGAAAAAAATAAGGCTCATTCCAAATGTTTTGATGTTAAAAAATAAAATGAATAGGTTACATTGTATGTGTTTATTGCGATTATTTAGTATAATTGTCCACTGCATTGATATTATTAACTTCTCCTATTATTTTGTTCACCTCCATTTTTATTACATTACAAAGCATGTGCATGTAAATACTTCTTTATCCGGTTGTAATAATTAATTATATGAATTTCTTAAAACTGAGTTCATGTCTCAATATTTAACATCAGAAAAATTAATAACATTTACTTCAAATATGTAATAATTTGCAAGAAATTCTTTGGGATTTGAAAGAATGAGCAAAATATTTTATATAGATATTCCCATTTACTTGTGAATGAAATCATTTTGATTTTAATTTAATTTTTAAGCAATTTCTTTCATGAACGTAACTTTAACGATACACATAATTTAACAATGATTTGAAATTTTGAAAACTAATTTCTGAAACATACTTCGTAATTCAAAGCAGTGTTGTTAGTGGCGAATGGCGCAGAGCGCCGCGGTGACAAGGGTCCCATGGCGCGGTGCGGAGTGGCGCACACTTTGTCGAAGAAAAATAATAATTATACATATTAATACAATTAATAATATGCTAGCTTTTTAACAAACAAATAAAAATAAAACAAACTAATGTCAAGCATTTCAAGTTTCAGTGCAAATACACAACAAATAAAGAAATATAATAGAATTTTAAATTGAAAATCTAATCATCTAAATCTAAATCATATCAATTTCCATGACTTTTCATTAATATAACACATTACCAACACATCAATTTTTAGATAATTTAAAGATGTTTATATTTATATTGATTATACAAAACAAATATTATATAGTTATATATGATAATATCTCTAAACGTTTAAGCAAAAATCAAAATATAATCATCAATATACACATTTCAACACAAATATAAACACTAAACATATTATACGACTATAGATAAAGATAATTTAATAATAGCTAAAATATGAAGGGAAAAAAAAGGAAAAAGGTTTCTTGATTAAGGGCTGTTGGGCCACGGCGACGGTGTCGCGCTCCAGTCGTGGGAAGTTGGCAACGACGGGAGGGAGAGAGATACTTGAACTCATCGAGAAAAGGAGAGGGAGAAGAAGTTGGGGTTTCTTCAATTTGTCCCAACTCCCAAATTTTAAACGTTGGGTATTATCCAATTATCCCCAATTTGCCCACTTGATTAGTTGACCAACTAATTGGACCCAAAAACCCTACAATTTTGACCGACAATTGATGGGTCAAATCTTCTAAATGGCGCGCCATTTACATGCCTTAAAGGCGCCCACCATGGTGAACTTGGCGCATTTGGCGCTCATCATGTTGAACATGGGTGCCACTCCATGGTCCATGGCGCCGAGGGTATGCCATGCTTGCCTTGAGCCATAGCGCGCCATTAACATCACTGACTCGAAGTATTGACTTAATTTTAGTTGTTCTTTCACAATTGTAAAAAGGATAAGATAGTCCATTTATTGAAAAAAAATCATCAATAGCATAAGAGCATTTATTTGAATTAGGACTAGAATTTTGGTAAATCATCCATTGATAATCCATCTTCTTTCATTTTCTCACAAGTTATTGTTTTCCTGAAAAGAAAGATGAATTCACAATCTAAAAAAAACTAAGAAATGATCATTATAGGTGCTTTGATGCAAAATTAATAATGTAAATCAAATGATATTGTTTAAATTCTTTGCAATCCTTTATTACATTAACAATTCTGATCCTTAGTTCAATATTATTTTTATTACATAATAAAGCATGTTCATGATAAGTGGTTTTTCTAATTGTCATCACTAATAAAACTCGAACAATATAAAGTTAAACTTAGATATAAAACTTTCACTTCACAAAAATTGATAATATTTTTAAACAAAAAATAATATACTAAATTCTATTGAGACGCTAAAAATTCAAAGGATGATAAAGAATTTTGGGCACGAATCTTTTCTTCTCCTCCATCATTTTGCTATATTAATTAAGTTTGAAGGACTATTTCAATACATCTTTTTCATGGTTTACATATTTGAGATTGATTTCCAATGATGGAAAATAAATGTTTTAGAAATATATTTCATAGTTTAAGTAATATATTTCTTTAATTTTTAACTAAACCTAAGATACATATTTAGTCGCCTTTATTAAGTGATGAATTGTTAGATTAAGTTAGACACAATATAGTTAAGAAAAAATAATTTGACACTTACTATTTATAAAATAAATATTATATACATTAAGAAAAATTTGATTTGAATTAGGCACAATTAAAGAAAATAATAGTAGACTTGTACATTATCCTCGTATCTTTTAAGTTTCAAATTAATCATAGATGAATCTTCAAGTTGATATTGATTATTTAATTGATACTGGATATTTTGTAACTTATTTCTAACAACCTTTTCAGAAGAAAATAATTTAAACCAAAATTAGCTTTCAGTTAAATACAATAGTTTTTTAGTTCAATATCTATGATTTTAAAATTAAGACTAAGATCGTTCTAGATAAGATAACTCATGAGTAGTAAAGAAATACAAGCAAACATGTACAACATATTTATTTTGAGTCAAAACAACCTCTTGTACAATATTTTTTCTCTGAGTTGCAACAAAAAGAATTTGTTAAATATATAGATTAAATTTAAAAAATTTATTTATAAGGTAAATATATTTTTTGAGATAACATGCATTCTTCCAAAATTGTGGAATTACTGAAAAACAATTATAAAAACAAATTTTCACAATTAATAATAAACGTCAATTATTCATATCCATTTTAGCAAAGTCGTATATTTTTCCAACTAAATTTATTATGAATAAAATCACCAGTACTAGTAGAAGAACACTAACTTGAAAACTAAAGAACTTGCTTTAGAAAGAATGCTTAAAATTGGAAATTAAAAGTCACATTCATAACAAGAATCAAGTTAGAAAATAAGAAAGTCTTCTCAATAAAATTGTTTGCACATCATATGTTTTTAGCGTGCAACACACTTAAATTTTACTAGTACCAAAAAAATGCTACATTTTATTTTCTGTAAAGTCTATCAAAGAAAAATTTAACTAATTACCTGGCAGAGTCCTCTTTAAACATCTTCAAAGGTTGTTTGTCAAGCAATGCAAATAACTCTCCTCCAGGACAAAAATCTGTAATCAAGCACACATGTGTAGGTGTCTAGAGACAAAATGATACCATGTCAGAGATGAAGGTTGTCATGAAAAATCAAATAAACAAGCTAGTAATGCTAAAACCCATGCCAAAATCAGATACCATATCTTAAGCTGGTCTCTTCAACTTGAATGGAAAATTGAGTAAATCATATCATATTTGAACATCCTCACAAAAAGGGGTAAAAAGCATTTTACCCCTTGTATTCTTGAAAAAGAGCTGTTAGATTAGAGAAAACCCCGTAGAGAATTTATATTAATGAGTAACATATTTATAGAGTTACATATACTTGGTAAACAAGTAAATCCTATGCTATAAACAAGGAAAAGATAAATACAAGGAAACATGAAGAAACCTAAATTAACATAAATATTAGAAAGATATTATATTATCTAACACTCCCCCGCAGTCGAAACGTGAGAGTCTTGAATGTTGAGACTGGACCAAAGAAATCCGGTCATAAAGAATTTGAGAATAATACGGCGACAAAGATAAAAGATGGCGGCGGCGACCTTAAGAGACAGCGGCGGCTCCAAGTCCTCGTTTTTCAAGGGTGAGCGACAGTAACTAATAAAACTAAAGGTACGGCGGCCCGCGGCCAAAGAGAGAAGGCAGTGGCATAAAATAAAAAAGGTGGCAGCTCTAAGTCCTCGTTTTTCAAGGGTGAGCGGCGGCAACTAACAAAACTAAAGGCGTCGACGACCAAAGGTGGTGCTGTGGAGGATAAGCGCGGCGGCCCGTGACCAAAGAGAGAAGGCAGCGACGGTGGCCATAGGAAAACAAAGGGAAGAAAAAACGAGATAAGGGAGAAAAAGCTGGCTCCGGCGGCGACCAAGAGATAGGGCGGCGGCCATAGGAGAAAGAAAGAAAAAAAATTAGATAAAAGAAAACTAAACTAGATAAGGGGTGCCGGACGGGGACGGAGACTTGATGATGGCGGCGCAAGCGAGAGATCGAGAGACCATGGCTTGAAGTCATGGCTCTGATACCATGTTAGATTAGAGAAAACCCCATAGAGAATTTGTATTAATGAGTAAGATATTTATAGAGTTACATATATTTGATAAACAAGTAAACTCTATGCTATAAACAAGGAAAAGATAAATATAAGGAAACATGAAGAAACCTAAATTAATATAAATACTAGAAAGATATTATATTATCTAACAACAGCGTATTGCCCCCTATGTTCTAAAAGAGTTCTTTACACCTTACGTTATCAGATTAGACAAAAATCACCCAACCTCATTTCTTATTATTTATGAACTTAAAAATGACAACTATACCCTTATGTAACCATGACAAAAATTCCTCTTTGTTATTCATCTTTATTGCCTTGTCATAGTTATTTAAAGTGATGTCGTTCAATGCATATATGTAGAATATATATATATATATATATATATATATATATTCATCAATCATGTATTTTTTATTTAAAAGGTGTGAAATAAAATATATTTGTTTATTGACATTGTTATACATTTATTCAAAATAAGTAAAAATATTAAAATAAAGCAAAAGAGGATTAACTTTAACATTTTATCTCATATGGCATGATTAATAAAAGTATGTTTTGAAAAATCTCACAAATCTATTGATTGCATACATGTTGAACATCATTATCGCTATATATTTCTATTATTTTAAAATGTAAATAAGGATATCTATAATACATTATATATATATAATTTTTATTTATATACTTTGATTTGACATACATATTATTAGTAAATATATATGCTACCTACATCTATATACAATACTATTAGTACTTTAAATGATTATAAAGAATGATAACTAAAGAATGAAAATACATCAAATGTTGATTACTATATGTATAAGGGTATATTTATCATTTCTAATTTAATAAATAATAGATAAATAGGATTGGATGGTATTTCTCTTGTTTTTAACAAAAGAAGGAAAGGCTTTTTTCCCCTACACAAACACTATCAAAGTTGATGAATTTCAAAAAGGTGAAATACAGTTTACTACTGTGAACTATGTCCTTTGTATCAAACGCTCCCTATACTAAATTTCGTATCAATCACCCATCTCAACTATTCAAAGTAACATTTACCAATTTCCTCATCCTGCAGTTGTCTTTATTACCCTTCAACACCATTTTATTTTATTTTCTATTTCTCTAATTTTTCCAATCTTCTTTTTGTTAATGTTTTCTTTTTGGTAGAATCAGCATATACGACAAGGAATATTAAAAATTATACCAGCATAATTCTTTTATAATATTTAGAGAGAATGGACTATCAAATTTTATAGTTCATTAAAACACAAAACTTATCCAAAATAAGTGGATTTGTTCTAATACAACACCTCAAATCTTCTTCCCGATTGTTGCGGGAAAAACAAAATAAAAACACATGAAAGAAAAATCAACATTATAAATCTTAGGGTTAATTATATTAACTACCTCTCTTATTTAGTGTAATTACAGTCCAGTCTGTTCATTTTAAGCTCATAATAAATAGCCCCCTCTCATAATAAAACATTACAATTGCCCCCTTCTGTCAAAAAATATTTTCTAAATTTCCTATTTTGCCCTTGAGGGGGTAAATTTAAGTTTTCATATTAAAGAGAATGTAATTGTAACTTTCAATTTAATCTTAAATAAATGATTTTGTAAAAACTTGTTAACATCTTGATAATGAAGAGCAAATTCAATTTATGCCAATTCGATTATCTTTTTAAAAATGAAAACATGTACTGAGTTTAAGTTTATTTTAGGAGCAATATCATAATTCAATGCAGATAAATCTAAATTAGTAAGTTGCCAAAAAATATAAAATGAATTACTAAATTAAAAAAAAAAGTTGAAAGAAATATATATATATATATATATAAAGTTATAAGAAATTTTTAAAAAGTTACTATGCAAAGATATAAAAAGATTAAAAAAAAGAAAAAAAGTTGGTGAAAGTTAGTCATAGATGTGAGGTTTTATTATAAAAAGGGGGTGTCAGTTACATGATCCAATAAAGCGGAATGCATTGTAATTACACAAAATAAGAAGGGTGTTAATGTAATTAACCCTTTTTAATTTTTAATTTTTAAAAAAAACAAGGGTAAGATTGACATTTTACACTTTCCGTCACATTTGACTAACAACTGTCGGTCAGAGGGAGGTAAATGTTAGGTTTTATTATAAGAGGGGGTGTTGGACTACAAATAAGTGGACTGGACTATAATTGCACTAAATAAGAGGTGTAGTTAGTATAATTAACCCTAATCCCTTTTGTCTCTATGCAACAATAGGCAGTGGTAGTGAAAGTCTCTTAACCACCTTCCCAGTCTATCAGGACTCTACCTATTTGGTTTATTTCTTGCCCACGGCTCCACTCCCGGGTAAGGATGGCAATGGGATCGGGTCTAATGAGTAACCGTCCCGGACCCGTCCCTAATGGGACGAAAATGAGTCCAAAAAAAGGGGATCGGGTCCGAGTCCGGGTATCGAAAATCAAGACCCGGCCGGGTCCGGGACGGGAAACGAGTCCAATCGATACCCGTCCCGGACCCGGACCCGGTCCCGATCAAAATAATTATAATATTTTTAAATTATATATATATATATATATGTTGTTAGTGTATATATATTATTATATATGTAGTAAATTATATATATATATATGTTAGTGTATATATATATATTATTATATATGTAGTGGTGGACACTTTTGTATAGTGGGAGACAAAAGTGTCCACCTATATATGTTGGGGGGAGAAGAAGAATAGAAAAATAGGAAGAAGAAGGAGGAGCCGGTGGGGAGAAGGAAAAAAAAAGGAAGAAGAAGGAGGAGGAGGAGGAGGAGAAGAAAAAGAAAAAAAAAAGGAAGAAGAAGAAGGGGCAGTCGGGGGCAATGGGAAGGACCCGGACCCGCCGGGAAATGACCGGGTCCGGGATGGGTCTGGGCGGGACCTGGAAATGACCGGGTCCGGGACGGGTTCGGGTCCAATTTTTTTTTAACGGGACGGAAAATAAGTCCTGCCCAACCCGTCCCATTCCCGTCCCGTTGCCATCCCTTCTCCCGGGGCTCGTTGATCCTTCACTAAATCTTATGTGGTTTCCCATACTTACATTACATGTATATTGGTTTTTAATGTTTTTAAGATAAAAAATATGATTGTTGAGATTTTTTCTCTTTCAAACCTTGCATGTATCTTGGTTAATTGAAACTGACACCAAACATATAAATTTTGATTTTTCAAAGATACTAGCATTTGCTTTAAATGTCAACAATTGAATTTCAAGAAATGAGAACCTGAAAAGAGGTGTAGAGCGTCGGAAGAAACGGATGATCCAGGAGCGAGATGATTTCCCTTTCAACGCATGCTCGATGGACCTGCGTAATTGTTTAGTTCCTCAATCCACAATTTTACCAGATTAAGAGAAAAGGTTATGTTTAATGTTGTGAAAACCCAACAAAGAAATTCCAAAGTAAATTCAAATGCTAAACCGATTAGCAATGGTGCAGTATTTCTGTACATCCTTACTTCTAGTCCTTCAAGAACTTAGGAAGTTCATTTGTTTTTGTAACTTTATGTAGCGAATTTATAATTTAGCAAATCAAGGGAGACAAGAAAACTATTTCGTAACATGCGAACGTATAGTGATCCATACACGTAAAAGATAATTCTGCCTGGGCAGCTATAATTATATCTTAATCAGCAATGAAAATAGCTTTTGACAAACACATCATATGAATCTGAAAAAACTGAAAAGTAATTAGAATTAGACAATTATTGCTGAAATTCTTTACTATTAACTTAGTTGGCCTAATGTTAAATCTCATTAACTTCTTAAGAGGCTGAAAAATGACATAAAGTATTCTGAACCTAACAGCGCCATACTAATATATTTGATTTAATATCACTTCTTCATCTGTCACAAGGAGGTGGATTGCCCTTTGATTTTTCATGGGACTTCGCATTTTGGGTATTTCACAGGGGTGTAAATTGCAATTAGCCCGATATAAAAGTAAAGAATTCTTTTTCGTTACCTTGTTACGATTGAGCATCATGGATTTATCCATTGCCTTCATGGCAAACAGTAAACCAGTACCTATCAGTTCCACCAAATGAACACTGCAAAACACATTTAT
The DNA here is from genome assembly GCA_019426215.1 of Buddleja alternifolia. Lineage (NCBI taxonomy): Eukaryota > Viridiplantae > Streptophyta > Magnoliopsida > Lamiales > Scrophulariaceae > Buddleja > Buddleja alternifolia. Next base: position 17,616,946 of record CM033408.1, on the reverse strand, counting down.
GCAGGCATACGTACGTTAAATATCATTTGCTAAAACAGATAGCGAACACGGAAATACTTGTTTATAATTTCAATTACCTTCCAGTGTCTCCACATCCCAAAGGACGTATAGGTTTGAAATGATTCAATCCAAGCTTTTCACCACTTTGAGTGATCTACAACAGTTGGTTGGAATACATATATAAGTAACCTTTTCAAAGAAGAAATTATGAAAACGCGCAGTACCTTTCGTATTGCTGCCCATACGGTGGTATCCCTTTTATGGGGCTTTGGTAGTACAGGTTGGGAATGCATACTCCATAGGTCTTCTGGTCTCTGAAAGTAAAATTGCCTTGAGAACTCTATAACCATTTTCAACCAATTATACTTTTTTTCAACTTCACATTCCCATTTTCCTATATAATTGTCTGTCAATCCCTACATTCATCTTAACACTATCAACAATCAATAATCATTTGCTCCAATCATTATTCCTTTCCTCTTTCTCACTTTATTCATTCCTTATTCACATAGTCATTGCCAAAGTAAATAATTCAACCATTGTACACATTATAAATCAACCAATCATTTCCGTTTTGACACATTTTACAACTTCCAACCATTTTTTAAAAACATATAGAAGCACAAACGTCACATCATTTCCACATGAATATCCATAGTATGCATTTCCCGAAGAATTTTCTAAATTTTTACTCAAAAATATTAAACAAACAAAACCTATATCCTTCACTCAAGAATCAAGAAGATGATGATCCAGGATTTAAAGGATAGAGATAGAGAAAGGAATACCTTACCGAGTTGGCATCAGGAAGTTCTCTGACAGCTTCATTTACATCTTCTGCTGTAGCTTTAACCTGCTCAAACAATCGTTTACCTCAAACTTAAAATGCACGAAGACGTGCATGTGTGTGAACAACGTAAGAAAAAGGTCGTACCAATTTAGCACTCTTTTCCTCTGTTCTCTCTGATAGGCGGTTCCTCAGCGGTTCCAAGTGATCACTTCCATCTAATTGGACACCTATGAAGTATTGGAGTTCCCCTTTCTGATCACGCATAGGTTGCAAGTGGAATAAATTCCAGAATTTCTTCCCTGAAAGTAGTTAATTAACAAAGAATAAATGGTTAACGTCATCTCATGCTGACTGACTTGTATATTAAGGATATCATCAAAATCCATATATATTTACCACTCTTTGTATAATTAATCAACTGAACCGTAATTTCCCTTTGCTCCCGGATCGCGTCCCTTATCTTTGAAACAGTTGCTTGATCGGTTTCTGGTCCCTGAAGAAACCTGCACACGTTCACCCAATACATTTGAATTAAAGTTTGAAGAATAAAAATGTCTATGAGGATGACTCCAATATGATTTGGAAGACAAACTGAATATTGTAAAGCATAAATAATAAAATTCACACCTGCAGTTCCTTCCCAAAATTTCTTCACGTGTATACTCTGTCAATTCAAGAAAGCTATCTGATGCAAATATCTGCAAGTAAAGAGACAGCAATCTTATATGACCAGAAAGAAAGACGAAAAAAAAGAAAATCAAAGATTATTATATCTATGTACAAGTGTAATTTTTCAAACACAATGGAACAAAACACAGGAGTTTTAAAAAATTAGTTGATAGGATTTTCTCATTTTCTATTTTGTTAAAACAAAGCAAACATAATAAACACAATGCATAAACGATCTTATTACAATAGGATTATCCGGGAGTCTAGGATCCGTTATGACAAAATTCTTTTCGATGCGTTCCAATGTTGTTGCAAGGTCAAAGCCTTGACGTATATCCCTTTCCCTTTCAGCTCGTTCCCAACTATCAGTCCGTTGTACGTCCTTTGTCATCAATATCTCTGGCTCAATAGCTTGTTCATTTTCATTCACACCTGCATTGCTTGAAGATCTCCCCTTGAACCTGCACAAATACAATACAGTTCAACCAAAATTTAGCCTAACTGAAAAGTTCCAATTAAATAGTTTCAACTTTCTAAGCCCCACTTTTCCTCAAGATCGTTGCAGTCCTATCTCCAAATAATTTATCCCCATCATTTCACTTGCGCAATTTTCCTTATTGAATTTGAAGAAGAAAAGGTGAAACAATTTCAGTAAGGGAAAATTGCAGCATTAGTCCTGTAGGATAGGGCTGCTCAACAATTTTAGTCCTATTGTTTACAAACCTGCAAAATTAGCCCTATAGGAGGCATTTATCTTACATTTTCAGTTCCAACAATTAAAAAAATCTATTGACGTGCCTTGCACGTGATCAGTAGTAAAACTAACGGCACGTGCATTACATGCGCGGATTTCCATTCAATTTTTGACAGATGAGACCATGATGAATCCTATGGGACTAACTTTACAAGTTTGTAAATAGAGGGAGTAAAACTGCAACAAGTCCTATTCAATGGTACTAATGTGCAATTTGCCCTTCCAATACTCACCCCATTAACGAAAGGCGTAAACCAGACTTTGTTGTGGTTTTGTTGGTTGAATTGGATCGAGATAAGTTAATTTCTGAAGCCGTGATTTGTCTTCCAGGGGTACGTTTAGTATCCATTTGAGCTGGTATGTAATCCAGGTCATGTTCAGTCTTCACCACAATATCATGACTTTGGGACCTTTTGTGTGACCTCGGATGCTTAAGGGTTTGTACAACCTCTATGATGGCACCTAAAGCCTCTTCCTTTTGACGAGCTACATTAAAATTTAAACTCAATCAACTCCACGATAACAAATTAGTCAACCGATCAACTCTATATTTTGTAGTGCATGAATAAAGAAGGTGCTCTGCTGACCATCATAACGAATTAATGACTTTGGTAATCCATTAGGCCTTAGTGCTTTATCATTCACTCCTTCTGTGTATTTGCTCACCTCAACCTGCATTCTGCCAACAAAGCGTGTGTGTGTGTGTGTTTAAAGATTATTGTTATTATTCTTACAGGGAATTTGATGGCGTGATACAAATACAATACAAGTAAATACTTACCCGATAAATTTGATGGTTGTTCCTTTATCATCTTTGATAGGACTGACAGTGAGCAGATTCCAGAAAGGGGTGCCATCTTTCTTGTAGTTTAGAAGCCTCCCACAAAAGCTTGTTCCTGTTCTAACAGCGTTCCGTATTTTGGCAACCTCATTCTGATCTGTATCAGGTCCTTGCAAGAAACGGCTGAACCAAAACAACCATAGATCAAAGTTTTGTTTCTAGCATGTGTTTCAAGATGGAAACTTTTCAGAAAAGTTTCAGAAACAACACGGAAAAATTGTATAATCAAAGAAACAGGTCAAAAAATCGTGAAATAAATAAAAATAGATTACTTTTGAAATTTTGTGCATATTAACTTTTCTCTCCTGTCAACCATATTACATAATTTATTCTGTCAAGATCCGTCATTATGTGACGTTTGATCCTTATTACAATTTACTACTAATCTAACCAATAGAATTAACTATAAGGAATACAGTGCCTCAAATAAGTAGACTACAATATGCTTATACTTTATGGTAATGTTATCAATTATTATTAAATTTGTAATAATAATATGATACAATTACAAAGAACTCATATGTAAATAATTATAAATTAGAGTTTGTTGGAATACTTGGAAACTTAAAAGTTGCAGTTGGAAACTGAAATGTTTCATGGAAAATGAAGGAAAAAAGAAGTGGTTCGCTGGAAAAAAGAAGTGTTTCGCTGGAAACTGAAGGATGAATTTCGAAACAACACTCTATTTTAGTTTCCACTAACTTGAAACTGGAAAATGTTTCCAGAGTTCCGGTGGAAACATTTAGAAACTTTAATCCTTGAAAACAACAACCTCATTTAAAAATGTGCAAGCAAAATGGGAAAAGAACAAAACTAGAGAAAAATTCTTCTTACCAATTCCTTCCAATAACCTCTTTAGAGGAATAACCAGTCATTGTGAAAAAGCCACTGCTAGCATACACAATAGGGCAATCCGGCTTCGTTGCATCGGAAACGACAAATGTCTGTTGCAGTGTTGCCAATGCATCCTTTATCTCCTGAGACGCCCTTGGAAATTCTGATATATATTCCTCAGATGTCCTTGTTGATCCAAATCTTTCTGACGAGTGTTTGCTTCGTTCACCCTCCTCGTTTACGATTGCGTGAAAGCTACCTTCACTCACATCATCTGTCCTTACAACAAGTCCCCATTCTGCTGTTCTTTCAGCAATCCTTTTCTTAATTTTCTGTGATTCTTGAGTAGGATCAAACTCAAATGCCATCCATTTATTTCCACTCTCAGCATTCTTCCTACTCTCATACGGTTCAAATACGTCAATCGATCGCCTCGCTTCGTTACCACTTGAAGAAGACTCCATCACTTGAACAACACATCAATCATAAAAGCATATCCCCTTCATTGACTGTTACAAGATAAGTAATGTCCACAGTTTAATGACATTAGTTAAATTCATAGGTTATGAATGGCTAAATACTTGTTAAAAAAAAGTAGCAGAAACTGAAGAGGGTTGAAGAATTAAGACAAAGGAAACAACCTGGAAATAGAAAAGGCAGAGGAGAGTGGAAGAAAAACAGGTAAAGATAAGTAGAAGGATAACGTTCACAGAATAAATGGGATCAAATATACATCATCTACATTGTTCGTGTCTGTCTGTGCGTCCGTACCATGGTTACTAATAATTTCTGAAAATTGGCGCCCATCACTTGCAGTTAAAAACACTGTGGAAAGACGAAGTCACCCTCCAATTTTCTTCAATGAGAGAATTGCAATATTGGTCTCAACGTCGATTGTAATTTTAGTCCCATTATTTTTAAAGTTGCAAATAAAATCTCATAAGATTCTCTTTTACGCAACTTTGATCCCATCTAGTTAAGAAAATAGATGGGATTTAATAAGTGGCATGCACACGCCTTTAAAAATCTATGATAGATTGGATGAATTGCACAAGTATATCTGACTGTTACAACCCTAAACCCTAAGAACGTTCATCGAGAAGTGAGTTTTTTTTTTTTTTTTCAAATTTTACAGAATATAGGAGTTCTATATGAGTTTTATGCAAACTAGGTAATTGACATATTCAAGACACATGACCAATCTACGTGTTATTCATCCAATTTTGAACAAGTGGGACTCAAATTAAGAAAACTAAGGCTCTGTTTGGACTTTTTTACGTTTCATTTTCAATTGTCATTTTCTAAAATGCATGAAAAAATGATTTATTTTTTTTCGGGTGAAAATGTAGGCATATTTGGATGTGTTTCTGAGTATTGTTAGTATTGATAATTTGATGATGTATGAAATAATTAAATTAGTTAAAATCAATGATTATGTGAATAATATGTATAAAATAATAGGTAATAATATATTAATTAAATATATTTATAAGTAAAAATGTTAAAAACCAACATAAAAAAAGCAATAAAAATATTCAAAATGAGTCTTAAAATGTGCATGAACGTTAAGACCATGTAATTTATTCTACTATAACACCATATTTGTTGCCAAAAATGTGAATTTTTAGAAGGAGATGTGAGAGAAAGAAAAATGTGAGTGTGACTTGATAAAGTGAAATGTAGTTATTGGGGAATGTAAAAATGAAAATGAAAATAAATATATTTTCAGTTGATAATGATGTAAAATATGTATTTCATTTTCAAATGAGATCAAAAATGAAAACAAGGGTTTGAAAATACAAACAAACATAGCCTTACATCATATTGGACCAATTTTATAAACTTATGAGTAATGGGTCAAAATTACAAATTGATCTATTCGGAAGGACTAGTATTGCAATTTTCTCTCTCAAACATAGCTACCCAGCTGGTACCGTAGTAATCCTCACCCTTTATGCAATGTTACTCCAGGGCATTTCAGTACATGAACCTATTAAGGTAGACCAATTTTATCAAAGTCACAGTAGAGAGTAACTATGCAGATATACATGAAAATTCATTATTAGAATAGTATTATTTTATGAGGCTGCAAAATGATATGTTGAGGATAGAATATTTACCCATCGCATCACCTTAGTACGATTTTTGTCCACAGTGCGTAGTAGCGTCCCTATCTGTAATATATCCACACCATACACGTACACAACAGACATATACAAATTCCAAATGTAAACAAATTGGTCCAAAATCGTGATATGGGTAATAATATCATCGATTGCGGCGTATCATAATATTATAGAGTGATACAAAATAAAAATATAATAAGATGCGAACAAACATCTAAAAGGTTTGTATATTTATAGAAACTATTGAAAATAAAAGTTTCTATTAATTGGTATATTGTAAAAGAAAATATTGCATTATATATAAATAATTTTAAATGTAATGTTGTTTGTCGAACCTTAGTTTGTAATAGAAAAGAGTTTATTGATAATTATATCAACTTTTCAATGTACATGGAATAATACATCCATTGAATTATATCACAAAGTATATTTATTAAAAAAATTAGTGAAAAATTTATTATTGGAAATAACAACAGAGATGTTTAATATTATCACTGATAATTTATCGATAGTATCAATGCATAGACGATATTCCGATATTATTAACGATATATATAGCCTCAGATAATAATAGATATCTTTCGATATTATCAAATTGGCAATAATATATCCGAATAGATATTGATTGATATTATTAAATATGGGCCGATATTTTAAACTATGGGAACAATTCCTCGCAAATATCTGACACACGAAACATGGGGTTGGCCCCAAAATGTTTGGCACCACGGAAACACAATGCCCCCAACATGAATATATACAAATTCACAAAAACTATTGGGCTTGTTAATTGGTTAGTTTTCCACACTCCTTTTCCTCGTCTTCGACTACGTATTTATAACATAACAAACATGCAGTAGAAAAACTACTTTTTCTTTTTTTGAACAATGCAGTAGAAAAACTAGTTGAATTCTCGGATCAAATTGTTTCGAGGAGGGGAGAGTATTGTGACGTCCCTATTTACTGGAGGATAGGAATATTGTCATTACCAATTTAGCATTTCAACTTTATTGCATACTCTTCCTCAAAAAACTTTGTTGCATACTCAAGATTTTACTTCTACCTATATGATTGCTAGTTGAATTAGTTCCGCTCTCAATTACATTTTTTTTTCTTTTTAGACCATTCCTAAATTTTAATTCTTTCTTGAACCACGGTATTAAATATTGGTGTCATTGTAGATTTTAAAGTATTAAATTTATAAAAATTTTGACGAAATTTTTTTAGGATATCCATATTTCGATTCCGATTCTAAAGAAATCATGAAAATTTATAGAAATAATTAAAAAAAAATTAAATGAAACTTTGGGTATATTTAGCTTATATTATTATGCATTTTTTACATTAATAATATTGTGTGTATAATGTATATATAGTGGGATCTGTTAATTAGTATGAGTAAAATTTGTGGCAAAAATTTAAAATAAGTAGGATTTGAAAGTAAGTAATGGATAAATATCTTTAAACCTTAACTATAACAAAACAAAAACAATTTTCATAAAAATATATTATTCAAAATCATATGAAATTTCTAAGATAAAAATCATTATGTTCCATCTCACGCCAATTTGTCATACTCAACAATTGTGGTCCCAAAAAAAGAAAAAGAATATCTAAAATTAAATTTTTACATATTATAATTAAACATAAATATTCAAATATAATAATTTAATATTATCTTTAAATTTCAAAAAATTTTAGGTTTCGATAAAAATTTCGGGTTTTGATCGAAATTTCGGTGGATATTCTGCAAAATATTATAATCTTATTTTTAAATTTTGGGTTTTGATGAAAGACTCAAGAAATTTTGGATTTCGATCAAAATTTTAATGGATATTCTGCAAAATTGGATCGAAAGTGAATTCGCTTGGGGACCCAGGAAACCTGAATTTTCGATCGAAATTTCGAGATTTCAACAGAAATTTAAGATCACTTCTCAAATTAAATTATAATTTCTATTAATTTTATCTAAAGAAACGCTAAAAGGAGGGATGGAGGGGGGGGGAGAGAGAGAGAGAGAGTAGAACACCTGCTCCCTTCCCGATACCGAGGGAGGAGATGTCTCCTCCTCCCAAACTCATCATCTACAAAATAAGATTGATAATATTAGTTAATTCTAGGGCTGAATGCCAGAGACCTAGATGCTATTTGACTTAGGTTGTTTCACTTTACACTTAAAGATAAAGCCACTTCTTGGTATAGGTCCTTACCCTCACAGTCAATCACCACTTGGGGAGAGCTCGTTGAAGAATTTTTAAATAAAATTTTCCCACCTTTAATAAATGAGCTTCGTAGTAATATTAAAGGGTTTAGGCAAAGAAAGAATGAGTCGTTAGCAAATGGGTTGGATAGATACGAGGGAATGATTAGGAAGTGTCCAGACCACAATTTTACTCAAGACGAATTGGTACAACACTTTTATAATGGAGTAAGGTCTAGTATTAGACACTGACTCAATGCTAGAGCAGGGGGGCTTGTTGGGTCTTGACAATAAATCTGTCTGGGAGAAAATACAGCAATTAGCTCGAGAGGATGAGTTATACCCCGAGGAGGAAGATGAGATCATACCTGTAGCAAAGAAGGTAGCAGTAGTTAAAGGGAAAGAGGAAGGAGTTGAGCCAGAGGCCACTACAAAGACCTCAAGCTATTTTTGGAGTATCCGAGAATTTCCCTCGAAAGCCAAATAATCCACCATATGGAAATTTGGGAGCATACCAAGCACCTCGACCACCGTTTCAGTCTAACAATAAGCGACAAGTGCAATTTCAGTAGGAAGGTTAAGGGAGACCTCTGAATGTTGATGATAGACTCGATGCACACATTCGCAAGTCGGTTGATCTTTTAAAGAACTCCACTTGATGCTAAAAGATGTCGTTACGGGAACGAAGGAGATGCAACATCACATAGGGCAACTTTTGAATAGCCTTTTAGGGAGAAACACGAGTACATTACCGAGTGACACTAAGAAAAACCCGAAGGAACAGTGCTTCACAGTAACGCTCAGAAGTGGATATTACCTTTAGGGAGGAGAAGCAAGATAAGACCCCGATGCCTAGATTCACCCGCGAGAGGTGCGAGAGTTCGAATAAGACTTCCACACCTATTTCCCTTTCTACTATCGCACATGATCTTAAAGCGATGAGAAAAGAACAAAAGGGAATTAGGGCAACACAATCCACTATTATGGAAAATATGAGGATGACGGCACACTACCAAAGGGATCTAGCCATTGCCATGGATCGTTTGTCGGGAAGTCCTTATTTCCCATATCCACTCATTCCCACTTCCCACCGGTTGCCCGTTATTGATGAGAATGATGATGACACCACCGATGATGATGAGGATCCCGCATCCGCCCCGACGGGGGTGCGGTCTTGATTGTTTTATATCCTGCCCTTTTTTATTTTTGTGTTTTTATTTTTTTTATTTTTCTTTTCGGTTTTTTTTTAGTTTTTAGATAGTTTTTTTTTTTTTATGTTATGTTGTTTGCTTGTGATGCATGCACTTTTGCCATGTATGTTTTTTATGCTTGATGGTTTGAAGAGTTGAAGTGTTAGATATGATGACCCCATGATTGAAGATGCTTATTTTACTCGATAGGAGTCGAAGCTTTGTGGGGATGCATTGGAAGTTTAAGGATGTTTTTCAACATCCTTGGTTGTAAGTGTTGTTTGTACCATTGTGTATGCTTGTTATAACAACATTGGGGACAATGTTGGATTTGAGTTTGGGGGTAGAAGAGTACTTTGAACTTTGATAATGCAATCCTATTTTTTAGCCTGAGTTTGGGGGAAGTTGTATGATATCATGTTTAAATGCTTCTTTGTTGAGAAAAATCAACTATGAAAATTTTTAGTCCTTCCAATTGATGCATTGAAATTGATTGACTTGGAAAAAATGGCATGATTTCTTGATATAATTTGAATTTAATGGATAATATATATCTTTGAATTTGCTCGTGGAGACCCTAGACTAGAATTAATTTTCTTAGATGATTCACAATGCACTATAAGTCGAGAGGAGAGGAGTTGAGAGGATGACCATCTTGAAACAATTACGGAGCTTTTCCCGGAAATATTAACTTAGATTCCTCATAACGTTGTAAGATGATTAGTTAATTTTGTGCTAAAAAATGAATGAAAAAGGTTGGATTTTGGTATGACCAAAAGTGGTCAGGCTAATATGTACTGGAGGTGAAAAGTCTCATGCCTATTTACTGTACTATTATGCTAATTTGAGCTAAGCTAGCCAAAAGAAGTGAATAGTTGAAAGATCTAGTTTTGTTTCGTGACCTTTGACACTTGAGTGATTAAATCCTTAGGAGTGTCTCTACACTTAATGCCCTAAAACTATACAGTTTGGGAGTCATTAATCTAAAGCTTGCTACATGGGTTCCATAGAAAGCTTTAGAACATTGCACATGATCTAGCCTTGATGAATTTAATTGAAGTTTCATACGAATTTAATGTTTGATTGTTGAAGTAATGGAATGCTATGAGATTTTCTAGGATTCTTGTGCTTTATGTTTGATCAAAAGTTGATAGATATGGGAATAATGTCCAAAGATTGGTAAGGATGCCTCTCGACTATAATGTCTTAGATTTATTTTCACTACACCCTGTGGAGTCTTTTCAAGTTGAGGTGTCATATGAGCAAAAGTAGTTGATATATATATATGTATATATATATATATATGTATATATATATATATACTTGTGAGCTTTAAAAAAGATGATTTTGTGCCATTTATTCTTGTTAATTATGTTGAGATGTATTGATTTGGTTGGGATTGACAGTTTGTTAGATTTTGTGGGTATATCATCTGCAAACCCTAATGAGACTATAACTCGTCATTTTTGGGTAATATTAAGATTTAAAGGCTTGTCACACATGCTAAGTGTAATCGTGTACTCCACGAAAGAGAGTTTATCTATATTTTTGTTTGTTTTGTTTTTGTTTATCTTTGACTGTGTTGATGTCTATCATTGCTCGAGGACAATCAATGTATGAGTTTGAGGGAGTTGATAGAGTTGAGGATTACGTGTTTTATAGTCCTTTAGTTGTATAAATCTCATAGAATTTAGTATGATTTTATACCACATATGTGTGTAATATGTCTATTTTGAATATCCAGGTATTAATCATAACATTGGAGACAAAAAGGATGAAAGCAGCTGAAAGATGGAATTTCAGGGAAGAAAGTCGAAGACACTAGCGTTCGAACATGAGACATCATAATGTCCGAATGTGAAGGAGTGAAATGCCCGAACATTGAGAGATGTTATGCATGAACGCTAGAGAGATTAACGTTCGAATGTTGGAGTCGGCAGAACAGTTTTGGAAATTTCCAAATTCTACACTTAGACGGACTCTTCTCAAACCACGCCTATAAATACAAGTGATGTCGTAGGGTTTAGAGAGCAGCGTTTTTCAGAGTTCCAGTGTAACAATATTCCGTCTTTTTCATATAGAGTTAAACTAGGGTTTTATCTTTTGTAATTCTCCATAGAAGCAGAGGAAGATTGAAGGAAGAGAAGATTTTCTACACAAGTCATAGGGAGTTTTTGTTATTTGTTTATTACTTTCATGAATTCTTTAGTTTTTTTTCATATCGTTATGAGTAGCTAAATTTGTAGACTAAGGCTATGCTTGGGCCGAATTATGATTTTTGAGTTAAAAAAACATTTCTCATATGAATGATTTATATTGCTTTGTGTTATAATTTTGTTCTCAATGCTTAGTGTGTCTGGCCAACATATTTAAGATCTAATGCTTAATTTATCTGGTCGGAAGAAAGTGAATTAAGGTGCAAGAGGGATTCATAACATCTTCTAAGTTAGTTGATGCTAGGGATAGCTACATACTCCGGATGTTGTTAGCCGAGTTTATTTGGAGTGATAAATCTGAATAAATTTGGGGGAAATTCTAGTTCTTAATGCATGCAGTAGAGATTGCTACAACCAATCTAGAGTAGGTTATCATGAGTGAGGGATCCACGTGGTAATAATATTAAGGAATTTTCCATCTTAGCAATATTTATCTAAAATACGAGAATACTAATATAACGAGAATTAATTCATTTGTGTCGACGCATGTGTCTTAGTTGTTTTTATTCCTTGGTTTTCACATCTTTTAATTATTAATTTTGTTGGTTCATGGTTTATTTCTCTTTAAAGTTTACAATTGCTTTAATTAATTTATGATAGAGTCGAAAATTCATGTTTTATAGTCCTTTAGTTGTATGTTTTTTATAAAATTTAGTATGATTTATACCACATATGCGTGTAATATGTCTATTTTGAGTATTCAGGTATAAATTATGACATTGGAGACAAAAAGGATGAAAGCGGCAGAAAGATGGAGTTTCAGAGTAGAAAGCTGCAAAAGCCAATGTTCGAACGTGATGAAGTCTAACGCCCGAATGTTGAGAGAGTTTACGCCCGAACGTGAAGAGCAGCAACACACGGACGCCAGAGAGGTTAACGTTCGAACGTTAGAGTCGGTGGAACAGTTTTAATTCTACATGTACACGGACTCTTCTCAAACCAAGCCTATAAATACAACTGATGCAGTAGAGTTTGGAGCAGCATTTTTCAGAGTTTCTCTCCAGCAATATTCCATCTTTTTCATAGAGAGTTAGACTAGGGTTTTATACTTTGTGATTCTCCAAAGAAGTAGAGGAAGATTAAAGGAAGAAGAGATTCTCTACACATGTCATAGGGAGTTTTTGTTATCATTTATTACTTTCATGAATATTTTAGTTGTTTTTCATATCATTATGAGTAGCTAAATTTTTAGACTAAGGTCATGCTTAGGCCGAATTATAATTTTTGAGTTATAAAAGTATTTCTCGTATGAATGATTTATATTGCTTTGTGTTATAATCTTGTTCTCAATGCTTAGTGTGTCTGGCCAACATATTTAAGATCTTATGCTTAATTTATCTATTCGGGAGGAAGTGAATTAAGGTGCAAGAAGAATTCATAACATCTTCTAAGTTACTTGATGCTAGGGATAGCTACATACTCTGGATGTTGTTAGCCGAGTTTATTAAGGTACAAGAGGGATTCATAACATCTTCTAAGTGTGCCTATGAGACATTGGTGGAGCAAGAGGAGTCTAACACCTTGGATTAGAAGATGGTCTTGAAAGAATTTCAATAGAGGGAGCAACATTTTGTGATAACAAAAGAGAGATACTACCTAGGGATTTGAAACCAGAAGGGTTCTTTTGGTTCAAGTTCATTAGGTATTGCATTATGCCTACGAGTAACCGGTCTTCGATTAACAAGGAGAGAGCCCTTCTTATTTATTGCATTATGACTTTGAAAAGGATAGCTTGGGCTCAAGTCATCTTTGATACTTTGTTGATTCAAGTAAGGAGGATGGGGGGTGATATGGCTAATCCGTGCCTCACCAAGAAGATTCCATTGATATTCTCATCTTTGATTAACACACTATATCTCAAGCAAGGAGTGAGGAGGGAAAGTGATGAGGGATTCGAAAGATCAGGTGTGGATATTACCTTTGCGAAAGAGAAGCAAGACAAGGCCTCGATGCCTAGATTCAGGTGAGAGTTTGAAGAAGACTTCCCCGACTATTTCCCTTTCTACCATCGCACATGATCTCAAAGCGATGAGGAAGGAAAAAAAGGAAATTAGGGCGACACAATCTACTATTGTGGCAAACATGAGGATGATGACACACTACTAAAGGGATCTAGCCCTTGCCATGGATCATTATTCGGGGAGGCCTTATTTCCCGTATCCACCCATTCTCTCTTTCCACTGGTTGCCCGTTGTTGATGAGAGTGATGATGACACCAGCAATGATGATGAGGATCCCGCATCCGCCCCAACGAGGGTGTGGTCGTGATTGCTTTGTATCCTACCTTTTTTTTTTTTTTACTTTTGCTTTTTTTTTCATTTTTGTTTTCTTTTTCTTTTCGCTTTATTAAGTTAGGTTCTTTTTGTTATATTGTTTTCTTGGGATGCATGCACTTTTGGTATGTATGTTCCTTATGCTTGATGGTTTGAAGAGATGAAGTATTAGATATGATGCATATTTGGACCCATGATTGGAGATGCGATTTTACTCAAGAGGAGTCGAAGTTATGTGAGGATGCATTAGAAGTTTAAGGATGATTTTCAACATTCTTGGCTGTAAGTGTTCTTTTTACCATTATGTATGCTTGTGATAACAACATTGGGGACAATGTTGGATTTGAGTTTGGGGGTAGAAGAGTACACTTATTTTGAACTTTGATAATGCAATCCTATTTTTAGCTTCAGTTTGGGGGGAATTTGTGTAATATCATGTTTATATGCTTCTTTGTTGAAAAAATCAAGTATGAAAATTTTTAGTCCTTCCAATTGATGTATTGAAATTGATTTTGAAAAAAAAAATGGCATGATTTCCTGAAATAATTTGAATTTAATGGAATAGATATATCTTTGAATTGCTCGTGTAGACCCTAGGCTAGGATTGATTTCTTAGATGATTCACATTGCACATAAGACGAGGGTAGAGGAGTTGAGAGAATAACCATTTTGAGATAACGAATTTTTCCCTGAAATATTAACTTAGATTTCTCATAAGGTTACAAGATGATTAGTTAATTTTGTATGCTAAACAATGAATGAAAAAGGTTGAAATTTTGGTATGACCAAAAGTGGTTAGGCTAATATGTACTGGAGGTGAAAAGTTTCATGCCTATAGACTGTACTATTATGCTAATTTGTGCTAAGCTCAAGCAAAAAGAAGTGAATTGAATAAAAGATCTAGTTTTTTTTTTTTTTTTTGTGGCCTTTGACACTCGAGTGATTAAATACTTAGGAGTGTCTCTACACTTAATGCCCTAAAACTATCTAGTAGAGATATGATCGTACTATTATAAAATTTTGGTATTGATTTCCTTGTGAATTTTGGACAAACAAGTATGTAGATACTAGATAGTGTATAGAGTGGAGGCCAGAAATCAATGGAAAAGGCAATTTTATTTACCTCGATCCCCCCAGAGCACCTCAGAACGTAAACATACAAGTGGAAAACCATATATATATATATATATATATATATATATAAATGACTCAATTTCCCTTGCATCAGACCATTATTCACGTACGTTACATGGGTGTCATAGAAAGCCTAAGGGAATAAAACATTGCACATGATCTAGCCTTAATGAAGTTAATTGGAAATTTTCATATGAATTGAAAGTGTGAATGTTTGAAGTAATGAAATTTACATGGCTATGGGATTATCTACGATTCTTGTGCTTTGTGTTTGACTAAAAGTTGATAGATATAGGAATAATGTCCAAAAATTGGTAAGGATGCCTCTCGACTATAATGCCTTAAATTTATTTTCACTACACCCTAGAGAGTCTTTTCGAGTATTGCTGTCACATGAGCATAATTAATTGAGATATATATATATATATATATATATATATATTGGGCTTTAAAAAGGATGATTTTGTGCCATTGCTTCTTGTTAATTATGTTGAGATGTATTGATTTGTTTGGATTGAAAATTTGTTAGATTTTGTGGGTATATTATCTACAAACCCTCACGAGACAATACTCGTTCTTTTTGGGGAACAATAAGGTTTAAAGGCTTGTTACACATGCTAAGTGTAATCGTCTACTCCATGAAAGAGAGTTTATCTTTATTTCTGTTTGTTTTGTTTTCATTTACCTTTAACTGTGTTGATATCTATCATTATTCGAGGATGATCAATGTATGAGTTTGGGGGAGTTGATAGAGTCGAAAATTACTTGTTTTTATAGTCCTTTAGTTGTATGATTTTCATAGAATTTAGTATGATTTTATACCACATTTTTGTGTATTATGTCTATTTTGAGTATTCAGGTATAAATCATAACATTGGAGACAAAAAAGATGAAAGCAGAAGAAAGATGGAGTTTCAGAGAAGAAAGTTGAAGAAACTAACGTTCGAACGTGATGAAGTCCAATGCCCGAATGTGAAGAGCATCTACGCACGGACGCCAGAGAGGTTAACGTTTGAATGTTAGAGTCGGCGGAACAGTTTTGGAAATGTCCAAATTCAACACGTACACGGACTCTTCTCAAACCTAGCCTATAAATACAAGTGATGTACTAGGGTTTGGAGCAGCATTTTTTAAAGTTTCTCTCTAGCAATATTTCGTCTTTTTCATAGAGAGTTAGACTAGGGTTTTCTATTTTGTAATTCTCCATAGAAGTAGAGGAAGATTGAAGGAAGTGGAGATTCTCTACACAAGTCATAGAGAGTTTTTGTTATCATTTATTACTTTCATGAATATTTCAGTTATTTTTCTTATCATTATGAGTAGCTAAATTTGTAGAGTATGGTCATGCTTAGGCCGAATTATGATTTTTGAGTTATAAAAGTATTTCTTGTATGAATGATTTATATTGCTTTGTGCTATAATCTTGTTCTCAATGCTTAGTGTGTCTGGCCAGCATATTTTAGATCTTATGCTTAATTTATCTATTTGGGAGAAACTGAATTAAGGTGCAAGAGGGATTCATAACATCTTCTAAATTAGTTGATGCTAGGGGATGTTGTTAGCCGAGTTTATTTGGAGGGATAAATCTGAATAAATTTGGGAAAAACTCTAGTTCTTAATGCATGCAGTAGAGATTGCTACAATCAATTTAGTGTAGGTTATCATGAGCGAGGGATCCGTGTGGTAATAATATTAAGGAATCTTCCACCTTAACAATATTTATCTGAAATACGAGAATACTAATTTGTGTTGATGCATGTGTCTTAGTTGTTTTTATTCATTGGTTTTTCATACTTTTAATTATTATTTTATTTCTCTTTAAGTTTACAATTGCTTAAGTTAATTTACTGTTGTCGCTATAACATAAATCTCTGTGGGTTTGACATCGCGGACTTAATTGTCCACTCTACTACTACACACGGTCAGTTCTCTTGTTGTCAAATACACGAGTGAGTTTTCGTGCATCAATTTACTGTTTTCGCTATAACACAAATCTCTGTGGGTTCGATATCCCGAACTTAATTGTCCACTTTATTACTACACACGATCAGTCCTCTTGCTGTTAAATACACGATTGGGTTTTCGTGCATCAATACATTGCAGATGTTATCGTTACTGTGATAAATTAGCTCCCCGATCCGTAGTCTCAAAGGGACGTAACATTTTGGTGCATGATCTTCGTGTTACTGATATGGAGTACGTGTTTATTGTTTTAGCGCTCATTTGCTGTGTCGTGTTAAATTTTACAATCGACAAACTGAATATATACGTCTTTTTTTTTTGTATGCTGAAACCTTTTGTACTGACTTTGTGGGGTGACCTAGCATTAGATTTTGGTGCCGGCCTAAAAGTGAGGGCTCGCAATATACTAGTTGTCAAGTTCACTAGATTCATAGAGTCCACCTATTATGGTAAATAATTTAGTGTTTGTTTATTTTGACCACACTTTTCTGTTAAACACACCGTGTTGCGTTTAAAGTTCAATCATCCTACTTGCTCCATCGCAGGTGTTTCACTTGGTTCGACCTCAACTTTGTCTGCCACTATCAATCCTCATCTCCCTGATTTTGTTAAGCTGACAGCATGGTAGTGGCTATGTTGTCTACTAAATATTGTTTAGTTTATATTTTGTTTTCATATTATATAGCATCTACTTAGCATGATTTGAACTATGCATTCTTTCATTCTTTACTGCTGTTAGGAAATGAAAAAATGTCGCTGCTCTGAAGGATAATGTATCCTCTAAAGAGTACATGTCTGGCTCTAGCTCGGCTACTACTGGTGGACACATTCCTGTGACAGATATCTCTACACTTGTAGATTCAACTGAGGTGTTCCTCAAGTTCTTACTCTGCCCATCCACACTGTGTTAGTATGTTAGTATAATGAGCTGTGTACATTACATATTAATGTAGTATAGAAAGATGTCTGTAATTGGTAGAGCAAAGATTGTAGATTTCGAGCAACGTTGCTTCTACTTGGAGTGTGATAGATGCCCATCTTCCAGAACGGCTGAATTAGGTTGGGAATTTGAATTCTCCCGTTTCCAGGAATTGCGTGTTTCTATTCCAAGGTTAGTGTTGCAAAAAGTTTTTGTTGAATTGAGCGCAACAACAAAGAGCGTTGCTAATGAGTTCGCTCTTTTTAGGGCAAAAGTTTCTGTCATGTTCTACTATACAGATGCTGAGATTGATGCGCTTCCTTTTGGTGAGATTGCTAAAAAGATTGTGCGAAAGCTTGCTGCAGAATGTGTTCGTGCTCACATTGAGGTCAGGTTATTCCATTTATAAATTCTAACAAAGTGTTCAGGCATCGTAATTTAGCGAATGATTTGTATCATTTAGGGCTCTGATGCTTTCCTACATAAGGCTAATGAATATCTTGTTCAAGAAGATTTCATTTTTTCTATTACAAAGAAAAGTGTTATACGAAGGTGGGTTAAAGAGGATCAATACATAATAACCGAAATCATTGATACGGACAGCCCCTCAGCCACTGATAACTTACAATTGGAAATAACCCAAACTGATAAGGGAAAATCTAAGATTATTGACTTCATAGTTCACTCTATTGGTGCTAAGTGTGATGCTATGACTAATTCACACAATGGCATGGACAAATTGATGTGAATTGAATTTAAATGTTTACTTTTCGTCCATTGTTTGTTCGCCAATCATGAATGTACATATGTGCAATTATTGTTGGCTCTGATCATCTTGCATCTAAGGAAATGTCACCGGTGCTTTCGACTACCACCGACTCTATGCGTGACTTGGGCCATCTTTCTTCTCATATCAACCTTGACAAAAATAGCAACGGTGGTTGACACGCGAAATCCTAGCAAGTATACTAGGTCGTGCAAAGTAATAAAGTGGACTATTTAGCCCGGGGTGTATCGTCTCCACAGGGACAATTGGATTCAATGCTCGTAATTGCTATATTACCTATTTCTAAGCTAAATCAATTTATAAGATGATAGGTGTTTATACTATGAAAATAACTAAAGATAACTAAAATGATTTTCAAGGTAATAAATCAAATGGGAAGAGGTGATTGGGTTATGATCCTACTATGTTCTATTCTATGTTCATGAACTCTTAATTACCCGGATTTTTAGGACGCCCTTGTTATGGCGAAACCCCCTAACGTATTTATTATTCAATCTCTTGAAATAACAAGCCTATACTAGTTAACAACTCCCTATATCTCTATAGTGAAGATTGAATTAACTAACATGCATTTAGGTTCAAAAGAGTTCCTTGTTTACGAAGATCCTACATTCAATCGGGTCATCTTATCACAAAAAGCCACACAACGCAATCGATTCTATCTCTAGTCAATTGTTACGTTATGATGTTTGATTTTTCGATCTCCCTTTATCTATCTCCTCTCGGTCTCAAGACAAAGCATTATATCAAACACATGGTGATCATTCATGTGAAAGCATTAAGCATAAAATCAAACATGTAACAAGAATGTAATAAATCCGAAAATTAATCATTCATTAAACACAAAACATCACAAAGTATTTACATAACCCAACCACAAAGATGCTTAGCTCATACTTATAATAACAAATGATTCAACAATTCTATAAGACATAGTTGATAAACTAATCAAAGAGAAAGAGTTGAATTACTCCCTATTACAAGGTGTGAATCCAAGCTTTTGATGATGAAAATGGCTCCTCAAGCTTCCTTGAGTCTTCCTATGGCTTCCCTATGTGTTTTTAGAACAAGTGTAAGTGTTTTCCAAGAGAAAAGTGTGTTATAAAGGAGGAAAACGGCGGACTTAAAATTAGGGCATCGGGCAAATCGGACCGCGGCACACATTCTAAACCGACCGCGGCTCGGATGGCAAGCCGTGCCGCGGTCTAAAAAACAAGTCATGCCGCGGTTTGCCGAGGTCCAACAGGGTGCCGAAAGGTCATAACAGGGCCGCGGTGTTCTGGGCGCCGAAGGCCGCGGTCCTGTGCCGCGGTCCTATCCGGGTTTCTCATGGCATTGCACCGCGACCGCGGTCTTGCGCCGGATTTAGTGCCGCGGTTCTGTGCCGCGGTCCAGAATGGCAGATTCATATTTTTCTTCGCTTTTCCTTCTCTTGTTCTGCCTTCTTACTCAATAATTGATCTATTTGACTTACATCCCTACACACATGAAATTTAAACAAATCAAAGCACTATGCAGGATATTCATTACTAAATTATAACGAAAATACCTAAATCAAAGGGGTAAAAAACTTGTAAAATGTGAACTTATCAACTACCCCCCAACTAGGCTTTGATCGTCTCGATCAATAGATGGTGAACAAATACTCATAAGTTCAGATTGTTTGCTGTGATTCGGGATCTTTTAAAGGCTGAATGTTTCGGAACCAAGTATGCACATGAGGCTCAATTTTTGCACTTCCCACAAAAGAGGTGAGTATTACTCCCTCGAAAATAGTCATGATAAGTTACACGTTGCCTAGAACATTCAACAATTTGAAAACCTCTAAAACATCTCGAAATCCATCTCTTAATCATGAACTCCATATCTATTATTTTTATGTCAAAAGCACATTTTTAAAAACATGATTATGCAAACTCATTAGATAATAAAAACATTGAACTAATCCAAATCTTTGATAACTTTTCGGTGTGTATGAAGTGTGAAAGTCACGATCAAAAGGTCTTTTCGGCTTGTAACGTAAGGCTAGGTAATGGCTTGGACGGGAATATATGGATAAAGTGACTAAATTCAAGAGAGCATACAACGCAATATCATCGAGCTAAACACTCACTTATCAACCGAACAATTCTGTACCTCTTGTCACTTATCACTTATCACTTATCACATTGAAGTCTAGTTCATAGCCTTGTCGAGAGCACAAATATATATATATATATATATATATATATATATATATATTTTTAAATATAAATCTCGACTATTTAACCAACTTTCAGTTCTTCATTTCATCCCCTCTTTTCACATAAAATCCAAACCTCCAATATTTTATCATAAGCAAGAACGACACCACCTTCTAAACCACAAATCAATGAGCTTCGATACCCAAAACAAAGTGTATACCCAAATAAATATCAAATGATATGAAGTTCTATGCTCTCTCAATTAGGAAATAGACTTTGTTTTACTTTTAGGCTAAAGGGTGGTTGGTGTGGCTTACTTCGAAAGAAAGACGAATGGTGGTTTTTAGTGTGCTTAGCACACTCCATTCTTATCAATATGGCTCAAAACAAGGTCTAGAGATTATGCAATATAGTGAAGGCTAAATGTAAGGCTAGAGACAATGAAAGATGGCCTAAATCATTTCATGACTTTGCACAATCAATACACACTTCAAAATCGACAAAAGTGAAAGTTCAATGCTTTAAATCCTCAACAATTCACATAAGCATGGCTAAAAAGGCTTTCACATGTAAAATACGACAATCGATTTCATCTTAGATGAAGTAGAGACACTCAAACGAATCATGTTCCAAGCAAAAGTATGACAAATAATCGTTGATTATCATAGTTTTCTAATCCCAAATCAAGCATGAATCTTAACAAATGAGCACAAATTACACCAATTCGCCTCATCACAATAAAATATGGGACGTCTAAACCCACCCCCCAACTAATCAAGTACATTGCCCCCAATGAAAGGACATATAGATGCAAAGAAGAAGAAAGAAAGACGTCCCTGAGTGTGGAAGGTAAGTGATGTCCAAAAAACGAAAGAGCAACAAGGCGTAGAGTCTGAAACTAAAGGCGAGCCATCTGTTGAGTTAGAAAAGATAAGAAAGAGCATCATAACACTAAGGTCACACATAATGAGAAAAGCATAAACACCACAACCAGAAAACGACAATAAACGGAAAAAAAACAACAATACAACCGTTCAAAAGGAGAAAAAGAAAACAATAAAATGTCTAAGGGGATGTGGGCATAGCGTCATCAGGAGCTTCGGAAGTGTCGGGCTGTGGATGGGGTGGGGATTCCCAGGCAGGGGGTGAAAGTGGGGTACTGGAGCCGGAGTGGAGGTTCTCGAAACTGCGTATCTGATAATCCCATAGGCGCTTTTGGCGCCTCTCAGTTCGGTCCAACTGTGTAGTGATCCCGTGAAATGCTGTCATCATCGTATCAAAACCCTGATGCATATCCATCCGTAAAGCATGTATCTGAGCATCGAGGTGTTCATACCTCGCAGTCTGAGAACGTGGGGCTGGGGGGGGGATAGCGGGAGCCTGCATATGAGGAGGTACATCAGCAGCACCGGCATCCGCATAAAGTGGTGGAAGCGGTGCAGCAATGCTGGCATCATCAAGATCGCCCATAGGCCGTGTCGTGGCCTCAGAAGAGTGAATAGAGACACCCGCGCGTATAGCTAAGGCAGTGATCAAATGAGGGTGCGCCAGATTCTGTGTAGTGCTCTTCTGAATCGATTCCAACAGAGATTTTTTTAATATGCGGCCTACATAAATGCTGCGGCCACTCATAATGGCATAAAGAAGAGTTGCTCGGCTCTTTAGCACCATACTGACCGATGTGGTGGGAAGAAAGCGGGCCGTAATGAATAGATACCATAACTTGGCCTGGGGCAGAAGGCACGTGCGGGGAAACTTGACCGGAATGCCCCGAGTCGTTATCCAAGTGGACCCGGGGTGGCAAAGGGTGTTCATCAACTCCATAGGGTCGGGCTCAAAGTGCAAAAATTCCTCATTGCCAACGTATGGAAGCTCAAAGAGTCGGTGGATGGTTTTCTTATCAAATTTAACCGACACACCCCGCACTTTAACCCGATTCTTCCGTTTGACTCGATCAAAGTCGTGAGCATTGGCATAAAACTCACGAACCACCGAGAGGACAGCAGGCTGAGGGGTTTTCACAAATTTAGTCCACCCACGGTTTTGGATTTGAAAGAGAATTTCCTGATTCCGATCAGTAACATTTATTCCACGCTCAGGAACACAATTCTTAGACAGGAAAATCTCAGAGTAGCGTGTAGATGCTTCTAAACTCACAAATTTGGATCTATCATAAAGTGGAACCTCAGACTCTTCGGGCTCGGGTGATGGTGGAGCCTGAGAAGAGGAGGGTTCATTGGCCCGACGTGTGCTAGAACGCATTGCACTCAATCCCAAAGCAAAAACCGACAATGACCCACAATGCAACCCACCACAAACCAATTTTCTCACCAATCAACACCACAATATTGTCGTCAACAACAAAAACCGAATGCAGATATCCCAACAACCAAACCAAGGATACACAAAATAAGCCGGCAAGGCGCACGAATAAACGAAAGATACAAGAGGGAGCGAAAAGCCTTACCCACCGAAAACAATCCCGGAGTTGGCCAAAAGTGCCAAGGCAATTCGCACAAGCATAAACAGCCCCTGTAAATCTGGAAATTGCAAAAAGAGAACCCCGAATTTGTTGAAATTTGGCAAAATACCCCCTGAAATTAGTTAAATTGTTAGAATAGGCCCTGAAAGTCGAAATGTGAGCAGCAATCGACCCTGAAACTCTGAAAATCAAACAAATCGGCCCTTATCCGATGGGAATGGTAGAAAAATCGGACCCCAATGTGAAATTTTGAAAAAATTTTGCCCTAGGCATGAACCCTAGGAGAAATCACCCAAAAGTCACCTAAAATCCGAAAATAATCGGTGGGATAGAGAGGAAAATAGATATAGAGAGAAAATAGGATGGGTAATGGTGATTTTTATGTTTGGAAGTGAAAGAAGGTCGGATTTTGGGGCGGGGAGGTGAATAATGCCGCGGTCGAGTGGGTGGAAGAGAGGAATAGTGGGAAAATGCAGCAGAATTCAGCCCTTAAAGTGCTGAATATCCGCGACGTGCCGCGGTCCCGTGCCGCGGCACAAACCAAACCGCGGTCCAGGGACGCGGAATGGTGCACTTGTGCACTTGGCAAAGAAGGGAGGGGGAACCGCGGTATGGTTGTAGAAAATCACATTGACGCCGCGGTTTCGAGCCGCGGCGCAGAAAGTGCGTAACGTTTGCCCGTATTTTTTTCAAAGACGGCCGCGGTCCTGTGCCGCGGTACAGTGCCGAGATGTGTAGGCATGGACTAGGTGCCGCGGCACTGAACTGCGGTCCTGTTCCAAAATTTTTTTTTTTTTTTTGAAAATAAAAACGCAGCAACCGAAAAGTCAACAAACCCTGAAACAAGAAATCAAAAATAACTCAGCTCAAGAAGTAAAACAAAAGGAAAATTAATGAAAAATTAAGAAAACATGAAAATTGTGGGTTGCCTCCCACGAAGCGCTGGTTTATAGTCATTAGCTTGACGTTTCAAGAGGGGGTTACGGGGATGGATCCTGGAGCGGGACTGTGTGCTTGTCCTTGCTCCATCCTTGATGAAAATAATGTTTCAACCGGTGCCCATTTACAGTAAAAGTACCCTTTACCTCGTCTTGAATCTCAATAGCCCCGGATGGATAAACCTTTGTGATAGTGAAAGGACCTGACCACTTTGAATGGAGTTTGCCCGGAAAAAGTCGTAGGCGAGAGTTGAAAAGAAGTACCACATCGCCAACTTGAAATTCCCGGGGTGTGATCCTTTGATCATGCCATTTCTTCGTTCGTTCCTTGTACAACTTGGCATTCTCATATGCCTCATGTCGAAATTCGTCAAGCTCATTAAGTTGGAGTAACCGATTTTTACCTGTAGCTTGCATATCAAAGTTAAGCATTTTAATAGCCCAATATGCTCTATGCTCAAGTTCGACAGGTAGGTGACATGCTTTTCCAAAAACAAGGCGGTAAGGTGACATGCCGATTGGGGTTTTAAACGCGGTTCTATATGCCCAAAGTGCATCATCTAGCTTGAGGGACCAATCCTTCCTAGAGGAACTAACTGTTTTTTCTAAGATGCGTTTAATTTCCCTATTCGACACTTCTACCTGTCCACTCGTTTGAGGGTGATACGGGGTCGAGACCTTATGTGTGACACCATATTTTGTTAAAAGAGCATCAAATTGTTTGTTCCGAAAATGTGTGCCACCATCGCTAATAATTGCTCGAGGAGTGCCAAAACGAGTGAAAATATGCTTCTTTAAAAATCTTAGCACTACTCGAGCATCATTAGTTTGCAATGCTTCCGCCTCAACCCACTTAGACACATAATCAACGGCTACAAGTATGTACTTGTGGGAATGAGAATTAGGGAAGGGTCCCATAAAATCAATTCCCCACACATCAAAAAGTTCGCATTCTAGCATATTATTTAAAGGCATCTCATGCTTTCGAGAAATATTGCCAACACGTTGGCATTTATCACACGATGCAACAAAAGCATGGCTATCTTTAAATAAAGTAGGCCAGAAGAAACCCGATTGTAGCACCTTGAGGGCGGTCTTAGTGGGTCCGAAGTGTCCTCCAATGACACCATCGTGACAGTGGCGCAAGATAGACATTGTTTCCTCGAAGGGAACACACCTCCGGATAATACAATCTGCACAAACTTTAAACAAGAAAGGATCATCCCACAAATAGTGCTTAGCTTCAGATAGGAATTTCTTCCTCTGATGATAAGTAAGATCTGGGGGGAGTTCCCTCGTGACAAGATAATTGCAATATCAGCAAACCAGGGGCGGGGTCCATTAATGATAGCATAAAGATGTTCATCCGGGAATTCTTCTAAAATTGGTGTGGCATCTAAAATATCTACCCGAGAGTCCTCAATTCTAGAAAGGTGGTCCGCAACAACATTTTCTACCCCCTTTTGTCTCTAATTTCTAGGTCATATTCTTGTAACAACAAGATCCACCTAATCAATCTTGGTTTTGCATCTTTTTTAGAGAGGAGGTATTTAAGAGCTGAATGGTCGGTATATACAATGACTTTATTCATGACAAGGTATGAATGGAACTTATCAAAAGCGAATACAACAGCTAGTAACTCTTTTTCAGTAGTTGCATAATTCTGTTGTGCATCATTAAGTGTCTTACTCGCGTAATAAATTGTTCGAAATACCTTATCCTTGCGTTGACCAAGGACTGCACCTACCGCGAAATCACTTGCATCACACATTAGCTCAAACGGGAGACTCCAATCGGGTGCCACGATCACGGGAGCCGTAATCAATTTTTCTCGAAGAGTGTGAAATGCCTGTAAACAAGTAACGTCAAAATCAAATTGTGCATCTTTCATGAGGAGATTAGAGAGAGGTTTCGAAATATCGAAAAATTCTTAATAAACCGTCTATAAAACCCGGCATGACCCAAGAAACTCCTCACTCCTTTGACAGATGTGGGAGGAGGAAGTTTCTCGATAACTTCCACTTTAGCGGGATCCACCTCAATACCCTTGTGTGAAATACGATGTCCCAAAACTATGCCTTCTTGTACCATAAAGTGACACTTCTCCCAATTTAAAACAAGGTTAGTATCCTCACATCTCTGTAAAACCAATGATAAATTATTCAAACAAGAATCAAATGAAGAGCCAAAAACAGAGAAGTCATCCATGAATATTTCAATGAAATTTGGAACCATATCATGAAAGATAGCCATCATACAACGCTGAAATGTGGCAGGCGCATTACAAAGGCCAAATGGCATTCGTCTATAAGCAAATGTACCATAAGGACAAGTGAAAGTCGTTTTTTCTTGATCCTCCGGTGAAATAGCAATTTGATTATAACCCGAATAGCCATCTAGAAAACAATAGAATTCATGTCCGGCTAACCTTTCTAGCATTTGGTCAATGAAGGGGAGGGGAAAGTGATCTTTTCTAGTAGCATCATTTAATTTCCTATAGTCAATACAAACACGCCAACCTGTCACGGTGCGAGTTGGGATTAACTCGTTTTTCTCATTTGAGATAACGGTTATTCCTCCTTTCTTTGGCACGACTTGGGTTGGGCTTACCCATGCACTATCTGAAATAGGATATATTATACCTGAGTCAAGCAATTTAATCACTTCCTTTTTTACTACCTCTTGCATCATTGGATTTAGTCTCCTTTGAGGTTGGATTGTGGTCTTGTAATTGTCCTCCATTAGGATTTTATGCATGCAGATAGCTGGACTAATTCCTTTGATGTCTGCGATCTTCCAACCGAATGCCCTTTTGTGAGTCCTCAATACTCGTAATAGTTTTTCTTCCATGCTTCCTGTCAAAGATGAAGAAATAATCACAGGTAAAGTTTCCGAAGTATCAAGAAAAGCATATTTCAAATGAGATGGTAAAGGTTTGAGTTCGAGTGTCGGAGGTTCTTCTATTGATTGTTTTGGTGGAGTGGTCAATGGGCGATCTAGAGATTCAAATCTTGGTCGATAACTCCGTTTATTAGGCGGATTGGCCTCAAGGCTAGCCAACATCTCTTGTAAGTGCTCCACATCGGTCTCTTTGTCCATGGGGCCAATTAAGCAAGTTTTTAATAAGTCATCATCATTATGAAGCTGAAAGTACTCAACAGAAGCATGATCAACAATATCAATAGCATAACAAGTAGGGGTAGTGGAAGGATGCCTCATTGCTTGATATACATTAAAAGTAACCTGATCTTCACCTACTCTTAGTATGAGCTTACCATTAGCGACATCAATTAAAGCTTTACCCGTATTCAAGAATGGACGACCCAAAATAAGTGGCATCTCGACGTCTTCTTCCATGTCCAATACTATAAAGTCCACCGGAAAGATGAACTTATCAACCTTGACTAGTACGTCTTCGACCATCCCTCGTGGATACTTAATGGATCGATCCGCCAATTGGAGAGAAACGGTGGTTGGCTTTGGTTCTCCGAGCCCCAGCTTCCTGAAAAGCGAGAAAGGAAGTAGATTAATACTTGCTCCTAAATCACAAAGAACTTTAGAGAAGGTAAGAGAACCTATTGTGCAAGGAATTGAGAAACTCCCTGGGTCTTTAAGCTTAGGGGGAAGCTTATTCTGAAGTATCGCGGAGCATTCCTCGGTGAGTGCAACGGTTGCATGTTCTTCAAGCTTGCGTTTGTTCGAAAGAATTTCCTTGAGAAATTTAGCATAGCTTGGCATTTGGAGAATAGCATCTGCAAAAGGAATGTTAATGCGCAATTGTTTAAACATTTCTACAAATTTTAGAAATTGAGCATCAAGTTTCCCCTTTTTAGTGCCAAAGGAAAAGGTGGTCGTGGCTGTACAGGTTCAGGAGCAGTGCGGGATGCAGATTTGCCGTTATCCGAAACAGGTAACTGTGCCGCGGCATTGGACCGCGGTTCGGTGGTGTGTCGCGGTTCAGTGCCGCGGTCCTGTTCGGAAAACTGTTTGTCTGAGATGGTGTGCCGCGGTTAGTGCTGCGGTCCTGTTCGGAAAATTGGACACTGGATTTCAGACCGCGGTTCTGTGCCGCGGTCCTGTTCGGAAAAATTGGACACTGGAATTTCAGACCGCGGTTCTGTGCCGCGGTTCAAGTCGGATTTTTGTAAATTTTCAGCACCAACGTTTTTACCACTTCTCAATGCGATGGCCTGAACCTGTTCTTTCGGGTTTTTCTCGGTGTCGCTAGGTAGCGATCCTGGTGTTCTACCTGAGAGTTGACTAGCCAATTGTCCCAATTGAGTTTGTATGTTGCTCACATTAATTTCAAGGTTGTGACACCGTTCATCATTTTTCTTTATATATTGGAGCATCAATTCCTCAAAACTCGGTTTCTTTTCTTGTGGTTGGTAACCTCCTTGTTTGTGAAATGTGTTGGGTTGAAAACCCCTTGACGTTGAAATGGCGGTCTATCACCGTGTGATTGAAACCCGGGAGGTTGCTTCACCACATTGTTGTTGTTACTCCATGAGAAGTTTGGGTGATTTCTCCACCCCGGATTATATTTTTCAGAAAATGGATCGTTTTGTGTCCTATTTGAATTTTGCACATAATTCGCATCTTCAACACATTCGGAATGATAAGATTGACTGCCATGTTGACACTCCGTAATGTGATGATTTCCACCACAATTTTCACACAACGTTTGCACTTGGTTTACCGAGAAATTCATAGCATCCAATTTCTTGTGCAATAGTTCTACTTGATTAGCTAGTGAAGTGGAAGCTTCCACTTCATAAACTCCACTCGCCTTCTTTGGAAGTATTACTCTCTCGGTAGGCCATTGGTAGTTATTTTCCGACATTCTATCGATCATTTCCCAAGCCGCTTGTGGTGGTAAATTCATGAGTGAACCACCCGCAGCTGCGTCTAGATGAGTGCGAAGGCCGGGTCCAAGGCCTTGATAAAAGATGGTCACTTGAGTCCAAACTGCAAAACCATGGTGAGGGCATTTTCGGAGAAGTTCCTTGAATCTTTCAAGTGCTTCATAGAGTGACTCTCCCTCCATTTGTCGAAATCCTTGTATCTCAACTTTGATAGCGGCTGTTTTCCCCGGTGGAAAATACTTACTCAAAAACTTCTCCACCAACTGGTCCCAAGTATGAATGGATGCCGTTGGCAATGAGTCAAGCCAAGCTCTTGCTTTATCCCTCAATGAGAACGGAAAGAGTCTCATTCTAATGGCATCATCGGTCACTCCATTTTGTCGAAATGTGCTCAAATAGCTAAGGAACTTGGTAATGTGAGCATGTGGTGACTCATCCGCCGTACCCCGATATTGTTCATTGGAAATGAGTTGAAGAATAGCCGGTGATATTGTAAAATTGTTTGCTTCTACCGTGGGTAGTACGATAGCACCAGCGGCTCCATGAACAGTGGGTTGCATATAATCACGTAAAGGACGGGGAGCTTGCTCTTGTCTTTGTGCTAAAGTGGCAGCAACAGCGGCTTGAATCAAGGCTTGAATTCCCGGGTCCTCTAAATTAACGGGATTGTTCCCTTCCATTGCCTCAAATTGATTCTCGTTTTGGCTTTGTGCTCGTCTTCTTCTATTGAAAGTGCGCTCGATCTCGGAATCAAAATCTTCAAGGTTTCCTTGAGATGTGCGGGTCATGCAATACTCAAAGAAGTCAACCTAACAATAGAATCAAAAGAACCAAAATTAAAACGTAAAAACAACAAACCAACACGCAAAACAGCAACTTTTAACATAAAACAGCAAACCAAAATGTAAAAATAGCAACTTAGTCTTAGAATAGATAAGTGAATTACAATATTAAATAACGCAATTGTCCCCGGCAACGGCGCCAAAAACTTGACACGCGAAATCCTAGCAAGTATACTAGGTCGTGCAAAGTAATAAAGTGGACTATTTAGCCCGGGGTGTATCGTCTCCACAGGGACAATTGGATTCAATGCTCGTAATTGCTATATTACCTATTTCTAAGCTAAATCAATTTATAAGATGATAGGTGTTTATACTATGAAAATAACTAAAGATAACTAAAATGATTATCAAGGTAATAAATCAAATGGAAAGAGGTGATTGGGTTATGATCCTATGTTCTATTCTATGTTCATGAACTCTTAATTACCCGATTTTTAGGACGCCCTTGTTATGGCGAAACCCCCTAACGTATTTATTATTCAATCTCTTGAAATAACAAGCCTATACTAGTTAACAACTCCCTATATCTCTATAGTGAAGATTGAATTAACTAACATGCATTTAGGTTCAAAAGTTTCCTTGTTTACGAAGATCCTACTTCAATCGGGTCATCTTATCACAAAAAGCCACACACGCAATCGATTCTATCTCTAGTCAATTGTTTTCTTTGATGTTTGATTTTTCGATCTCCCTTTATCTATCTCCTCATCAGGTCTCAAGACAAAGCATTATTCAAACACATGGTGATCATCATGTGAAAGCCTATGAGTGTGGAAGGTAAGGATGTCCAATAAAAACGAAAGAGCAACAAGGATCCGTTTAGGAGTCTTGAACACTAAAGGCGAGCATCGGTTGAGTTAGAAAGATAAGAAAGAGATCATAACACTAAGGTCACACATAATGAGAAAAAGCAAATATAAACCCACAAACCAGGAAAACGACAATAAACGGAAGAAAAAAAAAAACAATACAACCGTCAAAAAAGGAAGAAAAGAAAAACAATAAATGTCTAAGGGGATGGGGCATAGCGTCATCAGGAGCTTCGGAAGTGTCGGGCTGTGGATGGGGTGGGGATTCCCAGGCAGGGGGTGAAAGTGGGGTACTGGGAGCCGGAGTGGAGGTTCTCGAAACTGCGATGATAATCCCATAGCGCTTTTGGCGCCTTCAGTTCGTCCAACTGTGTAGTGATCCAGTGAAATGCTGTCATCATCGTATCAAAACCCTGATGCATATCCATCCGTAAAGCATGTATCTGAGCATCGAGGTGTTCATACCTCGCAGTCTGAGAAGGGGCTGGGGGGGGGGACAGCGGGAGCCTGCATATGAGGAGGTACATCAGCAGCACCGGCATCCGCATAAAGTGGTGGAAGCGGTGCAGCAATGCTGGCATCATCAAGATCGCCCATAGGCCGTGTCGTGGCCTCAGAAGAGTGAATAGAGACACCCGCGCGTATAGCTAAGGCAGTGATCAAATGAGGGTGCGCCAGATTCTGTGTAGTGCTCTTCTGAATCGATTCCAACAGAGATTTTTTAATATGCGGCCTACATCAATGCTGCGGCCACTCATAATGGCATAAAGAAGAGTTGCTCGGCTCTTTAGCACCATACTGACCGATGTGGTGGGAAGAAAGCGGGCCGTAATGAATAGATACCATAACTTGGCCTGGGGCAGAAGGCACGTGCGGGGAAACTTGACGGAATGCCCCGAGTCGTTATCCAAGTGGACCCGGGGTGGCAAAGGGTGTTCATCAACTCCATAGGGTCGGGCTCAAAGTGCAAAATTCCTCATTGCCAACGTATGGAAGCTCAAAGAGTCGGCGGATGGTTTTCTTATCAAATTTAACCGACACACCCCGCACTTTAACCCGATTCTTCCGTTTGACTCGATCAAAGTCGTGAGCATTGGCATAAAACTCACGAACCACCGAGAGGACAGCAGGCTGAGGGGTTTTCACAAATTTAGTCCACCCACGGTTTTGGATTTGAAAGAGAATTTCCTGATTCCGATCAGTAACATTTATTCCACGCTCAGGAACACAATCTTAGACAGGAAAATCTCAGAGTAGCGTGTAGATGCTTCTAAACTCACAAATTTGGATCTATCATAAAGTGGAACCTCAGACTCTTCGGGCTCGGGTGATGGTGGAGCCTGAGAAGAGGAGGGTTCATCGGCCCGACGTGTGCTAGAACGCATTGCACTCAATCCCAAAGCAAAAAACGACAATGACCACAATGCAACACCACCACAAACCAATTTTCTCACCAATCAACACCACAATCTGTCGTCAACAACAAAAACCGAATGCAGATATCCCAACAACCAAACCAAGGATACACAAAATAAGCGGCAAGGCGCACGAATAACGAAAGATACAAGAGGGAGCGAAAAAGCCTTACCCACCGAAAACAATCCCGGAGTTGGCCAAAAGTGCCAAGGCAATTCGCACAAGCATAAACAGCCCCTGTAAATCTGGAAATTGCAAAAAAAGAGAACCGAATTTGTTGAAATTGGCAAAATACCCCTGAAATTAGTTAAATTGTTAGAATAGGCCCTGAAAGTCGAAATTGCAGCAATCGACCCTGAAACTCTCTGAAAATCAAACAAATCGGCCTTATCCGATGGGAATGGTAGAAAAATCGGACCCCAATGTGAAATTTGAAAAAATTTCGCCCTAGGCATGAACCCTAGGAGAAATCACCCAAAAGTCACCTAAAATCCGAAAATAATCGGTGGGATAGAGAGGAAAGATCGAAAATAGGATGGGTAATGGTGATTTTTATGTTTGGAAGTGAAAGAAGGTCGGATTTGGGGCGGGGAGGTGAATAATGCCGCGGTCGAGTGGGTGGAGAGAGGAATAGTGGGGAAAATGCAGCAGAATTCAGCCCTTAAAGTGCTGAATATCCGCGACGTGCCGCGGTCCCGTGCCGCGGCACAAACAAAACCGCGGTCCAGGGACGCGGAATGGTGCACTTGTGCACTTGGCAAAAGAAGGGAGGGGGAACCGCGGTATGGTTAGAAAATCACATTGACGCCGCGGTTCGAGCCGCGGCGCAGAAAGTGCGTAACGTTTGCCCGTATTTTTTTCAAAGACGGCCGCGGTCCTGTGCCGCGGTACAGTGCTGAGATGTGTAGGCATTGACTAGGTGCCGCGGCACTGAACTGCGGTCTTGTTCCCAAATTTTTTTTTTTTTTGAAAATAAAAACGCAGCAACCGAAAAGTCAACAAACCCTGAAACAAGAAATCAAAAATAACTCAGCTCAAGAAGTAAAACAAAAGGAAAATTAATGAAAAATTAAGAAAACATGAAAAACGTGGGTTGCCTCCCACGAAGCGCTGGTTTATAGTCATTAGCTTGACGTTTCAAGAGGGGGTCACGGGGATGGATCCTGGAGCGGGACTGTGTGCTTGTCCTTGCTCCATCCTTGATGAAAATAATGTTTCAACCGGTGCCCATTTACAGTAAAAGTACCCTTTACCTCGTCTTGAATCTCAATAGCCCCGGATGGATAAACCTTTGTGATAGTGAAAGGACCTGACCACTTTGAACGGAGTTTGCCCGGAAAAAGTCGTAGGCGAGAGTTGAAAAGAAGTACCACATCGCCAACTTGAAATTCCCGGGGTGTGATCCTTTGATCATGCCATTTCTTCGTTCGTTCCTTGTACAACTTGGCATTCTCATATGCCTCATGTCGAAATTCGTCAAGCTCATTAAGTTGGAGTAACCGATTTTTACCTGTAGCTTGCATATCAAAGTTAAGCATTTTAATAGCCCAATATGCTCTATGCTCAAGTTCGACAGGTAGGTGACATGCTTTTCCAAAAACAAGGCGGTAAGGTGACATGCCGATTGGGGTTTTAAACGCGGTTCTATATGCCCAAAGTGCATCATCTAGCTTGAGGGACCAATCCTTCCTAGAGGAACTAACTGTTTTTTCTAAGATGCGTTTAATTTCCCTATTCGACACTTCTACCTGTCCACTCGTTTGAGGGTGATACGGGGTCGAGACCTTATGTGTGACACCATATTTTGTTAAAAGAGCATCAAATTGTTTGTTCCGAAAATGTGTGCCACCATCGCTAATAATTGCTCGAGGAGTGCCAAAACGAGTGAAAATATGCTTTTTAAAAATCTTAGCACTACTCGAGCATCATTAGTTTGCAATGCTTCCGCCTCAACCCACTTAGACACATAATCAACGGCTACAAGTATGTACTTGTGGGAATGAGAATTAGGGAAGGGTCCCATAAAATCAATTCCCCACACATCAAAAAGTTCGCATTCTAGCATATTATTTAAAGGCATCTCATGCTTTCGAGAAATATTGCCAACACGTTGGCATTTATCACACGATGCAACAAAAGCATGGCTATCTTTAAATAAAGTAGGCCAGAAGAAACCCGATTGTAGCACCTTGAGGGCGGTCTTAGTGGGTCCGAAGTGTCCTCCAATGACACCATCGTGACAGTGGCGCAAGATAGACATTGTTTCCTCGAAGGGAACACACCTCCGGAATAATACAATCTGCACAAACTTTAAACAAGAAAGGATCATCCCACAAATAGTGCTTAGCTTCAGATAGGAATTTCTTCCTCTGATGATAAGTAAGATCTGGGGGGAGTTCCCTCGTGACAAGATAATTTGCAATATCAGCAAACCAGGGGCGGGGTCCATTAATGATAGCATAAAGATGTTCATCCGGGAATTCTTCTAAAATTGGTGTGGCATCTAAAATATCTACCCGAGAGTCCTCAATTCTAGAAAGGTGGTCCGCAACAACATTTTCTACCCCCTTTTTGTCTCTAATTTCGAGGTCATATTCTTGTAACAACAAGATCCACCTAATCAATCTTGGTTTTGCATCTTTTTTAGAGAGGAGGTATTTAAGAGCTGAATGGTCGGTATATACAATGACTTTATTCATGACAAGGTATGAATGGAACTTATCAAAAGCGAATACAACAGCTAGTAACTCTTTTTCAGTAGTTGCATAATTCTGTTGTGCATCATTAAGTGTCTTACTCGCGTAATAAATTGTTCGAAATACCTTATCCTTGCGTTGACCAAGGACTGCACCTACCGCGAAATCACTTGCATCACACATTAGCTCAAACGGGAGACTCCAATCGGGTGCCACGATCACGGGAGCCGTAATCAATTTTTCTCGAAGAGTGTGAAATGCCTGTAAACAAGTAACGTCAAAATCAAATTGTGCATCTTTCATGAGGAGATTAGAGAGAGGTTTCGAAATATCTGAAAAATTCTTAATAAACCGTCTATAAAACCCGGCATGACCCAAGAAACTCCTCACTCCTTTGACAGATGTGGGAGGAGGAAGTTTCTCGATAACTTCCACTTTAGCGGGATCCACCTCAATACCCTTGTGTGAAATACGATGTCCCAAAACTATGCCTTCTTGTACCATAAAGTGACACTTCTCCCAATTTAAAACAAGGTTAGTATCCTCACATCTCTGTAAAACCAATGATAAATTATTCAAACAAGAATCAAATGAAGAGCCAAAAACAGAGAAGTCATCCATGAATATTTCAATGAAATTTGGAACCATATCATGAAAGATAGCCATCATACAACGCTGAAATGTGGCAGGCGCATTACAAAGGCCAAATGGCATTCGTCTATAAGCAAATGTACCATAAGGACAAGTGAAAGTCGTTTTTTCTTGATCCTCCGGTGAAATAGCAATTTGATTATAACCCGAATAGCCATCTAGAAAACAATAGAATTCATGTCCGGCTAACCTTTCTAGCATTTGGTCAATGAAGGGGAGGGGAAAGTGATCTTTTCTAGTAGCATCATTTAATTTCCTATAGTCAATACAAACACGCCAACCTGTCACGGTGCGAGTTGGGATTAACTCGTTTTTCTCATTTGAGATAACGGTTATTCCTCCTTTCTTTGGCACGACTTGGGTTGGGCTTACCCATGCACTATCTGAAATAGGATATATTATACCTGAGTCAAGCAATTTAATCACTTCCTTTTTTACTACCTCTTGCATCATTGGATTTAGTCTCCTTTGAGGTTGGATTGTGGTCTTGTAATTGTCCTCCATTAGGATTTTATGCATGCAGATAGCTGGACTAATTCCTTTGATGTCTGCGATCTTCCAACCGAATGCCCTTTTGTGAGTCCTCAATACTCGTAATAGTTTTTCTTCCATGCTTCCTGTCAAAGATGAAGAAATAATCACAGGTAAAGTTTCCGAAGTATCAAGAAAAGCATATTTCAAATGAGATGGTAAAGGTTTGAGTTCGAGTGTCGGAGGTTCTTCTATTGATTGTTTTGGTGGAGTGGTCAATGGGCGATCTAGAGATTCAAATCTTGGTCGATAACTCCGTTTATTAGGCGGATTGGCCTCAAGGCTAGCCAACATCTCTTGTAAGTGCTCCACATCGGTCTCTTTGTCCATGGGCCAATTAAGCAAGTTTTTAATAAGTCATCATCATTATGAAGCTGAAAGTACTCAACAGAAGCATGATCAACAATATCAATAGCATAACAAGTAGGGGTAGTGGAAGGATGCCTCATTGCTTGATATACATTAAAAGTAACCTGATCTTCACCTACTCTTAGTATGAGCTTACCATTAGCGACATCAATTAAAGCTTTACCCGTATTCAAGAATGGACGACCCAAAATAAGTGGCATCTCGACGTCTTCTTCCATGTCCAATACTATAAAGTCCACCGGAAAGATGAACTTATCAACCTTGACTAGTATGTCTTCGACCATCCCTCGTGGATACTTAATGGATCGATCCGCCAATTGGAGAGAAACGGTGGTTGGCTTTGGTTCTCCGAGCCCCAGCTTCCTGAAAAGCGAGAAAGGAAGTAGATTAATACTTGCTCCTAAATCACAAAGAACTTTAGAGAAGGTAAGAGAACCTATTGTGCAAGGAATTGAGAAACTCCCTGGGTCTTTAAGCTTAGGGGGAAGCTTATTCTGAAGTATCGCGGAGCATTCCTCGGTGAGTGCAACGGTTGCATGTTCTTCAAGCTTGCGTTTGTTCGAAAGAATTTCCTTGAGAAATTTAGCATAGCTTGGCAATTGGAGAATAGCATCTGCGAAAGGAATGTTAATGCGCAATTGTTTAAACATTTCTACAAATTTTAGAAATTGAGCATCAAGTTTCCCCCTTTTTAGTGCCAAAGGAAAAGGTGGTCGTGGCTGTACAGGTTCAGGAGCAGTGCGGGATGCAGATTTGCCGTTATCCGAAACAGGAAACTGTGCCGCGGCATTGGACCGCGGTTCGGTGGTGTGTCGCGGTTCAGTGCCGCGGTCCTGTTCGGAAAACTGTTTGTCTGAGATGGTGTGCCGCGGTTTAGTGCTGCGGTCCTGTTCGGAAAAATTGGACACTGGAATTTCAGACCGCGGTTCTGTGCCGCGGTCCTGTTCGGAAAAATTGGACACTGGAATTTCAGACCGCGGTTCTGTGCCGCGGTTCAAGTCGGATTTTTGTAAATTTTCAGCACCAACGTTTTTACCACTTCTCAATGCGATGGCCTGAACCTGTTCTTTCGGGTTTTTCTCGGTGTCGCTAGGTAGCGATCCTGGTGCTCTACCTGAGAGTTGACTAGCCAATTGTCCCAATTGAGTTTGTATGTTGCTCACATTAATTTCAAGGTTGTGACACCGTTCATCATTTTTCTTTATATATTGGAGCATCAATTCCTCAAAACTCGGTTTCTTTTCTTGTGGTTGGTAACCTCCTTGTTTGTGAAATGTGTTGGGTTGAAAACCCCCTTGACGTTGAAATGGCGGTCTATCACCGTGTGATTGAAACCCGGGAGGTTGCTTCACCACATTGTTGTTGTTACTCCATGAGAAGTTTGGGTGATTTCTCCACCCCGGATTATATTTTTCAGAAAATGGATCGTTTTGTGTCCTATTTGAATTTTGCACATAATTCACATCTTCAACACATTCGGAATGATAAGATTGACTGCCATGTTGACACTCCGTAATGTGATGATTTCCACCACAATTTTCACACAACGTTTGCACTTGGTTTACCGAGAAATTCATAGCATCCAATTTCTTGTGCAATAGTTCTACTTGATTAGCTAGTGAAGTGGAAGCTTCCACTTCATAAACTCCACTCGCCTTCTTTGGAAGTATTACTCTCTCGGTAGGCCATTGGTAGTTACTTTCCGACATTCTATCGATCATTTCCCAAGCCGCTTGTGGTGGTAAATTCATGAGTGAACCACCCGCAGCTGCGTCTAGATGAGTGCGAAGGCCGGGTCCAAGGCCTTGATAAAAGATGGTCACTTGAGTCCAAACTGCAAAACCATGGTGAAGACATTTTCGGAGAAGTTCCTTGAATCTTTCAAGTGCTTCATAGAGTGACTCTCCCTCCATTTGTCGAAATCCTTGTATCTCAACTTTGATAGCGGTTGTTTTCCCCGGTGGAAAATACTTACTCAAAAACTTCTCCACCAACTGGTCCCAAGTATGAATGGATGCCGTTGGCAATGAGTCAAGCCAAGCTCTTGCTTTATCCCTCAATGAGAACGGAAAGAGTCTCATTCTAATGGCATCATCGGTCACTCCATTTTGTCGAAATGTGCTCAAATAGCTAAGGAACTTGGTAATGTGAGCATGTGGTGACTCATCCGCCGTACCCCGATATTGTTCATTGGAAATGAGTTGAAGAATAGCCGGTGATATTGTAAAATTGTTTGCTTCTACCGTGGGTAGTACGATAGCACCAGCGGCTCCATGAACAGTGGGTTGCATATAATCACGTAAAGGACGGGGAGCTTGCTCTTGTCTTTGTGCTAAAGTGGCAGCAACAGCGGCTTGAATCAAGGCTTGAATTCCCGGGTCCTCTAAATTAACGGGATTGTTCCCTTCCATTGCCTCAAATTGATTCTCGTTTTGGCTTTGTGCTCGTCTTCTTCTATTGAAAGTGCGCTCGATCTCGGAATCAAAATCTTCAAGGTTCCCTTGAGATGTGCGGGTCATGCAATACTCAAAGAAGTCAACCTAACAATAGAATCAAAAGAACCAAAATTAAAACGTAAAAACAACAAACCAACACGCAAAAACAGCAACTTTTAACATAAAAACAGCAAACCAAAATGTAAAAATAGCAACTTAGTCTTAGAATAGATAAGTGAATTACAATATTAAATAACGCAATTGTCCCCGGCAACGGCGCCAAAAACTTGACACGCGAAATCCTAGCAAGTATACTAGGTCGTGCAAAGTAATAAAATGGACTATTTAGCCCGGGGTGTATCGTCTCCACAGGGACAATTGGATTCAATGCTCGTAATTGCTATATTACCTATTTCTAAGCTAAATCAATTTATAAGATGATAGGTGTTTATACTAAGAAAATAACTAAAGATAACTAAAATGATTTTCAAGGTAATAAATCAAATGGGAAGAGGTGATTGGGTTATGATCCTACTATGTTCTATTCTATGTTCATGAACTCTTAATTACCCGGATTTTTAGGACGCCCTTGTTATGGCGAAACCCCCTAACGTATTTATTATTCAATCTCTTGAAATAACAAGCCTATACTAGTTAACAACTCCCTATATCTCTATAGTGAAGATTGAATTAACTAACATGCATTTAGGTTCAAAAGAGTTCCTTGTTTACGAAGATCCTACATTCAATCGGGTCATCTTATCACAAAAAGCCACACAACGCAATCGATTCTATCTCTAGTCAATTGTTACGTTATGATGTTTGATTTTTCGATCTCCCTTTATCTATCTTCTCTCGGTCTCAAGACAAAGCATTATATCAAACACATGGTGATCATTCATGTGAAAGCATTAAGCATAAAATCAAACATGTAACAAGAATGTAATAAATCCGGAAATTAATCATTCATTAAACACAAAACATCACAAAGTATTTACATAACCCAACCACAAAGATGCTTAGCTCATACTTATAATAACAAATGATTCAACAATTCTATAAGACATAGTTGATAAACTAATCAAAGAGAAAGAGTTGAATTACTCACTATTACAAGGTGTGAATCCAAGCTTTTGATGATGAAAATGGCTCCTCAAGCTTCCTTGAGTCTTCCTATGGCTTCCCTATGTGTTTTTAGAACAAGTGTAAGTGTTTTCCAAGAGAAAAGTGTGTTATAAAGGAGGAAAACGGCGGACTTAAAATTAGGGCATCGGGCAAATCGGACCGCGGCACACATTCTAAACCGACCGCGGCTCGGATGGCAAGCCATGCCGCGGTCTAAAAAACAAGTCATGTCGCGGTTTGCCGAGGTCCAACAGGGTGCCGAAAGGTCATAACAGGGCCGCGGTGTTCTGGGCGCCGAAGGCCGCGGTCCTGTGCCGCGGTCCTTTCCGGGTTTCTCATGGCATTGCACCGCGACCGCGGTCTTGCGCCGGATTTAGTGCCGCGGTTCTGTGCCGCGGTCCAGAATGGCAGATTCATATTTTTCTTCGCTTTTCCTTCTCTTGTTCTGCCTTTTTACTCAATAATTGATCTATTTGGCTTACATCCCTACACACATGAAATTTAAACAAATCAAAGCACTATGCAGGATATTCATTACTAAATTATAACGAAAATACCTAAATCAAAGGGGTAAAAAACTTGTAAAATGTGAACTTATCAGTGGTGAGTATCATACTTTACACATAATTTGAGCTTAGTTTTTATGGTGTCCGTTTGTCGGTCAAATAATTTTATTGGAGATAAGGGTAGAGGAAAACAATCTTTCATATGAAATAGATTATAAGTGTCAGGTAGTGCATACAGGTAGTTATGCAGGAGAGTCGGTTGAGGAGGATCAACGAGCGAATGAAACATCTTTGCTCTGTACACCTTTGGAGTGCGATTCAGACAGCTTAGGCACTACTCAGATCAATTCATACATTATGCATAGAAAGTATGAATGAAGCTTTCTCTACTGAATTTACGATACTATATTTAAATTCCTATTGTGCACATTCAAATACAATATATTTGTCTGCCTCCCCATCCCTCTCCAATGCTGCATTGACAATGTCTTTCTTGTCAAATTTTGTTTTTGTATGTGAACATGAAGATGATGATAATGAGCCAATCATAAATTCCGACAAGTGTCGCAAGGAATGATGTGCCCCTTAGAATTAATGCATAGCTCTCATTGTTTACTGTGTGTCGTATTTTGTAGTGCCAGTCTTCTCTTAGTCCTTCTCTGTGCCTTAGCTATTTAAGCTCGGCGTATATGTTGTTTTGTAATACTATGACGATGCTTTGTAATGATAGCATAAAGTAGAACTCTCTGGATTTGATGTGTAGGTTACTTTATGATGTTGCACATGCATTTGGCAGCAGGCACCTTAAGTACTTGCTTACTATGAAATATCAGGGTGATTTGTCTTGTGAACAAGCTTATATGCTCTTTTGTATTAACATGTCTGCACTCTTGTGGTATCTATCTTTATTGTTTCTTTGGCACGCGCCATGGCTGTGCTTAAAGGTATAAATATGGCCAATTAAGGCCTGGCCTTGTTGCTAAAAAGGCCGACTCGGCCCCTTTAGCAATCAGGCCAGCCTGTTAAGGCCCGCAGGCCGGCATGTTAGGCTTCATAGGCATTTTTGGCCCTTCAATTGAAGAGACCACTTATTGTAAAATACTTTTGTGCAAGGAACATTATTAATTCTCAATTGTTCATAGCATCTAAAAGATCATCCCCAATATCTGGCGTTGGAAATACACCGTCATGTTGGTTTGCCGTATTTAAGCCTTCATAGTACTTTTAAATATTGGCTTTTTGTGTCTCGTCATCATCTTCTGTATCGTCGACTTCCACGTTGCCTTCATCGTCGCTTGATTCTTCATTCATGAATGTTGGTGGTATAAATCTCTGACCATCTCGTTGAATCTCTTGTTGTCTCCATGCTTGATCTAGCTGATCCTTATAGAGTATGCATACTCGCACCGTTTCTTTTATTATTCTTGATCTTTTGTTCGTTATTATCCTCTCAGCTACACGAACACAACTTTCCGAAGCAACTGTAGACATTTGACATGTTGGTACATCACGGGCAATGGTAGACAAGATAGGAAACCTTTTTGGAGAACTTTTCCACCACCCTACTATATCAAATTCTTCATATTCGTCAACCTCTTTATTGCTATATTTACCTAATTCGCTACTAGGCCTACTTGTTGTGGTTGTTGATTTTTTCATTGGACTCAAAAGACCTGTATATATAGATTTTCCTTTTTTACTAGAACTCGTTGAACTAGATCACAAGCAATTTGGTTAACGTTATTCATGGTATACCAATCTATTAATGATGTGAACAAACTCTCACATTTCATTTTTTCAGAATCTATATCAAGGTCTAAATTATCGAAACATTCATACTATTGTTTAATTAAAAATAATGTACCTACCAATTTGCATCTTGGATCTAAAATTGTTTCTAGAAGCGCTATGTTAGGGATAGTACTATAATATTTAAGCCACTTCTTTTCCATACTAAGTGTAATAGATGCAACATTATCATCATATCTATGTTTTTTAAACATTTTAGCAATATGCATCATATGACCAAATACGATGTTTGAAGTAGAATAATAACAACCGGATAACATTTTTGTAGCATTACGAAATACTTCTAATAAAGGAGCAATTACATGAATAACATCCCAATCTTCTTCTAATATATATGGGTTGTGTTGATCCATCATGTTATTATTACATAAATTAGTTATTATCTTAGCATACGGTTGTGCATCGGTCAACATTTTATAGGTTGAGTTCCATCTAACAGGCATATCAAGATAAATAATTTTTTCTTTTAAACGAGCATCACTACACATTTTATTGAATTGTTGTGTTCTTCTAGTTGACATGGAAATATGTGTTAGACAAACTCTAATTTTTTCTATACGTGTTTCTATCTTAGACAAACCATCTTTAACACAAAGATGCATAATATGATAAATACATCTAATATGAAAAAATGCACTCCTTAAGATGGGATTTACATACCTTTTTAAATAAGATATAGCATTAGTATTATTAGTTGCATTATCTAAAGATATAGACATAATTTTTTCCAAATTCCCCAATAACTACAACATCTATATATGGATTGTGCAATCATGTCTCCCGAATGTGGATGTTCAAGTTGTACAAAATCAATAAAAAAATTTTGTAGAAAAAAATTGTCAATCCAATGTGTGGTTACACAAACATAATGACTCGAATGCCACGTGTCGGAAGTTAGAGCAACTCTTGAGGCTAAGTCTTGAAGGATAACCTTTAAATGAACTACCTCTTGGTTATATAAATAATTAGCATATTTCAAACATGTGTTTCGTGATATACGTTTAAATTGTGGACAAATACATTGTTGTATAAATCTTTCAACCACAAGGTTTTCCGCAAATGAGAAGGAAAGTTTGGATTGAATGACTAATTGAGCAAGTCCTCTTCTCATAACTTCTTCATCGTAAACAAATGTTTCAACGGTATGGGGTGCACTTAAGTCTACTTCCGGGTTTCCCTTCCTCTCTAATAGTATGTTAATTCATTCTGGGTGGTGTGAATTTAAATGTCTTCTCATAGTGGACACCCCCCTGCGTTTAAATTTTTGTTCGGGGCACCACACACATGCAAAATGTTAGGAATTTCATGTTAGATGTTTTGATGATGACAAGATAGGATTTTATGTTAGACCCCAAAATATAATGTAAGTTTATGTTTCATAGATTCATTGTATAAGCGTTTGAAAGAATGTAATTTTGTTAGGCTTGTAATTTTTATCTTTGTAGATTTTAGACTTAGGATTAGATACCGAGTCATTGATAGAATTCTGAGTGAGTCTATCAAAGATGAAGTTGAAGATTCAAGCGTCTGAAGTCAAGAGAAGATGAAGATTTGTTCCAAGCGTCTATCAAACGCTAAAGAACTGTTTCAGGATTTGTGAATCTAGCGCTCAGCTGATTTCAAGCTCTCAGCGACTTCAAGCGCTCAGCTGATTTCAAGTGTCTGACTCAAGCATCCGACTCAAGCGTCCAAGCGACTCAAGCGTCCAGCTTTCAGATTCACCTGAAGGATAAAACACAAGTTATCAAGGACTGAAATGCAATCACCAACGGTCATTTATTTCTAACGGGAAATAAATTCAAAATGCATTAAATGCTTGATGAGTGCATTAAATGTAACAAGACAGTATGACTTGTGGACAAGCCACCTTTTGACTGACTATTAGCTTTTCAGAGTTCAAGTCTGCTCCTATCCAATCTGAACCAGCAGAATTTCAGGAATGTCAGAAAGGGACTATTTGACGCGCTGTGTGAGAGACACACGCCTGATTGTGTCCAACGGACAAATTCTAAGAATCTCTATAAATAGTACCCTCCAGCAAAAAAAAGACTTAAGGGTCTATTCAACCCCCCCCCCCCCCCTTTTAGACCCTTTCGTATGCCACTGGGACCACCAATTGGTATCAGAACGGTTGAAGTTGAAATTTTTAAAATTTCTGAGCGTAACTGCTTGTTTAGATCTAATTTTTTTAAAAAAATTAGTTGCTTTTAAAAAAAATTCATGGCATTTTCAAAAGTTCCTAAGTTGACCGAGTCAAATTATGACTCATGAAAGGTCAAAGTTTTTGCTTATCTTTGTGCTTGTGATGATGAAATTTGTGATATCATTTTAGATGGACCTATTCGAATATTCAAAGTCATCATTAGAGTGCCTGGAGCAACTGAAGCGACTCCGGATGGTTATGGTGAGAAGCCAAAGCATGAGTGGTCAGCTGATGAGCGTCGAAGAGCAAATTTAGATAATGTTGGACGGAGCGCTCTATATAAAGCCATTGGTGAAAATGATAACTTATTCAATAAGGTC
This sequence comes from Buddleja alternifolia, assembly GCA_019426215.1. Classification (NCBI taxonomy): domain Eukaryota; kingdom Viridiplantae; phylum Streptophyta; class Magnoliopsida; order Lamiales; family Scrophulariaceae; genus Buddleja; species Buddleja alternifolia. Next base: position 17,572,071 of record CM033408.1, on the reverse strand, counting down.
AAGTCGTGCTCTACGACTAAGGAAATTTAGGATAAGTTAGCCACAATATGTTAAAAAGTTCAGCATAGATGAGAGAGAATAAGCTCTCCATAGCCATGCAAAGATTTGAGCATTTTAAGATGATGCCAAGCGAGATGCTAGATCAATTGGATGCGAGATTTACGTCGTTATTACACAGTTAGCGTCTTAGGATAAAGAGTTGACCAACAAGGAAATGGTCAACAAGATTTTTAGAAGTCTTCCAAGCAAATATTTGATAAAGACTATAGCAATGAGAGAATTACAAATGTTGGACATTATTACGCTAGAACATGTGTTCTCGGAGCTAAAGGCTTTTGAATTCGAATTAGGAGAAGTCAGCTACACCTCGTCTTCAGCGACTGAGTCCGGGGCCTTAATCGCTACAACTAATAACAAGGGAAAATCAGTCAGTGAGGTGGAAGCGACATGATCGAGTGAGGAAAAGGAAATGGATTTATTGGTCAAGAAATTCAAGAAATTTCTTTGATATGAAAAGAGAAATTCCTGTTCTTCATTCCAGAATGAGGTATGAATGATTTAAATGCTTAATCATTATGCATCATATTTTCATTAGACATATAATTTAGGGGGAATTAACTTTATTATAATGTTTAAAAAGCATTTTTCAAAAATGTTACAAGTTGTCAAATTTAGGGGGAACCTTAAAATTGTACTTGAACATATGTGTAAGCGTCAATGATCAAAAACTATTTTCATATGCATAGATCATCAACGCTTATAGTTATTTGTGCATGATATGTTAGACGCCCAAACATAAAAAAAATTTGATTTCAAGCGTCAACATAAATTTTACAACAAATGGTATCATCAAATGATATATGTTAAGCGTTGAATATTCCCTTCAACACTTAATAAAAACATTTTATAAAATCATGCATAAATTTTTTAAATGTCTTGAGAAGGCAGACATAGTTGGATGTTGATTTACCATCAAGTGGTATCAACAGTGGTGGAAATCGCTATAGAATTTTTCACTGTCCTTCCAGACGTGGATGCGACTGTGGAAATCACTAGAGGATATTGTTTACACGGTCCTTCCAGACGTGGAAGCAACTGTGGACGCTGAGAGGTCGATAGAAGTGGCCGAGTTTTCCCCCACACCAACTGGTCCTCCTCCTCAAGCTACAGAGTATCGCTTGAACTGTTGTCTTCCCTTGATGATGACAAGAAGGGGGAAGAAGAGAAAAAAAAGCCGTTTAAGGGGAAAGAGAAAGAAAAGGCAGGTATTCATCATTTCAGTATAAATCATATACGCTTTCAATTCCATATATATGAAAGAATGATTTGTCGCTGAAACTTCTTGTTGAAGCTAATCTAACATTAGCTAACTCATCTAACTTTCAAAACGCTAACTTATATAAAAGAGTTATAAGAGTTAAGGTCTTGACATCACTAGAGGATATAGTGGAAGTGACTTGAAGCAGAAATCTGTGTGACCAAGGAGCTCAAGTCATCCATATCCATCTCTTCCTATTTCCCTATTTTGTAGAAGTCTTTGTGTGACTCTTCGATAATCAATCTAGTGGATTGCCTCCGAGTGCAAAGGAGAAGAAGGACGTAGCTGGGATTACACCACCCAGTGAACCTTACAATATCTTGTGTTACTTACTGCTTTATTGCTTTACCTTACTCTTGCATATTAATATTTGAAAAGGCATTAAAAACAGTTGAGCAACTATATTTGGAAAAAGAAAACACTAAGCTTTCAAATCAGTCTTAAGCGCTTGACCAAGCACTAAGCATTCTAAGCGTTCAAAACGTTTTAACCAAAAACAACTAAGGAAAACTTTGTGACGCTAAATACTTTCAAAGTAACGACTTATAAAATCATTTCAGTGTGCTAACCCTGATTAAAGAACTGAGCGCTTAAACCTGAGTGGTTATAGTATTCAAATCTTAACTCTAAGTTAATCTTTTCAAATAGTTTTCAAAGTAGACGCTCAACTAATCGTTTACATTTTCAAGCGTCCAAATCAATTTTAATATGAAATTTTTGAAGTCGAAAAAGACTTAAGGGTCTATTCAACCCCCCCCCCCCTTTTAGACCCTTTCGTATGCCACTTGGGACCACCACAAAATATTCATCATCAAATCTTTCCATAAAATCCCAAACGTCACTAGTTTTTCCTCTTGATTTTTTCACACTAGACGATGAAATATTGTGTGTTTGGGGGATATTTTGAAAATTCGTACGAATTTCGGATTCAGTATATGGTGGTGGGATTTGAAAACATTAGGGAGTGTCTTCGGGTCTTAAATAATTTTGAGTTTCGGTTCCCATTACATATTTATCCTTACAACCACGAGAACTACTTGAAGTATGAGGATTCATTTTTTATGGATAAAATAATCATAGATAAAAAATGACACACATAACAACTAACAAGAAATCAACAGTTAACACACAATTAACAATTAACAATAAATCCACACACAATTAACAATAAACAATTAACAACGAAATTTTTTACAATAAGTAAATTTTACCAATCACCTATAGTACGGAATGATTTAACGTCACAAAATTGAGCCGGCGAGCCCTCTACAACTTCAATTTGGGAAGATGGATTACGCCTCCGCCAAATGTTGTAAAATCGAGAGCTCTAGAACTTCAATTTGGGAAGTATAATTACGCCTCCGCCAATCGTAGAAAATAATGTAAAGTATATTTTTAATATATTTGTAGGAGTTGTAATTTGTTGAACTAAATATAATGAATTATATATTTGATATAAATGTAAAGTGCATAGAGTAGAGTTTGATAATATTTAAAGTTTTGTAAGAGATTGGACAATTTACACCTTTATGTGCTGCACAATTTATTATATGTTTTGTTGATGCATATAATTGCCAGTCCATGTTTTCCAGAGTTTCCTTTCTATTCTTCAGCCATCTCTTCGACTCTCTGTGCTCTAGCTAAGCACTTACGGTGCTATCTAATTCTGTTTAGTTGTAGTCCAATAAAACTGCCTGGCTTTATCTCAAATTCTGGGCTTCCTATATATTCGTACGGTTGCTCAACATTGATAGTTCAAAAAGGTTCAACTAACTTAAGTTTTTGTATGTGTGTAAAATGTTATTGTAGAATTCACAATGTCTCTCTGAGTATAAAAAAACTGCTTGTACTTGAGGAGTGTTTTGTTGAGTACCTTCTATATTTGCTGATAACTTGGAGAAAAAAATTGGCCTTACCTGCAATTGCCTTCGTTATGTTCATACATTTGTGTATTAGTGACATGATTAGTCTATTTTGCTAATGAGTCCTGCCTTGCAAATCGGTGTTTCTAACCTAATCACTCTCTACATAAATTGGTTCAGTTTCCTCTATATTATTGTAACATCAAATTGGCCACACTCGTTTCAGTCTAAATCCAAAATATAAATTACTTGAGGACATTAATTAAATGTAAAGAATGAGATGAACAAATCATAAGAAACTAACTCTTAAAATACCATACTGCTTCACATTTATACTGCATTATAATTACAAACAGAATTGCAGCAGCTACATATGCATCACTAGAGGACGTAGGCCACTTGAACAAAAGAGTATTTACATACTAAGTAACCAAAACAAGTGACTACTTAGGCCATATAGGAGACTATATATTCCCAATACCCAGAGAGGGCTATAATTCAGATTTAGTTACATATATTGATTAGCCATAACCACAGCAAAAAACTAGCTACCCCAGAATTAGAGTGCTCAAGGAGCACAGTTCAACAAGAGATCAACGATAAAAGTTGACATGTCCACAACCACCATTGACATATTTGTCTCCTTCCAAAATACATACATTCCTTTGTATCTTCTAGATGGATTTTGATGAGCTTGCAATTCAAAGCCAAGAGCTACAAAGAAATGGTCATAATAGGCTTCCGGAGCTCCAGATCCATGATAATAAGAACCTTTGGATTAACTCTCTCCACAATGAACTGGCAACTTAGAACAAATTTCAATAAGTTGGTAGTGCTGCATGTGCACACCATAGCTCTTGTACCTGGTTCTTAAGCATTTTGCAGACTCTGCACAACCTGGATTTTGAGTAAATGATCCTTGCAAGGTGCATATTTGCGAGATGTCATAAATTTGGTTCTGCAAGCTTTAATTTTGTCACCAAAATTGATAAGAGTCCATTGAGACTTTTTGGGAGTGAAAGTGAGACTAACATCTAACTCAGACACATAAACCAGTGTAAACCCGTTGGAAAGAATATCTGCAGATCAAACACGTAAGCTAACAAATATTAAACATTTTTCAAACATTCAGACAATAAACCAACCTATTTTACATTATCTGATATCAAACATTAAAGGGAATTATTGCATGCATTTATAAATTAAACATATACATTGCATTTTCATACTTGCCCCTGTTAAGAAATATGATATACCAATATAGCAGGCATCTTAGACATACAGAACACATACATTTCAAAACCATATCAGACACTCAATATATTATCAAACAAATATCTCAACAATCTATGAAACAATAAACATGAAAATGGCACTTCATACTCCAACATTGTGGCATAGTACCATTGTTATCCACCATGGTTTTTGCTCTCTCAGATTTAAGATCTTGCAATTGAAACTAAATTCATTATCTTGTGTTTATACAGACAATTGGTAATGGTTACATGGGCAATCACCCACACAACATTCCATATATAAAAATTAAATATTGAATTATACCAAGTTTCTGTTGTATTATTATTATTATATATTTAGTAATTTTTAAGTAATGGATAAATTATAATTAGCCAATCCTATAAAGATATAAAGGGATTTTGTGTATTGTTTGTCCCTGAATTTAACATAAAATATGCCCCTTCCATGTAAATATAGGTGTATAACATCCATATAATGTAATGGTAGTCATGATTACCTATACTCTACGCCTATTTGCAATATACATAACTGCTAAGTTGTGGCATGATGCATGCAATCGACCGCCCAATCAGGCCACTAATGTTTCTACACACAATAAATTAAGCAAAGAATTTTGGACAAGTGTGTTAGGAATTTCATGTTAGATGTTTTGATGATGACATGATAGAATTTTATGTTAGACCCCAAAAATGTAAGTTCATGCTTTCATAGAAATATTGTATAAGCGTTTGAAAGTTTACTTGTATAAGCGTTTGAAAGTTTACTTACTTTGTTAGGCTTATAATTTTTATCTTTATAGATTTTAGACTAAGTATTTAATATCAAGTCACTAATAGAATTCTGAGTGAGTCTATCTAGGATGAAGTTGAAGATCAGCGTCTGAAGTCAAGAGAAGATAAAGATTTGCTTTGAGCGTCTGTCAAACGCTAAAAGACTATTTCAGGATTTTTGGCCCAAGCGTCCAATTTGGCGCAAGTGTCCATTTTGGCCAAAGCGTCCAATTTAGCTCAAGCGTCCAGTCAAGTGTCCAATTGACTCTAGCGCTGAATCAAGCGTCCAGCTTTCAGATTCACATGAAGGATAAAACCCAAGTTATCAAGGACTTAAATGCAATCACCAACGGACATTTATTTCCAACGGGAAATAAATTCAAAATGCATTAAATGCTTGATAAATGTAAACAAGACAGTATGACTTGTGGACAAGCCACCTTTTGACTAGATTGTCAGCTTTTCAGAGTTCAAACCTGCTCCTGTCCAATCGAAACCAGCAAATTTTCAGGAATGTCAGAATGGGACTATTTGATGCGCTGCGTAAGAGACACGCGCCTGATTGTGTCCAACGGACAAATCCTAAGATCTCTATAAATAGTACCCTCAGCAAAACTTAGAGTGTGGAAAAAGGTCAAAACTTTGCTGAAATTATTTGAGAGAAAAGCTAAGAAACCCCATAGCCAAAATCCTTCAAGCTTCTCAAATACATTCCAAAGACAGTCACAAATATCTCACACATCTTCAAAGAAGAACCCTAAACTCCTATTGAGATATCCCAAGTTGTTTGAACTTCCCAACATCAAACAAATCCGTGACATACACCCCAACACCTTTTATCTGAGTGAGAAAGTGTGTTGATTCACAAGCAGTATTTTTGTGTAAAAGAAGCTTGTTGAAGAAGGTCTTTATTGGAGTTGAAATCTGTGTGATCAAGGAGCTCGAGATCGTCTTCCGAGGATAGAAGTGTCTTGTAGCAGAAATCTGTGTGACCAAGGAGCTCAAGCCATCGACATCCTTTTGTTCCCTATTTTGTAGAAGTCTTTGTCTGACTCTTCGATAATCAATCTAGTGGATTGCCTCCGAATGCAAAGGAGAAGAAGGACGTAGTTGGGATTACACCACCCAACGAACCTTACAAATTTTGTGTTATTTACTTTACAGTCAATTCTCTTATTTATTACATCATTGCATAAATTGATTAAGTAAAACACAATCAAACTCTAAGAAACTAAGAAACCTCTTGGCATGCTAAAGCTTTCAAAGAGAAGACTCAAAAATTATTCCGTTGTGCTAACACTGATCAAAAAAGTGAACGCTCAAACCTACTCGGTTAAAGTATTCAATTCTTGAAATCTAAGTTAACTTTATAAAAACAGTCTTCGTTAGACGCTTCACCAAAGCGTCTATATTTTAAGTGAACGCTTAAGTCAAGCGTTAGACACTTCAAGCGTCCAAAACCAAAATTTTATTACGAATCTTTTTGAAGTCGAAAAAGACTTCAGGGTCTATTCAACCCCCCCCCCCCCTTTTAGACCCTTTCGTATGTCACTTGGGACCAACAAAGTGTTACCAAAATAATGTATGTATTCACTAATTCGTCTTACAAATAACTCAACATGTTGAGTGCAGATAAGTTATTGAAAACACATGAGATAAAAAAAGATATGTGTTTAATTTATTTATAACATTTAGGAGTAAATAAGATTCTATAGTTTTGTCTATAAGAGTTAGAATTTCAAACTATTTCATATAAGAACATATATCACCCAAAAAAAGTTAAATATCAAAGATCATTCCCTTAATAACTAGAACAACTTGACATTTATATGTAATGTATATATAAATAATAAAAATTAAATTGGCAAGAAAATCTTATACAATAATGGTAAAGCATGCTTTTAAGTAAATTGTTTGCTAGGAATGAATAAATATCAAATGACTAGATAAAATTGTGTGCTAATACATGTGACACGACAAATCAATAATCTTTTTCACTAAATATGTAACACTGAATACTTAGACATTGTAGATAAATATTGAACATTTTAATTGGCCAGAAAATCTTAGACGAGAATAGAAAAGCACACTTAATTAAATTGTTCACCAAAGACAAATAAATATCAAAGGACTACAAGGAATTGCGTCATAATTCAAATAAAAATCCAAAACAAACTTTAGCCCACTAAAAATGTAATATTGGTTAGAATAAAAAATTTAAGTATAATGACAATTGCACCCAACCTGTGAAATAATAAAGAGTACTTCCTTTTGATTGATAACTCCCCATACTAAAAAAGTTCCCATCACCTGCATTTACTTACAAAATGTTCATTCACAGATGAGAATTGAAAATGGAAGGAAAATTACTATTAACAAACACATTACAAAACAACGTTTATAACAAAGAGCACTAACCCACTGAATCACATACAATAATAGTCGCATGTTGCCAACCAAATTAAACCTAACACAATAAATAAAATGACCTAATATGTCTACAACACATAATTCTTGAGCTTTAGATTTGTACTTAGTGAAAATTAACATTCAAATGATCATTTCCCAGATGATCAACTTCCACTGGACCACCATCGTCTGCTCCTTCTCCTGCACGGACTGGATCTTCCACAAAAAATCTTACAACATCTATCTCTTCTTTAATTTGCTTGAGAAATCCAAAACATGGATTCATGAAGAAGGATCGTTGTGCGAGATAACGTCGACGTATTCGTCAAAAGGGCTTCCATAATCTCAGTTACCCTCCCACGCATTGCAAAGAAATAGCATGTATCGCACGTTAAATCCGTGTACTTTATTTCATGGAAAGAGTGACTTGCATTACAGACATAAACAAAAAAAGATAGATTTTGCATTGACTATAAAAATTGTAAAAACAATAGTTAGTAATAACGTTAATAACACCCACCGAATCGATGCAGTATCTGGATGAGGGCGTCCAGCAAAACTAGGATTTTGATTAAAATTAGACGGTCCAACACTGCGAAATAACGTTTTCTTTTACATCACTATTAGCTATCTCTAATATATACTAAAAATTACTAAGTATGCGTGTATATATATATATAGGATTAAATATAGAAAGTGGAAGGTATCATACTTTCGGCGATGCAAGTTTCTTTCTAATTTTTCAATTGTTGACAAAACAATTTTGAACTTCGCATAGACACAACGGTGTGGATCATCCATGATCAAACGATCATAGAAATTAAGACCAAGCACCTCCACAACAAGCTTATTTAACAATTGAGACACTTCATGAACTATTTTTCCTCTGTAAAAGCAAGATGTGCAGCACTGTGGGTTGGCCCAACAAGGGCCTGAACAACATCCAAATACTGTGCACACCATGGAAAGAGCGCTGCTTTCAATGAGACGAGGCATCTTGCGGCTAGTGCGTATCTATGCAAAATTCACGTCAACGGCAAGTTATTGAGAAATATATGGAATAAATCAGTTGAACAAATTAAGATAGCCAAATAATCTCAAACACTGAAGAATACAAGCAGTTTAGTCACTTAGAAGATGACAATGTTGTTTAGATCAAGAATACAACAGAAGTGATTTAAATATGCAGAAGGGTCCAGCCTAACCTTGGAACAATACAGGATACAAAACTTAAAGCCAGATCTATGCACACTTCAACGCATGGAAGACCACTTTATGCACAATAATTTAATAAACTAAGTATTAAATGGGCATTGGACCGCAGACATATAAAAAGAAAGAAAAACAACCTCAATTTCCGTTTTTATAACAAGTATGCCCTATAATTTATTGTGCCCTACCCATCTTTTGCCATGCAGAGTCATACTTTGCCAATAGATTCCTTTTTTCCTTTTCTAATCATAATAGTGCCTTCATCTTACGATTACTACAATCTTGTCTATCCATTTATAAATATTTTCAAACTACCCCCTCAAATATTTAGTCTGGGCACATGCCACCGTGCATTCGCGAGGTGCTGATAATCTAGTGTGTATATATACATATATATGTCTATATATATATATATATATATAGGACACATATCAAATTGCACTACATAACATGTGATAATGTGTTTCATAAAGAAAACTGCAAATCCAGATTGCATTAAGCACAAGACAACATTTTTAGTAGATAATAATAGCACTGACGAACGTGCCAAAGAAAAAAATAAGTAGTCAAAAATTGGGTATCCATTTGGAAAAAATAATATAAAATAGAGCACGTTTCAATAAAAAAAATTACTATGAAATGTGATCCACTTTAGTCCTACATAGGATGGTTTGAACAAATTATAGAACTAAAAGTGTCCACTGAGAAAGGAATTAAATGAAAAATAAATTTTTATAACGGTCCAAATTATATAATTAAATTATTGAAAAAATCAACATAGAAGACCAAAAAGTCAAGGGAATGGCTTTAAAGGTAAAACGATTTACTTCAAAATGTAGGCATCCCTAAAATTCCAAAATGATGGAAAAAAAAAGAGTCTAAATATCGAACATAACAACATGTGATGCAAAATCATTAAGGGCATAATTGCAAAAGTACAAGAACAATTTAAAGCATAATCCATAAAAGTCTAATACAATAAACAAAGACATGTAAATTCTGGTTTAATTGAGCCAAATGGGTACATTACAAGAAGACAAATCAGAAAAATAACGTTGTTTTGTCAACAAAGAAAAAAAGATAAAAGATTTTAGTAATTCCCATTTATATTAATTGCAAATTAGTAAGGGCGTATTCGTAAAAGACAAAACATAATTGAAAGTATGGAATGTATCATCGTCAAAGATATACATGTAATCGCTAATTCAATTGAGCACAAAATGAAAAAGTTAAAATGAGCTAAACATCGAGACAGTATCATTTTGTTGATCGAGGAGGAAAGAATTAAAAGTGTAGGGTATCGAAAAATATTTTAAGAAAGACAAACCAAGCGACGGGGCCCATTTTAGAAAATGCATATGTAATTAATGATTCAACTAAGAACAAAACGACAACGTTAAAAATAACAAAACATGGAACTGTTGCGCTCGCCATGTGTGGTTCACCCGAATCATGCATGCACCGCAGAAGCAAATTATAAAAAATTTAGTCAACGCCCACGATGGGTATTTTACATGTCACCAATGAAACCACATACAAAGAGGGGGAGGGGTTTAAGCCGTTATACCTCTTTGAGTTGTGTCGAAACAAACTCGTAAACAATTTCTCTAGTACTTGAAAAAAATATCCTCTTTGCTTTCTTGAAGTCGTGGGCTTGACCTCTATCGTCTTCAATCTCTTTTTTCATTTTTGGATAAATCTTTCTCGAGCACTCTAAGCATCGTGCCTCTAAGTTTATGCACACCCCAAGTATATTTTGAACCTCTTTAGTATAATTTCGTGCCAGCTTAATTACACTAAATTTCGCATATGGAGAATATGGAGGAAAAGTGTTTTGGTTCTAATGTAGAGAGAGAGAGAGAGAGAGAGAACAGGGGAGAAGCAAAACTGCACAAAGCAAATGTTGCATTAGCTAAGAGGCAACACGCCTCTTCCTTATTTATAAGGAGACAGACGCGTCACTTACTCAATGTAGAGATTCGACTTTTGTCAAATCCCTTTTCTTCTTGTACTCACCTTCCATCTATATCCAAACCAAGTCCTAATCTAGATAATATTCTATACAAGATATTATTTGATTGGACTTTCTTTAATAATTATCCTACTTAAGGAATAATTAAATATTTGGATACCCCAATTAATTTAGCTACACAAGATAAATAATTACATGCCTTTTTCATGTGTATCCAAATCAAACCTAAATCAAATTTCTTTCCAAACAAGAAACATCTATTTGATTTTACTCCCTTATTTAATTAATTACTCCACCAAGGAATAATTAAATACTCGAATTAAAACTCCCAGAAGAAATAATTGGGGTAGTAAATTGATGGAAATTTCAAAAATATCCTAAATTTTGATTTTGATTTATAAGAAATCATGAAAGTTTATCGAAATTTTTGAAATTTACAATTAAACTTTGGTAATTTTAATTATCATAATTTTGCATATTTTACATTAATAGTATTCTAACGTATATGAAATCTTGTTAAATAATATGACTAAACCTGCTATGAAATATATGAAAGAAATTTGATTTGATAGTAAAATAATATTTTTCCTTTTTTAGAAATTGGATAGCAAGAGATATGTGTATGGTGTGGGTGACGGGTTGGTAAGTGTGCACAAATTTTAATTTTATTTTTAAATATTAAATATTTAAAATATAATAAAATTTTATTTTAGTTATGGGGAAATTTCAGGTTTCGATGGAATTTTTGACAAAATTTTTGCAAAAAAATTTGATATTATTTTCAAATTTCGAAAAAGTTTGATTTTTGATGAAAATTTCGGGTTTCCGTCGAAATTTCAGTAGATATTCTGCATAATTAGATTGAAAGTGAGATTTCGCTTAGGGATATCGAGCGAAATTTAAGACCATACTCATGACTCTGTAGCTTGAAAATAGTTTAAGATCACGGTCCTTAAAAACATTCCACAGTCGCCACCTACTTGCGCGACCGTTCCCGTAGCCATGCAATGATTCTCGGGACTCTATCAACTACGACATAGATTTATAGATAAAGACAAATGGCATATATAAATAAAATGTTTGAAATATAAAATAAGACTGTATTGAAGTGTTATACAGGTTTGGCAGCGCCACTAAATGGCTAGTCGGACGCCTAACACTAATAGGAACAACGTCGTTCTGCTGATGTGTGGAAGGACAAAAAAAGAACGTCAAAGATGGCACTGTAACTTTGAGGCATTTTGAGGGAGCAATCGTAAAAAAAATAAAATCGAGTGAAAACATGGCATGTGATAGGGGCCATTGCAACAAAAGCATATATAATTTCTGAATCAAATTGGTGCATGATGACTACGTTAAAATGAGATGCGAATTGAAACAACATCGTTTTGCTGACTTAGGGAAAAATAAAAAAATTAAAAACAAGGGCCGAGGAAAATAGTACGGTTGCCCAAGCTCTCCCCGTTTATCATATGTCACACTTTCATCTCCCAGTTTCCATTTGCTCAAAGTTGGATGCTTGCCTTCAAAAGTTTTTTTGGGGTCATGATCAAAGAAAAAATCACTTACATTTGATGTGTTGGGATGATATTTGCTGTCCAAAATTTTTGGGTGGTTTGGGCTTAGGAAAATGGGTGATTTTAATGTTGCTCTTCTCACAAAGTTATCATGGAAAATGGCTACAGATGATCACAACCTTTGGGTCCTTTTGCTTAAGTCAAAGTATCTTAAGACTTCAAATTTGTTACACTCTGCTGCTCAAGGCTCAAATGTCTCTTGGATTTGGAAAGATCTGCTCAAATGCAGGTCTCTTCTTACCAAAGGGGCATGCTATTCGGTAAATTCAAATTCCAAAATTCTTACATGGCTTGAACCTTGGATGGCGTCCCTTGATGGTTTTATCCCCCCTCCTCCCCCAAGCTCTCGAGACATTGTTCACTTCGCAAAAGTAAATTCTCTTTTTGACCGTGTTTCTTGTTGTTGGGATGTGGATGCTCTTTCGTCCATCTTTGCCCTTTCAATCGTTAAAAACATCCTTAAAATCTAAATTTCATCATCTTCGGATCCCATGAAATTTTTCTGGACCCCCTCTGTGACGAGGAAGTTTTCAGTCAAAAGTGCCTTCTCCCTTATCTCTTACCATTCTACATCTTCCCAATCTCAACTCTTAACAATCCTGTTTAAAAAAATCTGGGCAGCCCGTATTCACGAAAGACATAAAAAAATTTCTTGGAAAATTGCATGTAACATCCTCCCTACTCGTGTGTGGCTCATGTGTTTGTTCCCGATGGAAAATCCTATGTGTCCTTTTTGCGAAAATGATTTGGAAAATGTGGAACATATTTTCATCAATTGCCCTTTTGCAAAGCATGTCTGGTGGTTATCAAAATGGGGCTTCAAAATTGATGGATTTCGTGATTTCACCATTAAACAATGGTTGTGTTTTATTTTTGAAAAAAGGCTGTGTTCTGACATTGTTCAGGCCGAGGAATTCTTAATTTCTGCATTATGTATTATGGATTCTTTGTGGAAGGCTCGAAACCTAATTGTTCATAACCATCCCCACCCCCTTGAATCTAATATTGCTGCCCGTGCAGATAAATTGGCTATTGAACATTCTCAAGCTCAATATATTATCTCTCTCCGTGCTCGTCAGCTCAATCTTCCACGGATTTGGTGTCCTTCTCCTCTTAACTGGTTTAAGTTTAACTCAGATGCAGCCTTTGTTGATGGTCATGGTGCTTGTGCGTTTGTTGTTAGAAATTCAAAAGGTGAAGTTTTGTTTGCTGCTGCGCGTATTTTGTGGTCTCATCATGCCTCTCAAGCTGAATCTGAAGGTCTTCTCTTTGCTATGAAGTGGGCTGCCACCCTTCGTGTCTCCAATGCCATGTTCGAAAGTGATTCTGAATCGGTTATTCGCATGTCTCTTTGCCCGTTGGACTCTTCTGATTGGCACGCTCGGGCGTCTACTAAAGCCATTCATGACTTGCGACAAGATTGGCCACTTTGGAAATTCAAGTTTGTGCCCCGTCAAGCAAACTCAACAACTCATGCTTTGGCACAATGGGCTTTTCATGCTAATTGGGATGGTCCTTTAAATTTCTCGCATCTTAATTTTGTCTCCTCAAATTGTAATTCAGAACCCTCTTTTATTTCTGTTTTGGGTGTGTAAACTTTGGTGGATTCTTGATTTTGGTTTAATGCAATTTTATTTTCTTATCAAAAAAAAAAAAAAAAAAAGATATGAGGCATTCCCTTAACAAACTGACAATGCCCATTTTAGAAAAGACATATGTAATTTCTGAATCAACTATGCACAAAACGGCACCGTTGAAAGGGGTTGAGAATCGAAATTGACGTCGTTCAGTTGGTGGAGAAAAAAATAATATAAAATAAGGGATGGCAAAAATTAATGTACATTTCAGGCATTCTGTATGTATCCCTTATATACATATAGAGAGTAGTTTTTTGTTTTTTTTATCAAAATATAAAGAGAGTTATATATATATATATGTATGTATATATAACCACGAGGTGTGGCGTGGTTGGTAGCTTACTTTGTCCCTTAATCAAGAAGTCAGAAATTCGATTTCTGACTATGGGAATGGAGAGCATTTCGTGGCCAGCCGTTTCCCTCTAATTGGAGAGGTCGCGCGGCGATCGAAATATTCACTGCTACCTGTGGTGAATACCCGGGTCTAGACCAAAATATATATATATATATATATATATATATGTATATATTTATTGTGATCTGATCTGACGAGTTAAAACGTAGATTAAAGGTGATGATTATCTGTTCCTAGAGAAGTATCCTATCACACATAAAAAATACACTGCCTATATGTGACTGTCTCCCCCACTGTCTACATTTTGTCAGCTTCTGTTATAGCTTGTAATTTGTCACCTTTTGTTAATATTCTCTCTCTAAAATGTGTTGGTTGGGAGTAGAGTTATAGCTTCCCATCTGTGGAGCTCCAATGGCGGAGCACGGGGAACACCTTTCTTCGCTTCTTCCTGCTCATCGCATTGTTGCCTGCTACTCAACTACCTTGCTCGCATTGCACTTTCTCTCTCGCTCGTGATCCCTAGTACACTCACAACTACGCATTTCAGGTGATTTCTCTCTCTCTCTCTCTCTCTCTCTCTATATATATATATATGTGTGTCTTTAGTAGTACTGTTTTCACTTTTGCTTTTGCAGCTTCTTTTTCCATGAAATCATTGAATGAATCTGTTGAATTGACCGTGAATCTTTCTTTCTTGCTTGCTCTCTCTCTATTTTATGCTCAGTTTCAGCTTCATTTTCAGCCACATTTGCTGTTTTGCTTCGTTTTTCACTTGCTCAGCTCAATCGTAAATTTACCGAATGTTCTCCGATTTAAGTTTGCTGAAAGTAAGGCTTATTTCGTGACGAGCATTGCTATCAGGTCCTGGATCTTTATTGCTGATTTGCAATTTGAATCTGCAAATTCCACAATTAAGTATATGTTCTGTAACCGCTTATTTATTTACAAGATTTTCTAATTGTTACCATATTCACATTTCGTTGATTATTGCATCATTTTTTTTGAAATTTCAAATTTATTTATTGTATATTATTGTTCTTCATCACGTTAATACTGCAGCTGCTTCACAATATATAAGTGGCATAATAACTTGCTGAGCAATGTGGGTAACTGGTTGCTGTTTTTCTGAGTATGGATGTAGTTTGAAGTGTTTCTCTTTACCTTTTCTTCATTTCTTTTTCTCCCATTCTTTATTTTCCAGAATTGAGTAAAATAAAATTAGTTTTTGATAGTTGGTCATGTGCCTTGTAGCAGGACTAAAGATTTTTGCTCGGTGGATCTGTGATTGATAAAAGGAAGTCTAGTTTAGTGTCTGATGGAGAAATATGAAGTTCTGGAACAGATCGGGAAGGGAGCTTTCGGCTCTGCCCTTCTTGTGAGGCATAAGAATGAGAAAAAGAAGTAAGCATCAAATTAACAGTCTGTCTTTCTTTCTTATCTGGTGTTTGTATGAGGAGTAATGGATAATTAATTTTCTGGTGCATTTGGTTAATTACTTGTTGTTTTTCCACCTCATTAATATTCCTGGTTAATATAAAGGTATGTGTTAAAAAAGATTCGTCTTGCTCGCCAAACCAATAGGACGCGTCGATCTGCACATCAAGAGGTCAGTTTTGTAACCCTAATCTAATGTATTCTATTTTTCTTTTCTCCTTGATATTGTTGTATTCTAGTTTCAGCTGTCTGTCCATTTCACTGGCAAGGGGAAAATTCTAACCCACTCTTGGCTTAGCCACACTCAAGTGTATTTTACAAAGAGAGTGAATTACACTTGTATATGATTGGTCACTCATTTTGTGAAATACACTTGCGTGCGGGTGAACCAGAGTGGGCTACTGACATTTGAAGGGATGACACCCGACAATGCTAAAAAGAGAATTAAGTAATGTTCCCTACGTTAGCAGTCACATATGTAGTCCGTGAACATGCAAATGATCTTTCATGAGTTCTGTTATTGACTGGTTTTTCAGTGGCCCGTCTTACTCGCTAGCTAATTGTTTTGATGGATAGCTCTCTCTCCCTTTCTCTCTCTCTCTACACACACACACACACACACACACACACACATATATATATACACACACATATCATATATGTATTTATATATTATGGACTGGTCTATCAAATATATTCACTTCATTTCCTAAAAGGTTTTTGTTCTATGTAGATGGAGCTTATATCCAACATGGAAAATCCGTTCATCGTGGAGTACAAGGATTCTTGGGTGGAGAAGGTAAAGAAGTGATGCCTGTTTACAGAGAATGATCTGTTTTTCCTATCTTGAATCATTGTATGTTGTGGCTGGACAAATGGAAGGATGCATAAATAGGGTAATCTTTGGCTAGATCACCATTATTGGTAAATAGCTGAAGTTGAGTTTGTCATCTAATTTTTTGTTTAATTATTGTCTAAATTTGGATTCTCTTCCACTGATTGTTGAGTACATAAAACCTGAACTATTGCTACTTAGCCTAAAGAAAAAGAAAAAGAGAAACAATAAAAGGAAATGTTAATATCTGAGTTTACTAATTTAAAAATCATAGTGTGTAAGCATGTGTGTCTATCTGCTGATATTTGATTTGAAAAATTTCTGTTGCTTTTGTCTCAGGGTTGCTACGTGTGCATTATCATAGGTTACTGTGAAGGTGGGGACATGTAAGTCCTTCTTTTTCAGACTAGAGTCTTACTAGAGATCTATGCTTCCTCTATTCTCACGTCGGCAGTCACGCACACGCAGTCACACACATAGAGGAATATTTTCTTTCAAAATATGAAGGAAAGACAGAAATACCTTCAACATGTTCTTCCATTTCTGTTTCTGTAGGGCGGAAGCCATAAAAAAGGCAAATGGTGTCCATTTTCCTGAAGAGGTAGTTTCCTTTTTTAATTTATACTTGTTCCCTATGCTCTTTAATTTTTGTAGTCTTTGCGAGTGTGGACTGCAAAATTTCTAATTTGTTAGACTTATGTTTGCAGACACTCTGTAGATGGCTTGTTCAATTACTTATGGCACTGGACTACTTACATACTAATCATATTCTACATCGCGATGTCAAGGTCAGTTGCATAGACTGTCTCATTGATAGATATATAATCATGATTTTCTGAAGCTGTTGCACTGGTTTAGTTATGCCTTCTGAAACTTTTGCAGTGTTCTAATATATTTTTAACAAAAGATAAAGACATCCGTCTTGGTAAGAGATTGTTTCATTCTTTTGAATTTCATTTTCGACATGTGGAAACTGTTGCTCAAATTGCATGGTTGTTCCAGGTGATTTCGGACTTGCGAAAATGTTGACTTCGGATGAGCTTGCTTCCTCTGTAAGCATGATGGTTGGCATGAATGGTTTTCTTGTGTTTTATACCATTTTTCTATCGTCATATTGGTTTGCTCTTCAATTCTACTTTTCAGATAGTTGGAACTCCCAGTTATATGTGCCCTGAGCTACTTTCTGATATACCTTATGGTTCCAAATCAGACATATGGTCCCTTGGTAAGTTAAATGTTTTTAATCCCACAAGAGGTCAAACGTCACACGTACACAGAGGTCCAGATTTGTTAAACCTCTATAGTCCCAAAGTAGGTCCAATTAGTTTTGACGTATTGGTTAAATTTCATCTGAAATGTGATAATGTTTATAACATGTCATACAGGATGCTGCATATATGAGATGACAGCACTTAAATCCGCTTTCAAGGCATTCGTAAGTTGCTGCAAATCCTTACAATATTTATGTTATGTGGTAATTTGGTTTGTCAAATATCCCTAATGGAAACAGTTGATTATATGGCGAATTTCTTTGTTAACCATTAGGGCTAATTGAGGGGAAAATTGCATTTTTGGTCCCATGGCCCTTTTAAATTTTGATCCCATTCGTTACGGGATTATCACATCGTGTCCCGTAACTTTTAAAAATTCCCACATTTGGTACCAACTGAATTTTTCATCCAAAATTTAATAGCAACTCCATTAGTCAATATTTTGACCGTTTTTTTTTGGGGAGAATTCATATGTGAATGCATTCACACACGGATTATATTTAATATCATGTGCCACTCATGTACAAAATCTTTCCAAAAACCGGTCAAAATGTTGACTAATAGAGTTGACCATTAGATTTTGGAAGGAAAATTCAGTTGGGACCAAATGTGAGAATTTTAAAAGTTACGGGACACAATGTGAGAATCCTTGAAAATTGCCAAATATATGGGACCAAAAATGTGATTTCCTCGCTAATTGAGCATAATATCTTTTCAAAGAAATTCTCAAGTACAAGCTACAAGGACCAACTTAATTTCAAGTGCATGCTATATGGCCCATTTGATCCTTGTTCATAACTTATCACACAATCTTTTTGTGATCGTTTCTATGTCAAGAACTGAAGTGTTGACTTTTGGTTTTTGACTTTTAAATTTGCGCATGAAGCTCATTCTGCTTGGATGTTATATGATTTTCTATCTTGGTTAGCTGTATGAAGGTGACTGGTCTATTGTCAAGAGATCTGCTCGGGATCCATGATTTATCATGAATATTAAGCACAGCATTTTGAAGCTGACCATGAAACATTTTATGACACTCTTTCTTTGAACAGATTGAACAAGGATATCCTAAACAGGAAATCAGTTGATGATTACTTCAAGTATCTTGTTACTTCTTTTTACACTACTCAGCTATTTGGCTATAACAACACGTCGGGGAACTTAAAGTATTAACTGCATAAGATGGAGAGTTTCAGTAAATGGACTGTTTAACTGGTGTATTGCTACATATAAACCTTGAAGCCCCACTTTACCTTGTTTGCTAATCGTCATTTGTTTTGCAATATGTTAATGCTGATTTCCTGAATCATCCAGTTGGATTGTGTTGGTTTCTGGTGGTAATGGTAGTACTTCTGTGAACAGGATATGCAGGCTCTCATCAACAGAATAAACAAGTCTATCGTCGCACCCCTACCCACTAAATACTCTGGTGCATTGTGAGTTTCTGCACTCTTGGTTTTCCTTTGAAGATTATAATAAGAGTATCTGGTAAAACTTAAACGAGTTGAACATGTTAGTTGAATTTTATTGACATCATTTATAGTGTAGTGTTGCAACTCACCTTTATATATATATATATATATATATATATATATATCTTTGGTATTTAATTGTACAAATCTATTTTAACAATAATGAGTCTTCTTTGTGGAGAACGTCAAAGTCAAAAGTACAATCTATCAAGAAGTTTAAATTATACATATTAGTGGAATGGTGGTTTAGCATTTTTCATATTAATTTTTTGTTATAATTACTATGTACGTGTATATCTTTTAATGCGCAGACACACACACACTGAAAATTGAGCTATCATGTATTTGCTTTTGTATCATTTTGTGTCCTTGCATCTTAGTTTGTACGTCCATGATATTATCAGTTTTTCTTGGAACAAATTTCTTCTTCATATGATATTAATTTGATCATCGGCTTGATCATACACTTGTGATTGCTTGTGTTCCAGCCGGGGTCTGGTCAAAAGCATGCTGCGCAGGAATCCAGGGCTCCGACCTAGCGTAAGCCCTTTTCTCTTACTTGGATTTTGCACGTATTTGTTACCAAAAATGTTGTTATTAGTCTTTATTACTATTTTGATTTCTCTCCTGCGAGTTCAAAATCAGTGTGTAGTACTTATATTCTCATTATGTCTGCTTCCAATGACTAATATGCTATCTTTATGGGATAAATGATGTCATGTATCAACAAATACGCCCTCATGTACGGGGAGAAGAATCTTTTACTTACCCTATGTATATTATTATTTTCTATGTTAAGAGTCCTAACTCTATGTATTATACTTTAAATCTTAAAGAGATTTGCAGAATGATGAATAGTGTTCATATTTTGCATAGCCACCCAATGCTTTTCTGCAACAATTTTTATCTCTGAAGTGTGGAAATAGTTTTTTACTTTTTCGCTCGTTCTTTGGTTCAAGCTGAATATCATTCGAAACCAAATTCGTGCTCTCGCAATGCACCGTCTGGTCAATTGATTATAATTTGATAATATATATCTATGTATATAGATCTTTTAACAGGAAACAGAAAAGAAATTCTGGTAAAAGAAAAGTATATAACCTTTCTGCAAGTAGATAATTTTTTCTTTAAGTGCTATGGTCCCTCATAGCTACACATTCCTTTTCGTTTAGGTGTTCTGGTCCCTTGTTTTACTACATTTTCCTTTTCTTTTTAAGTTTTCTGGTCGCTCATTTGATTACACAGACAATGTGCTAATAAATGTGGTAAGTATCAGAATGGCATCTAAATCCTACAGAGCTCCATTATTTATTTTGCTATCGTTGCACCTACATTATGCTTCTAGATTGTCGTTCTTCAACGTGGAAAAGTGACCTTTCCTGGAAATAACAGTTGATTTGGTACTACAGTACTTTTAAGCAGTAATACCCTTCCTTTGGCTCCACTATTCTGGCCGTGTATTGCATGCTATTTCCATCCGTCACATCTGAAATTAAATCAAATCTGAAGCATTGCAGTTAAAAAGAAATATTTCTTGAAAATGTCTTGTAGAAAAAAACTGGGAGCATCTGTATGCTGGCTCCTCAAATATCAAGTTTGTCCTTTTCTCGATTATGTGCTTTCAGTAGATGATATAATTAGTGCATAAATGCAATGAAATATTCTATTAACTCACTATACTAATGTTTTATAATGATTGCGCCAGGCTGCGGAGCTTCTCAAGCACCCATATCTTCAACCTCATGTGCTTAATGTTCATCTCAAGCTCAATTCTCCAAGGCGCAAAAGTCTACCTTGTCAATGGGCTGAAACAGAATCAAATAACGCTAGGAAAATTAGATTTTCAGAACCCGTCAATGTTCCACCTTCACTGTATAGAGACAGAAGATCATCAAGTGGAAATAATAGGACTTTGAATCCCAGTATATCTGGAGCTGAGCAAAGTTACCGTTCTTCAATTAGGGAAATTGGAAGTGTTCCCTTCAATCTGCACTACGAAATGGAACAGTTGTCCATTGGAAGCACGCATGAAGGAACTGTCATTACCAAAACTGTTAATTCGAAAATATCAAAGAATCAGAAACCTGCACAATCAAAAGCTTCACCTGCTTCAAAAAGAAAACCTGAGGTTCCAAAGAATAATAACCAGGTACGATCACTGCAAAACTCTGTGCATGTACAAACACACTCTGGTTTTGTATGGAAAATCGCATTGTCATGTACTGATGTTCAACTTGAAATTTCCGTAGCATATAACGTTTTGCCTCTCCAAAGAAATTGTTTCCTTATGATTCAGGAATATCAAAGTAAGAAGGATGTGAAATATAATTAATCATGGTTTCTATATGCTGCACTACTTAACACAGATTTAAATAGGTCTATGTACACTATATTATAAAGTAAACTCTCCACTGCAACGGGTTGTCAAATGGTTAATTATTCAGATACTTTCTTTTGACACAAATAGGACCAGCATCTGATAGAAAATTAATGACAACAAATTCAAATGACGAGTTCTATAAACATAAAAGCCCAGTTCAAGAAGCGGGTTGCAATGTTAATAATTCCTTCTAGTCAGCACTTTCTAAACACATTCTAAATCTTTGATATATTTTATAGTTGCTGAGATTGTTTAGAGTTGAACCACTTATTTTGTACTGACTTAGTCGGGGCAAAACTGAGCTCATGCCACAGTTATAGCAGTTCCCAAGTAGTACACTTAATAGATACTAAAGCATCAATTCAAAAAGATGTCTCAACTTTAAATAGGCGTACATAAACCTTACTACCTCATATGGAACACATAAAGAATGTTGGACAACAGCTAGTCTACTATATTTCAGATTAGTATTTGAGTTGATGCTGAGGAAGTTGAAGATAACGTTCTCTGTCCTGTACTAGCTTCACTTGTACTTTTCTTGATTTCATGATATATACGGGAGAGGGCCCGAAAAATCCTCCACTCAGGCACAGGTGGTTTTTGATAGCAATAAATAAATAAAAATAGTCTGAGATGGCATCTAGATTCTGGAGTCATGTTGCTTTGATATGTATGCAGAATATACGATCTTGGTGCTGTCTCCTTGTGTTGCTCTATCTTTCTTATTTTCGATATTGATGTCACATCAAACTTCAAGAAATTCTTTCCATCAACAACTTTTTAGTCTGAGCATTAGCTATCTTACAGACGAATTACCTTATGTAAATGATTGACTCAATTGACGTTTGTCTTCACGCATACTCAGTTGGTGGTCCAAAAACTTGTACTAAAGGAGTAACCTGGGGCTTGTTTATTTACGTTTTCAAGTACCATTTTCTGGATCACAATTTTCTACAAATTACCACTACTAATTATTTTCAACCAAACTTACTTTTTTTCAACTTCATTTTCTCATCCCTGTATAGCTATATTTCAATCAATATATTAATCAGTTTACACTATCTCTCATCAATAATTACCTACTCCAACTATTTTTTCTTTTCTCTTAAGCTTTGCTATTTTTTAATCACATAGTCATTACCAAGAAAACTAAATCAATAAATTTATACATCATGCATCAACCAATCATTTTTTATTTGACATATTTTTCTATTTCCAACCCTTTTCTAAAAATTTGGACAAAAATATTATACATCACATCATTTTCACACAAATACCCATAATACACATTCCCCGAAAATTCTTAAAAATATTTACTCCAAAATATAGACAAGCAAAGCCTTACTGATTATGAGCTTAGTGTAGATATTGATTGAACTGAAAAAACGCTTTATGCAGCTTCCATCATCAAGAACCTTGGTTAAGAGATCTGTTTCTACTACTCGAAGAGCTTCTCTGCCATTCCCAGCTCTAAAATTTCAACACAAGCCCAGTCTTCTTCTTAGGTCTCCAGATGTTTCTGTCAACGCCCCTCGAATTGACAAGATGGTTGAATTTCCTTTTGCTTCTTATGAGGAATCTTCTACTTCCCCACAAGGTTACGACAATTCTATTATGAAGGACAAATGTACTATTGAGGTTCGTGATAAATCTGGCAGACTACTGAGTTTCAACAATTGGCAACAAAAGTATAACAATACCGACAACACTTCTGATCAAAATGCGACTGCTGGTGCATCAAGCGGGACCGGAACCTCATCAGACCAAAGGCGCTGTCGTTTTAACATGTCATCATACAGACAACGAGCTGATGCATTGGAAGGTTTGCTTGAATTCAGTGCAAGATTATTTCAAGAAGAGAGAATTGAAGAACTTGGGGTTTTACTAAAGCCTTTTGGGCCAGGCAAAGTATCCCCTAGAGAAACTGCAATCTGGTTGACTAAGAGCTTCAAGGAGAACACTACGCTTAAACCAGAAGATTTTTATACTACTACTGAAGTCTGAAGCAGCCTGTTGTAAATAATGTCTTACTCGTAAAATTTCAATAGTATAGGCAGAGGGTCATAGATTATAGTTTAGCAATTCATTTAGACCTTCTTCCACTTAATAGTAGCTACTTCATTCAGATTCCAAAATTTATGTTGTTCGGTCATCCTCGTTGTGTCGGTGTGAAGTCTTAGGCTGAACCAATTGGACCGAACCACCTTATGTATGTTGAATGCAGCAGCAAGATAGACAGGTTTTTTACTCTGTGAAACAGCTTTTGTATAGTTTGAGATAACATTTCGGTTTTCCTATTGAATGACAGATTATAAAACCCACATGCATTCTCTTTGATGCATTTAAGGTAGAGGTGGCAATTTGGTTTCAAAATCATGGGTCCAACCCAACCTATTGGGTTCTCTATTTGGTTGGATTTGAAATATTTGAAGTAGGACTGTCCAATCGTCCTTATGAGCCAAACTCACATTCCATTCACAAGTTTTTCTCGTGGCTCGGGCAAAGCTCGTCCATGTGTTTTTACGAGTTTCGAGCATATTTTTGGCTAGTCCACATGACACTAGCAAACAAAAATGATTTAAAAAACCAAAAGTATGCAATGCATGTTTAAAATTGAGTATTTTTATATTGCATGTGAGATAAAAGTTTTCACAAATTTTATAGTTCCGGTTATGTATAACAAAATAAACAAATGCAATTATAAATATAAGCACAAATGTCACTCCGTCAAGAAGTAATGTAGAATACTTTCAATATATTAATGATTGTGATATTAGAAAAATGCAAACAACCCCAAATTAAGCTCACTACTAAGAATATTTCTTCAAGTCCAAAACTCCCAACTCTTTCTTATTTTAAACTTGATATAATGTTTTGCTTGGCAGTTGGTAAAAGTGACATTTGTAGTTAATAACACATTAAATAAAAACTAAACGTGCTAGGATGCTAATATATGTCTTAATCAAGTCAGTCTATTTGAGTTGAGTCTTATAAAGCTCAAGCTCACCTCATCCAGATCTAGGATGATGTAAAATCATCACCAACATCCATGGAGTAGAAGTCAGGATAATCTCTCTAAGTCTATTACATAAAAGCCATCGCTCCCTTCTTTTACACTTAGCATAAACCCGGGTCCAGTGAATAGACTCCGCAAGAAGATTAGACTGTAGTTGCACGTGAAAAAAATTGATCATTATCTTCAAAAATGTTTGTCGAATAATCACGATCAAGAAAAAACAAAATGCTATTGCTCCGATTAGCAATCACTTTGAAAAAATCAGGTGCAGTGAATAGGCTCCGCAAGAAGATTAGACTATAGTTGCACGTGAAAAAAAACTGATCATTATCTTCAAAAATGTTCGCTGAATAATCACGATCAAGAAAAAACCAAATGCCATTGCTCCGATTAGCAATCTCTTTAGAAATCCAAATTTTCGAAGCATGTCTAATTCTACCAACTCCACTTCCCGTCCATAAAAAATCAAGGGCTGACTTTAGTATTACCTAACCCCTCATGTTCCAAATAAGGTAATTCATTATTGGCAATTAGAAGACGTGCCCCGGACTTTCAGCTAACTCATTGTGTGTCATATAGTTGGAACTACCAACGCTAAATCTTTCCCCTCTTTAGCCGATAGACTTCTCCTATGTCTGAGTTTGACCTCTTGCCAATCCTCCTCCTCTTCTTCAGCAGATGCTTTCGGCTCAAATCTCAATTGGAATACTGGGTTTGCCCCAGAACATCCGAGATAACAACATTCACGAGAGTCCATTGTTGGAGATGGAGCCAATCCTTGGACCATGTTTGTCTGGAAACTATAAATACTTAACTCAGTGGAAGTAAAATCCCCATGGTGGTCATCTCTGATTTTTCATATTCAAACCATAAATGAGAATTTACTCACCTGTTGTATCGAAGTGATTGGAGAATTTCCTTGTTTCTGCGATTTTGAGCAGCAAATACTTAACTGCCTCTAAATCACCATGCCAGAGTCCAAAGTGAAAGTCCTCCTCTTCTTCTACTTGAAGGAGGGCTAGAGAGAGAGAGGTGGGAGACTTTGACTTGATGGCTGAGTTAAATTATGAGACTAGGTTATGATTTTTCCACTGAAGTGATATATTTATATCACACAATGAAAAACCAAGCCCATGGAACTTAGTGATAGGCGTCCTTATTGGACGCATACTTTAGATGTGCACTATCCCCGGAGTAATACACCATCTTGGTTCAATTTTATTTATGATGTAATATTATTATGTATCTAATAAATAATTAATTAAATGACAATGTGATATATTTATTTATTAATTAATCTCTCCAAAATTAATTAACCTATTAATATTATCAATTTATTAATTAGCTCATCCAATGACTAATTATTTATTTAATCTCTTTTGATTTATTCAATAAATCAATGATATCAAATACTAACAATGCCCCTTAAGCCAGTGTCATATTTCCCTTCGCAATTCCTTTAAGCGCACTTTATGTTCATCTCCAAAAGCAACTGGGAGAAAACCAAAGGATGTGAGTAATACCTAGCCAGTCACATGACCCACATCATAACCCAATTGAAAATGCGTAAGTTATAATGAGTCGAGATCACTGAGTTTACTCATGTGACTAACACGAGTAGCTCCATTGCTTTTGCCAAAAACTTTTGATCTCACTCATTCACGATGACAAAGTTTATATGCTCATTCACTTATGAGAGAATAAATTTCATCTTGGTAATCATTTAAGACTACCCCTTGCCTATCAAGCTGCACTTCAAGGTCAACCCACCTACAAGTGAATTGGGTCTAACTACTCTAATGACGAACTTGATATCACAAGTGCATCTTCAACATGATTCCTCAGGTCCAAGGGTCAGGCGCACCTATCACAACTAATGAGTTTTGTCATTGATTGTTATAGAGTGAAGCTCATGTGACAGAACCGGTGTGAGTGGTGTTCGAACCCACCAGTCTCACTAATTTATCTATGAAACAAGCGTCCATTAAGTCGTAGTATTCTACTGATACTTCCATGTCAAAGCTTATGCTATACAAGTTTTATCCAGTTTTGATGTCCAGTCAAAACTTTGTACGACTTGCGATGAATTTAGATATCAAGTACTGAACACTTCTAGAGCCTATCTCCCTAACCTATAGGAAGTAGAAGTTTTACCTTGATATCACTTAATGTTGTTCATTAACTTACAAATTCCAATAAGAAAAATAACATAAAGGCCTTTTATTAATTAAATAAATATTCAACTACAAATAATATGCCTTATACAATCAATTCTCTGTAGCATCTGAGGGCATAACACCAACAATGTTAACCCAGTACTTACCTTCAGTATTTCTTGTGAGAATTTAAAGAGTTGGCGATACCGTTGTATCTCTAATACTGCGGTATTACATCAATCTTGCTTTAAAAAGCAGCCATGCTTGCGTACTAAATCTACATCATTGTTATTTGTACCAGGGTAATTTTATTGTATCGTGGTAATTTGTGAGAGTAACAAGGTTCTATGTGTCGAATACCATAGTATTGACTCTGTTAAAATTATGTGTTTTTGGAAATTGTATCGTGGTATTGTCAGAGTTATAATGCGGTATATGTTGATACTTAAGCCCATGTTGTATTATTAGTGATTTTTGATCCTTTCCCATGCCTCTCATTGTCATGATGGTTCCCCATATATCAGAATTTGATTAGACTATTTGGCCCATCTTGGCATATTATGAGTCGCCACTGACTTTTCCCATTTCTTCACCAATCTCTCTTTGGTCACACCTTTGGTTTCTTTCTTAGTAGTCTTTTGGAATCTATTATCGATGCTGATATGCCTGTAAATTAGGTCTTGGGCTTTATTAAAAGATAGGCCCAAACGAAGGATGAAACTGTGAGCAAAAATAAGAAGCAGGCCCAAATGTTTGGAGGATACTTCATAAAAGAGGGCTCAAAGAAAGACTAGAAATCGGAGCATTGATTGTCTATTCAAGAAGGATAGCTGAGTAAGTCATAAAGAAACCGAAAGATAGCTGAGAGGAATATTGGAATGCATGGCTTAAGAAGGGATAGCTGAAGAAGAGATAAGAGTGGATAAAGATTGAATCGTATCTAATCTTACCTAATATCCTTCAAAAGAGGGAGGATGATTCCACATCTCCCCTAGTGTGGAAAAATCGTCCAACCCTAACAAAATGGGGAGAAAAATCAGCCATGTTAGTCTATAAATAGGAGAAAATTCATCATTTGTAAGGTTACATTCACAATAGAGAGAAAAGAGTGGAATACTATTGTATTTCTTCATCTTCGTCGAGACAGAGTTGAAAATAAAAGAAATGGAAATTTAAGCGTTCTTCTTACTAGTTTTTATTCAAAATTCTTTACTTATTTTTGAAATTATTTATCTTCTAAAATTAGATTTCTCATATTCATATAAATAAAGTCGTGTTTGAATTTGTAGGACTTTCTTGGTGTGAAAATGAATCGCATCAAGTGGCGCCGTCTATGGAAAAATCTGAGTTGAAGACGTGAGTTATGATGAAAATTTTTGAAGACAATCAAAAATCTTATAGGCTTTTCGCTTTTTTCCACTTTCTGATGTGGAAATCTCGGCTTTGGAGTGAAAAGAGTTATTTTCGACCAAATTAGGAGATTTTGTGCAGTTTTGGAAATATCGACGTATCTGGAGTTACATACATTCATTTTCAATGATTTTTATATGAATTAAAAGCCAAGACAAAGACCTACAATTGTTGTGATTACGTCCAGATCCAGTTCGGAAGTATGAAGGCTCCAAAGTGTTCGTGAAAATGAAGCAGAATTCGGGTGCAGACTGGGCTGCGCAGTTTTGGTGGAAAAATCATAAATCGCGGTTCAAGTCTTGGATTTGGTCAAGGTCAGTTGGAATGAAAAGATCACTAGCAGATCTACAACTTTAGAGAAGGAAGCAAAGTCGGATTCGGACGGGATCCTTTGAGAAACAACGCCTAAATATATGGAAGAAAATCTTAGCAAGAGACCTAGCCATGGAAAAGACCGGCGTACCGGGAGTTTTGAATAGAATCTAGCCAAGCACGTCCTACATTCCTTAATGTGAAACCAAGGTGGCCTCTAGTAGAGAAATGTGTCTCACCTATAAGCTATCTCTAGATCTCCATTCCCCTTTACGGCGACTGCGATGGCATATGCATCGGGAGTTATCCTGCTAGCACTCCTATAAGCTATCTCGGGAGCTTCATTCTCTTCACAGGCGACTGCAATGGCGTACGCACCGGGAGTTATCTCGCCAGCACTCCTATAAGCTATCCTGGGATCTCTATTCCCTTCATAGGCTACTTCGAGGGTGTATGCATAAGGAGTTATCCAACTAGCACTCCTATCAGGTATCTCGAGAGCCCCATTTCCTTCACAGGCGACTGCGATGGCGTACGCACCAGATTTAACCTACCAACACTCCATCTATCCCTTATGAGGACCCGGGCCCAAAGCACCTTCGTCGCAAGGAGTTACTGAGCCTATGTTGCTGGTACAAGAAAGTGGATTTGTCATTGGCAAAGAGCATCAAGGAGAAGAAGGAAGGCGGGAGTACACACTTGTTGCACCTGACGGCATCTCCTCGAGCTATATGCTAGGGGGAATGCTCCTGAGCTAGCGTACATGCGTATGGTGCTCCCTGGCGCATGGCAAAGCATGGCACTACCCAAAAATGGACCTCCCATAGGTGAAGAGCAACAAATTGATAGAGGAGGCCTAGAGCATGACGCCATCGAAGAATGCACAACATAGTGTTATCGATACGGGGGACTACAAAATTTATACCTCTGGTATACGGAGGTGGACCTCCCATGGGCGAAGAGAAACAAGTTGAAAGAGGAGGCCCAGAGCATGCCGCCATTGGAGAATGCATAGCATGCACACTCCGTGCCCTACAACTTGCTACCGAGCATGCCTCCATTTGATAATCCACCCCAGCTAGTTGGTCAGTAGGAACATCTGTTCGCCATTGCCATTGCTTCGATCCTTCAAAGCAGCATCATGATCAACAATCTCAATAGATCTCCCCTCTATACTATCTCTAACATCAATACCAGTAGGCTCATCAGCTTTCCCAACAGCTGGCATAAGAAATACCAGCGCCACCTTTCCAGGCTCCGACACATCATCTAAACCAGCTCTCTCCTGAAGGAAAGAAATATCTATCCCGGGAAGCAGATGCCCCGCTCCTACCACTTGTTTCATACACGAGCGGAATCCATGATAATAATACTGGAGGGCGGGATCAATCAACAACTTTTTAAACTTGGGGGACTTCAAGAATTTTTCAAAACGACGCTAATGACTGTCTTCCATTAAAGCAAGCCTCTTGAAAAAGTGTGAAAATTTTGTCACCACTTCGCCATTTACTTTCTCTCAAGCTACCTGACAAACCTGCTTAATCTCATGGACATGACCCATTTCAACTACTCAAGCTCAGATGATAATTCATTCTTCAAGATCCATTCTTTTGCTAAAATCACTAGCCAATGAAAGAACTTGCTTCTCCTACTCAGTAAACTTCTTGGAAGCCTCACTGGGAGTAAGGAGTCGGTAGCGAAGTTGACTCATCATGTCACCGCCCAGCATACTCGCATATTAGAAGAAAACAAGAAAGGAATATGAGAATGAAGGCAGACCATAGCACAATGAATGATGACAATAAAGAAAGCTATTACTATCATTAATCAATTACTAAAGTCAATAAATGAGCACACCTGCATGGCGGCAAAAACAAAGTCTTTTAGGAGAGTAACATCGAAAAGATCACTCAAATTCCGATGATCGCGTGGGGAAATCATTCTCATTAGCTGATCACCATCTATCTTCTTGCTACCACTTAAGATTAAAGAAACCGACGGCTGTCTCTCCCAAGAATGGGAGCCAGCTGAAGGCTCATGGCTGAAAGAACTGCAAGATTGCTTAGCGGGAGGAATAACCTCATCCAAAGATCACTGGGAGACGCTCATGGGAAAGTTGAGGGGCGGGCTGAGAGTCTAGAAGCACATGAGTTTTCTCTTTAGCTATCCTGTGAGGGCTCCCTGCAG
Organism: Buddleja alternifolia; assembly: GCA_019426215.1. Taxonomy (NCBI): domain Eukaryota; kingdom Viridiplantae; phylum Streptophyta; class Magnoliopsida; order Lamiales; family Scrophulariaceae; genus Buddleja; species Buddleja alternifolia. The sequence continues at coordinate 17,541,229 of CM033408.1, read as the reverse complement.
CGTCCTGGTCACGCTTGTTATCACCCTTATCACTAGCCCGCTTGGCGGATGGTAGACGAGGAGATTCTGTTAGGAAAAATTGCATAATCAAATAACGCAGCGGAAGAATATATTTAAATCCCAGTGACTCATCTCTATTTCTCGTATTTAAATTGGGTGAATTCAATTACCGTTCTCGCGTATGTTGAATTTTGAACCAGCTTTGCAATCCCTTCTTGAACAGCAAATCTGTCGCTGTCTCTAAATTGTCAAGCCGGAGTCAAAAACGAAAATCTTCTTCTTCTTCTTCTCTTGAGGGAGACGGCTAGAGAGAGATAGAGGATGGAATGTTCTTACTTGGAGAGAAATTTTGTGTTAATTCACTTAGTTATTTTTTCACTAAATAGTATATTTATACTACAATGGAAAACAATAACCTGGATCTCCAAAGCCCTATTGAAGTGGACGCCCACTTCAAGGCTTTTAAGCCTTGGGCTTTAGTCCTATTTTGGTTTTTAATTAATTAATATTATTTATCAAATAAATAAATTAAATAAATAATCAATTAAATTCATGTTAATATTATAATTAAATTCCTCTAAGGAATTAATTAATTCATTAACTTAATTATTTAATAAAATCATCTAATGATTAATTAATTAATCTTGATATCCAATACCGAAAATTCTCTCAAGTCTTTTCCATGATTTTCCTTTTGCACTTGCTTTAAGCGCGACTCTTTAGGTTCGTCTCAAAAGGCAATTGGGAGGAAACCAAAAAGATGTGAGTAACACCTAGCCAGTCACATGGCTCACATCGTGTCCCAATTGAGTCCTTAAATCTATCAACGACCTTGATTTTATTTCTATTCAAATTGAATTTGGATCACAATCTTAAATCAACTTTTATTCTTTAATTAAATACTTCCACGCATTTAACTAATTGACATATACTTATTTGGAGGACATTCTACAGTCACCACGTAGTGCTTGATCGTCCCCTTAGTTTTCTATGATCCATGGGACTTTATTTAAGGAAAGCAATAAAGGCAGAAAGATAAAAACAAAATACTGTTATGAAATAAACTCAAATATTATAAAGTTGAGAGAATAAAATGAGAGAATTAAGTAGAGAACTCTTTTATTGATATTCTTGTGTGTGTTTACAATACAATGTCATAGCCTATTTATAGGCACAAAACAATAACTTCAAAGGTTTATTACATTATAATAAGAATAAACTATATTAATTAAAGTTGAGTGACCAACAAATTGAGAGATGAATAGACACCACAAGTAATGATTAAAGTTGAGTGGCCAACAAATTGGGAGATGAATAGACATCCACAAATAATTATTCAAAATACTCCCCCTTGGATGTCTATCACTTAAAAATATGTCTCGTTAAAACCTTACTAGGAAAAACCCAATAATGGGACAAAAACCTAGTGAAGGAAAAAGAGTACATATCAATACGCAATCAGATGCTGCCTCGTTTAAAACCTTACCAGGAAAACCCAGTGGGAAAAACCTTGGTTAAGGGAAAAAGAGTGCAGCGCGTATTATCTCCCCCTCATGACAATATCAGTCAAGGTCTTTAAATCTACGTATGCCAATATTGTAGACTAGTTTTTCAAACGTTGCTGTGGGAAGTGCATTGGTGAACAAATCAGCAGGATTATCACTGGAACGGATTTGTTGAACATTGATATCACCATTCTTTTGAAGATCATGAGTGAAAAAGAACTTTGGTGAAATATGTTTCGTTCTATCTCCTTTAATGTACCCTTCTTTCAATTGTGCGATACATGCAGAATTATTTTCATATAAGATCGTCGGGATCATTTTTTCAGAAGATAAACCACAAGTCCCTCGAATGTTTTGAATCATGGATCTTAACCAAATACATTCTTGACTGGCCTCGTGAATAGCCAAGATTTCTGCTTGATTAGTTGATGTGGCCGATATAGTTTGTTTCATAGATCGCCATGAAATGGTTGTGCCATCACATGTAAATAAATAGCCCGTTTGTGAACGACCATTATTAGGATCAGACATATATCCAGCTTCTGTTTAACCCCATTCCAATGCCTTCGTGTAGGGGAAGAACTATATCTTGCTAATAGATTAACAGCGAATGCTATATTAGGTCGAGTATGACAAGCAAGGTACATTAGTGCACCGATTGCACTTAGATATGGTACTTCAGGACCAATTAGTTCTTCATCACTTTCTCGAGGTCGAAAAGGATCTTTGTTCTCATCTAGTGACCTTACGACCATAGGGGTGCTCAATGGATGTGATTTATCCATGTAAAACCGCTTTAGCACCTTTGATACATAAGCGTTTTGATATACAAAAAATTTGTTCTTTAAATATTCAATTTGAAACCCAAGGCAAAATTTTGTTCTTCCAAGATCTTTCATCTCAAAATCTTTCTTTAAGCAATTAACAACTTTTTGAATCTCTTCAGGAGTTCTAATGATATTTAAATCGTCAACATAAACTGTAATTATAACAAACTCATTTCCAGATCTTTTCATGAAAATACAAGGATAAATTGGATCATTCTTATATCCTTCCTTCAACAAATATTCACTGAGACGATTATACCATATTCATCCAGATTGTTTCAGTCCATACAATGACTTACTTAATTTAATTGAATAATGTTCTCGAGAACTTGATTTATATGCTTCAGGCATATTAAATCCTTCAGGGATTTTCATATATATATCATTATCAAGCGAGCCATACAAATAGGCTGTAACAACATCCATTAGACGCAAATCAAGTTTTTCATGTACTGCCAGACTTATTATATAACGAAAAATAGTTGCATCCACCACAGGAGAATCAGTCTCCTCATAATCTATGCCAGGTCGTTGCGAAAACCCTTGGGCAACAGGACGTGCCTTATATCTTACAATTTCATTTTTCTCATTTTTTTTTTGCACAAATACCCATTTGTATCTTACTGGCTTTACATCTTCAGGTGTACGGACTACAGGTCCAAAACTTTTACATCTTCAGGTGTACGGACTACAGATCTAAAAACTTTTACATCTTCAAGTGTACGGACTACAGGTCCAAAAACTTTTACATCTTCAGTTGTACGGACTACAGGTCCAAAAACTTTTACATCTTCAGGTGTACGGAGTACAAGTCCAAAAACTTTTCGTTGGTTCAAGCGAGTTTAACTCTGCCCTCATTGCGTCTTTCCATTTTGGCCAATCATTTCTTTGTCGACATTTATTAACAGCCTTTGGTTCTTGATCCTCATTATCATTCATCATATTTAGCGCTACATTATATGCAAATTTATCGTCAACGTTGACTTCATTTCGATTCCATCGTTTCCCGTTCATAACATAATCGATTGAGATCTCATTATTTTCACAATTTTCAGGTACCTGAGGTTCTTCTGGAACCGAAATATTAGTTATGACTGGGGACTCTTCTGGAGTTATTTTATCCTCGATTAGACCATCTTAATTCTTAGCTCCTTTTCTTTTTTGAGGATGACTATCTTTGGAACCGATAGGTCTACCACGCTTCAGGCGTGTAGTAGACTCATTACTTTGACCTTTAGGGACAACAATTCTTACTGGAGCATTAACAGCTGGTACATGTGACTTAATCACCTTTTTTTTATGTCAGTAAATGCGTCTGGCAGTTGGTTAGCTAAACCTTGCAAGTGAATTATCTTTTGAACTTCCAGTTCACTTTGTTTTATTTGAGGATCAAGATGAGATAAAGATAATTCATTCCAACTAATTTTCTTTTCCAGCTGCTTATTTTCTCCCCCTAATGTTGGAAAATCTGATTCATCAAAATGACAATCAGCAAATCGAGCCGTAAATAAATCTCCAGTCAATGGCTCTAGATACTTTATTATCGATTGAGACTCGAATCCCATCTTAGTGCGTTGTGGTGGAGCAATTGGAACATATACCGCACATCCAAAAATTCTTAGATGGGAAATATTTGGTTCCTGACCAAAAACCAAGTGTAATGGGGAGAACTTATGATAACTTGTTGGCCTTATGCGAATAAGTGCTGCTGCATGCAAAATAGCATGTTCCCAACAAGAAATAGGAAGTTTTGATCTCATAAGTAAAGGTCTTGCAATTAACTGCAGACGCTTAATAAATGATTCTGCTAGACCGTTTTGTGTATGAACATGTGCTACAGGATGTTCAACATCAATTCCAATAGACATACAATAGTCATTGAACGTTTTTGGAAGTAAATTCACCCGCATTATCAAGGCGTATCTTCTTAATTGGATAATTAGGAAAATGTGCTCGTATTCTAATCAATTGAGCAAGCAATCTCGCAAACGCCAGGTTGCGAGTTGATAGCAAAGATACATGTGACTACCTTGTTGATGCATCAATTAAAACCATAAAATATCTAAATGGTCCACACGACGGGTGTATTGGTCCAAAAATATCACCTTGAATACGTTCCAAAAACATAAGAGATTCACTCCCTACTTTTGTTGTTGATGGTCGAATAATCAACTTTCCTTGTGAACAAGCAGTACATGAGAAATCATTCGATTGAAGAATCTGCTGGCTCTTCAATGGATGACCACATGAATTCTCAATTATCTTTCGCGTCATAATTGATCCGGGATAGCCCAACCGGTCATGCCAAACAACAAAGTTTGATTTGTAAACTTCTGGTTTACGATAACATGTGTTTCAATAGTAGATACATGTGTGTAGTACAAACCGGAGGAAAATGCAGGCAAATTTTGCAATATACATTTGTTACCAGATATTGTATTAATGATGTAAAGATACTCAATATTGTCATCACTTGTTGTCTCAATATGATATCCATTTCGGCGGATATCTTTGAAGCTTAGTAAATTTCTTTGAGACTTTAGTAGAATATAATGCTTCATCAATATAAAATTGTGTTCCTCCGGGTTGTATATTAGCTCTGCCGGAGCCTTCAATTAATTTTGCACTTCCCGATATAGTACTAACATTGGCATCTTGCATTACTAAATAAGAGAAGTATTTTTTATTCTTGAGGATGTTGTGAGTTGTTGCACTATCAATGAGACACATATCTTTATTATTGATGTTGCTGCTGATCGAGTAAATCTTTAAAATGATAAAAGACAAATTTTATAAATCTACGTGTTATGATTACTTGCTTCTCCAATCAAATGATCAATTTTTCTATCAAGATCAGTCAGTAAAGAAATCAACAACATCTAAATGAATGTCATCAAATCGGCCATGATCAGGATCGCTTCCTTCAAAAACAAAATTTGTTTCTATCTTCTTTCCTTTACCTTTCATCGATTCTTAGTAAAGGTCAACAAGATGTTGTGGTGTACGACAGGTACATGACCAATGACCTTTACCACCACAACGATAGCATAAATTTTCCACAAATTTGCTATTTTGATCACCTTCATTTTTCTCTTCATTATTTTTCCACTTCTGGTGGAAAGATGTGTTCTTTGAATCACCACCACGATTTCCATGACCATATCCACGACCACGTCCACATCCATGATTTCTTTAATGATTAAAATAGTTATGTGCTGCTACTTTCACTTCAGGGAATGTAGCAGAACTAGTTGGACGAGACTCATGATTAAAATAATTATATATTGCTCAACACATTCACTTCAGGGAATGGAGTATAGTTATTTGCATCAAGATGAATTTCAACATCTAACGTCCAAGAAAAATAATTTTTCCTCGTAATATCAAGAGTCACAAAGTCAAGTTTTTTCAAGATTCATCAATATAATACTATCATCAAAGTATAAAAAAATTAGGAATCAAACAATCATTATATTTCTAACGAGATATTAATCCACATAAAATATCATGAAAACCTATGTGAAAAAAATAATAATTCATGAAAATACGAATATGAGTCAGGTGGACATTGGACATTTTGAAGTGCAAAACATACTTCAAAGTATTGCAAATATGTGGCTAATATTCTCTCTAGAATAGGTCACTGTAATTTCTTCTTAGAAATGGGACAAATTATTAAATGTATATTTGATGAAATTAAACATTAGAAGACTTGCAACTGTCCGTGAGTTGATGCAAAGCAAATGAAAATATTTCTATTTTCTAAACATCAAATACATATTTTTATATGTAGTAGTTAAAAGATAATATTTACCTTAAAGTTGAGAAAATTAAGAACCTCACTTGCGTGCTAAAAATTCCACCGACTCGCTATCGCAATTCCTCGGATTGAAAAGCCAACAACTTGAGACGGATCGTGCTGATAACGTGTTATGAAATAAACTCAAATATTATAAAGTTGAGAGAATAAAATGAGAGAATGAGAGAATTAAGTAGAGAACTCTTTTATTGATATTCTTGTGTGTGTTTACAATACAATGTCATAGCCTATTTATAGGCACAAAACAATAACTTCGAAGGTTTATTACATTATAATAAGAATAAACTATATTAATTAAAGTCGAGTGGCCAACAAATTGAGAGATGAATAGACACCACAAATAATGATTAAAGTTGAGTGGCCAACAAATTGGGAGATGAATAGACATCCACAAATAATTATTCATAATAAATACCATATTATTGATAATTTCATAATAAGACTGTTTTACAAAATGTAGCTTTACAATTAATTATCGCCATTAATTGGCTCGTTGGGCCTACTACACTAACATATAGATTGGGATGGGAAGAAACTCCTTCCCTAAGGGAAAAAAAAAGCGAGCATCATTGATTTTGATAACTTAATTTCGACGGAGCTGTTTTCGCACCGATGGAGGCCACGGGGGCGGGCTGTATAGCAAGGGATTGGAAAGGAGTCTGCGTAACTTGGAGGCAGCAAAGGTTTCAGTTCCGGGGGAGTCCGGAAGTAGCAGAGGCTTTAGCTGCAAGAGAGGCATTAACTTGGGCTCGTCGTAAAGGGTGGAGATTAATTCAAGTCGAGGGAGATTGCTTGACGGTGATTCAGAAGTTACGGGCAACGGTTCGGGATCTCAAACCGATCGGCCCTCTTATTGACGATATTTTAGATCTTGTTTCGTTGTTTGATTCCGTTTATTTTAGTTGTGTTAGACGGTTAGGCAATAGACCATCTCATTTGTTAGCTCGTCCTGCGATGGAGGAACTGGAGGGAGACGCTATTTTACCAGCTCAAGTTCATCCGGATATTTTAGCAATTGCTTAATAATATTACCATCGTTTCTTTTCAAAAAAAAAAAAAAAAGCACGGAAACCCTCCTCCGCCACCTTAGTTATCCAAATATGGCTAGAGTCTAGAGATTCTCTTAGTCAAAATAATATTACACCGTATGAGACTAACTGATTAATCAAGATTAGATGATGGATTTCTTCTTGATACTCATATTTCTTCATACATAACTAGACTACATCCTACATATCATATTAAGTAACAATATGAAACACATAAGATTAGTAAAAGTGTAGAGGCTATGCACAAGACATCTGATGGAATCTCAAGTTCATTAGGATTAATCTTTATACTTTCGTAGACGAGGAAGTTTCAGATTCAATTGGCGCCAATAAGGAATTTCTAGCAGGATTCCTCACTTACTCATTCCAAATGACAACTTTTGTATGTGAATTGATGTATACTTTACTTGTTTCCGTGAAGTGGATTACACTCACACAAGGGTATGCATTATATAAGCAAGTTTTGATGAATATCAATATTTCTTTCTCGATTATTCTATGAGTTGACAACTTATTTTAAAATCACAGTCTTAGAGATATTTTCATGATCTGAATTCCCGATGCGACCGTGTCCTATGAGTGACTTTACTACATGTATTATAAGAAGTACAATTAAAGATAAAGAACGATATATTATTAAATTGACTTCGCAGTAAATAAGACTGTTACAATAGAGTTTGTTTATAAAAAATGTCTAACCTAATTGGCACATAGCCACAAGTCTATCATATCCAATTTGGAACACTCCCACTAGATAAATAAGCGTCTCACGACAATTTTGCAACTCATATAGATTAAGATTTAATTTGATTTCACATATGCTCACAATTTACTCGATCAAGAAAATCTATATTCTAACTTAATCTCGATGATTCCTCCTTGATTCAAGGTTTGGCCCGTCTCATGGACAAGCCAAGATGGGGTCAGGCCGGAGCACTGTACCAAAGCCACCTTCTAGATTGCTTATTTTTCAACAAGAACATTAAAAAATGATGTACCAATTTTTTATGTCCTTAATTAGAAGTTTCTAATCAGAAAAGGGAGCTTCCATCTATGACTTCTTTTACACCAACTACATGTAAAAGTCTATTAAAAATAAACGTTAATAGCCCAGGAAACGAAAATGAAGTTGTTTTTATGTAATTGGTCAGTTGATGATCATATTTGTCAATTACTTAGAAGTTACTGAAAATATACATCACAGAATTTCATACATGGAAAGCTTACATTGAATATAAAACAATACGTGTGGACAAGACTTGTGGGTGTAATCTTTGAAATTTGGTATGTTTGTCTATACAAATATATATATATTTATATTCTTTGAAAGAGTCATTAGGCCACGCATGCATACATATATACAGTTATATTTATATCTTTGAAAGAGTCATTAGGCCACGTGTGCATGCATATATAGAGTCTTATATAAGTAGGTTGTAATTGCGCTAACCCAGTAACCCTTCAAATTAAATTCACATTTCACACCATTAATTAATCTGATCTCAGATGGCTCTCTCTCATTTTGTGGCAATTTTACTTGTTTTGCTGCCCATAGCAGCTAAAGCAACTGTTAATGGTGTTTCTCCCACTCAATCACCCTTTCTCCGTACGTACCGTTAATTAATTCTTTTTTATCCTCCTGTTAATTAGTTTGGTAATTGATAAATTAATTACCTTTATCTAACATGCACAAAATATATGTATATATCACTAATTTGATGTGATTAATTTCAGAGAATGTATGTAATGAGGTTCACTGTGGAAGAGGAAGGTGTGAGGCAGCTCCAGGTTCCCCTTTCAACTTCAAATGTGATTGCGACGATGGATGGAGACGCACTCGTTCTAATGGATGGAACCGTACCCGTTTTCATGATGATGATGATCATGATGATGATGATGATCACTTAGAGTTCCTTCCATGCATCATTCCAAATTGTAAGTCCATTTTATCAACTTATTTTGAACTTCAAAGCATCTTTACCAAAAATTTGATCAGATACTCTGTAAAAGCTTATAAGTTCATTTCAAACAGCTTATTATAAGTTGTTTTAAAGACCTTATAAACTCAGCTAAACACCTCTAAGTCTTGGTCTAAAAGATGCTTGGCTCGTTTCACATATTAATTCAAATAGTTGTTTCTTGCAGGTTCCCTTGACTACTCGTGTATGCCGGCTGCTCCTCCGGCTCCAGCTCCATCGCTTCCACACAACTTATCTTTCTTCGAACGTAATTTTCTTACTTGTTTGTGGATGTTACTTCGGGTATTTATTTATGAGGGAAAATTACATTGTTGGTCTTATAGGATATGGTTTCTTACAATATTAGTCTTTTTGTGTAATCCCGTAAAATTCTTCTTTTTTGCATTTTTGATCTCATCTATTAAGAAAGCGGATGAAATTTCATAAGTAGCATGCACACGCTTTTAAGTGTTTAACAAAGATAGGATAAATTGCTTAGTTATAACCTACTGTTTTTCACAACATTAATGCTAAATATTAATCAAAAAATGAGTTTTCTTCTTTTCTTTTCAAGTTTTACTTAATTAAGGGGTTTCTATCAAATTTATACAAATTATGCAGTGGTTACGTGCAATACACATAATCAAACTAATGATTTCCATAAATTTTTAATAACTGTGACTAATTTTGCAAGTTTGTAAATAATTGGACAAAAGAAACCTAGCTCGTGAGATTAATATTACGATTTTCCCTATTTATTAACAAACAAATAGAATGGATTGTTAATTTATATATATGTGGTAATTGTTCAGCTTGCAACTGGGTTTACTGTGGAGAAGGAAGATGCACAAGGAATACAACACATACACACACATGTCAGTGCAATCCCGGCGCCTCTAATCTCTTCAATATCTCAAGTTTCCCCTGCTACTCCGATTGTAAGATTATATTCTTCTTTTCATATTATATATATATATATATACACTTATTAATTAATTAACTAAGCTAATCAAAATTAGTAAGAGCAATATATGAAACACTAATTTCCGTTTTGATCTTTTTAGGTGCTATTGGGCAAGACTGTGGGAGACTTGGAATAAGAACCGCCAATTCAACCTCCAATCCATCCTCCAATCCATCTTCATCTTTCAACGATAATAATTTAGGTCAGTCCCACCTTTTCTCTCATTTAGTCGAGTTTTTTTTTTTTAATTATTTTTTGAATGAATTGATTATATGATAACATAGATACATGCTATGAATATTAAATAGTAATAATTTACAATCAACTAGCAATTATTACAACCACTGAACAATTACTCTAAAAAAATAAAAACAAAAAAGCACAAGTAATGATAATAAATACATTGTTTGGTTAAAGTTTTCAACCTAATAGCATAACATTAATTGGTGTGATTCAAAAGTTTGAAAGTATTAATATTGTCAAGAACTAAAATGATAATTACTTCAAGAATTGAAATAATCAAATACCATCATATTTTGGCCCTTTGTGCATCCACCAACACTAACGTATAGAACATTGGCAACAAAATCCCCAAAGTATGAATTTTGGCAAGTAATTCTTTTGGACTCTTAAAGTTGGTCAAAGGTTAAATGACAATTTTGCCCTTTATTATTTCTTAATGAAGAAGAGGTATATGCCATAGTTTAATGAATAAGAAAATCAATGGTATGAATCCAAAAGTTAAAGTATCTATATATTTAGATGTGAAAGAGTACTCGAAGTCCAAACGGACATGCATTTGAACTTTTCTATCTTATGATAGTTCATAAGGCTAAGGTCAAAACAAAACAAAGTTATGGAATCCACGGTCCACCACTTTCGATATTATATATCACTTCAATAAATTTAATTAGAATTGCAAAATTGACTTCAAAGACTTTTTACATTTTTAGAACCAATTTTGATTGATTACTCTCTCTCTCCATTTCAGCTATGGCGTTGTCTCTTGGGAAGTTCAATTGGATGATTGGCTTCCTCATATCCTCAGCTATCATTTTCTTGAAATGAGGAGTTTTAGTATTGGTCCCCCTATCATTTGGCTTTTGTTCATGTTCACACTATTGATTGAAATAATTTTATAGGATTCTATTGTTGTAAAAGAATAAATATCAGAATAAGTACAACATTTTGGGCGTTTTCTTTCTTGTGGATATTGATGTACGAGTGTGAGAGTGATGCTATATACCATTGGATATTTTTGATTGTTTTGTCATTTCTTTTGTTATTGTAAGAAATGAATACAATAAATGCATTTGATTTGATATTTGTAATTTATGTTTACAATCAGAACGGATCTAGGAATGGATCATTGGGGCCTTTTTGGGGGAGGGGGTGGGGGAGGACGAAGTACCATGAAAATAATTTTTTTTGACAACACTTATATATAGATATTCAACATTATTATAGTTTCAAAAAAATAACTAAAAGAACAGTTATCACATGTAAAATAAATAAGCGGACTTTTAATAAGAATCATAGTAGTTTCGAATTATATGAGCAATTTTAAAAAAGTGTTATTGTCGTACATGATGTTTGCTGAGCTTGCTTACGAAAGTTAACTCAACCAACCCTTGCTTGACCCGCTTACCTATGATCGGCGAATTCGAGATCTTTGATCCCGTCTGATGAAATAGAAAATCATCATCTTGTTCTGATTGTCCCTCTTACGGGGACCTCTTTTCAGGCAGACCGAGAGGAGAGAGAGAGGAAATAACAAAGAATCATTCGGCACGTAGTGAACTGCTTCAGCCAGTGAGTTTCACAATCCACTCTTTCTATTCGCTCTAGCCAGACTTTCATCCGCTTCTACTTAAACCTCCACCCCAGGAGAAGGGCACAGAGGAGTTCATGTGGTGGGGCAGGGAATGAAGCATAGGAAAAGAAGTTTTTTTGAGACGATCTCCTCATCAAATACAGATTTTTTCTCTTCAAGTCAAGTATCCCTGATTGGGATAACTTAGGCTAATAGGCGACATCCCTCTTAGGCAATCAGGTAAGAGATAGGATCATTCTATCACTTTTTAGAATCCATTAGAATTAGACGAGATAGGAAGTCTGGAATAGTCTGCTTGTGAGAATAATGCTCTTAAGTAGGACTTCAGTAGCCCTTTTAAAATATAAAATAATGGATACTGTTTGGAATTATAATGCGGCTCTAAAGTAGACCAACTCATGAGGTATGATACTGCATAGGGATTCCCGGATGCGCTTTACGGTGGGCGCACTCCATATAAGAGAGGGATACTCCTTATATGTACGGCTTAGGGAAACGCAATAAACAAAAACAATGGCTCCAAATGGTCTTCACTTTCCTTTGGGGACGGTTTATTGTTCGAAGGATCGGGAGAACAAAAAGAAGGACCAGGAGAACAAATCTGTGACATATGAAAAATAAGAGAAGCTGAGACTATTCGTTTGTTAGGGATCGTGCGCTTCGTAGTCTAAGCATACTCGTGTGTTTTCTTTCTTATTCATGATTTACTGCCATTGCTTTCTCGAACACCTACCCTCCCCTCTGTGTTGAGAGATGTATGGGGCATTCTAGGGTTCAACCCGTAGTCCTTTTTTCAACATAGACCCTACACTCAGAATCCCTACTGAGTTTTCCCCTCATCTTTGATAGCAGTCGCTCAGTCTTAGATAGGGCGATAGCCCGCTTTTGATTGATACTATAGTTGCGACTGCACTTTTTTTTCCTCGCACTGGTCATTTTTCAGCTACATTGTTCATCCGTCGAGATGTCAGACACAATGCGTTGATCTCACTTATTTCCTATCAAGTAATAGTAGAGTCTCGCCTATCGAATGTCGTTCTATCCCGCCCCATCCATTAATGCCCGCCGTCTTCATCTAGCCGTTGGAGTAGATGGTAGGGCTAGAATAGGTATAATCACTGGAACGGCTAGAAGTGGGCCGACTATCTTCCATAAAAAAAAGAAATATATATGGATATTCGGCGTTTAATGAGATAGTCAAGTTCTAGACTCAAGCTAGAAAAAAATAAGACGGAGGTCGATAGGGGCATTACTGGTAATTGCTAAGGTGCTTTCTGAAGTATTAACCAATGGCTAGCGCTCATCTCCAGCTCTGTTTCCAGCCTTTCATTTCATATACCATTCCCGTATGCCCTCTTATTTAATATTGCTATACGTCCAAGCTTTCTCCCATCGGTAGTTAGAAGCTGCACTGAGACAGGAGACATGTGTAACCCTCTTTGAAAGAACAAAATAAAGGGCGTTGCGGGAGTGATTCCATAGCTACCTGAACACAGACTTTTATCAATTCCGTACACGAGTACCGGAATTCAATGTCACCTTTTGCATTAGTCTATCTAGATGGGATGAATACAAGGAACTGACAGATGCTAATGACTTAGTATCCCACCCAAAAGTCAAAGCGGAAGGGGATTAATGCATTGAACAAAGGGAAGACCATTTGGAGCCATTGTTTCTGTTTATTGCGTTTCCCTAAGCCGTACATATAAGGAGTATAACCTAAAGATGGATTTCAAAACCAAGATGAAATTTGGTCAAAAGATCTCACTCAAGGGAACGCCCTATTATTGGATTGGGAATCTTCCTTGATAGTGAGTTTCTTCATGGCCTAGTTAACATAGAACGAAGCGAGGGAAGACAGAGCGAGGAATGTAGTGAGAGAATGCAGTGAGGGCCCAGGCTATTTAGTCATTTTACATGCCTTTCAATGACCCAAAGGCTTGGTCTCAAGTTTCGGGCTGTCCTTGACAACAATCCAAAGAGCTTCGCTGTCCTTGACAAAAATCCAAAGAGCTTCGATGGAAGAAAGATTCACCCGCCTAAGGTCGGACAGCGCATATAAACTCTTAATTACCAGATAAACGCGTATACTAAGTACCAAGGTCGGAAGCACATAAATGGCAAGGATAAGTGAATAAGAATAATTATTAAAGATGCCAAATTCCTCTCAGATTTGCACTTCCCAAGTCCTAATAAGGGACGGAGATATGATTTGGGGTTCAGGGAAGCGAATTCAAAAAAAAAGGGGTCAAAATTTTATTTTGGATTTTTTTTGGGGGGGGATTCCAATTTCAAAAGTTTATAGGGCAAAAAAATACTTTTCTCAAAATTAAGGGGCCGGTTGCCCCTAGAAGCCCTCTCTGTGGCTCCATCTTTGGTCCCAATAGAAATGACTATAAACAAACAAATATGTATCTGAAAGGGCAGGAATCGAACCCATGACCTCACCACTTAACAACAAAGCCTCTTACCTATGATGCCAGGCCATGTACACGAAATGAACACGTGACACGGATTAAATAAATTTAGGACACGACACCACACCACACCGACATAGCTATCATATTATATAATATATATATATATATATATATATATATATTGTTAATTGATAGATTAGAGTTTAATATTTAACAAAATCAAAGTGCTTAGTTAACAATATATATTTAAGTTATTTACGAGTTTAGCTTTAGTAATTTTCATTGAAAAAGTAATGTAAAAAATGTCAAAAATATTTCATGGACCTAAGCCGAATTGAGAGTTAGAGCTATTTAATCTTATCAAATCTATCAGGACGCCTATGGCCCATGTGAAAAATCAAGAGCAAATTAAAGTCTTAAAATAACATAATTCCTAATTTCTAGTGCACCTACTCTGTAACTCATGATATACCTAAGAGATAGGTGAATTAAGTTATTAAAAACTATGCTAAAATGCACAGCGGAATCGATAAATACTTATATTGAAATAATGATTAGAACTTAGAAGTTTTAAAACAAGACAATACAAATACTAACAAGACAAAACACATTCGATTATAAAAAAAGTGAGTTTTGCTCTACTATACCCTATGAACATAAGGGCGGAACTAAAAGGTCAATCCGCAGCTACGATCACTTGTGTTTGTCACTCCGAATTCCAAGCACTAATTAGTACCGCTCCTTCCTCACTGGAACTTAGTAGAGAAGGTACCTATGATGAACAATAAATTGTTACTAATAATATGATGTATAAAGCTTGTAGAATTAGTAAATTGGCCAGAGAATGAGTAAAGCATAGATATAATGAACCATAAAGCATGTTAAAGGAAAGATAATAAAGGACAACAACTCTTTCCATATAATAAGCAAACTGCTACTTACCAAAGATGAGAAAGGAAAATAAATCAACCTTAATGGATTGAGTAGAATCGGTAAATAAAGGAGGATAAAAATGATTCTTTCCAAAGTGGCAACTTTCCTTTTGGCTAAAGATTCATTATGAAAGGTAAGCATAATGGTTGTCATGAGAAGATGCTTATTACCAAAACGAGGAGCTAGTAAATAAAGTATGATTATATGTAAACACTTCCCTTTTATTAAATTTGATTTTAAATAAAGTATGATTATATGTAAACACTTTCCTTTTATTAAATTTGATTTGGAGAGATCTTATTTTTGAATCTGCATAAGGAAATGACCAATAATTACTATTTATTTAAAGAGACTTGTCATCGTCAAAATCAAAAGGAATTATAGACCAAAAAGGTCAACAATCTCCTTATTTTTTATGATGACAAGAAATTAGTTACCATTGTGCAGAGAAACCGGAGGGTTTGAAAAGATCATACCAGACGCTCCCCCTGAATATGTGATTCCTCCCCTGTCTAAATAATAAGTATCAGGAAGCAAATATCATATATCACAAAGCATTGAAAAGATATTGTTTATCTCCCTCTTCATCATCAAAAAGTAGTTAAGAGGGAAAAACTTGAAGAGACCATGCATGCACATACTCTGTAATACCAAGTCTTAGATTTTAAGCCCAAGAATTTCTTAAGATCAAGAGCTTTAGTAAATATGTCACCTAATTGTAAATCAGTGCTAATAAAATTAATAGTAACATCACTTTTATGAACATGATCATAGATGAAATTATTTTTAACCCTATAACCAACATAATCAGCATCGGAATATCCAAGGAGATCAAAATTAATAGATGCTGGATTCCACAAACTAAAATTTATAGTGCCTTTAAGATATCTAAGAATGTGTTTAAGAGCAAATAAATGGGATTCTTTAGGGTCTGATTGAAAATGAGCACAAAGGCAGGTAGCAAAGAGAATATCTAGATGACTTGCAGTTAAGTAGAGCAAGCTTCCAATCATACCTCGAAATAATTTTTCATCAAAAAAGTTTACCTGTTTCATCTTTATCAAGTTCTATAGATGTGCACATGAGAGTAGAGATAGCTTTACACTCATCCATCCGGAACTTGCAAAGGAGTTCCCTGGAATATTTCCTTTGAGATATGAATGTTCCATCCTTGGTCTATTTTACTTGTAATCTGAGAAAGAAGTTCAATTCTCCCATAAAGCTCCTCTCCAATTCCTGTTGCATATCATTTTCATCAAATTTGTTCTTGAAAACCCATTTGGTGCCAACAACTGGATGATTTGTGGGTTTGTTAAGTAGGTTCCAGACTTGGTTCCTATCAAATTGAGCAAGTTCCTCTTCCATGGCTTTGACCCACGATTCATCATTAAGAACCTCTCCAACATTGCTAGGCTCAGTATGGAACAGAAAATCACAAATTCC
This sequence comes from Buddleja alternifolia, assembly GCA_019426215.1. Classification (NCBI taxonomy): domain Eukaryota; kingdom Viridiplantae; phylum Streptophyta; class Magnoliopsida; order Lamiales; family Scrophulariaceae; genus Buddleja; species Buddleja alternifolia. The sequence continues at coordinate 17,524,476 of CM033408.1, read as the reverse complement.
AACATCCTTCTTTAAGCTGGATCTAGTGGTGATACCATCTGCTTTATTTTCGTAATAACATTGGTGGGATGACTGGACCTATGCTTAAATTTTCTCTCCTTAGAAGCAGAAGAACTATTTAGGTCTGAAGAATCTGATTCTGATTCATCAAAAATAGAACTTCTTCCAGTAGATCCAAATTCTTTTGCTTAGGTTCTGCTTGAGTGCTTGATGATTCTGGAATACCGGCAGCTTCTGAGCTCAAAGTATTTTTGGCAAGATTTGAGTAACCAGCCATAGTAGCAGTCTTAGTAGGACCAAAAAGGCCGAGGCAAAGAATTTGCATGTTGGCAGTCCAAACTCTTCTATGCCAAGTCCCGCTTCCTTCATCTGCAACTACCAAATACTCTACCTTTTGTTTGGTAAGTTTATCAATATTTATGCAGTGAACATTTCCATCTCGATAGGCATTGAAGATCAATTCATTGTCCATAATAGAGCAATGAGTAGGAAAGAATTAGACTTGATAACCTTTATCGCATAATTGACTTATGCTACGCAAGTTATATTTTAAGCCCTCAACTAAACAAAATTCATTAATAATAGCGGATCTATTCTTACCAATGGAATCCTTACCAACAATGGTTCCTTCTGTATTGTCTGTAAATAAGACTTTACCACCAGTGAAAGTGCTGGGGGTGACTCATTTTGAGATGTCACTGGTCATATGGCTGGAACACTTGCTGTCTAAATATCATTTGTTCTTTTGGGCTTGGTTCCGAGGTTGTTCATGCAGTAATTGCTTTTTTTGTTTTGGTACTCATTTATCAAGGGGTCCTGCAAAGTTAGCGTAGTTGACGTTTGGCACCCATATAAGTTTGGTACCAATGTCCTTTTTCAAGTAACACCTGTATGCATCATGAACATTTCTACTGCATATATGATAGACTTTATAAGAGGCGGTGTTCTTTCTGGTTTCAGCACGATGAGCATGATAATAAATGGTGTCCTTTATGGTTTCAGCACGATGAGCATGATTATGAGTAGTTTCCACAAATTTAGTGTTGGAACATGTTCTGGAAGTAGATGCATGACAAGTATGATTATGATGTATATGTGGTGTGTTCATGACATCTTTTCCTTTGACTTGATTTTTCAAATCAATAACTTGTTTCCACACAGAAGTGTTTCCTTTAAATATATACGCCTTTTTCTTTCTCAAGGCAAAGTTTATCTTTCATAAGATCATCAAATTTTTGTTCCAATTTAGCCTTTTCCAAAGAGAATTTTATTAGTTGACTTTTAAGCAATTTATTCTTATAAATCAAGTTTTCGATCTGATTCTCATAATTTTTAAGAATATCATATAAGTCGAAATTTTTAGGGGTATCATCATCAGAATAATTTAAATCAGAATTCGATTCAATATATACCTGTTTGTTTGCCACAAGAAAGTTGTCTTCACAATTGCATACATCTAATTCAGATTCATCCTATGGTGTAGATAGAGCACGTTGTCTGGAACCTCTATTGTATGTTTGGAATTTCTTCAGTTTTGGGCAATTAGGTCTGATGTGACTAGGTTCAAAGAATTCATAGCACACGATCTTCTCATCCCTTCATCAGAAGTTTGGTATGGAATCTCTCTGGAATCTTTTTCTTTGTTTGAAAAATTGCATCCTCCTAGTAACCATAGCAAGTTCTTCATTGAATTGTTCATCACTCATCTCTTCCAGATCATTTGGACTTTCTATCAATCTCGATTGGAATGCAAGAGACTTTCAGATTTTTGAGTCGGAACTTTCTTCTTTGGACATGAGAATCATTTCATGGGAGGTAAGAGAACTAACAAGTTCTCCCATAGTCATGAGATTCATATCCTTGGCTTTGTGAATGACAGTGACCTTTGGTGTCCATTCTTTGGAAAGAGATCTTAGTATCTTATGAGTTTGTTCATTTTTTGGAATGACTCTTCCAAGAGAAAACATTGGATTTATAATTTGGATGAATCAAGCGTACATCTGGATGATGGTTACTCCTTTATTCATTAGGAATAGTTCATATTGATGAACAAGGAGAGCAATTCTTTCTTATTTGACATGAATGGTACCTTCACGAGGGACCTGTAACATATCCCACATTCATTTTGCTAAAACACATGTGCTTACTCGATTGTATTCTTCTTTAGTGAGAGCACATGACATGATGCTTTTAGCGCTTGCATTTCTTTGTAGAATCTTCTCATTACTGCTGTTAAAGTCATCCCAATCTTTTGGAACGTTTTGTCCTTCAACCTTTTTTATTGGAATTGTAGGTCCTTTCATGACTATTTTCCAAAGTTTGAAATCAATGAAAAGAAATCACTCCTCCACCCGGTTCTTCCAGGTGGTATAATTTAAACCATAGAAGAGTGGTGGATGGGAGTGAGATTATCCCTCTGCAGACATATCAAAAATGGAGGCCGCCATGTAGATCTTTTGACTCGGGTGGTTAAACCTTTAAAAATGAGCCACCTGGCTCTGATGGCATTTCTAACTCAAGATATACCTAAAAGGGAGGTGAATTAGGCTACTAAAAACAATGCTAAAACTTACAGTGAAATTGATAAGTACCAAAAAGTAAAATTAAAACATACTTATATTGAAATAACGATTGGAATTTAGAAATTCCAATACAAGATCAAATGGAAACTTAATACAAAACAGAATGAAAAAGATATGCGTTGAAAAATTCGGACACTACAAATACTAACAAGACAAGACTCACTTGATTATGACGAAGTGAGTTTTGCTCTACTATACCCTAGGAACAAAAGGGCGGAACTAAAAGGTTAATCAGCAACTACGACTCCAAATGGGGATTATGAGAGACTAGACTCAAAAACACTTCTCGATCACTCGCGTTTGTCACTCTGAATTCCAAGCACTAAATGATACTGCTCCTTCCTCACTGGAACTTAGCGGAGAAAGTACCTATGAACAAGAATAAATTGTTACTGGTAATATATTGCATAAGGCGTGTAGAATTCGTAAATTGGCCATAGAATGAGTAAAGCATATATATAATAAACCATAAAGCATGATAAAGAAAAGATAATAAAGGACAACATCTCTTTCCATATAATAGGCAAATGGCTACTTAACAAAGATGAGAGAGGAAAATAAATCAACCTTAATTGATTGAGCAGAATCTGTTCAAAAAGAAGGAGGATAAAAAGGATTCTTTCCGAAGTGGCTACTTTCCTTTTGGCTAAAGATTCATTATGAAAGGTAATCATAAAGGCTATCATGAGAAGATGCTTATTACTAGAACGAAGAACTAGTAAATAAAATATGATTATATGTAAACACTTTCCTTTTATAGAATCTGATTTGGAGAGATCTTATTTTCGAATTTGCACAAGGAAATGACCAACAATTAATATTTAATTAAAGAGACTTGTCATCGTCAAAATCGAAAGGAATTTTAGACCAATAAGGTCAACAGACTCGACTTTTTGTCTGTCGAAAATCAACATTAGAGACAGAAACTTAGGCCCGATTGGATGGATAGCTGTTACTCAATTTTCAATTTTTCATAGACTATTTTTATAAGAAATGCAATTGTTTGACATTTCTAAAAATATTTTAAAGAAATGCTACAGTTAATATTCTTTAAAAAAAATCTCAAATTTCTTTGAAAAATGGATTTAATTGGTTTTCTCCCAAAGTTTTCTTAGGAAAGTCAGATTTTTCACTATTCATGATTTGACAGTTCACCCAATAACCAAAAGCCTTTTTTCCATGAACATCTTAACATATGCATTAAAAAAATTATATTACTTGATTCGAAATGTCGCAACATGTGAAATAAGATTTATTGATGTCCTAATCAATAAGTTTAACTTAGATATGTCTAGATTTTCTTATAAAACAAACACCCATCCATACCATTTCTCATAAAAAAAAAGTTTTTCTTACAAAAAAACATATCACATCACACCTAATCATTATACTTTTTTTTTCTAAAAAAAGTCATCCAAACACACTTTTACCATCAAATCTCTACTCTCTTGAAATAAAATCTCTTGCTTTCTAAGGAAAATGAGAAATTGAAAATAGCATCCCATTCAATTTGGCTTTATCATCTCATTCATTTTCTCTTCTTCTCCTCATTTACTTCTTTTAATTCTAAACAAGCAACCCCTTTTCTTGAATTTTAAACAATCAACCAGTAACTTGAGTTCCGATCGTCTGAGATGGTCGTTGATGGTAGCTGCGACTCTTCAACTGAGGTGAAGCGAGCACTCTTCTGGCGATGGCTTTCATCTACGTAGAAGAGAGAAAGAGGGAAGCTAATTTTCAATTTGAGATACTATTCAAAAGTGCAATTTTTTCCATTAGCCTCCATACTTCTAAAAACTATAAAAGAAGGCCCGCCATGTCCTATTATGTGTCGGACACGCTCTTTTGGTGCATCCGACACCATCTCTGCTTTTTTTTCTTTCCCTTTTCTAATTTTTGGACACGAAAATGCAGTGTCCAACATGTGATGGGGTCGTGTTCATGTCCGGCACTGTACGATGTCTTTTTTCGATGTGTCCTTGCATCATAGCCTATTAACAACTAGACTACGGCTATTTTTGGCTCACATAGAACACCTTGTGAGATATATTGTTGGGGGGGCATATCATAAAATGTATATACATTATTAAAAAATTGGAATCTCGAGGGACTGGACTGTTGGGATATGGTAGCCATCCCGGGATTGTGTATGAAGCGGAAATAGATGTTTTAAAAATTTAATACACAATCCCTAAAAAATGATTAGGCTGCTATGGTACCATCGGATTTTGTGAAAGATTTATAGGGGATTTTTGCGAATTACCTTTTTGAAGATTTTTCCACCAAAGATAATCTTCATAGCAGACTCCAGTCCTCTTGTTTGCTCTAGCGCTCTAACTCTGCAAAGCATCTTTAGGCGTATTCACACTTAGCTCGTATCCTCGACCTTCTTGTAAGTGCTAGCTCAAAGATATCAAAACTTTTCGCTTATGCAGACAAAATTTTGTCTGCCAAAACTTATGTAGTTAGCGCCTATTGAGGATTTATTTATTCTCAATAAGCTTCCACTGCTAGGGTTACCTAACCGAAGCAAGCTTCTTTTCTTTTCTCAGATCAAGCCAAAGCTTAATTAATTAGTCAACTAATTAATTAATCATTCTTATATCAATTTAATGCATTAATTAAATTACAAGACTAAATATTAATTAAACCCACTAACTTAATATTATTCATTTTCTATTAATTAATCAGATCACTCATTTATTAATTAGTCTTATCACCATTTAATAATTAAGAACAATTAATTAATTAATTTCTCCATTAATTCTCATAGAATTAATTTAGTCAATAGGTACTGCACAAATTTAAGTGTGTGACCCCTTGGACTTATTAATAAGCTAGCAATAGGTCCAATTCCCAAAAAGCTTGACACTCCTATAATTGTCTTAATTAACTATTTAGCTAAATAATTAATTAGGCCATGAATTAATTTCACCAAATTAATTCAAGGCACCTATTGATCCTGTGTTCGATGTCCAGCAACATCGCCATTACTTCACAGATATTAATAATGAATTGTAAAGCTTTCTAGGTTACGATCTTTATGTGAGTCGAATCCTTCCATCTTTTTCTAGTTTGTAGTCTAGGGTTTGGTGTCGGTCGAAACCCCAAGCGGAACACTAATGATCAGATCTTCTAATCGGAGACTACCAATCCCTCTTTTAAGACACCCCTTTAATCAAATGCTTTTATCGTTCATTCAACTTATACAACAGCATAGAAAGTACCAGGATTCAAATCGTGGATGGATCTCATATCTAATATCACCTGTTCCGTCATGCTACTACACTACACCCAACATATGCCGCAATATGATTCTCCTGAAATTCACGTGTATATCAAAGTGTAGTGGGAAGCACACATCCTAGCCATGACATCTCAAGTCCGAGGACTAGTCTTATACTTACATTAACTATAGAATTTCTAGTTTGGCACGGGACCAACAAGGAATCCTAGACGGTTGTCTGAGAATGTCATACATAAACAAGCTATCATAAGACTATGATATCCCATATCTCATAGTCTCTATGACTTGGAATAGGGTTTAGGATCACAACTATAGAGAGCATTTCTTAGTCGCTGTTTTGACAGCTCCCCTAACTATAATTAATCCATGGGATCTTCATCTAAACTATTGAAAGAATATACGATAAAGAAAAGGTTTCCAAATAAGGAATTTGATATAATATTAAATTAAGAGTGCCATAGTTTTTACAATCTAATGGTCAAGCAACTAGATGGCTCTCCGGACACCTAACACTATCAATCTTCCATTTTCCCTAGAGCCAACTACTCATATACCAAAGACACATCCTCTCAAGCTATCTTACATTTTGACTCAGGAGTTTGGTAAAGGGGTCTTCTACGATTTCTGCCGAGTCAACTCGTTTTACTCAAATGTCACCTCAATCAATGATATCCCGAATCAAATGATATCGCCTATGTATGTGCTTGGATCACTGGTGAAACCTCGAATCTTTCACAAGAGGTATAGCACCATTGTTGTTGCAGTACACTCGCACTGAATCTATAATGGATTGGATCACATCCAGCTCCCGAATAAAATTCCTCATCCAAACAGCCCCGTTTTCCACCTCTGCATCGGCAATGTGCTCAACCTTCGTGGTGGAGTTAGCTGTAATCCTCTGCTTAGACCTTTTATAGCTTACCACTCCACCGATGAGTACCAATACAAATCCCGATACAGACTTCAAGTCATCTATGTCTAATTGAAACTAGAGTATGTTAACACTCTAGATCCAATTCTCCTCCATTGTATAACAAGAGGAGATCCTTAGTATGCCTTAAGTACTTAAGAATTGACATCGCCGCACCCCAATGGTCCATTCTTGGATTAGACTGGAATTGACTTGTCGTACTAAGTACATAGGCCACATCTGGTCTCATACATAACATAGCATATATTATACTTCTTATTGCTGATGCATAGGGTATGTGTGACATCTTTTATCTTTCCTCTGGCGTCTTCAGGGACATTGATTTGGAATGAAATAAGCCATGTCTTACAGGCAGGAATCCCTTCTTGGTTTTCTCCATGCTGAACCTTGTTAGCATTCTACCTATGTACTTGGACTAGGAGGGTCCCAACAACCTACTGCCCTAACTTGATATATCCTCATACCGAGTACGTAGGATGCCTCTCCCATGACTTTCATAAAGAATTGGGTCGATAACTAACCCTTTGTTGATAGTAACATTCGTACGTCATTCCCTATTAATAGAATGTCATCAGCATAGAGCACATAAAAGCTAATTGCCCTCCGACTAACTTTCTTGTATACATATGGTTTAAAACCATTTTTGATGTAACCATATCTCTTAATGGCTTCATCAAATATTAAGTCACAACTTCGGGAAGTTTGTTTGAGACCATAGATCGATCTCTGTAGCTTGCACACTTTATGCTTGCTGCCACTAGATGTAAATCCCTCCAGTTGATCATGTAGATTTTCTCCTCTAATCCTTACATCCATCTGCCAAATCTCATAGTGAAGATATGTAGATATAGCTAGGAGTATCCTAATGGTATTATTCATTGCCACTGTAGATAAGATTTCCTCATAATCAACTCCTGGCCTTTGAGTATAACCTTTTGCTACCAAGCAAGCCTTAAAGGTGGCGACCTTTCCATATACTCCCATTTTTTGTTTGTAGTATTAGGAATCCATCGGAGTAAAAATGCAGCGGAATAAAATTTTTGGATTCCTAAACGTGGATCACTTTAACAGGATTTAATGATTTTAACTAGTTTTCTAAAAACTAAATAAAATAGATTTACCTTATCGATTTCGTAATTAATCTTCGCGTAACAGTAACTCCTTGAGCTCTTGTCTTTAAAGATGCACGCGAAACAAACCTTCAAAAGATCTCCAAAAATTCCCTCGACTATGGTGGTGGATTCCTAGGGTGAATTTTTGGGATAGGAAGATTCTTTTTTTTGTGTGTGTTATGCAACTAGGGTTCCTTCTGACTTGTAAGTGTTGGAGTTATCTTATAACTCTGTGACTTAACAAACAAGTCAGAGTCCCTTAGGACTCCTCAAGTGGCCGCCCCTCTAGGGCTCCAATGGACGTGGGTGGGCTTTTAGTTGGCCCATTCAACTTAGCCCACCTTTTAACATGTATTTAATTTAAATCATATTTAAATCCAATACATATTAAATAATTAATTAATTCCACTTAATTAATTCTCCAATTAATTAATTTAATTTAATCTAATTAAATTAAATATTTAATTCATAGATTTAACCAATAAATCAATGCATCCATTTAATTGTATCTTTTCAAAAGATTAACACAAAAAGACATCCTGTTCGTTTCTTATAGCGTGACTCTTTAAGTTCATCTCAATTGGCAATGGAGGAATTACCAAAGGATGTGAGTGTCACCTAGCCAGCCCTGTGGACTCACATTGTAACCCAATTGAGTACGAAATAAACGAATCATTTACGAACCTTTGGACCATAAATACCGTATGAGTATAAGCCATTCACTAACGTATCCCGAACAAGTGAGAGTCATAGTTTCTGTCAAACTCACTAAACTTGATACTGTGAATGTAATCATATCATGATGAAATTACCAAACTACCCTCCATGTCCCACATGAGTTAGTTTCATTGCTTTGACCAAAGACTTATAATTTTGTATGCATATGATTGCACATGATACTTTCTCGCTTACTATCGAGACAGTGAATCCTATCTTGGCGATCACTAAACAACTACTACTTGACTCTTGAGATCGCATTTCGAGGTCAACCCCACCAAAGGGTGAGTTGGGCTTAACTACTCTAGTAACAGGTTCAATAGCACAAGCACATTGATCATGAACCCTCAGGTCTAAGGCCCACGCATAATATTATGGTTAGTAATCCAATCATTGACAGTCACCGAGTAAATACCCATGTGATAGGATTACTGCAAATCATGTTTGAATATATCAATTCCATTGATTTATCTATGACACGTGTTCTCACTATTCCATAGTGTTCGACTGGCATTTCTTGTCAGAGCATGTGTCATACAAGTCGAATCTTAATGCCCAATTAAGATTCCTTGACTTGCGAACCCATTTGAGTGATTAGGAATAAGACTCTCCCCTTTCCACTTCTTTATTCCATAAAGGGCGAAGAGTCAACCTCGATACACAAGGATTGTTTGTTTAATATTTATTGATGCCATAAAGTTTTACATGGACAGGATAATAATTGCCTTTATTAATTATCAGTTTGTACAACATAATTGAATACCCTACACAATCTATTTGTCCTCATTGGCATTTAGGGCATATACCTAGTATGCAAACCCACTTACAACAAATGGGCCTAATACTCGTTGGTGGTCCACCAACGTCCATACCTTGTTGTCGGATTCCATTACTTCTAGTCATTTTTCTGATTCCTTATTGAATGTTGCCTCTCCATAGGACCTTTAATCTATATTCAATAGAAGGTTCTCCTTGTTGCCTTTCAGAAAAAGACCATAATACCTCTTAGGCTATCTCGGGACCTTTTCGAATGTCTTTGGAGGTAAAACTTGTGTATTTACAAGTGGTGGCTCACAGTCACTGTGCATTTTCTCAAGTTCTATGACCTTCCTAGTTCCTTAAAAAAAGAACTGCTTTTCCAAGAAGGTAGCATGTCTTGAAACAATAACCTTTTGTTCCAAAGGGTAATAGAACTAATAACCATGAGACTCCTTAGTGTATCCCACAAACTTACATGAGATGGATCTTGAATCCAACTTACTAGTTGCATAACATAAGCAGTACACCCCATATCCTCAGATATTTATATGTGGGTGATTTCACATACCACATCTTATTTGGTACCTCAGGTACACTCTTTGATGGAAACCTATTCAGAAGGTATCCTCCTTTTCTAGGGCATATCCTCACAAGTATGACGGTAAATCTGTGGACAACATCATAGACCAAACCATATCGATAAATTTTCAGTTTCTTCACCCAGACACGCCATTCAGCTGTGGCATTTCGAGCGGTGTTCACCAAGAAATATTTCAATTCTCTCTCAAATAATCCAAGAACTCCCGAGACAAGTACTCTTTTCCTCGATCAGATCGAAGAGCCTTAATACTCTTGCCGGTCTATTTCTCAATTTCATTTCTGAATTCCTTCAATTTATTAAAGGCCATGACTTATATCTCATAAGATATATGTAATCATACCTAGATTAATCGTCGATAAAGGTTATGAAATATGAGCAGCTCCCCTTTGTACTCACGTTGAGTGGACCGCACACATCTGTATGGACTAGATCCAATATATCATTGGCATGTTCCATTTGTTAACCAAATGATGACTTTGTCATCTTTCCTTTTAGAAGAGATTCATAAGTTGGTGCTCCTTTGCTTCATCAAGCTTGAGATGACTAAATAACTTTTGAATCTTATCCTTTGAGATATGACCAAGTAGTGTATGCCAAATTTGTGTGGCAGGTGGATCATTAGTTTTACGTTTCCCATTATTGTTTACTTGTTTAATTTCTAGAGTAGTAGTTTCAGGAAAAATATAAAACTGTTTTCCATAGATGCTCTAAGAATTGATTTAAAACCCAAAACTATTGTGAATCGTGTTTTATGCCCAGTGCAAATGTAAATACATATTCAAATTCACATTCGGATCACTTTTGGGTTTTAAGGATTTTGTAAATTTCGAACATTAAAAAGAAGATGAAATCAAATTTTATCTAATTACTAACCTTTTGATTTGATTCAAAAACTTGATCTTCCGGATAGCAGTAATTGAATAACTCCTGCCTTAAGATATCACGCCGGAAGAACCTTGCAGAAAAAATCCACCTTCTTTGCTCTCCTAGAGGCCAACGGCTACAAGGTAGGGAAAGAGAGTTTTTTCTCTTCTTCTTTCTTTGTTGTCAAGTTAACTGAGAGAGACCTAGGATTTTTGAACTAGGCAGTTAGGCATTTATAAGGAGTGATGGGCTTGGAATTAACTAATTCATTGAGCCCATCCAACTCCTACGTACACGCCTCATACATGCCCTATGCATCCAATATTGGGCTAAGTTGACTTTCAACTTAGTCCAATTATTAATTAAGTCCAACATATTTTAATCTAATTAAAATATGATATTAATTAATAATCATCTAAATTAAATAATCTAATTATTAATTTAGAATAGGATGACTATAATAAATACATCTAATATATATTATTATTAATTTATTTCCATTAATCCAATTAATCAAATATATTAATTTGCTCATCAAATAACAAATTACCTAATTTATATATTTGACAATGAAAGCATTTTCTTCGCTCAATTCCTTTACAGCGCGACTCTTTAGGTTCATCTCAATCAGCATTGGGAGGAAACCAAGGATGTGAGTATCACCAAGTCAGTTTCGTGGACTCACATCAAAACCCAATTGAGATGATTAGATCAATACGAACCTTTAGGTCACCTAAGATTAGAGCAAACCAAAAATTGTGTGGCACCTAAGATTAGGTCATGCCTCGAGAGTATAAGATACATAAGTTAGGAAAAACATGGGAGTCATGCCCATTGGGATCAGATCCCTATCCAAACATAAGCATCTTATCACATGGGAAAGATGACCGAATCTCCCTTCATCGGGAAATCTTGAAAGAGCCACTCAAATTTTAAAGGGTTTAGTGCATACTAAAGTCTATGGTGACGAACATGGCTTTGTATAAAGACACTACTATTGGATTATGGTGACAAGTATATGAATGCCATGTTCAACACGTTCTTAAGAGAACATGACATGATTTCACGGCTGACACTTTCAGCAACACCAAAGTTGAATAGGGTAGTAGTATGTAAGAACTGAACAATGTTGGACATGATTCGTTCTACACAAAACTACATAACATTACCCAATCTAACATCGATTATGTTTATTCCCTCCAAGATTCTTTTCTAAAGACATCATATGAGATATGGTGCAATAGAAAGCCTAGTCTTAAAACACGTTAGGATATGGGGATGCCCTACCTATGTGAAAAGGGACAAAGGTACAGAAGTTGGAGGCTAAGTTTTTGAAAGGACATTTTGTAGGTTATCCCGAGGATTCTACGGGATACCTCTTTTACCTAGATGATGATCAGAGGATCATCATATCCTTAGAGGATTACTTTTTCTGAATTCGATTAAGAAAGTGGAGCTGGTATAAAGATTGTCCTTCAAGAACAAAATGAAAGTACATTAAGAACTACTATTTAAGACACACAAAACAAGCCCATTATGACACAACCATCAACGATTTGGTCAGGTAGAGTATCTCAGCCGCTTGAGAGATATGGTTATCTGCTGCAAGAAAAGCATAGTGTATATGTTGTAGTAGAAGAAAACCATGGATATGATCCCTCTACCTATGACCAAACGATGGTGTATGGACTCTACAAGATGGTGTGAAGTTATGGAAGAGGATATGAATTTGATTTCTTCGAACCAAGTCTAGACTCTACTAGATCACCTCGAAGGTATTGTACCTGTTAGATACAAGTGGATCTACAAGAGAAAGATTGGTACGAATGACGCGGCCAGACTAATGGTAAAAGGGTATAGTCAAATGAGGACATTGACTATGAGGAAGCCCCTTTTGGCCCTAGTCATGATCAAATCCATAAGAATCCTGCTTGCTATAGAAACACACCTAGAGCGTGAAATTTGCAAGATGGATATGAAGACCCCATTCCTCAGTAGATTCCTCGAGGAGGACATCTATGAAGAATAACCCAAGAGTTTCATATCCAAAGCCAATTTCATAAAGTTTGCTAGTTAAACAAGCCCATTGATGGACTTAAGCAGACCTCTCGTAAATGAAATCTTCGCTTGATGACATAGTTAAGAACTATGGGAATGTCAAAATGAAGATAAACCAAGAGTCTACTAGAAGACTAGGGGGAGCTATATATCATTTTTGATTCTATATATAGACGATGTTCTACTTATAGGAAATGATGTAGGCTTAATAACTTCAGTCAATACACAATTCTCGAGAACATTCTCCATGAAAGACTTGGGAAATATCACTCGTATTCTTGGAATTCGTCTTTATAGGGATAGAGCGAATAGAACGATGGAACTTTCCCAAGCCCTTTACTTAGAGAATATCCTATAATGATTTAGGATGCAAGATCTAAGAAAGGGCTCTTGCTTTTGAGACAAAGGGTTCATCTCCCAAAAAATCGACGAATCCTCATAGTGAGGAAGGCCAAAAAGAGATGAATGTGAAACCCTATGCCTCAGTAGAGGGTAGTAGTGTGTACACAAGATAGTATACGAAACCAGACAAAGCTTACACTATGAGCGTAATAATTGGATTTCAAGCTAACTTGGGCAAAGAGCACAGAATAGTCGAGAAAAAGTATCCTATAGTACGTGAGAAGAACTAAGGATATGCTTCTTTTCTTAACAATGGGGAACTAAGGATGGACAATTACATGTCTGACATGGACGACTGAAAATCCACACCTGGGTTTGTACTCTCCCTCAACCATGGAACATAGGCTTGGAAAGGTTTCAAGCAAAGTACCACTACTGCTTCCACTACTGAGAGTGATTATAAGGCTGCCTCAGAGGCTGCCAAGGAGATTGTTTGGATCTTAAAGTTCATGGAAGAACTTCAAATGGTTCCTAGCCTGGGGCTCTCGTTGTCACTGTGACAACAAAAGAGCTGTAGCACAGACCAAGGGAACCAAGGTCTCGCAATGAGTCCAAACTCATTAAGAGAGAGTATCACATGATTGGAGAAATCATTGAAAAAAGGTTGTATAACCGTGCAGAAAATAGCCGCTGCCAAAAGCATGGCTGGCCCACTTACCAAGCCAATATCACATGCAGTGCTAGATTGACATCTTCTGAAGATGGGTATTAGATACCATGGCAATTGGCATTGAGTGCAAGTGGGAGATTGTTAGGAATGTGCCCTCATATGCCAATGAGGAATTAGATTAAGTAGGGCACTTAGTTGTAGTATACACCTAATAAAAAATATAGAAAGGCAGTATATTTTGTTCATGTAAACCTTCATGGCATTTATAAGTAATGAACAAATAATTAGTCCATGTGTTTCAAGGCAAGTCTTCCACTCCTTATGGGATGAGGAGAAGGGCACTGGAAGGACTTGGTACTTAAACACTCAAAAGAGTTCGTAAGTCAAAGAATTTTAATTGGGCATTAAGATCAAATAGACTTGTATAACACATGCTCTGACAAACAGTGCTAGTCGAATACTATGGGATAGTGGGAGTTTGTGTCATAGATACATTAATGGAATTAATGTATTCGAACACGGCTCGCAATAATCCGATCACATAGGTTTTTACTCAGTGACTGTCAATGATTAGATTACTGACTATGATAGTATGTGTGAGCCTTTGACTTGAGGATTCACTATCACGATGTGCTTGTGACGTTAGATCTGTTACTAGAGTAGTTAGGCCCAATTGACCTATTGGTGGGGCCGACCTCGAAGTACGATCCCAATGGGCAAGTAGCAGTTGTGAAGTGATGCCAAGAAGGGATTCATTATCTCGAAAGTAAACGAGTAGATACCCTATGCGATCATAGGTAACTGAAATGGAAAGTCTTTGGCCAAAGCAATAAAACTGACTCTTGTGGGACACAGAGGGCAGTTGTGTCATTTCATGTTACTATGATTCATAGCATAGCATCAAGTTATGTGAGTTTGACATATTCCATGACTCTCACTCGATCGAGGTGCATCAGTGAAGGGCTTATACTCATATGAAATTCATAGTCAAAAGGTTCATAGTGACATAGTCATTTCGTACTTAGTTGGGCTACGATGTGGGGCCACGGGGCTAGCTAGGTGTCACCCACATCCTTTGGTATCCTCCTATTTCCAATCAAGACGAACCTAGAGAGTCGCGCTAACAGGAAGGAGCAGGAAATCACTTTGTACTTGGAGGGGCATTTTGGTAATTTGTCAGTAGATGGACAAATGAATTGAGTGGACGAATTAATTTAATTAGTTGTTTAATTGGATTAAACAATGGAACATTAAATTAATTAATTAGTTTGAATATTTAATTTGAATATTTATTTAACTGGGTTAAATAAATTTGGTTGAACTAAATATTAATTTAATCACATACATATTTGATTGGATTAAATATGAAATGTAATTAAATTAAAGTGAACTAAGTTGACTGGGCCAACTTAGCCCATTTGGGCGTCCACATGGGCGTATGAGGCGTGTAACCTAGGTCTAAGTAGGAGGATTCTATTTAAATCCTCCAACACTTAGACTTAGGTTAAGAAATTATTAGTTGCCACCAAAATTACACAGTACAGTAGAGAGAAAATATTCTCTCCCTCTTCTTCTTTTCTAGCCGCCATTTTGGAGATGGAGAAGGAAGATTTCTGGCGAATTCTGCGCGTGATTATCTAGAGGCAGAAGTCCCAGGGATTGTTGCTGTAGATGGTAGATCAAGAAACGAAACACGCTACAACAAGGTTAATCAATCTTTTTGCCTATTTCTTGTTTCTGTTTAAAATCAACAATAGCCCAAATTGATCCATGGCTTCGAGAATTGAAATTTTATTCCGCTGCGTTTTTCGTGCATCGATTCCCAACAAGATCACTATCGGCTCTATCTCACCCTTCCATTGAAGAGGCCCCTACCCTTGAACTTAAATCGTTGCCTTTACATTTGAAATATGTGTTCTTAAATGATAATGAGACATTGCCCTTAATTGTCTCATCTTCTTTAACAAGGGAACAAGAGGAACAACTCATGAGGGTTTTGAGGGCCAACAAGAAAGCTTTTGAATGGAAAATTGCGGACATTAAATGCATTAGCCCAGCTATATGCATGCACAAGATACTGATGGAGGACTCCGCCAAGCCCACACGTCAACCATAAAGGAGGTCTAACCCGCAAATACAATAGGTAGTCAAGAAAGAGGTCATAAAGTTACTCGACGCTTGCATAATCTACCCTATCTCCGATAGTGCATGGGTAAGTCCCACTCAAGTAGTTCCAAATAAAAGTGGCATAACCATGATTGAAAATGTAAATAATTAATTGATCCCTACACGTATGCTTACCGGGTGGTGAGTATGCGTAGATTTTTGTAAGTTAAATGACGCTACCCGTAAGGACCATTTCCCCTTTCCCCTCATTGATCAAATGCTTGAAAGGCTAGCCCCCGAGGACCAAGAGAAAATAACTTTCACTTGTCCTTATGGCACATTTGCTTATAGGCGGATGCCATTTGGATTGTGTAATGCCCCGACCACCTTTCAACGGTGCATGATGGCAATTTTTCATGATATGGTTGAGGAATTCCTAAAGATTTTTATGGACGATTTTTCAGTTTTTGGATCCTCTTTTGATACATGTCTTGATCATTTGGCTCATGTTCTAAAATGTTGTGAGGAAATAAATCTTGTCTTGAATTGGGAAAAGTGTCATTTTATGGTCCAAGAAGGGATTGTGCTAGGCCACAAAATCTCTCGTAAAAGGATTGAGGTGGACTAAGCCAAGATAGAGATTATTGAGAAGCTTCCCCCTCCCACATCGGTAAAAGCTGTGAGGAGTTTCCTTGGCCATGTCGGTTTCTATAAGCGATTTATCTTGAATTTTTTCAAAATTGCTAAACCGTTGTCTAACTTACTTGTCAAAGATGCACCTTTTGATTTCGATTCTACTTGTGTACAGGCTTTTATGACTCTCAAAGAGCAGTTGGTATCCACCCCCATCATGGCACCTCCCGATTAGAATTTGCCATTTGAGCTTATGTGCGATGCTAGCAACTCAGCGGTGGGTGCGGTGCTTAGACAAAGGAAGAAAAGATATTTTGAACCATTTATTATGCTAGTAAGACTCTAAACGATGCACAATTGAATTATGCAACAACGGAAAAAGAACTACTAGCCATAGTATTTGCGTTTGATAAATTTCATGGCTATCTTGTCTTGAATAAAGTGATTGTCTACACCGATCATTCCGCATTAAAGTACATACTTTCCAAAAAGGATGCCAAACCTAGACTCATTAGGTGGATTCTACTGCTTCAAGAATTTGACATTGAAATCAAAGATAAGAAAGGAGTAGAAAATGTAGTTGCCAACCATTTGTCTAAGATAGAGGCCCCTATCCCCGAGTGGGTGTATGATAAACCCATTTGTAAGGAGTTTCCCAATGAGCAATTTATGCTATACTTCATGATGATACTCCTTGGTATGCCAACTTTGCAAATTACCTCGTCACAGGAGTTCTTCCCCCGGATATCACTTTTCATCAAAAGAAGAAATTCTTATTTGATGTGAAGCAATATTTGTCGGATGAACCATCCTTGTTTAAGATTTGTGCAGATGGCCTCATTCGTAGGTGTGTCCTCAAGGAGGAAATAGCATCAATTCTAGCTCATTGCCATGACATGTCGGTAGGTGGCCATTTTGGTCCTTCTAAAATGGTGGCTAAGGTGCTTCAATCAGGTTTCTTTTAGCCCACACTCTCTAAAGATGCATTCTTGTATGTCCAATCTTGTGATAGGTGCCGACGAACGGGTAATATCTCTAAACGTCATGAAATGCCCTTGAATGGCATGTTTGAGTGTAAATTATTTGATGTTTGGGGTATTGACTTCATGGGACCTTTCCCTAGCTCTTGTTCAAATAAGTACGTTCTTGTTGCGGTTGACAACATCTCTAAATGGGTTGAAGCCGAGGCTTTACACACTAACGATGCTAGGGTGGTTACTAGATTTTTAAGGAAAAGGATTTCCACTCATGTTGGAACCCCTAGAGCAATCGTTAGTGACTGGGGCACCCATTTTTGCAACAAGCAATTCGAGCACTTATTGAACAAGTATAAGGTAATGCATAAAATTTCAACTCCATATCATCCTCAAATGAGTGGTCAAGTGGAGGTGTCCAATAGGGAGATTAAACGCATTCTTCAAAAAACGGTCAATGCATCTACGAAGAATTGGTCTATAAAGCTAGATGATGCCTTATGGGCCCATAGGACCGCGTTTAAAACCCCGATTGGCATGTCCCTATATCGCCTTGTTTTTGGCAAAGCATGTCACCTACCGGTTGGGCTATTAAGTTTCTAAATTTTAATTCTACACTTGTAGATACCAATTGATTGCTCCAATTGCATGAGCTTGAGGAATGGCGCTACCAAGCGTATGAGAATGCTAAACTTTACAAGAAATGAAAAAAAATGTGGCATGACAGGCACATTCTTCCACGGGAGTTTCACGAGGGCGAAAGGGTTCTACTATACAACTCTCTCCTTCGACTCTATTCCGAGAAGCTCAAGTCAAGATGGTTGGGACCGTTTCTTTATCTCATGTATACCCTTCGGGTGCCATCGAGCTCACAATGGACAAGGGGCAAACTTTCATGACGAATGCCCAACAATTGAAGCATTATATGGGGATCAATGGGCCAAGGGACAAAGTGTCCATCCTCCTCCGGGATCCTCCATGATTCAGCATTTCACGTCGAGCTACCGACTATAACATAGCGCTTCTTGGGAGGCAACCCAAGCTCTTTATTTTTCGTTTTTCATGTTTTTAGTTTAGTGTTTTTCGTTTTTGGTTCATGTGTTGTCATTTGTGTTTAAGCCTTTTCCTTCTTTGTTTTTGCAGAAAATGGGCTTCGATTCAGCACTGCATACTGTGCCCGAGCACCGAGTTTATCGCGTCTAGGCACCGCTGTTTCCACACCTAGGTGCCGAAGGCAGAGCATTAGTCAGAACTCCTACACCAAGGCGCTTGAGCACCACAAATGTCACGACTGGGTGTTGAAGCCTCTGCGCCTAAGCATCATTAATACCACACCCAGGCGCCACATGGATTTCAAAGGCCACACCTAGCTTTGAGTTACGGTGCATAGGCGCCATCATACGCGCGCCTAGGCGCCGTACCAGTATAGATTTTCTTTTTTCAGTCAAATGGTCAAAACATCATCTCCCTACTCCAACAAACCCAGCTCCACCGCTCCTCCTAGCATCTCCGCTGCCAATCCGTCACTTTTCGCTGCACAAACCATCCATTTTGGCTCATCTTTGTCGCGCCGGTCATCATCTCCGTTGTTCTCTTCGCCATCCACAGTTATTTCTGGCCTCTCCATCGATTCACTCATTTTTCTTCACGAAGGTGAGTGATTGGCTCGATTCAACTATGTATTTCATACTTTTGTGTGGTATTTGTGAGCTGAAATTTATGTTGTTGGGTGGTATTTGATGGATCCGAGTCAATTTTTGGGTATACCGTGAGGTCTTGGGTTTTCTTTGCATATTTGGTCTCAAACTGTGTGATTCGGGCTATTGGATTTTGGCTAAGGGTTGTTTGTGCGAAATTGTTGTCAATTTTTGTACAAATTGTGGTTGGTTGGTATTGATTGAGTGGCCGTTTTGGTTGGGGTGTTGCGATATTGTTGAAGATTGTCGAGAACTTGGTAGTTAAATTGACCGCCTTTACGCTGCCGAAATTTCAAAAAAAAATTCCTAAGAAAGCGTCGACTGCTTCCAAGGGAAAGAAAAAAGTTGGGGAATGATCTTCCACTGCCCCTGAGCCCGCACTCGACTCAGCGACTCCGGGGCTTGACCCTCGTTTTTCCACCCCGGAGGTTCAGATTATTTGTCAACTCCTCAATAACCGAACCCTCATAAAAGAGAAATACTTGGACATCCGTGGTAAGCCCTCGGTTTAGGAATTGGTGGCCTTCCACAAGTTGCAATCTTTTTGCAAGGCACCCGAAGCCATTAGAGCCCCTTGCGTACAAGAATTCTTCAGTGTCGGGGTGTATGATGAGATGATGAGAAAGGGGTGGGATGCACCCACTCTTCTTGTTCGACATACTAGTGTCTCCTATCATTTGACAAGGATTAGTGACTGCATAGGTGTACCCATCCCGCAAAATTGCGAGTACACTTTTCTTTACAATGAGAGGCACTTTAATATTCTCTTGGCTGATGTTTTGGCAGCGATAGCACGAGAGGGAGAGGAATCGCTACCAGGGCAAGCACACCTTCCCGGTCGTGCATTGCTTCCCGAGGCCGCCTTATGGCTTGACTTCATCCGGTTCAATCTTATTCCAAGTACCAACAGGTCAGAGGTTAACAAGGAACGAGCCATCCTCGTGTACTCTATCATGACCAAGAAACAAGTGGACTTCACTAGAGTGATTTTTAGGTCATTGTTGAGCCATTTCTGGAAGTTGAAAATTGAGTTCTGATATATGTTATTTTTACACTAGTTTTCCCCCGTTTATCGACTTGGTTTTGATTGTTTCCTTGATAATTTGATCACATTTGATGCTTTGATCCTTGTTTTCTCATATTTTCTAGAATAACATATGATTTGGAGGAAAATAACAAGGATTGAAGGTAAATCATGCATAAAAATACAAACTGTCTGCGCAGTGCTAGAGTTTATGGAATAGATTTGTCTACCCATGTCCAAATTACACACTTATTATACCAATGGAAATATAAGAGGCAAAGGTACATTTCTTATGTTGAAGACAAAGATCAGATATGTAGGGAAGGAGGTGAAAACGTCATCGGAAGAGACGTCTTACGATGGAGTTTTCTCATTCAGTGACTTGTGAGACAATTTTTTCATCTGTAACGTTTGATTTCCGCCTTAGTGTCTTCTAGAGAGTTGTAGAGCTTTGTTTTAGGATTCTACAGCAACTTGAATCAGTGAATTCCGACATCGGTAGAGAAAGTTATGCGAAGTTTACCAAAACTGGCTGGAGCAGCAGGGGACGAACGCCGAGGCGTTCATCCACGAACGCCGCGGCGTTAACATGCAGTAGCCAACGCCGAGGCGTTCAACAAGCGAACGCCGCGGCGTTCGAGGCAGCGGGTTGGCCTATAAATACCCCTTTTAGCCATTTTTTACCCTAACTCACCTTGGATAGCAGCTGCCACACGAAAATAGAGAGAGAGGGAGCTTAGAAGAGAAGATTGAAGGTCAAAACATGGAGAATTCAACAAGGAATCCACATCTCTACAAGAATTAGGGAGTTTTTACATATTTGTTTCTTGAATTTGTTCAAATCTCCTATGACTTGTATGATTTATATTTGCACTTTTGACATGAATATGAGCTAAACTTGTTTGATTGAGGCCATGGATAGGCCATTTATGTTATTTTGATTGTTGTTTTGTTGGTGTTTATTGGATTAATTTTGGTTTTAGCTATGTATTCAATATTTGATCTCAATGCTACATTTGCTTGATCACCAAGTGTTTGATAAAATGCCTAGGTTAGAGATCGAGAGATAATAACCTAGGGAAGATATAAACATTGAATACCCTATAGTTAAACCGACTAGAGATAGACTCGGTTTCTTTAGGTGGCTTTCCATTCACGTGGGGAATTCCTAGACCTTAAATGCATCCTCGTTAATCGGGTTTTCATATAGAGATATGTAGGAAATCGTTACCAAGGGTAGGGTTGCTATGCCAAGAGATTGGGTAGTACGTACGTTAGGGAATTTCACCTTAGCTAAATCGATCTAATAATCTAATAGAACCTAAATCACAATCGAAATGCATAATTGGTTGAACCATGTGCCTTGATCGCTTCTCTCTATTGTTTCCTCCATTTATTTGGTGTGACGTTGCCTTAGTTTATTTTCTAGTATTTATTAATTAGTTAATCAACCTTTCTATTGACCGATTTAACTTAGAATTGAGTAATATAGTAGTCTTGGTACTTAGATTATAGTTGTCCCTGCGAATACGATAACCCCGGACTTAGAAATCCACTTTACTACTTACGCGACCTAGTTCTCTTGCTAGGATTTTGTCGTGTCAAGTTTTTGGCGCCGTTGCCGGGGACAACTATGGTATCCAATATTGAGATTCTCTTATTCTTTCTGAGCTTAGATCATTTTTTTTCTACTAATTGTTTTGTCTTTCTTTGTGCGAGATTGATCTCATTAGTGCATGACACGTACTAGTGGGATTGGACTAGCGGAGTTGGACCCTGAGATTGAATGCACATTTACTCGAGGGGTAAGACTACAAAGGGAGACTCAACCACAGCAAGACACGATGGAGACTCCTTATACACGCATAGATCCCGTTGTCCTAGCAGAAGCGGTGCGTCGGGAAATTGCAAAGCTTGGCATCCCTCTAAAGCAACCGGAGGTATCTCCGCAAATCCTTATGAGGGATTACATGATGCCAAACATTCAAGGAGCAGCTGGGCCAATTGTTTTACCACCTATGGAATCCTATGAGCACACTTACCATCCCGGTTGGCTAAATCATTCAAGATCAACATGGAGTTACAACAATGATGGAATGATGTTTTCACCAGGATTGGCGCATGATTGGGATCCATCATTCGCCTCATCAACCCCAATGAAAATGGAAACCTATGAGCATACTTACCATCCTGGTTGGATAAATCCTGCAAGCTCAACATGGAATTACAACAATGCCTCAGGATTTGACCATGTCTGTAGCCTTCCCTCCCAACAATATGATAGTTCCTATCAACAAGAGCCAACGATGACATCTACTCTTGAGGACCAGTTGAATGTAGATTGTGCAAGCTCACAAGCTAGCATAAATGAGATGGAAGCTATCATAAAGGAGATGGAAGCTCGTAGAAAGGAGTCAGAAGCTCATAGTAGGGAAGTGGTCATACTAGTCGATCAAGCAATCAACTTATGGAAGGAGAGAGAGTCATGCACCTTAGAGAATCGCACAAAAGAAAGTGAGGCTTCCCTCAATACAGAAGTTGAACAAGCGGTTGATTTAGGACTACAATGTCTCCCCCCTATCACTAAAGATTGTCCACCCTCTGTCCTCTCCACATGTAAAGAGGTAATTGATTCCAGTGAAGGTGAGTTGTTTTTAACTACAAGAGTTAATATGGTAATTTGTGATAGCTATGAGGTTTGTAAGCATCCAATTGATTCGAATTTGTCTTTACGCATTGATGCTTTTGATCCTTTTAGTGTTGAGCTTTCTCAGGTTAAAAGAACCAATAGTCTTCTCGAGTCCTACATCATGAACTCCAAGTTTTCCACTTCGATGGGTGAAGAAAAACGGTCATCTACTTGTAACTTGGAGAATAGTCCAAATCATCACTCGGCACAATGGGAACAAAGAGTGATGGAAGTGGTGATGGACTATGAGAAAATATTTGAATGGATGATTGCTTGGTCACTACTCATCATATTTTCTAGTAGCACCGGACCCTATTTCATCCTTACTTGGAGAATGAACAAAGGCATTCATTCGAAAACCCCTTTGAAATAACTCGGTAAAGTCAAGCTAATGACTTTAAAACAAGCGCTTCTTGGGAGGCAACCCAAGCTTTTTATCGCTTTCTTGTTTTTCCTTTTTGTATTTATCTTGCTTTCTCTCCCGTCTTATTGTTGATGTGATTTTCTAGATATTTCTTTTCTTTAGGTTTTGATCCCAGGATACTAGCCCACCACTGTGCTCACTCCTCATCTCTCCATTTCAGAGTTGTAACACTTATCCCTCTTACTTTGCATTTAATTCAGGAACATTGAGGACAATGTTTAATTTAAGTTTGGGGGTACAACCTTACAACCTTGTTGATTTAGAATTCATGAATTGGTGCACCCTTGCATAAGCATAATGCGTTTGAATATCTCTACTCTCTCGAAGTCAAAGTCCCTTATATGTGGTCAACATGTCATATGTTGTGACTTGAAAGCCCTTTTTAGTCATGCTTATGCAATTTTTTTTGAGGATTTAAAACGTTGGACTTTCAATTTTGTTGACTATGAAGTGTGTTTTAATGTTGTAAAGTCATAAAATGATTGAGGCCATCTTTCATTGTTGTTAGCCTTACATTTTGGCCTTCTCTATATTGCATAGTCTCTAGACCTTGATTTGAGCCGTATTGATAAGAATGGAGTGTGCTAAGCACACTAGAAACCACCATTCGTCTTTATTTCATATGCCAAGACAACCACCTTCTAGCCTAAAAGAAAAACAATGTCTTGCACCCAATCAAGAGAGTTTAGAACTTCATATCATTTGATTTGAATATGGGTAGTCACCTTGTTTTGATTTGAATGTACATGAGTTAGATAGTGATGTTTTGGCTATGTTGGGATATTTGAGGTTTGAAGTATTATGTAAAAAAGGGGATGAAATGAAAACTTGAGCAATGGGCTAAATAGTTGAGAGAGAGATATATTTATGAAAAAAAAAATTGTGCTCTCGACTAGGCTTGAATCTTGGCACTCATTTTGATCATTTGGCTTGGAATTCTGTGTACAACCCGATATGAAAAGAAACAAGTTTGGGGGTTGTAAGTTGAAAGGCAAAAGAGAATGAAAAAGGGATAAGTGATAAGTTGTGAAAGTTTGTGTAGTCTATTTGCGAATTTAGATTGATGATTTTGAGTTATAGGCTCTCTTGACTTAGTCACTTTATCCATATCTTCCGGTCCTAGCCATCACCTAGCCTTACGTTACAAACCGGAAAGACCTTTTGATTGTGACTTTTGCACTTTATACACACCGATGGGTTAATGAATGTTGAATTGTTTCAATGTCTTTACTTTCCAATTGATTTGCATAATCTTGTCTAAAGTGTGCTCTTGACATGAACATGGGCGTGGGAGTTCATGATTTAGGGATGGAAACTAAGATTTTGTGAGGTTTTCAAATTGTTGAATGTTCAAAGCATTGTGTAGCTTTTCATAATCATTTTTGAAGGTATAATGCTTGCTCTTATGTGTATGAATTGGCAAATGGAAATTTCAATCTTCATGTGTGTGCTTGATTGTATTTGATCGAGGACGATCAAAGCTAAGTTTGGGGGTAGTTGATATATGTTATTTTTACACTAGTTTCCCCCCGTTTATCGACTTGGTTTTGATTGTTTCCTTGATAATTTGATCACATTTGATGCTTTGATCCTTGTTTTCTCATATTTTCTAGAATAACATATGATTTGGAGGAAAAGAACAAGGATTGAAGGTAAATCATGCATAAAAATACAAACTGTCTGCGCAGTGCTAGAGTTTATGGAATAGATTTATCTACCCATGTCCAAATTACACAATTCTTATACCAATGGAAAGATAAGAGGCAACGGTACATTTCTTATGTTGAAGACAAAGATCAGATATGTAGGGAAGGAGGTGAAAACGTCATCGGAAGAGACGTCTTACGATGGAGTTTTCTCATTCAGTGACTTGTGAGACCATTTTGTCATCTTTAACGTTTTATTTCGGCCTTAGTGTCTTCTAGAGAGTTGTAGAGCTTTGTTTTAGGATTCTACAGCAACTTGAATCAGTGAATTCTGACATTGGTAGAGAAAGTTATGCGAAGTTTACCAAAACTGGCTGGAGCAGCAGGGGACGAACGCCGCGGCGTTAACATGCAGTAGCCAACGCCGAGGCGTTCAACAAGCGAACGCCGCGGCGTTCGAGGCAGCGGGTTGGCCTATAAATACCCCTTTTAGCCATTTTTTACCCTAACTCACCTTGGATAGCAGCTGCCACACGAAAATAGAGAGAGAGGGAGCTTAGAAGAGAAGATTGAAGGTCAAAACATGGAGAATTCAACAAGGAATCCACATCTCTACAAGAATTAGAGAGTTTTTACATATTTGTTTCTTGAATTTGTTCAAATCTCCTATGACTTGTATGATTTATATTTGCACTTTTGACATGAATATGAGCTAAACTTGTTTGATTGAGGCCATGGATAGGCCATTTATGTTATTTTGATTGTTGTTTTGTTGGTGTTTATTGGATTAATTTTGGTTTTAGCTATGTATTCAATATTTGATCTCAATGCTACATTTGCTTGATCACCAAGTGTTTGATAAAATGCCTAGGTTAGAGATCGAGAGATAATAACCTAGGGAAGATATAAACATTGAATACCCTATAGTTAAATCGACTAGAGATAGACTCGGTTTCTTTAGGTGGCTTTCCATTCACGTGGGGAATTCCTAGACCTTAAATGCATCCTCGTTAATCGGGTTTTCATATAGAGATATATAGGAAATCGTTACCAAGGGTAGGGTTGCTATGCCAAGAGATTGGGTAGTACGTACGTTAGGGAATTTCGCCTTAGCTAAATCGATCTAATAATCCAATAGAACCTAAATCACAATCGAAATGCATAATTGGTTGAACCATGTGCCTTGATCGCTTCTCTCTATTGTTTCCTCCCTTTATTTGGTGTGACGTTCCCTTAGTTTATTTTCTAGTATTTATTAATTAGTTAATCAACCTTTCTATTGACCGATTTAACTTAGAATTGAGTAATATAGTAGTCTTGGTACTTAGATTATAGTTGTCCCTGCGGATACGATAACCCCGGACTTAGAAATCCACTTTACTACTTACGCGACCTAGTTCTCTTGCTAGGATTTTGTCGTGTCAAGTTTGCTCCGGTTGTCGGCAAGGAGAAAGCTAAAAAGAAAGGTGGCTACTCGACCAAGCGCAATCCCCTCATTTTCCCTTCCCTCATCACCGCACTGTGCAAGAATGATCGCGTCAAGGTGTTTCCTATGGAAAACACCGAGCCTCCCGGGTCTTACTTATCCATACGTGACGAAGCCCCGAGGTTCCTCCTCCTTAGTTGCCCAAGCGGCCTCTCCCCTCATCCTCTCGTGGCACCGGATCCAGCCGCACCACCTCGCACGACGTGGATGCCCTTAGGGCTGATTTACAGCAGTCGAGGACTGATATGCAGACTATGATGAGTGATGGGTGGGCTTATGTCAGTCAGCTTTTTCGAGAGCAGGATGCATTTCTGGGCCGGGGGCCATTGGACTATTCCGCGCCACCGCAGTTCCCGCATTCCCCCACATCTCAGCCGGATGACATGGTTGGTGCGGGCGCCTTAGTCATCGGAGGTGCAGATGATGATGAGCATGACGGGGGCATGGATGATTTGCTCGATGTATATGACATTATGGGCAGGAATGAGGATGAGGCTGTGCCAGATGTGGGAGATGATGATGTTGACCATTTGTTTGGTGATTAGACTGATTGTGTAGTCCGTTTCTTATAGTTATGTTTCTTTGGATTCTTGTTTTGTTATGTTTTTTTTTTTTTGGATTATCGTTTAAACAGTTATCTGTTATTTTATTGGATGCATACTTTACTTATGTTTTGTTTTTTGTTGTGCTATGTTTTGCTTTGCTTCCTCTTATACTATGCTTAACAGTTTGTATGGCTAGCACCTTTTATTGTGTAGTTGTAGAGTTCTTTGCCTGAACAGCTGTTGCAATCTTGGACAGAATTGCATGCGAGGAATCGGATTTGCTTTTTAGCATCCCGCTTGGTGATGTGTACTTGAATTGCCGTAAAGAATAAAAAATGAGAGAAATTGTGGGATGGGCTCTTTCATCAAGTTAATTAAGGGCTATCATATATGAGTTACAAAATTAACTCACATAAATTACATAAACTAGTAATAGCATAAATACAAAGTAATTTTTATTTTTATATATAGATTAATATATATTTTTCTAAGATGCTCCCACTCTTATGAATGTTTTAAAATTACTGCTTCCGCTCCCCGCTCTGAAATTCGACTTATGTGACTTAGTTTATACCTCTTCAAACTACTAAAAAACAATATGCACTATACGTTTTTTCATTGTGCAACGTCATCATTTAAGTTGTTAGTTACTTCTTCGAAGAACATCTTCATTTGTTTTTCCATTTTGCAAGATGACACAAATTACTGTGCTTTTGCACAAGAAATAAAAAGAATTTTTTATTGCTAAATCTCAATGGAACCAAAGACTATAATTGAATTACAAAAAACTATCAATTACAAAATTTGTATTACCTTGTGAACTAGTTTTGCTGCAATCCTTGTTCACGCTTTCCTTGATTTTGATCAATGTAATCTTGGTTTTATTATTAATAAAAAGAACTTTGTCACAAAATATTGCTCTTGGGCACACATTGAACGTGCTTCCATAGATTTCATGATACCAATTCAATGAAATCATCAGTTGGAAGGTAAAAATTGAGAAATAAAACTATATGTGTCTCCGGACATTTAAGAAATTGAAAAAAAAATTCCCCCAAAATATAAAAGGAAACTTCCTACAAGTTGTCAGTCAAGTCGCGCGCAAAAAAAAAAAAAAAAAAAAGGATCCTCAAAAGTTGCCTTAATACACGTGCACTAGATTTCAGATATAACGGAGGCAACAATGCCCAGCTTTCTCCAGAAATAATTAAGATGTCTCAGCAATCTGCAAATAAAAACAAAAGTAAAAGTTAATTGTTAACTATAGAGAGTAAGATATGCGAAGACAGCAACTAGAGTTAACCGAGTGAGAATCCACACTCCAAGCTTGTTTTCATGAGTTATAGGATTTGATGAAGAGGATATAACGCTACGGAAAAAACTGCCAAACTGGAATACGTGGAGATAACCATTGGGAAGTCTTGCCAAGACTTTAGGCTTAAAGATTTTGCTACTTATCTATATTGAATTCAAATGCCAAATCCCATAAAAAAGGACAATTGCCATATTAATCTCATAGGACAAGTGCTCTTGGACTTTTAACTTTATTGTATATAAACTTGTAAACTTAGTCTCATAAAAATCATGTTTTTGCATCTTTTCCTGGATTTTAAACATTGGATGAAATCGTTAGTCTGATTATGTTTGTCGCATGTGGTCATTACTTAATTTGCATAAAGTTCATAAGAAAAATAACTATATAATCTAGAACTTTCCAAAAACTCACTTTTTGATTAACGTTTAGGGTTTATGGTTGTAAGAGTCGGGGGATATTTATGCAGTTTATCCAATCTATTCTAAATCCTTAAAGAAGTGTGCATGTCATGCCACATATGAAATTCCATTTGATTTTTTAACGGATGAGACTAAAATTATAAAAAAGAAGAATGCTGAGTGACAAGTTTTGCAACTTCAGAAATAATAGGACTAAAAGTACAATAAACAGAATTTTAAATGCTATGAAGTAATAATAAGGGGTAAAGACATTTTTTCATCCAAATTATTTGGATTTTTACACTTTTATAAATAAATTTTATTTTATTGCACTTTCTTATCCAAATTATATTGATTTTTACAAAATTTTATATTTTAGCATTTTTCGGCGAAATAGCGGGATTGTTCCGTCGGAGTTCCGTCATATATATAACAAGTGATCTTGCTAAGTATGAAATTTTATCAATTGAAACAACAATTTATTGTGTTTCGCTGCTTTGAATTCTACTATTTAAAGTATTATTTCAACTTAACAGGATAAAAATAGTGAATCAGATGTTCCATTAAATGTCATTTTTACATTTAAAAGGGTCATATGCAATGTATATAATGAAATTTCGACGAATATTCCACCGAAAAATACTTAAAGTATAAAATTTGTAAAAATTTGTATAGTTCAAATAAGAAAGTGCAAAAATTCGTCTCATGTTTACAAACTTATAAAAATCGTCTAATATGATACATTTTTAGTCCCAAAATAAAACCAAAAGAAGGAACAGAAGCCTTTGATTTGGTCACTTATCTCGCACGTAATCATAATAAAATTAACAATACTATAATTCCTTCCAATTTTTAACCATTGAAACTAAAAATGCAAACAAATGCATCAAATATGCTACTTTTACAAAAACGAAGAACTAAAAACCTACTTGTTGCTTGTTGCCCTCTTCAAAGTGGTTGATCAAATCAGGATCAACATTCTCTTGAGGCTCCCAAGTAGCCTCCTCTATATCAGCCCACTTCACCAAATACTCCGTCCCCCCTCCCTCTCCTTCCCTCCTATCCACAACACACTCCGCCACAGCATACTCCAACCCCGCCTCAAAATCCTTCACCAAATCCTCCGCCACAAATCTCCCCTTCACCCACTCATTATCACTTCCATCTTTCCACTTAACCAAATACTCCACATTCTCACCTTTACCTCTCCTCTCAAATATCTCCTCCACCTCCGCGTACTCGTATATCGCCCCCTCCAACACTCTCATCACATTTTCCAGCCCCAATCGCCTCGCGAACTGCAGCTGCGGTGTCACCTTTAATATCTCCGCAGCTAACTGTAACGGCGTCCGCCCCCGATCGTCTTCTATTTCCGGGTCCGCCCCGAAATCGATCAAAATTTTAGCGACGCCGGGTTTCACATACCCGGCCGCCATGTGTAACGCGGTTAATCCGCCGTTGTTGTCTCTGTGATTAACGTTTGCCCCTGCCTCGGCTAGCAGCTGAACGCATTGTTCGGAGCCGAGGCCGGAGACGAACAAGAGAGCGGTGCGGCCGTCTTGATCAACGGCGTCGATGTCTCTGCCGTCGGAGGATTCGATGAGTTGTTTGAGAGCGGCGTCGTCGGCTTTTTTGGCGGCGGTCCACCAGGGTGTTTCGTACTCCGAAACGACGTCGTTGGCTATGTAGTCCGAGGGGACCCAGGTGGGGGCATGCTCGTCTTTCCACTCTATCAGGTATTCCATTCCGCGGCCATTTTCGAGTGCTCTGCTTCCGATGATTCTGCTCACTTCGCCGTATGTTTCGTCTTCATCGTAGTCGCTGAATTGTTCTTGGGCCGGAGGTAGAGACTCTCGGGTGTCGAGTGTGGCGGATAGTGAAAAATTGGTGGGTTTGAGTGAAATTGGGAAGTGGGTTATTGGGAAGGAAGTCGTGGTGGCGGTGGTGGTGAGTGGTGGTGGTGAGAGTTTGAGGCGGGAAAGAGATGGAAGGATGTTCATTGGAGAGTAAATGCAAAATGCTCTTTGTGATGGAGGGTGGTAATGGGAACAGATGCAGATAGTTTGGGATAAGAAACCACATCCATGGTTGGCTAAGAATTGACTTGTTTGTCACTTTATAGTGAACTCGTGTATGTAATTAGTTAATTTTTTGCAAATTGAGAAATTCTAGCGCGGTCATGACTTTGTCAATCCTAATCCCAAGTAAAACTTACAAATTTAGTTAATATTAACTTCAATGTAGTCCTTATAAACTACACTGAAGTATAACCCATTTAAAAACGGGCTAGAATTTTTTGTTAAAAAGTTCAAATAACCTCATTTCCCCTCGTCTAATAAAAATAAGAGCAAGTTCAAGATAAATGACTTTTTAAAATTTTAAACCCAAAAACTGGGTAAACGGCATATGCCCCTAGTCCGTATTGGGTTTTGAACTTCGCTCCTCATCCTAAAAAATTTGCACACGAAACCCCAACTTTTGAAAATTATTACAAAATAATGCTTAATCTTGTTTCCAGTAGAATATCTTGTCGGAGATTCGCAAATACTTTAAGACATGTACTTTTCCCTCTCAACTTAAAAAAGTGCATTTAACCACCTAAATTTTTTAATATTGCACTTAGCCATCATATTCTTATTTTGTTTTAAAAAAAATGAAATATTTCACTAGAAAATCGTCATGTGATAGTTTCATGCTCAGTTTGTTGATATTTTGTCAATAGAGACATGATGAGTTATTCCGGTATCAGGGTACCAATTGACACACGGTGGTGCATATTGATAGACTATATGGACGGAAGGTGGTGCATTGGAGGAGGTATGTTGGTGGCGAGCAGGACACATACAAGGGATACCAGGTTGTGTAGGAGGTTGAAAACAATTTTGAGGAGTGTATGTGTACTTCCATTGAGGAGGCCCAGATTGTTAGTACTGGAATCGGCCTCTACCTCGGCTTCTACCACGACCATTGTTGGATCTTCCTCTTCCACGATTATTGTTGTTGTCGCCACGAGCATTGGAAGGATGCCTACGTTGAGAGAGGTTGGTCAAGGATTGGGATTTATTTGGAATAGGGGTGATTGTACCTGATGGTATCTTCATAAAGAAATTATTGCGCCATAAGGAAGCTAAAAAGATCCAAGTAAGAGATTGTTTACACTTAAAAATTAAATGGGCTTTTCGAATTAGAAAGCCCGAGTGGCCCAGTATTAGCAAGCACAAAATAATAGATTTAAAAATAAAAGAAGAAAACCCATTAAAACTCAGGCTTTATGAAACAGGGATTCGGGCCCAATGAAGTCAATTTGAAGATTTGGCAACAAGCCCAAAGAATGAGAAGTCCGTCCAAAAGGGAGACGTGCCAAAAATAAAAATTTTGGAAAGGGCAGTTGTGAGCAGTTCCTGAAGACGAGGAACGTGGGTTCATGGAGCAGAAATATATACAAGCCAAGGAGAGAAGAGAATGAGGGATCACAATCACAACTCTATGTTTTATTTTCTTAGAACTAGCTCTAGCCTTAGGAGTAGTTTAGCGTAGCAAAGAGTTGGTAGATTTTCTCTTCAGAAAGCTTGTATTGGTAAACATCCGATCGAAAGATTCTCATGGAGGTGTAAAATTATCTTTTTTCAGATTTAAGTATTTGATAGATATTTTTTACCTTGACTTAAATTTTTCCTTCATCTTATTATTATTGCATTCGAAGACAATAGTTATCATTTAATTTAAGACTTGAACCACCAAATAGCGTATCGAACGCAGAGGTTGAAAGATAATCTCAAGTTATAGATTATCACGGGGTCGGAGCGAATAATCGGATCCACCTCATTCGTATTTGTTTTATCATGAAACAAATTTTTGGTGACCATAGTGGAAGTCATTTTTTATAATCGATATCCTAATCGTTCCGAAAGTAAAATAAAATATAATAAATAATATCAGAAGAGTCGACCAGAGACGACTTCGGTGAGGATACCAATGCTCAACCGATTTAGAGACACAAGGTCAGAGCGGACAAAATGTATGAACAATTTGTCCGAGTTATGAAACAGACCTTAGCAGGTGCTTGAGTCTAAGATCAAAGAAAAGAGTTTGACGGTCAGTATTGAGCACTGGCCCAAGAGTTTGCCCGAATATTCACAGCGATTGTACAGGACATTGCTGTAAGTACTCGAGATGGGCTTGCTCGAGAAGTCACCCAGGTAATAACTAAATTTGGTGAAATA
This sequence comes from Buddleja alternifolia, assembly GCA_019426215.1. Lineage (NCBI taxonomy): Eukaryota > Viridiplantae > Streptophyta > Magnoliopsida > Lamiales > Scrophulariaceae > Buddleja > Buddleja alternifolia. The sequence continues at coordinate 17,491,433 of CM033408.1, read as the reverse complement.
TTTAATCAAACATGCGACGTTTTTTCGAGCATGATAAATGCCCAAGTAGTTTTGGCACTCGAGCCCTTAATTAATAAGCATAATGTTTTAATTCAAAAAGTGTCCCAGTTAGTGTCAGTCAAACTAAGGACTCAAAGTAGATATATTAACCCAAATGAGATCCCATTAGGTTACCCACGAGAGGCTCGACCTCAAAATAGCCAATTCGAAGTTGGTCAAACTTCGAATCCTTTACCTCTCGAAGAACAGAATAATACAAGTCAGCAAAATATAAATTCGAATTGTAACCAAACTCCACATCCTAATTTACAAAATGTAAATTCAAACCAATTTAGTTCTCAACCTGTGAGGCCTAATTTTTTTATACCACCAAGTGGTCAGGGACAAATGCCAACGGGATATTCCCCGAAGGGCAATATGCCGGGGGCAAAACCAACAGCAAGGTCGAAACTACCCCGAAGTTTCAAACCCAAGAGTTTCGAACATCCTTTTTAACGTAGGAAACCAAAATTTTCCAAGCTTCCAAACTAGTCAAAATCCTCCTTTCATGCCGAATAACTTTCAAATCTCATATGCTGGAGGGTAAGCTATGCCCAATGTCTATATGGGGGGTAACATGGGACCACAAGTCCAAGACCTTTTTCAGAATCAAGTCAAATTGGCTATTGAAAGAATGTATGGTCCGGGTTTCCAAAGAAACCAACATTTAATTCCAGGAATACCTTACCCTGACTGGGTAGACCAAAATTTTCCTTTTTCATGAACATATAAAATTCCAAATTTTACATTGTTTTCGGGGGACGATAATGTGTCAGCGTTAGAACATTTATCTAGCTTTACCTGCCAATGTTGAGTGGCAGCCGATCAAGATTACCTTAAATTAAGATTGTTCCCTAGTTCTTTAACTAGGTCAGTTTTTAATTTGTATATTAATTTTTCACCTAACTCGAGACACACTTGGGATGAAATGCAATTTCAATTCCAAAATTATTTTGCTCGAACTGACCCAGGAATATCAATGAGTGATCTGGCAAAGATCAGGCAAAATACTGGGGAGTCGATAGAAGAATTCTTAATAGGATTTAAAAAGGCTAGGGTTAAGTGTCATTTAAATATCCCAGAGTCTGAGTTTGTTCAATTAGCTCAGCAGAATATGTCCTTCGAGTATAGGATAAAGTTCGATGGGATGGTATTTCCTGATTTTAGAAGCTTAGCTAAAAACACAATAAGATACGAAAATATGTTAAAAGAAAAAAGTTTAAGAAAACATCAGGGCTTTAATACATTCGAAGTAGGAGTCCCATGGGCATTCGAAGATGCCTATGAAATCGACTTAGCAGAGTTCGTAAAAGGACTTCCCTTCCAATGTGGGGCCCTTGAAAACAAAGAATGTGTAGCTATTAGTTCTTTGCAATCAAAAAAGGAAAAGTGGTATACCTTCGATGTACAGAAAACGGAACAAATTTTTAATTGGTTATTAACTAATAAAAACTTAGGTTTAAAGGAAAACATCGAATCCCATCGAAAGCAGAAACCAAAGGCAAGCCATACTGTAAATGGCAAAATGCCTTCTCACGCGAAACTAATGAGTGTATTATGTTCCAAAATTTAATACAAGAAAAATTAGTCTCGAAGGAAATTATTTTCCCCGTTAGTCAAAAAACGAATATTGATGAGGATCCATTTCCCGTTTTAAATTTCGAAATAAATACTGTTGAGATTGACCATTCTAAAATTTTAGGGAAGCTAAGTTGGCGAATCGAACGTTCAATAGGCTGATAGACGAAGGAATCTTGATATTTCCCAAAGTTAAAGATGAAGGAGTCGAGAACATGTGCAAATGGCATATGAATACTATGCACACCACCGACCGGTGCCAAATATTTAGGCATTTCATAGCAAAACAGCTTGAAAGGGGGATGATAATACTATTGGGGATTGAAAAAAGAGTCTTGGGTTTTGACCAAGATGGAAAGCTAAAGGAAAAAGAGTCGGAAATTGAACCGATCTCATGGGCTAGAACGAGTGATGAAAAGACTTACAAGGAAGCACTCAAGATAAAGGCTATGATACCCCCTAAAGTGGTGGAGAATTTGGTAAAGTTGCAAAAAACACTCTGTGCTAACTGCTCAGATATTTTTCACTTCGAATTGGTGAGGCTTCAGGTCATCCAGAATGACCCGAATTAAGTTCCAACGTATTAGTGAGACTGGAACAAAAGACAGAGACATGAGACCAGTAACCAATTCCTTGGACGAATGCCTTACAATAGGCATTTTCGAGGAAGAGGGGGAAGAGGTTTTGGATGGTTTACACAAACCAGTAGAGATTCGCCCTTTCACCGTCTGGGCAGAGGCAATGATCAGTTCGAAAGAAAGAGGGATAACCACCCGAAGATTATCGCATAGCAGGTTGCTTATTCTCAAGCTGCAGTGACGATGGAAATGCAGCAAGAAGCTGTGATAGCCAATCTTCGAATCGAAGAAGAAGCTTTGAGCAAAGGGTTGTTGAAGGCGAAAGTAGGTGAAAAATCATAACAGAACAATGAATTCGAAAGAGACATGGATCAGCTCAGTGATCAAATGAGGGAAGCGGGTTTGAAAGGAAAGAAAGTAAAAATTGAGGACGATGATAATCTCGGCGACTTCGAGTTCGAGGATGGTTTGGATATACTATTCGGAGATGCACTGTGTGAGGAGTCGACAAATGAAGTTGAATTGAAAGCGAATGAGGCATCTGTGAAAAGGGCCTTCAATTCAAAGAAGACAAGGACGTTGATATGGTGACCATATTGCCAGCAGCATTTGCCGCTGTTGAAGAGGAGAAGGATGAGAAGGAAGATATGCTCAAGGTGATGACTACCCCAGAAGAAGGTAATCCTTTTTGTTTTGAAATTTCCAGTCACAAATCATTCGAAGATGCTATTGAGAATGAACAATTGATAAAATTATTGTTTTCAAAAGAAAAGAATAACAACAATCATATGAAACAGTTATTCATGGAAGCCGAAATTGAAGGTGACACAATTAATAAGGTTTTAATTGATAATGGGGCTACTGTTAATATTTTACCCGAAAAACATTGACAAAATTAGAAAAAAGTTCGTAATCTAGTAGCTGCTGACGTAGCAGTTTATGGTTTCTCGGGGCAAGCAACTAAGGATTTAGGAATTCTGCCTTGTTGAGTAAAAATTGGAACTCATATTTCTTATTCGGCATTCTTTGTGGTGAAAATGAATTCATCATCATTTAAAGCATTGTTAGGAAGAGATTGGATACATCAAAATTATTGTATCCCTTCAACTTTACATCAGGTTTCGATTTGTTGGAATGGCCATAAATTCGAAGTGGTTAAGGCTGAAAAGAATTCTTACTTTTTCGGTACTCAAATTAAGAATGCTAGGTACCAAGCCGGAAAGCTCGGAGAAGAAGGGAATTTGAATCTAGGATGCCCAGTCATCGAAAAGACGGGGTAGGATGACAAAAGAAAAGTGATGAAGTAAGAGAAGTCGAAGATCAGTCTACGATCAAGATAGGTGTAAAGTTAGCCCGAGTCAAATTAGGGCAATGTTAGAAATGCCTAGTTTAAACAATTGTTTTTTATTAAGTGATGGACGAGTTTGAACGAAATGATGTAATTAACAATGTGTTTTGAAAGTTACTTATCGAAAGAATTAACTTAAATTTATTTGATTATTGCGATAACCATTTCGAGCAATGCAATGCGAGCTTGAGCCTAAATTCAGTCGAACATCGAGATAACAATTTGGATGAAATAATTGAACACAGAATTTTAGAACCAGATGAAGATATCAGAAAAGATATCCAAGATCCTTTAGAGGAAATTAATCTTGGAACTATTGAAAATTCAAGAGTGACCTACATAAATTCGAAATTGGAACAAAAGAAAAAGGAAGAATTAATCGAAATATTGCATGAGTTCAAAGATTGCTTTGCCTGGACACATCACGAAATGCCTAGAGTCGATATGGCCATTGCCCGACATGAATTTCCAATTAAACCTGGTTTTAAACCAATACTACAAACCAATAATACAAGAACCACATCGATTATCACCCGATTTAATGGGCGCAATCAAAGACGAAATTGAAAAATTAGTTGAAGCTAAGTTTATCAGACCGGCTAGGTATGTCGAGTGGCTATCAAATATTGTTCCGGTAATTAAAAAGAATGGTAAAGTGCGAGTCTGTATCGATTTAGAGACCTAAACAAAGCTATGCCAAAAGATGAATATCTGATGCCAATGGCAGATATTTTAATAGATGCAGCTGCTAGACACAAAGTAATGTCATTTATAGATGGATACTCGGGATATTATCAATTGAAGATTTTCGAAGTAGACAGAAATAAAACAGCATTTCGATGTCCAGGTTCTATAGGAACTTTCGAATGGATTGTCATGTCTTTCGATTTGAAGAACGCAGGGGCGACATATCAAAGGACCATGAATTACATGTTTCATGAACTTATCGGCAAATCATTAGAAGTGTATATTGATGATATCGTAGTCAAAACACAAACGCATCAGGAGCATTTAAAATCATTAGTTGAAGCCTTCCAACGCATGAGGCATTTTAATTTAAAAATGAACCCTTTGAAGTGTGCTTTCGGTGTAGAAGTTGGGAATTTTCTGGGATTTCTGATCCATAACCGAGGCATTGAGGTGGATCGAAGCAAAGCCAAAGCTATTTTAGAAGCCAAACCCCCAGGAAATAAAAAAGAATTACAGCGTTTCTTAGGACAAGTCAATTTCCTAAGAAGATTCACAGCTAATTTGGCTGAGAAAACAGAAGCATTCTCACCCCTCTTACGTCTAAAAGATGAGGATGAGTTTATTTGGGGAGAAAAGCGGGAAGAAGCTTTTACAACCATGAAGAAATATTTGACTCAACCTCCGGTATTAAGTCCCCTTCGAAAGGGAAAGAAGTTGAGACTTACATATCTACAGCTGATTGCTCGATTGGTTGTCTCCTAGTATAAGAAAATGATAGAGGTTACGAACAGTGTTGGTCCCAAGTGGCATACGAAAGGGTCTAGAAGGGGGGGTTGAATAGACCCTTTAAGTCTTTTTCGACTTAAAATTGATTTCGTATTAAACGTATTTGGACGCTTGAAATGATAGGCGCTTGAAGAGTGTGACGCTTCACCTTAGCGTTCACACAAGATATTTGAGACTTTGTGAAGCGTCTAATGAAGACTGTTTTATAAAGTTAACTTAGACTTCAGGAATTGAATACTTTGACCTTGTAGGTTAAGCGTTCAGTTCTTTTAATCAGGGTTAGCACAGCGGAATGATTTTGGAGTCTTCTCTTTTAAAGTTTTAGCGTCACAAGATGTTTTTTAGGTGCTTAGCTTTTGATTGTGTTTTACTTATGCAGTGATATGATAGATGAATGAAATGACTGAAAAGTAAATAACACAATATTTGTAAGGTTCGTTGGGTGGTGTAATCCCAACTACGTCCTTCTTCTCCTTTGCACTTGGAGGCAATCCACTAAGATGATTCTCAAAGAATCACACAGAATCTTCTACAAATTAGGGAGAGATGGATGTCGATGACTTGAGCTCCTTGATCACACAGATTTCTGCTTCAAATCACTTCAACCCTCTTGCTTCTTTCACCCAGAAATGATGCAAGTATCCAACTTCGACTTCACACAGATCGCGAGGCTTGGATGGGATTTTCTAAAAGGTTTGTTTGATTTTGATGAAGTTCAAACAACTTGGTAATATCTCAGTAGGAATCTGGTTTCTGCAAAAGAATGTTTGAGATATTTGTTGACTGTCTCAGGAATATAAGAAAAGCAATTTGGATGTTTCTTGAAGTTTCGGGCTTTTCTGAGAATTTAAGGAATGAGATTTTAATGCAACAGCAATTTGGCTTTGATAAAATTGTTGCATCCCATTTTGTTTGTTGTTGAAGTCCTATTTATAGGTATTCTTGGAGAAAGTGTCCGTTTGACACATGCACTGGCGCGTGTCTCTCACTTTCGCGAGTGAACAGCTTTTGTCCTTTTCCTGAAAATCTGCTGCACGAAAGTTGGTGCTGCAGTCTGAGATAGTTGACAGTCCAATAGGGTGGCTTCTCCGTACGTCTGACATTTCTTATCATATTAAATGCTCTTATCAACATTTAATGCATTTGAAATTAATACCCGTTGGTATTTAATGCTTTGAGAATATTTGCATTAAACTCCTTCTGGACTTAGAAGTAAATTCAGGTGAGATCACTTCTGTCCCATAAGGTAACGCTTGATATAGCTGGCCAAAGTGGACGCTTGGAGACTGTATCTATCTTCTGAGATCAGGCGCTTGAGTCTTCGAACTTTACCACTGATAAACTCACTCAGAAATCATCAGACGCTCAGCCTAAGACTATTTTGCCTAACACTACTCTAAAGTAAGATAACAAAGCCTAATAAATCTATTACAAGTCTAACGCTTCAAAGCCTATACAAGTTTTCTACAAAAAAATAAACTTACAACTTTTTGGGGTCTAACAAAACTTAATTGTCATCATCAAAACTTCTAACATGAAATTCCTAACAATTTCCCCCTTTTTGATGATGGCAATACTTACTCTTTTATAGTTCAAGAGTTAGATAGCCAACGTAAAAGTTAGCTTTGATCAGTAGACGTAGTTAAGTTAGTTACGCTTCAACGAGATGTTTCAGCAAAAAAAATTGCATTTCATATTTATCGAGAATTACAAGCATTTTTACAGCTGAATGTTTAAAGATATAAGAGACAAGAATATAGATAATGTAAAATCAGAAAGCTTTAATGACTTGGTCTAACTCTGTATCGCTTGGACATTTCAGCTCGGATAGCTTCAGTCAGATTGTCTTCCAAGATCATCATTGCTTCATGATCTTTGTTGATGATAAGCTTGTTTTCTTCTTGTTGTCTCTTTTTGAATACTTTAAAGTGATTATCCCAGTCAGTTGGGTCGATACCAATGTACCTTAGGCAGATTCGAAAAGCTTGGCTAAAATCAGTCATTTTCCTTTCTTCAGCTAAGATCTGTGGATCTGTAGGTTCTGAAATGGATGTTCTCTGAAGAGGAATGTCAAACTGTTCAAGCAGTGCTCTTGTAGGAATTGGTAGGTTTGGATATAACGCTCTAGGAGGTTCCCTTAGTGTACTACTGGGCGCTCCGGATGAACTTTGTGTCAGAGCAGTTATCCAAGACGGGAGATTAAGCGCAGACTGAGAAGGAGGCATTTGACGCTTAGCAGACGGAGGATCTTCAACTTTTGAACTGGACGCTTTCCGCTTTTCTCCTTTCTTCTTCTCTCTTCCCCCTTATTGCCATCATCAGATTTTAAGAAGTGGTTTGTGAGTACACTTACCTGATGAGCAATCTGGGATAAGGAATCTGTGATGTCATCCAGACGCTTGTCGAAGCGTTCCTGCATAACAAAAGCTTAGCGCTGGTGGCGTCATTCACAGATATCTCAAGGGTTGCAAGGCGCTTTTCAAGTTCTTCTTTCATGGCAAGTTGGGTGGCGTGGGCAGCATCCTGCATTTCTTGAAAGTCTTGTTTGCACTCACCAACTGCCGCTTGAGCTGAACTACGCATATGAGCAATCTGAGCGCTCATTACGTGAGTTCAATCTTTGCCAGGTCTTCCTTAATCCAATGGAGAGATTCTTCACTCTGAGTAGCTTGAGCGCTAATTGTCTCCAAAACAGATTTAGCAGGGACCGAAGGCTTGACTCTCATCTGATTGAACCACTTGAGGAGCTGGTCGCTTGAATCGTGATGAGTGTTTGAGAGAGTCAAAAGGAACTTGATAGGCTGGATCAAAAACAGTACCTCGAATATCCAGGGAAGTATCTTCAGCACTATCAATGGTAGCATGTTCAGGAGCGTCAGGAATACTGGTATCTGCAGATTTTGGACGCTTCAGATGTCTCAGCAGGCGCTTCCTCAAGCGTTGACTCAGGCTGGCGAAAGTCAGTGAATGAAAGTTCCAGCTTGCTGAGTCGGCATAAGAGTGGATGTAGAATCCAAGAGTTCAATGAGTCTGGTCCTGGACATACAAGTACCGGAGATAAATGTGCGAAGAGGACTATCAATGGCCCTGATGTACATTGGACCAATGATATCCAGCACATGATCTGGGAAAATTTTGGACGGCGCTTGAGCGATGGAGAATAGTGAATCTGTGCAGTGAGTTCTGGAAAATCCAATCAAGCAATCTGAGGGAAGAGATGCAGGACGTCGATGTGTAGGCACACAGTCCGCATAGTACTCTTCAAGATACGGATAAACGGCTTGAGCGAGCTCTTGATTCCTTTCAAGCAGAGAAAGAACATACTCATAGTGATTGAGTACCTCACTGCGAATGGAAGGGAGCAGCGGATATCCTTTGAATGAATTGATCACTGAGCCATTCCAAGATCTGAGATTGGCAGTGAAGATTTTATCAAAGAGAGATACGGGAGATAGAATCTTTACCATCAGATTGAAGTTTTCTTCACAGTGGCTTGGAGCAAGATTTAAGCACCGTTCACCAACTGTACCACTGGAAGACGCTTGAGCATTAAACCGAAGAGGGGTGATGGATAATCTCTGAAGTTCTTGACGTAGACATTGTTCTATTTGATGTCTAATAATTGGGAGCTTGAGAACAGGTCCGAGTCTTTGTTGACGCTTCAGGAGGCAATATTTGCGAATTGACGCTTCTTGTCATGCATGCCTATGCCGAAAAGATGGGGAGCTTGGACTAACTCTGGGAAGGTGTATTTATGTCCCATGTACGCTTCAACCCAATTTACTTCATTTATACAGAAGTCTGTGCCAGCATTCACCATAGCACGAATACCTTCAAGATGAATATCTCTTATGGCTTCAAAGCGGTGCTTATCAGCTGATAGTTGGCATTCCAGACGCTGTCAAAGTAAGCATCAGCTTCAGTCTGGAGCAGATCGGTCAACGATTCAAGGCGCTCACCAGCATGAATCTCTTTATTTTTCCATAGACAGAGAGGTCGGCCGATGCAAGATTTTCAGGGCTGTGAGCCGTCTGAGGGAAATGTGTGTAACCTCTCTGTTCAAGACTGACTCTGAGGGATTGAGAAAGCTAGGACGGAGAGGATCATACACACGAACACTGTAATCCCTTAGCGCGAACCCAGTTGGTCTGCTGTGGCCATTGTCAGATAGTAAGCCACATCCACGGCACATCTAGGAGGTCTGTCTCCTGGTCTGTCTAGAACGGTTGCTTTGATTGAGCTGTCAAAGTCAATCAGTCTTGCAGCGTCACTTCTGCAGCAATATATCTTTCTATATATATCCTGCAAATGAAATCTTCGTCGAGCGCTGGGGGCATATAGTTAATTGAATGATCAATTGTCTTCAGCGGATCGAGTTGAAAGAAGTGACGGGAGCTCTAACTTCTTCAGCAGCGTTCTGATCTTCTGAACGTGCCTCTGTTAAAGTAGCAGGTTCCTCAGGTTCAATTGCAGCTACTTTAGCGGCAACATCTTGAGCGATAGCTACAACTCCAGTCAGGTCCACATCCAACAGAACATCTGTGGACACTTCAGCAGCAGCTTGGAACTATAGCTGAAAAACAAAGCCATCCTCTATAGAGTAGGATCTTCTACGATGTAGGAATAGAAATGCTGTGGGAAGAATCAACTTAAACTTCCTGAGAACTAAGCTCAACAGCAGTTCTTGAGCGCTTGGCTCAACAGCAGCATTGAGCGCTTGGCTCAACTACACTTGAGCGCTTGGCTCAAACTGCACCATCTTGAGCGCTTGGCTCAACGACGACTTGAGCGCTTGGCTCAACTGTCTCAGGCTCTTCAGGAGTAGCTTGACGCTTGCTAGTCCTGGAACGCTTAAAGATTTCTTATATTGACTCCTTCAACTAGTTTAGCCGGAGGAGCGGGAGGATCGCAGCTGGTTCTTCAATAGTCATTGGCTTAATGATCCTTCCGCTTTCGTCTTTTGAGAGGCAACTTGTCCTCGGCATCTTCATCATTTCTCATCAATCTTTTGAGAGTGTACGGCAATTAAACTTTGGGTTTTCTGGGGCTCTCCTTCTTCGTTACTTTACGCTGAAAACGCTTCACAGCTTCCTCTGGCACTGGTCTCTCAGCCCTTTTGAGCAAGCAGTTTGGCGTTCTTCCAGGCGCTCTATAGTGGTTCTACGCACCCTACTTTTGGAGGATTGTGAACATATGGTCCCAGAATCCTTTTTTCCCAACCACTTGGACTTATTCAAAGGAAGTCCAGACCGATACACATCAATTCGTTTTAACCAAGAATGTCACTCAGGATGCGTCCATAAGGCTTATTTGACGCTTGACTGTCCCTGAAACCGTCCCGAAGATTACTCACTCCTTGGATTTTGATGTTGAAGAGTATAGCACCATCATCTGAAATTGGACAGATTACTTTTATCAAATTCCCACGCGCATCTAATGATCTGCTGCAGAATCACCAATAACCGATATTTGGATACCAATCTTTCTTCTTCCCTCTCGAAGTATTGAGTGTAAGGGAACGTCGTCGTACGCACTTCTGA